>OY998241.1:16466388-17936041 GCA_963922005.1 Cornus suecica
GAAAGTTCTGAGGTTGTACGTGTGCCCATGCAATGAAATTTGACTGCTTCCAAGTTTGATCTTCCAAGATGTTTCACATGTTATTAATACACGTCATCACAATTTATTTATTTCATTAATTTACACACTTCAAAGCCTCGCAAGCACGCAACACGAAACTCCCCCGTAAAAGTTGGAACAAATGAGAACTATAGATATAGGCTCCCGTTCCAAAATGGTTGTTCAATTCTAAACTTATTAATATTTGTTTTGATTATTTTGTAATTTTCATTTTTTTCCTTTGATACTGTATTATAATTATATTTTTTAGTGGAATTCATTACTTTTGAAGTTAATAGGGAAGAATAATGAATTGAATAATGAATTGAGTAACTATAAGAGTATATTATATTGTGATATCAAACACATATTTATTTTGGATTGAATAAAGTTATGAGAGCGGACAATTGCTATAGGACAGAGGGAGTAATACATTATACACCATTTAGTATAACTAACCAAAAAGACACTAATATCTTGATAATTTTGCGCTATTGGTTTTTCCAGGCTCAAAAAGAAGAGAATAATATTAACGGTTACTAAAAAGAAGAAAATAAATAACAAAAAATATTTATTTTGTGACACCATCTACATTATTATTGTCTCTAAAATTTGATAATACGTGACACAATTTTAGTGTTACTAATAAAATATTAGTGACGGTCTAAAATGTCACGAAAGTTCATTATTTGTGACGATTGTAAAGTGTCATTAATAAAACATTTGTGACGGTCTAAAGAATCACAAATGGTATAATTATTAGTGACACTTCATAAGCTCACTAAAGAGTTCCTTATTCGTGATAGTCAAATTGTACCGGCACGAAAGAGTATTTATGACGCATTTTTTAGTGACGATCCGATTAGAGTAATAGTGACAGTTTTGTGATTTTTAGAGACAGTTTTGACCATCTGTAAAACCCAGATTTCATATAGTGCTGCAAATGTTAAATCATTTTGGGTCACAGACAGGGCCGGCCTTGGGCCTAGGTGGGCCAGGCGGCCGCCTAGGGCCTCAGGGCTAATGGGGCCTCAAAAAAATAAAATTTTACTTGCAATAGTGTAGGCCCAAAATTTAAAAATAATAATAATTATGTTTGTATAGGCTTGACCCAATACTAATTCAGACCTAACAAATCAAATTCAACAATTCAGCCCAATAGTTAAATTAAATCAAATCAACCCAATAGTTAAATTAAATCAAATCAACCAAAGAAAATGAACTTTAACCTAAAGGCTAAAACTAGGGCACGACCATCAGTTAGACACAACATAACAGCTTGGAGGAGGCCTCTGTTCAGCAAAACAACTTGGAGTTGGAGGCCTCATTTTGGCGAATCGGCACAACAACTTGGAGTTGGAGGCCTCAGTTTCGTCGCACAATAGGCAATAGCTTGGAGACAAAAGCTTTGATTCCTTTGAAAGGTGAGTGTTTTCCAATCTTCTTCTATATCAGTATATTGATTACCGAAATGCTGAGCTTCTCTTCTCCAGCTTTTGATTTTTACTGTCCTTTCCCTGAACTTCTAGAGCATCAGAATCAGCTTTAAGGGTAGAGAAAAAAAAATGGGGTTTTGACCCTGAAAAAAAGAAATCAAATAAAATCCCACAAAGCAAACAAACCTTTTTATGGCATCTTTATCTTAAAAAATTACAGATTGTGAGGTCAGTTTGGTACAAAAGCAACAAAAGAGAAAACAACATAACAGAACAAATTTAAAAAGTCCAAAGAAGAAGAACCCATTAAAGAATTAAAAAAGCAAATCAAATCAGATAACCAAGAAGGAAGGATAAGAAGAAATCAAAATTAAATAGACCCAATTGAGAAAAAATCATACCCAAGTAAAATTTAATGTTCTGGAATATGAGAAAATTAGTGGGAAAATCACACAAAATTTTCACCGCAAAGTTGTTGCTCTTCATTCACTTTTGCCTTCACGTTCTTGTTGGTGTCCATGTCTATCTATGCCTACTTTCTCTGACTGATGTTTTTGACAGTACAATTATGTCAAACAAGCATCATATGGTGGGGGTATGGGTAACTTTGTAGGGTGTCCCCACCCACTTTGATCTATATAAACAATAGTAAAGTAAATAACTAATCAACAAAAGAGGCAATTCAGTTTTGTTTTTTGATTATTTGCTTTTTCATGTACAAATATTACATGCTTTTTAGTTGTTAAAACATTTTATGTGTGTCACACATAGTGTGTCTAATTTTTGTTTTAAACTTTTAAAGATCTCCTACAACACGATAAGATTTCTGATATTGATGGGACATAATTATTCTTAGAGTTGCAAGTTTTAAGAAAAACTTTACCAAGGGAAACAAAAAAAGCAATTGAAGTTTTGGAATTTATTAAAAGACTAGGCTATTGTTTTCCAAATGCTTGGATTGTATATAGAGTATTGTTGACTATTCCAGTTACAGTTCCATCTGCTGAAAGAAGCTTTTCAAAGTTAAAGTTGATTAAATCTTACCTACGGTTGACGATGTCTCAAGAAAGATTGAATGGTTTGACAATTATTTCTATTGAAAAAGACATGTTAGAGAAGCTTGATTGGAGCACTTTAATTGATAATTTTGCTTCTCAAAATGCTAGACGGTCACATTTACTTTGATATGAAGTTGGATTTTGAGTTTTGTGACTAAGTTTGTTGCATATTTCTTTTTTCTTTAAACGAGATTGTGCTCTTTATAAAGCACCAAGACACGATGTATTTTCTTTGTTTTTCATATTAATATACAATATCTTTTAATAAAAAAATTTATTCTAGTAATTTTTGTAAGTAGGGCCTCATATTAAATCTCGCCTAGGGCCTCAAACGTTTTTAGCGATTTCAGGGCCGGCCTTGGTCACAGACATAAGAACACAATCTAGACCGGACTTGAACCATCATATATTTACCAGACAGGTATACTTTAAAAGGATGGGGAACACAATCAAATATATTTATATCAACTTTATTAACCAATCAGTCTTAAACTGTGTATCTCTATATTAAAAACAATGTTAGAACGAAAGTTATGATAATAAAAAACCTAGGGCATGTTGAAGGATGATTCCAAAGTTGACATCAGCTAATGCCTTCAATCTTGGGATTGGTTAAGTTGACATGTCTATATCAACTTTATCAAGCTATCAACTTCCGACTAGATAACAAGAAGAGGATTTATAGATGATTCCATTATTCAACAGTAACCTTACTTATTATTATTTGAGTTGTTAATTTTTTTTCATTTTTTGGAATTTAGAAAATGAGAGCTAGCTTAGGCCATGTTTGGTAATGTTGTGCTTTTTCTTTTTTGCTGTGATTTTTTGTTTTACAAAATTGAAAGTTGTGATTCGCTTTACTGTTATTTTGATATAAATTAAAACATGTTTAGTAAAATTCATCTGTTGTGTAATTTTTGAAAGTAGAAAACTGAAAATTGTGTTTGGTAATGAAAAATAATTAAAAGTTAATAAATCATGAACCAATTTAAATATTTATTTATTCATTTTTATTCAAATTTATTTAATATTTAAATATTATTTAATTATTCATTTTATTTTGTTTATTATTTATTTTATTTTATTTTATTTATTATTTATAATTATTTATTACTCAATTTTTATTTTATTATTTATTTATGTTATTTTATCCAATTTGATTTAATATTTAATATGTTTTTTTATTTTTGTTTACTATTTATTTTCTTATTTTATTTATTATTTTTAATTATTTATTACAATTTATTTATTATTTATATTTTTTTATTAGTTATTATGTCCATATTTATTGTCATAATAAATTTTATTTCAAGCTTCAAGAACTACGAAGGAAATCGCTTCAAGAAATCTCAAAGTCGAAGTTTTATTTCAAGCTTCCAAAACTACAAAGGAAATCACAAATTTTGGCAACTAGATATTGATTTTTCAAAAATTTAATAAAAACCAAAAAGTTACCAATTAAACAAGGTTTTTACTTTGATTTTATTTTTTTGAAAATCAAAACATAAATCTCGAAACAGGAGTGTTGACATAAGAAAAGTATTGTGTATTTTTTTCAAGTGTCCAATATAAATATATTGCGCTGTCTTTTCAAAACAAAATATATATATATATATACATACACTGTACACACGTACATACGTTGCTAATATTTTATGATCGTTTCATAGGTTTCAATAAGCCAATAATTTTTACTCTTCACCACTATGTGATAATCGTCAATAGCAGTGAGAAATACATGATATCACAAATTGAAAAACCAGGGTAAATGAGGTAACAAAAAGCAATATATTAATTGGGTGTGCAATTTGTAGACATCACCTCACTTTGTAAACAAAGCGAAGACCGGCTTCAAGGAAACTTCTAGGAATGATAGGTGAAGAAGACTCGAAAATTTTAAAGCGACTTACAAGTAAACGTACATTCAATTACTATCGATAACTTTATTTAATTAAATTAAGAACAACTTTATAAACAAATTTTTGGATATTTACATGATGTTGAAGATATCTTCAAGGAAAGTGTGATAATTCTTTAATACGTTAGAACCAATTTTGTAAAAACGAATATATTTAATGAACCTGTGTATTTTCCTCCCCTTGTCCCTTTTGATTTTTGTAGTGTGCCATAGGCTTCTTATGTCAACACAATTTCTATGAGGAGAGATGTGATGTTATTAACCTAACCCTAGTGAACCTCATCTTTAGTTAAAATAATTTTATAACATATATTTACCCAAAAAATAAATAAAATTTATAACATATGAACTAGACTGAGTTAGTACATAGGTGAATTTTTTTTAACACTTTCACTTAACCTCCATAAAATTAACTTCATGTACAGAATTCGTGCTCAATTCTGTTGGACTTTTGTTCATTTGGATTTTTTGTATTCTTGTTTTCTTCTTTTATTGGGTAATCTCACACTTCTTTCAGATTGGTCGGTATATATATATGTGGTCTTATGCGTCAAGAATGTTAAAGGTTGAAGTTGATCATAGAACCGATCCTTAGTTTCATCTACAAACTTTGTGGACTAAGTCCTGAACCAAGAACCTTGATTATTTTATTATTATTAAAAAGTTAAGAGTAAATAATATAGATGTAAAAGTCATGTACAAGTCCATAAATAGGAATGGATATAAACCCGAACAAAAATTATAGTTCAGCGAATAATAGGAGGTCTTTGCCAATTCAAAGTTAACCGCTAGCTACAGACATTCTGGTGGATTGAAGCATTTGATCCGGTGACGAGCAAGATTAATCAATCACCTCCAAAAACAGATATAAATACTAAAGCTTGACAACTTTTTGTTCATGTGTCTATATCGAGTTTATTACACTTCGTTATACCGGACCTTAACTAAATCCCTTCCTGGTTGTAACATATGTACAATTATTATTTTTCCCACACACAGCATTTTGTTTTCAAGGAGACTTGAAATATAAATAATTTATTTTATTTTTTATTGCATAGTTCTTCCTCCTGAGAGTATTCTCTTATGAATATAATGATAAAAATCTTACAATAGTGTTTTACAATGATTTTCAAATTGGTTTCGTACGACCCTACTCGCTACTATATTACTTTTAAGTGAAGTGTTTTCAAGTATTATTTTCTTTGGCCGAGATGTGAAAAAGCAGGGACATAGCCACAAATACACGCTTCATCACATGCATGCACGGATTTATGAAGGGACTAGTGGGCCATTGGTCTCCGCTGGATTTGAATCATTACAAGAAAAATCACTTTTTACCACAGCCAAAATCGAATTCTACCACAGTTTTTGCCCATTGTATAAGCCCCTGTGGTTGTTTCCCAAGCACATTTGACCACGATCAGATAACCGTGGTGGAAAATAATACTTTTTTATCACGAACAAAAACCGTAGTAGAATGTTTGACATACCAATAAAATTTATAAAAATTTCAATATACTCCTACTAAAATTCATATCCGTCTCCACTGAATTTTGCTTCTTTCACATATATACTCCTACTAAAATTTTAGATAAATATTATTTTCGGCTCCGCCCCTCTCAAATAATTTCCTAGATCTGTCACTGGTAATGTAACGGGATCCTCTACTGTAGTCGGGTCATACTGTATCCATGTTGTACAATAAAATGACTACGTTTAATTTCAATTAGAATTTGATATCATGAATACAGCTAACGTTGCTAACCCACGGATAATTCTTTTTTCTCAACATGATAAAACTAAATAAAAGATTCTATATCTCCAACAAAATAAAATTAATAACACTAATAAATTTTAGATTCTCAACAAAATAAAACTACTTGTAATAGAATTTAAAAAGCGATTAAAATTTTTTCAATACCTTAAATCTAATTTCAACACAACTCAAACCTACTTCAACATGTTGGATCTTGCAACATAAACTTAAATATGTAGAAATCAAGAACAAATAAACACCGTAAAGCTATATTAAATTCATGTTCCTCATCAATGATAAAAGACATGAGATACCTTTAATGATCCTTCAAGCCGAGCTCTCCTCTAATCATCCTTGTACCTATGCTTGAAAGTATATAGCGCACTACCCCCGTCTTTCTGTTCTCAAAATCGATGGAGCATATAGGGTGATGTAATCCTTATATAAAGTAACAACAAGGGGGATGACATTTCCACAAAGGAACATCTAGGGTTTCCTTCCCATCATGGAAACCCTGATGGATAAGGATTAGAACTAAAAACCATAGTCCAACTGTCATACTGTCAATTAGACCACAATTGACAAGTAAGCTCAACCCACTAATTATCAACAATCACATTGCAATCATATTTTATGTAAAACTGTGCATAGGACCACAAAATAGTTTTTAATATAAAATATAATTTATTAATTAAAAACCCAACAATCTCCCACTTGGTCCATGCACCCTAAAATTTTAAAACGACATGTGGATTGCAATATTACAACATTAGAAAATCGAGTGCACTCATTATTTTGAAAACACAATTATTGAAATTAATGGGTTGAAACACTCTCCTCCATAGACTTCTTCAATAGTGGATCATGAATGCGTAGACAAGTAATATATTAGTCTAAACAGTTCCATGGTCACAAAATCGATTTCATCAAGGATTTGAGCAAAACTACATTTCATGAGATGTGCACACTACATGTGGTCTAAACGCACATTTCACTTGTCGTCCTACTTCATACCATCACGGTATGTCACTCTGGACACATGACGCAAACCGCTAACATCCTGTCTAGAATGAAGGGTGTATCGATATGGAGTCAATCTCATATCTAGCCTAAGTTATCACAAGCATTTGAATTTACCGATGTGGTGTCAATCTTACATCTAGCTCAAATATTTTCATGAGTGAGAAAACACTCTAGGCAACCCTGCTAGCACACATAAACTTTATATAACTATATCATGATGCATCACAACTATATTTTGCATGCAAACTTCACTTCACTTCAAAGAATAAATAATCTCAAGGATAAATAATTGTCACCATAGAAGCATAAAACTGAAAACCAACTATAATGTAGCAAGATATATCAAGGAACATCAAACATCATGGCATAACAACATCTGAATACATAACCGAATCACATGCTTCTTAAAACTTTAACTAAATACCCTTAGTAGTCAAATACTTTCTTTATAGATTTGGGGAACCACTATAATACCTTATTCTTTTCATCAATGTGCTTAATATATTTAGTCATCTTATTATTCTTCATACACTATATGACAATTTTCATTAATCACCAAAATACTAAACACTTTTATATGAAGTCCATAACCTTTAAATCTTCAACAAATTATTTCAACTAACATGTCATCTTAAACTCCCACTGAACTTAGGTACTTAAATTATATTACATCTGATCCTCATACATGACTATAATTACTTTAATAGCACATAAACCTCAAAATATCAAGTAAAACCAATTACTTAACTCAAGATAAAACCTTAAGTTAAACAACCTTAAGAGCTGGAAAGGTTGAAACAAGAGAAGAATACAACTCAAAAAGAATGGGAATAAACATAGTAACTGGAACCATCGATTAAAACAAATACATTACTCTAAACTCCCACTAGATTAGTCACCTTTAACAAATATAAATAAATTATTTTGTGCCCTTAATCCAAAACCCTTAGGTGACATACTTTTTTCAAAAATACCTTTCTTTTTTTATTTTTCCATTAAAATAGTCAACACATAAATCACATTATGAAAAATAGTGATTTAATAATCTTATTCATTAATCAAGCATCAAGTCAATTCTAACAGACATTCCCCAATCTCTTATCCCAACTACTAAAACACTTTTTAATCATTCATTTTGATGTCCTTTCTTTTCTTGTCATAAACTTTAACAACAATATCAATGACAATTCAACTTGAAAACCTCAAAGATATAAACAGAGAAACTATAATCATGTGGACAAACAAATCATCATCAAGTATAATCCTCAATAACTTTAAAACAATAACCAATACGCATCATAGTGATGTGCTTCTTACCATAACCAATTCCATCATCTATGCCTAACACAAAACTTTGTTAGATAATAATACATTGTCCACAAAAATCAACATATTATATCCCTGTAAGCTATTTCTGAATAGCGGAAGCGTCTACAATTTTAAAACATGTTATATCACATAATACAAAAAATAAACAACATATAAAACAATATACCACAACTTAAGGGATAATAATTGAAATTCGTGCTTTGGGTTTGAAGCCGAATTTCCCAGGGTGTCTTATTATGTGCAAAAACCGTCCACCTTGTGGGAACAGGAAAATTCATCTAAAAATCACCTTTTGGCAGAATTTTAGATTCATTTACCCCTCAAATAGCGAACAAATCGCCTATAGAACCAACTGATTATACTTGAACTATTGTTGAACACTTCCACTACATTTTAGCAAGAGGGTTATCCAATTCTAATTTAAGCACTCTCAACTATTCTACTTACAACATCTCACACTAAGACATTGATCACCTTTTGGCAGAACGAATATCATAATGTAAGCAAGTGCACTGTGAGATTTATTTCAAAAATAATAACCTCCATGAGTGTGTCACCTTTTGGCAGGCATCACCCACTTTAATTACTACATTGAAATAGTCCCTATATCGGTCTTCCTAAACCCCAAGAAAGACATAACCTGCAAACTTTATTTTATTTAGGTTAAACAATTTTCTTTAATAATATGCACATATATAATCAACCCAAATAAAAATAAACCAAATATAATTTCACTTTAACTAAAAACTTTAATCCAAGCAATAACATGCTCATACATATAAAAAATAATAGTAACAATATGCATAAAATTTAACATGATAAACCCACAAAATGGGGACCAACAATTAAATATTCATAATAGTCCAATCCAAAACCTATTAATTTAATACAATTGGACCTGCATTCTTCAACATTAAACTTGAAACATATTTTATTATAAAAATTGAAAACAACACTTTATTAGAAGTAATAAATTTCACTCTATCATATACAAGCTTAAAAATCACCTTTTATTTATTAAATAAAAGAAGCCAACAGCATGTCATCCCAAAATTTAATATAAACTGAATCTATAATTAAATATGTTCCAGCCCGAAAACTGAGCTTAAATTAATTGATGTATTTAAGTCTTAATGTGATCTAAAACTTTGGACCAACGTAGCCCAAAACCTATTAAATAAAAATTAGCCCATTAAGCCTAATAGATTTAGGGCACAAACAACCTTTTAGGTTTCTTTCCCTTTAATTCTTTTTGGTAGGGATGACAAAAAAATTCGCCCTGATGGGGACCAGTTCTGCCCCGCCTTGTTTATCCCGTCCCGTTAAATTAATCGGGACGGGTATGAGACAAAAAAAAATTATCCGATTATAAACGGGGCGGGTATGGATACAGTGACAGGAAATGGAAATAGAGATGGAGTTGGCAAAGATGGATACGGGTCGCGGGACGGGGCGGGGATAACCGGGTCACATGACGGGACGGGGTGGAAAATAAAAAAAATAATCAGGAACTGGGCGGGTACGGGGCGGAGAAATTAAACCGGATTCGGGAATGGGGAATATGATACCCGCCCCGACCCGCCCCATTGCCATCCCTACTTTCTGGTCATCTTTCTCACAATTTTACCAGACTAAACGCCGTCACCTCGCCACCTTGGCCAAGAGGTCAGAGAACCCCTAGAGCTCTCAATCGTACCAGCAACCATCAGCCACGAAGGGCCACCAATCCCCGCCGCCGACCATGGTGACGGCCGATCATGAGAAGCTAATCAGTCGCCGCTAAAAACCTCCGCAGTGGAGCTTAATTGGGCTATGTACATCTATATATATATGTCACCCGTTAATTTCTTTAGAACATGACCAAACCCAATTGCAGTACACAGTAAATCAACAAGAATTTAATGGCGGGTCTCTGATTTTAATATTATAATTACTTAATTACATTAAGTGCGGTAGACATACAAACTTTTTATTTTTTATTCATATGCAAAAAGAAGAATCCAAACACTGCATATGCTTATAACTTGAAATCATACATATGTAATATGTTCACATACATGTGCTAGATATATACATGTATATAAAATCACGCATATAACTTCAAACAGACACAAATCACAATACGTGACACAATTATTTTAAGGGCTATTAACAACCGTTTTAAATTCTTGACAAACACCCTCAAATGTCAAATAACCCCTGCACTTTTCTCACCTTATACACAACCCTCACGCTTAAAATATATATTTTTAACGGCAGAGGGGTAATGGAGTGGGGGCTGTATGTATGGTGAGAAAAGTGCAAGGGGTTATTTGACACCTCAGGGGGATGTTTGTCAAGACTTTAAAACCATAGGAGGTTGTTTGTTAATAGCCCTTATTTTAATAGCATGCCTGAATATATGTGTACAATTCGGAAAGGAAGATAAAGTTCGGTGTAGTCCGTAATTGGATTCATGAACACAGATTATATATATATCCCATATCATCTAATTATTCTTGATTTCTACTGAATAAAATTTAGCCATAACCATGGCTTTGATACCAATTGTCGGATCTTGCAACACAAACTTACGGACAAATCAAGGACAAATAAACACCGTAAAGTAATATTAAATTCACGTACCTCATCAATGATAAAAGACATGATATACCTTTAATGATCCTTTAAGTTGAGCTCTCCTCTACGCATTCTTCTGTATGTGCCTGAAAGTGTGTAGTGCACTACCCCCGTCTTTCTGTTCTCAAAACCGATGGGGCATATAAGGTGTAATAACCCTTCTATAGAGTAACAGCAGGGGGGACAACATCTCCACAAAGGAACATCTAGGATTTTCCTTCCCATCATGGAAACCCTGATGGATAAGAATTAAAAATAAAAATCATAGTCCAACTGTCATACTATCAATTAGACCACAATTGACAAGTAAGCCCAGCCCACTAATTATAAACAATCACATTGCAATCCTATTTTAAGTAAAACTGTGCATAGGACCACAAAATAGTTTTTAATATAAAATATAATTTATTAATTAAAAACCCAACACAACATCCATAAACCCTAATTATCAACAATATTCATACTGGAATTGATAAAGACTTGGCCGATAAAGACAAAAATAGCAAAACAGACTTCTCTCTCTCATCCTCATCGCCTTGTGGCCGCAGACTACAATGGCCGGTAAAAACCCAGCCAACCCAAGTATGCTTTTGAACTACGAAAGTATTTACAGCCTACACCAAGCTCTCTTGGCTTCGGAGCTTTGCTTTCATAGAACAAATTTTTTTTCTTTACTAAATTATCAAAAGGAAAAATAAATAATTTAATTAATCAATATTTTGGGTTCTTTTTTAAGTAATTAAAGTACTAAAGCCTAAGTGATCGGTGTTTGGTTGAAAGTAAAATATGTTGAGTTGCTAACAATAATGGCTTCTGACCCTTAAATCAAAGCTTAAAAAGTGAGATTACTTTGAATTATGGTAATAGTAAAAGGTTAAAGGACAAGGGCATATAGTTTATGGGTTTAAGTTTCAATTCTCCCAATGGACAATCCGATTAAAGATGAATAAGTTATTTAATGACCAATATTTTTATGATTAAAGGGTGTTGAAACAAATATTAAATATGTTGATAATTAGATTTATAACGTTGAGATAAAGATTAAATATATTGAAGAGATTTTTTTTTTTTTTGGTCATGTAACTAAATAATAAATTTAAAATCATTAAATGGTGTTAACATAAATATGTAAAGAATCAGGTTTATAGAGTTAACTTAAAGATAAAGTATGTTATAATAGAGATTTCATAGATTTTAACTAAATAATAAATTTGTTGATAACAAAGATTAAAGGGTGTTGATTTAAATATTAAATATGTTGCGACTTAGATTTGTGGCATTGACTTAGAGATTAAATATGTTGAAATAGAGATTTTATGATGTTTAATTAAATAATAATTTTATTCATAACAAAGATTAAAGAATGTTGAGGTAAAATATGTTCAAAATTCAATTTAAATTTTATGATAATAAAGATTAAAGGGTGTTAATTTAAAGATTAAATATGTTGAGACTTAGATTTGTGGCATTGACTTAGAGATTAAACATGTTGAAAGAGAGATTTTATGATGTTCAATTAAATAATAATCTTATTCATAGCAAATATTAAAGATTGTTGAGAACAAATATGTTCAAAATTCTTTTTATGGCATTGGATTAGAAATTAAATATGTTAAAATATATATTTTATGATATTAAATTAAAAAATAAAATTTTTATTACAAGGTTCAAACGTTGTTCAAGAAAGATTTAATGTGTTGAGAATTAGATATATAACATTGACTTAAAGATTATATATGTTGAAAGAGAGATTTTATGATGTTTAACTAAGTAATAAATTACAAACATTAAATGGTGTAGGTGTAAAGATTAATTATATTGAGAATTAGATTTATTGTTACGCCCCTAAATTCCTGAAACTCCAACTCGGATAATCAGCGAATCCCGAGGGGTGATGTTAGTGGAAACGACCACTAGACTCAGCAATAATAAGAAAACTCATGGAATAAGAATGAAAATAAGGTATTCCATGTACACCTAAGTGATAGAAATTCAATAGGAAAATCTAACAAAAATCCGGGAGAGTTCCGGCTGTAAATGGAACATCCGGACAACTCAAAAACAACACAATAGTATAACCTGCCCATAACAAGTGAAATAAACTCAATGGCACACAACCCAACATTCCAGAAACCTAATAGGGCCGAGGTAGTGGAAAATAAATCACCATTACTTCTACACAACCTTTTCTAAAACCTACAGAGCCACAATACTCGAATAAGAATACAGAAAACCACATGGCGATGCCGAAAAGGTATAATGGCACCCCGAAACAATAAATACCTGAAATAAAAGATACAACGAAAGGGAATATACCAACAAACTGGCTCCCAAGAGAAATAAGAATACTCAAGGATAACTACGGATAAAATGAACAAAACTAATTAAAAACGTCCCAATTCACCCGTAATATAGCCGTTGAACATGTTGTACTGTATCCACCTGCAATCTGTGTGGGGGTGAGCAAAAACCACGGCTCACCAAAAATATCCCTAACAAACACACCCCTAGCCGCCAGGAACCTCTAACCATCTCGTGTGCATGCATCTATCCTAGGTCTGAACCATGCTAATCCGAGACCCCAAAATAGGCCCACAAATAATCCAAATCATAAGTCAAGGCCACACCAGAAGTCATAAAGTATGAAACATATATCAACCCACAAGTCTCAATATTATGAAGGCATATAAGCACCATCGAATAAATATATATAGCTATATATATAAGATATATATATATATATATATCTATGTAACCTTGTAGATAAATAATCATATCTGCGCATATATATATATATACTCCAATACGCACCCTCGCTCTGAGGTACCATAAGAACTAACTACCCATCACACCGAGCACACCGTTCAAGGTTCCTAGGAGATAATTAAGCCACTTCTTAGGATTATCCGAGAGGAATAATCACAACTATATCCACAACTCAACTGAACTACACTTCTATATCGTACCGCTACCAAATAATCCCTGGAGAGTCTCAGTCTCACAAATTCTAACCTCAATTCGGTCCTTTCATCCACAATATCCAATGAAATAATATGTTCACTCAAAGGATCATTTCTCCAAGGCCTCCTATAACAAAGAGGGCTTATAAACTAATTAGTGGTCACATGGTATATACACACTATTACCATCCAATCCTCGAAAGTCATATAAGTGGAAGAACTCTACCACTAAATCAGACTCAACAACCAAAGGACAATCTCCAATTCACATTGCTTACCGATGCACAATAAAGAGGTACTAGAGTCATTTAGTCCCAAACGGATATCAAGACCCTTGGGTTTTTAAAGAAAAATTGTTGAACCCAGAAGGATTCAATTGGTTTTTAAGAAAAAGTTTTAGGATCCGGTCAAATTTGTTTGGTTCCAATGTCTCCGAACCCAACCAAAGTAATTGGAATCGCATTATGTGTGCGTAAATCAGCATAACATCTCTTAACCGATAATATGACAAGGACAGTAACCACACAAGTAAATATAAGGTCCACCCCAAAGGCTGAAACCTTAGGATCCCAAGTTCGGCTAAAAGCCAAGGAAACGATGATGACAATAGGAGGATAAACCACAAGAGTTCAAACTGAAAACCATTTCAAAATCCCTTTTTAAATTGGTCCTCAGACCTTCAATATTTGTTTAAGAATTTGAGAAAACTCTAAAAGGATGCCCAAAACATAACTGACTCAAAAGGAATTTCAAATACAACTCGAATAAGCCTGGAGTTCTCGAACTCTAATAATGCCGAGATCTCGGTAGAACCTCGAGATCTCAAAAACACGGACAAACAATACCCTGAACTTAATGACTCCACAAGAATATTTTTAAAATGAAAGCTCCTGACACTTTTCAAAACGGAGTTGCTTCTGATATGCCCGGTCCCAAGAATTCAAATCATATTTCATAAAACGAGTTTTAAACTTAGGGTTTTCAAAAACAGTTGACAGGACCCGGGTAAACGAAAAATAAAGCTTTATAAAAACCCAAAAGCTTTAAGTTTTCACAACATTGAGAGAGAGTCTTAGTTTGGTCCCAAAGATCCAAACTGTAACCAAGATTTCAAGATACACGAGATAAAGACCATTTACTTCTCCAAAACATTTTCAAAGTGAGAGAAAGAGCGACAAGCTCAGAATACAGGAATCGGAATAGAGAATACTAGACTAACAAGCCTAAACCGACTTTTAAATTACTAACCTCACCACACAACCGGAGTGGTACACTAATCACCCCGCGGTAACACTAGTCATCAACCACTAAGGCCTATATGGCCAAAAGAATCACAACTAAGTCCCAGTAAGGAATAGATCAACTCAACTAGAAACCAAATTTAAAGGGGAAAGATTATGTACTAAGGCCCCTTCCTACTTAATTTCGCTTAACTACCTGAAATACATGTCAATCGTGGCTCCATTAATCCCTGATTCCTACTATTATTACACTTTTTACTTTCCAACTCAAAGTCTTTAAACATTCATTCACATTAAGTGTTTTTTTATCATTTATAAGGGATTTACAAATATCATCACAATTTCAACCACTGCGTCGTTGCGCCCAAGAGAATAATATAAATTTCAATATAAGCCAACTCCACATGCTTGATATCAACAGGTATAAATAGCATGAAATATCAACAGTTAATCCTATGGTAAATGAATACTCAATGTGAATGTCAATGCAACTCAAGGATAAACCCCATAAACTAAAACAAATGGGCATAATGTCGCCAAACCATGAGTATCTATATGGATACTAAGAAATAAACCACGAGTATATGTATATGTGTATATCCGGAAATAAACCAGTGCTTGGAATAAAAGTCCTCACACGCCCCCTGTTAAGCGGCTTACTATTCCGCAGGCCTCAAGAGACTCCTCCTGGCCAGTTGTTGCGACTACCCGAAAAGTCCACTCACACAAAATCCTTCATGAGGCATGAAACACAACACCAATGATGATAATATGCACATGGTTTCTATCATATCACATATATGCCTCATACGAACAAATGCACAATGATAAATCATAAACTTCTCATATTTAGCTTCAAAGCATGCTTTACTCACTTTCACATAACCATTTTCTCAATTACCCGTTTCTTGCCACTTTTAATATATTAGCACGCTTATAATTTAATTAAAACCACGAATTACGACAACCCATCTCAGGGTCATCCAGTTCACAATTTATCATTCTTTTATAATTTACGAGAGAAATAAAAGGGAACTAAAGCGGCGTCTAAGTTTTCACGTCCCTCGCTTTTATGTATCCCCTAACATGTTTTTAATTTTAGTATAACACAAATAATAGGGAAACCAATAACACGTTCTAAGTTCACGTATAATTTCCACAAATTCCACTGTTTTACTTCAAATCCAAGGGTGTTAGACCGCCTATCTTAACCAAATCAAGTAGATTTTAATTTATTAAATTTCTCGATTGCATTACAATCTCCCACCTCGGTTCTAACCCACCTAGAGGCATTTTATTTTCGAGTTCATAAAAATTCCTAAGTCTCGTCTAGCTAGAAACACAAAGCATGCTATCACATCTACGTGAATATACCACATCAGGAACATTATAATTTCCTAAACATTTAAAACATGCTTGATAAACAAATAATAATAAAATCTATGGCTCTCTACGTCACGAGTGTGAGAGTTAGATATATATATTTTTTAAAAATCCCACCTCAATTAGTGCTTCTAAAATAGTCCTGAAATGGGCCCACCGTGAATAGTGTCGGCACCTGAAAATGGGGCACGCAGACCAAATTCGTCCAAAAATATTTTCTCTCAGATCGAAATCACCACCTTGCCGTCCTAATCAGCATAGTCAAATCCCGTTAGCGATCGATAAATAAATTTGAATAAATCTAAAAAAAATGAAACTGCAAATCATACCGAAAATATGAATTTTCCGGCGAACCGCTCAACGGTTTTGCACCAAATTCGGATATGATGTGTACGACACCATGATACATCAATCCTACGAATATCATCCCAAATGGAGCTCTAATTGCTGCCGAGTCGACCTAACTCGGTCTGACCAGAAACAACACTAATCTCTGCCATACCCGGCTGCCTACCACATCGCTCTCAGCCCTGCGTCACCATGCCACCATCGCTAACCCTCGCAGTCGACCTCCTCAGTCTGGCGACCTCAAACTCTAGCCGAAGCCCTCCTTGAATCGCGCCACTGAAATCACCACCACAACTCTGCCGTTGTGGCTCGCTTCAGCCACCACCAACGGCGAACATCCAGACCTATCATCACCATCACTGCAACCTCCGACGACGAATACTCCAATCCCTAGGTCGCGATATTCTCTCCCTCTCACAGCCCGACTCTCTTTCTCTCCCTAGCACAAATCAATGATGGAGAAGAGAAGGCTGGTCATCGAAGAGAAGAGGGAGAAGCCGCCTACGTGAAGAATAATGAGAAGTACTAGAAGAAGAAGAGGGCTTGTCGTCCCGTGAGAAGAGAAGAAAAAGAAGAAGTTGATCGCGTGATGTCCACTATCTCCCAAAATATCTATAGTCATATGTATATATATCTATACATATAATCCCATATAAATACAATTATGTATTTATTAAATACCCACATATATATATTAAAAATAATATATATATGCATAATTTAACCTAAAAAATACCAATCCATCACTTAAACGTAATCATGCGAACCCGAAAATTCATGGGACACCCAATAATTAAAATAATCCGAAATAGATGATCAGGGGTGTAAAACCCAACCACCGAAACACCGGATACGTTACTAACCCATCAAATAATTACAAGAACAGGCAAACCTAACTATCTCTCAAGTAAATGGCAAAACACTGCCACGTATATACAAATATGAAGAAAACAAGCAAATGACAGGTAAACACGCTTAAACACGCAAGCCAAACAACTAAAACACATAAAGAATTCAAAACAATAGACAAATAACGTCACAATAACACATAGGGGCACATAGTAATCCAGATACGAAAGAAAATAACAACTCCAGATGTCACATGGCGCATCCTAAGCCTGACGAGATGTTAAGTGCTAACGTCGTAACTAAACCATGTAACAATCCAATTGCAAGAGAAATAAAAAATGTTGGATCCCTAAAACACTAAATGCCAAACTCGAACAACTGAGTCGAAACCTTAAACGTCGTCATACAAAGCGTGTCGCCACCCAGTCGAAGAACCAAATGCCAAAACAAATCCACTTAGTGGACAACAAGAACCAACGTAAACGTTTCACTAAGTTCGAAACACTACCATCACGTAATCGCCAAAAAATTCCACGAAGTCATCAGAGGGACCATGCCAAGTCGCTCAGTCGAATCCAAACGTAAACGCAAAAACTTTACACGTGAAATACCGAAGATAACCACGACATCATGAACAAGTGACGTTATAACCGAAAATAAATCGGAAAGAATTTCAGGATAAAGGAAAAATAACACGGGGTGTTACATTTATGGTGTGAATTTAAACAATAAATTTATTGATAACAAAGATTAAAGAAGTGTTGAGTTAAAATTTAAATATGTTGAGACTTAGATTTATGTCATTGAGTTAGAGATTAAATATGTTGAATGAGAAATTATATGTTGTTCAATTAAATAATAAAGGTTGTTGAAATAAAATATGTTAAAAATTAAATTTATGTCAGTGAAATAGATATTAAATATGTTGATTGAGAGATTTTATAACATTGAATTAAATGTAAATTTGTTGATTACAAAGAGCAAAGGGTGTTGAAACAAATAATTAATGTGTTGAGGAATTAGATTTATAACGTTGACTTATAGATTAAATATGTTTAAAAATATATTTTTATCATGTTCAATTAAATAATAAGTTTATTCATAGCAAAGATTAAAGGTTGTTGAGGAAAAATATGTTAAAAATTTATTTATGGCATAGGATTAGAAATTAAATATTTTAAAAGAGATATTTTATGACATTAGATTAAAAAATATTTTTTTATTACAAGGTTCAAATGGTGTTGAAACAAAGATTTAATTGTTGAGAATTAGATTTATGATGTTGACTTAAAGATTAAATATGTTGAAAGAAAAATTTATGAAGTATAAATACTAAAAAATAAATTTGTTGATAACAACGATTAAAGAATGTTGAGTTAAAGATTAAATATGTTGAGACTCAGATTTATAGCATAGACTTATAAATATTTCGATTACAATGATAAAAAGGTGTTGTGGTAAAGATTAAATATGTTGAGAATTATATTTATGTTGTTGACTTAAAGATTAAACATGTTGAAACGGAATTAATTAAAAAAATTATTCTTTACAAAGCTTAAAGGTGTTGATATGAAGATAAAATATTTTGAGAATTAGATTTATGGTGTTGACTTAAAGATTAAATATGTTGAAAGAGATAATTTATTTCGTTTAACTAAATAGTAAACATACATGAAAATCAACTTTCAATTATAAATACTCTAAGTGAATTCATATTCTTGGCCAAAATCGTATGTATAAATTATATATACATAAGTAAAAATATAATTATATATACACAGAAGAACACTTCATATATACGTAGATATATAATTTTTCAGTGACAGAGCCACAAAATAAAAAAATAACAAAAATGGTGAAGTGAAACTATGAACATATTTTACGAAGAGATAAATCACGAATCAGGTTGCGTTGCAAAGGAGATAAATTAGGAATCACACTACTGTTGCAGAGAAAATGAATTGCAAATTCCACTAAATTTGTAAAACCTAAAAATAGAATATACCATATAAGAAACCATAGACGGTGTTGAAACAAAAGATCAATCGCAAAGAATAAAATAGTAAAGAATAAAAAACACACAAGATTTATCGTGGTTCGGCCAATTTGACCTACATCCACCAAACCAATCTTTGTATTTCGCTTATCAATGAATTATGATTACAATGATATATATATACACCTAATTCATATGTACTGGTAAAATACAAAAATCACCCTTTACCCTACCTCAGGCCTTCGGTCTGACCCCTTTCGACCTAGGGCCTGTTCCTTCCTAAATTACGAACCATAACCCAACAGGTCATATAACAGAGAATCGTTACTTTTGTTTCCAAAAATTTTAAAAACGATATCGTTCTGAGTTCTTGCCTATCATCCACCTCATCATAAAATCTTCGCTTGTCATAAGTCTTGTCAATGATCTTGTGTTTTGGTAGAGAAGTCTGTAAAAAAAATAATTTACAAAACAAATATAGGTATTTTAAAAAAATTGTAAGAACACTTTTGTGTCTTGTTTATTTATGACATGTTCTAGACAATAACCATGTTGAGTGTTAGATAGGTCATTTTGGTTTCAACGACATTTACAAGTTTCGACAAAGGCAAAATCAAGCATTGAAGTAGTGAGGAATACAAGAGAAGTGCAGTATTGAGTAAAAATGTCTCTCGGAGGGCAAAAATGACATTTCCCAAAGCCGTCAATTCAAACAAAAAGTCTCGAGGAGTCAAGAGGGTCATTTTCGCAAAGTTGCGGAGAAACGTGGTTTAAACAAAAATACCTACGCTTTCATAATCAAAAAGTGGCTGGAAAGTGGAGTTTTAGGCTTGAATGTACGCTCCAAGCTACGCTTGGACCTACGCTTCAAGCGTAGCTGCGGTAAGGAAAAATAATTCATGTTGCAATGTCGTTTGTACCCCAATTTGATTTCCTATGAGGTGACTACGACTTTATACATTGGTATACGTGCTATACACATTATATTCATCAGAATATAGAGTTTAACTCAGTGGGGTATGAAATTACGAGAAAGAGTGAACTTAGGGTTTGCTTCATCATTGTTTATAAAGGTATAGAAGAGAAGAGGCTAAGCTTTTGAAGAGATCTCTGTAGTATTTTATCGTTCATATTCTTCTACAGAGATACGGTGAGGGAATATAATTAAGTGATCAGATATCCAATTTGATTTCCTATGAGGTGACTACGACTTTATACATTGGTATACATGCTATACACATTATATTCATCAGAATATAGAGTTTAACTCAGTGGGGTATGAAATTACGAGAAAGAGTGAACTTAGGGTTTGCTTCATCATTGTTTATAAAGGTATAGAAGATAAGAGGCTAAGCTTTTGAAGAGATCTCTGTAGTATTTTATCGTTCATATTCTTCTACAGAGATATGGTGAGGGAATATAATTGAGTGATCAGATATATACAAGTTCTCTCTTGTTGTTGAGTTTTTCTAATTGTGCTTCTGCATTGATGATTCTCATGCACAATTGGATGTTCTAGTTGCTGAAAAATCATCACACCGTCTATTGCAAGGAGGTTGCACTGATCTGTTGAGAAACGGAGCTGTCTGAGTGCGGAGATCGAAGCAAGAGGCTTTATGGTTATTCAATCTGTTGAGAAGCAAAGTCGTCAGAGTACGGAGATTGAAGCGAGAGCTTTATGGAGCGCGAGTGAATCTAGATTTTCAGACATCGAGTGAAGAACAACATTACATCGGTTGTAAGTTTTGTTTTCATAGAGTCTGTATAAATTCTCTAATTCATAATGCGTTGATACCCAAGCGTATCTGTGATTTTTACTTAGAGTCTTTCCAAGGTTTTTCACGTAAAAATCTCTGTGTCTTCTCATGATTTAATTTCTGCACTTATATTCATATTTACTTGATTGATCTATTTTGAGAATTGATTTGTGAATTAGGGTTTGTAACTGATTAAAATTGAATTTCTGCTAAATAATTTTAATTGATCAACAAATCGTCAAAAAGCCTATTCACCCCCACCTCTACGCTATTTTCATTAATTATCTAGGTAATTTCAATTGGTATCAGAGCGTGGTTGCCCCGATTTAGGTTAACTACCTAGGGCGATTCTGAACTTAGATAATGGAGATGCCTCGGGAAGGAGGTTCCATATCTAGGTCCCCAGTGTTTGATGGCTCGAATTACACATATTGGAAAGCCAGAATGAGAGCATTTTTAAAATCGTTAGTTGAGAGAACTTGGAATGCTGTTGAGATAGGATATTCACCTCCTATGGTGAAAGATGATGCGACTAATAAATTTAAAGCAAAACCGTCGAACGAGTGGACTGCTGCTGAGACGAACAGTGCAAATTGGAATTCAAAAGCTTTGAATGCGTTGTACAATGTAGTGACCCCAAGTGAATTTAAGAGAATAGCTACGTGTGAGATTGCCAAAGAAGCGTGGGATATTCTCCAAGTGACCCATGAAGGAACTTCAAAGGTCAAACAATCAAAACTTCAAATTTTGAATTATCAATTTGAGTAACTGAAGATGGAGAAGGATGAAGTCTACACTGACTTTGAGGCGAGACTAACTGATATTGTCAAAGGTTGTCATAATCTAGGTGAACCTATTTCTGATACAACCATAGTGAAGAAAATATTAGGTCTCTACCTGAACATTTTTTATTTAAGGTTACTGTCATCTCAGAGGTTACGAGTCTTAAAAAAACTAAAGTTGAAGAATTGGTAGGGAACTTAATCTTATGAAATGGAGATGTTAAAAAAAAAAACCCAAGAAGACTACTGGTACAAAAGAGAAGAGCATAACTTTCAAAACCACTAGGGAGGATCGTGTTGAATCAGATGGAGAAAGTGAGTTGAGTTTGATTGATATTGCCCTATTTTCTAAGAGGTTGAACAAATTTGTTAAGGCTAAGCAGAATGGCTAAGGACAAAGATTTGGAGATAAATTAGTTGAGTCTAGAAGTAGGAATAAGACTCAAACTCGAAAAGACAAGTCTGATCTTAAGAAGAAAAAACCTCAATGTTTTGAATGTCAAGGATATGGTCACATAGTTGCTGAGTGTGCAAACACTTTAAAAAAATCCAAAGGTTTAGCTATGAGTTGGGATGATGAATCTAATAATGGATCAACTAGTGATACGACATACTCGGAGGTTGGTGATGATTCTGAGAATTTCACCATTTTTGCTGCATAAAGCAAGGAGGTCAGAGAAGTTGTTACGAGTTGGGCGATGTCTGGAGATGAAGGTTATGAGAGTGATGAAGAATGTGATGAATCACTTCAAGTGGAGTATGATAAATTACTTGGTAAGACTACTCAACTTCACAAAAATCACATGAAACTATTGACTAAAAGTCTTAGCATGGAAAAAGAATTAAATTCTTTAAAAGACGAATTAGCAAATAGTTCTCAAACTCTAAATCTCCAACAAACTCAAAATGCCAAATTGTTTGAGGAATTGAATCAATTTGAACAAGAGAGAACTTAAGTTTGGAAGATAGTAGATGATCTCAAGAAGGAGATAGTTGAGAAATCTACCAAGATTGGAAAGTTAGAAAAGGAATTGAAAGATGCTAACTCAACTATTCATAAATGGTCTAGTGGAACTCTTAAGCTTAATCATATGTTGAGTATGGGAAAATCTGTACGAAATACAAAGGGATTGGGTTTTGATGGAGTATCCCATAATCCGAACGTTGTGTTGAAAACCACCTTTGTAAAAGCTTTCCAAATAGCATCTAGTTCTACTCAAGGAATTTCAAATTGGAACCATACTGTTCAATCCTATGTAAGGAGAACTATTGAAAGCAAGCCTTATTTTTCCTCTAGATCTCCTAGGAGTTCGGCTTATGGAATTCAAAGGTTTGTTCTTGTATGTCACCACTGTGGTGTCAGAGGTCACATTCGACCGAGGTGTTCAAAGCTAAGAGGGAAGACTTTTCGATCGATGAAAGAACAAAGAACTCAACAGGAAAATTGTGTTCAAGATCAAATTAAGGTGCTAAATGAATATATGAATAATTTGTTAAGATTAGAAAATGGAGCTCTGAAGATGAAGAAGGCATGGGTTTGGAAATGTGAGTTACACTATTTTGTAGTTCACACTGCACTTAGAGCTCATAAGTCTACTTCTTGGTATCTGGATAGTGGATGTTTGAGGCATATGACTGGAGTTAAGTCATTGTTTGGATTTCTTAAAGAGTGTCATGGTGAGATAGTCACTTTTGGTGATGGAAAGAAGTCGAATGTTATAGGAAAAGGTACGGTTGTGACTCCTTGTCTACCTAAACTAGAAGATGTGCTTTATGTAGAGGGTCTTAAAGCAAATTTGTTGAGCATAAGTCAAATATCTGATAATAATCATAAATTCATTTTTTTTCCTAATAAGTGTTCGATCATTGACTCTTTTGGGAATTGCGTGATGGAATGTATGCGTTCAACTGATAACTGCTATTGTATTGTTCCGAGTTCTAAATTGTCGTGCAATAGAGTTAAACTTGATGAAGTTGAAATTTGGCATCAGCGGATGGGACATGTTAATTTTTGAGAATTAACCAAAATTACTAAGAGTGAAATTGTTAAGGGAGTCCCTAAGCTTGGTTATGCAAAAGGGATTGTGTGTGGATCATGTCAAAGGGGTAAACAAGTCATATGTCAGCATAAAAAGACAAATATCATTGGTACTTCTAGACTTTTAGAACTATTGCATATTGATTTAATGGGTCCCACTAGGACCATGAGCAAAGGAGGAAAAAAGTATATTTTTGTCATGGTGGATGATTACTCAAGGTTTGCATGGGTTGGATTTTTAAGTGAAAAGTCTAAAGCTCCTGAAAGTTTTAAGAGGATGTGCTTAAGAATTTAGAGTGAGAAGAATTGTTCCATTTCTAGAGTGAGAAGTGATCATGGAAGGGAGTTTGAAAATTCAAAATTTGAAGTGTTTTATGATGAGAGAGGAATAAAACATGAGTTTTCAGCACCAAAAACTCCACAACAAAATGGAGTTGTTGAGAGAAAGAATAGGGTTATTCAAGAAATGGCCAATGTTATGCTACAGGGTAGGAATGTTCGTAGGTAATTTTGGGCTGAAGCGGTGAACACAACGTGTTATACCTCAAATAGAGTTTATCTAAGGTCTGGCACTTTAAAAACTCCTTATGAACTGTGGAATGACAAGAAACCCAATGTGAAATATTTCATGGTTTTTGGATCAAAATGTTATACTTTTAGAGATCGTGAATCTATTAAGAAGTTCGAGTCTAAGAGTAATGAAAAAATATTTTTGGGTTATTCATTAACTAGTCGGGCATATAGGGTTTTTAATCGTATAACTCAAACTATGTTGGAATCTGCAAATATAGTAGTTGATGACTCATGTGTAGATGAGTCTCCGATGTCTGCTGATGAGGATGATGGTGAGCCATTCTTTATGTTGGATAATGATTCTTCTGAGGTTGATAAAGAGAACAATGTGGTTCATGATGATACTTTAAGTTCTGCAGATTCACATGATCAAATTGGTGATGTTTAACCTACATCTTCTAAGGAACCATCTGCAAGGGTCAAGTTGAACCATCATTTGGATAAGGTTATAGGATCTGTAGATGAGATGATGGTGACTGGTAGAAAGGCTAGGAATGAAGTCTCGTATGCATGTTATACATCTTCTTTAGAACCTAAGAATGTCAAAGAAGCGCTTCAAGATAGTGAATGGATAAATGCTATGCAAGAAGAACTTCCGCAGTTTGTTAAAAATGATGTATGGTATCTTACGCCTAGACCATAGGAGATAAATGTGATTGGTACCAAGTGGATATTCAAGAATAAAAAGGATGAAAATGATACAGTTGTTAGAAATAAGGCTAGGCTTGTTGCTCAAGGATATACTTAGATGGAGGGTATTGATTTTGATGAGACTTTAGCTTCTGTGGCTAGACTTCAATCGATTCGGATTTTGTTTGCTATCGTTTGTCATCTTGGATTCAAGTTGTATCAGATGGATGTGAAAAGTGCATTTTTTAATGGTATTCTTCATGAGGAGGTATATGTGGAGCAACCCAAAGGATTTGAAGATCCTCATTGTCCTGGTCATGTTTACAAGCTGAAAAAGGCTTTGTATGGGCTGAAACAAGCTCCTAGAGCTTGGCATGAAAGGTTGACCGATTATCTGTTAGGAACAGGTTTTAATCGAGGGGGAGTGGACAAAATATTGTTTATTTAGAAAATTGAGGGTGATACAGTTGTTGCTCAAATCTATGTTGATGATATTTTGTTTGGTTCCACTTATGATAAGTTTGCTTATTATTTTGGAGATCAAATGAAACATGAATTTGAAATAAGCATGATTGGTGAATTGAACTTCTTTCTTGGGCTTCAGGTTAGACAATTAAATGATGGGATTTTTGTTTCTCAAACTCGTTATGCTTTGGAATTAGTGAAGAAGTTTGGTTTGGAAAAAGCCAAGGATGCTTGGACTCCTATGAGTACAAGTGTCAAGCTTAGCATAAATACTAAAGACAAATATGTCGATCCTACACTCTATAGGAGTATGATTGGAAGTTTTTTTTATTTGACTGCTAGTCGACCTGACATAGCTTTTAATGTTGGTTTGTGTGCACGTTACTAGGGAAGTCCTAAGGAGTCTCATATTACTGTTGTGAAAAGAATTATCAAATATGTTAAAGGGATAGTGAATTATGGACTGTGGTATCCGTCAGGTACTAATACTGATATCACATCTTTTTCTGATGCTAATTGGGTTGGAAATGTTGATGATAGAAAAAGTACCAGTGAAGGGTGTTTCTATGTTGGAAATTGCTTAGTTGTTTGACATAACAAAAAACAAAATTGTGTTTCTCTTTCCACTACTGATGTTGAGTATATAGTAGTTGGTAGTTGTTGTACTCAGGTACTGTGGATGCAATAGATGTTGCAGGATTATGGCTTTTCTCAAGGTACAATGACTGTGTTCTGTGATAACACAAGTACGATAAATATTTCTAAAAATCCTGTTCAACACTCTAGGACAAAGCATATAGATATTCGTCATCATTTCATTCGTGATCTTGTTGAAGATGGTATAGTGTCTCTAGAGTTTATATCCACAAATTCTTAGTTGACAGATATCTTTACAAAACCATTAGATTTTCAAAAGCATGTTAGTCTTAGAAAATCTATTTGTATGATTTCTTTATAATAAATATCTTTTTATCTATCATTCTAGGAACACATTGCATTATTTTCCTAGAATTTGTAAGTATTCATGCATTTGTATTATATTTATTCATGCAAGCATTTTATTTTATTATTTTGTTTTTTTGGAATGTTAAGTTTGGATAGAGTACAAAAGTTGTCATATTTTACTCTATTTTCAAATTTACTTGTCTAATTATGCATATGTCAAATAGAGGTATCAGTCTGACCTAATATTTTTGAATGATCACTTGGCATGATTATTTTGTATTACAAAACCTTAATCTTAGGTGCTTGTTG
Source organism: Cornus suecica (assembly GCA_963922005.1). Classification (NCBI taxonomy): domain Eukaryota; kingdom Viridiplantae; phylum Streptophyta; class Magnoliopsida; order Cornales; family Cornaceae; genus Cornus; species Cornus suecica. Next base: position 16,493,843 of record OY998241.1, read on the forward strand.
CTTCGGAGATGATTGTAATGCCTGCTGAATCTGTTAATTTTATCATTTAACCCGAAATGGTATGAAGGTTCATGAGCTATGCTAGAACGGTCTATGCATGAAATATCTTTTTCATATGTATGAATGTTATGGTAATGGTGAAAGAAGAGGATAGGATAATATTATAAAAAAATAAAAAAGCAAAAAGCAATTTTTCAATCCAAAAAGGAGAGATACCTGATGAGCATAAATCCCATGGAAGAAGCTCAGGCTCAGTTGATCGGGATTAAAAATTCTCACTGAAAAGTCCGGAGCTTAGAAAGACAAAAAAAGATATGGTGAAAAAGTTTTTTATTTTTGATTTCTAGTTTGGATCTTGGATTGAATTATCATCACGGTTGGTGGGGAAATTATCAGGTTTAGTATGTATTGTTTTCATCTTACCTTAGTGCTTGTACATGAGAATTTTCATATATATATATATATATTTGCAAAACTTGACTTGTGCATTCTTAAGTCGACAAAGTATGTGTGCTGATTTCCTTCTATACCATGTGTATAATGGATGAGATAGATCTGAGAATATGATGTGTTAATGATTTTTTGTGTCTCTACAACCTTGCTCACATATTTCTAAAATACAAAAAATATTTTTTTGTTTTGTTTTTATTCATGACATTGTGCATTCATGCATTAGTATTAGGGTCATACATAGTAGAGATTTCTGTTTACCTGAGAATCTGGATATGATCTAATAGAGTCCTGTATCGTAGAGTTTTATTTGAGTATTTTCTTGCATCTCTCTACATTGTTGCTATGGCATATACACTCTTTGCTTGACATTTTAGTGACAAAAAGGGGGAGAATTATTAAGTAAGGGGGATAGATTGTTTGATTAAGATGGAGAAGTATTTAGCAAGGGGGAGTTTATTCTCAGGGGGAGAATGATGATCATTATGCTTGCATTGTTGATATGATTTTCTAAAGATAATTATGTATGTTTTCCACACTTGCGTTTAATGGTTTGTTCAGTGTTGTAGTTACAAGATTGGTAGTCTGTCATGAAAGTAAGGTGAGAGTTTATATCTATGTTTATCGGTGTGTATTCATAGGTATAGATGTTTTGTTGTTATTTGTGAGGCTATATTGAAAAACATGGTTTTGTCTCAGAAATGCCAAGGGGGAGATTGTAAGAACACTTTTGTGTATTGTTTATTTATGACATGTACTAGACAATAACCATATTGAGTGTTAGATAGGTCGTTTTGGTTTCAACGACATTTACAAGTTTTGACAAAAGAAAAATTAAGCATTGAAGTAGTGAGGAATACAAGAGAAGTGCAGTATTGAGTAAAAATATCTCCCAGAGGGCAAAAATGGCATTTCCCAAAGCCGTCAATTCAAGAAAAAAGTATCGGGGAGTTAAGAGGGTCATTTTGGCACAGTTGCGGAGAAACGTGGTTTGAACAAAAATACCTACGCTTTCAAAATAAAAAAGTGGCTGGAAATTAGAGTTTTACGCTTGAAGGTACGCTCCAAGCTACGCTTGGACCTACGCTTCAAGCGTAGTTGCGGCAAGGAAAAATAATTCATGTTGCAATGTCGTTTGTACCCCAATTTGATTTCCTATGAGGTGACTACGACTTTATACATTGGTATACGTGTTATACACATTATATTCATCAGAATATAGTGTTTAACTCAATGGGGTGTGAAATTACGAGAAATGGCGAACTTAGGGTTTTCTTTATCATTGTCTATAAATACTAAAGGTATACAAGAGAGGAGGCTAAACTTTTGAAGAGATCTCTGCAGTATTCTATCGTTCATATTCTTCTACAGAGATACGGTGAGGGAATATAATTAAGTGATCAGATATATTCAAATTCTCTCTTGTTGTTGAGTTTTTCCAATTATGCTTCTACATCAACGCTTCTCATACACAATTGGATGTTCTAGTTGCTGAAAAATCATCATACCGTCTATTGCAACGTGGTTGCACTAATCTGTTGAGAAACAGAGTTGTCTGAGTGTGGAGATCGAAGCAGGAGGCTTTGTGGTTATTCAATTTGTTAAGAAGCAGAGCCATCAGAGTACGGAGATCGAAGCGAAAGCTTCGTGGAGCGCAGGTGAATCTAGATTTTTAGACATCGAGTGAAGAACAACATTACAGAGGTTGTAAGTTCTATTTTCATAGAGTTTGTACAAATTCTCTGATTTATAGTGTATCGACAGTCAAGCGTATCCGTGGTTTTTACTTGGTGTCTTTCCAAAGTTTTCCACGTAAAAAATTTATGTATCTTCTCATGATTTAATTTCTACACTTATATTCATATTTGCTTGATTGATCTGTTTTGAGAATTGATTTGTGAATTAGGGTTTGTAACTGATTAAAATTGAATTTCCATTAAATAATTTTAATTGATCATAAAATTGTCAAAAAGCATATTCACCCCCCTAGTGACGCCGGACAGAATAGAGATTATTCTGCAGGCTAGCGCAACGGGTAATTTGCAAGAAAGAAAAGGGAGAAATTATTCAACCCAAAATTCAGAGAACACTCTGAAATTTAATAAAATTCTTAATATTCAAAACTGATCAAAAACAACCCACAAGCCGGGTTAAAATAGCTGAATTTTGCCAAAAATAGCAAAACCCTAAAAGTCATACCAAAACAAAATAGGGAAAAAAATCAAAAGATTGCCCAAAATCTGGCCCAAATTGGGTTCAGAATCAATTCCTAATTGACAAATAAAAGATTACCATAAATAGCAAAAATTAACTAAAAATAAAGATTCGAAAAGGAAAACAGCGGATTTAGGGCTCGAAAATCGGTACACCCAGCAGTGCTTGGTGGCACGACGTGCGCGCCGAAATTAGCTTTCCGAATTGGGGTCACGGGCGCGAATCGGACACTTGTAGCTCCAGTTATGGCCAAAAAACCGACACGTGTACGGAAACCGCCCCAATTAGGCTAGATCACGATTTCTTGCCATCTTTGCGCTGATCCTCCCGCTCCAGGTAATCTAGCGCCATTAATGAGCAATCTGACAGCTCAGCATCATCTGACTCGGATCCCCCTGCATCACCTAGGCTATTTTCATTAATCATCTAGATAATTTCAAAAATATATAACAATGAAGAGAATCTCGACAAAAATTGTTAATGGGTAGAATCTCGAGCCCGCCCTATGCATCAAATTTTGTTTTTCTTGGTCATTGAAATCCCCATCTAATTTACCAAAATACCAGCAATTCACAACCAATTACAAACGTCAACCAAATATAACTTAGCAGCATTATTTTAAACATAATTTCGAATTTTTAAACACTTTGGAAGATGATTTCAAGGAGACATGTAATCTTGTTTTCCAACTTATTCTCTTCTCCAACATAGTCTGCATCGTGACCTACACTTATATATATATATATAGGCTATAGCAGAGAGAGACAGATATAGAAAAAGAGACAGAGAATGGGTTATAAACTTGATCATGAAGAAAATGTAGAGCAGACACATGGTCAAAGTACAGCATTGAGGAACAATTTGCACCATGTTCGTACCCTAAGAGAGAAGCTGGCTGAGAAACGAACCGTGATAATGTTAGTGGCAACAGTAATCGCAACACTCACTTTCCAAGCTGCTTTGAGTCCTCCAGGTGGAGTTTGGCAAGAAAACTCCCCCGAACACAAGGCGGGAGAGGCTGTAATGGCTTATAACCATCCTGACTCATACGCAACTTTCTATATCGCAGATCTAATTGGTTTCGTTGCATCTCTCTCCACCATTTTTTTACTCATCACTGTATTGACGTCTAGGCACCACTTTCTTTCGGACGTCTTGGTAGCGGCTTTGATTGGGGTTATGTGCTTGACAATTGTTTCTGTTTTAGTAATTGTGTCTGTTTCGATCGGGGCAATTACTCCAAAAAAGGTTGAAGTTCAACAAGAAATCCATAGTCAGACGTGGATAATAGTTGGGATCATTGTTTATTGCATTCTAATGATCTCTCCAATCACAGCTCTGGTAGCAATGTGCTTCATGGTACCGCGTTCTACAGTCGATGTAAACAGTGCTAATGGAGACGAAGAAGCTGTCGATGTGAGCTATGTCAATGGAGACGAAGAAGATCCTCAACTCAAGTTGATGTAAACGTGACCAAGAAGCTCCTAAATTTCAAGTTGATGTGTAAAACACCTGAAGAACAAGATGTACTAAAGTGTAAATATTGATAAAAGTTTAATGGCATGATAAATTTATTTGGCATTGTACATAGCACAAAAGTTAGTTATTTTATCTAAAAAATTTAGATCTAAAAATGATTTTAAATGCCACCATAACCTAAAAAAGAAATTTATATAAAAAACTTAGGAAACTTATAATCTCCCGCTAAACTATCACTAAAAGTGATAATTATTTATATATATATATATATATTTAAACCGTGATTTAAGTCATTATTTCCTATTAGATCAGTTCACGAGGCATGTCAAATTCATTATTTATATCTACGTTGTAAAGTTTAATTCGTAATTCCTATGACATGGATGTATTGGTTAGGCAAAAGACAAGACAATGTTATCTGATTATAGTAACTTCGTTTGTAAAGTCTTATATTCTCCTCAATAAAAATGATTAATTTTCTTGAAATATTTTTTTTCCTTTAATACAAATTCAACTTGCTATACATACAAAATGAATAGGTGATGGTGATAATGTTGTGATAATAAAAATAATAAATAAATAAATAATCTTGGATCTTGGTTCATAAATAAATAAAAATTGTTATTGTTTTATTCTATTTTTTCCTTTTTTTTCCCTATATTCAAGGGTTGACATGAATTTTTATTAGATTACTAATTGGTTTGGTTCATGACACTACTGACATGCTCTTATCAGTGCACCAGGGCTACATTTGGTAAAAGGGGTGTTAGATCATATGTTTAATATTATTGTAAACACATAAATTTGGCGATCATTTAATCATCGTTGGATCGGTTGACTTAAGTCAATAATTCTCGGTCAAATTCATTGACAATTACTGGTCCCACAAATGGACACGTGTCAAATTCTCAAAGGTTTAAGTTGTATGCTTTTAATTCAAAATTAAATTTGAATTTATTTCCTAAAATAATAAAGAAATAAATATCTTTTATTTTATGGGATTTTAAGTATAATTGGTGGGTACTTTCCAAATTTAAGACCCCACTTTGGCCTATAAATACATGGCCACCCAACACATTTTGGGGTTCATCAAGAGAAGGAGAAGAAAACTGTAACAAAGCTCTACCGACGCCAACTCAATAAAATCCTTGAAGTTCTTGAAGACGAAGAACAACAAGCATGCCACATGTGTGCAATTCTTCTTCAAAGACCTTCAACAAATCAAGACCTCTTTAATCCCGAAGAACACAAATAACAATCAAGTGACGGTTCAAGATCAAGCTTTCGAAGCCCTTGCACCGGAGTTCGAAGGAGATTTAATCAGAGGAAGATTCTTATTATTTTAAGAATTGACCACAGAGAATTGCACCACTTCATTTATCATTTATTATCAATAAAATTATTTGTTTGCTCTTATTTTGTTTCCTAGATTTTTGGAGATGAAATTTGTGTTTACAAATTTCTGGCACGCCCGGTGGGATATCTCTGCCTTTCGTCTTTATCCCCTTAATCATTCATCAAGTCTTTACCCTGCCAACATCAATGGCTCCCAAGAATGCTCAACTAGCACAAGGATCGAAGAATGGTGGCAAGAACGTCGTCACTTCCACAACGCGGAAAGACCCGACTACAATTGTTATCAAGAATGTTGTTGTTTCATCAACTAATAGTAGCACCTCTACAGGTGCAATAACCTGCGAGAAGGCAAAGGCACTCGCTTCATTGGCACGAGGTGAGGAAAGAGGGGTGGTTAACCCAACGCCACCTAAAAGCGCAAAAAGACAACCATTCATCACTCTTGAGTCTTTGAGAACAAAGAAGATCAATACGGTGAAGTATAATGAAGCTTCCCTCATTTTTCAAGAATATTCTCCAAAAGTAGAGCATCACACTCTATTTCTGATTGCAACTTAACCACAAGATCACAATTAGGATCTTCTCCGGGGACTCCAAAATGTTCAGCTCCAGAGTGCTCAAACTACCAAAGTCATTCACACACAACCAATATGCAAGTCATGATGACTGATACGGCATTAGTAGAAGAACAAATGGCTATCATGAGTCGTGCCATCGAGAAGCTCACCAAAACCGTTAAAGAGAAAGATCTACAAATCGCATCGCTCATGAATAAGCTTGAGACCAAAAAGTAGGGAAAGTCAACTCAAGGACCTACTCACCCTCCTGGTTTTACACTACAAGAGGCCTTGAAAGACAAGGATCAACACATAGCCACATTTGAGCAAGGGGCAAACCAAACCTATTTCGCTCCTTCGGTGGGCTCTTTATTTATCCAACAACTGTAAGACATGATGTCCAACACAATCATATCACAATATGATGGAGTAAGTCAGAGCACTCTCGTGTATTCAAAACCATACACTAAGCGAATTGATGATATGAGGATGCCAATGGGATTCCAACCGCCTAAGTTACAACAATTTCACGAGAAGGGCAATCCTAAGCAACACATTTCTCATTTTGTGGAGACTTGTAATAATGCAGGGATAGAGGGCAATCTTTTGGTGAAGCAATTTATTCATTCTTTAAAGGGAAATGTCTTCGATTGGTACACCGACTTGAAAGCTGAATCAATCGACAGTTGGGACCAAATAGAGCGAGAGTTCTTGAATCTCTTCTATAGCACCCAACGTACGGTAAGCATGATAGAACTTACCAACACTAGGCAATGGAAAGATGAGCCAATCGTGGACTATATCAATAGATGGAGGGCACTAAGCTTGGATTGCAAAGATCGATTCTCAGAAATTTTTACCGTTGAGATGTGCATGCAAGGTTTGCATTGGGGGCCTCCTCTATATCCTTTAAGGCATCAAACCTCAGACTTTTGAAGAATTGGCCACACGGGCACATGACATGAAGATTAGCATCAACGCTCATAACGACAAGGATCTTCCAGTCTTAGAACAAAGAAAAGATGAAAAATATGGAAGACAAACAAGAAAACCCATAAAGAAACCATGGTTGTCACCACAGTGTGATTAAAAAATTACTGTGAAAGATAAGAACTAAGAAGTTAGCAAGCAAGCTAAAACTCAAGATACTGAAAAACCTCGCCCAACACTCAAAGAGTTAAAGAATAAGACATACACAATCCCAGACTCTGATGTGGCCGACATATAAGAATTCTTACTTGAGAAAAAAGTGATTGACCTGCCAGAATGTAAACGTCCGGCAGAGATGGGACGAGTGAAGGACCTTAAATATTGTATTTACCATCGCATCGTTAGTCATCCAATTGAAAATTTATTTATATTCAAAGAGTTGGTCATTAATTTAGCAAACCAAGGCAAGATCTTTTTGGATGGGGATGAAGTAACTGAAGCAAAATATACCACCATTGCCTCTATTTTGTCAGGCCTAACTAAAGCAAAACCCAATGTGCAAAATTTTCATATCAAATAATCGGAGAGCTTGAAGACCATTCAATTTGGTTCATAGATCCAGTTATCATTCCACTACCAAATGCAAGTTCGTCTGAACAAGTAGAAGAATGTTGGACTCTAGTTACGAGAAGAAGATTTTGCAAAAAAAGAATCATTATTATACAACATACCAGCCCAAACTAGGGGTAGAAAAGGAAGAAAATTCAGCAAGATCCATAAAAGAAGCAAAAAGCCATGATAGAACGTCAGATAGTTGAGTTCTCAAACAGAGATACTCACCGAGGTGTTACCTTGGGAGAATTATTTCCTATATGATATTTTACTGATGATCAAAGTCTAAATATTTATACGGTATCGACCACCAAAGTTGACAAGAAAGATGAACAAGAAACACTTGAGGTAGATAGTTAAGAATTTAACAAGATAAAAGATTGCACCGTTAGGGGTATGGAAGAGAAAGCTCTTAAGACAATGTGTGCCTCGTGTTGTGCATCGATCCTTTTCACCGATGAAGATCTCCAACTTGGGTCAAAACCTCACAATCAACCGTTGTTTGTCTCTGGGTGCATTCGGGAGCAAAAGGTCACTCGTATTCTTATTGATGGGGGCTCTGCAGTGAACATCATGCCAAAATCTAAAATGAGAAACCTTGGCATTACAATTGATAAGTTGGCTCGTAGTCATCAATTAATTCAAGGATTTAACCAAGGATGACAACGAACAATCGGTATGATAAGAGTTCACCTCACCATTGGTGAATTGAATGTTGAGACTTTGTTCCACGTCATCACTTCAATGACCTTTTACAATTTGCTGTTTGGACGACCTTGGGTCCATGGAAATGGTGTAGTCCCTTTTATATTGCACCAATGCTTTAAGTTCTTCAATAATGGTACAAAACCTGTGTTTGGAGACGAAAGGCCATTTTCAAGGGCAGAGTCTCACTTTGCGGATGCCAAGTTTTACTTAAACTATGACACAATGGCTGAGATTCTTCCATCCATAGTTTCTTCATAAGAAAAGTAGACGCGGATAAAGGTGAAAAAGTTGAGTCGGCCCCTGTGGAAAGCATTACCCATGATGATAAGAAAATCGTACCCACAACCCACCAGTCTGGATTTTCCTAAGAAATTCCTAAAGGAAAGGTTGTCTTCAAGTATGTTCCAAAATTTAAAAGGAATGAAGAACAATCACCCTTTGTTGAGCTATTAGAGACAACAAAAATGAAAACAAAGCTCATCCCCGCTTCAATAAGTGAAGATGAACAAATTCCCAAAGACAACCTAATGATTCCTCTTGTGAAGGTTGAGAAGTCTTCAATTGTCAAGCCACTAATAGCGGGCTTTGTCTTTGGCACACAAGACTCGATGAAACAGAAGACACTTCCACATTGAGGCATACAAGCTTCTAGTTAACGCAGGGTATGACTTCTCAAATCCTTTAAGACTTGGGCAACTTTATCCCGATGTCACCGATGAAAAGATTCATGGCCTCAATAAGACTCAGATGAAGTTGCGACAACAAGGGCATGAGATCAACGCACCCAAGACAAGTTTGGGGTTCAAGGCTAGGAAACCAATTCGAATCCCTACAAAAACAAGACAAAGAAGATAAACCACACAATACATTAGTGTGTTAGAGGCTGAAGAAATTAAAGAGCAATACCCTATTCAAAGAACCTCGGTGTTTGATCGGATTGATGCAACTCCATATCGTGTTTCTGTGTTCAAAAGGCTGAGCACAACAAGTATAATGGATGAACTTCCTCCTCATGAAAACCACACTTCTCGAGCTTCTACATTCAATAAACATGTCCATATTGAAAGTAGAAAAGTCATAAATCCTCAGTCTTGAAAATCGGTATTCTCAAGACTTGAAAACAGCAATATTGCAGCGAGAGAAGAGTGTGGGAAAGTGGGTTGGATGAGTCACGGACTCAAGTCTGAAAAGGATAACAATGTGAAAAGTTTAATTCCATCCCGTATGAAGCGTAAAATAGAAGTGGAAGTCAGTGTTGACGAAATTTTGAAGGCCAAGAGACGAACCATTGTCTTCACAGAGTCTCATGCACAAGAAAATTCGGAAGATGATGAAAATAAAAATATCCATGCCACATCTTATCATATTACGATGAAGGAAGATAACATGGATGAAGAGTCTCAAGAAGACGAGCCCAAGGAAGCGCCTCCAACACTCGAAGACGGGGGGCAAGCAACTATTGATCAACTTAGAGAAATTAACTTGGGATCTATTGAAAAACCTAAACCAGTGTTCATTAGCGCACTCATGGGTTCTGTAGAGGAAAAAGAATATACGGAGTTACTAACTGAATATAAGGATATTTTTGCTTGGACTTACAAAGAAATGCCGGGACTCGAACCAAAAGTCGCAGTGCATAACCTGGCAATATGATGTGGGATACGTCCAATTAAGCAATAAGATAAGGCCTAACCTTATCCCAAAGATTGAAGATGATGTCAATAAACTCATTGATGCAGTCTTTGTTGAGAAGTAAAGTATCCAACATGGATTTCTAGTATAGTCCCTGTAAAAAAAAAGAATGGGCAAATTCAAGTTTGTGTCGACTTTCGTGATTTGAATGTTACATATTCAAAAAATGATTTTCCTCTACCTGTAGTAGAACTTACGGTGGATGCAACAAAAGGGCACGAGGCTCTGTCATTCATGGATTGCTTCTATGACTACAATCAAATAAGAATGTCTCCAAAAGATGGGGAGTTAACCGCTTTCTGTACGTCGAAAGGGATTTACTTTTAAAAAGTGATACCTTTTGGACTTAAGAATGCCGATGCAACTTATCAGCATGCCATGCAAAATATTTTTGATGATATGCTGCACAAATTCGTAGAATGCTACGTTAATGAATTGGTTATAAAAAACAAGAAAAGAAATAACCATCTCATAAAGTTTTTGATCGACTAAGGAAGTTTCAACTCAAGATTAACCCTCTAAAATGTGCATTTGGTGTCTCCTCTAGAAAATTTCTTGGGTATATTGTCTGACATCACGACATCAAAGTCGATCCTTCCAAAATCGATGGCATTCAAAAAATGCCACCACCTAAAATTTACGTGAATTGTGAAGTCTTCAAGGGCGACTAGCCTTTATTCGTCGGTTCATCTCAAACTTGGCTAGAATGTGTTAACCATTTAGTCGACTCATAAAGAAAAATGCTCCATTTGTATGGGACCAAGCTTGTCATAATGATTTGGATGACATCAAGCAATATTTTCTCAATCCGCCGGTGTTGGGAGCTCCCGTGCCTAGAAAGCCACTCATTATATACATTGCTACTAAGGAAGAATCGTTAGGCGCTCTTTTAGCACAAAATAATGAGGAGAATAAGGAAAATGCTCTGTATTACTTAAGTCGCTGGATGATCACTACAAAAATAAATATCCTTTAATCGAGAAAACGTGTCTTGCACTAGTTTTCGCGTCTCAAAAATTGAGACACTATTTCTTGGCTCATATAGTGCTTGTGGTTGCAAAAGCAGACCCTCTCAAGTATGTCATGACAAGGCCTGTTCTGTCAGGATGACTTGCAGGATGGGCAATCTTATTCAATGAGATTGAAATGGTATACATTCCACGAAAGGCAGTTAAAGGACGAACACTTGCTGACTTTCTAGCCGATCATCTGATACCGGCTGACTAGGAGATTTTTGATGATTTTCCTGACGAATAAGTGTTTCTAGTTGACATCCTTTCCCTATGGATGATATTCTTTGATGGTGCAACACACTCTGAAGGAGATGGAGCGGTTGCATTTTTGTCTCCCCATAAAGGCAGATTTTGCCATATGCATTTGTTTTTCCTGAGTTCAAACAATGTCATTGTGTATCAGACCCTGATAATTGGCCTTGAAATGGCACATAAGATGAAATTTTCAAACATTGAAGTTTACGGTGATTCTAAGTTGGTGATCAACCAACTTCTCAAGGAGTATGAGGTCAAGAAAGAAGATTTGGTTCCATATTCTTAATATGCTTCCAATCTACCAGCAAGGTTTGAAAGCATTGTATTGGAACACGTTCCAAGAAAAGAAAATTGTTTAGCAGATGCCTTAGCCACTTTGGCCACAACCATGGCATTAGGAGAAGACAAAGCAATCACTGTGTCAGTGTGCCAACGCTGGATACTGCCACAACTACTTGAAACCCAAATAGATGAAGCAAATGTGATCTCCGTAACAATTTCTGAAACCGATAATTGGAGAAGACCCATCATTGATTATTTGGAACATGGGAAGCTACTTGAGGATCCTTGACACAAAACCGAGATACGTTGTAGGGCATCTCGATTTAATTTTTTACAAATATACATTATTTTGACGATCTTATGAGGGGTTGTTTCTTTGTTGTCTTAGAGAAGATAAAGCAACTCATGTAATGGAAGAAGCATATTCTGGGGTTTGTAGAGCTTATCAGGCATGTGCTAAGCTACACTTTTGAGTGAAAAGAATGGAATACTATTGACCAACCATGGTTAAGAATTGCATGGATTATGGCAAAAGGTGCCAGGCTTTTCAATTTCATGCACCAACCGCCTGAGTTATTGCACCCTATAATTTCATTATGGCCATTCGATGCATGGGGCCTAGACGTGGTAGGACCTTTCATAAAGTCTTCTAAAGGCCACTTTTACATTCTCGCAACAACCGACTACTTTTCTAAGTGGGCAGAGGCGATACCTTCCAGAATAGTAAAAAAAAACGGTTGTTGATTTTATCAAGACCAACATCATCTTTTGCTAAGAGGTTCCCCATCACATCATCAATGACAATGGGTTGTGTTTCGATAATAATTTGATGACTGATTTATGTAAAACATTTGGCTTTAAACAGTATATAAGTCTTCAATGTACAACCCACCCGCAAATGGGCAGGCAGAAACCTTTAACAAGACTCTTTGCAATTTACTGAATCAGGTGGTCTCAAAGTCCAAAAAGAATTGGCATGAACGAGTTGAAAAGGCTCTGTGGGCATATCGAACAACATTTCGTACTCCTACTCAGTCGACACCTTATTCTCTTATTTATGGTGTTGAAGCAACCTTTCACTAGAGCAACAAATCCCTTCATTGAGGATCATTGTGCAAGAGGATTTGACGAACGAGGAGAATGTTCAATTGCGTCTTCAAGAGTTGGAGGTATTAAATGAAAGAACACTTGAAGCTCAACAACGGCCAGATTGTTATCAAGCTTGGCTCTCAAGTGCTTTTAATAAAAAATATTATCCTCGATCTTTCCAAATTGGCGATTTAATACTGGTCGTACGAAGACCCATTATCATGAGTCGTCAAATGGGAAAAAATTTCACCTCAAAATGGGATGGCCCGTAGAGCTTAGAGAAAGATAGCTAAGTAATATTCTATTTTTCAAGTAATGTGGTGCAAGAAGTCTACACCAATGGTGCTTACAAGATTATTTATGAAGATGGAGTTAGATTTGGACCCATGATAGGTGTCAAATATTAGTCATTTTGATCCCTTAACTCGTTATTATTACGTCATTTCATTCCATTATTTGGTACTTTTATGATGTTTGCGTGTTAAAGCATGTTTCAGGAGCTTAATGAATAAATGGAGCTAACTTCGGTGAATTAACTGAAGAGTGTGTTCTTTCTATTCAAGAGGAGAGTCAAGGAGGCATTCCAAGACAAAAATGGCTCCTGAAGGGTAAAAATAGCATTTCCAGAAGCCGTCATCTTTAGAAAAAAGTATCGCGGGTTTAAGATAGTCGTTTTGGTGCATTCACAGAGAAAAGTGGTTTTTCATAAAATACCTACGCTTTAAGTTTCAAAAAGTCGCTGGAAATCACATTTCTACGCTTGGACCTACGTGTGAAGCATAGTTACGACAAGTTGTGGTTTTTTTTATAGTTTTTTCCTGTTCTACCCCCGATTCAATTTGAGGACGTCCCTATGACTCCAGACCTCTATATACATGTATATACACTTATATATATATCAGAAGTTAGAGTTTACATGAGATTTAAAGTGACAAGACAGAAAAAGGCCTCTCTATACCATTGCCTATATATACACGATCATATATCAGTGTAAAGGAGTGGAGGGGGTCGTGGTTCAGTTGTTAAGGGTTGTTCATGTTCATTCAAAGAGTTCTCTCACGTTCAGACTTGCTGCTATTGATAGCCATATTTTGACCTAGAGATCCGAATAAGAAGATCATGGAAGGCATTTTTACATCAAAGATGCAGTCACCTTCCACCATGGCCAACTAACTCGGTATCTAAGGTTTTCTAGCAAAACCCTAGCCAAGTAATGTAGTTCTTTCATTGTTTTCAATTGTAAGGAGGGGAACTGTTGATCATACTGTGATGATTGTAGTGGTTAAGAGACCGTACTGATTTACAATATAAAATTGTATATTTGTTTTAAATTCTTGTCTTGGATGGAATGAATGTATTATTTAATATAGACATGATTTAGTTTATTTTCATGCATCAGGAGTTAAGTAGAGTAATATAATTGGCATGCACTTGTTAGGTCAGTCATGAGATGGGTTGTCGCAATCCGGTTGATGATACTCCTTTTTGGGGTCGTATTTAGCTATTTGCGGTACGACCTGATTCACAGTTATGGATCGCCCTCTTACAGTTGACACAGTGAGGAACTATATTATGCGATTCGTGGTGGAGCGATGAATGCCCTAGTTTTCTCTCTTATCTAAATCACAACCAATTACTTTGCTTTTTACTTAATTTAGTTAAGATTAGATAATTTGGTCTTTCGACCACCAAAACAAATAATTTTTAGAAATATAATTCAGTGTTTTTGAACTAATAAAATGAACAATCTTAGTCTCATAGAGAAGCATTATCCCATAGGAAAGGCCTTAGAGGCACAAGATGTAATCAAAAGTTTTAGAGAGGTCTGGTGAGAAGTTCCATAATGCTTGGGAGAGATATAGTCAAATCTTGTATAAGTGTCCCTACCATAGGTTCGCTGAACAGGATATAGCTAAGAAATTTTACATGGGACTGGGAGATAAACATAAGAATTTGATAGATGCGGCAACACAAGGACAATTTATCCTGAGGCTAGCAAAAGAACTCTTAAACTTGTTTAACAGTATTAGTGAGAATACAATTCAATATGAATCTGAGTTGAGGTCTAGAGGTGCACTAGATAAAAGATCTGAGAAAGCGTATGTTGTGAATCATGATGATGTGAGAGATTCAGTGCCGTTGATAGGAGAGAAATTATAAAGATTTGAAAAGCTTCTCTAGAGAAATCATTCCCCTAGAAGAGAAGTATCAGAGGTAGAAGTTGATTATTCCCACAATGAGTGTCAAGGTGGTGAATTCGTTGTTTTCAATGCTAATGTAGCATGGAACTACCCAAACAATGCTCCTTTCACCAATTCATACACATCAAATGTCCAAAATTATCTCTCTCTTTCATCTCAATCTTTGAATGTGGAATCAATGTTCCCTCACAACAATCATATAATCCATAGCCAAGGTTTCAACAGAGTCAACAATCATATCAATCCCCATCAACAATCATGACTCGAATGCTTAGTCAAATTACCAATCCAGACAGTCATCCACTAATTCTCAGGCTCTCCAATCATTCAATAATAATAAGGTTGTCCATCCATATAATTATCAAACTCAGCCTCAAGGAAACCATACCCAAGGATTCAATCAAAATCAAGTGTACCCTTCATATCCTCAAAATCATCTCCAACATCAAAATCCAACTCAAAATCCACCACCAAGACCACCTAGCTTTGAAGAAGAGGTGATGAGCGCCTTGAAGGAGTTAAAAAATCAATCTAATCATTTTCAGGCAGTTATCCAATCGATGAACTCTAAATCCCAATCCATTGCTCAGATAGAAACCCAAATGGAGCAACTAGCTAATGTGGTGAATAGGCTTGAAGAGGAAAGATTGTTTAGGCAACCAGTGGTTAACCCAAAGCCGCAACAAGCACTGGAGCTTAAATACTTTGTTGAGACCCGTCATGAGACAGTCCAAGCGGTCACAATTTTGAAAAGTGGAAATGAGGTGGAAAATAGGGCTAAAGAGCAGAATAAGGAGAGGCTGAAGAAGCAAAAGCCCCAAGAAGTTCAAAGAAAGGCAGAAGAAGCTCAGAAGAAAGAGGTTGAGAAAGTTCAGAAAGATCAACCTCAAGGGGAGGAAGAACAAGATGAGAAAATACCAGGAGAGTCGGATAGGGCATACTATCAGGAGGCAGCACCATTCCCTCAACGTCTTAGAGAGGCGACCAAATGTAGTAAGAATAAAGAGTCATACGTTGGAGACTTTTCGACAAGTCAATATTAATCTGCCTCTCTTAGACATTATAGACCAAATACCACCCTATGCTAAGTTTTTAAAGGTCTTTTGTACCTAAAAGCGTAAAAGCAGAACTAAGGTCCCGAAGAAGATTTTGTTGACTGAACAAGTAAGTTCGATCTTACTAAATAATACTCCACTTAAGAGGAAAGATCTCGGTGCTCCCATTATTTCTTGTATCATTAGTGACCAAAAGATTGGTAGAGCTCTTCTTGACCTCGGTGCGAGTGTTAATTTATTAACTTACTCAGTCTATCAACAGCTAGGGTTGGGAGAGCCCAATCCTACATCGGTGGTGTTTTAATTGGCAGACAAATCAACTAAACAACCGAGAGGAATTCTGGAGGATGTCATTGTTTAAGTGGGTAAGTTTTACTATCCTATGGACTTTGTGGTGTTAGACATGGAACCTGACCACATATCAAAAAGACATATCCCTACTATCTTAGGAAGACCATTTTTGGCTACAGCAAATGCATGCATTGATTGCAGAATAGGGGTTATGGATATATCTTTTGGAAATCTAGAGATGAAGATGAATGTATTTGATATCAATCATCAATTACTGGAACCATCTGAGTGTTTTAATATTTATAATATGGTTGGGAAAGTTGTACCTCAGAGGAGTCGAGCAAGGAATGACTTGGATGCTGTGATTGAAAGGTCAAATGCAAAGTTTGACACGTGGGAGGAGCCAAGAGATTCGCCTGAATCTTCATTTATGTCACCAGCGGCATTGGTGCCCGACAACTCACTTTATAAGATTGGGTTGTATGACAGCACTGAAGGTCAAGAAAAGAGCTTAGTGACGAATAAGTAAGATATGGAGGCTATTATAGATGATCAATTGTGACGAACTTTTAAAGAACCTACTAAGGATGACCCCCCTCTTAAGGACACCTTTCTAGATGAACCTGTGTTAGGTATACACATGGTAAAAAAGCTATATGCTTTAGAAGATCCGCAATTGAGAGATAAGTGTGAGGGGATACAGAGTTGTGCGTATAAGGATGCTCGAAGATACATAGCTCGAATAAGAGTACATCATGCTAAGCATGTTCATCTTAAGTTCCTTGAGTTTGGCTGGAAACGGCAATGTAATCCAAAGTTGAAAGTGTTTCTAGGTAAATTTTGACAAAGATGGACGGACCACACGGAGTTAGATCGGTTTACCCCCACGGAGAAGTAGGATTTGATAAAAGGTTCGGGATACATGGGCAGAGATTGAGATAATATGAGGAGATTGATCCGAGACCATAATTTATGGCATTTGTCAGTTTAATAGAAAGTGGTGAAGTGGTGAAGGGAACATTACATAAGGTGTTGAAGGAGGATTTGTTGGACACATTGACCGTGCATGGGGTGAAGTTAGAACGTGATAGAGGAGGTACTTTATATGGTGATTATTATTCTATATTTGATGTCATGGATAATAATAATTGTTCGCAAATAAGAGCAATGAGGGAGTTACTTCTAATATTTTGTCCTATGAGTAGAAGAAGTGTTGCAGAGAGGAAGAGTGTTGTATAACCTTTAAGGAGCTATCATGCCAAAGACATTAAACATTGGTCCTAGGTTGTGAAAGTTAGTTTCTAGCCTAGGTTTGTAGAATAGGATATCAATTAATTTATGTAATTTTAATTCTTAGAGACTGTAGTCCTTTAAGGACAAGCCATTGCAATTTCAATTCTTAGAGATGGTAGACCCTTAAGGCCACGTCTTTGTCTTTGTTTTTATTTTTATTTTTATAGGATTGTAGGCCCTTAGGCCAAATCATAAAAAAAATAAGAAGAAGAAGAATAAGAGAATTTTTCATTCCTTGAAAATTTTGTGTGAATTTATGGATATTTTTGAAATCTCTTTTTTCCCTTACTATGATTATGGGTATTTGTGCTTTATTATGTATATCTACAGGTGATCCAAATTAAGTTTGAGGGAGGAGATCAAGTGCTTCAATGTTGAATCCAGAATTGAGCTTTAAGGGTAACTGTATCTGTTCTCATACTTTATTTTTGACCATGGGTTCATGGTCTCATTTAAGTTTGGGGGTAAGGGACTTACAAGGAATAAAAATTTCCAAAAAATGTTTTTTGAAAATTTGAAATTTTGGACCAATTCTTTGTTTTCACGAATGAATGTTTTGCATTACAATTTGATTAAGTTCATGTTTATGATGTATGAGTAGTATGTGTTGTGATATTCCCATTCATAAGAGTAATGGTTAGATAGAGTTAGTGAAGTGATGTGGTTTTACATGGGTGAATGAATAAGTGAAATTAAAATTAAGAAAGACGACCTTGACTTATCAACACAAGCACACATTCACTATGGGAAATAGGTTGATCTTTGACTATGTAGTTGAAAAAATAATTTTGCCACAATAAAAGAGGATAATGGGAGATGTTATGGTTGAAATGGAGAAAATTGAATTTTTTTTGAGAAAATAAAATGCAGAAGGCAATTCTTCAAGCTGAATAACCAGGCCTTGGTATCACCAATATCATTGTTCACGTTTAAAGGGGAAAAGACTGATGAGCATAAATCCCATGGAAGAAGCTCGGGCCCAATTGGTCGGGAATAAAAATCCCCACTGGAAAGTCTGGAGACTTAGAAAGACAAAAAGGGATAAAAGTGGAAAGATGGAAAGATATGTTTTTATCAAAAATGGCAAAAATTTGATCAATGAGGTAGGAAAAGAGAAATTGAAATATCATAGTTGAGTGTTCACAATATCACGGAAGGTTGTCTTGATTGAGAGTAGAAAGTAGCAAAATCATTCACTTAAGTGGGAACCATTCATGACACAAAGTTCGATATAATTATTGTTCGGTAGTGAGTGGGAGTATTTGCCATCATCCTGTCTTTTGTATTATATCATGACTTAATTGAATTTGTGTGTGAACTCATGACTGCGTGATTTACAGAGAACTGAGATGTTTGTAGGTACCATCACTGGAAACCTTCACGAGACTTCACTCGTCCACTATGGGTAACCTAGGGGTTTAAAAGACTTGTTACACATGCTAAGTGTAATCGTCGACCCTCACGAAAGCAAAGGATTATGTTAGGTTAGTTAGAGTAGATAGATTAAAATTCATTACAAGAAAGTTCACTGAGTTTATTGCTAAGGGACTAGCAATATGTAAGTTTGGGGGTGTGATAGGTGTCAAATATTAGTCATTTTGACCCCTTAACTCGTTATTGTTACGTCATTTCATTCCATTATTTGATATTTTTATGTTATTTGCGTGTTAAAGCATGTTTCAGGAGCTTAATGAAGAAATGGAGCTAACTTCGGTGAATTAACTGAAGAGTGTTATTTCTATCCAAAAGGAAAGTCAATGAAGCAGTCCGAGACAAAATGGCTCCCGGAGGGTAAAAATGGCATTTTCAGAAGCTGTCATCTTCAACAAAAAGTATTGTGGGTTTAAGACGGTTAATTTGGTGCATTCACGGAGAAAAGTGATTTTTCATAAAATACCTACCTTTTTGCCTACGCTTTCAGTTTCAAAAGTGGCTGGAAATCACATTCCTACGCTTGAAGGTACGCTTGAAGCGTAACTACGACAAGTTTTGTGGTTTTTTGATTGTTTTTGCAGGTTATACCCCCGATTCAATTTGAAGACGTGTTTGTGACTCCAAACCTCTATATACATTTATATACACTTATATATATCAGAAGTTAGGGTTTATATGAGATTTAGAGTGAAAATACTGAAAATGGCCTCTCTATACCATTGCTTATATATACACGATCATATATCAGTGTAAAGGAGTGGAGGGGGTCGTGGTTCAGTTGTTAAGGGTTGTTCATGTTCATTCAGAGAGTTCTCTCATGTTCAGACTTGCTGCTGTTAAGAGCCATATTCCGACCTAGAGATTCGAAGAAGAAGATCATGGAGGGCGTTTTTACATCAACGATCCAGTCACCTTCCACCATGGCTAACTAACTCGGCCAAGTAATGTAGTTCTTTCATCATTTTCAATTATAACGAGGGGAAACTATTGACCATATTGTGATGATTGTAGTAGTTAAGAGACCGTACTGATTTGCAATATAAAATTGTATATTTGTTCTAAATTCTTATCTTAGATTGAATGAATGTATTATCTTGCACAACTATGATTATTCACTATGGGCTGGAACTTGGATGCTTAATTATGGTTTTTCTACACAATTGTGGTAATGAAACTTGAGACCCTAGGTTGACACAGGTCATACCTTGGCGATTTAATATAGGCATGCTTTAGTTTATTTTCATGCATCATAAGTAAATTAGAGTAATATAATTGACATGCACTAGTTAGGTCAGTCATGAGATGAGTTGTTGTAATCCGATTGATGGTACTACTTTTTGGGGTCGTATTTAGCTATTTGCGGTACGACCTGATTCACAGTTATGGATTGTCCTCTTACAGTTGACACAGTGAGGAACTATATTATGCGGTTAGTGGTGGAGCGATGAAAACCTTAGTTTTCTCTCTCATCTGAATCACAACCAATTTACTTTGTTTTTTAGTTAATTTAGTTAAGATTAGATAATTTGGTCTTTTAACCACCAAAACAAACAATTTTCAGAAATATAATTCAGTGTTTTTGAACTATTAAAGTGAACAATCTTAGTCACTGTGGGATCGATATCCCTTACTCAAGCTTTACTATTCTACAATTGATACGTACGCTTACGTAGGGTAAAACCTAGGGCATCTTTAAGGTATTGTTTTTAACCACATATTTTGTACACACCTTATGCGCATCAACCCATCAATGCTAAAAAATTTAAGCGATATTATCCCTGAATGAGATTATACACTCCTAATCGCACGAGTTTAAATTGCACGATGCTCCTAACTCACATGAGTTAAAATTGTGAATGCCACCTGAAAAAAATTAAAATAAATAAATAATAATTCATTGAATTACGCGATTGGTTTGATCCTTGTTAAGGGTACATAGGCAACTTGGAGATTTGTTCCAAGTTCAGTCATCCAAAAAAATATATCATTCATTGATCTACGCGATTGACTTGATCCCTGTTAAGGGTACGTAGGCAACTTGGAGATTTGTTCCGAGTTCAGTCATCTAAAAAAATATCATTCATACTGAAATTAAAATGCAATAAAATAAAATAAATCTAATGGTTCTTTTATTACCAAAGTAATTAAACTGCTCCTAGAAAAATGGTGAATGATAAATGACAACAATGGTCAAGACTAGAGTGAGAAATCTAAAATAACAGAAGGCAATAATAAGTTAAACTAAAGTGGCAAATTTGAAAGCTCCTCGTGCTCCTTTTACAACCTGTCTTCAAGAATCTTCAGTATGTAAACCTCTTAATCAGTAAGAATCTGAGCTTCTTCAAGCACCTTGCGGTCTTCCTCGAGTTTGTTAATATTCTCTCTCTCTTGCGACAACTTAACATCAGTCTCCGACAAGGAAGCATCGATCTGCTTGATCTCCTCCTGTTCAATTTGCAACTCCCTCGCTAACTTGGCCTTTGTATCTTTGACTTCATGCAAGTTGGTCCGAAGTGAGTCTGCATGCTTAATAATGTCACCTTCCAGAACAATGGCACAAGTAAGTTGTGAGTCAACATAAGCTAATTGCTACGACTGTATGGTTGATGGCATCTTGCGAGCAAAAGAAGATTTGGTGGCAACATATATACATAGTAGCACTATATATACATGTATCGATCCCTTTCCTTAGACCAGAAAAATCCCCTGGAAACTGTGAAAGTGCCTCGAAAAGTTGTGGAAGCTTGTGGACTATCGAAGATAGTTAATGGACTTTTGTGTTGAATACCATTGTTCTCATGGCGTTTGCTAGTGCTAATGTAGTCTTATGTTGCGCATCAAGAACCATATTCCCCACATTAAAAATAGACACCTCAGGGGCAACTGCTGATGGATGAGGTGGAATGGCATTGCAAGTTCCATCCCTTGTAAGTACATTCAAAGTGGCCATAGGAGGTGCTTCATTTTTTGCCATTGATTCCAAATTCTGCTTATTAATATCTTGCAAGAGTTGAGTAGCTTGATCCTCTATCTCATCAGCTAAGTTCATCATATCAGGGCCAAAAATGGAACCTTAACTGCCCATTGGAAGATCCTCAAACTCCAACAAACCTCCAAGAAAACACTCATTTTCATTTACCTATAAATAAATAAAAAACAAAAATGAGGATGGATTGTATATAGTAAATAAGTAAAAAGAAAATTACAAAAAATAATAAATAAATAAAAGCAATAACCTACATGGGTTCTGAACTGCTCGGTACTCCTTGAAGAAATTCATTTAAATCATGAGGAATGGTCTCCTGCCTTGGAGTAACAACATGTTTCAGCTTATCACCAATATGTTTCCAATTGCGATATCGATCATTGGTACCAATCTCCCCATCCGAATCATCCGCTACTAGAGAACGTTGGCGCTTGCGAACGAGAGGCGGAACATGGTCAGCTAGTGCAAAATGACTCCCAGAACTCTCATCAACACCATGACCACTAGATGGAATTACTAACACTGGATTAGAAGGGATGATGTTGAGGATGATCTTCCTACCTTCAAATAAACATAGACTTTTGACCACCATTCGGCATAAGCTTGTGATCGGTTCTAGTCGTATGAAAACAAAAGTGTTTAAAATGAAGAATTAACACGATCTAGTTTTACTTCTCAGTTGCAAATACGCGAGTAGTATATAGTATAGTTGGGTAGAGAGGGTATCGAACCACAGAGATCAGAGTCATATTTCAAATAATTGTAAAGCAGAAAATTGAATTATATTATAAACATTGTTTTGATTGGTTGGTTTTGTAACTACTAAACATAAAATAAACAAATATTTTTTGTGTTATAAATCAAGATAAACAAGTCTAGGGTTTTGGTCCAACTACACCACTAGTCTCATAACATAGTTCTTTAATCTTATTATTGTAAGAGGGAGATATAGCTTATACGAATTAGATTAGTAACGCTACAAGCAGTTGCCTAATCCCAAAAGAGATGCAATCAAGTTTAGTTTACTACAATTCATCTTCGATTAGCATGACCATGATATGCATCTATACTACAACTACTCCTAAAACATGAAATTAAAAACACATTAATGGTCATCTTTTCTTAGTATGAATCGTATATACCTAAATCTTATCATGTCGTTAAGAACCATTATGTAAAAACCATTATTTAAACATTGGATTTCTTGCCCTTAGTAAAAACATGGTTGTTCAAGGTAAATTATTAATTCAATCTCAGCTTAAGAAGAGAATTAATAAATAAATCTTATTTAGGTAATTCGTTCGGTCTCTCGCTGCATAATCATCATATAAGTGTTCTTTAGCTTCCCCTCTTTGCAATAAAATCAATTAAAGTTCTACATTACTTGACTAAGGTTTCGTTTCAAACCCTATATACCGACTAGCTGATCATGGAGAAAGGAGACTGCATCGTTGATGTAGACATCCTCTTCACGATTGGTTCGTGGTTCTTGAGTACTTGAGGAGCCTCTCTCTCTACGGAGACTTTTTATATGAACGATGATATATGATCCAATGATCCAAGGATCCAAGATATCTTCTCTTCATGAAGTCTTCATATATTTATAGACAAAATTTGGTACAGATATGGCATGTTCTTTGCTTGCACTCCAAGAAGACTTGATGTGAGGACCAAGTAAAAGAAGTGAATGGACCAATCTGCCCTCTGATATACATGCACAAAAAGTCAGAATTCTGCAGTATCTTCGCGCATATTTCCTAATGTCGGCAGTGGCCGATCGATCGAGAGACTCAACCGATCGATCGGTGGCTTCTGAATTTTAATATTTCTTTATTCTGTGATTTTTTGCTTCAGCTGCTTGTACTTTGCTCTGAACTGAGTGCATTTATCCTCCAAGTATTATTCCGGATCAGGCATATTTGCTAAAAGTCCTAAATTAACTCAGATTTGTGTTAAAGCCCCTGAAACATGCTTAAACACACAACTCAAATAAGAATATCTTATTAATAAAATAAAGAGACTAACTAAGGGTTTATTAATGCCCAGAATATCAAATATTATGGTCTCATCACACCCCCAAACTTGAATATTGTTAGTCCCTTAGAAATAAAGCAAAAGAAAACATCATGAAGAATTAACTATTCTAATTTATTTGAACTGATCCCTTTCTTTCATGAGGGAAAAACGATTACACTTAGCATGTGTAATTAGCCTTTTAAACCCTTAGGAAAAATCTTAGTGGACGAGTGAAGTCTAGTGAGGGTTAAATAGACTACCCACAACTTTTTTATAATATTTATTTTCACATATTCATGACTATTCTTGTTTATTAATCAGGAGATGATATAATCCATAAAATAAATGCAAGTAAATAAATCTTACTCATACAAAATAATAATCAAATAAGATCAGTGTTAAGAATGGTCTCCACTAGTGGTTAAACTTAGCTAATTTCTACTTCTAGAGCCGATAATCCTCCGAGTTTTGTAAACTTTCTCTACATCACATTTATATTTTTCTTCTTTTTGTTGGAGAGGGCTTTCCTATCTCTTTTTGCTTTTTCCACTCATAGTATATTTTTCTTATATACTTTTCTTTTTATTGGAGAATATTTTCTTCTCCTATTTGCTTTTTCCACTCATTTTTTTTTGATACGTCACTCCCCACTCTTTTTAGTGTTTATTTGTTTTAGAAGGGAAGTGTGTATTTTTTTTCCAGAGATAATACAATATATAATCATAAACGAAACTATAGAGATCATGTGCATGTGATTATAGGTCAAGATTATCTTTTCTAGTTTTAATTTCACCAATTTACTCACCTATTGAGAACCACATCTCTTCACTTTTCCAACTTAATCATTATTCAGACAAGCAGAAAATATAGCCTATATATATTTTATGAATTAGTCTTATTTTCCTAATTAATTCACAAGTTTAATCAAGAATATGCTTTAAATGATATATTACTAAAATAATAAAACTTCAAATACATAAATATATATATATACATATTTTTGTTTTATCAATATATTCTTTTTTTCTGATTTTCTTTTTCTTTTTTTTAAGTCTCCCGATCGATCGATTATTAGGTTTGATTGATCGGCAGCTATTCTGCACGAATATCAGTGTCAAAACAGTAACAAAACTGCAGTTTTCATTTTTATTTTATCAAAACAATTTAATTTCTTCCATATTTCATACCTCCTATTATTCCATCCCCCCAAACTTAAAACAAACCATGTCCTCATGGTTCTAAGAAACATTAAAACATGATAATAGAACAATATTACCACTTTATGGAGCAAGATTTCACAATGTAGCAAAAACCTCTCCCAAACTTGGTGTGTGCCATAATCTGCAGTCGAAGTCAAAACTAAAACCAAGATTATAGTAGAATAATCAACAGAGGGAATGGAATTTTATTAATTTATAGAAATTTAAAAATAATGTGGCCAAAGGCCTACAATGAATTGAAATTTCAAGAAAAGAAAAACAATATAATTCTAGAATTTGAAAAATTACAAAAATAAAAATCAACACAAACTTATTCCATCCCTTGTAATAAAATTCCCCCCATAGTCCTCTAAACCAATCTCTTCTGCATAAAGAGAAAACACATACTCACTCCACCTCCCTATTTATTTGCCATCCACATCATTAGACTCTACTATCTTGAGGAATTTAAATTCACCGTACTCCTTAGGACGCCTCCAACTAGGTTGCATGTGGGATCCATATTCAGCCAACTGATCTTTAACCAAAGCATAGATTAAGAATGGATATGGCAATTTTATGTTATTATGCCCTTCCCCTCCATTCCTAATCATAGTCAAAATATCCATAATATTAGGCAAAGAAATCCAATATCCATTATTGAGACAATAAACCATCTTCACAAGTGTATAATCACACACATCTTTAGCCACGTTTGGACAAATTTGTCTTCCCAATAAATCCACAGTCATCCAATAGCAATGATCGACCTTAGCCCTTGGAATAGTGAAAATTCCAGGCCCTACCATAAATCCGTCACAAATATCTTGAACCAATATTGGAAAAGAAGGATATGGTCTAGGGATATACCTCTCACCACAAACTGGTTCATTAGGAAGGTTCCATACACTTGCAATCGATGCGGCTGATACTTCAATAATTTGATTATTGACTTTTGTCTACAACTCACCATACACGCGTCTATCCACATAATCTAATTGATGGTAGAAAGCATGAACAAACAAAGGATTTGTGCTATAGGCAGCCGAAATAAAAATTGAAGAAAAGCCCCTCTCATGAAATATTTCCTTGGTTTTCTCAATGGTAGATTCACTATAGTCTTCTTGAAAGAAGGCACACTCATATTTGATTATGGTGGAGCTGAAAGTAGAAGGCAAATAATTGACCACCATAGCTAATAGTGTGAGTTTATGATTTTTGAAGGGATGAAAAATCAATAACCCAAGGAGAATATTTATACAAAAAATTAAGGTCTTCTAATACTAGGAAAGATTTTAAAATGTAAGTTTATAACTTAAATATAAAGAAAATACATATTATGGAATAAGTATATAGTCATATATAGGAAAATATTAGCCCTTCCTAGACCTGTAATATTGTAATTTTTGGAACTTGGACTAGGATTTTAACCAGATTGGTCCCAAAGAGGCATAAATCAATATTTTCCTGAAAATATAAATTTTATAAAATTAGCAACCTACCGATCGATCGCCACTATGATCGATCGATCAATGATCTTCTTTTTTAATAATAGTTCAAGATATTTGTGACGGATATATGGTAGGGTTTGGAATTTTCACTATTCCAAGGGCTAAGGTCGATCATTACTATTGGATGACTGTGGATTTATTGGGAAGAAAATTTTTTCCAAACGTGCCTAAAGATGTGTGTGATTACACGCTTGTGAAGATGGTCTATTGTCTCAAGAATGGATATTGAATTTCTTTGCCTAATATTATTTTTGCTAATATTATGGATATTTGGACTATGATTAGGGATGGAGGAGAAATGCATAATAACATAAAATTGACATATCCATTCTTAATCTATGTTTTGGTTAAAGATCAATTGGGTGAATATGGATCCCACATGCAACCTAGTTGGAGGCGTCCTAAGGATTATGATGAATTTAAATTCCTCAAGATAGTAGAAGTTAATGATGTGGAGGGCAAAGAAATAGGGAGGTGGAGTGAGTATGTGTTTTCTCTTTATGTAGAAGAGAATGGTTTAGAGAATGGTACAAGTCTGATTATTTTAAGTTTGTTAGTCTCAACGATGGTCATGTTAGTCTCAACCAATCACAAGTTTTATTTAGATAACATAGTCTTACCTTATTTTTTCTTTTGAGGATGATCTTCCTACCTTTGGGCGCTGAAGAGCGATCATTTAGTGGCGTAATGGGTTCTGTGACCGTAGAAGGGTCAACATAGACTTTTGGCCACCATTCGGCATAAGCTTGTGTCACGGATAAATTATTAAAATTGGAACTCGAAGGAAGTTGTACTTTAATCCCAGTCTTGAAACTTGTCATAAGCCTCCAATTTTTTTAGATCACTTCGAGACTACAAGTACAAACATCATCTTTTAATTTTTCAGGAATATCCTGATGATAAAAGAATTACCTGCAGAACCTGTGCGGACAATGATAAAAGAATGGCTCGACAATGATAAAATCATTTTGGCGCAATGTCAAGTAACCTGACCGGAGGCCAGAAAAGTACTCATGAGTGGAAATGGATAGTCGACCATCATCCCTTAGCATCTCCCGCGTAAAAGATGTCCTAGAATGATAAGGAAGTGGGATGCTTTTACATCATCGAAATATATTTTGAGTTGCAACCTCATCAATGTGTTGGGCAGGCCCAATACTCGCATATAGAACCATTCGAGAAAGAGATTCAGTTTCCGAAACATGAGAGTGGGCTCTGAAGTAGTCAGCTATCCATCCATATACATAATGTGCAGGAAATATGGCACTAGAACTCCCTGGTTCAGGTGAAGAAACAATGTCATTCAAACCTCTGTAGATACTCGCCAAAACAGGGACAGAGAGATAAAATTTGATGACATTTGCAATCATGCTTGCAACCTTGAATACGCAAGGTCGAATGATGCCATCAGGGTTCGACGGTATGACATATTTGCATAACCAGCATACTAAAATGGCGGCCAAGTAAGTTTTCTCCTTCATTTCTTATGCCACTCCAAGACTAGTAAACACCTTGTCTGCTGGACAAGACCAATCTCGCACAAGACGGATTGCACCGGAAGGTTGATTGAGATTTTGTTTGTGATTCCATTTTGGTTTTCTTTGCACCTTTTTCGAAACATCCCGATACCGCCTGGCATCTCTAAACCAAAAGGTTATCCAATCAACGATTTCCAATATTTTTTCTTTCCTCTGCTTCTTACGATGGAAGGCCAAAAAGATATATCCACAAGTAAGAGGAAGAAAAGAATTCCCCTTTCAATTGAACTCTGATAACTCTCTAGCAGAGGGAATGACTTTCTCGTATTACTTACCGCCAAAAGGAAGACCTCCTATGACGTGTCAATCATTGCGGGAAATAGAAACCTCGCCTGCAGCACAATGGAGAGAGTTAGTAGAAGGGCACCATAAATCGAATTATAGTGCACTTCACCATTTTCATACTCTCAGCATGAGAACATTCTTCGAGCTTTCCTCGAATTACGGTGTCCTTCTACTAACTCTTTCCATTCTGTTGTGGGCGAGGTTTTTATTTCCCTCAATGATTTACGCATCATAGGAGGTCTTCCTTTTGGCGGTAAGCAATACGAGGAAGTCATTCCCTTTGCTAGAGACTTATCAGAGTTCAATCGAGAGGGAAATTATTTTCTTCCTCTTACTTGTGGATATATCTTTTTGGCCTTCCATTGCATTTTCAAGATGCAGAGGAAAGAGAAAATGTTGGAAATCATTGTTTGAATAACCTTTTGGTTTAGAGATACCAGGCGGTATCGCGATGTTTTGAAAAAGGTGCAAAAAAACCCAAAATGGAATCACAAATAAAATCTCAATCAACCTTTTGGTGCAATCCCTTATGTGCGAGATTGGTCTCACCAAGCAGACGAGGTGTTTACTAGTCTTGGAGTGGTGCAAGAAATGAAGGAAAAAACTTACTATGCCGCCTTTCTAGAATGATGGTTATGCAAATATGTCCTACCGTCGAACCCTGATGGCATCATTTGACCTGGTGTATTCAAGGTTGCAAGCATGATTGCAAATGGCATCAAATTTTGTCTCTCTATTCTTGTTTTGGCGAGTATCTATAGAGGTTTAAATGACATTGTTTCTTCACATGACCCAGGGAGTTTTAGTGCCATATTTCTTGGACATTATGTATATAGATGGATAACTGACTACTTCAGAACCCACTCTCATGTTTCGGAAACTAAATATCTTCCTTGAATGGTTCTATATATGAGTACTGGGCTTGCACAACACATTGATGAGGTTGCAGCTCAAAAAATGTTTCGATCATGTAAAAGTGTCCCACTTCCTTATCATTCTAGGACATCTTCGACACGGGAGGTGCTAAAGGATGATGGTCGACTATCCATTTCCACTCATGAATACTTTTCTAGCCTCCGGTCAGGTTACTTGATATTGCGCCAAAATGATTTTATCATTGTCAAGCCATACAGTCCGCACAGGTTCTGCAAGCAATTCTTTTAACATCAGGATGTTACTGGAAAATTGAAAAATGATGTTCGCACTAGTGGTCTAGAAGCAATCTAAAAAATGTGGATATTGGAAATGGATTCTTCTTGGATTGATTTAATTAATTTAGTCCAACAGAGTATTGGGACCCTAAAAGGGACTGATAAAACATTAAGAGCCCGAATTGATTGATAAAATATTGGGACCCTCAAAGGGACTAATAAAACATTAGGACCCCGAAAAGACTACTAAAGCATTGGGACCCCGAAGGGACGGGTAAAGTATTGTGACCATGAAGGGATTGATAAAGCATTGGAATCCTTAAAGGGACTGATAAAATATTGTGTCCCTAAAGGGACTATAAAATATTGGGATCCCGAAGGAATAAATATTTTCAGAAACGCGTGATTCCGAAAGCATTGTGACTTGGGAATTAATAAGTTTGTCTCAAAAAAAAAACAACTTCCCTGGAAAGGGTTTGTTTACAAAATTCCTCCTTGATCTCCCCAAAGGACGAAAAAAACAACCTGAAAAAACAAAAAAAAACAAAAATGTATGTGAGTTACAGATAATCCCATCTATTTCTCTTTCCTTTCACCCACTAAATTACACACATATATTACACTTATACACAAACTGACACACCTCAAACACAATCTGACTCACCCATACTAATACACCCCACTCCATCTTTTCTATCACACAAACACACCACAAATCCAAGACAGTCCAGACTCTATCAATCTCACACAAGAAATCATACAAACACATATATTATATATATAAACCACATATATATATATACACACAAACCCACACAACACCTCACAAGATCACAGACCCACACACACTTATACATGCACACAAACACACACTGGCGTGTACATAAGTGATGAGGACAGAAGGTCTTGCGGCTGCTGCAACAGCTGATCGCCCTCCATCACCGCCAATTTCCCACCTCCGAAGCCGTCGCCGAAAACGAACCACCAACAGCCCCAACTCGTTGTTGTTTCACTATAAATTTTTTTGGCTACAATTGTTACGCGTCACCATCCGTCAACAGATTCTCCATATGGCCAAACGATAGAGAAATTAAATCTGTAGGCTGATTCATGACCTCACCGGTAATACCGCCAACCCACCATGTCAATGGCTGCAACAAGGGTTGTAAAATCCTCACCTTTCAAAACCCAATAAACGCACACACAACCAGAAACACACACATTCTTTTACAGAAGCCCACATACCAACACACACGCACACACACCAGTACACACATGCACACAACAACAATTACACAGCCATGAAAAAAAAAAAAAAAAAAAAAAAAAAGAAGCTTTGCGAAGAAAATAAAATGAGGCACTCACAGTGACCAAGCTGTCATGGCGGCTGGCGAAACAAGTTTGAAAGCTATGGTATACAAATTAGGGTTGGATTACGATGAATATATAGAGGGATTACCATACTCATATGGTAATAAATCATTCCCTATTCGTATTTAAGATGACTTGGGGCCAAAGTGATTTTACATGAGGCCTAAGTAGTTTAATTCAGCGCGCAGGAACTCCAAAAACAAAAAAAAAAAAAACAAACTCAACTCTTTGTTTGAGTTGGAGCGTTATCGTATGAAGCCTTTGTTCATAACAATAACAGACTATTTTTCAAAATATATATATATATATATAAATAATAATAAAAAATATATATATATCCTTCAAAGCTCGTCTACCCATGCATGGCAAGCATCGCGGGAGCCATGCTCTGAAGTGGGGGCTATTTGTAGACACATAAATTTGGTGATCATTTAATCACCGTTGGATCAGTTGACTTAAGTCAATAATTCTCGGTCAAATTCATTGACAATTACGGGTCTCACAAATGGACACGTGTCAAATTCTTAGAGGTTTAAGTTATATGCTTTTAATTCAAAATAATTTGAATTTATTCCCTAAAATAATAAGAAAATAAATATCTTTTATTTTATGGGATTTTAAGTATAATTGATGGGTACTTTCCAAATTTAAGACCCCACATTGGC
This sequence comes from Cornus suecica, assembly GCA_963922005.1. Taxonomy (NCBI): domain Eukaryota; kingdom Viridiplantae; phylum Streptophyta; class Magnoliopsida; order Cornales; family Cornaceae; genus Cornus; species Cornus suecica. The sequence goes on from OY998241.1 coordinate 16,525,476, forward strand.
CTATAAATACAAGGCCACCCAACACATTTTGGGGATCATCGAGAAAATGAGAAGAAAACTGCAATAAAGCTCTGCCGACTTAGAACAACAAGCACGCCACACATGTGTCATTCTTCTTCAAAAACCTTCAACAAATCAAGACCTCTTCAATCCCGAATAGCACAAACAGAGGAAGATTCTTATTGTTTTAAGAATCGATCACAGAGAATTGTACCACTTCATTTATCTTTATTATCAATAAAATTATTTATTTGCTCTTATTTTGTTTCCTAGATTTTCGGAGACGAAATTTGTGTTTACAATTACGTTCCTTATTATATTAAGAATTACTTGTAACATAGGTTTCCTTGCAATGTAACCGCCAATATTTACCAAAATATAGGTGTGGCTGTCACGCTTTCTTTGAGGGCTAATTAGGTTGGAGAGAGACTCGCCGAACGCATCCTAAAGACAAAGGATGTCGCCAACTATCAGGATATGTAAAGCATTGATATGACACGAGAGTGTGAAATGTAGATATAAAGGAGTAGGTCCAAGATGTTTAGAGTCGTCATCTAAAATTGAGTTTTGGTAGCAAATACGGTATGTTATGTGAATGAAGTGATCTCTTGTATAACTCTCATAATATTATGCACTACACCACGCCCATCCTATGTATAGATTGCCTACTTCATTATCATGTTGCTTGTGAAATGTCATGTGATCTCTTAAGTGAGACCGATTCAACTAGAGAAATATCTATCCTTGAAAGGTGAGAAAATTATGGATATATAACCGGTCCTTGAACCTAATAAAGATACATGTAAATCTCGAGTGAGAATCAAATCTAGCAATGTGACCGAACATACTTTCAAAAAAACAAAAATGTGACCGAACATGAGAATCTGAGATGCTCAAACTGCCAAAGGGTATTCGTGCATAAGGCAAGTGGAATTGTAAAATTCTATCAAATTGTCATTAAAAATAATTCAATTTAACTCCTTAAACAATAATATCTCTATAATACAACAAAACAATACTCAAAATAATTTATATAAATAAAAAACACCACCTTAAAGTCGTAGCAAGATGCAAATACTTGAATTATATCACATTACTGTTTGCTTAAAAACTTTAAAACTAATTAAAAATTAAAATTAAAATTAAAACACAATTTCTAGAAGTCTAACCAAATATCATTTAACAAACTTAAAATGGTTCATTTCTGATTGGAACATATAATATATTTTATGTAGTTCATTTCTGTTTTATTTTTTTTCAAAAACTACAAAATTTCAGAGTTTAAGTTTATGAAAATCGATATGGATGTGCAAACATAGATAATTCCCAATAAGAAAAAATATATATATGGTAATTAGTTCCTTCACTTTTTAATTTTTTTAAAAAAAAAATTGATATTTTGTTTTGAAATCGAGTAAATTTATTAAAAAAAAAATTTAACATAATAGCGAAATATTTATTTTGAAAGTTTAAATCATATTAAAGTTTGGCTACATATTGTGATAATATTGGACTAAAACATTAACGTTTTGGGCCTCATATGGATGACCCAACCCTAAAACTATTATTTAAGCAAAAAAATAATAGTAGAATACAAAGTGGTGTGTGTGAAAAGCTTAGCTTTTATAAAATAAAATAAAATAAAAAAGTAGAATCGTACTATTATACACGATTCTACAACGATTCTACTAGGATTCTACCTATTTTAGCCCCAAAACTTCCTAAAATAGCATAATCGTGATTCACGATTTTACCCAATTCTACTCTGATTCTATCCATTCAAACCATTTTCATGCGATTAAACTTGTTTTAGATATAGAATCATAGAATCGTACGATTCTATGACCACGACCTAGAATCGCAATTTTGAAAACTTTTTTGACAAATCGTATTCGTGCATAACATGACTTCCCAATTGTAGAGGTTTCATGCCAATAATTATCAGGTGTTGTTTGATATCACTATTTTAATACTTAAATCTAAACAGATTCAACACATATTCAATTAAGTGCATTTGATAAAAAACAAAATTTGAATATCGCTGAAAACATTACTTGTCACTTAAAATGAGGTAAAATTTCAAATGATATGGTCATTACTTAACACTAAACTCTGAAAACTAAAAATTTACTAAAATATCAGAAAATATAATTTTTTCAAGCATTACTTAAAACCTTAAACTTAAATTTTTAAATTTTAAAATTTTCAGTACTTAATTCAGTTTTATCAAACAGCAAGTTAGAGTGCTCACTTTAATTTGAACTCATGTCATCAAGTGAAGTGAGAACTCCATAGATATGTGCAACGCATAGTATCCATCCTTTAGGATTAGGACTACTGTGTATTGAATTACATTCGCGAATGAAATAACTCAAATGACTGAAACAAAAGCAAAATTTACCATGGGTTTCGCATTTCTAGCTCCTTTTGAAAACTCTGATTAGGTATAACTTCACCAGATATTAGTGATCAAATGAGCAGGCCGGCCGCGGCCGGATTCAAGGTACGTTCAAGGAATGTGGGGTGAAGATGACATTTTGAATTTTAAAAAGAACTTTTACGTAAATGAAGTATAGTGAATATCGATAGCTAAAACGTTAACTTCAATTACCAATATTATTTTAACAATTCTGTCGGAAGTGTTCCAGTATCTCAATGACAATTGGATTAAATTACAATATTATTGGATTCTCATAGGGTGAAGAAGACCTCAATGACCCGACCTCGGTAGTCCTCGCTGCCCTCATATATATAGAAATGCTTTCAGTAATTACCTTGGAATTACCTGTATGGACTTGTGCACGCTATACTCAAATTTTTAGCTGGACTACACTTTGATACCATTTGAAATGACTCGCTCCACCACACACGTCATATGATATTTTTAGTTTTGGGATCACCTCGCGAGGTCTTGCTCGTAGACTAACCGAAAATGTCTCGTCTCATACATCCAAAGACATCACTAACACATATTAGCACTTCACTACATTGTACACCTAAGCGAAGGTCGCATCAACATATTATGAAGTTACTTTCAACCATTTGGGTAACGAGATTTCTGCGAAGGTACCTGCTTACTTCTAGGAGTCATCAGGAGGTTCCCTGACCTAGTGTGTATCGAGAGTCACACCCATACATATATATATATATAGCAAAATGACAAGAGAGCGTGCGTGTCTGAGAGAGAGAATGGAGCACAGACTTGATCATGAAGCAACTCCAACCTAGTATGTATCGAGAGTCGCACTTATGTATATATTTAACAGAATGACAATAGAGAGTGCGTGTCTGAGAGAGAAAATGGAACACAGACTTGACCATGAAGCAACTCCAGAGCACACAGTAGGTCAAACTACACCATTTAGGAACAATTTGCACCATTCTCGTACTCTAAGAGAGAGGCTGGCGGAGAAACGTAACGTGATATTATTGGTGGCAACCCTAATCGCCACCATCACTTTCCAAGCCGCTCTGAACCCTCCAGGGGGTGTTTGGCAAGAAAATTCACCCGAAAATGTACCGGGTAACCCACACAAGGCAGGAGAGGCAATAATGGCTTATAACCATCCAGGTCCATATTCAACTTTCTATATTGCAGACCTGATTGGTTTTGTTGCATCTCTGTCCACAATCTTTTTGCTCATGACAGCATTGAGGTCTAGGAACCATTTTGTATTGGGAGTTTTAACTGGGGCTTTGATTGGGGTCATGTGTTTGACCTTTATATCAGTTCTGGTAATTGTGGCTGTATCTATAGTCGCGATTACTCCAGAAAATGTCCAAGCAGAAATCCATCGTCAAACTGGAATCGTTGTCGGTGTAATATTTTACTGCATCCTTTTGATGTCTCCTATAACAGCTCTCGTAGCAATTTGCTTCCTAATACCTCATGGAGTAGTTGATATAAACAGTGCCAATGGCGACGAAGAAGCTTTTCAAGTTCGAGTTGATATAGACAATGTCAATACCGGAGATCACGAAGCTCTTGTTGTTCAACTTGATATAAATCACACCAATGCAGACGAACAAGCTCCTCAAACTCAATTTGATGCAAACCATGTTAATGGAGAAGAACAAGTTCCTCATATCCAGTTAGTCTGAGCTATGTCCGTATGCCATCATTTATGTCAAGTACATAAATTCCATTTTTCTTATAATGGACATGACGCTTTAGCGTATGTACAATGTATATGTTTGTGAATGTTTTAAGTTTGGACCAAAACGTGAATTATATTTGTAATATATATAGTCTTCTAGCTTGTAAATTGTATATTTGTCTTGAGAAAAGAGATTAATTAATTTGGAATTTGGTTTAATTATTTTGGAATCTTGGTAAGCTTACTTGCAAACTCTGAACCTTGGTGGCTTAATTGCAGTATATACGTAATGTAAATATATATATATGTATATTTATATATACTAGCTATAAGCATGTGCTCTGCACATGGTGTAAGATTTTTGGTGAATGAATGAAGGATAAATATATCTATAAAGATTATAATTTTAAGGAAGGGAGAAGAAAAATAATGAACATGACAGACAAAAATATTAATGAAGTTAGAGTTTGTGTCTGTGGTTATGGGTTTTTGCATAGAAAATGATGTGGAATGTATATAGTGATAAAGGGGTGTGATTTGGAGGGTTTTTAAATAACATGACGGTTGAAGTAAAGCAATATTGTTGAAGAGGTGCTATTGATACATAATATAAAAGGATATATAGGAGTTTATGTATTAGCTATTAGAATTTAATGTGCTGAGTATTAGAGAAAAAAAATATCAAAATAATTAAATTAAAAACATATAAAGGACATATTCATTTAATTTTATACTTAAAAAGTACACCTATTTAATTTAAGTGAAAAGACACATCTATTCAATTTTTTATTTTATTTTTTATTTAAATGTAAACAAAAAATATTTGGAAATAAAAAAAATCGTTTGTACTTTTACGAGTAGTATAGATATATATATTCAAAGTTCTCCATTTTGAGCCTTTGAGGTAGGGCTGACAATTCGTGTCAGTGAGTCGTATTCATGTTGGGTTGAGAACATGTAGGGTTAAGATCGTATCATGTCAAAAAAATCTTGGTTAATATACGTGTCAAATATGTTCAACCCTAACCCAACTCACAAGTTATCCATGTCGATTCATGTAATCCATTTAGTATATTTATTATAATATATTAAATTAAATTTGGCACAATCCAACATGAAAAGAACTATTTAATCTATTATCAGCAAAATTAAATTGAATTTGATACGATTCAGTAATAGTTAATTGATATATTTCAACCCATGATCAATTAGAGAAGAGAAAAAAATAAAAATAAAAATAAATATAATCGTGTCAAACATGTCGTGTTTGGGTCGACCCTTATATTCCCATATCGTATTCGGGTCGACCCTTATACAGTTTCAACCCTTTTATGGTCAACCTTAACCCTTCTAATTCATATCGTGTCCGTGTCGTGTCGTATCTTATTTTGCATGCTCTACTTTGAGATTTGGAGATATTCTGTTTCTGTCCTAAACAGTTGTGAATTCTATGACCATTCCCCTCCAAATGGAATATTTTCGCTGGGTTTTACCCTTACCATCACTTGGCCTATTGTCCCTAGGAGTCTAAGTGTCTGTTTGGTATAAGGAGTTGGTGCCAAATATATGGTTTTGAACTGAAATTCGTGGCCCAACCTATGTTTGGTAATCTTGGTGTTGGTGCAACAGTGTCAAACCATTGGTACCAAATGCCACATTTTTCACACCATCTCAATACATGGTTTTGTGTGATTTGTTTTGTTTTCTCATACCAAAACCATTCTTTAACCCAAACCAATTCAATTTGGTGTACCATTGTTTAACACAAACTAATTCATTTATAATATTATATATATATAAATTTGAAAAATAAAATATTTCAAAAAATCAAACGAAAAAATATATTTCTTTAAAAATAAAATATTTCTGGAAAAAATAAAATATAATAAAAATATATTTATTATTTTTTTAAAAATATACAAATTATATGTATTTTTACTGAAATATTTTATTTTTTCAAAATATTTTATTTTTTTGAAATATATTATATAAAATATTTTATCTATAAATATTTTAAAAAAATTAAATATTTATGAAAAATTAAATATTTTGAAAAATTAAATATTTAAATATTTTATTTTTTAAAACATATATATTTACAAAATGTTATTTTAAATAAATAAAATGTCAAACTATTTCAAGTTACTAAATATGATTGGTTTCAAAATTTCAGCTCATATACCAACTCTACCAAACATGGTTTGGTTTTTCAGCTTTACCTTTTCTCACACCAAAACCATCTGCACTAAACATGATTTTAGTTCAAAATAAAACCACACCAAACCCAGCTCAACCCAACCCAAATCAAAACCAAAAACCAACACCGTACCGCACCGGTTGCCAAACAAGCACTAAAGCGTTTCTTTGTTTTTTACCCTCCTCCGACAATCCTTTTGTTTTAGGCTTTGCTTGTTAAAGCAATGCTGATTTTTTATTTTTTAAAAAATGTAAGTTAATTAAAGGAAAATATGAAAACAAAATCCCATAAACTATCATCAACATAAAATTGTTTTAGGTCTAGAAGATGTATGAGAGATTTTTTTTTTTTCTATAATTGGGTTGATCCGGGCCAGTTTACGCACACTTTGACTAATTTTCGAAGTCTTAAAGTTAACGATCGGGTAAAACCTCCAGTGACCCAGACGAAAACATAGTTGAGAGGATTTAAATCTAGGATCTCATGGTGAAGGACCCAAGAATAAGGATGAGCATGGGGCGGTTTTCTCAAAATCCATAACCAAAATCGTGAAAATTTGCATCCCCCGTAACCGCACCAAAACCATTTAAAAATTTCACCTCTTCCCCCAAAACCACCCCAAATCATTCACCGTGTCCCCGAAAACCGCCTCAAACTGTGCCACTAAACCCTTTTTTTAAGAGCAAAAAAAAAAACAAATTAATTATAACATTTTGACTTATATAAAAAATAATAAATGATCCGATTTACTCATAATAATTTCTAACACAAAAACAAATATAATAACTTGAATCACACATTCAATTAAAATCAACCATCAATGTTTAGATAAACAAACTTTACCGAAAGTTTTCAATTCTAAGGCTCCGTTTGGCAACCCGGTTTTGGTCTTGGTCTTTGATTTCAAGACCAAGACCATGTTTGGTTGGCCGGTTTTTGACTTGGTTTTGGACACCCTAAAACCAACCACTAAAACTTGGTTTTGGCCCACCATTTTTGACTTTTCTCTCTCTCTCTATATATATATATATATATATGACCGAAAATATGAATTATTTTAAAATTTTTTTTATATTTTTCGGAAAAAAATTAATTTCCGGGAAAAAATTATTTTTTCGAAAATAATTATCTTTTTCGGGAAAAAATAAATTTTTGGGAAAAAAAAATATTTTCGGAAAAAAATCATATTTTCGGACAAAAATTAATTTTCTCCAAAAAATTATTTTTTCGAAATTATTTATATTTTGGAAAATAATAATTTTTTTCGGAAAAAAAAAAATTTTTGGAAAAAAATCATATTTTCGGAAAATAAATAAATTTTCGGAAAAAAATTATTTTTTCGAAAATAATTATTTTCCGGAAAATATTTATTTTTTCGGAAATATTTATTTTTACGTCAAAAAATAAATTTTTGGAAAAAAATCATATTTTCGGAAAAAAATATTTTTTCGAGAAAAATTATTTTTTTGAAAAAATTAATTTTTCGGAAAAAATTAATTATTTTTTTTTCCGAAAATTAATTATTTTCTAAAAAATTATTTTTTATATTTTTCGGAAAAATAATTTTTTCCCGAAAATTACTTTTTTTCCAATTTTTTATATATATATTTTTCATATTTATATATTTTTAATACATATTAGTATATATATATATAATTATACCAAAACCAACTCCTTACCAAACACTATATATTGGTTTTAGATTTACCTAAAACCACCCAAAACCAAAACTAAGACCAAAACCAAAACCAAAACCAAAACCAAGACCAAAACCAAGTTCCCAAACGGGCCCTAAGTTTTCAACAACATAAATCAAATCACTTAGACAAATCGACAACAAATATAAAAAGATTTTAGGGTTTTTGTGTATTATATATATATATATGAGTATATAAATAAATAGGTATTTTATTGAAGGGGTACAAGATAATTTCAATATAATAAGTTTTAAAAATACATATAATGATATAAGTTTGATAAAAAAATTATAATTATATTATGCGGTTTGGGGCGGGCGGTTCCCCATTGGAGGAACCCCTCAAACCGTCTCACGTCCCATAACCATCGGGTTTTTTTCCTTCACCCCCATAATCACCCCATTTTTAAATGGTGCTGTTAAAAACCGTCAAAAATGGGGTGGTTCCCCGGTCGGGCGGATTTTTTGCTCATCCCTACTCAGGAACTCTTCCATCCAACCCACCCGTTCAAGTTGAGAGTTTTTTTCCAGAAAAGTGATGATATTTTGCTATTTGATCATTTTTAATTTTAATTTATTTTTTTAAAAAGTTATGATATCCCGTGATTTGGGGACTTTGATTGGTACGTGAATCTTGAAAGATCAAATTAATTTGAAAAACTAGACATCATTATTTTTTGAATAAAAATAAGGGTTATTCCCACAAACACCCCTTGAGGTTTGCCATATTTTCACAGACACCCCTCGAAGTTGAATGTTCCCACTCATACCCCTCAAATTTGAATTTTGTTCCACTTTCACCCCCTCGGTGTTGACACCGTTAGAAGGTTGCCGTTAGAGTGTATGAAATGACCAAAATACCATTATATGTTTAAATTAAATATATTTTTCATCCCAACTTATATATGTGATTTTACCTTTATATCATTTTCCTTATATATCAAATACACACCTTTATATATCCAAAGTGCTAATGGTGGGTTTAATTCAACTTTGAATACACACAATTTGATATATATATATATATACAAATATTTGATATATATCCATCGGTAGTAGTAGTTCAAGTAAAAAATGGTCATCAAAGATCAAAATCTACTAGGACTTCTTCTCATCTCAAAAGAAACAGACCCCAATTTGATATATATATATACATATAGATAGATAAGAAACCCAACAGACCTCATTTTCTCTCTAAACTCTTCCTCCAAATTAGGGAAACAGAAGACTAAATAAGAAACCCATTTCAGATTTTTTTTAAAAAATCAATAAATTATCCCCAATTTTTTGAAATCCAACAAGAAATCAAAATCCCCATTTTTTTAGATCAATAAATTGAAATCAACAAATTCAAATCAGTGTTAATTATCAGGTTTAAATGAAGAAGATGACAGAAATCTTTGGAACCGATTGAATGATGGTAGTTGTGGTAACTCGCCGATTTTTTTTTTCTCGGTAATTCTTGCCGATTTACCATAGTGTAGGAGGAAGATTGAGATGGGTTGTTTGTGCACTGAACAAGAGCATAAAGAGGATGGTTTTGAAGGTGATGGTTGAGCGACCCGGTGGTCTTGGTGGTGGTTTCGCCGGCAATGGGTGGACAGGAGTGGAGTGAGCCTCTCTCTCTCTTCCCTGCTATTCCCCCTCTCTCTGCCACATAATATGTATATACTTATATATATATATGTATACACTATACACACACATAAGAGATGTGAGAGAAGTGAGTAAGGTAGACTTTTAAGAGAAGGTTGTTTTAGTCTTTCAATAATATCAAATTAATTGTAAAAATTAATTGAGGATAAAGTGGTAAAATTACATATTAATGTAACGCCGTTAGGGTGTGAGTAGGAATATTCAACTTCGAGTGGTGTTTGTGGGAATATGGCAAATTTTATGGGATGTTTGTGAGAATAATCCTAAAAATAATAACTAAAATAAGGGGGGCGAATTTGAAATTTCAAGTATATATATAAATTAAAATTTCCAAAAAAACAAAAGGCAAGGATGTATAAAAGGAGCATTTTTATTTGATTCAAAAAGAAAATGACGTATTTTTGTTGATTATGTTTAATAACAATTGAAAGAACCTTTAGTAATTTAAAATTTTCTCCAAAATTTGCAAAAGCAAAAGCATAAAATTTGTTTGGCAAAAGACTATTACATGATTTAGAAACAAAATGTTTAATGAAAGAAGGTCATAGAGTTACTACTTTCTATTTATTTCTTCATTAATTTGTATGACTTGTTACAATTACAGTATTCTGGTAACAGTACGAGCTGCACTGCAGAAACAATAGGAACCATCAAGTTAATGTTTCTGCTTTGGGCTTTTTTCCCAACAGCCTTGATCCGTATTCTAATCCCATTTAAAGTGAGGCTAAATATTCAGAATGGCTTCTGATTTGTGAACAGTAACAAAGCAGAAGAAAAAGATCATTTCAAAAAGGCAATTTCAATTGTCAGAGAATCTCAATTGTAAAATCAGTGAAACTAAGAGCATCCGGACTGTTATTCGCTAAAATAAGCTCGCTTTTTCTGCATTTAGCTAGCCACATCATATTTTTTGATTATTTAATTATATGGCTATCCAGCCACCCGGTATGGTGTGGCGGACCACTTGTTTAATTTTAATTTATTTATTTATTTTGAAACAGTCGCAATGTGGTCCCAACTCATGTATATAGGTATATATGGATGAGAGAGGGGAAAGATAAGTGGTCCCAATCATTTCTTTATTTTATTTTTTGTCTCCTCATCATAAAAATATGCATTCTCTTTCCTCCTCTGTTGAGGATCCCTTCCCTTTTGCCACATGGCTTGTGGGAGCAATCGCCAAATGTGGCGAGTGACTTAGCGAGGTAACATGAGGGTCCTATATTTAGCTAGTTCCATATCATACACTTTCACTCTCTATATCTCTTGCCAACTCGCTAAAAGAGCTCCACACCGGATGCTCTAAAGTGTAATACAAATCAAATCATTATTTTTATTAGAAAATTCTTACCGCATTCGCACAACTTACGTATTGCCACTACACTTGGCTCTCATGTTGTCGCACTAGCACAACATCAATTTTTCATGCAACTATATTTAAGGTTCTCGCCACTACACCCGCACAATAATAATAATTTTTCACGATAACACCAAAATAAATGTTATTTTTTATTTTTTTAATATTAATATATTTATTTATTTTTTAATAATTTTTTTACACTTAATTTTGTAAGGGCGTGATCTCACCTAACACCTCTACTTATTTTTAGAGTCCCTTAACCACCACTATAAGCTAATAAAATTATCAGGAATTTAGACCACAATTTATAGTACATCGCTAAGTTGTCCCTAAAAGTTGTAACTTCATATTTTTACCCTTTGTAGTGATTGTCGCAACAACGGGTAAAATCTTTTTTTCTTTATCAAAGTTTTAAGAATTGAAAGAGCAAATTCGATTCAAGGAAACTTCCGCGAATGTTTGGTTAATCATTTTTAATTTTTGAATGAAGTTAAAAGAAAATGAAGCATGCATAGTGATTGTATATAGATAAACCTTTTGTATTAAAAACAAAGGTAAAGGCCAAGAAACCCCTCTAAATTATTGAGTTTTTGCAAAAAATCCCCTAATCTAAAAATCACTCCTCAAACTATTTAAAACATGCACTTTACCCCTTAGCTATAATATAAAAATACACTTCCATCCCCTCCTATTTTACTAATTACACTTCCACCCTTTATTACAAAATATATATATATTACGAAAATTACAATTTGATTTTTTTTTATAAAATTCAAAAAAAACATATAAAATTCAAAAATATATATATAATTAGTAAAAAATATATAAAATTTGAAAAAACATATAAAATTCAAAAAATATATATAAAATTTGAAACAATATATAAAATTCGAAAGAAACATATAAAATTCAAAAAAAACATATAAATTTCGAAACAAATATATAAATTTCGTAAACAATATATAAATTTCGAAAAACATATAAAATTCTAAAAAATATATAAAATTCAGATATATATATATATATAAAAAGTGTGACTGAAGTTTAAGTGGATAAGCATCAGAGTCATTAGCTAAGGTAACGGATCCTCTCCAGCTCTCTGCAGAGCTATTTCAAGGGCCACGATGGCGACACATGCCCCACGATGGCGACCAAAATAAGAATCGAACCTATACTTTATTAAAATATTTTAATCAAAATTAAATATATTAATATTTGAATCAAAATTAACAGTTCGGTTTCGGTTCTCATTTTTAAAGAACTGAAAGTATCGGTTAGATTTTTATTTCAGTCGGAATCGAAAGCGAACCGCACCGTGAATATATTAATATTTGAATCAAAATTAACGGTTCGGTTCCGGTTCTCATTTTTAAGGAACCGAAAGTATTTATTCGATTCCGGTTTCGGTCGGAATCAAAAGCGAACCGGAACGTGTGCACTCATAGATTTGGGTACCAAGGGACTCTTTAATCGTTATAGTTAATCGATTAATTTTTTTATTTTGATTTTTATTTTATATAATTTTGATTAAAATATTATTTATATAATTTTTATTTTTATTTTATATTTATTTGTTGAAAGGAAAAGTGATAGTGATAGAGAGAGGAAAGTGGTAGAAAGAGAAAGAGAGTTGGAGAGGATCCGTTCCGTGGCTAATGACTATGAGGCTTGTCCACTTAAACTTCAGTCACACTTTTTATATATATTTGAATTATATATATTTTTAGAATTATATATATTTTTTCTAATTTTATATATTGTTTACAAATTTTATATGTTTTTTATTTTATTTTATATGTTTCTTTCGAATATTATATATTGTTTCAAATTTTATATATTTTTTGAATTTTATATGTTTTTTCAAATTTTATATATTTTTCGAAATTTATATGTTTTTTCAAATTTTATATATTTTTTACGAATTATATATATATTCGAATTTTATATGTTTGTTTTGAATTTTATATGTTTATTTAGAATTTTATAAAAAAAAATCAAATTGTAATTTTTGTAATATATATATTTTGTAATAAGGGGTGGAAGTGTAATTAATAAAATAGGAGGGGTGAAAGTGTAATTAATAAAATTATTTTTTTAAATTCTGCATAGGGATAGATTGTGGGATTTTGTGCCACTTGGAAAGAATAGGAGAGTTAATTAAGAGAGAGAGTATAATTTGGGGTTTTTTTTCTCTTGCCCTTTACCCTAAAAACAAATACTACGCCCAAGCTGGAGGTCACATCAACGAAAACTACCTAATTAAATTTAGTTATTCTCGCACTGAGATTTCTAGGACGGAACTTTCTTACGTCTAGAGAATAGTGAGGGGGTAAATAGCTAAAAATACCCCTCAACTTTCTTCTCTTTCTCTACTATATCCCCTCAATTAATTATACCCCCCTCAACTTTGCAAACCATTGCACCAAGGGGCTTGCCGTGAAGATGGCTGTTAACAGCTAAGTGAAATTACGTTTTTGCCCTGAAAATTCTTCATCCAAGCAAATTGTGACAACACAGCACCCTCAACTGCTCCTGCAAGTAGAAGAGAAATTAGCGCCAAAAGCTTCAAGCTTTGGCGCCCTGTCTTGTCCCTGATCTTCTGTCAAACACCACCCACAATCAGCTACACCATTCCTTCATTATATATACACCCATATATACAAGAAGCTGTATACAATATATATATACAAAAAGCTCTGTTTGGTGGGTCATTACGAGACTTGCAGTTGTGGAAGGAAGTAAAGGAATTGCAGTCCTTTGTCTCACAGAGGTAAGCCTTTATGACCCTATTAATGACCCTACAAATTGTATATATGGCTGATATGCACTGCTTTCCTTTAATAAGCATTGAATTTTGTTTGTAAGCTTGTTCATAAATTACAGAACACATAGCTTAGATTTTTGGAAGGTAGTTCATAAATTACAGAGGACATTCAAAACTTCATGAAAGTATGGTATTAAGGAAATTCATTAAAACTATACGTATAAAATCATGCCTAATGTTTGTGTGCAGAAAACCTATATCAGAATCCTAAAAACTACCATTCGCATACTCTGTTTGCTTTCAGAACTGATTTAACACAGATATTACAACAAATTAAAAATTATGGTGTTTGTTTTAGTGTTTAGGAGTTATAAAAAACAATGTTTCAGAACTTATGTAACAATGATAGCCTTGAATCACTATACTTACTTTCTGTTGTATGTGTTTCAAATAGCTGTTTTAAGGTTTTCTATGATCAAATTGCAATGTTTATGTTTCAATGCTTATAATATCTCATTTAGTTGATTTTTTACTGATTTTAGGTTATTTTTTCAGATTTATTTTACGTAAGCCTTATTTGAATCATATTTAGGATCAAATATGTGCTTGTATAAGCTGTTTTAGGGCTTTTGAAGATCAAATACTAATGTTTATGTTTCAATGCTTAAGGTATCTCATTTACTTTATTTTTTACTGATTTTAAATAATTTTTTCATATTTTTTTGCTTAGGGCTTGTTTGAATCATGTTTAGGCTCCAATATGTGCTTTTATATGCTGTTTTAGGGCTTTTGAATATCAAATACCAATATTTCTGTTTCAATGCTTAGGATTTCTCATTTAGTTTATTTTTTACTGATTTTAGGTAATTGTTTCAGATTTTTTTGCTTAGGTCTTGTTTGAATCATGTTTAGGCTCAAATATGTGTTTAAAAAGGCTATTTTAGGCTATTTTTTGGCTTTTGAAGATCAAATGAAAATGTTTATGTTTTAATGCTTTTGGTATCTCATTTAGTTTAATTTTTATTGATTTTAAGATAGTTTTTCAGATTTTTTAACTTTTGGCTTGTTTGAATCGTGTTTAGGCTCAAATAACATGTTTTATTTAGGTCATTGTTTGTTTTGTTGCAGATGGAGCTGAAGTACACTCTTGTACTTCACTATGGTGGTGTATTTGAGAGTATAAACAATGTTACTACATATGTGGGAGGAAATGTAGAAGAATATGACAATGTAGACCCATATGTTTGGTCTTTCTGTGATCTTGAGGATCTGTTAGGAAGTTTAGGTTGTGATCCTCAGATTTCTAAAGCCTATTATAAGATGCCAAATTACTTGGATAGGTTTCAGAAAATTAAGTCAGAGTTTGATGTGATCAACATGTTTGTTAAACTTGATGGCTCCATTGAAAACCCTAAAATAGATATATACATAGTTGCACCAGAGAGAGTTGAGGTTAATGAGATTGAGCAGCTTGATGAAGGAAATGACATGCCTCTTGAGTCTCCAGTAGATGAAACTGAGGTTGACCAGACTTATCTTGATTTTGCAGAAGTGGAGTCTAATTACTCTCCTGATGATGAGTTGAGGAGTCTGTGTGGTTTAGATGAGGAAACTGGAGGTACTGGTGGTTTGTTTGGCATTAATAACCAAGATTTTATAGTCAATAGGGATTTAGGTGTCAAGACCTTGGAGCTTGGCATGAGGTTTGCTTCAGCAGCAGACTTTAGGCTTGCTCTAAAAGATTATGTTGTCAAAGAGAAAATGGATATAAAATTTGATAAAAATGAATCCAATAGAGTGACAGCTATATGTAAGGATAGGTGTGGTTGGAGGGTACATGCAAGTCATTCAAAGCATGAGCAATGTTTTAAAATCAAAATGTTCAATCCAGAACACAAGAACTGTTTATGGTTTCATACAAACAACCAAGTGACCTATACCTATCTAGCAAATAGGTATTTGGAACAAATTAGATTGAATCCAAACATGTCATGCAGTGCACTTAGGAGTACTATTGCTTCTGACTTGGACATTGATGTGTCTATATTCAAGGTGTATAGAACCAAAAGATTGGCATTAAGGATAATTCAGGGTGATGCAGGGGAGCAATATGCAAAGTTGAGGGATTATTGTGAACTGATTTTAAAAACTAATCCTGGTAGTAGAGCAACAATTTCAGTTGATCCTGTGTCTTATGACTCTGAAGTAAAGATATTTCAAAGGGTTTTCATATGTTATGCTGCCATGAGGAAAGGATTTTTAGAAGGTTGTAGGCCTTTCATTGGAGTTGATGGTTGCTTCTTGAAAGGTACATTTGGTGGTCAGTTACTATCAGCTGTGGCAGTGGATGGTAACAACCAATTGTTTCCTGTTGCATTTGGAGTTGTTGAAGCTGAAAATATAGACTCATGGAGGTGGTTTATGTCTGAATTAATGGAGTGCATTGGGCCTCACTATCACCTTACATTCATATCAGATAGACAGAAAGTAAGTACTCAACTCATAAACTATTTTCCTTGTTTGTTTTCAAATAGTATACTATTTGTGAAAGTTTAGGATTCTGTGATTTATAAACTGACTATATGTTTATTTGTGAATGTATATTAGGGTTTGGTAGGTGTTTTTGAAAACATCTTGTATGGTGCTGAGCATAGATTTTGTGTTAGGCACTTGTATGAGAATTTCAAGCAAAAATTTAAGGGACAAGCTTTGAAGAATGAATTGTGGGAGGCAGCTTTATCATTCACTGAAACTGATTTAACATTGCACATGAATAGGTGAGTATTGTTTAGATTTTATACTATTTTTTTGGTATTATTTCAAAAAAATTTGCTATGGCCTTGTTTGAGTCTATTTTCATTCAAATTAGTCTATATTCAAGGCTGTTTTAGGGTTTTAGAATATGAAATGAATTTTTTTGAATTTTAATGCTTAGTTACTCTCAAATAGATGATTTTTTGCTAATTTTTGGATATTTTTTCATATTTTTTTGGTTAGGGCATGTTTGAGTCTTTGTGTAGTGGCATATTAGTGTTTCAAAAGGCTGTTTTAGGTCTTTTGAAGCTCAAATTTGATTTATGCTATTTCAAGGCTTAGCTAATGTCAATTAGATGGTTTTTTGCTAATTTTTGAATATTTTTTCAGATTTTTTTGGTTAGGGCATGTTTGAGTCTTTGTGTAGTGGCATATTAGTGTTTCAAAAGGCTGTTTTAGGTCTTTTGAAGCTCAAATTTGATTTCTGCTATTTCAAGGCTTAGCTAATGTCAATTAGATGATTTTTTGCTAATTTTTGGATATTTTTTCATATTTTTTTGGTTAGGGCATGTTTGAGTCTTTGTGTAGTGGCGTATTAGTGCTTCAAAAGGCTGTTTTAGGTATTTCGAAGCTCAAATTTGATTTCTGCTATTTCAAGGCCTAGCCAATGTCAATTAGATGATTTTTTTACTATTTTTTGAATATTTTTTCAGATTTTTTTGTTTAGGGCGTGTTTGACTTTATTTTCACTCAAAATACTGTTGTACATATGTAGTTTTTTTTTTCTGTTTTGTTTTATTTATCTTTTACACAAGCTGACTTCACATTTTATTTTTAATAGGATTAAAGACTTGTCGATTGAGGCATATAATTGGCTGAAAAGAGTGGATCCAAGAGTGTGGACAAGAGCCCACTTTTCCCACAATTCCAAGACTCCACTTGTCATCAATAACATGTGTGAGTCTTGGAATGCTGTCATACTTGAAGCCAGAGACAAGCCTATAATATACATGCTTGAATGGATAAGGAAGTATTTGATGCTAAGGTTACAGAAGAAAAGAGAATCCATGATTTCAAAGGATGTCTTGTTGTGTCCAAACATACAAAGGGAGTTGAACATGAGGAAGAAAGGTGCAAGATTTTGTAGAGTTAGATATGCTGGATATGATAAATATGATGTGGAATGTAATGGGGCAAGTGAGGCAGTGGATGTTAATCACAATTCATGCAGTTGCTTGGTTTGGAATGTCACTGGTATCCCATGTAAACATGCAGTGGCATGTTTCTTTGAGAGGAAAGAAAATGCAGAAATATATGTGGATAACTACTACCTCAAGGAGACATACTTGAAGGCATATGGAGGCATAATCTATCCAATTCCTATGAGAGGCCTACTTTTGCAAGATCCAACTGATCCACTAATGCCTCCAAATTATAGGGTTCCTGCTGGAAGGCCACCAAAAGCAAGAAAGAAGCAAGCTGATGAGAATGTTTCAAAAACAAAGCTGAGTAGGCAGAGAGAAGAAATGCAGTGTTCCAAGTGCAAGGTTTATGGACACAACAAGAGGACTTGCAAAGCCACTGAAGCAATAGTTGTTGAGAAGCCTCCACCAAAAAAGAAAGGCAGGCCAGTTTCAACAATCAAGGTTTTAACAAGAGCAAGAAGGGGTGGAAGAGGTGGTATATGTCAAGGTAGGGGCAATGGAATCCAAATTAGAGAGCCTACCATGCTTGGAAGAGGGAGTGGCAACCAAAGAAAAGGTGGAAAGCAACAAGACAAGGGTAAAGGCAAACAGAAAGTGGCTGACA
Organism: Cornus suecica; assembly: GCA_963922005.1. NCBI lineage: Eukaryota > Viridiplantae > Streptophyta > Magnoliopsida > Cornales > Cornaceae > Cornus > Cornus suecica. The sequence continues at coordinate 16,543,809 of OY998241.1, forward strand.
GAGATGAATGTGGTAGGCAATCTCAAGAGGTTATTTCATTGTTATCTAACAGAGATGGAGTGGGCATCACAAGAGCATCACAAGCTCAAATTAGGGAATCTCAACAGGTATATGATTTTGCCATGTCAATGCATAAATTTAATGTCAATTTCTTAAGCTTTAAACTGTCACTGATACTATTATTGACTACGTTTTCAGACTCAAAATATTTCATTCACCGAATTACTCAACACCCAAGCATCATCATCAAGGTCAATGGTATGGGATAATGATTATGCTGCTTTCTGAAGGGTTTCAAGTATGTGTGGTATGCTGGAATGATCACCCTTTTGGTTTTGCTATTGGTGACTGTTTGGTTATGAAATGGGATATAAGTGTTGGTACTTTTGTCAAGTGATATGGTTGCTACCTAAAGTGATGTATTTATAGCCATCTTTTGTGAAATAGGCTATGTACTGGTGATGTTTGTAGGCCATTATAGTAGTATGTATGCAAATTAGAAATCACTTTATGTATGCAACCCCTTTTGCTTACCTATGTATCACTTGAGAAAAATATATGAAAAATCTATTTAGTAAGTATGTGTTTTTAATTTTTGGCTTCTTTCATTATCAAATGCTATTCTACTATTTCAAACCTTATTAAATCTCAAATAGATGATTATTTACAATTTTTTGGGTATTTTTCCAGAATTTTTTGGTTAGGCGTTGTTTGACTCTATGTGGAGTGGCATAAAAGTGCTTAAAATGGCTATTTTTGGCTTCTTTCCTTGTCAAATTCCATTATGCTATTTCAAACCCTATTAAATCTCAAATAGATGATTATTTAAAATTTTTTGGGTATTTTTCCAGAATTTTTTGGTTAGGCGTTGTTTGACTCTATGTGGAGTTGCATAAAAGTGCTTAAAATGGCTATTTTTGGCTTCTTTCCTTGTCAAATTCCATTCTGCTATTTCAAACCCTATTAAATCTCAAATAGATGATTATTTACTATTTTTTGGGTATTTTTCCAGAATTTTTTGGTTAGGCGTTGTTTGACTCTATGTGGAGTGGCATAAAAGTGCTTAAAATGGCTATTTTTGGCTTCTTTCCTTGTCAAATGCCATTCTGCTATTTCAAACCCTATTAAATCTCAAATATATGATTATTTACAATTTTTTGGGTATTTTTACAGAATTTTATGGTTAGGCCTTGTTTGACTTCATGTGGAGTGGCATAAAAGTGCTTAAAATGGCTATTTTTGGCTTCTTTCCTTGTCAAATGCCATTCTGCTATTTCAAACCCTATTAAATCTCAAATAGATGATTATTTACAATTTTTTGGGTATTTTTCCAGAATTTTATGGTTAGGCCTTGTTTGACTCTATGTGGAGTGGCATAAAAGTGCTTAAAATGGCTATTTTTGGCTTCTTTCCTTGTCAAATGCCATTCTGCTATTTCAAACCCTATTAAATCTCAAATAGATGATTATTTACTATTTTTTGGGTATTTTTCCAAAAATTTTTTGTTAGGCCTTGTTTGACTTCATGTGGAGTGGCATAAAAGTGCTTAAAATGGCTATTTTTGGCTTCTTTCATTATGAAATGCCATTCTAATATTTCAAACCTTATTAAATCTCAATTAGATGAATTTTTCCTATTTTTTGGATATTTTTTCAGAATTTTATCCTTAGGGCATGTTCGAGTCTATGTGTAGTGCCATAAAAGTGCTTAAAATGGCTATTTTAGTCTTGTTTGGTGTTTGAATATCAAATGCCATAAGCTGTTATAGTGGCTGGCGTAGCTGCACTATAGGAATAATGTTTTCAATAGATATTTGGTTCAAAAATGATTGTTGTCTGATTCCATTCATCACTGATGTTCATGTTGATTTTTTTCTTCTCTATCATGTTGTTGGTTTGATGGTGAAGGTTGGTGGATGTATATCATTCATGTCTGCAATATGCTTTTCTTGAGTCTTGATAGGTTCAGTGTTTTAATTCATATGATATATTCATCATTTCACTAGTGGTTGGTGCTGAGAAGAGTACATTCTGTAATATTGCAATTGTTTTGAGACTAAGGCATTCAATCATTCATGTACACACATAATTCATTGAACAACAAAATCAATTCATCATTTCATAAAAAACTGCAGTTTCCATTACATGAATTTTGTGCTCAAAGGCATAAAATCAATGTGATCAATTTGAGCTCAAAATTGGTACTTTTAAAGCCCCAAATTGCAGTTACAACAACACATTAAACACTAAGATTCAAACATATTCAAACTTCTATTGTCATAACTAAACACTAACATTCACTAATCACCCCACCTCCAACAACATCCCACAACTCCATTCAAAACTTCACCACAAACACAACTCCAACAACAGTCCACAAACCACAACACTGCACAGCACCATTCAAGCAATTCAGAAATCAATCCCACACTCCACCCACAACCCTTTCATTTGTCATACTCCATAGAGACAAGTCATTTAAGTAGCAGTGCACCCAAGAATGCCATAACGCCAAAAACAAAAAAAAACATATTGAACCCAGAAACATAATCTTTGCAAGCTTGATCATTGAATTTATAAGCTCAATGGCATCAGCAACAGCTTCTGATGGATATGCAATAGGAGCTTTTGATGGTGTGGCAATAACAGCTTCAGATGGTCGAGATAGCACATTTTGTTCCAAGAAATATTTCTCTGCTTTAGAGATAATACACCATCGCCACTGACCCTAGCCATAAGTCTGGGCATATAACACAATGTATAGGAAACTGTAGTGCCTTGGTTCCTCTTGGATCCTATAATGAAATAAACATATATTCATGCCTTGTCAAATAGCAAACGCAAAAGTGAAGATCACATCTTTTCCACAAACACCCCTGTATGTATTAGAGAAAACCGAACTATTTTTAATAAGATATAAAGTGATTTACGGGGCAATGCAGTAAAGTATACCATTTGCTGCATCAGAGTAGGAAAGTACTGCCTTAGCGGATAACTCGTTTTCTGCTCAATATCTCCTGTTCTTTTAGCCTGTGCTGGAACCTCGCAAGGCGAGCTTGAAGGCTGACCAGACTTGCTGCTTTGCGCGAGAGCAAAAAATTTAGTTGTGCCACATAATTGTCAATCAGGCTGCCTGGTTGCTCTACTTCAGGCAGAAGTTTCATATCCTGGATTCCATAAGACATAAAGGTTATGCCTTTAGAATATAGCTGCTAGAAAGGACATCATCTCCTTTTTTTTCCCCTGTTCATTAAATATTTCTCCTCCATAATCAATGCTCTAAATGTTAAATTACTTAGTGGTACAAGGAATTCATGACATCTAGTAGAAAAGGGTACAAAAAGAAAAGAAGAAATATCTATCTCTATATATATATAGAGAGATAGATATTTCTGCACACTGCCTGATTATTCAGGAAATTTATCTCCTTTCTTCTATTGGCATGTATATTCAGGAATTTTTTGCACACTACCTGACATCTATATCTATCTCCTTTCTTCTATTGGCATGTATATTCAGGAAATTTTTGCACACTGCCTAATTAACTATTGGCATGTCTCAACGTCCTAATTAGATCAACTAATGCCTTTTTTTTTTGCACACTCCTTTCCCTTATTTTTCCTAGTCTTTCTGTAGCACTTGAAACCATTGTACTCATTCAAAATGAAGTAGTGTCAATTAATATCTTTTTTGTATGTTAAATGAGAAACAAAATAGAACCCATTTAAAACAAGACTATAACATCCATTTCCATGAAATTATTCTATAAAAAACCAGTTGAGTCAAAAGATAATTAGGCGTACAACCAAAGACACCAGATGGAAATTCAAAAAGGAAAATTCCAAGGGGAAGAGAGAAACTCCACTTACTTGGTGAACTTTCGCCATTGTGTCCTCGATTTCTTTTCTATGGGCCGCAATCAGGGCCTCTTCTTCCTACAAAATCCAGTAGGATAAAAAATTTGTAGGCATTAACGCTTATGAAAAACGAAAACGCAATAATAGAAAAACAAAATAAAAGAAGATTGAAGGCATCGTTATACATAGTAAAAGCTTATAATGAACAGCACACTGGATATATATATATATATATATATATATATATATATATATATATATATATATGGCGACAAAGAGAGACGAAAGAGAGAGGGACCTTCAAATCGAAATCAAACCCTAGCTTCAATTTGGGGGTTTTGTCTTCAATTCGAGCTACTAAAGCTGTGGAGAGAGAGAGGAGAAGAGATGAATGGCTTCAAATTGGGGATTTAGGGTTTCATATTGGAATGCGAACGGGAGAGAGAGACAAAGGGCAAACCCTAGAATGGATTTAGGGGTTTGCTAACACTGTAATCGCGAACCTATGGAGAAAGAGAGAGAGAGAGATGAAATTCAATCTCGCTTTTTAGGGTTACAGAGTGAGAGCGAGAGTTTGAAACAGAAATGGAAAACTACAATTCACATACAACGACTAAAAAGGGTATGATTGGAATTTTGAAATGCCACATCACATGCACAGTGATTTCTAACGGCTCAGTTATAACGGGAGGCCCATGGTGCAAGATTGTGAGAAAGTTCAGGGGTTTTAAAGCTAATTTCGAAGTTGAGGGTGGATAGTAGAGAAAGAGAAGAAAGATGAGGGGGGGTTTTTTATTTTATTTTATATGTTTCTTTCGAATATTATATATTGTTTCAAATTTTATATATTTTTTGAATTTTATATGTTTTTTCAAATTTTATATATTTTTCGAAATTTATATGTTTTTTCAAATTTTATATATTTTTTACGAATTATATATATATTCGAATTTTATATGTTTGTTTTGAATTTTATATGTTTATTTAGAATTTTATAAAAAAAAATCAAATTGTAATTTTTGTAATATATATATTTTGTAATAAGGGGTGGAAGTGTAATTAATAAAATAGGAGGGGTGAAAGTGTAATTAATAAAATTATTTTTTTAAATTCTGCATAGGGATAGATTGTGGGATTTTGTGCCACTTGGAAAGAATAGGAGAGTTAATTAAGAGAGAGAGTATAATTTGGGGTTTTTTTTCTCTTGCCCTTTACCCTAAAAACAAATACTACGCCCAAGCTGGAGGTCACATCAACGAAAACTACCTAATTAAATTTAGTTATTCTCGCACTGAGATTTCTAGGACGGAACTTTCTTACGTCTAGAGAATAGTGAGGTCCTGCAGCCTAAATAGTATGTATCCGGTATTGGTTTGAATCCCGTCACAGTAACGGTATAAAATACTCGGTCAGTCTTGAAAATAAGTAACGGTCTTGAAAATAAGTAACGGTCTTGAAAATAAGTATCGGTATTACCTAACGGTATCAGCATATTCCAAAATCGGGCTATATGTGTAACGAGATTTCTCGGAAGGTTCTTTCTTACTTCTAGACAGCACAAATATATATTTAGCAGAATGACAAGAGAGAGAGTGGGCGTTTCAGAGAGAAAATGGAACACAGACTTGATCATGAAGCAAATCCAGAGCACACAGCAGGTCGAAGTACACCATTGAGGAACAATATGCACCATGTTCCATATACTCTAAGAGAGAGGCTGGCGGAGAAACAGAACGTGATATTACTGGTGGCAACCCTAATCGCCACGATCACTTTCCAAGCTGCTCTGAACCCTCCCGGTGGTGTTTGGCAAGATGATTCACCCGTAAATTTCACGGGTAAACCACACAAGGCAGGAGATGCAGTAATGGCTTATAACCATCCACGTTCATATGCGACTTTCTGTATTGCAGACCTAACTGGTTTCTTTGCATCTCTGCTCATAATCTTTTTGCTCTTTTTGTTCATTACTGCGTTCAGGTCTAATAACGAATTCATTTCTCGGATTTTGATGGGGTTTTTAATTTTTTTCATGTGCTTATCATTTATATCAGTTCCGGTAATTGTGGTTGTTTCTATCGCCGCAATTACTCCAGAATATGTCGAAGAAAAAATCAATTTTCAAATTGGAATTTTTATAGCAATAATTATTTCTTGCCTGATTATGACACATATTATGATAGCACTGGTAGCACTTTGCTTCGTAATACCTCATGGAGTTGTTGATATAAACCATGCCGATGGCAACGAAGCAGCTTCTAAAGTTCAAGTTGACCCAAGCAATGCCAATCCTGGAGACGATGCTGATGTAAATCATGCCAATGGCAACGAAGCAGCTTCTCAAGTTCAAGTTGACCCAAGCAATGCCAATCCTGGAGACGATGCTGATGTAAATCATGCCAATGGCAACGAAGCAGCTTCTCAAGTTCAAGTTGACCCAAGCAATGCCAATCCTGGAGACGATGCTGATGTAAATCATGCCAATGGCAACGAAGCAGCTTCTCAAGTTCAAGTTGACCCAAGCAATGCCAATCCTGGAGACGATGCTGATGTAAATCATGCCAATGCAAACGAACAAGCTCCTCGAACTCAAGAACTTGATGTAAACCATGCAAATAGTGGCGAAGAAGCTTTTGAAGTTCGGGTTGATCCAAACAATGTCAATACTAGAGACCGAGATGCTCCTCAAGTTCCGCTTGATGTGAACCGTACCAATGCAGACGAACAAGCTCCTCAAACTGATCAGGTTGATGAAATCCAGGTCGAAGGAGACCAACAAGTTCCTCATGATGTCCAGTTAACATGAGCCATAATGTCGTCTGTGGCTGTATATATATATATATATATATGTAACCGACACACCTATAATGCCTTGCTTCCTCCTTCTCCTAAATGCCCCAGATTCCACCCTATTTGGTTTCCAAACCACATTCTCAGATGCTCTTTTGTTAGTTGGTTGGCTATAAATCAAAGGCTACGAACTCGTGATAAACCTGGAATCTCAAATAATATTGTAAACATTTGTGTCCTTTGCAATAATGCTACAGAATCCCATAACCATCTTTTTTTCAATTGTGTTTTCTCTTCTAGAGTTTGGCAGTGGGCTCAACGAAAATGTGATATCTACCATGGCTGTCTTTCTTTCACCTCTATCATTGATTGGGTCTCCTCTCTTTGGAAGCCTAACAACAACCCTCTTAAGGCTTGTGTTTATAAACTCTGTTTCACCACCTCCATTTACTTTTTATGAAATGAGAGAAACTCAAGAATCTTCTCTGGCAAGTCTACAACTGCTAGAGAGCTGATGAAGAAAATTGAAACTTTCATTAGATGGAAAATGATGTCCATTAAGATGGTGGATTGCCGTAAAACTAGAGAAGTTCTCAGGACCGGAGCATTTCTGATTCTATGCTTCAACAACCTAGTCCTTCCTCTTCATGCTATTGATGTTTCTTATATATGTTTCTGCTTTCTAGTCTAGATTTTTGTTTATAGATTGCTTTGGCTTGCAGGCTTGTTTTTGTCGTCTTTATACGCTTTAGCCTGCCATGCACGATGTAAAAATTTGTGAATGCATATGTTCAGAATATTTAATACCTGAATTTTATTTGTAAAAAATTTTGCTGGCTTGTAAAATCATGTTTGTCTTGAAAAAAAAAGGGATTAAAATTATTTGAAACCTTGCTTATTTTGGGATCTTGGGTTCTTCATTTGAACCTTTGAGGTTTGGTGTTTTTCTGTTTGTGTCCTAAAATGTTGTGGGATGCCAAGCCCTTGTGAATTTTAAGCCTTATTTGGTAGGTGGTTATGGTCCAACTTGGTCTGATTTGATCTTGGTTTTAAGTGACCAGACCATGTTTGTTTGCATTGGTCTTAAAAATTATAACCAGACCAAATTCAACCAAATCATACCAAAATGACATAATTTGAGACCAACAAAATTGATTTCCTGCATAGTGGATATGATAAAGGGTAAGAAAAAGCCCTGGGAGTATAATTTAGAGTTTATAAGAGCAACATATATCGACAACCAATCATGTGCATGTGTGTGTGAGAGAACATGCAGAACTTATCAACCTAGTGGGTTTGTGTGTGGGTGTGTGTGTGTGTGAGAGAGAGAGAGAGATAAACAAGCAGAACTTATCAACCTAGGAACCTAGGCGTCAAGAATATAACCTTAAAATTCAGATACACAGAAGGGAAACTTGTGACCTAGCTAATAGAAGACTTTGGGGGAAAAAATGACAATGTCTTCCCGTAACCCTGCACTTTCAAACAGGGATGTGAATTCCTTTAACTTACAGCCTCATCCTTTACATGATTCGAAGATCAACTGAACTTTTATCCTAAATCTTTCAAGGAAACAAAAACCTCCCCACCCACCAAAAATCGCAAGTGCTTTCCTTTTGCATTCAAATGATGGTCGGTATCAACTCTCGCCTAACGAATGGTCAAAAGAAAGCTATAGATCTGAATGGAATACGAGGACATCAGAGAAGGGATAAGAATAGTCACTCCAAGGATTTCACAAAAACCACGAAAACCCAAAATTGAGTGAAGAATTCTCCATCTTTCGATGGTCTCATGATGATTGGACAGCCAGCCTCTGAAGATGCTCAAAGAAGACTTGAAGACTCGCATCATCTGTGAAGATCATCTCTGTCCCAGCAGCCATCTCATGAGCATTATTATATGTGGCTGACGGGTTCAACTTTGCTAATAGGAATCTTGCCTGTTCAAATTTTCAAAAAACAACAAAAGAAAATTTGAGTTCCAAGGTGAGCAAGGGGAATCAGTTTCCTACTGCAAATTCAAAATAAAAAAATAAATAAAGAGAATAAGTTTTCAGTTCTATCAAATAGCAACATATTTATGGAAAATGGAGATGGTTTTGCGTAAAATACATTTGTTTGGATTGAACAACAAACAAGTTCTTTGCTTTGGTAGGTTGCATGGAATTGGGCAAAATTGGAGTTGGAGATAAATGAGTTAAAACTATGGATTTTTTTCTTTTTTCTTTCTTTTTCTCAATTCCATTTCCAAGGCACCTATACCATGCAATTGGAACATAATGATAGCGTAAGAGTTGAAGACAAGATACATGTGTTGCAACTTGGGGTCAAATATAAGAAACCATTTAAAATTTGATCTACATTTAGAAAAGACATCTGATACAAATTAGGGTATTTACCCTACATCAATGTCATTAGGTAGCAACTTTCTTTCCAATGGATCTAAAGATGACTTTATAAAAAACACAAAAGCTTTGGGTATAACAACTGCGTACAAACTTGTCCCAGGCCGCTACTTAGGTTTATCTCACTGTGCATAGCCCTAATGAGGGATAGAAAAACATGACTGGAGCTTTCTACAAATCCCAAGATCAATGATAGTGGAAAATTTGACCAGCTCCAAAACCGGGTGCAGATGACAAAGAGCTAAAATAAATGGGAAAAAAAAAATCGAGCAATTGGAAGTGAGTAAAATGGCGGAAGCGACGTCACTCAAGCTTGGATAGTTTCAACACAGTGATACCCCCATCGATCATCACTGTTGTGACAATTTTCAACATAATGAAGATTCAGAACCAAGAGACTTTGGAGTTGGTAGAACATAAGAAATATCTTTATAAGGCTGTGAGACTGACCTTAGGGAAGAGCGTCTTATCCAATCTCCTGTCTTATTTGTTTACCCTTTATCTGATTCCTTCTTCGGTGACTTTGAGGTTGGAGAAGATTCAGAGGAACTTTCTGTAGGGAGGGATGGGGGATGGGTCGGGATGTTACTTGGTTGCATAGGAGGAGGTGTGTAGGCCTGTGAGGGAGGGGGGATTAGGGTATTGGACGGGGAAAACGAAAAAGGAAATGTAACGACTTCATGCAAGTTTGGTCCAGAGAACATTCAATCAACAGCCGTAAGTGGTGAGAATGGACCTCATGCAATCAAACTTATCAACCTCAACAATAGCACCAATCCAAAAGAAATTATGTGAATTATACTGTGTTACAAATGTATTTATATACACATATATGCAAGCCTTATGCAGGTAAGCCTTGATGCAACAGTAAGGCTGCTCCATTTGGACCTGCAGATTACAGGTTCGAAACAAGGAAACAGCCTCTCAGCAAACAGAGGTAAGGCTCCATACATCTAACTCTCTCTAATCCCCGCAATCGTGGGACCTCGTGCATTGGATTTGCCAAAAAATAATGTATATGAGTAAGCCTCGTAAAGTTCTTTACTCTTCCTTCCTGATGCACAATTCAAAATAAAAAAAATCATGCAAGTTACGCCACTGCAAAAAAATCCGAACCACTGAGGCACCCAAGATCACCCCTTCCTTCAACTTTTCTCCCCCTCATCAAGAGAATCATATGTAGTTGTGGCCTGATCTTCAAATTAAAATCTCTCTGCCCCTCCACACACAAACACACATATCTATATACAAGCGCACACACATGTGTAGATTTGTGTAGATGTACACATGAGGGAAATGAAGAAGTGAGACAGAGACATGATAAGACGTTTTTAAGCTTAAACAAAATCACTGAAGGATACATTAGGCTTACAACTCACTAAAGGCATTCCTTTTGTGATGATTTACACCTAAGTCGAGCAGGAATCATGCAACTGACATTTAAGGCTTCCCCTAAAGAAATCAACAAAGTTGATTCCGTTGTCATAATTTATAATATTACCCCCTTCCCTTTTATGCTCATTGTCAATCATAACCAGTGTTCTTGTTTTCATCCATAGTTTGCATGTCAACCATGTGTAGTCGACATGGCCAAACAAACAAGTTAAAAAGTTAAAAGCACACTGCCTATGTGGCCAGCGCTCTCAAAAACACCCTCAAACCTCAAGAGATCTCACAAGTCCCCTGAACCACCTCAAGTTGCTCCAAACCTCAACAGACTCTCAAGCCGAAACCCTGAGGCATCACCAAAATTCCTTTTAAACCTCAAGACGGAACTATAATTGACAATGATTGTCCAAAACACACGACATTACCCCAGATCATCCCAAACCTCGATAAGCAACTCTAGAGTCAAAAGTTCTTGGTCCTCACCTCAAGTCACCCCAAACCTCAAGAATTGATTCTCGAGCTAAACCTTGGGACATCACCCAAGGTCACTTTATACCTCAATAAACAATTTATCACGTCGAAACACTGAGATAACACAACAGATCTCCCTAAGCCTTGAGAAGGCAACTCCAGAGCCAATAAACCTGACGGAGTGACAGATGCATCAAACCTAAAGGAAATAACTCTGAGTCCGAAACCAAACCTTCGAGGCATGATGTGCAAATACAAAGAAGGGTATAGCTAGGCCCCCTAGCGTATTCTCAGTGACTTTACTGGGCCCTTATAAGGATCTTGGAATGACAAATGAGAAGTTAGAATCTACCCAATCACTCATGATTGTCAAACCAAAGGTATGGTGGTCCACTGATCCCGCATCTTGACAGAGTGACTTGCCATCACAACAACGGAAAAGAGAAAATGAAGAAGACGGGGCCATGCAACAGCATGTTCGTTCTCTGTCATCATACTTTCTTTTTGCGAAATTACACAAGCTTCCAAATCAAAGACAGAATTCACCTCAATAATTTAGTTCCCCAGAGAATAAACTACTTCTTACTGCAGGACGCTTGCCTAGCCAACGTTTAGATCCTAGTTCACCCCAACATTTCCCACTCGTGAAAACAATATGATACCAATTTCCAACTGATTGATTAATGCTAAGCATGTTATCTCAAACCATCAACTAAACCCCTTGAGCGAAATGCGGCAAAATGAAGGAAAATTCATGGACCTTTTAATTTTATTATGAGCCCAAATGATGAACTCAAATAGTTCTTGCCCGATAACCACCAAGCGGAAGATGAACGTTATTTAAGTTCATATCAACTATTCACAAACCTCGTGTGGGGCAGATAAGTTCATACTTCCTCTCCCATCACATGAAAACCCCTATTCAGTCAGCTAAGTCTTCCCTTGGGAAAGATTGTTGGTTATCGATGGGTTTATCCGCAAAAAATGTTCCTAGTGGTTAAATTGAGCGCCTTAAGGCACATTTAGTTGTCTGGATGATATAGGTGATGTGGCGGCAGCTGCTTGGATGGGGTCAAACACATTTAATGTGGCCATTTAAAGCTCAACAACCACTTACTAAAACCTAATGAAACCATTTAATGTGCCGCTGCTAAACGTGACAGGGAAAGATGAAGAATTGACTTACAAGGTGCACAGAAACTAACTCATGATAATCTTACACGTGGGTTTCGTGCAACACCCATTAGCCTCTCAGCCTTATGGACATCACCCAACAAACCCTGAAACATACATACAAGACGAATGAGAATTGAAGGGCCAGAACATCAGCAACCTTCTCGTTTACTCATGATAATCACCATAACTGAAGCTCATTTACTCCCTGTCTGCTGCAGCTGCTCCTTCCAAATCAACCTTCTCGGTCCCTCACTCACATTGTGTGTGCAATATTTCAAGAAAGGACCCTTGTACACAGCCTTCCTTTAACTATTCTTTTAAACTCTTAAAATAACAAAAGAAATGCTTCACATTTCATTTATTTCTATAATATAGCCATGGCTAGGGAATATCTAGCAAAAAGCTTTAGCCATTAAAAAATGCCTCCAAGAAAAACACTTCAAGACCATACTAGCATCTGAAATAGTCCCTCACTCAAGGCCAGTGATGTTTTGTATCACCATAAATTCAAGAAAGACAGCAAGCATCCAAGACTTTAAGTGGGCCAAGTGTTGCGTACTTGCGTCTAACACACATGCATGCACAAATGTACAGGTGCATATATTTTATTTATATAGGCATAGATAAATAAATATCTACATATATGTGTGTGTATATATTAATAGAACCAAGGGTAGGAAAAAAACTATGACCTGGGAGCCATGCTGATCGCATACCACCAATCTCGGGACAGGGAACCGATCTCGGATGATGAGTTGGGCATCATCATTAGGAGCTTGCAACAACTGTGCAAATGCCTACAAGAAAAAAACAAAAACACATAAATAAAAAGAGGATAAGTGGTAGTAGTTCATTAGATGAAAAAATTGGTGCACAACAAAAAAAAAAGCTTGCTTATTTCCAAGAAGACATTCATTAATGGCACAAACTATAAGTTTCACTAGGAGGAAAAAAAAAGGCAAAAGAACTTCACGGAAACAGGAAAGCATCTTTTGCAATAACTCTGCATTTCATATATTAAGAAATTAATCCACCGCATAAACCACCACAACAGCAACATACAGAATCACCAAGGAATAAATAAAATGATCCCAGGCAGTCACATGAGTAGATATGTATCTACTTGCAAATGAGAACGTACTTCTCCTTAATCCACCTACCTCTACCAATAAATAAATAAGACTATGATGGCTTGATTGGACTTGTTAATGTCCATCCTTTACACTGAAAAATACAGTTTATCAACTTGGATCTTCCACTCATTGCATGAATTTCGAGATTTGGAATGTAGCGGATAAATAATGACAGCATGAAATTTGCTCTCAAACATCCTGAAAAGGGACCAGATGCCATCCAAGAGGCTATAGGAAACATCCATTTCTTGGGGAAAAAAAACTAAGGGTCCGTTTGGTTGCGCGGATTTGGAACTGCATTGGGATTGAAATTTCATGGTATTTTAACTCCACAAATGCAATTCCAAATACATTGTTTGGATGTGTCTTGAAATTCAAGTATAATTGGATTTCAATCTCAAACCCAATTTGAATGTAAAAGATCATAATTTTAAGATCAAATTAAACAATATAGATAAATATATATATATAAGTATTAAGTATACAAATATAGGTATGAATATATGTGTGTGTATATGCATGTGTATGTGTGTGTGTATATATGTATGAATGTGGATGTGTATATATGTATGAATGTATGAATGTGGATGTGTATATATGTATGAATGTGGAATTTAGATGTATGTGTATATGTGTGTATATATTTGTGTGTGTGTGGCTATATATTTGTATGAATGTGTACTCATATTTGTATATATACGCCCTCTATGAGTACATATATATATATATATGCATACGTATATATATGTGTGTGTATATATATATTTTTATATATAAGCGTGTGTAATACTCGTATATATGTGTGTGTGTGTATAGGCGTATGTATATATAGGTATTTGTGTATATATACGTATGTATGTCTGTGGTTGTGAAAAATTTGTTGTTTGAAAGAGTATTTAGTGGATCAAGGTTTGGAGAATATGTGAAATTGGAAATCACAACTTCTCCTTGTGGAATTCAAGTTGTGAAATTAGTGTCTTTGGAATTGCATTTCAATTCCAATTCCAAAATATTTTGTTACATCCAAACAATGGATTTGGAATTGGAGCCCCCCAATTCCAATTCCAATTCCATGCTCCCAAACGGACCCTAAGGGTAAGGCAACGTCAGAATCCAACTTTCTGCACATGGGTTCACTAGATGCTTTTTATAGATAAGTTAGCAATAATGCTAAAATCGTGGAACAGCCTGCAACTCACTTAGAAAAGGCCAAATACTTATTACGGCCTTTTCAATTTTGGTTTTCCCGTAGGCTTCTATAGGCTTTCTTATAATCTGGATCTGCTATGTTGGAATCAATTTATTAGGAATAGGACTAGTTGAATAGTTGTTTTGGCTTTCTGATTATATCTTTGCTTCTAAAAATCATTATGAAATTCGATAGCAGTAGAATAACTATGAACTGATACTTCATGCATTTGGAGAGAGAGAGAGAGAGGTAATAGCGTTCAATGCCTATGGCAATTAACATGGAGTTAAAGAACCCTACCCTTTCAAAAGTCCACCAAATATCATAAAGCAAGAGTAGAACACCAAGAACATGCATGTACCTGATGTTCGGGTTCATTTTGGTAACCCATGTTTCGCCACTGAGCTATTGTCATTCCATGAAAAACTACTACACTAAAATAAGAATCCAGTAAGAGAATACGGTCGGCTGCTATAGAAGACACATCCAACAAAGCTGGTGCAGGCAGCGAATTGAATGAATACGATATTAGGGATGGCTGAATCATGACGGCAGAGTTGGTTATATTCTCGCGGTTTAATAACATCCGGAAATAGGCTGTTTCATCTGGACTATTGTTAAATACCTACCAAAAAAGAAGAAACCAAAAATATAATTTCGTAATAAGAATTAAAGACATGAACTTACAGCACAAAAGTTTGGAATATAAGAGCATAAGAGAGAAGGGCACTTGTCTTAATTACCTGCAAAAATTGTGACCGACGTAAATTAAACATAAACTGAGGGAACAATGAAAAACAGGGGTTCAGTGTGAAAGATGTCGGATCATCCTTCCGGTAGTCACCAAATTTGGAACAGAGACGAATAAGATTCCGATCCAGCCACCGCGTCGCATCAAACCCTTCCTGACAGTTATACAGTCTATTAAAGTTGAGCTAACTTGATTTTACAATGAAAATGTTCACATGTGAAATCAGAGTTTGCATAAAAGAGAAGAAGGAAAAAAAAGTACAATTTGTACTTTGGCAAGCAGGAGAAAGATGAGCAACTCAAGGGGTTAAATTAACGTATACTACATTCCAATCATCAGTTAAAAACAGAATCTGATCATCCTGCATAGTTCTAAGGTTACAGAATAATTATCTTCTGCAAAAGAGCGATAAAGTTTAAGCAATATAAATAAGACCTGCGGTGTCCTTTTGATGATTTGGAAGTATCTCATATGAAACAATTGACAATAAACGTTCACAATCACTGATGCAATAAGAGCTGAATTAAGAATATAGTCATCTACGAATTGTATGCCAGAAAAGACAACAAATATATATATATATATATATTTCCCAAGCCAGTGAAATACCTCCATTTCCATTTTATAAGACGTTAGTCTTGCCAATACTACAGCAGCAGTTTCCTGATCAAATCCTTGTACTAATTCCTACAAAACCAATAGTATTTGGTGTCAGCAATAACCTTTCAAGTTTCAAATCATGTGATTCCTGAAATTTAGCAAACAAACATACCACATTGAAGTTCATGGAGAAAGGATCATATTGTGTAAATAGCACAAAATGAAATATAACGAGACAAACATTATGCAACAGAGACTTCAGAGGTTCCTAAAAGTATCCTAATATAAGACTACAAACATGCACAAGTTAAATTCAGTTCTTCTACATAAATCACGTTATATAACAAGAATGAAGAATTGGTAGGTAACAATGGCAAAACTTGTAGAATTGAACCAATAAAGCTGTGACGGAAGAAACACATGAAAAGATAAACAATCATCCAAAAACACGAAGCTTAGTACTAACCCAAGGAATACAGGCCCCTTAATGGGATATATTCAACTATTTATATGGGTTCATTGAACCTCCATCAAAAAACCAAGTTTGTAAGACTGTTAAGGTTAAAACAATCTGTGTAACTGGCCTTATTGTAGACCAATTCAAGTTAGTTCTATTCTTTCATTCAATCAAAATATTCTCCAAAGAAAACATGAGTCAGCAGAAAATATATGCTTCATTAAAAGCATGTATAATCTAACATGATAAACAATAAGCAGCATCAGAAAAATTTCAATTCCAAAAACACCAATCTTCATAAGATCGCGATATATAGAGATGGGCTTTTGTGACTTTTTAACAGTGTTTCTGTAAATTTGGTACAATACAACAGAGTACAGCAATAAGACCTAATAACTATTTACCAATAAGGAACAAAGCAAAGTTAGTGAACTTTTTAGTTTCACACCTCTGAACCAACAGCACTATCCATCCATCTTCTAGTGATGGTAGTAACTCGCAGCCTTGTTTCACCTTCAGGAATCTGGAAACTGTGTTTAAAATATGATCATCAAAATTCTATAATACCGAAAATATTTTTATAGAAAGATAAATAAATAATCTTTCACATAAAAAATGGAAATTACAAGCCATACATACTACAGTTGCAAAAGCCGAAGTGGAAAACACAAACACAAATTACATAGAACTTCGGAGGCTGACAGTCCCAACACAAAAGAAACCCAAACAGAAAGATATGCGTCTAACTCTCCTGCATACCTTGTAAGAATTTGTATGTACAACTGTGGATTTGAATTTCCTGAAGGATCAGATTTTTCACTAGCCGAAATATCAAAGAAAACAGTCAAGCAAATACTTTTGTCGAGACCACACATTTTCCAAGCTGTGGTATTGCCTTCCCCAATTACTGTATTGGCAACAGCTGGTCCTTTCTGCAAAGATCATAGCATTCAGTATCGACCTTACAACAAAACTATTAATTCAAATACCATTAACATCCAAGAAAAGGATAGCATTCTGATCCCAGATAAAATACAAACATGCCGAAGAGTATTAGGTTGCTATCTATTTAATGAACCAACCTTCTCCAAAGACGTGCAAGGTCCAATGATTCCTTGAATTTTGATATCCTTTGAACAGATGATCTCAAGTGTTCCACTGAAAGAAATAAATCAGTATAAGCTTTGAAAAAATTATTTTAAGACCACATTGAAAGCCAAGAGAAACTGAGGAAAGATACTGGCATGTGTATGCGTTACAGAAGCATAATGTAAGGAATACATGTCCCAGTACTAGAATTCTAGAACTTAAAAGAACATATCGAGGGACACTAGTGGCATCATTGGAATTTTTTACACAACTCAGAGTATAGCTGCTGATTAATTAAATGCAGCTTCTTAACAAATGAAGTCAAAACCAACTAGCAGACACAGAAAACCACATAGTAATGAGGCTACAACGAGATCCTGCAATACACGCTTCTAAGGCTGCAAGAGGACTGCAAATTACCGAACCGTTCTAGAACAACTCGGGATAGGCTTGTCTTGTTTACAGGTTGGCTCTAACATAACATTAAATAATTGAGTGAAGCTCCAAAATCAATTTTTGAGCTCATTTAGTAAACAAGCCAATCTCACGTAATGTTAGGCTCAGGTCGAGTAGGCTCGTATGTGTTCATGAGCCTATGCTCATGAACACGGTCATAAACATAAGATTGTATAGGTTCGTGAACATAGCCCTATCTGGGCTCGTAAAAGTTTGTGAAAGAGCCAAATCACTATAGAACACAAGCTCAAACCAAGCCAAACACAAATATACTTTTTTTATATAAATAAGCCAAGCTGAATCTGAGCTTCCAATATAATTGCGAGCCAAGACGATTACAAGCAGAACTTTTCGAGCTTGTCAGGATCCCAAGCCTAGCCCAAGCAGTACCACAAATGAATGATCAAAGGCAAAGAAAACTGAAGCTCGACTCAGCTCAGCTCATTAGTATCCCCAGCTGCAAGTGATGTCAACATGGTTTTAGCAGAATTTTTATAAATTCCTTCATAATGAGATAGAAAGGCGTCGTGAAAACACCTACTACGTTGCTCTAATGTGTTCATGAAATTCACACAAACTCTATAAATTTGCGAAAACTACTTGTGGATTGTAATTTTTTTTTTTTTAATAGGTAAGTAAAAATATTATAAAAAACACTCAAAAGGGGAGTGCGTCCCAAGATACAAAAAGGAAGTCCGGTTGCATTCCCACAAAAGCCATCTTTTCCTCTATGGATGTACAAAATTTACCCTTTGGATTGTAATATTAAAAGGGTGGATTGTAATATTAAAAATTTTATTAAAAAAAATTATAATAAAAAAAACAAACACAAACATTTCTAGGATATAAGATAAGTTCCAAATTATATCTAGAATGTAAGGTGGTTAAAACTTTATCTTACTTCTCCCCATTGTATGATAAGAGTAGAATTTCCAACGAAGCAAATAATATTTATACCATGCAGCTAGCATAAACATATTGAATCATGGCTGGCACTTGTTAGTATCTTCATATATCTGTGCATGCATAAAAGTGAATATTTGTGGAAAGATAGAGAAGGTACTCTTGACGAATATGCAAAGGTAATAAGAACAAATATGATACCAATTCAGTAAAACTAGAAAAGAAGGGGACCGTGATAAAGGATAACCAAGAGCACTTAAAAGAAAATATAAAGTAAGAAACAAGTTCAGTCATAAGTGATGTGATTCATGTTCGAGACAATAAGGACAAATACAAAAGAAAATCAAACAAAATGGTTTGGTGATAAAATATAATCCTAAGAATTCCCGCCCTAAAATTAAAATAATGCCATTTCACAGAGTGATTAGATACTGCAATGCCAAAGAAATAAGTTCACTTAGATGAATATAATAATAGCGCTGAATAGAAGAAAACAAGAAATAGAAAAGGCAGTGAGCAAATATGTATAAGAAAGAGCACTTTCTGAACTCACTTGAAGGAGAGGCCAAGAGACTGCTCCCCATTTCCAAAAACATGCTTGAAAGAATCTTTGAAAACAGAATGACCAAAACTTTCAGCTAGAACAACTAGGCCACCAGTTCTTTCAATAGAAACCTTCATCTCTGCAACCCCAACCTAAGAAGCTTAATCATGATTAGAGTCAAATAAGGAGCATAGTCCATTAGTATCATAGTGTCCCAATATCCTATAAGAATATTTCTGAGTTCTATATTGGATATCTCAGAAGATATATGCAACAATTCACCCAAACAAAATTCCATCAGACTAACCACCAAGACCAAAAACACACTCATCAGGCATCGAACATTTTCGGAAAGTATTAAGCAAAAGAATTACAGGCTTAAACAATTTTCCCGCAGAATATATAGTATAGAACTTGACTAGAGACGCATATGTCAGTTCCATCATAAGCAATGGAACTTGGCATCTTCCTGCTATATCTTCTTCTAGAGTTCTGCAAATGCAAAATCTAATATTTTCCATCCTATACATGCTGATAGCCTTCTATGGAATAAGGTTCATTTCTCCTTCAAGAGAGCTTGGAAATGTTGGAAGAGCAGGGTCCTGGGGCGCAATGGTATTCTCTATGTTGAAGTGGTTGCAGACCTAGAGTTGCAATCATTAGTTGCATTATTTATCATGACCAGGATCTCCCCTTTACTTATATCTGTCACCACTGTTACGAAGTGCAGATAATACAGATCATATATCTGTTTCTTGCAAATTCACAAACAAGTTTAGGTCTGGTTTTCTGATATAAAGTCATGGAATATGGCTGATGTCTCTTCCCTTGAGCAATTGTTGGACTAGGCTATTTCTACCTTCAACACCAACTCCATGTATCATAAAATAAGTAGGAAACTCTTTCCTACTGTTACTTGGAACATTTACCTAAACAAAATTCTAGAGTGCATGGGGAAGACACCAAATCTGCTAACGAGACTGCCAAAAGACGTTGGTGGGAGGTTATGCACATTATGGATCTTGGACTTTAGGACCTTGATTCAATTGCTCAATGTTCTTTGTGATTTCTATTTTGACTTTTTTCCCCTTATTATTGGAGTTCTCTCCTGTTTCATCTATGGAGAGGGTATGCCTCTCTCATGGCCCTGTTCTTCCTTGTTAAATCTTTAATGCAATTGTACTTCAACTTAGACCCTTATAAAGTTTGTACAGTTGAATTAGTCCTCCACTATGGTTATCCTCTCCCATAGCTTTTAAATCAAAATAATGTAAA
The DNA here is from genome assembly GCA_963922005.1 of Cornus suecica. Lineage (NCBI taxonomy): Eukaryota > Viridiplantae > Streptophyta > Magnoliopsida > Cornales > Cornaceae > Cornus > Cornus suecica. The sequence continues at coordinate 16,564,295 of OY998241.1, forward strand.
ATTAACTGCTCTCTAAAGGTTTTGTTCCATGGCGTATACTATTTCTAGTAATAATGTTTATTGTCCGAAACTTAAAACATGGAAGAGTATTAAATTAGATGTCTGAAGAGAAACCCTATAATAAAGATTGTTTAGAACAAGTAACATAAGACGGAATATACGGACTACAACATGAAAAAAAATGGATATATAATGACGGTCAACCTTTGAAAAAAAAACGAAAAACCAGAGGGGAACAAAAAATTATCCTTCAAAGAAGAAGTATACTGAAGATCAAAGGTGAAGATATCAAAAGGCAATAGTTTGCCTTTTTTACTAATAAAAAGATGTCTTAGCTCAATTAAAAAAGCTACTGCCTCCCACACGAACGAAGCGTGATAAATTAAATGAACTTTATATTACAAAATGAACTGTTCAACTTCTGCAGATATCAACATAACAAGTTTTTCAAGCCAAAAAATCCCCTCATCCACTAAAATCGAGCATAATGCCCCTGCTGTCAAATGGTCAGCTATTACTTTGGCAATGACCAAAAGTGACTTTAAAAATCAGTTATACGACTAATACCCTTTCTGAGATACCATTTCACACTTGATCCAATTGTCTCGATTGAATATCATTTTGAACCAGATATAAAGAAGTTATGACAGGAACTGACACGTATCTCTTTCCAGTCCCTTTGTTCACCTAACGGTTCTCTATACTAGCCATCAGTCTTTGGTGATTTGATGTTGCAGGGTCCTTCCCTTACTGCTATTTGACTAAACTTGATTGGATTCTTACCCCCAAATTCTGAAAGATTTGATCTTAGTAAATTTATTTAAGAAATTGAATCAAACAACCCTTTTCTTCTATTGGTTTAAGTACCAACAATCGCCTTTACAGTTGTAGTTGACTTGAAAACTTCCAAAGAAAAACACACGTTATTTCCACTAACGGATAACACAGGTTGTGACCGTCCTTTCTTCTTTCTCGCCTGTTCTCTTTTGAGTTTCCACTTTCCATGTCTATCTCAAACAGTGGCTCATGGGATTACAATCCATAATTCCATATAAGTAAATACATGTGCATAAGCGCATCCTTTTGTTATTAAACTAGGTATATATATTAAGGGTATGGAGAAGGCCATTGATGAAGATTCAACATGCTACTAGATATGATGAAGATAAATTGTTCTTTGAATTATATATAGAAGAAACTGTATGTGTATATAATATATATATATCTACATTTTGTGTACGTATATTCACCCAAACATCAACGTATACAAATTAGGTTTGTTGAATCAAGAACAAATGAAAAAATGGTACGAGATGTTTTGCAATGAGTAGTTATGCCATAATGGTACTCAATGGATATCTATAAACTCTAAGACAGTTACTAGACAGTTCATACTTTATGCGCCCATATCTTGGTCAACAAGAAACAACATATCTACCAAAATGAATTTACCCAAAGTAAAATGTAGAAATAGATCTTTTGTAAGTGATAAAAGATAAGATTATTAAAAAAAAATGATTTTCTCACACCGTTGCAGTAGTACCCACTGGAACCAAAATGAGATCAAATAGTTTGGTCATGTTCAGTGAGGCCAATAATTATAGCAGTAAAGAAGAGTGCTGTGATACACTAAAATTAATTTTAGTTTGGCTTTTCCTTTGTTTATTGGCCTCACCAAAATTAACATGGTTGTATACTAATTACAAATACTGATAAAACACCAAATAATCAATTATATTTATGATTTACAATAGAGTATAATGAATATCATCCATGCATGATGCAACCTATCCAGATGGTTAAGATATGAAGGCATTCTTTGAGTTGACTTAACTCAACTGTGAGCTGTCAAGAACCAAGATTATTTCACTTACGGAAAAACTACCTCCTTTGAAGTTGAGAACTATAATTTATGAAAGCCCCAAGAACCCATAATCCTGATCAAGGGTGGAAAATGCATTTGACTTGTTTACAGAACTTCTGGTAAAGACACTTACCCAACCAAAGAAATTATTCACTTTCTTTCCATGGAATTCCCCTAAAGATGTAACTCAAAGGAATAACCTTTAGGGGCAAAAGGAAATAACCATAACACATCAGAAGACTGGAGCAAATAAAAAAAATATTAGATGTTCCCTTCGCGTAATTCACTAACGTACAAGCTTTGAAAAACAAATATATATATATATATATATATTAGTAAAGAAAATATATTAAAAGCGCTCAAGGAGACCGAAACCCATAAACAAAGGAAAAGCCAAGAAAGGCCTTAGGGACCTAATGCTGCCAAAAATTCTAATTTCACCTCTATACAGGTACAATATCTACCCGAACCCCAACCAAACAAAGATGAATTAAACAAGTCTTGTATAGTGCCTATCGAGGACTTAACCCCCTCAAAGCATCAGCTATTACTTTGAAAATTGCATAATGGAACTTGTAGACATTGAATTTAATGGGTGCCCACGCCCGTGTTTTTTGAATGGCGGCGACTCTTTGTCTTCCGTGGTGCCTTTGGAAGGAACACCATTGTCAGTGTTTCAAAAGGCTTGAATCCTTATTGTGACTACTATAGATTTCTCCATTACTTATACAGTAAAAAAATGATTTTTTGGGTTCTTTAGGCCCTTAGGGCCACGTTTGGCTTATTTGCAGCTCCTCTGGGACACATTTTCCTTTTGAATGCTTTCTAATATACTTATACTTATCAAAACAAAATTTTACATTACATTCATCATCTTCTAAACTAAATGAGAACTGACTTTGTACTTGCAACCATTAGAACATATTTCACCACTAGTAACCCAATCTATAACTGTTATTGAAGTCTATGTTGTTGCTACTGTGTTTGGGTTCTGAATCACAGTTCTTGCCCACCGACGTTGAGTGTCCTGGTTCTCACTTCTCACACAGCAGCTAGAAATGTTGATGGCCAACTGTAGGACTACCACAGTGCAGCACCAACCGACATATTGATGTTAAAGGAACATTTTTTAGAGCACAAAAAATTTTGAGTCTAAAACTGTATTAGATGCCACTAAACAAGTCAACAAAAAGGCCTCCACATTAAGCAAAAAACAGATACACCCTCCGTCCAACATTAGTAACCCAACTTTCTTTATTTTAGTCCCAAAATACTTGTCCATTTTCAAAATTCAAAGCAATAAATCAATATATCCATCCTTACCCTTATGATTTTTAAAAATCTCCCATTTTGATAATATACATTTCTAAATTTGGAAGGACAAATTGCTAATCTTATAACGGGTCGAGTAATATGGGGACAATGCATTTGTCATGTCCCTTTATAAAGTTCTAAAACAAAAGGTGGACATGTAATATGGGACAAAGGGCCTATAAATTGTCTCTGCAACAGGGATAACCTAAACATGCTTTTACCTTATGGGTGGTGATTCATAACAGAATCCTTACCCAGGACACAATGGTTTCTATGGGCATGCTTCAACAAGCTAAATGTGTGTTTTGCTCCAGTCCTTCCGAGAACAGAGACCACTTATTCTTTGAATGCAATTTTACTAAGGGAGTGTGGCTTAAAGTTACTAGAACTGGAGGATTTCAGTGGCCTTTCCTACCATGGCAAGATTTTCTCAACTGGTGCAATGTCCATTTGAAAGGCAAGCATCTTCAAGCCCTTATTTACAAATGGGCCTTTGCTGCTATGCTATATGTCCTATGAAGTGAAAGAAACAAAAGATTGTTCACTAATGTCTCCAGAACTGAGTTCCAAATCCAGAAGGAAGTTATTGATACACTAAATTTCAGAGGATGCTCTCTGGACCACATAAAGACCTCAGACTGCAATCTCCATGTTGCTGGCCAATGGCACCTTCCTGCTTCTATTTTCTATGATTAGAGCCGTTTTCTGCTCCTCTTCGTCAATCTGGCGGCTATTCTGGGCTAGTGGTGAAAGTGTCATAAGTGAGGTCAGCCTGAGTTACTTGCAGAGACAGTTCATCTTGCTGCGGCTTGCTGGATTCTGGAGCAAGTGTTCTGATATAACCAGGTCTTCTCTAAAGTCCACTATTCTAGTTTTTTCTTTTTTTCTTTTTTTGATCAGTAAGAAGAATATATATATAACAAGGCACTCAAACGAGGAGTGCATCCCATAACAAACACCCCTAGGGGCCAAGAGAACCCAAAAAGACTAACTTCTCCTCAACGGATTTACAATTCTGACCCATGACCCAACAAAAAAGATTACAAATAAAAGCATCTTTGATTGCCCCAACAGAGGACTCAATGCCCTTGAAACAGCGCCTATTGCGCTCAAGCCAAAGACCCCACCAAAAACAAAGAGGGGCCACTCTCCAATAAGCACGAACTTGAGCCCCAACACGCACACCCCTCCAAGCATCCAAAACATCATGCACCGACGCCGGCATCACCACCCCGAATAAACCAAGGAGAAGGCACCATCAATCAACTGCCACTCTTCTAGTTTTCATTATAGTGATAGCCCATGCTCATCACAAGGAGCCAAGTACCATCATATATAAAGCCTCTAGATTCTTTGGAGATTATGGGGTTTTGACATATGTAATTGGCTTTTTTTCTCTTGGGGTATGCCCCAAGTAAGTGTATGGCTCTTGTAGCCTAGTTTCCAGCTTATAAAATTGCTTGCTTTTCAAAACAGAAAGAAAAAAAATAAAAAAAAACTAGATCAGCATCAAGATGACTGGGTAATCGCTGCTCTACCAGTTCAAGTTTTACCTCATATGCCCAACTACTCTCAACAAAGTACATGAGATTGTCTCTTCCTCCAAATATAAGGGTATAAGATGCAAACAATGAATAATTGAGCACTAATTTGTTTTCCTCTTGCTTGTGTAATGTGGACTATTATCCCCTAGTGCAGCCACAAAAACCCCTGGCCATGGGTATTAGTATGCCATAATAAACATACAGTCATTTAACTCATGGCAAGACAATTCTATTTAGTTTTATAATTCTTTCAAGAAGCCAAAATTTAGTTCCACACAAATGGAAATTAAGAAAGCATTTCCAATGATGCACGCTAATAACCCAAAAATTTGTAGCATAATAAGCACATCTGGAGGCAGACAACTACGAACCTGATCAAGCGCAGAAGCAAAAAGGTCCAAAACATGACCTTGGCTGACCAGCTGCTTTGCAAGTTCATCATAGAATTGGACTGCTTTTCTAAAATATGGTGCTGCATCCTTGTCAAGATCTTTATGGGAACGAACTGGATCAGACAGATCTGTCGATACAATCTGCATGGAAAAACAGTTCTCCAATAATCCCAATAATTAAAATCAAACTAAAACTTTGAGGACCAATCAGCAGTATATCGCTCATATCTCTGCAAAAATAAATGGCTTTCTGTCTAAAAAAAAATAATTTTTCCTAGAAAATAGAATCAGCTAAACTACTTTATTGGCAGTCTTTGTGTGTTTGATTAACACCTGGTAAAAACGACCCAATCAATTCAGAGGTTACTTGAACAGTAAAACACAAGCAACAACTCTTCTTTCTTTTTTATATTTCTTTTCTTGATAAGTAAAAGTAAGCAAAGATCTCATTACCCAAATAATTTCATTTTATATAGATATGTCATTAACTATCACCGTTATTTACACTAATTTAATGCTCAATTGTGTCAATGTGCCAACATGACCCAACACACACCAAAGATCTGTGACTAAAATCTTGAATTGCCCATGAGTCACATAATAAGTAATTCTGAACCATATAAGCTTTGAAAATTCATTTCACCACTTCCGAATGAATTTTCAGTCCCCACACCAGCTGGAGTGCGCACATCCCTAGAGCTCCAAACACCCAGTTCTCCCAGAACTTTCTCTAATAGACCCTTTCCATTGCATCTTCCCCTCCACCCAAAACCACCAAGCCAATTGCGAAACAGATTGTTCTTGACCAGTTCAAGCCTCCTAACCCCCCAGATCTACAGACTGTATAAGCCTACAAACTTTCTCCCACCTCGAAGCATGACGATTATACTCATCATCCATAGCACCCCACGGGAAATATCTCTGCAACCGCTAAATCGACGCCACTAATGAAGCAGGAATCTGGAATAAGGAAAGACAGTATGTAAGGAGGCTCGAAAGTGTACTCCTTCAGAAAGGCCCCAGCACCATAAATGATGCCAAAATATAAGTCATTAACCGTCAACTACCATTACAACCCAGGCAACACAAATCTATAGTCATTTTGAGTGCCTATTTGGGGCAGCAAGTATCATGGTGAGCACCTCACAAATGTTTATTAAACAGATAAAGCATAATACTTCAAACAATCAAAAATTATTAGCCAAAATAATCATAACAAACCAAATGAAGCCCATTCAACTTGATTGTTCTCCAAGATTGGGGGTCTTGAGTAATTCGTTGCATGTAGGGTAAAGGCTTTTCATGATATGCCGAGCCTTTCAAAAACACAAACCTAAGATGCTCCCCAGAGCGATACTAACCACTAAGAACTTAAAATTCCACTAAAGATGTGTGTGGAACTACGAAGGGGAAGGGGGGGAAATGAAGAAGTTGGGGCAGCGCAGAATATACCGTAATTCAGTCAAAACTGGCATACATCAATGGATGAGCAGCGATTTCATTAAAATTTCATACATGCCTTTTCACCACATACCAACAACATGAACATGCCTTTTCACTGTGTACCACTCCACGAGCATGTTCCTCGCTACTGGTGTCACGAGAGTTTTTCCTATTCTGTCAACACATAAACTGTGTCTGCCGATCAACTTTCTCGCAATACATCTCGCTCAATGTCACAAGTCTCAACACAAAACCTAGGTATTTGTTTCTAGAGTAACAAACCCAACTCTTTGTTCGACAAAAATTACAATTGTTCGAGTCCAAGCCTTGCATAACAACAAATTACCTAATAAATTCAACTCTAAAATAGAATGCTAATTAAACTTTTGAGAGGCAAGTCCCAACAATCTCTACCTTGATTTAAATTATAGTCGTCCAATTGTCACTTTCCAACATATTCATTAGGACAATTCCTTATCGTTCAAACTTGACGACCCCTTGCAAAACTATGCTTGTCCGCACTGTACGTTGCTCAATAAGTCAAACTTTTAGGGCTCCACTGACAACTCAAGTTCCAAGTCATGCCAAGTAACCATCACAAGTTTTTGACCATCATGATCAAACAGACTAGACTCCATCAAAACCTAGAAGTGTTTGAGCACATGTCGAGACTTTTCTCTGGACCTTCCTCGCCTTCGACTTTGATTCCCAATTTTAGGGACAACGGAAGCGCATGAACAGCAAGGTCTAACAGAGGCGCATAAACAGCAAGGTCTAATGAAAGCCAACAAGGTAATCGCACACAACCACAGGATACAACGTTGTTTGACCAAAATTGGCCTACATCTATGGATGACGAGATTTCATTATGATTTCGCACTAGAGCACAGACACCCTGAGCATGCCTTTTCACCATCCCCATATACAAGCCTATTCCCCAGCTCCCAGTTTCACCTGTGTTTTTTAAGAATCTATTAATTCCTAAACTATCTTTACCCATCAAACTCCTTAGGAGAAAATCTCTCTCTCAATCCCACGAGTGTCAATCAAAACGAAAATATATTTTCATAGAATTACAAACGCAAATTTTTTTGGACAAGGATTACAATTCTTTTGAGGCCAAGACTTGCATAACAAAAAATTACCTAATAAAATATAATTTGAAATAAAAACCTTATTAAACTAAGAATTTGAGACAGTCTTTTTATCCAAACCAAGCTCAAGGTGCTTGTTTGAGCCCATAGGCGGCTTTATTGAGGCGACACTGCACCCAGTAAAGGTATCAGGAAAACCGGGCGGTTGCTCCGTATAAACAACCTCTCTGAGAGAACCAGGAGTAACTAAGACGCAAAGCTGTACATTCTAGTTGCTTAAGAGACAATTCAATAATTCTGACATGCCATTATAAACCAAATTCTTCAGATACCAACAAAAAAATCTCACAGCTCATGAAACTAGTGCAGTTAAAAGTACTGAGTTAGCAAAACTGCACAAAAATGATATTGATTATGATTAGATCAACTCCTATATGTCCACTTTTTATTTTTATCATGAAAAATAAATAATATATATTCCGCATAACCAACTCAATGACTAATTTTTCCAGATTTAGCTTATGCTAACCTTTAATACTTCAAACCCTTAATGTGAAAGGGAAAAAATACATATCTTTTGGAATTCCCTAAGGTAAACATTAAGGCAACTAACTAAATTACAGTATAGTGCTTTCGAGATGTTGAGATAAGCAAAAGAATAAAGATCCTACCGTGCCCGGACCTTCTGTGCATGGACCACCCACTAAAGCTATAATTCGAGCAGCAGTGCCTGGCACACAAGCTCCAAGCAAACCCGCTGCGATGCTCAATGCCACTCCGGTGCACCGCAATGCGCGACTACCCGGTGGAACAGGCCACTTATCCGTTCCTAACTCGTCCAACAGCTGTATATTCACCCACAATCATAAGAAGAAAAATCCTTACAATGTGCATTCATAAAATCGAATTAAACACAGTGATCATATCAGAACAGCTAACCGAATCGAGTGCATATTCACAATCCGACTGCGGCAACAAAAACCTGGTTATCCCCGAATCCGGAATCCCGCCTTGTCCCCCCTTCTGAAACCCCGGCCCGGCTCTTCGCACAGCATTCCCTCGGAGCCCCAAGTGCTCCAAAACCTGATCTTTCGATAGCTGCTTCGAGCCCCGGAACACATAGACCTTTGACATATCCGAAAACCCCAATTCATGAACCTGAACCTGGGTCCCAAACGACACGAACCCAACCAGAGCATTCTCGGGCAACAACCCAATCGCCTGCTTCATCGCCGATTTCACAAAATTCAATTCCTCATCGATCATGACGGTGTCGAGAAGGAAAAGGTACACCGGCGGCGGCCGAGGCGGGTCGGGATAGTTCGAATTAGGGTTAGGATTAGGGTTGAGAGTGTACTCAATTGTGGTGTATTGGGGGTATAGTTCGGCGGGGACGTTGGTCTCGGAGACGGCGGAGTAGTGGTGGGGGAAGGCGTTGCGCTGGAAGCAGAAGGGGCAGATCCAGCGGAGGGCGCGAAAGTCTACTTGGGAAAAAGGGTTGAGGACGGCGGCGCAGGTCTTGCAGCGGAGTGGCGCGTAGGTGAGCGTGGGGATGTCCGGGTGGTGGCGGATCGGGGATATGGAGGCGGCGATTGGTACCACGCACTTGCTGGCCTCGACCTTGGCCCTAGGCCACACGTTCCACGGCATTCGGACTCCGTCGATCCCCTCCGGATCGGTGATCGCCATCTCCGACATGTCTGAGTCCGATTTTTTAAAACCCTTAGAATTTATTTTGATTTTTAAATTTTTTTTTTTTTTTTACTTTTGGAGTGGTGGTGATGGTGTGTGTGGTTTTAGAGAGAGAAAGTGGTAGAGAGAGAAAGAGGGGCGACCCCTGGAGGAAGAAGGAGAGTGGGGATGGGGTCACCGGGGAGGAGAGAAAAGTGGGGACAGAACACAAACATATATATATATATTATATAAGGGAGAGAGAGAGAGGTGCTGTTTTCGTTTGGAAGATCTGTTTTTTGTTTTTGTTTTTATTCTTATATTTTGGCATTATTTATGAGAATATAACGGGTGCGTTTGGAAAGCCTGTTTTTTATATTTGTTTTCTGTCTTCAAATATAAAAACTGTTTTTGTATTTGTCTTTGTTTTTCAGGAAAAACTAAGAACAAAAAAGCGTTTGGATGAAGGTGTTTTCACCACTTTTATTTGGTGAAAATTGTATTTTATGAATTTGGTATTTTCATTGTTTTTATCACCTAAACAGTGAAAAAACTCAAAAAACAACTAAAAGTTGTATTTGGTGTTTTCATCACTTTTACACACTATTCACAGAAAACAGTTTTCTTGAGGAAAAAACAGTGAACAGTAAACGCGTTTGCCAAACGTGTTTTTTTTTTTAGTCTTGTGAACAGTAAAAAAACAAAAACAAAAAATAGGCATCCAAACGGACCCAACATGTTTTGGACGATTTTTACTATTTATTTTGTTCTTGTTTTGAAAACAATTTTACTAAATAGTGTAGAAAATAAGAGAATAAGAAAAATATGTTTTCTTATTCTAACTTTGGAATTTCCCTAAAAGAAAAATAATTTGCAAAATAAAAAATGTTTTCGTTCTCCTCCACCATCACCACCACAAACACCACCACCTCCTTCAATACACACACATATATATATACACACATCAAAAAACTCCTTCGTTCTCCTCCTCCCCCACCACCACGCCACCAATCGGCATCACCCATCACCCGCCACCACCACCACCCACAACCATTAACCTCCACCACCAACATCCCTTAGAAATCCTAACACCCTTCAAAAACCACCACCACGCCACTAATCACCACCACCACCGTGAGAGAGAGAGAAAGGCGACTGTGAGAGAGAGAGCATCGTGTTTGTGTGTGTGAGAGAGAGAAAACAAATATATAGCCCGTTTGGGAACCCTTGTTTTTGTTTTTTTTTTGGAACCAAAAAACAAGAACAATTATTGTTCTTGTTCTTATTTTCTCACCCAAAAGAACAAGAATGAAAAACATGTTTGAGGCCAAAAAATATATTTGTTCAGTTTGGGCCCAAAAGTCAAATTTTTTTTTTTTTTGATAAAGAACAAAAAACAAGTTTTTGTTATTCCTTTATTTTTTCTACTATTCACGAAAACACTTTCCAAATTGATAACAGAACAAACAGTAAATATGGTTGCCAAATATATTCTGTTCTCCTGAACAGTACCAAAAAATAAAAACAAAAACAAGGTTTCCAAACGGGAAAACATGTTTTTTATTCTTGTTCTTTTGGGTGAGAAAATAAGAACAAGAATAAGAATTGTTCTTGTTTTTTGATTCTCAAAACAAAAACAATGGTTCCTAAACGGGGCCTTAGTATTGGGAAGTTATAATAGTGGTAGATACACCTTGCTAGACATCACAGGTATTTGTTGCATGCTTGGATTTGGACACAAAATTATCAAATGCTAATTAATATATTATTAAGAAAAAATTATTGGTTACAAATGTGATTATGCTCATATGGTATCACCAATCCAATAAAAATTATATTTTTATAAGTGTAATACGTATATTAGTTATGATATCATCAATCCAATAAAAATCATAAAAAGTGTAATACATATATTAGTTATTACCATGTCTGCATTCACAGTATATGGCAATAAAATAAAAAATATTTATTTTCAAATACATATCTAAATACTGTCAAGGTAATATGATTACACATGTCTCAAATATATATCTAAATACTATCAAGGTAATATGATTACACCTGTCAAAAATATTGATTTCCATTGAATTGGTGATGTGATACCACACGTTGTATTACTTCGCAACTAATAATTCTCGTTACTAAAGACTATTTAACAAAAATAAAAAAAAATTAAAATTAAAAATCCTATTTATTTAAAAACTATCAAATTCCCCTCTTAACTAAAGAAATTATTTAGGAAAATATCACTACTTCTCCAAATACTATCTCATCACGCTATTTAACATAAATAAAAAAATTAAAATTAAAGTAAAAAAATCCTAATTATTTAAAATCTATCAAATTCCCCTCTTAACTAAAGAAATTATTTAGGAAAATATCATTACTTCTCCAAATATTATCTCATCATACGCCACACTTCTATTTAAGTGTAATAGGGTGCGTTTGGAAAGACTGTTTTATGTTCTATTTTTATTTTTTGACATTGTTCATGAGAACAGAACGTGTTTGACAACCCTTTTTATTGTTTGTTTTGTTCTCAATTTGGAAAGTGTTTTCATAAATAGTAGAAAAAATAAAGGAACAACAAAAACCTGATTTTTTGTTCTCTTTGGAATTTTCCAAAAAACAATTTTAAAAAAATTCTAAAAATTGTCACAAACAGTTCTGCAATCGACACCACCCCTTCACCTCCACCCTCCACCCTCAACCACCACCAGCTACCACCCCCACCCTTCACCACCCCCAACAACAACCTTCGACCACCATCAAACCCCCAAATTGAACACTCATACACACACACACACATACATATATATATATACACACACAGAACCCTAGCTGCCATTACCAATCGGCACCACCCCACCACCCGCCGCCACCACCACCATCCCACCACCCGCCGACATCACCACAACCCCTAGATTAACTCTCCGAACCCTAAATCAAAATCCCAATTCGACACCCAATACCCCAAATTGAAACCCCTAAATCGACTCTGCAAACCCTAAATCGACCCCTTTCCACCATCTACAACTGCAACTCCACCACCATCGAACCCCCTCCACCACATTCGACATCATCTGCAAATCGTGTGTGTGAATGTGTGTGTTCATGTGTGTGTAGGAGAAGAAGAAGATTTGTATTTTTTTTTTGTCCCAAACAAAAATTGTATTTTTTAGTTTTTAAGGTAGAAAGTAAAGACAATAACAAGAATGTTTTTTGTTCTTAAGAGGACAAAAACAAAAACAAATACAAAGTTTTCAAACGGGGCCATAGCAATGAATCATGTGAAATTATTCAAAATTATCAAATTTCCTTGAATTAAAAATAAAAAATAAAAAAAGAGCTATCAAAGCAACCGATATGGTTGCTAGCTAAATTGGTTGGATATTGGTGCAATATAGCCAGCCACGTCATCATGGGAGGCTAGTTAAATAATTTAGCTAGCCAACCCATATGGTGTTTCATACTTCACTGCTTTGTAAAAAAATTCATTGCTAGCCAAGCCACGTCATCATGGTTTGTAAAAAAATAATTCATATGCAATTTCATTGTTTTCAAAAAATTAACTCCAATCAAATTAAATAAAAAGACATTACAAAAAAAATTACATTAAATAAAATGCATTACATATATTTTCGCTAGATAAATAAAAATATTACACAACATTAGTTTCTTAAGTTAATTTTTTTGCAATTTTCTTTTGTTGTGCAATGATCCATAGTTTTGATGTTTCTGTTGGAGCCTTCGATGGATCTTGAAGCATTATTTCTCTTTCAAACTCCTTTTGAGCCATCTTTTCTTTCGCTTGTATCTCCATTTGTTTAGTTCGTTGTCTCTCTAAACGGATTTAAAGCCAAATCTGGTTATGTTCAACTCTGAATTCATTAGTTTTCTTGTTCTCTTCTGCTACAACGTGTATTTCGGCAAGCATTGTTTTTGTTGTCGATAACATAAATAGCTTTTTTTTCCTACTATTTTTCATTGCTTTACATCCAGTGGGGCGGGAACTATACGAACCTTCATCAGTATCTATTGGTGGATCGTCATCGCCAAGGTTTATCTATCCTGGAGTTGATACACCAGGAGTCGAAGAACCCGATGTTGTTCGTATCGATTCAAATAAATTATCAGGCTCATTAATATCCAAATCAATAATACCTCTCTTTTTTTGTGTTGAGTTGACTTCTACTTCATATTGCAACGGACGAGCCATTTTTGTGTCTCCAGAAGCACGAACCAATAATGCTCAAGCTTAAAGTCATGATCTTCTTGTAGTTTATATAATTGTTTGGCAGTTTCCATTTACAATTAATGAAAAAATAAAATTCAACTTTTAAACTTTAATAATTATTAAATAAATAAATAAATTTCTCTTGTAATTAATAATAAAAACTTACTATATCTTTATCAGTGTAGCCGTTAGCTGGATTGTCACGGACATTGTTGTAGTATCCTGAAAATTTGTTTACTTTTGCTTGAAAGGTTGAGAAGCGGTTCATCAGAGCACTACTATTTCTTCCGGACATGCCTCCCAATTTACTAGTAAAATGAGAGTGAATTCATTGTCACATGGTGGACTTACTTTGATCCGTCCCCGTGATTGGATCTTCATTAACCATGATCCATGCTTTGCACAATGCTACATCTTTTATTTTGACCAATTTTTATTCTTTAGCCTTGAAGGGGGTTGAGATTGAGAAGTTTGTTGAGATAGGATTTGGAATTGAGATGCATATTGTGATGGATGTGGGGTTTGGAATTCAGGTTCATATTGAGGAGGATGTGCGTATTGGAAGTTGGGTTGGGACAAGAATTCAGATTGGGTAGGATCTTGAAAGTTCCACCCATAATTGAACTTGAGTGGTAATTCAGAGATACCAGATTTGTTAGTGTAAGGGTTGTTGAATGGATGTTGATTATCCATGGTTTTTGCTTGAAAGTTTGAGATGGAGAATTGAAGAAAAGTTTGTGTGATATTTATAGACTTTAGAATCATAAGGACTATATTTTTAAACCACTTCCAACGGCTATATTACAAATTGCACCAAACGGCTATATAACAGATGTTTGTTGTTAATGGAGCTTTTAATAGTAGAAAGGAAAAGAAGATGGGACTAGACATGAGTGTGATGGATAATGATAAAATGAAAAAAGACAAAAGACATAAGTGTGATGGGACTATACGTGATTATAATGAATAAAGACAAATATTATATAATAAAGATAAAATACATATAATAATAAAGAAGATGCAAAGATAAGATGAGATCTGATGGTGACAATTGAGAGCGTCAACAACAATATAACACATGGGGACTCATCACTCATTGGCATCTCACCTTTATTTTAACGACTATATTCCAACGACTATATTTTTTTATGTCTATATAAACCACTCACTCTCTCTTTTACAATTACTTAACTCCATTATATTGTACGAGAACAAAATACATGGCATCTTCATCCCAATTTCCACCCTTATCTTCTCAGTCTGGGTCTGAATCTTCCTTTGATTTGTTGGGTTCTGATTGAGACGAGAGGGAAACAATATTTCAGGTTAACTAGAAACGAATCAGAACGGTTCTAGGAAAGTTCACACCTGAGCTAATAAAAGCATTATTTGATTCAAATAAGAGACGATATATCAAGCGTGATCGAAAGGAGGTAGCCCAACAAGTTTTTAAAGATTATTTTGCTGAAAATCCCATTTTTCCACTCGAGTATTTTCATTGACGGTACGGGATGAGACGAGAATTATTTCTTCACATCTTGAATGATGTTACTGGTTATGACAACTTCTTTAAATAGAAGCCCGATGTCGTTGGTCGTATAGGCTGCAACCCTATCTTGAAGATGACAACAGCGATACGTATACTTGCGTATGGAATTTCAGCGGATCTTTGTGACAAGTACATGAAGGTTAGTGAGCGCAATGCAATTCAATGCTTGAAAACGTTTTGTGATGTTGTGATTGAATTATATGCGGATTAATACCTACGCTTACCAAATGAAGCCAACGTAGCACGTTTACTTCAGGAAGAGGAGGAAAGAGGATTCCCAGGTATGCTTGGTTCTATTGATTGTATGCATTGGGAATGGAAAAATTGTCTTACGGCTTGGCATGACACACATAAGGGAAGAGGTCGCAAACATATGCACATATTAGAGGCGGTTGTATCAAAAACATTATGGACCTGACATGTTTTCTTTGGTATGGTTGGTTCACACAATGACGTGAATGTCTTAAATCATTCTCCAGTATTCCAACATTTTATCAATGATACAATACCTTCTGTCAATTATGAGGTGAATGGATGTCAACGAACATTGGGATATTATCTATCTGATGGTATCTATCCAAAGTGGGCAATTTTGATGCAGACTATTCCACATACAACAACTGTAAAAGAAAAATTATTTGCTTAGAGAAGTTGTTAGGAAGGATTTTGAGCGTGCCTTTTGCGTGTTGCAAATAAGGTGGGCTATAACACATGGACCGGTGTACTATTGGAAAAAAGAAGATTTGCGTAACATAATGAGAACATGCATTATATTGCACAATATGATCATAGAAGATGAACCGGATACCAACATTTTGAACTGGACACCTCCAGCAGATGAATCAGTCTCGCTTCCATACTACAATCGAGATCCATCATTTTTGGCAACACACATCTCTACCCGACTTGGTAGAATTTGCAATATGGAGAATAATTTGAATCTCATGAAAGATGTCATAAATCATTTGTGTAATAAATTTGGTAATGAAGAAGTGTAATAGATAAGTGTAAGTTTATTTATTTTAGTGGATTGTATTTTAAGTGTAAGTTTATATTATTTGTGGTGAATAAATAATAATTTAAATATTTATTTTTATTAAAATAGATAATATTGGTAACATATTAAAGACTTTATTAGATATTGAATTATGTTATTTAATTGGGCTATTTAAATTAGTATAATTTTGGTGACTAAATTAAATTAACATTATCACTAACTATATATATATATACTAAAATAGATAATATTGATATGTGTTTTAACATATATAATATTATATATATATATATATAGAGAGAGAGAAAGAGTAAATGAAACCCTAAAAAAACGCACGCCTCTATCTTCCTCTCGTCTCTGCCTCTATCTCTCCGCTCCATCATGGACGATCAATTAGGAGATAGAGAAATGGGATCTTATCGTCTTTAATCGACTATGGATCTTGAAATGGAATCACCATATCTGGCTTAGTGAAGAGAGGTAGGTCTTCAATTTTTCAAAATTTATCTCTATATATATATTGATTTGTATATATATATATGTATATATGTGTGATTATATAGATATATATTCAAATTTCATGTTAGATTTTTTGGATTTGTGTTTGATTTGTATATATATATATATACTAGCTAAGAGCATGTGCATAAGCATGTGGTGACTTAAATTTTGGCTTATTCTATATTGATATATGATATGTACGTAGAGTAAAATAGATTCAAGAGTTGTATACAGATTTATATAGTCATGTATAGAGTAAAATAGATTCAAGAGTTGTATACATATTTAGACTAACCATAATTAATCTTGTAGTGCCCAATATTATACGAAAATATGAAGGCGTCACATACAAGAATGCAATTCACTTTAAAATAAGACTGAAGTATTTTTAAATAGGAAAATAAATTTAACGAACAAATGATTATACTTTGTACCTGGGAAAAACAACAATTCTCAAATATTTGGCTATTTCACCAAATATCTATGTCTCTTTTGTAGTTTCTATGCCATTTATCTCTCAGGGTACTTAGAATGGACCTTTGTTGTGAAAGCGCATGGTGCCATAGCATTGTCAAAAATGACAATGTTATATATATATATGTAAACTCTTTTAAGTTTTAGAAGTAGTGTATATGACTTTTGGTGTCTCAAGAAAGAAAATAAATAATCCGTCACTATTACATCTATATAATTAATTTGGTTCATGAATTACACCTCTCTAGTGTAAGGCTTTTGGTATATCAAGATAATACATTATCAACACTTACATTTAATCTCTCTCTTCTTTAACTTCATCAAATTTATTTTAGTTACACAATAATTTAATTAATAATAATAGAAAAAATAGTTACACTATTATAAAAATATAGATATAGCTATAGATTAGAAAGGCTTTTAACTTTTATAGATGTCCATTTATCTCCCTTTAATAAAAATAAATATAGATCTCTCATAGAAAGTTATATATATATTTTTATCAAAGATTGTGAAATAAATCACATGTACATGTAAGGCTTTTAGAAGTTTTTATCATTAATTTCATTATTAAATGAATAAACTTGAAAGCACATTAAATTGAAGTGATTTCATTAGTGAGTATTTTTTTTAATTAATAAAAAAAGAAAATATTTGAAAATATTCCTAGTATTTTTTATTTATCAAATATTGTGAAATAAATCACATGTACATGAAAGGCTTTTAGAAGTTTTCATCATTAATTTCATTATTAAATGAATAAACTTGAAAGCACATTAAATTGAAGTGATTTCATTAGTGAGTATTTTTTTTAATTAATAAAAAAAAAGAAAATGTTTGGAAACATTCCTAGGGCCTCACACTTTTAGAATAGATATGTGATGAATAGTCTATGATGTATAAATTAAATACAAAAAAAAAATGCAAGTAGATTCATATATATTTTAAATTTTAAATTTTAAATTAGCTCTAATTAAGTAGTATAAGTAGAATTAGAATCAAATTTGATATTTTTTGAAAAATTTAAAGATAGGAATTTTTACAAAAAAAAAAAATCTAACCAATTCTTACTACTCATGTCAAGAATACGATAATCAAATTTAATTTACATCAATATAACTCTTTATCATATATAGAAAGAAATATAAGAGAATAGCGAAAATATTAAATTAACACTACATAGCATTAATCTTGAAAACATGAGTTATATCTTTTTTCAAAGGAAAAAAAAAACTTGTCAGACTAAGAGTAATTATGTATTCGGTCTGAGAAATAAAAAATATAGAAAAATAAATATCTAATATTTTATGGGTCCGTTTGGATACGGAAAAACAGTTTTTGTTTTTTTACTGTTCACCGAGTTAAAAAAAAAAACACGTTTACTGTTCACTTTTTTTTTTCCCAAGAAAACTGTTTTTTGTGAATAGTGTGTAAAAGTGGTGAAAACACCAAATACAACTTTTAGTTATTTTTTGAGTTTTTTCACTGTTTAGGGTACCACCTCCGCCACCACCGCCGCCACTAACCACCACCACCCCCCGCCACCGGTTGCCGCCGCCGGCCCCCACCACATCCGCCGGGCCCCACCGCCGCCCGCCGCCAGTCACCCACCACCACCGCCGCCGGCCACCACCGCCGCCGGCCACCACCGCCGCCCACCAATACCATTTTATTTTTCAATACAAATTTTCATCCAAACGTTTTTTTGTTTTTAATTTTTTGCTGAAAAAAATAAAGACAAATACAAAAACAATTTTTATATTTGAAGACAGAAAATAAATACAAAAAACAGGCTTTCCAAACGCAAGCTATAAGTCATTCCTTACCTCAAATAAAGTGTAGAGCAACTGGATCAAACCTAAAAAAAATAAAAATAAAAATCAAACTTGAATAGTAAATAGGAATGATGGAAAGAGAGAAATACATATTATTATATAACTGGTTTGCATAGAACTCTATAAAACTAAAAGATGACAAATCACATGAGGGAGAGAGAGAACTCTTCCTTGAGAGAGAAACAACTTTTATTGTATTCGTAAATGAGTGAAATATATAGACATCTTATTGAAATGAGATTATATATAGTACAAATTTTTAATAGTGTTTTTTAAGCACTTCTAATAAGGTATTAAAATGTTTAGGAAGATCAATCATCATGTAAGAGTTTCTCGATTCAAAGGAACTGACAAAAATACCAGGAAACTATAATCTCATTGAAGAATTACTTTTAATCCAATTAGCAATAATTTGATTGCATTTATAAGACATTAATTCACATAAATTGATCCAAAACGTTACTAAAAGGTAGAGGAATAATTTCAAAAATAATTAATATATTTAAAATCTAGAATAACATTATTTATATTAAAAAAATAAAAAAAATGTATAGGAATAAAAAAAATCCTCAGACTTTTATAGCAGTATATATATATTTATAACTATGAATATAAATATAAATTTATTATATTTGGTGAGCAATATAAGAAGTTGTAACAGTTATATGAAAAAAAAATGTGTAAATATGGATGAACTGTTTATTGTATTTTGTGAATAATATAAAAAGTTATAAGGGAATGAATAAATTTGTTAATTGTATTTTGCAATAATAAAATCAATCATACATGTAGTTTCACATTTTTGTATCAGGTTAAATAAATATATAGATATGGATAGACAGATATTGTAACTTCCGTATCATTATTCAAATATACTAATATACCTATATAAATGCTAATACTAACTAACCTATCTCTTATTATTGATTAATTTTTGTGCGTGATGGAGCCTATTCAGATTCTTGTATTAAATTGGTGTAAAATACGTGCCTCTTTTGTGTGGTTTATGAAATAAATATTTCCGATCCTTAATATTCCAACAACTTGAAAAATTAAATAAATATTTGTCTCTATTAAAGTCATTTTATTGACCACTATCCACACTTCCTATCTCCTCATAAATAGAAAACTTCTTACCTTCTGTAACATCCTTTTCAAAATACCTATTTAAAATGAAGTCAAATAAACCAATTTAAAACATTCAAATTTTTTTTGTGAATAACTACCAAATATATATATATAAATTTGTTAAATTATAAGTAACATTATATTGAATTACGAATTTCACTAAATCTTCGCTCTCCTCGTTTCTTTATCGCCCTTTTTTTTATCATTCTATCTACAAACCAAAATATTGACATATATAAAATTATATTATCTTTTGATATTTAATGTTTTTTACTTTTTTTTTTTAAAAAAATGATAGTTCGAATTGGAATCGGAATCAGAACCGAAATTTTGGTTCCGGTTCGGTTCCGATTCCTATTTTTAAGGAACCAGAACCGAAATTTTGGTTCCGGTTCAGTTCCGATTCCTATTTTTAAGGAACCGAACCGGTCTTGAACACCCCTATAAATAAATATATGTGTGTGAAGTTTTGAATTATTAATTATATTATTGAAAAAGAGAAAAAAAGTAAACAAAATACTAAATGGGTTATTACAAGACAAGGGGGGTACAATGATCAATATTTTTGTGTAAAACATAATCAATGGGGTATTTTGTAATTTTTGAAAAATACAAGATAGTGATTTGGAGCTAAGCAAAACATAAGGGGGGGTATTTTGCAAATTTTGAAAAACACATGATTGTGATTTGGGGCAAAAAATAATACAAGGGGTATTTTGCAACTGAACCAAAATACATAGGGGTATTATGCACTTTTGCCTAAAATGAAATCAAATGAACCAATTTAAAACATTCAACTAATGACATAATTGGTAGTTGAATAAGGATTAATATCTCAGTGTATAAGTAAATGCCCGAATACCTACCCCAAAATACAGAAGCCTCCAACGTTAAATAAAAAATATGAAAGGTTTTAATCATTAAATGAACATAATGTTTGCATGTTATCTCGATAATTTGAGTATCCGATTAATTTTTTCAAGAGTTCCTTAGAAAGAGATTTGAATTAGTTTGCAACAAGACTACTAAAATTTTGAATTGTTTCAATAACCTATTAATCAATTGTTGTTTATGAGTAATTAGACTCTCTTGAAAGAAAGAACTCGAGGTTATCTTATTTATAAATTCTTATTTGATACTATTGTGTGTCTATATATCTATATTATTAAAAATATGAAAAAGTTTTGGTGTTTCGGTATTTATAGTCAAAATTCAATATATTATTTTTCAATCCAATTTTTACTCAAATTATAACTACAAAATTTAATCGGATTCTATAACTCCAATCCAATTTATACATAAATTATAACTATAATATTGAATTGAATTCTATAACTCCAATTTAAGTAAAATCCTCTTTGGAAGCACAAACACTGAATTATGTATTTAAATTCTATCACTAAGATTTAATTGAATTTTAATTGTATTATATTACATTGAATATATATTACAAATTTTATTATGATATAATACTAAAATTATAAATTATTTTTTATATTTTATATTTTATTCTATTCTCTTACTATAATTTAATTATAATCTATAATAATTATCTCATCTACAATTGTAATTAACAATTCTAATTATAATGGTAGAAGGAACAACTTTGAAAGGTTGGTGAGGCAGTGACTCTCCAATACTTGGAGCAGAATCATGTCCCACGTTTAGTACTGATTCCAATAATATTAACCTTTGATCATGTGATTACTATCTGTATTATTTCAATTTGAGGGATTCAAATTCCTTTAAATTACACTTGTCTATTAGAAATGTTATTGCTCACATAGAGTAGAGTAGAGACAAAAGTCAAAATTAGCAAAACCACAAATATGAAAAATAAAGGTGACTTTATAATAAGAGACCAAGAAAACTTGGTGAGGTAGTGACTCTGCCATACTTGGAGCAGAATCATGTCCCACGTTCACTAAGGATTCCCACAATATTAACATTTGATCATGTGATTACTATTTGCATTATTTTCACTTGAGGGCTTCAAATTCCTTCACATGTTTATTAGAAATGCTATTGCTCACTGATGTTTGTATAGGGGTGATAAAAATAATGGTTAAAAACAGCCCTTTACGACAGCTTAGGTTTTACCTATCGCAAACGCATGAATCGTATTGTAGTACAATTGGCTTGAGAAAGGGCATATCGAACCCATAAAGACTTGGATTATTCACTCTAGCAATTTGTTAGGAGCCGAATGTTACACATTCTAGGCGATTAATTCGGTCTTGTTAGTCTCTATAGTTTATTACCTTGATATTTTTATGCAATTTGTATGTTTAAGCATGTTTCAGGTTTGATACGTATAAAACGAGTTAAATCCGATGAATTAACCGAAGTACTAGCTCATGAACATTCAAGAACCAAGGCCGAGGTAAAATGAGGTGCATGAATAGACTAAAGGGAGGTTAAAAAAGGCAAAACAAGAGCATTGGAAGTGAGCGGAAGCAACCGAGACGCATTGACCGAATTGCAAACAAGAATAAAATCATTTGTTGTTTTAGGATTGATCCCACATTTTTGGGATTGATCCCACCTTCAGGTGCTGGAAAATTGGCGAGAGTTATCCTGGGATCGATCCCACATTCTTTGGGATCAATCCTATCCTTATGCACTGGAAATTGCGAAACTCAATCTGGGATCGATCCCATATTCTTGGGATCAATCACAGGTCACGAATCAACTTAATGTTGTGGAACCCGATTGACGTATTGCACACTCTGGAACGTGATATTGAGGAGTTTTAAGTTTCTTTACAAGAATTTAACACAAATCAAATAGTGCAACTTTTATAAGACTCCACATCTATAAATACAAGTTTTATATCAGATTTTAGGGATCTTTTTGATCACCTCTTTTCTCTGCAACAACAATTAGTGCGTAGGAAAAAAAGAGCACATCGTGAGAGCCATGGAGTCAAGTTCATCAACAACAATGCAATCATCTACATCCATGGGCAACTAAATGGTAACTAGGGTTTTCTAGCAAAACCCTAGTCCAAGTAATGTAATCTAAGCTTTGTTTATTTTTATTGTGGAAGGGGAAGCTAAAGAGCAATCCTACGATGGTTATGTAGACAAGAGATTGAATATTATGTTTATATAAGATTTACATTTTTTCTATTCTAGATTGATTGAATGTTAATTCTTGCACACTTAACCGCTACGAGCTAGAACTCCGAAACTTAGGTTGCTAGTTATCTACATAATGGTGCTAAAAACAGAAAACTTTAGTTTGGATAACTCATGCTAAGGGAATATAAAATGGGTGTGTTTTTAATTTAATGCGTAGTAGTAGTAGTGTAGGGTAATCGCACATCTAAATCATGTTTGTTTCAAAGATGAATTGTGACCGAGTTCGGTTGAATGTAATCTTTGATGGGGACTAGAAGCTCGCTTATAGCAGCACTAGTCTGATTCTTAGGAAATGTCTCTCCCTTTCACGATAAAATGAATAACGTGTTTACATTATGAAGCTAGTGGTGGCACTAGATACGCCCTAGTCTCTCTTTTAATTGAATTCCCTTAATTATTTTATCAATTGCTTTTCTTATTTTAATTTATTACTGAAAATAGTTATAAACACAAATCAACACCATTTTTTATCCTTAATTCAAGCATACTAACATATTAGGGTTCGAATAACGCCTAGTCCCTGTGGGATCGATAATCCCTGTCTCAAGCTATATTATATTACAAATTGACTCGTATGCTTGCGATAGGTTAAACTAGGTCATATATAGGTTCCATTTTTAAGCATATTTTTAGCCGAACTATTGAGCCGATCAAGTTTTTGGTGCCATTGCCGGGGACTAACGGATATTCTGAATTCGATTAATTTAGTATTTTTGAATTTTTTTTACTTGCTTTATTTTATTTTCTTATTTTCAAAGTTGGATTGTGTGTTTTTGCGAGGTACACCTAAATAAGCGAAAAGGGAATCAAACAAGCGGTGATGATTGCTTTGCTGGACCGTTTGTAAGTTTTAGTGAATTTTAAATTATTGCACAATCTTTACTTTAAATTTCTTGCTTAATTTTTATTTTATTTTATTTATTTCAGTTTTATTTTTTGTTTATTATAAAATTTAATGCATAACAATTTTTCCAATCCGGCCAATATTCCATATTACAATATATATAATCTGGGTTGGATAGATCATCCCAATGTCCCATACCAACAACTAAATATGGGAAATCAATATCAATATCAAAGATTTAATCAAGATCCACAATATTTTTCTCAACAATCAAGCTACCCTTTATATAATAAAGAATTTTGTCATCAACCATAAAATCAATTCCAATTTGAAGATTCAAATTCATACTTGTCTCAGAGGCTATTGACTTTCGAAGATAAAGTTTTGGCAACCCTAAGTAGAATTGAAGCAATCACTCTTAATTGTGAGAAAACCAAGTGCAATATAGATAATTCGCACTTTCAGTTAGATAGCCAAGAAATATATCCTTACAATTCCAATCAACCTTAATACGGAGGATTTAATCCAAATCCACCTCCCCAATCGAACAATTTTTATGATGAATTATTAGCTGAGATGAGAGAGTCTAGAGCTACCTCACTTACCTTTACAACTACTTTACGTGACTGTGAAGCTATTTCATGTAACTTTCAAGCTACTACACAATTAATAGATACTCACTTGGACTCAATTGCCCAAAGTCTGAGAGAAGAAGAAGAAGAATTATCAAGTCAAACAGTAGATAATCCAAATGGCCAACACATTGTTGACTTAGTATCCATTCCTGGACCTAAATATGGGACAAATGAGGCCAATACGACTTTTGAAAACAGTGAGGAAATCAATAATCAAAGGGAGGAAATGTTTAGGGCTGAGAGTGAAACTTTACTAAACGAGTATGAGTAAGGCCCTGTTTGTTTGTTAGTCTTTAGGGGTTTTGTTTTGTTTTGTTTTTGTTTTAGAAACTAATTTATGTCTGGGTAAGTTAGTTTTAGGTTTTTAAGACAAAATATTTCAAAACCTATTAAAACCAAACCCTTCTTTTTGTAAGTGATGAAAGACCAAAAAAAAGTTAGTCTTTCTTGGTTTAGCCCACCTTTTTTGACTTTTCTTTCTTTTTCTCCCTCTCTCTCCTATATATATATATATATAATAATATATATTAATAATTTTATTTTATAATAATAAAATAAAATAAAATTATTAAATATATATAAAAAATATATATATAAATATATATAAAATAATATATTAAATTAAAAAATAATATATATTAATATATATAGAATAATATATAAATTTTATTTTATAATAATAATATAAAATAATATTACTAAATATATATATTAAATATATATAAAAATAATATATATATATAAAATAATATATATTAATATATATAGAATAATATATATTAATAATTTTATTTCATAATAATAATATAAAATAATATTATTAAATATATATATAAAATAATATATAAAATTAAAAAATAATATATATTAATATATATAAAATAATATATATATTTTATTTTATAATAATATTAATAAAATATTATTATTAAATATATATAAAAATAATATATATATATATAAATATATATAAAATTAAAACAATAATATATATTAATATATATAGAATAATATATATATTTTATTTTATAATAATATTAATAAAATAATATTATTAAATATATATATTAAATATATATAAAAATAATATATATATATAAATATATATAAAATTAAAAAATAATATATATTATCATATATAGAATAATATCTATTTTTTATTTTGTAATAATATATATAGAATAATATTATTAAACATATATATATATATATATTAAATATTTATAAAAATAATATATAAATTCAAAAATAACATATATAAATTCAAAAATAACATATATAGATTAATATATAGAATTCAAGAATAATATATATATAAAATAATATATAAATTCAAAAATAACATATATAAATTCAAAAATAACATATATTGAATAATATATAGAATTCAAGAATAATATATATATAAAATAATATATAAAATTCAAAAATAATATATATTATTATTTTATAATATATAAAATAATATTATTAAATATATATAAAAAATAATATTATTAAAGATATATAAATTAAAAAATAATGTATATATAAATAATATATCGAATAATATATATTATTATTTTATAATAATATATATAAAATAATATTAAATATATATATAATAATATATAAATTCAAAAATAATATATATATAAATATATATAAAATTAAAAAATAATATATATTAATAATATATAGAATATATTATATATATTTAATAATATATTATAAATATATATATTTAATAATATATAAAGTTATATATATAAAATAGTATATAAACTAATATATATAAAAAGTTTTTATACCAGACCGCTTACGAAACAGAGTTTTAGATTGAAGACAACACGAGACAAAATCAGACAAAACCAAACCATACAAAACCAGACAAGACAAGACCAGACAAATCCATTTCCAAACAGGTCCTAAACTATTTCCTAACCAAAAGGGTCAATTGAAACTAAAAGACTCCACATCTATAAATACAAGTTTTATATCATATTTTAGGGATCTTTTTGATCGCCTCATTTCTCTATAACAACAATTAGTGCTTGTTTGGTAGAGAGAGTGGTGCCCTTTTTTTTGGGTTTGGTTTGAAAATTGTGCTCCATTCCATGTTTGGCAAGCATGGTGTTGGAGCAATAGTGTTTGAATAGTGTCACTTCATTGGACCCAAATCCATGACTTTTCACACCATCTCAATAGATGGTTTGGATGGAGTTGGGTTGGTTTTCTCACACCAAAACTATTATTTAATCCAAACCAATTCAATTTGGTGTACCATTGTTTAACCAAAACCAATTCATTTATAATATTATATGTATATATAAATTCGAAAAATAAAATATTTATGAAAAAATTAAATATTTCAAAAAAATCAAACGAAAAAATATATTTCATAAAAAATAAAATATTTCGGGAAAACAAATATTTTTAGAAAAAATAAAATATAATAAAAATATATTTATTATTTTTTAAAAAATATACAAATTATATGTATTTTTACTAAAATCTTTTATTTTTTTCAAAATATTTTATTTTTTTGAAATATCTTATATAAAATATTTTATCTATAAATATTTCAAAAAAATAAAATATTTATGAAAAATTAAATATTTATATATTTTATTTTTTAAAACATATGTATTTACAAAATATTATTTTAAATAAATAAAATGTCAAACTATTTCAAGTAACCAAATATGATTGATTTCAGAATTTCAGCTCATACCAACTCTACCAAACATGGTTTGGTTTTTCAGTTTCACTTTTTCTCACATCAAAACCATCTGCACCAAACATGGTTTGGAACCAAAATAAAACCACACCAATTCCAACTAACCCAACTCCAACTCCACGAAAACCAAAAACCAACACCACACCGTCTACCAAACAAGCACTTAGTGCGTAGGAAAAGAAGAACACATCGTGAGAGCCATGGAGTCAAGTTCATCAACAACAATGCAATCACCGACATCCATGGGCAACTAAACGGTAACTACGGTTTTCTAGCAAAACCCTAGTCCAAGTAATGTAATCTAAGCTTTATTTTTATTGGAAGGGGAAGCTAAAGAGCAATCCTACGATGGTTATGTAGACAAGAGATATAATATTGTGTTTATATAAGATTTACATTTTTTCTATTCTAGATTGATTGAATGTTAATTCTTACACAACTACACTTAACTGCTACGAGCTAGAACTCCGAAACTTAAGTTGCTAGTTATCTACAAAACGGTGCTAAAAATAGACAACTTTAGTTTGGACAACTCATGCTAAGGGAATATGAAATGGGTGTGTTTTTAATTTAATGCGTAGTAGGAGTAGTGTAAGGTAATCGCACATCTAAATCATGTTTGTTCCGAAGATGAATTGTGACCGAGCTCGATTAAATGTAACATTTGATGGGGACTAGAAGCTCGCTTATAGCAGTACTAGTCTGATTCATAGGAAATGTCTCTCCCTTTCACTATAAAATGAATAACGTGTTTACATTATGAAGCTAGTGGTGGCGCTAGATACGCCCTAGTCTCTCTCTTAACTGAATTCCATTAATTATTTTACCAATTGTTTTTCTTATTTTAATTTATTACTGAAAATAGTTATAAACACAAATCAACACCATTTTTTATCCTTAATTCAAGCATACTAACATATTAGGGTTCAAATAACGCCTAGTCCCTGTGGGATCAGTAATCCTTGTCTCAAGCTATGTTATATTACAAATTGACTCATACGCTTGCGATAGGTTAAACTAGGTCATATATAGGTTCCATTTTAAGCATATTTTAGCCGACCTATTGAGCCGAACACAATTTAAAAGTATTGAATTATGTTTGAAAAAGAGTTGTTTGATTTGGTTTGAGATCTATAACTAAAACAGAAAGTAAATTATGATTTTGATCAAGATAGAGAAAAAACTAGGGTTTTCATCACTCCACCACTAACAATAAAATATAGTCCTCTATTTACTTAATTGCAAGAGGACGATCCTTCACTGTGAATCAGACATACCACAAATAGTCGAATACATCTCAAAATAGATACTATTAACCGAATTCGCTATAACCCATATCCGGACAGAGTGTAACTAGTGCATGCCATCTACTTTACTCTAATCTACTTCTACAACATGAAATTAAACTAAAGCATGTCTATATTACCTTGTCGAGGCATGACCTGTGTAAACCTAGGGTTTCAAGTGTTAAGCATCATTGTGTAGAAAATCACACTGATAGGTGCTAAATATTGTCCATTTTAAGCTCCTATCTTGCTAATGATATGTCCTTATATTCCATTATTTGG
This sequence comes from Cornus suecica, assembly GCA_963922005.1. Lineage (NCBI taxonomy): Eukaryota > Viridiplantae > Streptophyta > Magnoliopsida > Cornales > Cornaceae > Cornus > Cornus suecica. Next base: position 16,593,247 of record OY998241.1, read on the forward strand.
TATTTTTATGCCGTTTGTGTGTTTAAGTGTGTTTCATAAACTTAATGAAGAAAAAGAGCTAACTTTGCTGAATTAACTAAAGAAGTGCTCAGTTCTATTCAAGAGGAGAGCTAAAGAGGTGTTTTCAGGAGAAAATTGTCTCTCGAAGGGCAGAAATGTCATTTTTTTGAGCCGCAACTTCAAGAATCGTAATAATAAAGTTGAGGGGGTTCAAACGACACTATTCCCAATAAAAGTGGTTTCCATGAAAAATGTTACGACCAGCCTACGCGCCCAGTAGCTAAAAGTGGCTAGAAAGTGTTGTTTCTACGATCAGCCTACGCCCGGTGAAAAAAGGCCTACACGTCACTCGTAGGAAGGCCTACATTCTGTGCATAGCCCCTGCGTACGTGCGGCGCATAGCTCCTCTACGAGCCGCGCGTAGTTAACCTGCGTATTGAAGCTGTGAAATCTCAATTTTGACCCCGACTTGAGTTCTTTGATGTGGCTGCGACTCCAACACTTCAACATACGTGATATACACATATTATATGATAGAGTATAAGGTTTTGATTAGTTTAGTGTAAAATTATGAAAAAGGGTAACCATCAGGGTTTCCCTCAGCTTTGCCTATAAATATAGAGGCCTGCTACAGAATTGGAGAGCTTTTACACACGTATAATTTTCAGAGCAGTCTCTGGAGATTCATATATCATTCAAAGAGGAGCCATACAAGACCTAGAGTTCCGGCGAAGAATAGAATGGTGAGCGATTCTACATCAATGATTTGGTTTCCATCAGCCATGATCAACTAAACAGGTATCTAGGGTTTTCTAGCAAAATCCTAGCCAAGTAATGTAGTTCTTAATTTGTTTTCAATTGTAATGAGGGGAAACTGTAACTATACTGTGATGATTGAATGTAGATGTGTGAATGGTTTTATTCTTGACACAAGATTATATATTTATTTTTAATTCTTGTCTTAGATTGAATGAGTATATTTTCTTACACAATCATGTTATCATAAACATAATATAATTTTTTTACATCAATGGTGCTTAATACTTGAAACCCTAGGTTTACAGAAGCCATGCCTCGGCAAGGTATCATAGACATGCTTTAGTTTAAATTCATGCATTAGGAGTAGATTAGAGTAAAATAAATAACATGCACAAGTTATAATATATCCGGAGATGGGTTGTAGTGAATCTGGTTGATAATACCCTTTTTGGGGTTGTATTCGACTATTTGCGGTACAACCTGATTCATATTTTTAGATTGCCCTCTTGCAATTAAGCAAAGAAAGAACTATGTTATGCGGTTAGTAGTGGAGTGATGAAAACCCTAGTTTTCTCTCTCTCTTGATCAAATCATCAATTTATTTTTTGTTCTTAGTTAATTTAGTTATAATTCTCAAAATCAAATCAAACAACTTTTTCACCCATAATTCAATATTTTTGAACTACTGAAGTGAATAACTAAGTCTCTGTGGGTTCGACATTCCCTTTCTCAAGACATTGCTAAACTACAATTGACTCGTGCGCTTGCGATAGGTAAAACCTAAGTCGTCATAAGAGTGTGTTCTTAACACATATTTTTAGTACACTCCGACGGACATCAAGTTTTTGGCACCGTTGCCGGGGATTTTGCATTATTCATTGCTTTAGTAGTTTAGTCTTATTGCGTTATTGTAATGTACTTAAAGCTAAAATTTTATGTGATTGACAGCTACTCTGAAAAGCATAAAGGGAGATAGAGGAGCAGTGAAAAGTTGCGTCATCGGACCTCTTGTGAGTTTTAGTTTAGCTTAATTTCGCTCATAATTTTAGAAGTAGTTGATTTTGTTTTCATAAAAAAAAAACTTATAATTTTTCGTCTAGTGTATGATCGATAGGCAAGTCCCTTTTGACACCAACACCGCTTTAGTACCTTTTGATCCTGAAATCGAACAAACTTTTCATCGAAATCATTGAGCTAGGGAATTAGAGCATCGTCAACAGTTGGAGTAAGAAAGGATGGCGGATCGTGAAGCCGAGATGCGGAAGACACCATCTACGTCCTTGAAGGGATACTATGCGCTTACTGCTCATGAAACATATGCAGGATTTCCAGAAGAGGAAAGGGTCAAACACTATGAGATCAAATCTAGTGTCATCAATATACTGCCTAAGTTATTCGGACTTAGGAACGAGGACCCTTATTAGCATATTAATGAGTTCTTGGAAATGGTCTTGACCGTCAGAGTAGAAAATGTAAGTCCTAATGCATTGTGTGTGCGGTTATTTCCCTTTTCTTTGAGAGAAAAAGCTAAAAGATGGTATGTTGCTTTAGGGAAAATTGTAAAAATTGATTGGGAAACCTTAAAAGCTGAATTTTTAGAAAAACATTTTCCAGGAGGTAGAACCCATGAAGCGCAAGAAGCAATTCCATGATGCATGGATAGATTTAATGCAATTATGTGAAAGTGTCCCCATCACAAATTCATTGATCAAGACATAGTGCGCAATTTTTATCTTGGACTGGGTGCCACATATAAGAACCTGATTGATGCAGTAGTGGGAGGACAGTTTACACTGAGGCTAGTAAAAGAACTCTTAGAGATGTTTGATAATGTGAGCGATAACTCGAATCAGCAGGAATCTGAGATGCGTGCTAGAGATGGACTCGAAAGAAGATCTAAAAAAGTGTTTATTATAGATAAAAATAATGATGATGTCAGGGAATCATTAGCCATATTAGGAGAAAAGCTTGATAAATTCATAAACATAAGTCTTTCAGCCCCGAGAGAAGTCTTAGCATTAAGACCTGTTCACTCCCAAAATGAATTTCAAAATAATGAGGTAATTACTGCTGATGCTAATGTAGCATGGACCAATTTGAACAATACTTATTTTTCTAATTCATATAATCCGAATTGGCAAAATTATCCACATATTTATTATCGTTCTCAGAATGTGGAGAATCCTCAGCCACAATTTCCACCAAGTCAAAAACCATTCAATTTTCAACCACAAATTATGACTCAAAATTTTCAGCGTAATTCTTAAGGCACTCGATCTTTCAATTACCAACCTCAATCTTAGAGAAGTCAAACCCCACCACCGAGACCACCAGGCTTTGACCCAAACGAGTTGTCAAAGACTCTACAAGGCTTTCAGAACATGCTAGGCTCTCACGCTCAGGCGTTGGCGAAGCTGGATACCCAAATGGGATAAGTAGCTAATGCCCTGAACAGAAGAGAAGAAGGTAGAATGCCTAATTAGCTAGAGGCTAACCCGAAGAATAAACAAGTGACGAAGCTTGGATCCTTTGCAAATAATCCTCATGAATCGGTTCAAGCGATCATAACTTTAAGAAGTGGAAGGGAAGTGGAGAACAATGTTGAGGAACAACATGAAGAAAGAGCGAACAAACGAAAGGCAACTGAGAAAGTTTAGAAGGATCAACCTCAGGTGGATGAAGATATCGACCAGACATTGCCAGAAAGACAAAAAGGGCAAGTTATGAGGAGGCAACACCATTTCCTCAACGTCTTAGAGAGCCAGCCAGATATGGTAAGCACAAAGAAACTGACATGCTGGAGACTTTTTGGCAAGTCAAGATCAATTTGCCTCTCTTGGATATCATAGCCCAAATTCTACCATATGCTATTCTTAAAGGATCTCTGTACCCAAAAGTGAAAAAGCAGAGCAAAGGTCCCGAAGAAAATCTCACTGACTAAACAAGTGAGTTCATTGCTTTTAAGCAATACACCACCGAAGAGAAAAGATCCCGGTGCTCCTACTATTCCTTGCGTCATTGGTGATCAGGAAATTGTTAGAGCTCTTCTTGATTTAGGAGCGAGTGTTATCTTGCTTCCTTACTCAGTTTATCAATAACTAGGGTTAGGAAAGCTCAATCCCACATTGGTAGTGCTCCAACCTGCAAATAGATCAATCAAACAAGCGAGAGGGATTCTGGAGGATGTCATAGTTTAGTTGGACAAGTTATACTTTCTGGTGGATTTTATAATTCTCGGTACAGAACATGTCCAAGACTCAAATAAGCATATCCCTATGATACTAGGATGACCATTTTTTGCCACAACCAATGCATGTATTAACTGCAAAACAGGGGCTATAGAGCTGTCATTTTGAAATTTGAAAGTGTGGATAAATGTTTTTTATTCTAATCAACAGCTTCCGAAGTTAGTGGATTGCTTTTGAATTGATGAGGTCGATGAAATTGATGATATTATGGAGGAGTTTGTCCCAAGGATCTTGGAGAAAGATGAGATAGAGTCTCTTATCACTGGAGTAAGGTTGGAAGATGAACCTGATGATTGGAATGAATAAATGAGTGAGAACTATGCAGGCATTGCTACATTAGAGACTGCATTGTATGGTGAGCCTTGGAAAACACCAATTGAGTCATTTCCCATAATCTCGAATACACCACCAGTATCATCTCTGATAACTCCTCCTACCTTGGAGCTCAAGGAATTGCCCAAAAAGTTAAAATATGTTTTTTTAGAACCAGATAAGACTCTTCCTGTGATCATATCATCAAAGCTGATAGACGAACAAGAATCAAGTCTGGCCAAGGACTTGAGTGACAATAAAGAGGCAATAGGATGGAGCGTTGCTGATTTGAAAGGTATAGACCCCTCAATTTGTATGTTTTGCATAAATCTAGAGGAGGATGCAAAACCATCAAGGGAGATGCAACGGAGACTGAATCTGAATATGAAGGAAGTGGTGATGAAAGAGGTGGTAAAACTGCTAGATGCGGGTATTATTTACCCAATATCAGACAGTACATGGGTAAGTCTGACACATGTGGTGCCAAAAACATCAGGTATCACATTTGTACCTAACTTGAAGGGTGAGTTAATCCCATAATGCACGACCACAGGTTGGCGTGTGTGCATTGATTACAGAAAGTTCAACTCTCATACTAGGAAAGATCATTTCCCGTTGCCATTCATTGATCAAATCCTAGAAAAATTAGTCGGCCAGAGCTATTACTATTTCTTATATGGATATTTTGATTACAATCAAGTGACGATTGATCCTGTTGATCAGGAGAAAACCACTTTCACATGCCCATATGGTACATTTGCATATAAACGGATGCCTTTAGGTTTATGTAATGCGCCAGCTATATTCCAGATGTGTATGATGTCGATATTCTCTGATATGATGGAGAAGTTCTTGGAAGTGTTTATGGATGATTTTTCAATTTTTGGGGCAACCTTTGAAGACTGTTTGAAACATCTAGCACTTGTGCTTCAGAGATGAAAATAGACGAATTTAATTCTGAGTTAGGAGAAGATCCATTTTATAATTCAAGAGGGGATAGTACTTGGCCACATCATATCGAAAAAGGGGATTGAGGTAGACAAGGCAAAAGTTGAACTGATTTTAAAATTGCCTCCTCCCACATCTCTTAAATAGATAAGATATTTCTTGGGCCATGCCGGGTTCTACAGATGATTTATTAAAGATTTTAGTAAGATCGACCGACCGCTGTGCAACTTATTAGATAAGGATGTGACCTTTGTCTTTGACAAATAGTGTCTTCATGCTTTTGAGGAGCTGTGTACTCAACTCTCAACAACCCCAATCATTCCTCCACTAGACTAGTGTTAGGTCAGAGGAAGGAAAAACTGCCATATATGGTAGACTATATTAGCTCAATAACTGAGCTAATGTGCGATGCTTCGGACTATGCCATAGGAGCGGTGTTAGGTCAGAGGAAGGAAAAACTGCCATATATGGTATACTATGCTAGCAGGACGCTGCACGATGCGCAGATCAACTACACAACCATAGAGAATGAGCTGCTGGCAGTTGTGTTTGCCTTGGATTAATTTCGATCATACTTATTGGAAACCAAGGTAGTAGTTTATTTAGATCATGCGACATTAAGACATTTGCTGACTAAGAAAGATTCTAAACCCAGGTTGATCAGATGGATCTTGTTGTTGTAAGTATTTGATTTGGAAATTAAGGATAAAAAGGGTTCGAAAAATGTAGCGGCTGATCATTTATCGAAGATAATCATTGAAACTACAAAGGAAACTACTCTTCTTAAGGATTCATTCCTGGATGAACATCTACTCAGTGTGGCTATCATGGAGCAGATACTATGGTATGCTGATATTGTGAACTATAAGGCCACGGGTCAGATTCCAAGAGGTTGGTCCAAGAATAAAAGATACTGATTCTTCAGTCATGATGAATTTTATCTCCGGGATAATTCGCGATTATACAAGTATTGCTCTGATAAAAAAATCATAAGATGTGTCCCTGAAAGTGAGGTGCAAAGTATTATGAAATTTTGCTACACGCTAGAATGTGGAGGGCATTTTGGAGCTCAGAAGACAGGCCATAAGGTGCTGTAGAGTGGGTTATATTGGCAGCCATATTTAAAGATCCCTTTGAATATTGCAAAGCGTGTTTGCGATGCCAAAAGTTGGGATCGATAGCTCGACGTGATATGATGCCTTAACTCTGATTTTAGTCATTGAGTTGTTTAATGTATGGGGTATAGATTTCATTGGACCATTTCTACAAGCAGACAAGAAAGAGTATATACTTTTGGGGGTTGATTATGTGTCAAAATGGGTAGAGGTTGTAGCCACAAAACATGCAGATCATGATACAATGGTGAAGTTTGTACAGTCTAATATCTTTGCAAGATTTGATATACCGTGAGTGATAATCAGTGACGGTGGAAAACACTTTGATAACCGGTTTCTCGGTGTTCTGTGTTGAAAGTACGACGTCAATCATAGGATTGGTACACCATATCACCCCCAATCATAAGGACAAGTGGAGGTTTCTAACAGGGAAGTGAAAAATATATTGGAGAAGACAGTGCGAGTTGATTTAAAAGATTGGCCTCAAAGGTTAAATGATGCACCGTGGGCTTATAGGACTGCGTACAAGACTCCAATAAGTATGACACCATATCGGCTTGTCTATGGTAAGGAATGCCACCTTCCTGTTGAGCTAGAGCATCGAGCATATTGGGCAGTTCGAAGGTTGAACTTTGACTTAAAGAAGTCTGGTGCTCGGCGGAAACTCCAACTTGCAGAGCTTGAGGAGTTGAGAAACAATGCTTACGAGAATTCTCGGATTTACAAAGCTCGGACGAAAACTTTTCATGACAAACATATTCGAAAGAAAGTCTTTGAGCCCAGCCAGAAAGTTTGGTTGTTTAATTCGAGATTAAAGCTATTTCCTGGTAAGCTTCAATCAAGATGGGATGGACCGTATGAAGTTACGAAAGTTTTCCCCCATGGAGCAGTAGAGCTTAATGATCCTACGAATGGAAAGAAGTTTGTATTGAATGGTTAAAGACTGAAACATTATGTCGAGGTGCAACAAGTTGAGTGTGTTGTGGAGATGATCGATTTTTCTGATCCAACACACGAGCATGAGCCAAGCTACTAAGAGATGGCAATGTCGTGCCAGCGATGTTAAACATTGGTACTAGGGAACAAAAAGTAGTTTTTGAACCTAGTTTGTAGACTGTAGTTTATAGTTTTAGTTTTAGTCATAAGATCGAGTTGTAGTGTTCTCCTCGTCACGATCGGTGTGGTGAATCATTCATTAGGTTATACGGAGGATGCGGAGAGTAATTACATTGATTAAAGTACAAAAAGTGATGGAGCGTTGAGGTCAAAACAAAATTCCAAGTTTGGAATCTATGCGTCGCGCGTGGTTCCACTAACGCATTGCGCGTAGCTATTTAAATAGCCTACACGGCTATATATGACGAACCAAGTTTCAAATTTCTCCCGCTCTCTCATTTTTCCACCAAAAGCTCTCAAATCACTCCCAATCTATTCCTCATCCAATTTCAAGCCAATCCTCGTAGATTTTGTATAAGATCTATGCATTGATTGTCCGGATTCGTGTAAAGAACTCGAAAAGTCTCGAAAACCAATTTTTGGGGAAATCATCAAATTTTATGATTCGATGAGTTTTTCTTCGATCTCAGTGTTTCTAATTACTTTTCTAATTATTCTAAACTGATATCGACGAACAAATCCAGTTGAAAACATGTTTCGATTCATTTTTCAAAAGTTGAAAGTTTCGACTTAGAGAATGAGTTAAAATTCAAATTCTTCGAATGTTTTTTATTTGAGGGTTTTTTTAAGCGTTGTATTGGGTTTATTTAGTGATTATTTTGAGTTTGATTCGGTGTCCGGAACGATCTGCTTATTATTCTTGAAAATTTTAACTGTAGGAATGAAGATATGACCACGAAGGGGTGCGAGTTCTTCACGACCGAGGTCGTCTTACCCGGTAGTTGATATTTCACCTCTGAGGACTCGCAGATGGTTAATATTACCGGTTATCTCCTCTTCTTCCTCTGAGGCCACACACAATGATCGTCTGGTTTCATCAGTTGCGTCACCGGTTATATCACCACCTATATCGCCAGTAGCAGTACCGCCCGAGCCACAGGCTGATGAGTCGGGAGAGTTAGTTTCGTATTTTCTAGTACCACCCACAACAGATGTGGGTGAGTTACTGAGGAGGGTGATGCAACATGGATATCAGTAGGAGCGGATTTATTCTGTAACATCTTTTAACCTAATAGAGGTAGTGCCACCGTGGACTATTCGATATTTATGGGAGAAACGATTGTTGCCGATCCTTACCCCTCCATCCACCTTTGTCTGTGATGACATGATAGAGGAATTTTGGCTGTACATGCAACATTACAGCACGGGGATGAGACTGGAGACAGATGTTAGGGGGATTAGATTTCAAATCACACCTCAGACTATTGTTGAGGCTTGGGGTATACCATATACTTGCCCACCTGAGTTGGAGGGAGATTTCCCACCTCTACCAGAGCCATTTCCCTGTCTAACAGAGATAGTTCAACTACAGACTGAGGGCGAGTTTGCGGATGATAGGAACAACTGCACATAGAAGTCTGATTATCATCCCAAACTGTGGTTTCTAGATACGATTTTCAGATCTCAGGTTCACCCTTAGGGGCATAAGACTTAGAGATGAAAGCTGTTTTTAGTTCTATACTATGATTTTAAGTTCCATTGATGGGTGTCAATTCCCCAGATCTTATGGCAGGGCCTTTATCAACATTATCAGGACTTACAAACTGCTCGCACTGTTAGGGGTTATTCATTTGGTATCAGATTCCTGACATTGACTATGCAACTTATGGCGGATGCTGGGGTTCAGCTTGATGATAAGGTGGACCGGAACAAGTTTGAGAGGGGTACGTACACGATAAGTATGTGGAGCAAGACCAAGAAGAGATTAGAGGGTGATGCAGTTTTGCAGAAGAGGCCGATGGTTCTTATTCTGGCTGTACCTCCTGTTATACCTGTAGATGAGCCTGTTGAGCTTGAGGCTGGGCATGATGATGCCGTGCCACCTTAGGCAGAGGAGGTATCAGCTGTGGAGATTCCTTAAGTACCTGCCGGTGCAATAGTGATGTCTCTCGTGAGCAGTTTTATGCTATTATGGAAGGGCAGGTGGCGATGAGAGAGAAGATCCGGTCATTACGCACAGAGTTGACCGCTGATAGGAGGATCATGGTGACTGGGATGCAGATGCACCATACGGAGGCGATATGGTTGCGGCGTGGTCTGAGGCAAGTGTGTGGCATGGTCGAGGGATAATTTTATCATATGGGATTACGCACACCAGCCACACCACCATCATCGTCCGATGAGGATGAGGACGAGGATAGGTAGACTAGTTGTAGTATAGTTTTTGTTGTTTTTGGTTCTGCACTAGAGTCGAATTGTTCGATGGATAGTTGGTGATAGGTGCCTCATGTGACCACCGAAATGATTGACGATTAAGTGTACTTTTTGCTTTTTGATATTTATAAAATTAAAACATTTCATATTTATGTCATTATATTATTCATGATTTTCATTTCCCAAGACTATGATGATGTATGTGTTGAATTGCGTGATTCTAAGAGTTCGCTCGATTGAGTCGCACAATGAGGACATGTGTGCAATTAAGTTTGGGGGAATGCGGGTTTATATTGAAGAATGATGTTTTAGCATGGTATGAAATTATAAATATAAAAAATAAAAAAAAACTTTTGAAAACCAAGCCAAGCCTATGCTTGGGGCCACGCACCATGCGTAGTTTTCCGTAGGGGCCATGGGTAGGGTTTTCTTGAAAATCTAAAATTTTGCCCGTTTGAGGGGTTTTTCGGCTGGTTTTGTATTTGTACTGTATTAGGATTTAATGTAGGGTATTTTTAGGAGTTTTTAGGATTTAATAGGAATTTTTAAAGCAATCCTTGTCCGGATAGGAAGTGGAATGTAAATACAAGTCAATAAGGGATTATTAGTTGTTTCCACTGTCCAATTCAAATAAGGATTCCAAATCCTTTTCCTCAATAAATCTGACTTGTTCATCTATAAATACAACCCTAGATATCCATAATTCTCATAATTCACACATAAGAGCTTGTACAAGAGAGCATAATGTCTAGTTCTTCTTATTCTATTTCTTATTCTTTTTCTTTTCATAATCTCGAGGGTGAGTACGAGAGTGAATATGATGTTGAATCAGACCCGGAGGAGTTTATTAATGATGATGAAATTGGAGATATGAGAGGAGGGAGTATGGAGTTTAGAAAGACAAGCACAAACATGGGTGTTATGAGCAAACCAAGCAAGAGAGTCACACCTCGTTTATTCAAAGAGTGTAGGTTACAATTTAAATTGAAGTTTTTCCCCAAAAGATTGACGGATCCATTGATGATGCCCGGGGTGAAAATCCTACGTGAACGACGATTGTAAAGTTTAGAGCGTCCGACCGGAGGGAATGTATATCCGTGATTGGTTCGAAAGTTCTATGAACGGATGGAAATTATAGGATCGGTAGGGCATGAGGTGATACAAGTCCGGATTGATGAAAAGAACAATCCTATTATAGTGGATGAAGATATAATTGCAAAGGTATGGAACTTATCACTCGCGTGTCCAACACACTTGAGTGACGAATTCAAAATAGTCCCGGCAGATTGGGAGATCTCGGATGAAGAAATGATCAGGGAAATATGTGCTAAGCATGTTTCTGAAAAAGGGGTTACAAGTATAGACAGTTACATGTTGAAACTGGACTTACTTTACTTGGATTGTGTGATTGCTTCTCAAGTATGTCGGAATCATCATACATATTGGAGGGGACAAGCGATGATCAAAATATTTTATAGTATGCTTAAAGGGTATTGGGTGCCATTTCCGATAGTGATACTGGAAAACATGATTTTGGTACATAAGATTGTAAGCAGAAAAGTTGAAGGGTGGGATTATATGGAGTTTTATCTTCCATATCCATTCTTAATATAAAAAATCCTTAAGGAGCAATTGGGATTTCAGCTGGAAGAGATGAATGAGAGGTGTTGGTCATTCACAAATAAATACCAAGCAATGAGTTTTAAATGGCTTAAGATGGCGTTGAATATGCATGATTTTTTGGGAGTTTTTCCGACTGATAGTGAGTGATGAGCTGAGCACGAGGAAGGGAATGAAATCGACTTAGGATTTGGGATTTATATTTAGGAGAAATTTTCTGTTCTTTTTAGTAGATAGGATGCAATTTAAATTTTTAGAGACTGTAGTCCCTTAAGGACAAGTCTTTGTTATTTTAATTATAGAGATTTTAGGCCCTTAAGGCTAAATCTATGCAATTTAATTTTCGTAGGGATTGTAGGCCCTTAAAGCCAAATCTTTGTTATTTTATTCTAATTTTTTTTTCATTCTTTGTGCGATATTTTGTTGATTTTTGGAAAATTTATGATGAATTTGATTCCCCCTTGCTATGATATTGGATATGTGTGTTTTATTGAGTTTATTTATAGGTAATCCAAATCATGTTCGGGGGAGGAGATAAAATGCTTCATTGTGAAAATTTCGAAGTCACGCTTCAAGGGTAACTGTATTTTCTTCTATGTATGATTGTGAACCATGAGGACATGGTTTATTTTAAGTTTGGGGGTGAGGGTATAGTTAAGGAATGAAAATTTTGAAAAAAAATTGAAAAATTGAAATTTTTTAAAAGAATTTTTTTTTTATGTATGAATGTTTTACATTACAAGTTGATTGAGTTTGTGTATATGATGCATGAGTAGTATATGATGCGATATTCTCATTCATATGAGTAATGATTAGATTGAGTTAGTGAAGTGATGTGATTTTACATGGGTGAATAGATTAGTAAAATTGAAACCGAAAAGGATGACCTTGACCTATAAGCACATGCACACATTCACTATGGGAAACACAGTTGATCTTTGACTATGTAGTTGAGAAATTAATTTTTCCACGATAAAAGGGGAGAAAGGGATATGGAATGGAGAAAATTTTGAAATTTTATTTTGAGAAATAAAATGCAAAAAGTAGTTCTTCGATCTGAGTAATCGGGCCTCCTACCATAAAGTAGTAGAGTGTTCGCGTAAAAAAGGGAGAAAAATAATGAACATAAATCCCATGGAAGAAGCTCAGGCCCAGTTGGTCGGGACTAAAAATTCTCGCCGGAAAGTCCGGAGTTTAGAAAGATAAAAAGGGATAAAAGTGGAAAGATGGAAAGATGAGTTTTTTCGAAAAATGGAAAAGTTTGATCAATGAAGTAGAAGAAGAGAGATAAAAATACCATAGGAGAATGCTCACAAAAACACGGAGGGTTGTCTGAATTGGGAGTAGAGAGTAACAAAAGCTTTTACTTTAGTGGCAACCATTCATGACACAAATTTTGAGATAGTTATTGTTCGGTAGTGAGTGAGAGTATTTGCATCTATATTATCTTAAACATTGTATCATAGCTTGATTAATGAGTGTGTGAATGCCTGACTGCGTGAGAGTGAAAAATGGAGAAGTTGTGGGTAGTATAGCTAACCCTCACGAGACTTAACTCGTCCACTCGATGTTTCCAAGGGGTTTAAAAGACTTGTTACACATGCTAAGTGTAATCGTCGACCCTCACGAAAGCAAGGGAGTAATGTATATTAATATAGGGTAGTTAGAATAAAAATAATCACAGTTTAAAAGTTTTCCTGAGTTCATTGCTAAGGGACTAGTAATATGTAAGTTTAGGGGTGTGATAGGTGCTAAATATTGTAAATTTTAAGCCCCTATCTTGCTAATGATATGTCCTTATATTCCATTATTTGGTATTTTTATGTCGTTTGTGTGTTGAAGTGTGTTTCAAGAGCTTAATGAAAAAAAAGAGCTAACTTTGGTGAATTAACTAGAGAAGTGTTCATTTCTATTCAACAGGAGAGCTAAAGAGGTGTTTTCAAGAGAAAAGTATCTCCCGGAGGGCAGAAACGTCATTGTTTTGAGCCGCAAACTTCAAGAATCATAACAATAGAGTCGAAGGGGTTTAAACGGACCTATTCCCAAGAAAAGTGGTTTCCATGAAAAATGCTACGATCAACCTACGCGCCCAGTAGCTAAAAGTGGCTAGAAAGTGCTATTTCTATGATCAGCCTATGCCCAGTGAAAATAGGCGTACGTGCCACTCGTAGGAAGGCCTATGCACCGCACATAGCCCTTGCATATGCGCCACACGTAGCTCCTCTACGAGCCACGAGTAGTTAACCTATGTATTGAAACTGTGAAATCTCAATTTTGACCACGACTTGAGTATTTTGATGTGGTTGCGACACCAACATTTCAACATACGTGATATACACATATTATATGGCAGAGTATAGGGTTTTGATCAGTTTAGTGTAAAATTACGAAAAAGGGTAACCATTAGGGTTTCCCTCAGCTTTGCCTATAAATATAGATGTCTGCTACAGAATTGGAGAGCTTCTACTCGTACAATTTTTAGAGTAGTCTCTGGAGATTCATATATCATTCAAGGAAGAGCCATACAAGACCTAGAGTTTCGACGAAGAAGAGAATGGTGAGTGATTCTACATCAACGATACGGTCTCCATCAGCCATGATCAACTAAATCGGTATCTAGGGTTTTCTAGCAAAACCCTAGCCAAGTAATGTAGTTCTTAATTTGTTTTCAATTATAATAAGGGGAAAATGTTACTATACTGTGATGATTAATTATAGATGTGTGAATGGTTTTATTCTTGACACAAGATTATATATTTATTTTTAATTCTGGTCTTAGATTGAATGAGTACATTTTCTTATAAAATCATGTTATCATAAACATAGTATGATTTTCTACATCAATGGTGTTTAATACTTGAAACCTTATGTTTATATAGGCCATGCCTCGGTGAGGTATCATAGATATATTTTAGTTAATTCCATGCATTAGGAGTATATTAGAGTAAAATAAATAGCATGCACTTCGGAGATGGGTTGTAGCAAATCCGGTTGACAATACCCTTTTTGGGGTTGTATTCGACTATTTATGGTACCACCTTATTCACAGTTAATGATCTCCCTCTTGCAATTAAGCAAATAGAGAACTATATTATGTGGTTAGTAGTGGAGTGATGAAAACCCTAATTTTCTATCTCTCTTGATCAAATCATCAATTTACTTTTTGTTCTTAGTTAATTTAGTTATAATTCTCAAAATCAAATCAAACAACTTTTTCAACCATAATTCAATATTTTTGAACTGCTGAAATGAATAACCAAGTCTTTGTGGGTTCGACATTCCCTTTCTTAAGCCATTGCTAAACTACAATTGACTCATGCGCTTGCGATAGGTAAAACCTAAGCCGTCATAAGAGTGTGTTCTTAACACATTTTTAGTACACTCCGATGGACATCACACACTATGTTTATGATAACATGATTGGTTAAGATAATATATTCATTCAATCTAAGATAAAAATTTAAAATAAATATTATACCTTGTGTCAAGAATAAGTTCGATCACTAATCTACACAATCATCATAATGTGGTCACAGTTTCCCCTCATTACAATTGAAAACAAATATAAAACTACATTACTTGGCTAATGTTTTACTAGAAAACCCTAGATACCGAGTTAGTTGATTATGGCGGTAGGTGACTGCATCGTTGATGAATAAACGGCCTCCATGTTCTTATTATCTAGATCTCTACGTCTTGAACGACTTCTCCCTTTGAATGATATAAATCTCCAGAAAAAGTGCTATGAAAATTATGTGTAAAAGAAGCTCTCCAGATCTTTAGCAGACCTTGGTATTTGTATTAGACTTCTCCTATTGAGAATAAGATTCCTCTTTTGTGTGATTCCCTTCCAAATTGAGCAAAACCCTTCAATCTGATATATAATATGTCTAAATCATGTGTATAGAAGTGTTGGATTCGAAGTCGAGCCAAAATAATTTATGTTGGGCCAAACTTGTAATTTCTCAGCATTAATACGTTTAACCATAGCTCCTTTTTGGGCCATGAACTTCAAGCGTAGCCCGATCGTAGTTTTAGACATTTTTTGCTTGAAAATACCTCTTTTGTTATCTCTTTGGATAAACACAAGCACTTCCTTGGTTAATTCACCAAAGTTAACTCGTTTTATTCATTAAGCTCCTAAAACACGCTAAGACACACAAACTGCATAAAAATACCAAATAACGGAATGTAAAGACGTAACAATAACAAAATAGGGGCCTAAAATATACAACATTTGGAACTTATCATGTAACACCCTGCGTTTCCTTTCGCCTTTCTGGAATTCTTTTCCAAGTGTTAACATTTTTTGACGTCACTTATTCACTTAGCGAGACGAATTTGTGGTATTTCATTTTGTGCTTTGTGGATTTGTGTTTCGTTGGCGACTACGTACGTTCGTCGTAACGTTTTCTCGTTGATGCTTCGGCGAACGTGTTCCATGCTCGAACGTGTTACTCAGTTTATTGTAGACATTCTAGTGTAACACTTATGTGATTATGTGTTTATTTTTATTTTCTAAACTTTTGAGAGTGTGGGGTATTCTCGGTATTTCACTTATGTGTGAGTTGGTGAGGAAGTATGTGAGTCTTCTGATGTGTTCTAGAGTGTTTTGGACGTGTCCCGAATTATTTTAGAGTTTTTCGGTGTCATCTTTGGCCTTGGAGCCTTTTCTTGCAATTGTTGTTTCAGAGGTTACCGACTACTCGATGTACAACTCGGTAGAGTCCACAGATTGTCTATATAAGTGAGTGTTGACCTAAAATATTTCATTTTCTTCTCTCTTCTTCTCTAAACTCAACCTCTCTTTCTCCCACTTGGTTTTCTCTATTTCTTTGCCCCATTTCATCTATTTGGGCTTGGAATTGGATTATGGCTTCAACACGGAAGTTGGTCATGGTATTCTTGCATTCAATTTGAGCCATGGATTGGTAAGAGTTTTCTCCTCTTTTTGAGTTTTTTTCTCAAACCCTAGTTTTGGTTTTCTTGACAAACCATTTATTGATTATTGTTTTCCTTGTGGTTTGAGTCTTGATTCATTGTTAGGAGGCTATGGCAAAGATTTTCACTAACTGGTTTCGTCGATTTCAGTTTTGGGTGAAAGCTAGGGTTTCATAGGCCTTGTTTGGTGGTTGGCTTGTTCTTCATTTGAGGTAAGGGAAAACATCTTTAATCTGTCGTTATTTGATTCGTGAGTATGCAATTTCGATTTAGGGCTTATAACCCTATATGTATTTTTGCTAAGTGTATACTTGAGAAATATGAATTTAGGATTTGTATGTGTTATGTGCTATAATCCATGTTTATATCATCCTTGAAATATGTATATGATGTATGCTAGATGGGTTATGAGTTTTGGACTTTTGAAGTTGAAATATGCTTGTATGCCTATATATATATATATATATGAGTATGGAGGTATATATATGTAAGTGTAAGTATACGTATATGTTTTTGGGTTTTAGTAGTATAGCCTTGATATCGTAAGTAGGCTAGCTACCTTGGTTAGTGATTTGGGATGTGGATGTATATGATTGGTGGCGTGTGGGATTATGAATTTAGAGCGTTATTGTAGTTCCCTCATTCTTTTTAATCTTGAAGTTACTATCTTGAATATTAAACTTGTGTATGAAAATGAGTTAATATATGTAATTGCTTTAATTGAGATAAAAGCATGTATTGTGATTGAGCATGTTGTGAACCATTGTTATAAATGTGAAATTGTAAGCATGATGGTTTTATTGAGTACAATATATTGTAAAGGAAAAAAACATATATTGTAATGGGACATGATTGTTATTGAGAACCTGGATGCATATTGAGTATATCGTGTAGTGTCAAATCATGATGTTGGTATATGCGGGTTGTGTAATCATGTGTGGGTAGTCTTGTGTCGGATCGTCGCAACAACTGGTCAGGAGGTGTTTCACCCCTACGAAACTAGTAAGTCTGAAAATGTGATAATGGTTTTGGGAGTCGTAGGAGAGTCTCATATTATTAACTTTGGTGGTCATGGGGCACAAAGTTGCAAGTTGGGCTCTCGTGCAACCGCCTTCCTTGTTGGAAGTGTGAAGTGTCAAAAGCACTTGGGAATAATTGGTGTGGTACTCTACATTACTTGATAAGCTTGTATCCTCAAAAGTAACTGGACAGAGTATGTATTCATTAACATATATTGGGCAAAGTATATATCATGAGGTGTGTGAGTCACATTGCATTTGAGTTTCTATTATGTGATTTATGTCTACATATGGATCATGATATTATTAAATGTGGTTGAGGAGCATGTTTAATGTGAATTTTGATATATAATTCATATGTTATTAAAATTCTCAAGTGAAATTGAATAATGTGAGAATATGATTTGCACGCCTTGTTTAAAGTATAATGTGAGATAAATACTTATACTTGTTGATATGTGATTATATACCTTAGGGTGGTGATATGAGTTAGTTTAACGGATTTCTTATGATAAGTAAAGTCGGTAGTGGACTATGGATTTGAGTGTGAGTTATGACCTTTGAGAAGGTGGGTGATAGTTTTGTGACCTTTGTTGGTAGTGTGGTATTGACCACTTGATGTTCTTGCACATTGGAGGGGTGTGTCATCCTTGATTGTTTGTGATCTTATTTGGTTATATAGTGATGGCCATTTGATATTTCTTTTGCACTTGAGAAATGTATCGTCTGTTATACCTTGAGGTTTGGACTTTGATTAAGTGAGGTGAGGATTGATCATAGTCACTTGTGTGGAAACGGTTCTTGATTCTGTTAGTATTCTATGAGAAGAGATATTACATGTAGATTGAGGTTTGAATGAATTGGAAGAGGTTTTGATTGAACCTAGTTAGTTTCGGAGTATTGGCTACTAAGGTTTTTCCTTTTCATATTCTAAGAATAGGAGTGTTCTTGGAGTTGTCAACTTAGCCACCGTAGGTGGTTGAGATGAGTTGTTCATTGAGAGTTGAATTGAGTTCCCGGTTGGGAATAGAGTTATGGGATCGTTCTTTCCCGTTTTTGTTGAAGGATTGTCATTTTTTTACTTCCGTCTTCATTTTTCGTTCTCCGTGGTTTATGTCGGATGTTGAGTCACTCCGCATGGTGTTGTAGATGTTTCGGTGTGTTCGGGGTTGGCTCGGAGTCGTCAGGTATCATTTTGGAGCTTTTCGTGTTCATTCTTTGACTTGTTATTCTCGGGCCACCGAGTACTTGGTGAGATGCGCACTTGCACAAATGTTTATTTTATTCCAGAGAGTTTGGTCAGTCACAACTCGGTGGAGAGTCACCGAGTACTCGGCCACCAAGTACTCGGTGGTAATTATTTTGTGTACATTTTCCACTTCTGTTCCATTCTCTCCTTTGTGTTTCACCACTTCTTCTCCTATGCTTGAGGCATTGATTAGTGGTCTTTAGGGATAAGTTTTATTAGGTCGAATGATCGACTTAGATCCCCCTTTCTTGAGTGTTGGTTGTGGCGTGATGCCGAGCCATTCCTTTGTGTCATCATTTGATATGTGGGCTTGGAAATAGATGTTGTGTTCTCTAGTTCCAGCGTGTCACTTTTCCTTCTTCATCCTCGTGGGTGTCATAGGAATCCTTGAGTTGTGGTTGTTCGGTTGACTTGAGAGTGTATTATCTCAGTATGTGTGTTTCATACCTTCTTTCATTCCGAGTTTCGGTTATGATTTGTGTGGCTTAGTGCACATACATAGTGGTGTTTTTCCTCGTCATGGGTGGATGTCCTTCCCTATTGACATGATGTTCCGATTATTCATGTGTTTAGCATTGGAGTTTTCATCCCTTGCTTAGTTTCATGGTCTTATGTGGCCATTCTTGGGGGAAGTGTTCACGTACCCTTCGTGGTTGAGTAGTTGGCCTTCCTCGTCCTTAGTGAGGACATTAGTGATGGAATTGATCTCCTTGTGGATAGTATCATGAGATTGATGTTGTGGCATGAGTGGTGATATTGAGGTGAATGTGGTTCGCCTTTGTGAAGAGATTGAGGTGTCGTATATGTATTGTGTATATATGCATTAACGATGGTTATGTAGGTACGTAGGAACTTGAGAGTTTTCCTTGGTACTGGTTATGGGTGTTCCTTCTTATGGACATCGTGGTGATCTAAGTTCCTTTGGATCCTATGGTTTTGTTGTGGCCACTAGAGTGATTGGCTATGTTACGTTAGGGTATTATATACTTGGAGTACGTTTATGTGAGTAGTGTAGACTACTAGTGTGGATTGGTGAGTACAAGTTATAGTGTTATCTCATGAGGTTAGAACTACGTGACTTGTACTTATTTGTTGTCTCTATGTATATATATACGTATATATATATATATATATATATATATAAGCGTGAGTTTGCCATATGATGTTATATTATGGATTCGTTATGTGCTAGTTGCCTTTGATAATGCATGGTAGGGGACTAGAGGGATATTTTCAGGGGTCTCGTATTGGCGTGAGTGCCAGGTGGGACTATTGATTGACCTAGGATAGATGCATGTACATGGGTTTGTTCGCACTAGGTTTGTATGGTTGGAGGATGTGACGATTATGATTTTCTTTTTACTACGGGGCTTCGATGAGCTCACTTCGGCGTTCTTTTGCATGGTGTCCCCAACACTAGTTTGCAGGGATGTTTCAGCTACGGGTTGCTTGGGTGCAACAACGCCTTTCTTTTTTTTACTCATTGCAGGTTCTAAATTTGATAGGGTGTTACGGATGATGTTGCGGGATTGGGACGGTCATACGTAGTGTAGTTCCATTTGACTTTCTTTTGTTTGTCCCTTGTATTGGGACTATTGTATTTCTTGGGAGCCAGTATGTTAGCATATCCCTTCCTTATATTTGGTATCGTCGAATCTGAGATGTATTCTTTCGGCGCTTTGATGTGCCTTGTGTATCAATTGGTATCAGTTTTCGCTCAGTTGTATGGAATCATAGTGTTTACATGATTCTATTCATTTTATTGATGTTGATATTCTTAGTTGGTCGCTCATTTTATGGATCACAACCCCGGATTCCTTTGATGTCTCGGTTCGGGAATCTTTCGAATTTAGGGGTGTGACATATCACACCCCCAAACTTACATATTGCTAGTCCCTTAGCAATGAACACATGAGAACTTTGAAACTACCTTGTGATGATTGTTTTCATTATAACTACTCTATACTAATCCCTTGCTTTCATGAGGGTCGACGTTTACACATAACACGTGTAACAAGCCTTTTAAACCCCTCGACAATGCCGAGTGGACAAGTTAAGTCTCGTGAGGGTTAGATATACTACCCATAATTTCTCCATTCTTCATTCTCACGCATTCATGCATTCACACACTTATCAACCAAGTCATGATACAATGTATAAGATGATATGGATGCAAACATTCCCACTCACTATCGAACAATAACTATCTCAAGCTTATGTTATGAATGGTCCCCACTAAAGCAAAGAACTTCGCTAATCTCTACTTCCAATCCGGACAACCTTTTGTGTCTTTGTGAACATTCTCCTATGGTAGATCAATCTTTCTTCTTCTACTTCATTGATCAAACTTTGTCATTTTATATGAAAAACTACTACTTTCCATTTCATTCCACTTTATCCCTTTTTATATTTCTAAACTCCGGACTTTCCAGCGAGAATTTTTAGTCCCAACCAACTAGGCATGAGTTTCTTCCATGGGATTTATGCTCATTAGTTTGCTCCCCTTTTTACGCTAACACTCTACTATTTTGTGGTTGGAAGCCTAGTTACTCAGATCGAAAAACTACTTTTTGCATTTTATTTAACGATTTTAAAAAAAATTCAGATTATCTATTCCAACACCCTTTCTCCCCTTTTATTGTGGCAAAGCTAATTTTTCAACTACATAGTTAAAGATCAACTGATTTTCCTATAGTGAAAGTGTGCATGTGCTTATAGGTCAAGATCGTCCTTCTTGGTTTCAATTTCACTAATTCATTCACCCATGTAAACCACATCACTTCACTAACTCAATCTAATCATTACTCTTATGAGTGAGAATATCTCATCACATACTACTCATGCATTATAAACAAAAACTCAATCAACTTGTAATGCAAAACACTCATGTGTGAAAACAAAGAATTTTTCAAAAAATTTACAAATTTTCAAAAAAACATTTCAAAATTTTTTATTTTTCAATTTTTTTTCAAAATCATTCCTTAAACTATACCCTCTCCCCCAAACTTAAATTAAACCATGTCCTCATAGTTCACAATCATACACATGAGAAAGAATATAGTTAACCTTGAACCGTAATTCTAGAAATTCACAATCTAGCACTTGATCTTCCCCCCAAACTTGGTTTGAGCCACCTGTAAAATTTTTTAGCACAACACACATACCCAATATCACAACAAGGGAAAATAAAATATAATCATAGCTTTCCGGAAATCATTACTCATTTATTGCACAAGGAATGAAACTTTTATTAAATAAAATAACCATGATTTGGCCTTAAGGGCCTACAATCTCTATGAAATTGAAAATTGCAACCTATCTATTAAATTAAAACAGAAAAAAATTCTAAACCTACAAACCCTAGTCTAACTATAACCCCCATTCATTCCTTGCTCCTCATAGCTATCATTCACTTCCACTCGGAAAACATTCCCAAGAAGCATTGATATTCGATGCCATCTCAAGCCATCCAAAACTTGCTTCTTGATAATACTTGGTAAATGAAAAACACTTTTCATTCATCTCACCCAATCTATATCCCAATTGCTCCTCAAGAATTCTCGATATTAAGAATGGATATGGGAGATAAAACTCCATCAAATTCCACCCTTTCATTTTTTCGCTCACAATCTTATGTATCAAAATCATATTGCCCAATATCAACACCGAAATTGGTTCCCAATAGCCTTTAAGCATGCAATATAGTATCCTGATCATTGAATGGCCTCTCCAACTCATCCTATGATTTTGACATACTTGATAAGCAATCACACAACCCAAATATAGCAAGTCCAGTCTCAAAATATAATTGTCCACACTCTTGTCTCCTTCTTTCGAAATATACATTGCACATTTCTCTTTAATCATATCCACATCCGAGAGTGGCTAATCCGACGGGACTGTTTTGAATTGTTTGCTCAAGTGTTCCGGACACCCAAGTGGTATATTCCATATTTTCGCAATCACCTCTTCATCCACCACTATAGGGTTATTCCTTTCATCTACTCGGACTCTCACCACCTCATATTTTTCTGATCCTTCGAGTTCCATCCTTTCATAAAACTTTTAAACCAATCTTGGATACATATTCTCTCCGCCCAGGCTCTCTAAATTTCCTAATCCTCTTTCACGTAAGAACCTCATCCCGGGTGTTATCAAAGGGTTTTTCATTCTTTCCGAACGAAATATCAATTTGTATTGCATCCTACACTTCAAGAACCAACGTGGTGTGGTTTTCTTACTTGGTGCATTTGTAGTTCCCATGTTCGTGCTCTCTTCATTTAACTCTATATTCCTCTCTCTCATATCTATAATCTTTGAATAAGCATCATTAAGGATCTCCTCTAGATCAGATTTGATCTCATACTCACTATCAAATACATGCTCACCCTCGAGATGGTAAGAAGAAGAAAAAGGAATGGAATAACAAAAAGAATAAAACATCTCTCTGAGATTTCTTACACAAGCTCTTGTTGAATTGTGAGAATTATGGATCTCAAGGAATGTATTTATAGATGAATGATTTAGGCCCATAAAGGAAAATGATTTGGAATCATAGCTGAAGTTAGAAAGTGGAAACAACTCATAATCCATCTTTGACATGTATTTGATCTCCACTTCCTACTTGGACTAGGATTTCTCTAAACATTCCTATAAAAATCCTAAAAAATACCCTAATTAAATCTTAATACAATACAATACGAAAACCAGCCAAAAACCCCTAATTCGGGCAAATTTTGATTTTTTTTCTGGATAAGCTATGTTTGGTCCCTACGCTTAAGCGTAAGGCCCAGCGTAGCTAGCTACGCTTATGGGTTATGCTTAAGCGTAGCCCAAGTGTAGGCTATGGCTTGGATTTTTGCAAAAAAAATAATTGGCTCAATTTTCCTCTACAAACTCCTCATATCCATGTTCTAACATCATTATACAATATGACCTCACACTCCCCCCAAACTTAAACACACATATGTCCTCATTGTGTGACTCCAAAGCTCAACAGAACCTCAAAAATCACATCTCATTCAACGCACGCATCATCAACGTTCCGGGAATGCAAAATATGAACAATATTATCACATAAATACGAGAATCTGTAATTTTATAAAATCAAAAATAAAAAATACACTTAGATTTCGATCGTATAAGTAGTAACATGAATCATCTTATCATCAACTATCCGCCTAACAATTTGACTCTAGCGAGAAAAATAAAACTACCAAAAACAACTATAACTACACTAATCATCCTCATCAGACTGTGGTGGTGGTGGTAGATCAAGTCCCATATGAAACATTTGTGCCTCTACTATGCCACGCAACACTCTTTGACCATGCCGAAGCTGTGTAGTCTCCTCTCGGCGCAACTGCATGTCGGTTATAGCAATCCTATGACTGACCCTCAACCTCTCTCTTAGCTGGCGTATCTCATCTCTCAGAGCCGCCTGCCCCGCTATCAACTTGATAAGTGCTCAATATTGTGCATTTTAAGCCCCCTAACTTGCATTTGTTACGTCTTTATATTCCATTGTTTGGTATTTTTATGTCGTTTATGTGTTTAACCATGTTTCAGGAGCTCAATGAAGAAACAGAGCTAACTTCGGTGAATTAACCAAGTTCATGTTCGTTTCTATCCAATAGGAGAGTCAAAGAGGTGTTTTCGAGCAAAACTGGTTTCTAGAGGGCAAAAACGTCATTTCCCGAAGCCGTCACTTCAAGCAAAAAATATTGTGGGTTCAAGATGGTCATTTTGGCTTAGTTACGGAGCAAAGTGGTTTTCAGCAAAATCCTTACGCTAGATCCTACACCTTCAGACTCAAAAAGTGGCCAGAAACTGCAAAATTACGCTTCATCCTACACTTAGAGAAAACCAAGCTACGCTTGGTACCTACGCTTGGAGTGTAGCTGCAAAAAGTTTGGAGATTTTCTGCGGGGTTTTTCCTGTTTAGTCCTTGTTTTAAATCCACGATACATCTGTGACTTCAGACCTCTACATACATGAATATACACACATATATATCATAACTTAGGGTTTGTATTAGTTTTAGTGTGAAATTACCAAAAAAGGGAAACCATTAGGGTTTACCTCGGCTTGTCTATAAATATAAAGTTATACATCAGAGGAAGGGGTTCGTTCATTAAGTTTTCTCACGTATACATTCAGAAGAGCTACTGTAGAGTAGAAGACATTCAAGGCCTAAAGTTCCAGAGAAGAAGACCATGGAAGCTGTCTCTATATCATCGATGCAGTCCCCGCCTACCATGAGCAACTAATTCGGTATCTAGGATTTTCTAGCAAAACCCTAGTCAAGTAATGTAGTTTTATCTTTGTATTTAATTGTAACGAGGGGAAGCTGTGACCGTATTATGATGATTGTAGTAGATGAGAGACCAGTTTTATTATTGAAAAAAGTTTACATGTTTATTTTGATTCTTGTATTAGACTTAATAAATATTTTTATCTTATACAATCACAATTATTCACTATGAGCATGAACTCGGATGCTTAATTTGTGATTTTTTACACAATGGTGGTCATGAAACTTGAAACCCTAGGTTGATAGAGGTCATGCCTTGACGAGTTAAGATAGACATGTTTTAGTTTATTTTCATGCATTAGGAGTAAATTAGAGTAATTTAATTGGCATGCACTAATCAGTTCAGTCTTGAGATGGGTTGTCGCGATCCGGTTGATGGTAATCCTTTTTGGGGTCGTATTTAGCTATTTGCAGTACGACCTGATTCACAGTTTATGGATCTCCCTCTTAAAATTGATGTATTCATATGATTATATTATGAGGTTAGTGGTGGAGCGATGAAAACCCTAGTTTTCCCTCTCTCGTGAATCACAACCCAATTTACTTTGTGTTTTAGTTAATTTAGTTAAGATTACATAATTTGGTCTTTTATACCACTAAAACAAACAATTTTTAGAAATATAATTTAGTATTTTTGAACTATTGAAATGAACAATCTAGTCTCTATGGGATCGATATCCCTTACTCAAGTTGTTACTATTCTACAATTGATACGTGCGTTTGCGTAGGGTAAAACCGAGCGTCTTTAAGGTGTTGTTTTTAACAACATATTTTGTACACACTAGACGCACATCAAGTTTTTGGCGCGTTGTCGGGGACTTAGCATTATTCAATAGCTTTAGTAGTTTATTTACATTGGGTTATTGTATTGTATTTAAAGTTGGATTTTTTGTGCTTTTACGAGGTACTCTAAGAAGCATAAAGGGATTTGGCGGAGCAGTGAAAGCTGCATCATTGGACCTATTCTGAGTTTTAGTTTATCTTAATTTTGCATATAATTTTAGCTTTATTTATGTTAATAGTTAGAAGAGTTTAGAAGTAGTTAGTTTTATTTTCTGAAAAAAAAAAAACTGTTTTCGTGTAAACTATCAGAAACTCTGATTTTCGTAAACGAGGTGAGATTTTTGAGTGGAAAAGGGCCATTGAATAAAACTCACTGTGTTGCCCAGTTGATTTTAGGCCTAAATACGTCGTTTAGGACCTTAAAACTGCGATTTTGTGATTATCAGAAAGAAAAACAAATAGTTTTGGATTTCAAGAAGATGGCCGACCGTAATTCTGATACAAGGAAGGCATCAGCCACATCTTTGAAGGAATATTAAGCATCGTTCGCGTATGAGTCGTATGCTGAATTTTCAAAAGAAGATGAAGTCAAACACTATGAGATCAAATCTAGTGTCATTGATATGCTTCCGAAGTACTTTGGACTTAGGATTGAGGTCCCATACCAACACATAAATGATTTCTTAGAGGTAGAATCTTCTGTTAGGTATGATAATTTATCCAAGAATGACTTGGGAGTGCGATTATTTCCTTGATCGATGAGGGAAAAAGCCAAAATATGGTATATCAAATTGGCTAAAATAAATAAAATTGATTGGGAAGCCCTTAAAAAAGAATTCATAGAAAAACATTATCCAATGGGAAAGACCTCAGAACCACAAGATGCAATCAAAAGCTTTAGAGAGTTGCTTGGTGAGCAGTTTCATGATGCTTGGGAGAGATATAATGAATTTTGTATAAGTGTCCCCACCATAGGTTCTCTGAATAGGATATAGCTAAAAACATTTACATGGGACTTGGAGATGCACATAAGACTTTGATAGATGCGTCAATACAAGGTCAATTTATACTAAAGCGGCAAAAGAACTTTTAGAGTTATTTGACAACATAAGTGATAATACAATTCAATATGAATCTGAGTTGAGGTCTAAAGGTGAACAAGATAAAAGATCTGAGAAAGGTTATGTCGTAAATCATGATGGTGTGAAAGATTCAATGGCATTGATAGGAGAGAAATTAGAAAGAATTGGCAAGTTTCTTCAGCGAAGTCATTCTTCTCCTAGAGAAATGTTAGAAATAGAAGCTGAGTATTCTCAAAATGAGTGTCAGGACATAATGGCTGCCAATGTAAATGCATCGTGGAACTATTCAAATAATGTTCCTTTCAGTAATTCATACACCTCAAATGCCAGAAATCACCCACTCATGTCCTATAAATCTATAAATATAGAGAATCCACCACCAAGGTTCCAACAAGGACAATCGCCCAATCCAAAAACAAGGTTAACTGAGAGACAACAGTTATATAATCCACATCCAAGGTTCCAAAAGAGTCAACAATCATTTGACTCCCAACCAACAATCATGGCTCAAAATCCTCAGTCAAATTACCAACCCAGACAACTATTCAATAATTCTCAAGCTCTCCAGCCATTCAATAATAATTAGGATGTCTAACCATATAACCACCAGACCCAGCCTCAAGGAAACCAAACCCAAGGATTCAATCCAAATCAAGCTTACCCTCCATATCCTCAAAACCATCTTCAACATCAAAATCCAACTCAAAATCCACCCCCAAGACCACTTGGCTCTGAAGAAGAGGCGGTGAGTGACATAGGGGAGTTTAAAAATCAATCTAATAATTCTCAGGTGACCATCCAAACACTAAATTCTCATTCCCAATTCATTGCTCAAATGGGAACCCAAATGGCATAACTAGTGAATGTTGTGGATAGGATAGAGAGAATATTGCCTAGTCAACCAATAGCTAACCCAAAGCCGTAATAAGCACTGGAGCGTGGATCCTTTGTTGAGACTCATCATAAGACAGTCCAAGCAGTCACAATTTTGAAAAGTGGAAGAGAAGTGTATAGTAAGGCGGAGGAGCAGCATGAAGAGAGGTTGAAGAAGCAAAAGGCCCAAGAAGTTCAAAGAAAGGTAGAAGAATAAGCTCAGAAGAAATAGCCTGAGAAAGTTAAGAAAGATCAACCTCAAGTGGAGGAAGATGAAGAGCCATAAAGGGCACCATATGAGGAGGAAACACCATTCCCTCAACGTCTTAGAGAGCCAACAAAAAATTGTAAAAATAAAGAGTCAGACATGTTAGAGACATTCCGACAAGTCAAGATTAATCTTTCTTTCTTAGACATTATAGACCAAATACCACCCTATGCTAAGTTTTTCAAGGATCTCTGCACACAAAAGCAAAAGAGCAGGGCAAAGGGTCCTAAGAAAATACTATTGACTGAGCAAGTAAGTTCATTGTTTTTTAGTGATACACCACCTAAGAGAAAAGATCATGGTGCTCCCACTATTCCATGTGTCATCGGTGACCAGGAAATTGGTAGAGCTCTTCTTGATCTAGGTACGAGTATTAACTTGCTTCTTTATTCAGTTTACCAATAGCTAAGGTTAGGAGAGCTCAATCCTACCTCGGTGGTGCTTTAATTGGTAGACAGATCAACTAAACAACCAAGAGGAATTCTGGAGGATGTCATTGTTCAAGTGGGTAAGTTCTACTATCCTGTAGACTTTGTGGTGTTAGACATGGAACCTGACCACAAATCAAGGAGACATATCCCTGTTATCTTTGGAATACCATTTTTGGCTACGGCAAATGCATGCGTTAATTGCAGAATATGGGTTATGGATATATCTTTTAGGAATCTAGAGATGAGGATGAATGTATTTGATATAAACCATCAATTACCGAAACCAGTCGAGTGTTTTAATATTGTTGAGATGGTTGAGGAAGTGGTACCTCAGAAGAGTGGAGCAAGAAATGACCTGGATGTTGTGATTGAAAGGTCAAATGCAAAGTTTGACACATGAGAGGATCAACACCGCTCTAATTTAGAAGTGATCACTCCATTTGTAAGAGCTCTAGGTTTGCAACGAGGGGAGGAGCCAAGAGATTTACCTGAATCTCCATTTGTATCACCAACGACATTGGTGCCCGACAACTCACTTTATAAGATTGGGTTGTATGACGACACTGAAGGTCGAGAGAAGAGCTTAGTGATGAATAAGCAATATGTGAAGGCTGTTAGAGATGAACAATTGTCATGAAATTTTAAAAAACCTAGTAAGGATGACCCCCCTTTTAAGGACACCTTTCTAGATGAACCACAGTTAGGAATACACATGGTAGAAAAGCTATATGCCTGGGAAGATCCGTGATTGAGAGATAAGTTTGAGGGGATACGGAATTATGCGTATAAGGATGCTCGGAGTTACATAGCTCAGATAAGAGTACATTATGTTAAGCATGTTCGTCTTAAGTTCCTTGAGCTTGGCCAAAAATGGCAATGTAATCCAAAACTGAAAGTGTTTCTAGGTAAACTCTGACAAAGATGGGATGGACCACACAGAGTTAGATCGGTTTACCCTCGCGGAAAAATAGGATTTGATAAAAGGTTCGGGATACATGGGTAGAGACTGAGATATTATGAGGAGATTGATCTGGGACCAGAATTTATGACATCTATCAGTTTAATGAAGAGTGATGAATTGGTGGAGGGAACACTACATAAGGTGTTAAAGGATGATCTATTAGACACATTGCCTGTACATGGGGTGCAGTTAGAACGTGATAGAGGAGGTACTTTATATGATGATTATTGTTCTATATTTGATGTCATGGATAATACTAATTGTCTACAGGTGAGAACACTGAGAGAGTCGCCTCATATATTTTATCCTATGATTAGGGGAAGTGTTGCACAAAGGAAGGGTGTTGGATAGCCCTTTGAGGAGCTATCGTGCCAACGACGTTAAACATTGGTCTTAGGTTGTGAAAGTTAGTTTCTATCCTTGGTTTGTAGAATAGGATATCATTTAATTTCTGCAATTTCAATTCTTAGAGACGGTAGACCCTTAAGGCTACATCTTTGTAATTTCAATTCATAGAGATTGTAGGCCCTTAAGGCCAAATCTTTGTCATTTATTTTAATAAAATTCTTCATTCTTTGAGCAATATGTTGATGATTTCTGGATATTTTTTATGCAATTTATTTTCCCTTGCTATGATATTAGGTATGTGTATTTTGTTGAGCATATCTACAGGTGATCCAAATCAAGTTTGGGGGAGTATATCATTGTATTGTGAAGATCCAGAATCACGCTTCAAGGGTAACTGTACTCTTTCCTTTATTTTATGAACCATGGGAACATGGTTTATTTTAAGTTTAGGGGTGAGGGTATAGTTTAGGAATGAAAATTTTGAAAAAAAATTGAAAATTTAAAAAAATTTAGAATGAAATTTTTTGTTTTCACGCATGATTACTTTGGTTTACAAGTTGACTGAGTTTGTATTTTTGATGCATGAGTAGTATATGTTGTGATATTCCCGTTCATGAGCGTAATGATTAGATCGAGCTGAGTGAAAGTGATGTGGTTTTACATGGGTGAGTGAATTAGTGAAATTGAAACTGAGAAGGACGACCCTGACCTAAAAACACAATCACACATTCACTATGGGAAAAATAGTGAATCTTTAACTATGTAGTTGAAATAATAATTTTTCCACAATAAAAGGGGAGAAGGGGAGATGTTATGGTTGAAATGGAGAAATTTGAAACTATATTGTGAAAATTAAAATGAAAAAAGTAGTTCTTCTATCTGAGTAACCGGTCCTTGGCATCACCAATATCATTGTTCACGTAAAAAGGAGAGAAAACTAATGAACATAAATCCCATAAAGAAACTCGGGCCCAGTTGGTTGGGATTAAAAATCCTCGCTGGAAATTCCGGAGTTTAGAAAGATAAAAAGAGATGGTAAGTGGAAAGATGGAAATATGAGTTTTTATGAAAGAAAAAAATGGCAAAATTTGATCAATGAAGTAGGAGAAGAGGAATTGAAATACCATCGTAGAATGTTCACATAAACATGGGGGGTTGTCTGGATTGGGAGTAGAAAAGTAACGAAGTCATTCACTTAAGTGAGAACCATTCATGACACAAAGCTTGTGATAGTTGTTGTTCGGTAGTGAGTGGAAATATTTACATTTATATTGTCTTATGTATTGTATTATGACTTAGTTGATGCGTTTATGAACTCGTGATTGCGTGATTACAAAGAATGGAGAAATTATGGGTAATATAGCTAACCCTGACGAGACTTCACTCGTCCACTAGGGGTAACCTAGGGGTTTAAAAGGCTTGTTACACGTGTTAAGTGTAATCGTCGACCCTCACAAAGTTAAGAATTAGGATAGATTAGATAGGTTAGGTAGAAAGAAAAATCATCACAATGTAGGTTTTCCTGAGTTCATTGCTAAGGGACTAGCAATATGTAAGTTTGGGGGTGTGATAAGTACTCAATATTGTCCATTTAAGCCCCTATCTTGTATTTGTTACATCTCTACATTCCATTATTTGGTATTTTTATGTCATTTGTGTGTTTAAGCATGTTTCAAGAGCTTAATGAAGAAACATAGCTAACTTTAGTGAATTAATCAAGTTCATGTTTGTTTCTATCGAAAAGGAGAGTCAAAGAGGTGTTTCCGTGCAAAACTGGCTCCCGAAGGGCAAAAACGTCATTTCTCGAAGCTGTCACTTCAAGCAAAAAGTATAATGGGTTCAAGATGGTCATTCTGGCTTAGTTGCAGAAAAAAGTGGTTTTCACCAAAATCTCTATGCTTTCAGACTCAAAAAGTGGCCAGAAACTGCAAAATTACACTTCATCCTACGTTTGGAGAACACCAAGCTACGCTTGGAGCGTAGGACCTTATACTTGGAGCGTAGCTACGGAAAGTTTGGAGATTTTTTGCGGGGTTTTGCATGTTTAGTCCTTGTTTTAAATCCATGATACAACGGTGACTTTAGACCTCTATATACATGAATATACACACATATATATTAGAACTTAGGGTTTGTATTAGTTTTAGTGTGAAATTACCAAAAAAGGGCTACCATTAGGGTTTCCCTCATCTTATCTATAAATACAGAGTTAAACATCAGAGGAAGGGGTTCGTTCATTCAGTTTTCTCACGTATACATTCAGAAGAGTTGCTGTAAAGAAGAAGAACCATTCAAGACCAAGAGTTCCGAAGAAGAAGACCATGGAAGTTGTCTCTACATCACCGATGCAGTCACCACCTACCATGAGCAACTAATTCAGTATCTAGGATTTTCTAGCTAAACCCTAGCCAAGTAATGTAGTTCTATCTTTGTATTCAATTGTAACAAGGGGAAGCTGTGACCGTACTGTGATGATTGTAGTAGATGATAAAACAGTTTTATTCTTTAAACAAATTTACATGTTTATTTTGATTATTATCTTAGACTTAATTAATATGTTTATCTTACATAATCACAATTATTCACTATGAGCATGAACTCGGATGCTTAATTTGTGATTTTCTACACAATGGTGGTCATGAAACTTGAAACCCTAGGTTGACACAGGTCATGCCTTGGCGAGTTAAGATAGACATGATTTAGTTTATTTTCATGCATTAGGAGTAGGTTAGAGTAATTTAATTGGCATGCACTAATCAGTTCAGTCTTGAGATGAGTTGTTGCAATCCAGTTGATGGTAATCCCTTTTGGGATTGTATTTAGCTATTTGCAGTACGACCTGATTCATAGTTTATGGATCGTCCTCATACAATTGATGTATTGATATGATTATATTATGATGTTAATG
Source organism: Cornus suecica (assembly GCA_963922005.1). Classification (NCBI taxonomy): domain Eukaryota; kingdom Viridiplantae; phylum Streptophyta; class Magnoliopsida; order Cornales; family Cornaceae; genus Cornus; species Cornus suecica. The sequence continues at coordinate 16,625,755 of OY998241.1, forward strand.
GTGGAGCGATGAAAACCCTAGTTTTCTCTCTCTCGTGAATCACAACCCAATTTACTTTACTTTTTAGTTAATTTAGTTAAGATTACATAATTTGGTCTTTCGACCAAAACAAACAAATTTGAAAAATATAATTCAGTGTTTTTGAACTATTGAAGTGAACAATCTAGTCTCTGTGGGATCGATATCCCTTACTCAAGTTGTTACTATTCTACAATTGATACGTATGCTTGCGTAGGGTAAAACCGAGCGTCTTTAAGGTGTTGTTTTTAACCACATATTTTGTACACACCTGACGTACATCAAGGGCAGTATTGGCAATAAAACAATGTAGCTCAACTTTCTCAACCCATGCGCGTCTAATTTTAGGTGTTCTACTTGCCAAATTAGACAAATTATTTACTTCTTCACTCAAAACCCTAATTTGATCTTCAACATTGGGTCTTCTTTAAGTTATTTGATTTGTTCTTGATTTCAAATTTATTTCTTTTAAATTGAAGCACATAGGTCGAATATGACCTTTCACACCACAGTGATGACATATATGAACAAACTTTTGAAAACCATTATTAGAACTATTATTACAATTAGAGGTAAAGGGAGGTTTATTCTCAACCGGTTTTATAACATAAAATTGGACATTAAAATTCTTTTTAACAGGAGGAATGTTTCTTATATTAGAATTACCTTGAGAGGAACTAGATGTTACTTGAGAAGCTTTAACAAAAATTATTTTGGGGCACTATTTGAATTATTCATTGTTCCTTTAAATCTCAATCCTTTAGTGTTTTCCATAGATTTACCTACACTCAACATATGATTAAGCTTAAGGGTTCCACTAGACCATTTATAAATCGTTAAGTTAGCATCCTTCAATTCCTTTTCCAAAACCTCAATTTTCATAGATTTCTCATTTATATAAGATCTTAGAGTGACTAATTCTTTATTGAGATCATCTACACTCTTGAAAGCTTGTTTCCTGTCTTTTTCAGACTTAATCAATTCTTCAGACCATTGAGGTCTTTGTGTCTAAAGTTGATTTAGGGAAAATGTCATATTGGTTAAATCTTTTTTTAAGGATCGTCTTTCCTTTTCAACACTCTTAAGTTTAACTATACATTTTGAGAATTCTTTACTAAGATGTATGGGCTTTTCATAAAGTTTATCGTAAGCATCTTCATACGAATCCCCACGGTCTTCATTATCCTCAGAATCTTTATCCCCAGACATTGTCCATCTTGTAGCAACTTCTTCAAACTCCTTACTTTGCACTGCAAGTGCAATAAAATCATTATACATATCATCCAAATTATTAGTTGTATCATCATCTGATCTATCATCCCAAATGACAGGTAGACCTTTGGATCTTTTTACCTTATTAGCACACTCTGTAGCTATGTGACCAAAACCTTGACACTCAAAACATTTAGGTTTCTTCTTCTTAGGGTTAAACTTTTCATTTTGATTTTGGACTTTATTTTTATTTTTAAAATCATATGATTTATCTCCAAATTTTTGTCCTTTAATTATTTCTTAACCATAAGAAGATTTTAAAAACTTATAAAACTATTTCATGATCATGTCAACCTGTCTTGAACCACTATCACCTTCTTCATCAGACTCAATATGATCTTTCTTAGTGGTTTTAAAAGCTAAGCTTTTTTCTTTAATGTCGCTAGACCTCTTAGGGGGACTTTTGAACATCTTCATCTCATAAGATTTTAGATTTTTAGTCAATTCTTCAAGTTTAATTTCTTTAAGACTCATAACTTTCGAGATGATAGTAACTTTAGATCTAAAACGTTCAGGAAGAGACCTGAGAATCTTTTACACTATAGTAGTCTCAGAAATAGACTTTCCTAGATTATGACAACTCGTTACTATATCGGTTAGTCTATCCTCGAAGTCAGCAAAAATTTCATCCTCTTCCATTATAAGCTGTTCAAATTTAGAATTTAATATTTGGAGTTTCGATTATTTAACTTTTGAAGTCTCTTCATAAGCTACTTGAAGAATATCCCAAACTTCTTTTGCATTCTTACACGTGGCAATTCTCTTAAACTCACTCAAGGTAACAGCATTGTATAAAGCATTCAAGGCTTTAGAGTTCCAATTAGAACTCTTTGTTTCAGCAGTAGTCCACTCGTTAGCCGGTTTAAATTTAGATTTATTAGTAGTCACGTCTATCATAGTGGGAGGTGAATAACCTATCTCTATAGCGAGCCATGCTCTCTCATCTAGAGATTTCAATAAAGTTTTAATCCTAGTTTTCCAATACGTATAATTAGAGCCATTAAACAAAGGGGACCTAGATACAGAACCTCCTTCACAAGGTATGTCCATCGTCTAAGTTCAAGATCTAACCCTAGGTCGTTAACCTAAATCAGGGCAAACCTTGCTCTGATACCAATTGAAATTACCTAGAAAATGGTGAACTAATCCTATATGGGGGGTGAATAGGCTTTTTATGAATTAAATGACAAATTAAAATTTTAATTCCAGAAAATTCAATTTTAATTCAATTCGTTTAAAGCAATAATCCACACAATAAATAATATAGGTGTAGAAAATAAATCATAGATGACACCAATATTTTTATGTGGAAAAACCTTGGAAAGACTCCAAGTAAAAATCACAGATACGCTCGGGTATCGATATACTATGAATCAAGAAGTACAAGACTCTATGAAGTTTTACACTTACAAATCACTCATGATCTGCCTTTCTCCACTCGACGTCTAAAAGTCTTGAATCACTCGCGCTACCACGAAGCCTCTTCGATCTCCGTACTCTAACGACTCTATTTCTCAATGGATCAAAGAATCATGAGGCATCCTGCTTTGATTACGATGGTGTGATGATTTTTCAGCAACTAGATCATCCAATTGTGCATAATGATTTTCGGTGTAGAAACACAATTCGAAAAACTCAAACCAAAAGAGAACTAGAAAATATATAATCACTCAATAATTTTCTCTCTATATATATCTCTGTATAAGAATATGAATCTGTAGAAGAATTGCAGAGATCTCTCAAAAATCACCCCTTTCTCTTAGGTTTAACTCATATATATAGAGAAGAGTCTTCAATTAATGGTAAGAATCCTTTTCCAATCAGGATTCGTATTTCCACCATTTAAATCTTCCAAATATAAATAAATATGTCAATGATAGTCCAATATACTGATAATAGCTTTTAATCATATCCCAAAGTGGTTAGGAATCTATTACATATCAAAATAAACCTTACCAAAAATAATTTTGCGTACCCACTTACCGAGTACTTGGTGGTTGTTCTACCGAGTACTCGGTGAACCTGAATATGCGCGCAAACGGGCGCAAGTGCACAAACTCTCTGGTGATTTTTTCAACTTTGCGCAAACGGCCGCAAGCTCGCACCTTACCGAGTACTCGGTGGAACAACATACAAATTTCTCTGAAATCTTTATTTTTTTGCATTGCCGTTTCCAGCCATTGTTCCATTGAATATCCTTTATATCTTCACCACTTTGTACACACATATTTAACACTTAACAACCCAATCTAAAACACAAAACTTTCAACATGGTTTTTTATCAGAATCATGCCATTAATAAATAAATATTCTTACAATCTCCAAATCAAATTCTTGTAGCAACAAAATCAATCGAATAAGCCTAGGTTTGGTGTCTTTCTTCGTCAGCAAATGGTCTTAATGCTGCATGATCTGAATACACTACCACCTTGGTTCCTAATAAATAAGATCAAAATTTGTCCAAGGAAAACACAAATGCTAGCAACTCCTTATCTGTTGTTGTGTAGATAATATATGCATCATTTAGAGTCTTGCTAGCGTAATACACCACATATGGTAGCTCCTCTTTTCTCTGACCCAATACCACTCCTACGCATAGTCTGAAGCGTCACACATCAGCTCAAAAGGCAGAGACCAGTCTAGTGGTCGCATGATTGGGGTTGTCGATAGTTGTGTATGGAGCTCCTCAAAAGCATAAAGACATTTTTCATCAAATACGAATGTCGTATCTTTAGATAATAAGTTGCATAGTGGTCGGGCGATCTTACTAAAATCTTTAATAAATCATATATAAAACCCGGCATGGCCCAAGAATGATCATATCTGCTTAACAGATGTGGGATGAGGCAATTTTAAAATTAATTCAACTTTCGCCTTGTCTACCTCAATCCCCTTCTTTAATATTATGTGGTTGAGTACTATATCCTCTTGAACCATAAAATGACTCTTTTCCCAACTCAAAATCAAGTTCGTCTCTTTACATCTCTTGAGCACAAGTGCCAGATGTTTCAAACAATCCTCAAAGGTTGCCCCAAAGACTGAAAAATCATCCATGAACACATCTAGGAATTTCTCTACCATGTCAGAGAATATCGACATCATACACCTCTTGAATGTAGTTGGTGTATTACACAAACCAAAAGGCATTCTCCTGTACACAAATGTACCATATGGGCAAGTAAAAGTGGTTTTCTCCTATACGCAAATGTCTTCCAAAAAATGATGTTTTTGCCCTCCGGAAGACATTTTTCACTTGAAAATACCTCTTTTGTTCTCTCTTTTGATAAACACAAGCACTTCCTTGGTTAATTCACCAAAGTTAGCTCGTTTTCTTCATTAAGTTTCTGAAACATGCTTAGACACACAAACCGCATAAAAATACCAAATAATGAAATGTAAAAATGCAACAATAGCAAGATAGGGGTCTAAAATGTACAACATTTGGCACCTATTACTCACACAGAGTAGAGTAGAGACAAAGTCAAAACTAGAAAAAACATAAATATGAAAAATAAAGGTGGCTTTACAGTAAAAGACCAAGAAAGCTTAGAGAGGTAGTGACTCTACCATACTTGGAATAGAACCACATCCCACGTTTAGTACGGGTTCCCATAATATTAACCTTTTCTCATATGATTACTATCTATATTATTTCCATTTGAGAGTTTCAAATTCCTTTAAATTACATGAGTCTATTAGAAATAATATTGTTCATATAGAGTAGAGTAGAGACAAAAGTCAAAACTAGCAAAAACCCAACTATGAAAAATAAAAGTGGCTTATGGTAAGACATAAAGAAAGCTTGGTAATGTAGTGACTCTACGATACTTGGAGCAGAACCATGTCCGACGTTTAGTATGGATTCCCACAATATTAACCTTTGATCATGTGATTACAATATGTATTATTTCCAATTGAGGAATTCAAATTCCTTTAAATTACACGCGTCTATTAAAAATCCTATTACTCACATGGAGTAGAGTAGAGACAAAAGTCAAAACTAGAAAAAAGACAAATATGGAAAATAAAGGTGGCTTTACAGTAAAAGACCAAAAAAGCTTGGTGAGGTAGTGACTTTGCCATACTTGGAGAAGAACCATGTACCACGTTCAGGACAGATTCCCATAATATAAACATTTGATCATGTGATTACTATCTATATTATTTCCACTTGAGGGCTTCAAATTCTTTTAAATTATATGCGTTTATTAGAAATGTTATTACTCATATTGGGTAGAGTAAAGACAACAGTCAAAACTAGCAAAAACACAAATATGGAAAATAAATGTGGCTTTACGGTAAAAGACGAGGAAAGCTTTGAGAAGTAGTGACTCTGCGATACTTGGAGAAGAGTCATGTCCCACATTTAGTACGGATTCCCACAATATTAACCTTTAATCATGTGATTACTATCTGTATTCTTTTCACTTGAGGGATTCAAATTCCTTTAAGTTACACGCGTCTATTGGAAATCCTATTAATTACTCACATGGAATAGAGTAGAGACAAAAGTTAAAACTAGCAAAAAGATAAATATGAAAAATAAAGGTGGCTTTACAGTAAGAGATTAAGAAAGCTTGGTGAGGTAGTGACTTTGCCATACTTAGAGAAGAACCACGTCCCACGTTCAGTATGGATTCCCATAATATTAACATTTGATCATGTGATTACTATCTGTATTATCTCCACTTGAGGGCTTCAAATTCCTTTAAATTACACACGTCTCTTAGAAATGTTATTACTCATATAGAGTAGAGTAGGGACAAAAGTCAAAACTAGAAAAAATACAAATATGGAAAATAAAGGTGACTTTACGGTAAAAGACCCGGAAAGCTTTGTGAGGTAATGATTATGTGATACTTGAAGCAGAACCATATCCCACGTTCAGTACGGATTCCCATAGTATTAACCTTTGATCATGTGATTATTATTTACATTATTTCCACTTGATAGCTTCAATTTTTTTTGAATTACACGCATTCGTTAGAAATGTTATTACTCACATAGAGTATAATAGAGACAAAATTCAAAACTGACAAAAACACAAATATGGAAAATAAAGATGATTTTACAGTAAGTGACCAAGAAAGCTTGGTGAGGTAGTGACTATGCCATACTTGGAGAAGAACGATGTTCCACATTCAGTACGGATTCCTACAATATTAACATTTGATCATGTGATTACTATATGTATTATTTCCACTTCAGGGCTTCAAATTCCTTCAAAATTATACGCGTCTACAAATATGAAAAATAAAGGTGGTTTTACGGTAAGAGACCAAGAAAGCTTGGTGAGGTAGTGACTCTGTGATACTTAGAGTAGAACCTTGTCCCTCGTTCAATACGGATTTCCACAATTAAGGTTGTAAATGAATATAGCATTCGATGAGCTACTCGAGGCTCGACTCGCTAAGAGATCGGTTTGTGTGCGTTTGTTTAATAAACGAACCAAACTCAAACAAAAATTTTAGACTCGTTTATTAAACGAGTCAATCTTAAACATCCTTACGTTTGGATCATTTTTTCGTAAACGTGTTCGTGAACAAGCTCGCTTAAATATTTGTTTAATGTTTTATAAATATAAATATATATATATATATATATAATACTATATGTTTATATTAATATATATGAACAACCCATGTTAAAGACCAAACCCATTTCCAAACCCACCTCTATTAAAAAAGAAAATCACGCCCATTCATCATCCAATGTCCATATTCTTTCAAATAAAAATTGAAACCTTATTCTCTTGATGTGTTTCCCATTACCATGTGAATCCACATACTCTTTCATCCTATTCATATACATATATATAATCATTAACTGTTATTATAATGGAGAAAACTGTAGTGGGGTTCAAATGGTCAACTAGACTTTTCATAACTCTCTCTCTCTACACCCCATATTCATATTATTTTCTATACTCATTCATTCGACGCACCTCTTGCTTCCCCAAATCCCCGATCGCCATTAGTCACCTTTGCTCACCACCATCGTTTGCCATAACCTATCGCCACTCCCCGAATTTGATACTATTCTCTCTTTATATATATAGATAGAGATTTGACATCCTCAGTGTTTGTAAGCTATTTTTTTGTAATTTCTCTTTGTATGTTCTCGGATCTTCAAACCCTAACCCTTTGTTTTTCATTTTTTGAATCTATTTTATTTTGATTTAATAGTTTTTTTCCTCTTACCAGATCTTAGAGTTGGGAATGAATGAGCTTAGGATTAAGAGAGAAAAAAGAACCAATCAAGCTTCGAGTCAAGCTCGTGAAACTAGATGAGTCAAGTTCAAACAAAAGTCTGAGAGCTCGGCTCGAGCTCGAACATACCCCTAATATATTCGAACCGAGCCCGAACAAGCCACTACTCAGCTCGACTCATTTACAACCATACCCATAATATTAACATTTGATCATGTGATTACTATTTGTATTATTTCCACTTGAGGGCTTCAAATTACTTTAAATTACACGAGTCCATTAGAAATGTTATTACTCACATCGAGTAAAATATAGGCAAAAGTCAAAACTACCAAAAATATAAATATAAAAAATAAAGGTGGATTACCAAAGGCCTTGTAGCCTTATAAGATCACATTTCCTCCTCAAATGGGAGGTTAGGGGTTCGAGCCCCATGGGGCTAAGTAGGGGTGTGTGAGTGTGTGCATTTTTTACCATTCAAAAAAAGAAAAAGGTGGATTTACGGTAAGAGACCATGAAATCTTGGTGAGGCAGTGACTATGGGATACTTTTAACAAAACCTCATCCTACGTCTAGTACGGATTCTCACAATATTAACCTATGATCTTGTGATTACCAAATGTATTATTTTAACTTGAGGGTTTCAAATTTGTTTAAATTACACGCGTCTATTAGAAATCATATTACTCACATGCAATAGAGTAGAGACAAAATTCAAAATTAACAAAAACACAAATATGGAAAATAAATGTGACTTTACAGTAAGAGACCAAGAAAGCTTGGTGAGGTAGTGACTCTGCCATACTTGGAGCAGAACCACATCCCACATTCAGTACGAATTCCCACAATATTAACATTTGATCATGTGATTACTATTTGTATTATTTCCACTTGAGGGCTTTAAATTTCTTTAAATTACATACGTCTATTAGAAATGTTATTACTCACATAGAGTAGAGTAGAGACAAAAGTCAAAACTAACAAAAACACAAATATTGAAAATAAAGGCGGATATACGGTAAAAGATCAAGAAAGCTTGGTGAGGTAGTGACTCTGCGATACTTGGAGCATAACCATGTCCCACGTTCAGTACGGATTCCCACAATATTAATCTTTGATCATGTGATTACTATTTGTATTATTTCCACTTGAGGGCTTTAAATTACACGTGTCTATTAGAAATGTTATTACTCACATAGAGTATTGAAAGGTGTCGAATGTTGTCCATTTTAGGCCCCTAACTCGCTATTGTTACGTCTTATCATTCCATTACTTATTATTCTTAGGCAGTTTGCATGTCTAAGCGTATTTCAGGAACTTAATGAAGAAAACGAGCTAACTTTGGCAAATTAACCAAGAATGTGCTTGTGTCTACCCGAAAAGAGAGAAAAATAGGAGTTTTCAAGCAAAAAGTGTCTCCCGGAGGGCAAAAATAATATTTTTCAGAGCCAAAATTTTGAAAAACATACTAACGAAGTTAAGGGGGTTCAAATGGAAGAAGAATTGGATAAAGTGATTTTTATGATTTTTCTTACTCATATCTACGCAGACAGTAAACAAAAAATATATGAAATCATCATTTCTACGCATAACTATGGCTGGAGAGCTACGCACGACCCTACACACAAGCGTAGGCTAAGCTACACTCAAGCATAGAAGCCCCTACACATATACGTAGGGGTTAAGCGTAGGTCCAAAAGTTTCATTCAACTTTAGATGAGTCTAAACTTGATCTAAATGGAGTGATTATTGAGTCTAAACTCAAGAGCTTTAAGTCAGCTTTCCAACAAAAAACGATACGCCTAAATCGGAGTTTTGTAGCTCAAGTTATGATCAAAAGAGTGAGACGTGTCTGCAGGAAAAAGTTGAAAATTGCAGATTCGGCCAAAAATTCCAATTTAACCCGAATTGATCCGTTTTAACCTGGAATGACTTTGTGTGCAACTCCAACACTTCCAAGCACCTGTATAAGGTGTATTTATATCAAATTAAAGGGGTTTGTCTTAGAATTGAAGAGAAATATATTAAAGAGGAATCCTACTCCTAGTGGGATAAGTCTAATACAAGCGGGACTCTTCTCAACTTATCCTATAAATTCCAAGGTCAGATTCAGATCTAGGGAGGTTCCAATTACATTATTCTCTGAAGATTTATATCTTTTGAAGAAGGAAGTCATTCAAGACCTAGAGATCCGAAATATAAGATAATGGAGGGCGTTTCTACATCAACGATGCAATCTCCCACCACTATGAGCAACTAAACCAGTATCTAGGATTTTCTAGCAAAACTCTAGCCAAGTAATGTAGTTTAATTATTTGTTTCAGTTATAACGAGGGAAAACTGAATACCACACCCGTGATGATTGTGTAAATAAGAGACCGTAGTTATTTAATATAAGGGGTTTTATATTTGTTCTATTTTTGTCTTAGATTAAATGAATGCATTATCTCAATCAATCATGTTTATCTGGTGTTCTCTAGCATATCATGATTTTCTACACAATGGTGCTTAACACCCGAAACCCTAGATTTACATATGTCATGCCTCAATGAGGTGATATAGACATGCTTTAATTTAATTTCATGTTGTAGGAGTAGATTAGAGTAAAGTAGATGGCATGAACTAATCACACTCTATCTGAAGATGAGTTTTAGCGAATCCGGTTGACGGTATCTTTTTTGGGATATATTCGACTATTTGCGGTATAATCTAATTCGTGGGTGATGGATCGCCCTCTTACAATTGATCAAGTAGATAACTATATTATGCGGTGGAGTATGAAAACCCTAGTTTTTATCTCTATTGTTCTTATCTTAATCTATCTTTACTTACTTTATTAGTTAATTAGTTAATAAATCACAAACAACAAATCATACTTTTATAGCAATTCAAGAGTATTACTTTACGAGAGTTCAGAATACGACTTAGTCCCTTAGGTTCGATAACCTTTCTCAAGCTGAACTGTACTACAATATGATTCGTGCACTTGCGATAGGTAAACCTAGGTCATTGTAAGGGTCCGTTTTTAAACACTATTTTTAACCCTAGTTTGACCGCATCAAGTATAATAGAGACAAAAGTCAAAACAAGTAAAAACACAACTATAAAAAATAAAGGTGGCTATATAGTAAGAGACCACGAAAGGTTGGTGAGGTAGTGACTCTGTCATACTTGGAGCAAAATGATGTCCCACTTTCAATATGAATTCCCACAATATTAACATTTGATCATGTGATTACTATCTGTATTATTTCCATTTGAGGGCTTCAAATTCCTTTAAATTACACACTTCTATTAGAAATGTTATAACTCACATAGAGTAGTGTAGAGACAAAAGTCAAAACTAGCAAAAACACAAATATGGAAAATAAAGGTGGCTTTACAGTAAGAGACCAAGAAAGCTTGGTGAGGTAGTGACTCTACGATACTTGGAGCAGAACCATGTCCCACGTTCAGTACGGATTCCCACAATATTAACCTTTGATCATGTGACTACTATTTGTATTATTTTCATTTGAGGGCTTCAAATTTTTTTAAATTACACACGTTTATTAGAGATGTTATTACTCACATAGAGTATAATAGAAACAAAAGTCAAAATTAGCAAGAACACAAATATGAAAAATAAAGGTGGCATTTCATTCAAAAAAATAAAAATAGAATAAATGTGGCTTTACAGTAAAAGACTAAGAAAGCTTAGTTAGGTAGTGACTCTACGATACTTGGAGTAAAACCACGTCCCATGTCTAGTACGGATTCTTACAATATTAACCTATGACCATGTGATTACCATATGTATTATTTTCCCATGAGGGCTTCAAATTCCTTTAAAGTCATGCTACTATTATAAATGCGTAGAGACAAAAGTCAAAACTAACAAAAAACTAAAATATTAAAAATAAAGGTGGCTTTATATTAAGAGACCAAGAAAACTTTGTGAGGTAGTGACTCTGCGATACTTGAAGTGGAACCACGTCCCACGTCTACTATGGATATGTATGTGTGTGTGTATATATGTACCACATATCTATATATATTATAAATAAGTTTAAAAGTAATTATATTAACGTACAATTAGAAGTCTTATAACAATATAGTACCAATCTATATATAATCTTATGTCCCTCTCTCTTTTTAAGACCCTACATTTCTTAAGCCTCTCCCTCTCTCTGCCCCCATTATAATATTTTAATTATACCTATGTTGTATTTATTTTATTTATGTTGTTCATTTATTGCATTTATGTTTGTTCCATTATTATTATTATTATTATTTTGCGACTTTGTTCCAAGGCATATGTACTAGCTAAGTTAGTATTTATTTTTTCACTTTTCTTTTATTGTAGTTTCATATTTATTTATTAACTTCGATATATATCTTGATAGGTATTGTGGTTTGATCAAACTTTATTTATTTATTTTTTGATTCCTGAATTTATATGAATTTTTTTTACAATACTATTTCAATAAATTTTTATTAACCATGCTTCTAAAGGTATTATTTTATTTAATATTTATATTCTTGTGGTATGGTTAATCTTATCTTTCAATTGTACTACTTTTTTTAGTAGTATATATTTTTTATTTTTATGTACATGTGATTTTTACTAGTATAAAGAGAGAGGAATCAGATAATGTTTCCTAATGAATTCTATTGCATCTTAATCATCATTCTATGTGGTGTTTTATACTTCTCCATAGAAGCAGGGTCGTCTCGATAGTAAGACGATTTAGGCGGTCGCCTAAGGCCCCGCCCGAGAGGAAGGCCCCAAAATTTTGGGGGCCTTACATATATATATATAATTTTTTAAAAAAAATATAATATATATTTCCTTTTTTAAATAAGCCTTCATATAATGTGTAAAAATTAAAATTTTAGAATGGGTCTCCTTATAATATTGTAAAAAATAAACTTTTAGAATGAGCCCTCTTATAATGTTGTAAAAAAAAAAATTGGGAATGGACCTAAATAGAATGAGCCTCCATATAAATTAAATGTTTAGTAGACATATATTTTACAAAATGATTTTATATTTGAAACTTTTGGGCGAAACGATTTTCTCCCTCATTCTCAGTCTCATCATATTAGAGTTCTTCAATTTTCCTCTCTCCCTAAAAATATTATTGCCTTATTTTTCCCTCTTTGTCGCATGAATCTCTCCAATTAATCTTATTCTCTCAAGACTCTTATAATTGAATCATCTCTTAATTTATCAAGGTGAAGAATATTTTTTTTGGAGTTTCTAATTGTTTCTGACACATCTGGAAAAGAACTTTTTGATGAACTTATAAAGCCATTAAAAAATTTGGAACTTGATGTTAATGATATAAGAGGGCAAGGAAAGGAAAAAATCAAGGTGTACCAAAAAGACTACTAGATATAAATCCTAGAGCATTTTATACACCATGTGGCTGTCATAATCTCAATTTATTACTTTGTGATATGGCCAACTCTTATCCTAAAGCTAAAGTTGGCATATCACAAACTCGTTGGGAAAATCGTATTGAAAGTATTAAAGTAATAAGATTTCAAGCTCCACAAATAAGAGATGTTTTAATTCAACTAGAACAAATGAGTGAAGATCCTAAGATAAAAGGTGAAGCTAAATGTTTAGCAACATATGAATTGGAAAATTTTGAGTTTCTATTAGGTATGATTATTTGGTATGATATATTATTTGCATTTAATTCAGCTAGTAAAATCTTTCAATCTCAAGATATGCATATTGAGGTTGTCATAGATCAATTAGAAGGGCTTTTATCTTTTTTTACAAAATATAGAAAAAATGAATTTACATCAACTATTATTACAACCAAAGAAATTGTTAATGAAATGGAAATAGAACCCGTATTTCATGAAAAATGTATAATTCGTAGGAAAAAATAATTTTATGAGAATATAGATGATATTCCATTTCAATCATCTGAAGAAACTTATAGGGTCCATTATTTTGTGTACATAGTTGACCAAGATATTTCTTCAATTCATAGTCGATTTGAACAATTTAAAACATATGAAGATATATTTGGTTTTTTGTTTAATTTTAAAAAGCTAAAATCATTAAGTGACGATAGTTTAAAAAAAAGTTGTCTTGATTTAAAATAATTTTTAAAACATAATGAATCTTTTGATATTGATGGTTTTGATTTATTTTCAGAATTAAAAATTCTCAAAAAAAAATTTACTAATAGAATCACATAATTCAATTGAAATATTAAATTACATTAAAATTTTAGATTATTTTCAAAATGCATGCATTGCTTACCGAATATTATTGACAATACCGCTAACTGTTATTGCAGCAGAAAGGAGTTTTCCAAAAATAAAGTTGATAAAATCACATCTAAGATCAACAATGTTCCAAGAAAATATTAAATGGATTGACTATATTATCTGTTGAAAAAACAATTATCAACTTGAATACAATAATCTGATTAGTAATTTTTGCATTTCAAAAAGCAAGAAGGATTACATTTAAATAAGTGTTACTAAAAATAATATATAATAAACCAAAAGTTCCTTTTATATTTTTTGCTTTAAACCTCCAATTTCACATTTTATAATTTTTGGGCTGAGGCCTTCAATTACATTGAGAGAATGAGGTATTTATACTACAATTTCTTCCTTCCCAGAATGAGATTGTAATTGCAGTTTTAAACTGTAGTTGTGTGTTGCCAACAAGGTTGGTTTTATAAATAAAAAAATCAGCTAAAATTCATGATTTTGAAAAGTTGAATCGGATGAAACATGTATTGAATCACATGTAGTGTATTGGATCACTTTCCACCATTTGAAAGATTTTAAAACTAGATAAATTAAGCTCACCAAGAACACTTGAATCCGTGAAAATTTTCTTTGAACCAGACCAATGTGTCTGATTTCAGAAAGAAAATGAATTTAACGAGAATTCTTATTTTCAATCTGATGAAACTTTATAGGGAAGTTTATGCACAAAAATGATGAGTTTGTTATAGTGTTTTGAGACTCTTTAAAAGTCTGTAACTACACTATATTCTCTCTTTATTCTTATAACTTTCATTCTAGTTGTTTTGTTTGACTACAAGACTCAAACAAGACTTTTCACAGACTAAATCAGTCTCTCTAACTTTCTTTACTTGTACTTTTATTTTTATCTTGTTCTGCGAGTGTATTTGTTTAATTTGATAAATTAGAATAAATTTAAAAATCGAAACAAGTAGGAAGTTTTCCAATTTACTCCCCTCTAGGTATTTTCGAAGTGTTTTCTAAATTGTTATATTCTACTTCCATCCACTGCCTGAACTCACAATCATAGAAAGTGGCACTTTTTTTTTTTTTTTTTTTTTTCGATAACCAGGGTGATCCGAGTCAGCTTACGCGCACCTCAACTAATTCCTAGAGCCTTGAAGTTAACGACCGGGTAAACCTCTAGTGGCTCAGTCGGAAACGTAGTTGGGAGGATTTGAACCTAGAACCTCATGGTGAAGGACCCAGGAACTCTTCCATCCCACCAACCCGTCCAGTTTAAAAAGTGACACTTCTCACCACAATTCGAACATAAGTTCATATAATTCATCTGTCTAGTTTCTAATTTGTTTATTTTACAAGAATCTTGCAAGTACAACAATTTATTTGCTAAACCCACAACTTCAATCATCAATAAGTTCAACACACTTCTATAACTTTTAGTGCAAGGTTCCCACTTATTCTTGTAGTATTTTATAGGGTAAATATCACCTAGACTCTATGAGGTTTGTTCATATTCCACCTAGATCTCCTCTCTTTTTTATATTCACACCTAGACCCTCTGAAAATTGGCCTATTATATCTATTAGACCCCTTTCTTCAATTGACCGCCAGATTCCGTTGATGCAAGCCTGAAAAGGATGTAATATGAATCATTTTGCCCTTAAAATATGTGTAATGGTAATTTTTATTATTAAATTATTAGGGGAAGCAAGGTCAATTCACAAATTTCCGTTTGGAAGATTGACAGATGTTAATACCAGGGGTTTGGGTGAGAATATAAAAGAAGGAGGGAGTTTAGATGGAATATGAGCAAACCTCAAGGATCTAGGTAATATTTATCGTATTTTATAATGATTCAACTCTCATAACCTCATCATGTTATAAATATTATTAGTGGTGGGGTCTTACCACTACCACATGTCCCCCAACCACTCCATATCCCTCTTTTCCTTGCCTATAAATGAGGCTCTAATTGTAATATTAAAATGCACATAAATGAAGATGCTCTCAATGAATTGCTATATATTTTTCTCTCCTTTTCTCTCAATATCATATACATATACATATATATATATATATATATATATATTCTATACATATAATATTATACAAATTCATTTTATGTTTATAATACATTATCAGTACGATTCTACCATACTGAGTTGATGATATGTATTTACTGATCTGTGTTGGCATGATTTAAGGAATAAATGTGGAGGTTTATATATATATATATATATATATATATATATATATCAATGGGTGAATGGCGCTAAACACCCTTATAGTTTCTAAAACGTGCAGAAAATCCTCATAAAGTTCACTTTGTGTAGATAATCCCCTATAGTATTCCAATTGTGTGCGCTTTGCACCCCTGTGACACTGTTCCGGTAACTTTTATGACCAGAATCATGTCAAGTATATAACACATGGTATTAAATTTTCTAAAATTCCCAAAAGGCCCTTACCCATTTACCAATCTACCATTCTTCTAAAATATCATATATATAACCTATATGTATACTTATCTTCTTCAAGCTTCGCATATATCTTCTTCAACCTCTATGTAAACGAATCTGGAAGCCTCATCCTCTCTCTATAGATCAGATTTCATCACCATATTCTTCAAGCTTCGCAAGTGACTGGTACAGTTTCTATCTCTCCTTTTGGTACGGTTTAGGGTTTAGAGCTCTCTTCTCTCATCTTTTTTCTCTCAAAATCGTGATTTTGAGGTTCCCTCTAAAATTTTGTATATAAGTGAAAGAGTTTATGTCTGCAATCAAACTGATTTTGGGTGGTTATACTGCAATCATGAATTACAAGAAATTAAGCTTATTATCTTGATTTTGTTTTTTTAAGGTTTATGTCTTCCTCTTCAAGTTCAATGAATCGGAGCAGAAACAATGGTGATTCATGGCCAAATAGAATAGTGTACTGCCATTGCGATAGTCTAACTCCCCTAACTACTTCACTCACTAAGCAGAATCCTGGTAGAAGATTCTATGAATGTGCCAATTATAAGTCAAAGTATAAGAGGTGCAAAATCCATGTGTGGTAGGATGAAGCATTTTCTGAGTATTATAGGAGCTTTGTTTGGAATCTACTAAGTGAAGAAAAGGAGTTGAAAATTTTGGGAAAAATAGTTGAAAAAGAGGTGCAAATTCCATTTGTGGGATGGACAAATGCAGACCTAGAACTGGTGCGGAAAGTGGCAGAATTGGAATAGGATGTGATCATCCTTAGAAAGCAACATGTTGGCATCAATTACTGGAAGTGCATTTTTTTATTTTTGCTAGGGTTCTTGTGTTGTTTTCTTTTCATTGTAGTGCTAGGTTAATGTAATGTTGTTGTTTTTGGCACATTTTGTTGATGTAATCGGTTACTGGAATTCCATTTGTTGTTGTTTTTGGCACCTTAGAAACCAACATGTTGGCTTTGTTTTTGGCACCTTTTGTTGTGTAATGCTATAGTTGTTTCATGACCTTGTTGAAGTAACATATGTAATGCTATAGAATTTGAAACCTGCTCAAATATGTTTATAGTTCACAGCATAAAATATTTGTCAACACAAGAAATAATAAAAGAACAAATGTTGAAGTAAAAGAACCTGCTAAAATACTTTCATATGTTGTTTCATAGTTCACATATTCAAATACTTTCCAACTTCATAATTCAAGTCTTAGAGACAAATTGTTTTCAAGTGGTTACATCACCATAATTCAAGTCTTAGAGACTTAGATATAAAAAAAAAAAAAAGTGCACTTGTTCATACAAATTATTTTCAAGTGGTTACTAAAAACTTTGTCAAAAAGATCACTTCCATCTTGAAACAAGCCCCCTTCACTGCTCTCTTTCATTCCTTGTGAAGTTGCTACGATTAAAAGCATAGGACCTACAATAGTAAAAAAATATTGTGAGCAAACAAAAATGTGAGGAAATAAAAATTGAACTTCAATGAATAGAAATACATGTTTACTGATTCTTGTGTGCCACTCACTTGTTCTCCACCCATGATCCTTGTAAAATGATGTGTGCTTCTTACCTAAAATTTAATTAATGAAACAAGTTCAAATAAAATGCTATCAAAAATGAAATGTATTGGAGACATTTATTCACTTGTTTTTACCTCACTTAGTTGAGTTAGAGTTGTTTGACTAATTGATCCACCCTAAAGTCCTAAGCATAAGTGAATTTCATTCCTACTTCCAACCCCTTCTTCCCCAAGTCCCTTTTAAGTATAAACTCATTTCTTTTAGAACTTACTACTTCACCTTCAGAATCAGATCCATGCAAGCTCCTAAGTTCATTACTAGGTGCATAGACAGAGTCATCATCCAACTTTTCTAGCTATTCTTGGGGTTCATGCTCTACTGCATCATTATCTTGCTCATTTTCCTCATCCTCATTATCTTCATCCTCTTCCTCAACCTCCCCAAAAGCAGTTTCAACTCCATCACTATCTTCCATACCCACAATATCCCCAACTTCAACCTCATCACCAACTTCAGATGGGACCACATACACTTTAAACATGTTATGCTTTTTATACAGTTTAGCAAAGTTTGATACATCTACATCATTTTTTAATGGTATTGGTCTTCCCACTCCATCATATGGGTTTTTATAGCAAAGACTACTATTAATGTCCAATCCAAACATTACCAACAAAGCATCCAAAGTATAATATGTTAACCTATCAACATGCACACCGTCCCAAATGTGAACATTTCCATGATTATACTTGTAGTCCATGTCAAAGTATCCACGATAGTGGAATTCCAATTTGTGCAAGTTCACCATCTTCTATAAACACATGCATAAAATTGCAAAATGGACCACACATCAATTTAATATAAACAACAACACCCTAGACAACATTATACACATAGGAACCACATCAGAATATAAGAAAAGAACACCACTAAAAGCATAAACTTTATATCTACATCAGAATATAAGGAAAACATAAACTTTAAGGCTTTTAGGCTTTGAAATCAACAACATACACTATATATACATCAGTATTATAATACAACCAACAAAAGCCCTCAAATTTTGTCATTTGGTTGCATAAAAAATAAGGGTTGTTATGACCCACCACACTAAAGGCAACAGATTCAACCAAATATGTTAATATCTTGTCTAATATTGGATAAAAAATTAATCATTTTAGGACCCACCTCACGAATAGAAATAAATTCAACCAAAATCACAAAAAATATTGTCTAACAGTGCATAAAAATTAGGGCTTTTTAGGTTGGACCACATGAATACCAACAAAATCAACTAAACAATGTAGATCCGAAAATTTTAGGCCCGTATGATTAAATATTCAAAAAACCCTAAAATCTAGAAGTATATTCGAACCATATAATAAACCTCAGCATGCATATCATCGTAATGTAAACCCTAATTTCATAAGAGATAGTTGTTGATAGTAACATACTTACAGAAATGGTGTGCGTACAATTTGGTGACCAAACAACGATTTAAACCCTAAACCTTTGTCAACAACTTGTAGAGAGAGATGATGTGCCTCCAAAAATAACGATTTTTGCTTCAAACACATAGAGAGATGCTTGCACCGTTTAGAGAAATAAACCTTAGATCTTTGCTTCAAACACAGAGAAATGGAAGTGGTCTTGTGTTTTGGTCAACGTTACTTACAAAGTATAAGATGTTTTCCAAAACGGCTTAGTTTTGATAAAATGATAAAATTGTCTTTTAGTATTTCGAGGTACTTATTAAAAAATTATAAAGACTTTTAAATAAGGGCATATAAGTAATTTCCCTTCTCCGTTGCCGGAAAAGGGCTTGGAGGGTGTTTAGTGCTCCTTTTGGAAACTATAGGGGTGTTTAGAAACCTTTAGAGGGTTTAGCGCCCGTTTTGAAAATTATAGGGGTGTTTAGCGCCGTTCACCCATATATCAATTCACATATGTATGTATGTGAAACATACTTCTCATGGCCAATCCCAAGAGGTAATGGAAGATCTGCTCCCCAAGGTGATAGGATATGAGAATGCCATCTTTTAAGAGCAGAAGTCTCAGAGAGACTCAACTATTATGTTAAAAGAGGCTTGATCTGTGAAGATTTGCCATTGAGCTTTACGAACATCAAATTTGTTCGCCCCAATTTTTCATAAGCAAATCGTCACAACAAATTCATATACAAATAGATACATACATATATGAATATACATGCTCCTATATATATCTACATCCTATATATGTATATATATATATGTGATAAATAGAGAATTGTAGAATCAGAGAGAAGAAAGAGGCGGCTTGAGAATATATATGTACTAATTGTATATTGACCCCCTTGATGTACTGAAATTATATATTGACCCCTTAAGTTTACTAATATTACAGTTTTACCCCAAAGTATTACAGGTTGACCCTGAAAGGTTACTAATATTACAGGTTGACCCCTAAACGTTGTTGGAATTACTAATTGACACCTGAACTTTTCTGGAATTACAGTTTAACCCTTAAACTTCACTGAAATTGAAGTTTGACTTACATTTTGATCATTGAACTCTGTAATAATTATATTGTTCAATCTATAATTAGTTTATATGGTTGGTTCTACCACCTATTTATTATAACTGTTTCAGATGGTTGAGCGAGAAGTGTCCCAACTTGATTTTATTATTTATGTGGTTGAGCTAGAAGCCTCCCACCTTATATTTATATGGTTGAGTCTAGAGTCTCCCATTTATTCAGATGACATTAAATCTCGAAAAAACCATAAGATATGGTAATGACGCATCCTTATAGGATCGCAAAAAAGGCAATGATATATTTTAGTCATCTAATGAGGAATTAAAACCGAATATCTCACTAATTGTGAGTTATTAGAGAATAATACTCCACTTTATAACTCAAATGTGCTCCTGCGACAACAGTTTTTAGAGCGAGGTTTTAAAATATGCTCTGAGGTGATTTATTCATTATTGGTATCTGAGTAAAATAATAATCTCTTAATGAGAAATCACATTGTTCGACCGATTTTACGCCACTATTTAGGGCAAATGCATTATTATTTTACAATCATAAATTTGGACAAAGACGTTGACATTATCGTGGGTGTAGCCACAAAAATTATTATACCCATGGTAATAATAATTCCTCACTGAATCATAAAAAGGGACTCTGCACCACTCCACCATAAGTGAAATAAAATGCAAGCAGGCAACATGAGAGGCTGTGAATTAAACAAACCCTTTAAGAAAATATGATCAGAAGTCTTGTTATAAGTGTGGTATAAAATATTTTACTTAAAAGTATTTCTATTATGATTTTATATCATAAATATATCTTTTGTATCCTTAAAGAGGCACAGATCTGGCCAATGCATTAACTAAGCCCAGAATAAATTGTGAAAATATATGTCTGATAGACAGTACAACAACGCACAATATATTCCAAGATTGAAAATATTCTCTCATATAATACTAGTTGAGGTTAGTGTCAATACAATCTTAGGGTTATGCAGACCTGATTGAAGACTCTGGAAGAGCTAATATTATATTGTCATGTTGAACAAAAGTATATATCAAATGATGCAAAGAAAGAAATAAAATGTCCCTTGCTAATTTTATTCTCAAATCATCTAGAATGGGTAATCTAATTGACTCCAGGAGTGATTCAGCAATTAATAAGGTAGTTCAACAAATTGGGTTCTTGGGATTACAAATTTCCGACAAGGGGAAATTTTATTCTAGAACCTTGCTAAGTATTTTGAACTTATCTTGAGTCTATTAGTACTCGTGCTTCCTCTATAATTCCCAGAAGGAATTTCACATATAGCTACCATAAGTGGTCTGCCGATAAGCAAGAAAATGGAAAAGGTGTCAAGATTAAATCATATGTGACTTATACTGATAAGTCTTGCTTTATGTGTGGAATAAAAGAACATTGGGCACATACCTGCAATACACTTAGACATTTGACAAATCTATATCAAGCCTCTGTGACTTATACTGATAAGCCTTGCTCTATGTATTATACACCTCCATATTTAAGAGAAATCTATTGAGTTTTAAATATATTCACCGATATGAATATCATAATGATCATGTTATCATCTTCTTATATCATGCCAGAAGCATGTACTAGAAAAACTACCAGCTTTTCTCTTATGGATTATATTTTATAACTATCAGAATAGTTGAATCATAAGCAACGTTGCACCTGAAGTGCATACACCAAGTGCTTCAATCCAGATATGTTTTGAAAAAGAAAATCGCAAAAGGATTCGAACCTTAACCCATGGGGAATCCGACCATATTTGACTATGGCAAATTTGAATTGCCTTGCCACTAAGCCATTTGGTTTGTTGTGTTAAGATTATATGATTAATATCTTAAATTCATGACAAGTGATTTTGTCAAAACGTAATTTGCCAATTTATTATTTCAATAAGGTAAATTTTTCATTATTAGGGGGAGAAATGATAAATTCATAAAAGTATGGTGAAATCACTTTCTATACATCAATATTATTATATTATGGTGCTCGTACTAATATAAAAATGAAGTACGATAGATTGATTTCTTTACTAATATAAAAAAAATTGATAAAATCACATATACTAGCTGTAAACACTCAAACAAAATTTGATGTCCCTGTTGGACAATCTGTCAGTGTTACGGAAAATGCATCAATGACACGCCTGAAGCGTGGTAGACCAGTC
Organism: Cornus suecica; assembly: GCA_963922005.1. Taxonomy (NCBI): domain Eukaryota; kingdom Viridiplantae; phylum Streptophyta; class Magnoliopsida; order Cornales; family Cornaceae; genus Cornus; species Cornus suecica. The sequence continues at coordinate 16,648,185 of OY998241.1, forward strand.
AATGTAAAAGATGTTAGTCACTAAAATACCCTAGAGGGGGGTGAATAGGGTTTTAAAAATAATTTCTAACTTCTTTTTATTCTTACTAGAACATGCAACAAGGTTCAATATTAATTTACAAGGTAAAATATGCAATGAATGATTTCACTTAAATTCAACAAGCTATTTACCACAATATAAATTAAGCATGCATGAACATAAAGTAAAGAGATAGAGATAGAGATATTGACACCGTGATTTTTACGAGGTTCGGTAACTCCTACTCCTCGGCTCAAAGAATCCCCTTCCTTGAGACTTTCCCAATCCTCACACTATGGCTCTTCCTTCAATAGGTGGAATAGCAAAACCTTTACAAAAGAGCTAACTAGCTCTTCACACAATCAAGAGAACAATCCTCCCTTGATACAATGAGCTTCACTCACCCAAGATCACAAATTTGTGTATGTAATCAATATATCACTCAAGAAACAAAAACACTCAAAACCCCAAGGTTTTTATGGAAGATAGATCAATATAAGCTCAAGTGTTTTTAGGTGATATTTCAAGAACTCAAGATATATATATTCTCACAATATATTTTCAATAAGAGAATAGGCTCAAGGCTTGAGTTTAAATCTTCAAAATGATAAGAGTGAAAAACGAGATTTTGCTATCAAAAGATTTTTCAGAAGATGCTTGAGAGAAAATTAGAGATGAACAATATTTGGAAAATTTCTCACACAAGAACCTTAGAATTTTTAATCTATATCTCTTTCTTTATATAGTGAACACTAGGGTTTGGAGAGTGTATCTCACCCTAGACAATATGGAGAGTAGGACCTGAAAATCTGCAAGCAAAATCATTTCTTTTTTTGGGCAAAAATATTGTTTAGAAATACTTTTCCTTAAAATCCTGAAGCACCCAGTCGACTGCCTCCATGCTTAGATTTAAAATATTTTTCCCAACGGCTAGGGTCAGTCGACTGCCTCAAGAAGGCCAGTCGACTGCCTCATGAGTCAGTCGACTGCCTCAGGCAATCAAAAATGTTCGAAACTCTCTGGTCCAGTCAGTCGGCTGGGTCCTTAACTGCCAGTCGACTGGTCACAGTCAGTCGACTGCCTTGGACAGGCCAGTCGACTGCCTCATGCAGTTAGAATGTTTTATAACTCACTGGTTCATCCAGTCGGCTGGGTCCTTAAGGGCCAGTCGACTGGGTGACTCCAAAAATTGTTTTCAAGGTCCGTTTTTGATCGTTTGAGTTCGTTTGATTAATTACTTGAGCTTATAAGATCAATCAACGCATAAGATACCTTGTTACAATATTCTCACCCCGACCTATCTACCCCAGGTCTTGAGTCCAGCTTTTGTTCTTTCTTTGATCTTTTTGTCCTTCTTCGAGTTTGCGCTTGAGTTTCCTTATCGTTTGTTGCTTTAGCGATCTTCCCGAAACATTTACCTGTACTTGCTGAAACACTTAGCTCAAAGCCATATTAGTACCAAACACGGTTTTGAATGTTTTGTTAATATCAAAATAAGATTTATTGCTTGAAATGGAATTTCAAAGCCAACAATCTCCCCCTTTTTGATGTTGACAAAACATTTCGTGTTTGCTCATAATTGGTAAAGTATCAAGTGATACTCCCCCTCAATGTGTGCATCTTTCATTTTTATTTTCATGCTCCCCCTTAGGAAATAAATTTTGCAATTTGATATTCATTTACGTAATGCATTGAAGAATAATAGAAACAACATTTTTCAATTAATAATTGCAAGATCGGTACATGTTGTTTTACTACTACATATTACAAAATAATAAAGCATAGAAATAAAACTAAAGATAACATAAACAACATACATAGGTAACGTCCTATGCTACGCAAAATGGACCTATGGCCAACACAAACAACCTAAACATTCTCCCCCTTTGACGACATCAAAAAGGCGGAGGGTCACGGCGAAGTGCATCCATGGCGGTGGTGAGGCGGTCGATCTTGTCCTCAAGGCGCTTCATGTCCGTGGCCGTCTGCTTTTGGGCCTCCTCATTGCGCTTCATGATTTCCAAGATTTGGGTAAGAGTTTCGGGATTACCCCCGAACCCAAAATCCGGAATATCGAAATCGCTACCAAGAGACGGAAATGAGGAAGTCGGAGCATCCGGACGAGGTGCCTCGGGACGAGGAGCGTCGGGACGAGGAACAGAAGGACCGGCTTGGTCCGCAGGAGGGGCAGCCCTAAGAGAGACCAACACTCCATCGACATTTTTGCCAATGTGCATTTGCTTGAGATGAGTGCGGTCCAGAAAGATTGGATTGTGCTCCGTAGGCTCGTCAGCAAGTGGCACACCGTTCCGACTGAGAAGATAGGATAAATGGGTAGGAAAAATAAGTGCGCCTTTCTTCTTGTGGCACTCGAGGATTTCCGATATGAAGAGGAAGACAAGATTGACCTTCCGACCGGTTATGACACAGTAGACAAGGAAAGCTTCCATAATCGACACAAGACTCCGGATTCCGGACTTGGGCAAAATGGAATACGTGATAATGTTGTGCACAAGTCTAGCCTCGGGAGTAAGCGAGGAAGAAGGAAACTCAGCAATGGCGGTGGTGGTTTTATTCACAGAAATAGCCCGAACTGCTTCGAGAGGATCGAAATCACTCAAAGAGTACCAAATAGATGGGCAGTAATAGGAGATACCGCCAGGAGGTAGCCGAAAAACAGTATTGATTACTGCTTCGGTGATCTCAACAGAGACGCCTCCAACATTGGAGCTAAGTTGGGTGGAGATAAGGCGTGGTTGAGAAGGATTCACCAGATTGGTGTAGAATGCTTTGACAGCCCTCGGATAGAGCGGAACATCGAGCGAGAGAAAGAAATCCCAACCCATATTTTGAAAAAGATTGAACGTATTAGCGCCAATCTCTTCGCACAAGGGTTGAGTCACAATGCGACTCCGAGCAAATTTTCGATGAAGGAACTGAGTTTCGAAAAGACGAACACTGTCTTCATCACCGAGAAGAGCAGTCAGAGACATCGGACCAGATTCAGATTCGAAATCAGTGTCCTCATGAACAGGAGACGGAGGTGGAGGAGGTGCAGCCGAAGAGCTTCCACCCCTACGGGCGCGTTTCTTGAGGCGCACGACATTAGGAGCCATGAGAGAGATGAGAATCAAGATGATGGGAAGCATTTTGAGAAGAAAAACGAAAAGAAATGGTGAAATCAGAGAGGGAGAAGTGAAACTATAAAAAAAATATATATGGATATATATATGGAGATATATAACTGAAAATGAAGAGGGGAGTGGTGATGATGGAGGAGAGGATCGTGGTGTAGTGGGAAAGTGGTTTAAAGATGAGTAAATGGCGTGAAGGAGAGAAGAAATGGGAGAGATCGTGGAGAGAGTGGAGAGAAGACAAAGAGAAAGAAGAAATAAAAACAAGGTTCGCGCAGAGGCAGTTGACTGGCCATATGGAGACAGTCGACTGGCTCATGACTCAGTCGACTGGCCAATGTAGGCAGTCGACTGGCTGAAGATAGTTAAAAACACAAAAACTCACTGGTTGATCCAGTCGACTGGCCGTATATGAGGCAGTCGACTGACCCTCAAAAAAATTTTGAAAAAAAAAAAAATTTAATTTTGAAAGCCGAGAACGTGGACGAGAATTTGTGAAAATTAACTGATGACTTCAAAATCCATGGCCATTCCTAATTCCCTACGAATTTTTGAAAATGGTTCATCCGAGAGGGGTTTAGTAAAAATATCCGCCAATTGATTCTTAGTATCAATAAAAACCAATTCAACATCGCCTTTAGCTACGTGATCCTGTAAAAAATGATGCCTAATCTCTATGTGCTTTGTGCGAGAGTGTTGAATAGGATTCTTTGAGATACAAATAGCACTAGTGTTATCACATTTAATAGGTACGCGATTGAAAACAAGTCCAAAATCAAGTAATTGTTGCTTAATGTAAAGAGTTTGAGCACAACTACTACCGACTGCAACGTATTCGGCTTCAGCCATAGATAAGGCAACCGAATTTTGCTTTTTACTTGACCATGAAACTAACGAGTGACCTAGAAAATGACATGTACCGCTTGTGCTTTTCCGATCAACTTTACAACCCGCAAAATCGGCATCCGAATAACTCGTGAGATCAAGTGTAGTACCACTTGGATACCAAAGTCCTAAGTTAATCGTCCCGTTAAGATAGCGAAAAATACGTTTTACGGCTAGCAAGTGAGATTCTTTGGGACAAGATTGAAAGCGAGCACATAAGCATACACTAAACATGATATCCGGTCTACTAACAGTTAAATAAAGTAAACTTCCTATCATGCCTCTATATTTAGTAATATCAACACATTTTCCATTTTCATCTTTATCGAGTTTAATAGAGGTACTCATGTGAATAATGGCATGTTTGGCTTCCTCCATACCAAATCGCTTTAGCAAATCTTTAGTATACTTAGATTGGCTAACAAATAAGTCATCCAAGCTTTGCTTGATTTGCAACCCTAAGAAGAAGTTCAACTCACCCATCATACTCATTTCAAATTCGTTTTGCATGTTAGATGCGAAATCCTTGCAAAGGGAAGTGTTTGTTGATCCGAATATAATGTCGTCAACATATATTTGGATAATCAAAAAATTATTCTTGACAGTTTTTGTAAATAGAGTGGTGTCAACTTTGCCTTTAGAAAAACCTTTTTGAAGTAGAAAGTCACTAAGCCGTTCATACCAAGCTCTAGGAGCTTGCTTTAACCCGTACAAGGCTTTAGATAATTTGTAAACATGATTTGGAAAACGTTCATTTTCAAAGCCGGGTGGTTGTTTCACATACACTTCTTCATCTATAGTTCCATTTAGAAAAGCACTTTTGACATCGATTTGATAGAGAATGAAATTTCTAGATGATGCAAATGCAAGAAGCATTCTAATTACTTCTAATCTAGCTACGGGTGCAAAGGTTTCATCATAGTCAATGCCTTCCTCTTGATTGTAACCTTGAGCTACCAATCTTGCTTTATTTCGAATAATCACTCCATTTTCATCCTTCTTATTTCGAAAAACCCATTTAGTGCCTATTATAGTTTGATGTGTGGGTTGAGGGACTAAATGCCAAACTTGATTGCGTTCAAATTGATTTAGTTCCTCTTGCATAGCCATGATCCAAGAATCATCACATTGAGCTTCGTGGAAGTTCTTGGGTTCAATATTGGACACAAAAGCCATGTGATTGCATAAGTCTCTAAGTTGAGATCTTGTGCTAACACCTTGTGAAGGGTTTCCTATGACTTGGTCGAGAGGATGGTTGTGCACAATCCTCCAAGATTTAGGAATGGAGCAAGTCAAGTCATCATTTGATTGATCTCCAACTTTACTCTTATCCATTTGCCTACTTGACGAGTTGGAGATATTGAGATTATTGAAATTATCCTCAATTCCTACAACTTCATCATCATCTAGGTCAACTCTAGGTGAGGGTAGAGGTGGTGATTCATCAAAAACAACATGGATAGACTCTACCATGGTTAAAGTCATTTTGTTAAAGACTTTAAAGGCTCTACTTGTTGAGGAATAACCTAAGAAAATTGCTTCATCCGATTTGGAGTCAAATTTTCCCAAGTTATCTTTATCATTTAAAACAAAACATTTACAACCAAACACCTTGAAATAACCAATATTGGGTTTCCGACCATTCCACAACTCATACGGAGTTTTACCCAATTTCATTCGAATTATAACTCTATTTATGACATGACAAGCGGTATTTACCGCTTCCGCCCAAAGACTTCGGGGAAGGTTGTGTTCATTTAACATAGTTCTAGCCATTTCTTGTAAAGATCTATTTTTCCTTTCAACTACCCCATTTTGTTGAGGAGATCTTGGAGCCGAGAGATCATGAGATACACCAAATTCATCACATAATTTCTCTAGATCTTGATTGTCAAACTCTCTACCCCTATCACTTCTAATTTTTTTGATTTTCAAATCTTTTTCATTTTGAATGACTCTATCAAATTTATCGAGAATGGAGTGAGTTTCATTTTTATGAGCAAGAAAGTAAACCCAAGTAAATCTAGAGTAATCATCTACTATAACAAGTACATAGAGTTTCCCAGCCAAGCTAGCCGTTCTTTCCGGACCAAAAAGATCCATATGAAGTAACTCTAAGGGTCGAGAAGTGGTGATATCTTTCTTTCTCTTGAAAGAAGATTTCACTTGCTTACCTATTTGACATGCACTACATATTTTATCTTTTGAAAAATTAGTCTTCGGGAGGCCTTTGACTAATTCATTTTTAGACAAACGTTGGATGAGGTCCATACTAGCATGTCCTAAGCGTCTATGCCATAACCAACTATTTTCACTCGATGTGACAAAGCACTTAACATCTTGTTCATTTAATTCACATAGCAACATAGTATATAAATTTCCGTTTCTCTTTGCATTGAACAATTGCTTTCCGTCTTTCTCAACTATGCATGCATTTGACCTAAAGATAACATCATAACCTTTGTCACAAAGTTGGCTAATACTAAACAAGTTATGCTTTAAACCATCAACTAAAAGTACGTTATCTATAGCTAGAGAAGAAGATATACCAATAGATCCGATTCCAACAATTTTGCCTTGTGAGTTATCTCCAAAAGTAACGTTTCCTCCTTCATAAGATTTTAAGGACATGAATTTCGATTTGTCCCCCGTCATGTGCCTTGAACATCCGCTATCAAGAAACCATCTTTCTTTTGAGGCGGTCTTCAAGCACACCTACAAAACAGCGTTACGTGACTTTTATTGGTACCCAATCTATTTTGGGTCCATTTTGGTTAGAAAGAGATGCAATAGTTCCTTTCGGAACCCAAATTGATTTAGTTACCAAGTTTTATTTAGCACGTAGAGATGCAATAGTTCCTTTTGGAACCCAAAACATTTTTGAAACAATTTTCTTCTTCTTTCTTAGAAAACATGCATTTGCTTTGTGACCTCTTTTCTTGCAATAGTAACATGGAACATGATTGTGATCAATAGAAGTTGAGAATGAAGATTGTTTTGAAAAAGTATGCTTTAATGATTTTCTTTTCTTCAATAAAAGTGCATCTTTGTTGAATGCATCATATCCTAAGCCGCATTTGTCAAAAGAGTTTCTTTGTCTTCCTAGCATGATGCTCAAGTTTTCTTTTCCTTTTGTGAATTTTGCTAAGATGTTTATTTGATCATCAATGGTCTTCTTCAACAAAATATTTTCCTCTTCTATCTTCATACTTTTGTCATTAGTTGCATTTACATCAACTATGGTGTGGCAAGTGGAATTACATGAAGATTTAGATTTCTTGAGCAAACTATGTTTTTTTGCTAGTTTTTCAAACTCATCATACAAATTTTCAAATGCATCTTGTAATTTATTATGAGAAAATAATAGCTCATCATATGATAAAATGGAATTATCTAATGCATGTAAATTTAAATGTACCTCATCTTCATTTGCCATGAGGCAAAGATTTGCAATTTCCTCACCATTCTCTTCCTCATCCGAATCACAAGAGTCATAATCATTCCATGTTACATTCATGGCCATTTTGTTTGGCCTTTTATCGTTCTCCTTTTTGGGCTTGAAACACTCATTTCTATAGTGCCCCGGTTTACCACAATTGAAACAAGTAATAGACTCCTTCTTGCTTGTCTCTCCTCTTGGTTCATTGTTCTTTAAGAACCTCCGACCTTTAGCCTTCTTTCGTTGAAGAAATCTCTTGAATTGTTAAGTGATCAAGGCAATGTCTTCATCAACCTCTTCTTCGATTCTCTCATTTGCTTCACTTTTAGTTGAAGCTTGCAAGGCTATACCTTTTCTTGGCTTGGCGTCTTCTTCACGAGATTTCAAGGTAATTTCCCATGTAAGGAGTGACCCGAAAATCTCATCAAGACTCATAGTGCTAAGATCATGTGCTTCTTTAATAGCCGTCACCTTCGCATCCCATTTGACCGAAAGGCTTCTAAGGACTTTGCGTGCCGCATCGGATCTAGGAACAATTCTACCAAGATGCTTTAGTCCATTCAAAATGTTAGTAAAACGAGACATCATAGAATTGATATTTTCATCTTCCTTCATGGCAAATAATTCATATTCATGCATAAGTATATCAATTTTAGATTCTCTAACTTGAGTAGTTCCTTCATAAGTAACTTCAAGTTTATCCCACATTTCTTTGGCCGTGGAGCAAGTAGAGACTCGATTAAATTCATTTGGACTTAAGGCACAATTTAGATTAACCTTAGCTTTGGCATTAAATGAAATAAGTCTACGCTCATCATTATCCCATTCGTTGGGCAATTTGGGAATGGTTTTTCCATCAACTACTTTGGTAATAGTAAAAGGTCCATCAACAATAACTAGCCAAATTTGATAATCAATAGCTTGAAGAAAATCTATCATTCTAGTCTTCCAATAACTATAGTTTGAACCATCAAACCATGGGGGCCTATTGTTTGATTGTCCTTCTACATGAGTGACTATGTTTGAGGCCATGATCGTTCTCTAAGACGGTTAAGTCAAAAACAAGTAGAGATTAGGCTCTGATACCAATTGTTAGTCACTAAAATACCCTAGGGGGGGGGGGTGAATAGGGTTTTAAAAATAATTTCTAACTTCTTTTTATTCTTACTAGAACATGCAACAATGTTCAATATTAATTTACAAGGTAAAATATGCAATGAATGATTTCACTTAAATTCAACAAGCTATTTACCACAATATAAATTAAGCATGCATGAACATAAAGTAAAGAGATAGAGATAGAGATATTGACACCGTGATTTTTACGAGGTTCGGTAACTCCTACTCCTCGGCTCAAAGAATCCCCTTCCTTGAGACTTTTCCAATCCTCACACTATGGCTCTTCCTTCAATAGGTGGAATAGCAAAACCTTTACAAAATAGCTAACTAGCTCTTCACACAATCAAGAGAACAATCCTCCCTTGATACAATGGGCTTCACTCACCCAAGATCACAAATTTGTGTATGTAATCAATATATCACTCAAGAAACAAAAACACTCAAAACCCTAAGGTTTTTATGGAAGATAGATCAATATAAGCTCAAGTGTTTTTAGGTGATATTTCAAGAACTCAAGATATATATATTCTCACAATATATTTTCAATAAGAGAATAGACTCAAGGCTTGAGTTTAAATCTTCAAAATGATAAGAGTGAAAAACGAGATTTTGCTATCAAAAGATTTTTCAGAAGATGCTTGAGAGAAAATTAGAGATGAACAATATTTGGAAAATTTCTCACACAAGAACCTTAGCATTTTTAATCCATATCTCTTTCTTTATATAGTGAACACTAGGGTTTGGAGAGTGTGACTCACCCTAGACAATATGGAAAGTAGGACCTGAAAATCTGCAAGCAAAATCATTTCTTTTTTTGGGCAAAAATATTGTTTAGAAATACTTTTCCTTAAAATCCTGAAGCACCCAGTCGACTGCCTACCGGCACCCAGTTGACTGTCTCCATGCTTAGATTTAAAATATTTTTCCCAACGGCTAGGGTCAGTCGACTGCCTCAAGAAGGCCAGTCGACTGCCTCATGAGTCAGTCGACTGCCTTGGACAGGCCAGTCGACTGCCTCAGGCAATCAAAAATGTTCGAAACTCTCTGGTCCAGTCAGTCGGTTGGGTCCTTAACTGCCAGTCGACTGGTCACAGTCAGTCGACTGCCTTGGACAGGCCAGTCGACTACCTCATGCAGTTAGAATGTTTTATAACTCACTGGTTCATCCAGTCGGCTGGGTCCTTAAGGGCCAGTCGACTGGGTCACAATCAGTCGGCTGCCATTTCATGGCCAGTCGACTGGGTGACTCCAAAAATTGTTTTCAAGGTCCGTTTTTGATCCGTTTGAGTTCGTTTGATTAATTACTTGAGCTTATAAGATCAATCAACGTATAAGATACCTTGTTACAATATTCTCACCCCGACCTATCTACCCCAGGTCTTGAGTCCAGCTTTTGTTCTTTCTTTGATCTTTTTGTCCTTCTTCGAGTTTGCGCTTGAGTTTCCTTATCGTTTGTTGCTTTAGCGATCTTCCCGAAACATTTACCTGTACTTGCTGAAACACTTAGCTCAAAGCCATATTAGTACCAAACACGGTTTTGAATGTTTTGTTAATATCAAAATAAGATTTATTGCTTGAAATGGAATTTCAAAGCCAACAAAAGATATTGTTCCTCGAAAAAGAAAGTACAAATAAATAATGTTGATGCTCATAAGGAGACCACAAATATCGATAAAGCAAAATAAATTATTGATCAATCTAAATTCATGATAAGGCTGAGGCTCATGTACCAAGAGAGCATGAAATTTTATTATCTGACGAGGCACATGAAATTGAAGAGCCATTGGTACCTGAAAATAAAGAAATCTCTATAAATCATGATTATGTTGGAAAAGAAGTTGTTATAGACAACAGTTTAGCATATGCAGTTACTCTCGATATAAATAATGAGGATCCGGAGCTTCAATTCCATTAAAGAATGTTGACGTAGAAAATGATTGGCTAAAATGGATATATGCATTACTGGCATAACTAATTTCTATAGCAAAACGTGCAGTATTTGGACTTGTAGTCCAGACACCTGAAGTTGTCCAGATTGTTGGGTACAAATGGGTATTTGTATGAAACCAAAATGAGAAAATAAAATTGTGATATACAAAACCCAACTGGTAACTCACAAGAGAACTAGTATTGTATATAAAAACACATATTCTTATATAATATGTGAAATCATATTTGTTTCTCAATAAGTTTTGCAGTTGCAGTAATTCTGGACATACATCTAATGGACGAGGTTATGACATATTTTCATTACCATTATCCCACGAGATGGCCTATGAAGGGATCAGAATGAGATAGACGTCGGGCGGACCTCGAAGCACTCTCTTTCTCATCAAGACAATCAGCCTTGTAACTCTCACTAGCTGATCTTACACGAAACTCTTGAGCATGAGTCTCGTGTCGGATGGCCTCCTCAATCAGTCTTCTGTACTCTGCTATGGCTTTCTCCCCTGCTAGGGTAGCGTCATCCAGCGCTGCTTCCTCGATATCCTGGACCCGCTGTGAAAGCCAATCAAGATTGATACCAAGGAATTTTGCCTCAACAAGAATAACATGTGCAAGCTCGAGTTCATCGAGCGTAGTATCAGCCAAGCAAAATAAGCTTGTTCTTTCAACATAACTAGCTAGATTATCAAGGGCAAAGGCCTGAAGAAAATGAGGCACCCTATCTTTGAAATCAGTAAAGGTCTCTAGATACGATTCAGAGTATTTACACTCCAGAGGTGACATTGGAGGTGACCCCAATTTATCAAGTCCTTAATAGGATTCATCCTATAACAACGCCTAACGTGTACTGGAAATGTCCCAGATCTGATCACAGGACCCAAGGAAGAGCTAGGAACATCTGTAGCAGAAGTGGCACTAGGAACCATCGGAGAAATTATGGGAGTGTACCCCTCAGGATTCAAGTCTATAGGATCCATGCTGGCTTGAGCACCTGAAGTGCTGGCTCGTCGCGTAGAGCAGGACATGGGGGCAGTGGTGCCAAAAGAAATCATAGTATTCATCTTCTTTGGAGGAAGATTGTCTATCACAGCCTTCATCTTCTTTGAAGGAGGATTTTCTACCTAAGTTATATGGGATTGAAGTCCCCTTCTGCGTGTGATAACCCCCTTTGGAGGAGGATTATATATCATATCTGTAGGGGATCGAAGTACCCTTCTGCGAATGATAACCCCTCGCATCTTACGAAGGCTGATGGGCATATTATCCTCAAAAGATAACTCATGCGAAGCCTGATGTTGATCCATTCGTGGTGGAGGAGAAGCAGATTTTGGATCTACAGAAAGAGAAGTTGGATTTGTAAGAAAAAAAAAATTCAAATCAGTTAATCCCAAATCCAAGTAGATGGAATACTGTAGCACATTGACACTGGCACCAAGATCCAATAAAGCCTGACCTTCAAACTTTTCTCATATCCTACAAGTGATAGTGGGACTACCAGGGTCTTTGTGTTTAACCACAGCTTGGTTTTATAGGAACGAGGAACAATGTTGGGCTATGAAGGCTTCCTTAAGGATATTGGTTTTCCTCTTGACTAAGTCTTTGATGAATTTTGCATAAGAATGAATTTTCTTAATAGCAGTGAGAAATGGAATGTTAATTTGGAGATTTCGAAAAATCTCTAAGATTTCACTGTATTGAGAATCCTTCTTATTGTTGACTAGTCTAGAGGGAAAAGGTGCATGTGGAATAAACGGCTTTGGAATGACCTCATCAATCTTAGGACCTTGAGCCTCTTTAAATTTTGAAGGATTGGGTGGAATAGTCTTTGATGATTCATTTTTAGCATTGGTGGGAATTTCAACCTTATAATCAATTTCCTTTCCTGGCCTCAAGGTAATTATGGAATTTACATGGTCATTTGAGTGGTCAGAATTGGAAGTGGTCCCTATGTGATTAACGCCTTTTCCTTTTGGATTGATTTTGGGTAGGCTCGGTAATGTACCCCTTTGTCTTTCTGAGAGAACTGTTGTGAGTTGACTCAACTGATTTTGGAGAGACTGCTGAAATTGCAGTTGATTTTGAGTTAAGAGATCAAAGTTATTTTCTAACTTTTGGAATATCTAATTGGAATGCTTATTGGATTGATTTAAGGGCAAACATTTTCAAAGTGTCCTCATAATTGGAAGTATTATGGACCGGTGGGATAGGAACAACATAGTTGTTCGTGGGATCAACTGTTAAATCTCGGCTTGGATTGAATTGGTTATTCCTAGGGAATTAATTTTGAGAAATTATTTGTCCTTGAGGTTGAGGTGGCTTATTGGAGTTACCTTGAAAACTAGACGGTCCACCTAAGTTTTGTGTAGGTAAATTTTGCCTCCATGAAATATTAGGGTGGTTTCTAGTATTAGGTTGGTAACTTTGGCTAAATGTATTAGGCAATGGTCTCCTAAAGGTATTAAAAGCATAAACTTGTGCATCCAAAGGTTTAGATGTACAATAGACTAGACATTCCTCTATGGGATGAGATACACCAGAACAAACATTACATTGTGCAGTGGTAGAGATTAGGGCAAAAGCATCAAACGTTTTGCTTAAGTCTCTCACTCCATCAGCAAGACTTTGCATCAGAAACTTTAACTCATTTTCAGGTTTGATCTCATAAAAATCAAATTTTCTATTCATTTGATCATTCCTAGATAAATCATTCTCACTTTGGTTCCAATTCCAATTTTGGGCATTCTCAGCTAGTTCTTCCAAAAATATGTAGGCTTAGTCTGGGGTTTGGGTCTTGAACTTTCCTTGGTGCATTGACTCAATCATGGTTATGTTCATAGGTGAAAGTCCCTTATAGAAGAAATGGGCTAACTGTACTTTATCAAAGCCATGGTGTGGGCATTTGAGAAGCAAATCATGGAATCGGTCTCAAGTTTAATGGAATTGTTCCTCAATTTTCTCTCTAAAAGTACTAATGGCATCTCTCATTGATTCAGTCTTTTGCATGAGATAAAACTTACTCATGAATTTCCTTGCAAGTTCATCCCATGGTCGAATAAAATTGGGTGGAATGGAGTTTAGCAATGAAGCAGTTTTATCTTCTAAGGACATGGGAAAAAGACACAGTTTGATACTCTCTTCATTCAAATTTTGATTTTTGAATGTGTTGCATATTGTCAAAAACTTCCCTAAATGGATATAGGGTTGTTCGCTTTCAAGTCCATGAAATTTCAGTAACATATTGATTGTGGCGGGTCTAATCTCAAACTGGGGTGCATCATTCTCAGGTAGAACAATGCAATTGGGTGGGTTGGTTGTGATTGGTGTAAAGTAATCATTTAGAGTTCTTGGTGCAACCATTGATGAATTATTGGTGGTTGACAGATTTAACAAGGGAATTGATTTTTCTTCTAAATCAAGGAGTGGCAAATCACTAGGAAACTTAACTAAATGCTTGTTAACTCGCAACCACTGGGGTGTAAACAAAAAGAAAACCTAAAAAGGCTAGATGAGAGACAAATCATACAAAAATTTTGGCTTTGTTATCTTGAGCTTAAATTCAAAGGTGGTGAATTTTTAAATCTAATTTTGTAGAGAATTAATATAATGGTATCCAAATTAATTCTTTCCCAATTAGACAGCTCCTACTCTAATCTAAATTAAGTCGATAGATTACTAGTTAAGGATCATCAAACTAATAACGGAGTAGTTCCCAGGAAAGTGTGGCGAGGCACGTGGCCTACTTAATATCGGGTCAACCACATTCCTAGATAGAATTTCCTACCTTTTATCAATTTGATAATGACTCAATGGAGTGATTACCAACCGCTTTATTTCTAGAGGGCTTATGAGCTCGTAACCCTAAATTGGCTGATTTCTAATGAATTTTAATCAAATCCGGTTCATGGTTTAACAAATGCAAGAAATTTTTGTTATTTGTGGGCTACGAAGACGGGTGATGAAATCCCGACCGTATCTTGTGGGAATTTCTCCCTTAAGTATCATATGCAAAATGCTAATTAAAATATGCACACACAAGGTAAAATAATAAATAAATAAAATAGGAGCTTAGGGTAATTTCTAATGTTATTCTATCCTAGAATTCGCATGCAAAATTTTTCTCTAGAAATACTAAAACTAAAAATAAATAAATAAACTAAATACAAAAGATAAGAACTTAGGGTAATTTCTAATGTTCTTCTATCCTAAAATTTGCATGCAAAATTTTCACCTAATCTAGAAAACTAAACTAAAATAAATAGCAGGAGTTCAAGAATGAAGATTTGGACCCTATATGACGAACCGGTACGGTGACTCCTGCAAAAGAGAAAAACAAAAGGAAACAAGTCAGTACATAGAAGAGAAAAAATGAATAAAAAGTTTTTGAATTAATATGAGAAATGGAGTAGTATTGTCCTTGTAGCCAAACAAGTTGTTGTTGGAGGTTTTTTTTCAAGCACAAAATGATGGTCAGTTACAAAATATTTACTGTACACTAAATCTCACTCAATCAAAACTCATGACATTAATTCCAAAACATTCTTTGTTGGACATACACTGAAGTCTACAAGAATAAGGTGCGAAGTTGTTATTTTCTTTTAAAAATCTACAGAAGTCAAATTTATAAAGTGACTTTCCAATTCATCATATGATGACTTCCCAAAGTCACATATTACTTTCTTCTTTTTTTTAACACCAAAGTTAACTAGTATATAAGAATTGAACAAAACAAATGGAAAGTACTCTGACAATAAGTAAACAAAGTATTAACTAAACATCTGTACAGTGATCACGGAAATTTTTTTTTTTTTCAAAATTTCTTCAAGAACCTATTGCTGTGACACAATGAGCAGCAGGGTAAAGTTTTTTTTTTCAAAATTAACAGAAAATCAGAAAATAGAAAAAATTAAAATAAAGGAAGGGATAAAAAGTTCGTGTGGGTTCCGAAAAATTTGAGTTGAGAAACTTTGATTCCGAATTCTTAATGTTGAAGCGGCAATGGCGTCATTTGACAGGTAGCGGTTTTGATGATATTGTGTCGCTGTTTCACCACACCCCGGTCAACAAGAATTTATACCTACTAATACTTCACTTAAAATAGTATAGCAATAAGTAGGGTCGAACCACTATCAACTTGGAACTCATTTTGAGACTAGGATCCAAAACTTTACTTTTCGAGATAAAAAGAAATCACTTAAAACAATTCTTGAATTTTTTAATAGGAAACTAAAATAACTAGATAAAATTATCAAATGGTGGAAGAAATCTCAAGAGAAGATAATCCACCACCCGGGTCTATATAAATAATATTATATATTTCTATTGTAAATTCTCCTCCAATCTATTAAACATAAACATAGATATTGGTAGGCATTCCCCGTATTTTCATTAATTGGTAATCACGAAAAATCCTCCCTCTAATGTTTTGGTTTAAATAAAATGTAAATAGTAATAGGCATCCCCCGTATCTCCATTAATTGGTAATCACGAAAAATCCTCCTTCTATTTTTAGCTTCCAACCTCTATTGTAATGTTTTGTCATTGAGATTCATAAAATGAATACTCTCAGGAAGAGAATTAAACAATAAGAAATAAAATAAAAATTATTTATATCTTACCCATGGTGGCTTCATCACCCTCTTGAGAAGAGTTTTAAGCTAGCATGTTGATAGGAAAATAAAACATGGTATGAGAATAATTTTCTATTGATAGAGAGAAAAATTACAAAGAAAATATGAAAATAATATACAATAATGCTCTCACTCTCCAACCCCCATCTGCAGCTCTAGTTTATCAATATATATAGGCACATTGCAAACCCACTGCATTTAATGAATTTTGTGCTCTTCAACTACCAACCTTGAAATGTGGGATACATTAAAATCCCTCCAACAAATTAACAATTTCTCTCTTCAATTGTCCACCTAACATTTATCTTTTCTCTCTTTAATAGTTACATACCCCACTTACACACACATACACACGTACACATATATATGCATATATATACATTTATTACATTCTCCCCCACCAACTTTGACTTTCTTTTTCTTCATTTTCATTCTTCTTGCTTTCTTTTTCTTTTCTTTTGCAAATTAACCCCTACATGAAATAAAAATATATACATATGAGGACATTATCTTAGGTAAATTACTCTATTTTTGTGCACTTATCAATCTGCAAGAAAGAAATTTCTAGGTCATTAATGAAGATGATGGTAAAGGATTACCAGGGGCAGAATTGGACACGGAGGTTGCCCAAAGACCTTCCAGCCACGAGTAATCATCTTTGACAAAAATCTCATTGAGATTATCTATAGGGATCGCCAAGGGAGATAAGAGTTCTTGATTATCCTCCGGAAGAGGAAACAAATTTTCAGAGGGATCCATCTGAAAGAAAGAAGTATGGAGAAACTGATATGCGCTCTCTCTCTTATCTTTCAATATATCTCTATCTAACTCAGATATATCATGCAACATTTATATCAGATATATCAAAGTCATGTTCGGATGTTCTCCTAAGATCTGGGTCTTGAGCTTCAACATTAAACCAGGCAATACACAGTATTCAAAGTTACTGCTAATATTTATACTAATGAGGGGGATAAAATATTTTGCAAAGCAGATTCATTCAAGTGATAATCTGGTAGATTTATTCACTAAGGCATTGTCAAATACTGCATTCAGAAATCTGGTGTAGAATATTGAAATACGTCGACTCAAATATATCTCATCATGAAGTAATACAATTATACACAAATGAGGGGGATAAATTATATGGAAAATGTATCTGCATGTTGTACTCTTTTTCCTTCGACCAGGTTTTTTTCCATTGGGTTTTTCTGACAAGGTTTTAATGAGGCAACTACAATGCAATACCATATTCATCTACATCAGCACACTGCACTCTTTTTTCCCTTCGACCAGGTTTTTTCCATTGGATTTTTCTGACAAGGTTTTAACGAGGCAGATGTGATGCACCATTTTCAGCTACATCAGATGACTGTACTTTTTTTCCTTCGTCATGGTTTTTTCCCACCGGGTTTTTCAGACAAAGGTTTTAATGAGGCAGGCTTTATCACATGTAGTAGCTCAAGAATTTTGTACTATTTTTCCTTCAATCAAATTTTTTTTCCCACTGAATTTTTCTGATAAGGTTTTGATGAGGCATATTCTTAATGACATGGATTTCCAGGAGGAATGTTATAAGATTTTAATGACACATGTTTCTTAGTGGATTGGACCCCAGGGGGTGTTATAAACATTATTAGTGGTGGGGTCTTACCATTACCACATGTCCCTCAACCACTCCATATCCCTCTTTTCCTTACTTATAAATAAGGCTCTGATTGTAATGTTAAAATGCGCATAAATGAATATGCTCTCAATGAATTGTTATATATTGTTCTCTCTTAGTATCATATACATATATATATATATATATATATATTCTATACATATAATATTATACAAATTTATTTTATGTTTATAATACATCCATGTTTTTGCTCTATTCTATGACAATTACCTTAGTTTTACATACTTTAGGAAGAGATCCAAGTATCTTCATTAGGACTTTTTTCTCAAGAACTCGAACTTCTAGCATAAACTTGTCAAAATGCCTTACTCCTATACATTATTACTTTCATTAAAGAAAATTGGGCTTAAGAACCGATTGGCCCACTGATATTTCCTCTCCTCCCCGATTAGAAAGGTGAGGGATGTGTGTGTGGATCTGATTATCTGATCTAACAAATAAACTAAAATATATATATATATATATATATATATATATTAGTGACAATTTTTGGCCTATGTTTAATTTTCACTAAAGTTTCCACATTAAGAATATTTTTACTACAATAATGGTAAAAATACTCTTGCATGTTTATCGTACATTTCCTAGGGGCCCGTTTGGAAAGCCTTGTTTTTGTTTTTGTTCTTGGTTTTTTCACTATTCATGAGAACAAAACCATGTTTGGATGCATTTTTAGGAAAAATATTTTGGTGAACAGTGCTAAGAACAAAACCACTTTTGGGCCAAAATCAGATAACACCAATTTGATATATTTTTTTATTTTTTGGGTTTACCCTTCTCTCAATTCAACCAAATACACACACACACACACCCGCCGCCACCACCGACACCGCCACCACCGTCCCCCGCCCCCCCTCCCCGCTGCCACCTCCACCACCACTGCAAATACACACATACACGTGTATATATATACATACACCACTACCACTGGAACCCTAACCCCCAATTCAAAACCCCAACCACCAATTCAACCCACCACCACCACCTTCGAAACTAACCACCACTAGCACCGGCTCTCTCTGTGAAAATCCTCAATTCGTGTGTGTGACAGAATCAAATATAATTTTTGCTCCAAATAATATTTTTGTTTTTTGCTTTTTAGGGTGAGAAACAAGAACAAATACAAAATCTGTTTTTGATTTTAGGGTGTAGAATAAATACAAAGTCTGTTTTTTGATTTTAGGGTGTGAAACAAATACAAAAACAAATGGGTTCCAAACTGGCCTAGATGAAAAGAATAATTTTTGTGCTATATGGACTGACAACTTCAACTTGTCACTAAAGTTTTTCTTCTCAATAGGCACATTTAGATGGTCTCTATACACACTTTTTTTTATTTTTTATAGAGACATTGTTCAATGATGTATAGGGGTCACAGTTCAGCAACAATCCTTCATTTTTGACAGATCCAGTATGCAACCTTCACAATGCATGGCCAATACATTAATGCATGTGATTATAAAGATGCACTGATCTCCCAAGTAATCTCTCAAATTATATAAGCATATATAAGAATCTAAATATTGGATTTTAGTCATTAATAGTGAATGCTTTCAGATTCTCCGATTTCTTCTCTCTCTTGTAGATTAGGTTTATGTATAAGCAATCTAGCAATGTTTAGAGTGGAATAAAATTCATTAATTTAGATTAGATATAATATTGTCT
The DNA here is from genome assembly GCA_963922005.1 of Cornus suecica. Classification (NCBI taxonomy): domain Eukaryota; kingdom Viridiplantae; phylum Streptophyta; class Magnoliopsida; order Cornales; family Cornaceae; genus Cornus; species Cornus suecica. The sequence continues at coordinate 16,667,706 of OY998241.1, forward strand.
GTACGTCTCTGTCTCTGTCGCCACATCGGCATTAATTGCTGATACTTTGAAAAAAATAAAATTATAGAATTGGTTTATAAATTAAAATCATGATTTTTTCATGCATTTTATGGAATCAAAACATAAATAGAAAACTTTGAAATTAAGACGTCATGTTGTTGATTGTGCATTATATTCTGAATTTAGTCTTTCTTACCCTTCATTGTAACAAATGTGAATTCACTATTTCACCACTATAGGTCACAACTAAAGTTGCATAAATAATATGCACTTTTTGAAGTATGAACACGAATTTAGAAGCAATTTTTTAATCGCGGAACTTTCTATCACGATAATGATAATGATAAGGGGCAGGCAATTCCTGCAGGTAGGTCTTGTTCGTGCCGAGTTAAGATCATCATGTCGTGTCAAAAAAGATCTGATTAATATACGTGTCAAATATGTTCAATCCTAACACAATCTACAAGTTATTCGTTTCGACCCATGTAATCCATTTAACCTATTTATTATAATATATTAAATTAAATTTGACACAATACAATACAAAACGAACTATTTAATCTATTATCAGCAAAATTAAATTAAATTTAACACGATTCATTAATAGTTTATTGATATATTTCAACCCATGACCAATTAGAGAAGAGAAAAATATAAATATAATCGTATCAAACGTGTCGTGTTCGGATCGATCATTATATCTCGTGTCGTATTCGTGTCGACCCTTATACAACGACAACCCTTTTAATTCATATTGTATTCGTGTCATATTACCGTGTCGTGTCTCATTTTGTCAGCTCTAATAATGATGGTTAACTTTTAATGTGAATAAAATAGTTGATTTGAAAAGGTTGATGTTGAAATGCTTGATGATGTGGGTGGAGATTTTGAAGCAAAAATAGAGCCCAAAATCAAAATTAACCAATAGCTGAAACTAAGTCCAATAGGACTTGAGGGTCCCAAAGGAAGATTGAACTTATAAATTTCCTTTAAGTCTCATTAATCAGATCAAGTTTTAAGATGAAATCTTAAAGAATTCCGTGACAATTGACCCGATTTTTAATATCGTGAGTGGATGTTATCATTCGGGTGAGGTGGATGTTATCACTTGGATTTAGTTCGGGTCTAGATTAGGCAGAGGAGTCTGATTGTAATGAAGACATTGTTAATCTTGCGTGACATTAAATAAGCCAAAGAAGAGAATGAAACCTGATCCTTTTGGGGCATCATGTCAAACACCCTCCATGCCAACTCTAAGGCACTAATTACCGGGGAAAAAAAAAAAAAGCCAAGGCACCATATTTTGAGTAACACTTTAAGCTTGTGGGTCGAACCCAAGCATCCGACCTGTTACTACAATCGGTCGGTGCAAAATCAAATGCTCAAATTTAATAATGAAATAATTTTGAAAATTGACAAATAATTAATTTTAAAAAAATTAACTATTGGAGGAGGTACTACAGAAATTCATTTCTCGCATGTGTAATCCACAATTATTGAAAGAGGTACAAATTCGAACCTTATATATACCTTATTCACTCAATAACGAAACTAATATACTCTGGATAACACATATGATATTATATCATATACTTAAAGTTTGGATTAGCCAGATACTTTCGCACACGCACACATACTATGTATATTCACGTCTGTATCACCGGAATAATATAAACGTATATTATTCCTAATTTTCTCTCTATTTCTGTGTACACAATTCAATAGGAGAAACCCTATATTTATAGGTGAGGATATAGAGGTAGGTTTCTCAATCTTCCGATGTGGGACAAGTTAATATAACAAAGTAGTCATACTATATATATATGTCAATATATAACATTTATATCTATATTATTATAAAAGTGTAAGGTCTCTACAATATTTTTATATATTTATTTCATTAAAAATTTATAAATAAAATTTTATTTAATAAAAACTTTAATATCTACATTCGAATAATTATCATTAAAGTGTATTAATACATTATATTATTTCAATACATATATTTTCTTTAAAAGAAAGTATGGTTAAAGTATGGGTTAATTTCACAAAATCACCCTATACTATCCAATTTAATCAACTAATCCTCATTGTGTCCATTTTGCCCCATATACTATTCAATTTCATCACTATGCCCCATTCTCTCACATTTTGAGTCAAAATACATAAACTACCCTCAATAGTATAAGGGGGTTTAGTGAAATAAACCTTTAAAAAAAATATTTTTCAAAAATCAATTATATTTTTCGTAAAAATTATAAATTTCAAATATATATATATTACGGGAAAATAATATTTTTCAAAAACAATATATATTTTGGAATATATATATATATATATATATTGGAAAATTATATATATTTCAGAATATATATATAATTCATCAAAAATATATATTTTCCGAATTGTTTTCAAAAAATATGAATTTTTTCCAAAAAATATTTTTTTGCTAAAGATATATATTATGTTCCAAAATATGAATTTTTTCTGAAAAATATTTTTTTTGTGAAAAATATATATTATTTTCCAAAATATGATTTTTTTTCCGAAAAATAATTTTTTTGCAAATAATATTTATTATTTTCCAAAATATAAAAAATATATATTTTGGAAACAAATATATATTTCCCGAAATATATATATATATATTGGAAAATGATATATATTTCGGAATATATATATAATTAATCAATAATATATATTTTCCGAATTGTTTTCAAAAAATATGAATTTTTTCTGAAAATTATTTTTTTTGCGAAAAATATATATTATGTTCCAAAATATGATTTTTCGCGAAATATATATATTATTTTCCAAAATATGAATATTTTTTAAATTTATAGTTTTTACGAAAAATATAATTGATTTTCAAAAAATAATTTTTTTAAAGGATTGATTTCACTAAACCTCCCTATACTATTGAGGGTAGTTTAGGTATTTTGACTCAAAATGTGAGGGGAGAAGGCACAATGATGAAATTGAATAGTATAGGGGGTAAAGTAGACACAGTGGGGGTTAATTGATTAAATTGAATAGTATAGAGGGGTTTTGTAAAATTAACCCTTAAAGTATTTACAACAATTATATAAAAAAAATTGAATGGATACCCAAATTTTTATTTTTTTTAGATTCATAGTTAAATAAAAAAATACAGAGGATATTCTATAATTACTATTAAAAAATATTTGTATTGTGAAATATCTTTCAGGTTGCAATATAAGTCAAAATTTTAAATTATGTATATTTCATATACCATCATAAGCGAAGCTTTGCGGCAACGCTAGTATATATCAAAGTTCTCCATATTCACTATCATTTTATAAAAGGTAATTTACTCAAAATTCCCTGAGGTTTTAGGATTTAATCATCAAATCCCCTATCGTTCGTCAAACTCCTGTCATTTCAGATTTTAATCAAATATCCCCTCCTCCCAAAATTAGCCAATTTTTAGGTCAAAATGACTTAAATGCCCATGACATAAAAATTATCCTTTTATGTGTAATTTGCACCAAAATCCCTTGAATTTCAAAATTTAATAAAATAACCCCTCGGATACAAAAAATTCCTAAAAATTTCATATATGTTTTCAAAAAGTTCCACAAATATATATAAATTTCGGAAAAAAAAATATAAAATTTGGAAAAATATATATATTAAATTTTGAAAAATATATAAAATTCAGAAAAAAAAATATAAATTTCAAAAAATTATATAAAATTCGAAAACAAAGTCGAAAAAAATATTAAATTCGAAAAAGATATATAAATTTTAAAAAAATATATATATAATTCGGGAAAAAAAATATAAATTCAAAAAAGTATATATTTTTTGAAAAAAAAATATAAAATTCAAAACAAATATGTTTATGCCTAAATGTTTTTTTGGTGTATTGTACTTTGGTTACTTTAAATGTTGTTTTGGTATATTGTACTTTGGTTACTTGTGTTTTTTATACTTCTATTTCCACAACTATTTGCCTAGTACCGGCTTACTTTTTCCCATTTTGAATTACGGAATACAAAACAATTATTTCTGCAAATCTACATAATTGGTAGTTTTTTTATTTATAGATGAAAAGTTGTACCAATAATGGGTTAATTTTTCCTATAACATGGAACTGATGATGCTATATAATTTTGAAAATATCTTTTTCCTGTGCCTAATATACTTATTTTTCATTTTAATATGATATTTTAGAAATATATTTTTTTCAAATTATATATATATATATATTTTTCATTTTATATATTTTTTACGAATTTTATATGTTTTTTTCGAATTATATATATATATTTACAAATTTTATATATTTGTTTCGAATTTTAGATTTTTTTTTCATTTTATATTTATTTTCAAATTTTATAATTTTTTTCAAAATTTAATATATATTTTTTCGAATTATATATGTTATTTTGAATTTATATATTTTTTTCCCGAATTTTATATAATTATTTGAAATTTATATATGTGTTTCAAAATTTATATATATATATATTGAATTTTAATATATATGTTTTCGAATTATATATGTTTTTTCGAATTTATATATTTTTTTCCCAAATTTTATATAATTTTTTGAAAGTTATATATGTGTTTCAAAATTTATATATATTTTTTGAATTCATATTTTTTTCCCGAAATTTATATATGTTTTCCCGACTTTTTGAAAACATATATGAAATTTTTAGGGACTTTTTGAATCCGAGGGGTTATTTGATTAAAATTTGAAATTTATGGGGTCTTGGTGCAAATTACTCATAAAGAATAATTTTTATGTCATGGGCATTTAAGTCATTTTGACCTAAAAATTAGCTAATTTTGGGAGAAGGGAATATTTGATTAAAATCTGAAATATCAGGAAATTTAGCAAACAACATGGGATTTAGTGATTAAATCCTGAAATCTCATCGAATTTTGTATAAATTACCCTTTTATAAATATACAAGTCTCTATATCCACTATCATTTTATAAATATAAATCATATAATCTGGATATTCAATAACATCCAATTCGTCTCCTTCATCTCTCATTGTTAGAAAGAAAAAGTAAATACTAAATAATTCATGTAAATGATTCAAATTGAGAACAACATTGACCATAGTAAACAAACTATTAAATTATGCTATCAGGCTCTATAATCATTGAAAATATCGGATAGGGTATTCTTTTAGGCCTCTATACTCATTGAAGATACCAGATTTCCCGGAAAAGACAAAAAAAAAAAAAAAAAAAAGTGGTTCCAATCCGTAATTTCATGCTTGACTTGCTAATGTAATCTCAACTACAAAGCCTCACTTGCTACTTTAACTAAACGTATTAATCAAAAAAATATTATAATGCTAGCTGAATTTACAAATGCCCTGTTTGATAGGTGGTCTGGTCTGGTCTTGTATTTTATGGGACCAGACCATGTTTGGTAGCATTGGTCCCAAATTTTTAGTTAGACCAAGTAAGACCAAATCAGATAAAAAAAAAAGATGGTTCCTGGTGGTCCGGTCTGATCTTATTAATAAAATATATTTATAAATAATTAAAAATAAATAAATAATAATAAATTAAATAAAACATATTTTAAAAATAAAATATAAATAATAAAAAATAAAAAATGAAATAAATAATACCTAATAATAAAAATAAAAATTGAATATAATAATAATAAATAAATATAATAATAAATAAATGAATAAATAATAAAATATATTTATAAATAATTAAAAATTAAAAATTAATAATATAAATAATAAATTAAATAAAACATAATAATAATAAAAAATGAATACAATAATAATAAATTAATAAAATAAATAATAAATTACATAAAACATATTTAAAAATATAATATAAAAAATAAATAATAAACAAAATGAAATGAAATAAATATAATAAAAAATAATAAATAGATATAATAATAAATAATAAGTAAATATAATAATGAAGAAATACTTCATAATAATAATAAAAAATGAGTATAATAATAATAAATTAATATTAAATTAATAAAATATATTTTTAAATAATTAAAAATGAATAAATAATTTATAAATAAAATGAATTAAATAATGAAATAATAATAAATAAATAGAATATATTTATAAATTAATAAATAATAATTTAATAATATAAATAATAAGATAATAAAATATATTATAAAGTGAAGAAATAATAAATAAATAAAGAAATAATACATAAATAAATATTATAATAAATAATAAATAAATAGTAAGACCAAACTGCTTACCAAACAGACTTTTTCAGATCAGATCAGACCAAATCAAACTGGACCAGACAGGATCTGACTGCTTCTTCTTTCCTCGTCCCAGCCTTAAATAAATAGGCTAGTCGAAAGTCTCCTACCGCCTCCAAATCAAAGCCTGGTATTGAGATCTCGCATCCCAGTAACCAGTTCTCTCCGCAGGTCTGCTGGGTTTGGGAATCGAGGAGCGGTATATATAAGAAAATCTAAAATTTGGGTATCGCGAACATTCGCCAATCAAAAAAGAGAAAGATTTGCTGATGTGGCAACCGATGTGGAAGTGTTTTTGGGCGAAGGTTGACCTTCAAATTAAAATTAAAAATCAAAATAAAGACAAAAATAAATAAAAAATAATGTAGTCATTTACTTCATGCTTGTCTTACACAATCTATAAAAAATTGTGTATATTTCAGTTACACAGCTAGATTTGCTTCTCTTATATTTCACTTTGACCCTTTGACCCCTTTAGTATAAAATCTCTCACTTTGACCCCCTTTAAATTTGATTCCATATATCTATTTCTCCCTTCCCTCACTACGGAATTCTACCAATGCGCTCAGCATTTCATCCATTCGAAGTAATAAAAAACTCAAACTCATCATATTCAAATTAGAAAAACCAAATATAAAATAGTTCCAACATTAACCATAAAATAATTAATTTTATTCATAATCTCATACTACCATATTACAACTCCACATAGTTAAAACACCCCCAAACACACAAAATCAAAACACTAATAACCATTAATACATTTAGCTAAAAACACCACCACAACCACCGTTAACCACCGCCATAAACCCTAGCACCGCCGCCTCACTCAATTCCCATTTGGCGTCGGCGCAGGCGAATTCCCTTTCGGCGCAGGCGCGAACCTCACCAACTCCTTGGACCTCTCCCACGGCTTCACCACCACCACGGCCTCGAACGTCTTCCTCAGCCCCTTCCTATCATCGGCGGCAATCGTCAAATAGTACTTGATCCCCGACACCACCTGCTTCTCCGCCTCCACCACCTCCTTGAACGTCAGATCTCCTCCGCCGTCCACCGCCTCCTGCCGCTGCTTCTTGTTGTACTCCTTCACCGAGTACTTCCCCAAATCCTGAACCTCCTTGTTCCCCTTCACGTCCTCGATCTTCGTCCTCCCTCCCACAATACCACCCACGCCGCTTACCGGCGCCGCCGCGAACACCACCGCTAGCAGAACCAGCGCCGCTGTGGTCAGGATCGCCGGCGATTGTGACATTTTCGTCGACATGAACGATGAGGGTTTGATATATATATGTGTGTTCTTGTTTGTTGTGAATGAGTGAATGGAGAGGTGTGGGTGGTTATGTGGGTATATATAGGGGATGAGGATGGGGGTGTTTGGACACGGGGATAGCGGAAATGGCAACACGATGTGCGTGTCCGCGGATACGAAAAACGAGGGACGGAATGGTGTTTGATGTTGATTCGTTTCTTTAATCCTTTCATTTGGGTTCCCCATGCATTTCTGAAATCTCGTTTCTGCCCCTTGTATTGTGCTTTATTTACACATTATTTAATGAAGTTAAGTTTTATCTCACATTTGCAAATATTTTTGGCAAAGATTGATAAATAAGAATTTATCTCATCTCAAGGGACTTAAATAATGATCTTATTTCATACCACCAAATATATAAATAGCCCTTTGCGGAGGTAGAAAATTAATTGAAAAGACAAACTTTTAATATCTAGATGAACAGTAATTAGTAAACCGGATGTGGGGTTGAATCTCATTACTCCACAACTTTAGAATTAATATTACACGACTGTGTGACGGACTAATATAGAACCCTCACATAACAATCTCTTATTATATATATCTTTTAAATGTATTTAAATATATATAAGTTGATAAAGAAAAATTATATACAATCAAACCTTAGTTGAGGTCAAAAGAGTAAATATTAGCATATGAGTAAAACAAATCGAAAGAGAAAAACATGTTGACTAGCGGCTAAAAACAAAAGTCGTTGTAACTAGAATAGTTGAACATTGATAAGCTAATAGGCTAAATTACGCGCGTAATTGTTTAAATTTTAAAAGAGGTGATCTTTTTTTTTTTAACCTTTATTTGTGTTTCATGTCATTATTAGATACAATACAAATAGCAACTCAAAAAATACGTTTCTTATTGATGTATAAGCAGGGCGGAGTCAGAAATATTATCTAGGGGGTAATATAATTTTTTATAAATTTATTAGTAAAATTTATATGTGTTTTTTTGAGTTATCAAAGAAGTTTTTAAAATAATTTGAAGGAGATAAAGCAATTTTTTATAAATTTATTGATAATATATATATATTTAGTCTATCAAAGGAATTTTTTAAAAACTTGGAGGGGCCATTGCAATTTTTATAGACATATTTATAATATATATATTTTTTGGGACTAAAATTGTTTTTAAAAAAAATATGGACAGGGCCATGGCCCCGGTGCCTCGTGTATAAGAACCAAGTAACCTAAAATAATATGAAAAAATATCAATTATAAGGTTATTTTTGAAGATATGATTATTTATATTCCATTTCATTCTATTCACACTAATGAACCAACATTTTCCATTATGTTCATAATTTTTGTTTATCTCTTTTAAGCAAAATGCATTTCAAAAAATTAATTTTTCTTTTCTTTCACTCCCATCATATCTTTGTCTAACCAAACAGGGCCCAAGACAATGATTACTTCAACTGGTTGTGAGCAAGGTTGGTGTATTAAGTTTTCTGGTGAAATAATTAAGAAGATGGGTAAGAGTGAGGTGGATGAAAAGTTTGACTAAGGTTGGTGTATTAAGTTTTCTGGTGAAATAATTAAGAAGATGGGTAAGAGTGAGGTGGATGAAAAGTTTGACTAAGGTTGGTGTATTAAGTTTTCTGGCGAAATAATTAAGAAGATGGGTAAGAGCGAGATGGATGAAAAGTTTGACTAAGGTAGGTGTATTAATTTTCAGACATTCTTAAGTGGTTGTGTAACTAGAATAGTTAAATAGTAATAAGCTAATTAGCTAAATTACGCGCACAATTGTTTAAATTTTAAAAGAGGTTAATTTTATTTTTTTTTACCTCTATTTGTGTCTCATGTCATTATTAGATACAATACAAATAGCAACCCAAAAAATACATTTCTTATTGCTGTATAAGAACCAAGTAACCTAAAATAATATGAAAAAATCTAAGAAAAATCAAAATATATTTCGAGTATTTAAACTATAAGGTTATTTTTGAAGATATGTATTATTTATATTCCATTTCATTCTATTCACACTAATGAACCAACATTTTCCATTGTGTTCTTAATTATTTTTTCCTTCTAACCAAAATGCATTTCGAAAAATTAATTTTTATTTTCTTTCACCATCACTCCCCATCATATATTTGTCTAACTAAACAGGCCCCAAGACAACGATTAATTCAACTGATTGTGAGCAAGGTTGGTGTATTAAGTTTTCTGGCGAAATAATTAAGAAGATGGGTAAGAGTGAGGTGGATGAAAAGTTTGATCAAGGTAGGTGTATTAATTTTCTGACATTCTTAAGTGGTTACAGTAATCCAATATGCCAGAAATAATTAAGAAGATGGATGAGAGTGAGTTGGATAAAAAAATTGAGGAAGGTTGGTCTATTAAATTTTCAGAGGAATTAACCTTAAGTGGTTACATTAATGATTAATCCACCACTTACCCATAATTAAGAAGATGGATAAAAAGCTTGAGCAAGTAAGTCTATTAATTTAGATGGATAAGAGTTAGGTGGATAAAAGCTTATTGTGAATCACATTACTTAAAAATAACATTTTTTTCACTGTGAAGAGTGTAGCTGAATTAGACTGAACTTACAAAATTAACTTATCATCAAATGTTTTGTTGTCTGGTGGCATCACATTTCTTTCTCAAGGAGAAGATTAGGTGTTCAAGTCATATGTGGCTCATATTGGGGTAAGTGAGTGTTTGAGTATCTTACCATTCCAAAAAAAATAAAAATAAATTCTAAGGTAGAAGTGGATGCAACATAGTTGCATATTCTCTGGGCTAGTGTTTATATTTCAAAGGATAAAAAAAAAGGTAGGAGTAGACTAGTAGTTGTTAGAGATATACTATATTACTATATTGTAAACTGTAATAAAGTAAATTTGGATTTAATTGTGTTCTGCAATTCACTAGTGATAATGCATCAAATTATGACTGAGACGCTGACATAATTGTTGTTGCTCAAAAGATTTAATTATTATTCAGAGATATTTAGTGATATTTGATGGATATATGATACCATTGACGTTGCAAAGTTAGTCCGACATATATTTTTCATATTTGTACAAGAATCAAGAATGTTAGGATTTATTTCATATTTGCGTCTTAACTTTTAGGGTAAATTATAGTTACACCTCTCGAGATGTGATATATTACACCCGCATTCCCTATCATTTGAATAGTTACAGCTAAATCATCTCAAGTTTGTAAGTTGTCACAAATACTTCCTCCAGTGAACTTCGAGGTCAAACTCAATCAATGTTAACATCATTACTTTTTCTGAAGTAAAATATCTAAAATACCCTTAGCTAGATGCAAAGATATTTAAACTCATGTAAATGACATGTGAAATGGCCAAAATACCTTCATTTAAAGTTTGTAATATGATCAAAATGCCCTTGTAAACCTTAAACCCAAAAAAATTAAAAAATAGAAGACAATATGAATTCGCCAATTCGTTCTTTTTCTCTCTCTTCTCAAATCTGTAGCGAGAGAAAGTTGCGCATTTTATGTCGATTTGCCAATTCGTTCTTCAATAAGGTAGAAAAATATTTACACGCTATACATAAGTATATAGACGTAAATCAATTTTATTTATTTATTATTTTAAAAAAAATTTATTACTCAATTTTTATTTATTATTTATTATTTATTTCTATTTTATTTATTTAAGATTTTACTCATTTTTTATTTATTTATTATTTATATTTTATTTATTTAATATTTTACCAAATTTTTATATATTTATTATTTATTTGATTTTACTTAATTCTATTTTATTTATTTAATAAGATGACAAACATGTCAATGTTAACTTTTGTTGAAAATGAAATGGTACACCAATGATGGGTTTGGGATTGTGTTTTAGTTTTAAGGATAATTTGCATTGACACCCCCTAAGATTTGGGTCAATTGCAGCAAAATGACAGTCAATTCACAAGTTTGCAGAGACACCCTTGAGCTTTCAAAAGTCTTGCAATGACACGCCTTTAGGCCATGAAAAGTCAGATTTGCCCTTATTTAATTTCAATAAACTCTCATCTACTATTGAATTTAATCAACTAACCCTTCTTATATCCGGATTACCCATTGTGTTTTCCAATTTAATCAATTAACCCCTCATATATCCGGATTGCCCCCTATATTTTTCAATTTCAAAAATTATAAATATATATTTCGAAAATAATATATAAAATTTGAAAACAATATATAAAATTAAAAAAAAGTATATAAAATTCAGAACATATATAAAATTTGAAACAAATATATAAATTTCAAATTTTTTTTTATAAAATTTGAAATTATCACATAACTTTCGAAAACATCATATAAATTTCAAAAATGTCATATAAAATTTGAAATATATATATATATATATATATATATATATAATTCAAAAATATATATATTTTGGAAAAATATATATAAAAAGACCACTAAATGTTGTAGTTTAATTCACTTCATTAGAAAAGATATGATATTTTACCAATATATATTTTTTTCTTCTAAATTTATTTATTTATTCTAATTTTGTTTTTCAAAATATATATTTTTTGAAATTTATATATATATATTTTGAATTTTATATATATTTTTTGAAATTTATATATATATTTTTCGAATTTTATATATATATTTTGAAATTTATATATATATTTTTCGAATTTTATATATATTTTTTGAAATTTATATATATATTTCAAATTTTATATATTATTTTCGAAATAAATATATATTTTTTTAATTTTATATAATTGTTTTAAATTATATATATATATTTTCGAATTATATATATATTTTTGAAATTTGATATATATTTTTGAAATTTTATATATATTTTTTGAATTATATATATATATTATTTGAGGGTGTGGGGTAATGTGGTTGAAATTGAAAAATATAGGGGGCAATCCGAATATATGATGGATTAATTAATTAAATTGAAAAGCACAGTGGACAATCCGGATATAAGAGATGTTTGTTGATTAAATTCAATAGTAGAGGGGAGTTTATTGAAATTAAATAAGGACAAATCTGACTTTTCATGGCCCAAAGGGGTGTTATTGCAAGACTTTTGAAAGCTCAGGGGTGTCTCTGCAAACGTTTCGTTGACCATCATCTAGCTGTAATTAATCTAAATCTCAAGGGGTGTCAATGCAAATTACCCTAGTTTTAATTTGATAATTATGAGTTATGAACAGTAAGGAAACCATATCAAAACCACCTCCTCACATTATTTTAAATTTTCACAAATCATAGCCCATGGGTTGACATTGTTGAACCAACCCAAATGGAGGCAAACACGGTTTGATATGGAATTTCATAACCCAAAATTACCAAAAATTCCTTTGATTGCCCCCTTTTCAAATAGTTTTTGACTCCGTCCTATGCAGGTGTAATATGTCATATTGGAAAGGAGATTCCTAAAATTTTAAGAGATTCCAAGTGAACTGTTAAATGTGAGGTCCTTTAATTAATTTGAGTCAGCAATGTGTTGAATTTAAATTTAATGAAGATTTCAACTTTAAGTTGGGCTACTTAATTTTTTTAATTTGGGCATGTAGCAATATTTTTTTTCAAAAAACGAAATTTTAGAGCCTTTCTAAGTTAGAGGTCCTAACCGACTGCATAAGCCCAGGCCCGACTATTGTTTCAGTGAAGGGGTTGGATATAACACGGACACTTACATGGGACATCAAAATAGGACACGACATTAGACACGTGAGAAAATAATTATATAATAATTTATTAAATAATTAAATTAAATTTTTTTTGAAAAATTTCCTGTAATTTCAAAACTCATATGTGCAAAACTCTTATTTGTTACAAAATATGTGTATAAGTCTATTATGTTTCTATAATGTTGCAACTTATCCCATTCTTCTTTAAAATAATATCAAATCTCTAAAATACCCCTTCTAACATAATAAAAAAAATATTGAATTAATAAAATGATAAATAAATAAAATAATTAAACAAAAATAAAAAATTGGATAGAAACCGGCTTATTTTTTTAATCATAAATAAATCAATAAAAATAAAAAGTTTTTTTTTAAAAAATGTTTATTGTTTTTTCAATTTGTTTTTCATATTTTTGAAAAAAAAAATGTAATTGTTTTGTTGATGATTTCTTAAATATATTTTTTATAAATATATTTTTCGGTTTTTTGTTTTTGTTTCTATTTTGTAATTTTATTTTATTTTTTTCAAAAAAAAAACTAAACCGGATTAATTTTTTTAATCAAATGTTAAATAAATAAAAATAATGTTTTTAAAAAATAGGCCTATTTTTTTAAAAATAATGATTTTCATATTTTTGAAAAAAAAAATGTAATTGTTTTGTTGATTATTTTCTTAAATATATTTTTTATAAACATATTTTCTATTTTGGTTTTTGTTTTTGTAATTTGTTTTTCTAAAAAAAACTTATTCTAAGGGTATTTCAAACAATTCATGCCACAATAGGGGCAAAACGCACATATTTTTGAATAATAGAGTTTCAAAAACTTATAGGGGTATTATACGCACTATATGCATACTATAGGGGGTTAAACGCTCCCGATCCTTTTATTAATATAATTATAAAATATATCTCCTTTAAATTTTAATTTTTTTATATTTTAGTGTTATTTCCCGAAGTTCTATATATTATTTTTTAATTAGTTCATAATACATTTTAAAATTGTATTAAAGTTAAAATTACACTATCGTGTATTCGAAGTGTCAATAATTTGTCTTCGAAACGTGTCCATGAAATGTCAAAAATTAATAAATTTTTAGGACACTTCTAGTTGGGACGGACACTCGTTCGAGCTGTTGACATAAATTTATTTTAAATTACTAATAAATTCAATAGTGCAAGCTGGTTTAGTGAAATTAACCTAACTATAAAAACAAAAGAATATCAACATAAATTTATTTGAATTACTAATAAATTCAAAATAAATAAATATAATACTATTTTAAATTCAATTCTTAATTTTCATTTTATATCAATCGGCATATTAATATATTTTCATATTTGATATATATATATATATATATATATATATAAATACGTATTATTATTAGGAAATACGATTTAATCTTCCCCGAATCACCGCCCCTTTTGAACCAATCCAAATAAAAATACAACCAATTTCATATTTAGTTTGGATTAAAATTAAAATTGTTATTTATTATTATTTTTTTAAAACAAATTAATGGACTTAACAACTCGTCTTCTCTTAGAACTCTATCAACTACCAATCTCTATATAAAGACAAGTTCTATCCTTTTGGGACGGTTATTTTGAGTTCTATTATATATAATAATACAATGTTACTAGCTAAGCTTTCGATGCTGTTCCACCATTGCTCAATACCCATTAGCTTCTAAGTGAGCATAGTGATTGATCTTCAGATCTTCTCCAGATAAACAGGTATATCTTTATATATGTGTGTGTGGAGTTTTTCCTTGTGATAAATGCCTCTTGTTCAATGTTAACTGCACTACCCATATTGAATTGTTGATTGATATCAAATTTCTGCAAGTGGGTTGACTGAATTTATTCCAAAAAAAGTAAGAAAGAAATATATTTGTATTATATATATATATATATATATATATATATATATATATATATAATACAAATATTTGCAGGTGAAACTATCTACTCTAGTTTTCACATTCAATTTCTTCCAATGTTTCAAATAGGAGGGCACCCCTTTTTTTTTCTTTTTTTTTTTTTGATTTTTTTAATTTTATCCTTGTAAGCTAATGTTAAGATCACAATGTATAAGTACAAAACAAATGCAATGGTTTATTGGATTAGCTTCGTCATTAAACACATTGTTGAGGAGCAGTAGGAGAAGGGGAAAAAAAATTTAAAACTTACTTATCTAGGTTTGTCAATATTCTACATTGATTTCCTTTGGTGACATGTATTCTATTAAAATTTTCTGTCAGTAATGGCCGGCCGATTAATTTTTCGAGTGATGTGAATGAAAAAATTGATATTTTATTCACGGGGAGGGGCCAATTAGATACCAAAAACTCTAGGGATGACAATGGTGTGGGTATGAAACGGGTTCGCTTATATTCATTCCCACATCATTTAATTTTTTAAAATACCATACCAATTTCTCACGAGTTGCTTTTTCATAAACCATATCCGCCCCATAAAAAAAAAAGACTAACCTATAACCTTCTTTCTAATCAGCCAACCCTTAAACTCACTCCCTATTTCTCTAATCATCCAACAATCTAACTCAATATCTCCTTTTGTTTTTGCTTTAAATATATTCAGCTACTCGTTTCTTCTTAGTATGAGATGTCTAGTCCCATGAAAAAAAAGAGAGTAATAATTAATAAAACAATTTGCAAAAGGGTAAAATTAATGTTTGATTATTATTTTTGTATATATATATTTATATATAATATAAGTAACAAAAGGGTAAACTACTCCCAAACCCTACCAATAACCGAACCCGCCCCATATTCCGTGACGGATTCAATTTCTTTTACCAAACTTGTCCCTACGAAATAAACTACTCCCAAACCCTTAAATAACGGGGCGGTACAAATTGCCAACCCTACCAAAAACTTAGAAACCTAAATGAGAAATCCCAGAAAATACGGAAAAAAAGAGGAAAAAGTTTATATTCCTGTGTCAATGGTTGATCAAAAATTTTTGTTAGACATTGCTCAAGTACATCCTGTATTAGTTTATGTGTTTATTTGATTATATTAGATGAAAAGTTGAGAAATTGAGTGAGCTTTATTTAAAAAAATTGGGGTTAGACGGCAGAGGGGTGTCTTTTTATAGTGTATACTAATACATTAATGGATTTTTTGGACCAATATATGATTTCTGATTTCATGTATTAAAGTAAGAATTTTGCTGTTTTACTTGCACCTATTTTTTTTTTTAGGCAATGGCTGCCAATGGAACAGTGGGGCATGCATGTCCATCTCCAATGAAGCCCACATCGAACGGTATATTTCAGGGGGATAATCCTCTTGATTTTGCACTACCTCTTGCCATTTTACAGATATGTATCGTGGTCGTAGTGACACGATGTATTGCTCTTCTGCTCAGACCGTTAAGGCAGCCTCGGGTCATTGCAGAGATTATTGTAAGTTCCGAACTCAAATATGCTTATAAACTCAATTGAATTTTTGGATTCCTTAAATGGCCATATTGGTTATTTGCAAGAAAAAAGTTGTCCATCATGGGTTGGCAGCTGTGAATTCTTGCATTGTAAATGTTTTTCCTTAGTGTTGTTTGCTTCTTTCTGGATTCAAATTTCATTTAGTTTACTAAAATCAAATTTAGAGAATTAGTTTCACAGTAAAGTTGGACGGGAAAAAGTTTTCAGAATGTAAGCAAAAAAGAATTATTTTAAAAAGTTTTTAGAATTCATCCAAACTTGATGACTGTGTTATGGTTGGTTGTTAGGGAACACCTGAATAAAAGGAACTGGTTCTTGGTTATTTCAAAAAAATTGTTCTCAACCTTCTTCGTCAAAATTTGCTTAAAACGATTCTGCTGTGCTGTTATCAAGTATTCTCATTTCTTATGGATCATCTCTTCCTCTCCTTTCTTTAAATGTTTTGTTGAAGTTGTTAATGTAGCGACTATCCTAATTAGCTGAAGTTAATGTATTGCACTGTATCACTAAGTATTAGTTTGTGCTACGAGCAACAAATCGTGAAACATGACAATAAAGTAAAAACGCCGCTAGCAAAGATTTACGTGGTTCAACATAAGTTAAGTTTCAGTCCCACACTTAAGTCTTGCTCTCGCTCTCTTTCCTGCATTTTCAGTGTCTCACTCTAAACCCTAGACAACCTTATATAGAGACAGGGCTACAAGAGAGTGCTAAAGAGGGTCGCAAGTGAGAATGGTTTAATAAAATTAGGGTCGAGAGGGTCGTAATTAGATGTGGAACCAAATTTATTTCGGGCCAGATCCTCACTGTTGGCAATTAATTTTGTAATTTATTATTTGATTATAGATTATTGGTTTTCCTTTGAACATTTTATATAATTTTTGTAAATATTTTATCAATGTTAGTGTACTAGCCTTAGGTTCATCAAATTTGATCATTTTCTTTTGCTAGTTCATGGGTTTCAGAAAATAAATTTTATCTACCTTTTGATTTTTGCTTGTTTATGTTATTGGTGTGGTGTGGTGTTGAGCCCCATGCATAATGGATGCAATCCTGCTATTTTTATCAATTCAAAAATTCTCAGACACCTTTAAAAGAAAGAACACATAATAATAATAAAAACTGCTTGTAATTTTAGTTGTGATCTAATGGAAGAATTTTCCAACCCTAATGAGAAGTATGGCATGATTTCCATCAATTTTTCATTTTGTATTTTATAGTTCTTGTGTTTAGATTGCAGTAGACACTATCTTTCATGTTATGCTGGTGAAGTGCTTACCTTGTCTTGCTGATTTCGCAGGGAGGAATATTACTCGGGCCATCTGTTCTAGGTCGAAACAAGAGCTATCTGCAGGCAATGTTTCCACCCAAAAGCACTACAGTTTTGGACACACTTGCAAACATTGGTCTTCTGCTATTTCTATTCCTTGCAGGTCTAGAATTAGACCCTAAAGCCCTGCGCCATACAGGAAAAAGAGCCCTTGCTGTTGCCATCGCAGGAATCAGCCTTCCTTTTGCATTAGGAATCGGTTCATCGTTTGTCCTACGAGCAACCATTGCAAAAGGCGTAAATGCGGCTGCGTTTCTTGTATTCATGGGTGTAGCCCTTTCCATAACTGCCTTCCCCGTCTTAGCTCGGATATTAGCTGAGCTGAAACTATTAACCACTGATATCGGGAGATTGGCCATGTCAGCAGCCGCAGTCAACGATGTAGCTGCGTGGATTCTGCTTGCTCTGGGCATTTCTCTCTCGGGAAACCACCTCTCTCCCCTTGTTTCATTGTGGGTGTTCCTCTGTGGTTGTGGTTTTGTCATATGTGCGATTCTCATTGTCCCGCCAATATTCAAGTGGATGGCAAAGCATTGTCATGAGGGTGAGCCGGTGGGAGAGGTGTATGTATGTGCGACGTTAGTTGCAGTACTAGCAGCCGCGTTTATAACTGATGCTATTGGAATTCATGCTATGTTTGGTGCGTTTGTGGTTGGAGTTCTCATCCCAAAGGAAGGGCCATTTGCTGGTGCACTTGTGGAAAAAGTTGAGGATCTTGTGTCCGGCCTCTTGCTTCCATTGTACTTTGTTTCGAGTGGATTGAAGACTAATGTAGCCACAATCCATGGTCTTCAATCATGGGGTCTCCTGGTTCTGATCATCTTTACAGCCTGTTTCGGGAAGATAGTTGGCACTGTTGTGGTTTCCCTTATTTGCAAAATGCCTCTTAACGAGTCTCTTGCGTTGGGATTTCTAATGAACAGTAAAGGCTTGGTGGAACTAATTGTCCTCAACATTGGTAGAGAAAGAAAGGTAATGTTTGTTTTAGTGGCATTTATTCGAGTTAATAATCGTAATTTTGAATTTTAAGTGATCCCGTGTACTTTACCTTTTTTTATGTGCAGGTGCTGAATGATCAGACTTTCGCCATCATGGTTCTGATGGCTCTTTTCACAACCTTCATCACCACACCTCTTGTGATGGCTGTGTACAAACCAGCGAAAAGGGCACGTAGAGCTGATTACAAGCATCGAACAATAGAGCGAAAAAATTACGATACTCAGCTTCGAATTCTATCCTGTTTCCATAGTTCCAGAAACATTCCATCTATTCTAAATCTACTCGAGGCCTCACGAGGTGTAGAGAGGCAGGAAGGACTTTCGATATATGCACTGCATCTCATGGAGCTCTCCGAGAGGTCTTCAGCGATACTGATGGTACACAAGGCGAGAAGGAATGGACTACCCTTTTGGAGTAAGAGCCAAAAATCCGATTCTAGCTGTGTTGTGGTGGCTTTTGAGGCTTTCCAACAATTGAGCCACGTGTCCGTGCGACCAATGACATCAATATCTTCATTCTCTGACATGCACGAGGACATTTGCGCAACTGCTGAGAGGAATAGGGCAGCAATCATAATTCTACCGTTCCATCAGCACCAGAGACTAGATGGCTCGTTGGAGACAACTCGAAGCGACTTTCGCTTGGTTAACCGAAGGGTTCTTGAGCACGCACCATGTTCAGTTGGAATACTAGTGGACCGAGGACTTGGTGGCACTACTCATATACCTGCTAGTAATGTTTCTCATATTGTCACCGTCCTCTTCTTTGGTGGCCGTGATGATCGCGAAGCCCTCACTTATGGGCTTCGAATGGCTGAGCATCCTGGAATCCACTTACAAGTTGTTAGTTTCGTAGTAGGACCTGACTCTGCAGGAGATATTGTCAGAGTCGAAATGGACGACAACTCTGGCGCGAAATCGTGCTCAACTGACGAGGAGTTCCTTGCAGAGTTGAAGGAGAAAATGTTGACAAATGACTCCATGTATGAAGAGAGAATGGTCACAAATGCAGCAGAAACCGTTGAAGTAGTACGCGAGTTCAGGCACTGCAATCTGTTTTTGGTGGGCCGTAATCCTGATGGCGAAATAGCACTAGCATTAGACAGGAGGAGCGAGTTCCCGGAGCTGGGGGCCGTGGGAAATTTGTTGATTTCACCAGATTTTCCAACAACAGCATCAGTTCTGGTGGTGCAACAGTACCAAAATCGAGTATCACCCGACTTGACCACGCAGACGGTGGAAGAGTCGTCTGATGATGGTCGGGAACTCGCTGGCCGCTCGTAGAAGTTGTTTCTGAAGAGCCAGAAGTGGTTTTGGTGGGGTATAGATCATAATCCTGATGATGAAGGAAACCCTTTATATAGTTGTGTTTTATTGTTTTAGACCTGTGATGTTGATAAGTAGCTTTTATTTTTTTTCCAAAAGTTGTAACTAATAAGGTTTTTGACATGGTAGAGAAGTTGGGGGATTAATCTATCTACTTGTTGATAACAATGCCCCAACTAATCAGATTAATAAGGTGGAGAAGGTTTTTTAGCCAGGTTTTGACCTAAGTGTCACTGGTTGGGTTCCGCTATTCGATCCACCCAGATCAAGGATTGAGCCTACTCTGATACCACTTGTCCTAGGTTGGGTACTTCACTATCCAATTCAAAAACTTGTGGGACTAATACCCAGTCTATTTATATCCAAAACTTTCCTCATCCGGATCAAATGTGGGACAATAAACCGTCACATAAGTTGGAAAATTGAGGTATTGGAAATGAAGGGGCAAACAACTGTTTTCTATTTTACATTCAACAATTAGTAGAGAAATGAAGTTTAGACATAATTAAACAAAAAAAAAATTTGTCACTTTGAATAATTAAACCATCAAACAACTTTAAATTGCAAAAAATTGAAGTAGTCATTCCACGTTGTACTTAAAACTCTGTTGCTGCACACTACAGAGCTTGGATTATTCACTCACCGAGTGAATATAAGCAGGCGAGAGAGTGAAGCTATAGCACTGCAGAATCATCGAGAGCGCAATCTTGGCTTCAATGATCACAAAGTTCGTTCCTACGCAATTTCGCGGTCCCATACTGAAGGGGAGAAATGCTGCTGCGTTGTTTTTCGTCGCTTTAGCAACGCCTGCAGAAAATCTCTCTAGTTTGAAAAGCAGCAGCACCATATTTGAGGGTCGTGATGGAAGGCCAGTATGGGAATCTGCAAGCTCGTATTGGCTGGGATAGCGAACTTTCCCAATTTGGCTTCTTGCTTTACTCTTCTCACAGCTGATACAACTGGTGGATATAGTCTTAGAGACTCATTGATGATCATGCTCACCTACATATATAGGAAAAATATATGTCATTACAAGAAATAAGGGTTTTAGTAGTTGTTACAACTGTAACTAAAAGGGCTTTAGAGGCGGACTATATATTGCCACCTAAAGTCCCGACATTATAAGTTTTTTAGGGGTTATAGTAGCAATAAAGACTGTTGTTATATCTTAGATCTCTTAGATAAAATTATCAACTTTTAATGCTATAGTGTCACTAAAATTTTGTCACTATAAACACATTTTTTTGAAGTGTTGGAACGAATAATTCTTTAATTGGATATTAGTATTGTTCATCACTGCAATTTGACAGGGTAAGTACCAATTTTAGCCTTCCAATGCCTTCTGAATTCGGATGTTGCTGGCCGAACAACTCTAGCACCTCTTTCCTCCCCTTCTCTTGCTAATCGGTATGAATTGCTAGGAGAAGAATCGTCCATGAAAGCGATGTTGCTCTAGTTTCCTGTCCGCCAATATAAAAAGTCTTGCACTCATCAATTATATCTTCTACTGTTATCGTGTTCGTTTCATCAGCATCATGATGAGCCTTCACAAGTAATCCAAGATAATCAGTCCCAACATTGTCGACTTCTTCAGTCTCCTTTATTTTCTTTATAAGCTTTATAATGGGATCTCGTATTCCCTGTTCGAGTTTATCAGCTTCTATGTCATCAGCAGTTCTTATGAACTTGCTGCAAAATCGGTTTAATCAAGAATCAAATTATTAAGGATGAGAAAGAAAACCAATCAAGGTTTAGTGGAGGGAAATGTTCACTACGGGAAAAATGTATCAATAGTTACAAAAGTGTAGTTCAAGCTAAAATTCTCTGCCACTATAGATCAAAAGTTGAATTTGCCATCTAGGAGATTTAAGATGTAATGGCGGTTTTGACCTAAAAATCTTTTAGCGTCGGTACCTTAGGTGGCAATTTTATAGGTTTGTAGCTAAGCTGCTACTAAAGGTTATAACTGTAGCTTTTACCCATTTTAGTGGCGGTTACGACTGCTACTGAACACTTGTTTCTTGTAGTGGATATGAGTTTTTGACAGTTTGAAGATAGCTGAAATAGATCATGTGTGTGGAATTATAAGTGAGACTTGTAAGTTCCATATCCCTTATACTACATGCCAAAGACAGTCGTATGCAAACAAGCTTTCAACCTCAACATCACGCATGCGAATACAAAAGTCAAGGATGGCAGCTAAGCGTGAAGAGTTTTGGCAGTGTCTCAAACATGCGTAAAGACTTCTTGCCATGCATGCGCAAGTGGTGTTTGTCTGTGCATGATATCATTGTGTATATATATAACATGTGTATGGTATGTGAAGATAAGCAACAAGTATAACAGAGAGAGCTAGAGAATGAGAGTGTGTAGCCACAGAGAGTGGTATGTGATGTTATATGTGAGGTAGAGTGTTTGTGAGGTAGAGTTGAGAGACAGAGTGTGTATCCTCCTCCCTCATTCTCGGTTTCGTTTCGAACCGAAGATAGTGAAATCTCTCTCAAAGTGGACGTACCCATATTTTTGGGGAACCACTATATATTTGGTGTATATTATGTGTGTGTGTTTGCATTTGATCTTGGTTTGGACCCAACAAAGTGGTATCAGAGCCATTAAAGCTCAACATAGTCGATTCTTGCAACTCTATTTTGAACCATACCAATGATCAAATCACCACACCACCTACATTTTTAGACGACCCATCAAACGAGGAAGAGTTTCCCGTCAACCGCCGCCGCACGCGTCGCCCAAAGCTCGGCACGACAGCATCCTCAGTGTCACGCGCCTCACGCATCGTCTACCTCCAGCGCGCGTGAGGCTCACGCGCCTCCAAGCTCAGCCGCGCGTGAGGAGCACGCGTGTAATACCCCGTATTTAATGGATATTTATTTCCTTAATTATTTTGGATGGCATATTGGGTGTTTAAATTATTGAATGAGGCTATCTTAGTCTTTTTAACTCTAGTAGGTTATAATGAAATTTTGTGATCTGAAGGGGGGCAAGGTTGTCATTAGTGTTTGGGCAGTTTGGTGATTTATGCATAATACAAGGTTAGTTTGGACATTTCCCTAACCCTAACATCTTCTATATAAACATCATTAACTTCAGATCTAGCCCCCATCTCATTTCTTCTACTACTTATTCTTCTTCATCAATTATACCCGAAATTGTGAGGGTTGAGAGGTTGAGAGCTTAGAATTGGTTTGGATCTGTACTTGTGGTGGATTCAGCTCTACATTACAGGCAAGACATATGTTCTACTCTTCCTCTTTGTACTGAAATTTCGTAGCCTTTACTTTGTGCATCTATAATCTGCTAGATAGTATTTTTCATATATGTATATGTATGTGTAAATCATGTTCATATATGACTTTTATATATTATATTTATACATATATGTATAGATCCGTAGGTATATATAGATCTTGTATATATGTAAAGATTCGTGGATCTATATAGGCATATATGTATAGATCTGTTAGAGTAAATTCATATTCATGTTTATATATGTGACTTATATATTCTATTTATACATATATATATAGATCCGTAAGTATATATATAGATCTTGTATACATGTAGAGATTCGTGAATCTATATAGGCATATATGTATAGATCTGTTAGAGTATGTTCATATTCATGTTTATTTATGTAATGATATATATTCTGTTTATATGTATATGTATAGATCCATGATCATATGTACAAATCTTGCATATAGGTAGAGATTAGTAGACTCATATAGACATATATGTACAAATCTGTTAGAGTATATTTATATTCATATATATATATGATGATTTATATTCTGGTTATACATATATGTACAAATCCATGATTATATGTATAGATCTTGTATATATATAGAGATTTGTGGTGATATATTGATATATGCATGAGACTATGTTTATATCTAGCTATACATACAAATCTGTTTTTACCATGTGTAGCTATACATGTATGGATTCGTGGTTATGTGTCTTGTTGGTATGATTCTGATGATGTGTATATGGTTAGAACTTAGTATAAATATCGGATATTTTAGGTTTCAATGTTGACAAAGATTTCAAAACTGTTATTAGAAAAATATTGCATATTTATGTAATTGTTTTTCTCTATTTTCTTTGTTATCAGACTCTGGACATTGATTTATATTGTTATTATGTGTATCACGAATTATACTGGATTACGTATTTTCGACCGTATAAATGAATAGTTTCGACCGTATAAAATACCGTATACCTTGGCGCTGGGGCGCAGCCCCAGACCCCGCCAGGGGGGGCGCTCAGGTAATGGTCGCGCCGCCCCCCTGGACCCCCCAAGCTCGACCTTATAAATTGTTATACATTCCCGAATAAAGATTACGAGTGAATTATTAAATTCGTAAAATCATAAGATTTAAATTAAATGACTATGTTTTGGAAATTTATAAGGAACCACAAGGAGGCTGACTATTACTGCAGTCTAACTAGTACCACGGGACATGGGTGAGTTGTCACGGCATGGGTGAGTTGTCGGGTACGTGGTTATGGTAGGGCATGGATTGGATGTTGTATGGAAAAATCATATTAATGTAAGAAATTTATAAACATAATTATATTAAATGGTAGTATATTAGTGACTATAGTTATAGTTAAATATATTATTATTTTATAATATAATTTTGGGATTAGGTGTCACTAGGAAAGGGGATGGATTTTGGTACTCTGCTTGGGATCATGTAGAGTTGTACTTGCTCGTGGGTTTAACCCACATTTTTGTTGTTTCAGGTCCTCGGCAGTTTCACCAGCAGGGTTGAGGACTTCATATCTATCCGTCCGGTTCTATCATATTTTCCTTCCACTCCAGGGTAGGATCCGATAAATGTCATATGTTGTATTTCTTATAAGTGTGTTTCTAGGGGTCTATGTTTATGGGATTTCTAAGTTGTACTGTGTGGGACTTATTTTATTTAAGGATGTATTTTGAGTGGTCTTCTTCATGTATAAGTTGTATCCTTATTTTGTTATTGTTGTTATTATTATATTTCTATTTTATGTTTTCTCTTCTGTGCTTATGTTATCAATTACTGATGCTCCTAATTTTCTGTGTATGGGCCTGGCCAACCTATGCATGGAAATTTGGGGGTGTCACAACGCGCACCCACACGTTTCACGTGCTAACACGTCATTGATGATGTCAGCAAGACTGCCACGTCACAGCCTGCCACGTGTCACCCTACTGTTGTGCCACGTGTCCTGCCACGTGTCACCTCCTGCCCCTGCCACATAACCTTCCACGTGTCACCCTGACACCTTGCCACGTGTACTGGCATGTGTCACTCTCTGTTGCTGCCACGTCATCACCAACTTTGTAAAATTACAGTTTTGCCCCTCGCCGTTGTTTTGACTATTCCAGACTTATCCGAAGTCGAAATTGAGCTCAGTCAGAGGCGATCTTAAGGTTTTTGACCGTTCCGGACGCAATGTTATACTCCATTTCACGTGATTCCACTCCGACTATATCAAACAAGCCAGGAGGGCTTAAAGATTCTTTTTCAATGGACGATTCAGGATCCGGAGCCATGATCAGATTGACCGCAACCAACTATTCATTGTGGAAGTTAAAGATGGAGGATCTTTTGCATATTAAAGATCTGTGGAAGCCGATCAAAAGGACCGATGATGCTCCTGACGGAAAACCGAAGGACATGACCAACGGAGACTGGACGGTACTCAACCGAAAATGTGCCGCCCAAATCAGACAATGGATCGACAAAAGCATTTACCAAAATTTTGCCAACGAAAATGATGCTTATGCTCTTTGGCAAAAATTGGAGAAGATGTACGCACGGAAGACATCTCAAAACAAGGTAAATCTTTTAAGCCGTATGGTAAATCTTAAAAACAAAGACGGTAAAAGTGTGTCAGAACACATGAGCGAATTCCAGGGGTTGTTGGATCAATTCAACTCTATGAAAATGGTTTTAGAAGATGAGATGCAAGCAGTATTCCTATTACACTCTCTTCCGAAAAGTTGGGATACGCTAGTTGTCTCTGTAAGCAACTCAGCTCCAAATGGAATAATCAACATGGAAATGGCGAAAGATAGAATGCTGAACAAGGAAGCAAGAAGAAAAGAAGAAGGATATCATCCGGAGTCTGAAAGACGAGAAAGAAAAGAATGGCGTGGTAGAAGCAAAAGCAGAAACCATCGCAATCAGCCACAACATCGTGGGCGATCAAAGTCCACTTTCAGAAGAGACAAAACATGTCATCATTGCGGGAAGCCAGGTCATTTTATTAGAGAATGCAGGAAGCTTAAAGCCGAACAGTCTGTACAACAGACCAGAAATAGAGGTGACGAAAGTACCTCAGAAGCAGCAGCAACAACTGGATAAGGGCTCGTCATCGTTCAAGATGATGATTGTGTCAACTTCACATCCAAAGATTCAACCTGGGTTATTGACTCAGGTGCTTCTTGTCACGTCACTTCAAGGAAGGATATGTTCACATCCTACACCAGTGGTGACTTCGGACTTATGAAGATGGGGAACCAAGGAGCATCCAAAATTACCGGTAGAGGTGATATTCTTTTGAAAAGCAGCAATGGATGCAAACTACTCCTCAAAGATATGAGACATGTTCCAGATATTCGTCTCAACCTGATCTCCATCGGCAAGCTCGATGATGAAGGCTACAACAGTCACTTTGGTGATAGTAAGTGGAAGCTCACCAAAAACAATCTTGTGGTGGCCAGAGGAAAGAAGACCAGCTCTCTCTACATAACTCAAGCAAAACTGTGTAGAGTTGAGGTGAATATGATGGAGAAAGAAATCCCCACCGAGTTATGGCACAAAAGACTCGGTCATATGAGTGAGAAAGGACTCAAGATCCTTGCCAAAAAAGAACTCTTACCTGGAATGAAAGGTACTCCATTACACACCTGTGTCAACTGCATCATGGGGAACAACACAGAGTTGCATTCCGCAGTTCCCCTCTATCTAGAAAACCAGACATTCTAGATCTCGTACACACAGATGTTTGCACCATGCAAACCAGAACTCATGGAGGTGCCCTCTATTTTGTCACATTCATTGATGATCATTCCAGAAAATTATGGACCTTTGCCTTGAAAACTAAAGACCAGGTGCTGGAAGTGTTCAAGCAGTTCCATGTAAAGGTTGAAAGAGAAATTGGAAAAAGGCTGAAGTGCGTACGTGCAGACAATGGTGGCGAGTACAGAGGACCATTCGAGGAGTATCGCAGACGTTTCGGTATCAGACTCGAAAAATCAGTGCTGAAAACTCCTCAACATAACGGCCTTGCAGAAAGAATGAACAGAACCATCTGCGAAAGGATCAGGTGCATGTTATCTAATGCCAAGTTGTCAACTCCTTTATGGGGTGAAACAATGAGAACATCGGTTGACTTAATCAACATATCTCCCTCAGTTCCATTAAACGGTGATATTCCAGAGAAAGTATGGAGAGGGAAAGATATTTCCTATAAACACTTGAAGGTGTTTGGTTGCAGAGCATTTGTCCACATCCCTAGAGATGAAAGATCCAAGCTTGACGGAAAGGCCAAACAGTGCATCTTCTTGGGATATGCCTATGAAGAGTTTGGTTACAGACTTTGGGATCCTATCAACAAAAAGGTCATCAGAAGCAGAGATGTGGTATTTTTCGAAGATCAGACCATTGAAGATCTTGAAAAATAGAAGAAATCAGATCCACCTGAAGAGTTACCAGCCAACCTAGACCCGGTTCCTTCACCGAGAGCAGAAAATGATGGGGGAGCTATACAAGGAGATCCAGCTGATGAAAGTGCAGAACCGAACCAGTTGCAGAAGAAAATCCGGTTGACACTCAAACAAGGAGATCTTCTAGAGAGTGACAACCGAATCGCAAATATTCCTCCGCAGAGTACGTGATGATTAGTGATGAGGGAGAACCAGAGAGCTATCAGGAAGTTGTTGAAGACAGTAAAAAGGCGGAGTGGATGAAAGCCATGCAGGAAGAGATGAAATCGCTGCATGAGAACCACACATATAACTTGGTCAAGTTACCGCAGGGAAGGAAAGCTCTCAAGAACAAATGGGTATTCAAACTGAAGTCTGAAGAAAATAATCCACAACCAAGGTACAAGGCAAGACTGGTTGTGAAGGGATTTGGTCAGAAGAAGGGCATTGATTTTGAAGAAATATTTTCACCTGTGGTGAAAATGTCCTCCATCCGAGTTGTTCTTGGCTTGACAGCCAACTTAAACCTAGAAATCGAACAACTGGATGTAAAGACCGCATTTCTACATGGTGATCTGGATGAAGAAATCTACATGGAGCAACCTGAAGGATTCAGAACCAGAGGAAAAGAAAATCTTGTGTGCAGATTGAGGAAAAGTCTTTATGGGCTCAAACAAGCACCAAGACAGTGGTACAAAAAGTTTGATTCATTCATGGACTAGAATGGGTACAACAGAACCACTGCAGATCATTATGTATTTGTCAAGATATTTCTTGACGGAGATTTTATCATCCTCTTGCTATATGTCGATGATATGTTGATCGTTGGCCATGACAGCATCAAGATCAACAAGTTGAAGAAAGAATTGAGCAAGTCATTTGCTATGAAGGAGTTGGGACCGGCAAAACAAATCTTGGGAATGCAGATCTCTCGAGACAGACAAAAACACAAGCTCTGCTTATCTCAAGAAAGATATATCGGCAAAGTTCTTGAAAGATTCAACATGAGCAAAGCAAAACCAGTCAGTGTTCCACTTGCAAGCCACTTCAAACTGAATATGAAGCAGTGTCCTTCAAGTGAGACGAAAAAAACATAAATGAAGAAAGTGCCTTATGCTTCAGCGGTTGGCAGCTTGATGTACGCTATGGTATGCACGAGGCCTGATATTGCTCATGCAGTTGGAGTTGTTAGTTGGTATATGTCAAATCCTGGAAAGGACCATTGGGCAGCAGTAAAATGGATCCTCAGGTATCTTAGAGGAACTACCAATATTTGTTTATGTTTTGGTAGTGGTAAACCTTTATTGGAAGGTTGCACAGATGCAGACATGGCTGGAGACAGTGACTCGAGAAAATCCACATCAGGATACCTAATCACTTTTGCAGGGGGGGCAGTTTCATGGCAATCCCGATTACAAAAGTGTGTTGTCTTATCCACCACAGAAGCTGAATACATTGCAGTAACAAAAGGATGCAAAGAGATCTTGTGGATGAAGAAGTTTCTTCAAGAATTGGGACAAGAGCAGGAAAAATATGTCATATACTGTGACAGTCAAAGTGCTATTCATCTTAGCAAAAATTCAACCTTCCACTCAAGGTCCAAACACATCGATGTCAGGTATCACTGGGTTCGTGACGTGCTAGAAAACAAACTTCTATAGCTAGAGAAGATTCACACAGATGATAATGGATCAGATATGATGACCAAAATCCTGTCCAAAGAAAAGCTAGAAGTTTGCAGAGAAGAAACTGGTTTAACACCAGCCCCAAATTGACAATGAGGGGGAGATCAGGTGAAGACGTTCTCCTCTGATTGATATGGAAGGGGAAGAATTGTAAGTTCCATATCCCCTATACTACATGCCAAAGACAGCCGTATGCAAACAAGCTCTCAACCTCAACATCACGCATGCGAATACAAAGTCAAGGATGACAGCTAAGCATGAGAGTTTTGGCAGTGTCTCAAACATGCGTGAAGACTTCTTGCCATGCATGCGCAGGTGGTGTTTGTCTGTGCATGATATCATTGTGTATATATATAGCCTGTGTATGGTATGTGAAGATAAGCAACAAGTATAACAGAGAGAGCTAGAGAATGAGAGTGTGTAGCCACAGAGAGTGGTCTGTGATGTTGTAAGTGAGGTAGAGTGTTTGTGAGGTAGAGTTGAGAGACAGAGTGTGTATCCTCCTCCCTCATTCTCGGTTTCGTTTCGAACCGAAGATAGTGAAATCTCTCTCAAAGTGGACGTACTCATATTTTTGGGGAACTACTATATATTTGATGTCTATTGTGTGTGTGTATGTTTGCATTTGATCTTGGTTTGGACCCAACAAGACTGATCATGTTGATTTTGAAACCTAAATGACCATGTGGTGTGTATTTTTCTACCGTATGCTAAGTATTGCAGTGTCTTGGATCACTCGTTTATAATGTGTAGCTATACGTTTCGTGTCGCATGTTTGTTTCTATGCCCAAAATAAATAAAAATACACATGGTTTTGTTTGCTTATATATATAGTCAATTGTAAACTTGAAATATAGTGTTTCAAGTCTATATATTAGAATATTTGAAGTAATCTGTATTTAGTCCCTTTTAGTAGAGAGGAACTAAACATTTGATCAACAGTGAGAATGTACTCCTCTAAAATATGGTTTTTAAAAGAAGTCATAAATGATTATACCAGATATCTAGTTGTTTTTGATAGTCACTTAATTCATGAAAGGAATAACTAAAACTATGTCGAAAAAATTAAAATGGGATTACCATAAAGCCTGTTCATGTTTTTTCAATATAAATTTGAATTAATCTGAGCCCGAAACTTAAATATATCCGAGGATGAATTTAGCTGAGGCCAGGAAGCCTAACTTTCATAAAATTCTTCATATAGTCAAGACGAACAACTTCATCAGCATATCGAAAATGTCCTTCCCTTCTAAATTTTCCCTTCTAAATACAAAATTTGAAAGATCTTATCTGTCTATAGGGTTTTAGGTTTAATTTGCAATAGTTTCAGGGATTTTTTGAATTTCTACCTTAGAGGAGTTGATATAGATTTAATTCTGTTGCAATGCCATATTTCCAGATACAATTTCATTTGATAAATTTTTTATGTTACATTTGATAGGTAAGAATCGAATGGAACCGGATTCCAATTCTAACCATTCTTGGTTTGTGATAGATTTTAAATCGAGAATATAAATTCATTGTTAAAGAATGTATTGAACATTTCACTTTCTAACTAATTTTTTTTAAAAAAATAGGGTTATTTTCACTTTCATTTCTTGAAGTTTGTCCTAATCCCACTTTCACCCCCTTAAAGTTGAATGTTTTCACTCACCCCTTTGGGTTTGTGAAATTACCTCCTTGCCCTTGGATATTATACATATAATTTTTTAAAAACTCGTTTTGTGAGGGCAAATTAGACATTTTACATAGTAATAACTAGGTTGAGGGGGTCTAAGTGGGAATAATCTAATAAATTAGGATAAATATCACCTAGACCCTTGAAGTTTGACCCGTTATATCTATTAAACCCCCTTACTTAGTTGATCGTCGGTTGACTAACGGATTCTGTTGATGTAAGTTTGAAAAAATTGTTATATGGATCATTTTTCCCTTAAAATCTGTGTGTGATCATAATTTTTATCATTAAATGAGTAGGGGTAGCAAGGTCATTTCATGAAATTCCGTTACGGGTTAATATAAGGGGATCTAAGTAAGAAAATGAAAAAGTTATTGTATTTATATTTAGTATTATTGAATTTCATTACATCAAATTGGTGCATACCAACTTTAGGATTAGCACGCGCGTATCATATCATTGTCAAATGAAATCACATAGCGAGTGAAGGTCCGTCGATACCAAGGTAGTCATAATTCCCATTTTATCAGGTAAAATTTTACGATTCTACGATTTTGCTACGATTCTGTACGATTTTACTACGTTTTTATAATGATTTGACGATTTCGCCCTTCATATGAAATGCCCAAAAACTTTATGATTTAATCCAATTTTTCAATATATGGTCTAAATTTATGAAAAAATATTTAAAAAACCAACATATTACAAAATTTTAAAAATTATAATATAATTTAAAATTTTAAATTAAATAATTTTTAAAAAATTAATACGAATTACTAGAATTACTAGAATCTTGCATTCTATTTATAATCCTATAAATTATTCTATATAGTGACTGAATTAGTCATACTTACTTGATCAAGTGGTTGTAATAGCAATAGAAAAGAAGGCCCAAAGACCAAAACGACTTGTGGGCATGAGGATGACACTTGTATTTATCCAAACTTGCACCCAAATCCCAAATTCACACAGCTTACATGCACCCAAATCCCAAATCCCAAATCCACACAGCTTTCCTATTTCCATTCTCTAACACCAAAACTCACAAACCAAACCACAATGCCTGTTTTGAGAGCAGCGATAGGCTCAGTTTCAGGCCTTCCCTTTCGCTTATCAACCAGTGACACCACTTCTCAGACCCATCATTCTTCATCCTCAGTCTCAGCTCTCACAAACCCACCCTTCAACTTTCCCAACTCTTCCCGCGTTTCTTCCCTCAAAAGACCCTCATTCCACACCCCTAGAGTCTCTCTCTCCGGCGAGAGCGCCAAAACCCAAGAAGACGTCCTCCACCAGTCTCTACCCGCCCAACAAGTTGAAGAAGACGATGATGCCCTCAGAGAAGTTCGGGTGTGTCTCCCTTTCTTCTACTTTTTCCCTTTTCTTTTGCTCACCATGTATTGTTTGGTCATGAAATATGAGAATGCATACTTCAAATTCTGTCTCTTAGCTTATTTTAATGAAATTTTGTGTTCCCCATTGATGATAATTGGTATATTTGGAGCACCCAGTTGGTCAGAATTTAAGTTGGGGGGACGTTTATTCCTCCGCTGATATGGTTCAATACCATTTGGACACGCCTAAATGTTTTTATATAAAGGAAGTTATACATAATTTCATAAAAATAAAAATTAGTTTTATTTTTAAAAAGATTTTGGCCACACGTCCAAATTATATTGGATCACATCAGCAGTGGCGGGGAGGACGAACTTGGTTCTCATGTGGCATGACCTAAATATTGTCCTTAGTTCAAAGTGTGAATTGGGTGTTACCAAAATTGGAATAGTAGTAAATTTTTAAGAATTTAGTTCATTTCCTTGCATTATTTTGGGCAAAAATAGGATAAAAATGAGATGACAAGTTAGATTATCCGATTGTAGAAGTGTTAGGAATGGTGCATTAATGGATTCTGTTAAGTTTCGGCAGCTATAGGAATTAAGAGGACCTTAAAGTAATAAATATCATGTAAATAATTCTAAAGGTTTAGACAAGTGCATGAGGCTCCGCCATTGCGGTTTCGGGAAGGGTTAGATGTATGCAACCTTATATTGGCATGGAGAGGCTGTTTCCGGTTTCCCACATGTCACCTGAATTAGTGGAACCCATTACTATGGGACTATCTTATGAAACTTCAATTCTCTGTCGAGTGACTGGCCCCTGGCTTAACTCCATCTGCCATGGACTTTTAAGTTCTGCATTGGACTGAAATTTGGTTCTTATCGACTCTGTACTGGCCCATTCTTTCTTTGGGTATTATTTTTTACTATGTATTGGTGATAAGCTTTTGTTAAAATGTTTTAAACCTAGATTAGTGGAACCCATTGCTATGGAACTATCTTAAGAATGCAACTATAGCTATTTCTGAAGCACAGTGACATGATGCAGGTGTATAAGAGAGCAGGCACCCCTAGAACTTTTTCAACACCATATGTTTAGGTCCTCATCAATTGTAGGTTTGGAAAAAAAAAAAAAAACCAAATTGGCATTTGATCCCCTCAATCCCATTGGGATATGTGCAATGTATCCATGCAGTTACCCGACATTATGGATAAGTTTAAATTTGTAACATATATGGATATATAAAGGCATATAGATAGGTAGATGAGGTGCAGTCACACACCCATTTTATCTCCCAATCGGATTGCGACCCTCAACCTCCTCATCGTGAAATGGCGGAGATACCATCCAAGCGAAAGCTTGGTTCTAATTAGTGAGTTTACATAAATGCAATTTAACCAATTGGAACAATCAATTCCTAATGAAGGGCCACCTAATTTGTTAAGCATCCTTGCAAACGTATCTGTGTGCATATATATTCTGATTCCTTTTATTTATAAATCTATTTTTCAGTCACAATATACTCCTGTAAACAGTTGCATCATCTGATATTTCGTTTCTGCAAAGAGGTAGAGTTCTGCTGATTGGAAGGAAGCAAGGGCTTATAAGGAAAGGGGATTCATCTATGAAGGCAGGGTTGAAGATTTTAATGGTGGAGGTTTGCTTGTTCGGTTTTATTCTCTTGTGGGTTTCCTTCCCTTCCCGCAGTTAAGCCCATCTCATTCATGTAAAGGTACTAATTAACTTTTTCCTTAGCTTTTATGATTGATTTATTATTCTCCAATGTTTCTTTTCCACTGTAATAAGCTATATTGGTGTGGAACGACTTATCA
This sequence comes from Cornus suecica, assembly GCA_963922005.1. Taxonomy (NCBI): domain Eukaryota; kingdom Viridiplantae; phylum Streptophyta; class Magnoliopsida; order Cornales; family Cornaceae; genus Cornus; species Cornus suecica. The sequence continues at coordinate 16,702,291 of OY998241.1, forward strand.
AACCCTGATCCATGTATATTGCCAAGAAGGGAAAACTAAAATGATGGGAAACATGGCTGAAACATCAATATCCTTAGAAATTTTTGCTTTTACCACTTTACTAATATTTGTAGCTCAGGAAGTCTGGTTAAGACGTCAACTTATACAGTAAAGAGATACTGTATTGAGATTGTCAGACAAAGTAATGTGAATATAATTGCAGGCTTTGTACTCTATTAACTGGCCAAATGTTCCCCTTTTCTTTTGGTCATTTTTTAGTTGAGTCTTTTGGGTGATCAAACAGGTACTTATAGTAATGATTTTCACTTGACTGTGTTAATTACCAAAAAAGAGTTTCTACGCTGATAATATTAGTGATTTCATACCTAGCAAAGTTTTTCCCAATTACTTTGGGTTAACTTCACGAATCATATTTTTCTGTCACATTTTATGCAAGGTCACAGTTTCAATCGAAATGTTATCCATATTCTTATTTAAACTCTAGTCTCGTAAATTTTGGTCATGCCCATCCCCTAGCATTACTCGCAATGTGGACCATATCACTCTTCAAATTGGTGAATTTATTGGTCTTGCATGTCTAGACTATCTTAATTGATCTTCTCTCTTTTATTTCCTGTCACCAGACAACAAATCATAAGGGTAGTGAAACTGGCGGTTCCCATTATGTAATACCCATTATTCAGAATGCTATGCTGATCCTACTTTGCATACTCTAAATAACATATGCATATCTCTCTTCTCCTTAAAGCTTCTTTTATTTTTTTCTGGTACCCAAAACCTTGATGCGGAAAAATAGGTTGCTGATTTGCTATAAAGCTAAAAATTTTGAAACTGTCAAATCATGAGAACTTATTCTGGTGTTTTACTGTCAATTCGCTTATATTGGTGCTCATACCATTTATTGTTACAACTTTTAAGTTGGGATTGTAAAATTATAGAACTCCTAATGCTATGGTGTATGCTTGTAATTGCTAACATATTGTCGTTTTTCTATGATGCCATTGCATGTAGAACCACAGAAAACCATCCAAGAGATTGCAAAAGCTCTCATCAGTTCCAGTATATCCGTAAAGGTACTACATTTCATTATTGACATGTGCTACTTTAATGTTTCTATTATCCGATATAGGCCTCATATTTGAATTAAGCATGTTGATGATAAATTTCAATTTCCATGTATATATCATGTTTCCCTTTGAGTGCTTTAAATGTTTAAAATCCAAGCAAGCAATGCTGGATGAGTAACAATGAATGTAATGGAAACGAGTACACAGAGGGTGAAACCTCTTTTTGACATTCATCAGCACATATTGGCTCGTGACATACTAGTTATGAATTCCCCAAATCTGGAAACGTTTAACTGAATTCTTGACGAGCAGATAAATACAAGGGTATATGCCGAGATCTAAGAGAATGAGTTTGATGAAAACATTAATTCAATGAGTTTGATGTGGTTCCTTTATGATGGTACAATTATGGTTTTGAAAGGATGAAAATATAGAGAAGGATAAGAAAAACCCCTGGATCATCAAAATTAAAAATTTCTCTGGCATCTTTTTTGCACCTGCTATCCAGAGACAGTTCAGAGGAAAAAAATAATTTGAAATCTGCACTTTATTTGCTTCTTTGAGAATCTTGCGGTTATCATACCGTGAGATCTGGTATTATATACGCCAATCAGGAGGTCAATGCACCTACTTTCGTTTACTATATGGACTTGTCAGATCTCTTTGATATGATATCTCTGCATTTACGTAATAATATGTCACTTTCACCTTTTCCAATTTTTCTTCCTGGATAATCATCAGAGTAGTTGTTGCAATTTCTATTTTATTGTGATTATTACTATTTGCCATCCACTTCTGTATTACAGAATTGAGCAAAGTAAATTTATTAATTTCTTCCATTCTTAGGTAATCCATGCAAATGAGGAGAAAAGGAAATTGATATTTTCTGAAAAGGAAGCCCTTTGGTCTAAGTTCTCTCAACAGATTAATGTTGGGGAGATTTTCGAGGCAAGGGTGGGTTCTGTTGAGGATTATGGTGCCTTTGTTCATTTACGTTTTCCAGATGGTACTTTCTATCTTTGAGTGTTGTTTCTAGTATGGATGCACTTTATGCATCATGCAAAAATCATTAGTGGCATGTGGATGCAGGTTTCTATCATCTCACTGGACTTGTACATGTCTCTGAGGTATCCTGGGATTTAGTTCAAGATGCGAGAGACATCCTAAACAAGGGTGATGAAGTGAAGGTCAAAATTACTAAGATAGATAGGTGATTTTGCTACTCTCCTGCTTTATTTAACTTCTCTTAATATTTTTTCTGTGCCACACAATAAAGCCCATTAGGACCATTACTCAAGTTCAAGCATGCGAAATTCTATTAATGCATGGTTCTGTTATTATAATGGACATGAGCCCATTGCAATTTAGCTAAATAGGAACCCAGACAAAACTGGAGTACTGATATTATGTCTATAGATATATAATAAAGTCAGTCCTAGTTATGATGCCTATATCTTGTTTACCTGAGCCTGTAAAACTGAAGGAATGCCACACTCTAGAAAGCACGGACACTTTCCTGGAGGTCCCGTGTCCGTATCGTACACGTGTCCGGCCCCGATACGCCTCGGACACGCCCGGACATGTGTCCGATACTCCGTAGGAGTATCCGATTTTGTTAAATTAAATTTTTTATTTCGGACACAGCAGGACACACCTAGGATATGGCCAGGACACGGCAACAAATATATATATATATATATTTTTTAAAAAATAAAAAATAAAAAAAAATAATTTGCTAAAAATCTACCTTCCTTTCTTGTAATAGAACATGACTTTTAGATTGCAAAGCTACCGTTGTAATGTCATTTGTTTCTCAACTATATAATTAATATTTTTGTGATGAAATAACGTCTTTTAACCTTTTTTTGTAAAGGAAGCTATGAACATATAATTTATATATCTAAATTAATGAATGATTCAATGGTGAACTTTGATATTTAATGTGTGATGATATCATATCTTGGGTTTAATTTTTCTTAGTTTAGTAACATTGTATATAAAATTATTTGTATTTTTTTATGTAAATATATTATTTATTATTTAATTTTTGCCATATCCCGCCGTACCCGGTCCTGTTTTTTTGAGACTTGCTGTATCCCCGTGTCCGTATCGTGTCGTATATGCACCCCGTGTCCGTATCCGTGCTACATAGGCCACACTTCATCTGCACGTGCATTAATCTTTATCATTGTTGACGTAATACTACGTGGATTTTGTTTGCCTCTGCCTCTCTCTCTCTCACACCCACACCCACACCCACACCTACACCTTTATAATCACCAATCCCATAAACACTATTATGCCACTGCCCTTGCTTTTCCTCTCTTTAATTCTCTTTCTTACATAAGAACACAATCCATCACAACTGGATCAGCATAACCATCACCTACAGTATTACACCTAAATTTTGCGAATAGTCTATGGACTACAACCATCACTTCCCCTACTGTTTTGATATAATCGACATTCTTGTACCGTTCACTAAAATCATATATTACTCTCCTATATAGCATATTAGATATTACAGTTGCATTGCCTTCAGATGAGAACACCGCATGTTAAAGTCTATGTAACAAGCTTACTTCTTTGGCTTCCTCATCTTATGTTCCTTCTTCTGATGAATCAAAAAGCTGAACACCATCAACCTCTTCTATGGTTCCACCCTCCTATCCATCTAACAATTATGGTTTGTAGGTTCACATGCTGTAGAATATGGTTGTGGTTGAATTTGTTTTTCCCTGTTAAGCTGAGTCAATATTAATTCCTTCCATTATGTGATGGTGATATCCCATTCTGCACTAATCTTACACGAATGGAGTTTATGGAGGTTAAGCCTTTGCATGGTGCTCTAGCAAGTCGCTGATGAGGGGGATTCAGCTCCCCATTGTGTTTTTACATATGAATTACTGGTCCTATGTCGAGCTGAAATTGTTAGGAAGTATATCGAAACTCTAGATGACAACTTAATATAGAATGTTTGATTTGTTTTTTACTCGCGGAATCCCATGTTGGTGCCTATTTATTTGCCTTATTTTATTTTCCCTTTTCAACTTGTAGAACGAAAGAGGGTAATCTTGGGTTGGAAGTGGGGTGGTGGAACAGATGGAGTGAACATAATTGGTAGAGATTAATCGAGTGTGACACAAGTTGGTGGAGTCAGCACTTTAGGCAACACTCTTCTGTCTGGTGGAGTAATGACTTTTTGTGAGAGGATGACCGAGTAGCCCTAGAAATTCCATTCAAGCACTTCACTTTCAATACACATTTTCTACCAAAATTATTTGCTCCTTGTTGGGAAAGGGGATTTGCGCTCTTGCTTTAACCCAAAAAAAAAAAAAAAAAACTTCTTATGACCTGTGACCTCTCTTATGTTACATGGACTCCGATACAGGTGTTTGGAATTGATATGTGTCTAAGCATTGGTACTATCAAATGCCAAACCCAAAGCCACAGGGTTTATCAAAAATATTTGTCTTCTTATATTTTCTTCATATGTCAATAGGAAATGATATTTTGTATAGCATGGAGTGTTCGACATGGGTGCATAATCATATTGAAGTAATGGTGTTACCTGAAACATAGTAAGAGATTTTTTCGTACATCTATATCACAAACGTAAATGACGTGATATGTTTGCTAGGTATACGCCTGATCAGGCATTTAGGATGTATATCTTGTATCAATACCTAAGTTTCCAACACATTTATATTTTTCATTCAAAAGAGCTCACATGACATGATCTAAGCCATCATGTGTAAGAGGAAAGTCTTGAATGGCTGAGTTGGTGAGAATCATATATCAGTTTGGATTTTCCTTTCGGTCAATGCATGTCCTTTACCTGACGAACAAATATCTTTCTATTCACTATTTAAGCCTTACATAAATTTATTGCAGGGAGAAGTCAAGGATTACATTGTCCATCAAACAACTGGAGGAAGATCCACTTTTAGAAACTTTGGACAAAGTCATTCCTCAGGTGTGAAAGGGTGTTTAATATTATTACCTATACTTGGCTTGTTTCAATCAAACATTTCGTCTTTACAGACCACGTATAAGTTATTGATAATAACTGCACTTCACAGGATGGTTCTGTTGATCCTGATTCTTCGAGCACAAGCGATAATTATGATATTGAACCTCTTCCAGGGCTTGAAGCAATACTTGTAGAGCTACGACAGGAAGATGGGTATGTTCTGCTGCATATATAATTAAGCAGTGAATTTTTTTTTAGCTTCTTAGGACAGAACTATCTGTTCATTATTATTGTTAATTTTTTATTTTTTGTTTTCATTCTAGAGTCTTCCATTATATGTTCAACTTTCTCCTTGTGCTTTGACTTGCTATTCTTCCACTCTTCTTTGTTTTTGTTGCCTGTGGGTTTGTGTGGGTATGGGTGCATATGTGCTCATCATTATTCTAATATAAATGGAATGAAAATTTTATTTTGATCCGTATAGTGTTGCAACATGGTTGACCCTAAAGACGAACTTTTAAAGGACATTTTTCTCTTTTGAGTTGTGGACCTATTTAGTACTCTTTTGTAACCCGATAATTAAGAGCATTTAAGATGTGGGGTGGGACAGGTGAGACACTGAAATTTTACATGAAAGAGAATGCAAACGAGAGTTAGGGTTTGAGGGATGAGACTTGCAACCTCCTAATTTTCGCATAGGTGAAACATTCGTCTAATATTTATCATGGACATTGGCACAACTTGTGTTGGACCACATAAAAAATATTTGTGTTCTTTGTGTGTGGCTTGTTTACTTTTATGTGAACTTTCTTGATTTGTTTTTGGTTCACATCATTTCTTATAACATTAATGTAATAACTTTCACATAAATTAGAGGAGAATTCAGAAGTTAAAACAATGTCAAGACAATGCTCTAGATATTTCTATATCTATGTATATATATATGAATTTGAACTCGCTAAGAACATCTTAAACAAAGAACAGAGTTTGTATGCAAAGTGTACCAGGTTTGCAATTGGGGTTGGCAGAAGAAAGGACAGAGAGAAATAAGATAAGAATTTTCATCGTGAGATAGAGACTTCATACTATCTATCTTGTGTTAATAGGAGACTTGTAATAACGAAAATGACCCCATCTACATTTGTTTCTACCTTTCTACCAAGATCTTGCCTAGTAAATGAGCTAGTTGTTCCTCAAACTTTACTTGAGGAAGCTAAAGTTTGTCTAGGGAATATTAGAGGTCATTAGAGGCCCTAGAACAATTCTTTCACACATTTCCTCGGGCTATTCCTAGATTTTCCTTTAGAAAATTAGGTGGCGACGTTGCTGCTGTCAGAAGACCTATGTTTTATCTGTGGTTGCTGGAAGTAGTATTATATCCTTTCCTAATCCATTCTATAAAAAATATGGATGAACAAAATTGTTTTCTCACCATTATGCACTAAGATAAGGTGGCGTGCATACAAGATGGCCTAAACTACTTTACCCATTCTAAATCAACTAAGTAGAAAGAAACTAATTATTACATTGCATAAGAAACTTCTAGTGAATTGTGTTGGTGATACTGCTTTTAGCGTGTCATTTGCATAGATCTAATATCGGGATCCATTTGTCATGTCCGACATTAGTGTGTTGCACATTTTGAAGTGTCTAGGTAACATAGCTTAACTGAACTTTATTAATTTCAAATTAAATTTCTTAGTGTGAGGTGGATAATTTTCTGGTTGATGTTTATAACTGGAACCTGCTAGATTCCTAAACAAGTACAAGTAGCATTGTCTGCGAGTGTTTTAACCTTTATGCAAGTGCTCTAGATATTTATCTTGGGTATTTTTTATATGCTGCTCCAGCATTTATGATGTAAGAATCACTCGGCAAGGATTTGAGAAACGCGTCGTTTCACAAGATTTGCAGCTTTGGCTTTCAAACGTAAGTAGTTGCTCATGCTCAAAAGTACACATTCTGGTGCCTTTTATGATGTCAGAAAATTTTAATCTTGAATTAAACAGGCTCCACCCAGTGGCAAACAGTTCACTCTCCTAACTCGAGCTGGAAGACAGGTACATTCTCTCTCTCTGTCCCTCCCTCTCTCCCTCTCTCTCTCTCTCTCTCTTTATATATATATATATATATATCTCAATTCTGCTTTCTGCTTTGTACTTCAGGTGCAGGAAATACAGTTGACAACATCACTAGACCAGGAAGGAATAAAGAAGGCATTGCAGGTAGTACTCGCGCGTCTACCCTGAACTGAAGCCCGACATTTATCTGCATACCATCACCCAGGTCTAACATCAAAGTACAGGAATGAAAGAAATATCTTCTTTGTGTTAGGATTAAGCCTTTCATCCGTGCAGAAGCCTACGTGCGCATAGCCTGGACCGTGCTATCTGTATATTTGTGAGTAGCTCACTTAGCTCATCTTGTCAATCGAGTATCAAAGTGCAATATAGAAACTGTACCGAATTTCGTTGTTAAATACTGTTGATAGTCAACTTTTTTACCGGATTGCAGTTTCCTCACAACTCTTGTCTGGTAATGAAATGGAATAGCTAGTTCCTCATTCTATTTAGCAAACTATGTATATAGTCTGCCTACATATTTTGGATTGTGTGAAGCCAACGAGTTCCGCATTTTAACATGAAAATGCTTTGGAGCTGATCATAAAATCCAGAAGCACATGTTGATCTTACTGATTAACAAAGAGAACTCTTGATTGCAATGCCTGGCCTAGTTCATGCCATTTTCTCAATATCAGCCTAGTCATCCCCATTAGTTTTTATTTTCATTTTTTCCTTCTCAAAGGATTTAAAACCATATAGGAATCAATCCGTAATACAATGTGAAACATTTTTATTCACCTCCTACCACACAAAAAAGAATTCGGTAAAATACATTGAGCTCCCTTTAGGTTTGATTTTGTAAGTACATTTGTTATTTTTGGCATGTTTTAGTTAATAACCATGTTGAGTGAATTGTGAGGTTGGGTAGATTTAGGAAAATTATAGTGGCCAAGCAAAGGTGTCAAAAAGATATCGACAAGCTTCTTCAAACTCAAACCAAGCTTAAAGTAGCAAAGAATACGAAAGAAATTAAGTGGAAGCAAGTTTGAACCATGAAACGCATTGCGAAGGGCAAATTGGACATTATACAAGTCTTATATATTAGTACGAGTGCCATAGAAGCAAAAGCCATATGAAAATACCAGATATTGAAAAAAGTCAAATTTTGACATTTTGGTGTGTAAACTTACGCTTACAGTAGCCAAACAATGCCCAAAAACTGGAATTTTGCACAAAGTTGTGCTTTGCACTGTGCTCTAGATTGCGCTTAAGCGGAGTTTGAGGTGCACTTAAGCGTAGTAGAAGTTGTGCTTAAGCGCAGGTCACCAACTAATACCCGAAATTTTTGGTTTGGTGTAATTCCAGTTGTTGTGACATATTATGACTTGGGGTATACTCCAAGACATCCTAGCACATGTATAAGGTATATTTACACAAAAATTGGGTGGATTCACTCCTAATTAGAAGAGGAACACACAAGGGAAAAATCTCAGTTCAAGAAGGAAACAAGTCTACTCAAAGAAGAATTCTTTTCTTTATAAATCTCAGTTCAAGAAGGAAACGAGTTGTTCTTGGCTTGGCAGCCAGCTTAAACCTGGAGATCGAACAACTGGATGTAAAGACCGCATTTTTATATGGTGATCTGGATGAAGAAATCTACATGGAGCAACCTGAAGGATTCAGAATCAGAGGAAAAGAAAATTTTGTGTGAAGATTGAGGAAAAGTCTCTATGGGCTTAAACAAGCACCAAAATAGTGGTACAAAAAGTTTGATTCATTCATGGACCAGAATGGGTACAACAGAACCACTGCAAATCACTGTGTATTTGTCAAGAAATTTCCTTACGGAGATTTTATCATCCTCTAGCTATATGTCGATGATATGTTGATCGTTGGCCATGACAGCAGCAAGATCAACAAGTTGAAGAAGGAATTGAGCAAGTCATTTGCTATGAAGGAGTTGGGACCGACAAAACAAATCTTGGGAATGCAGATCTCTCGAGACAAACAGAATCACAAGCTCTGGTTATCTCAAAAAAGATATATCGGCAAAGTTCTTGAAAGATTCAACATGAGCAAAACAAAATCAGTCAGTGCTCCACTTGCAAGCCACTTCAAGCTGAATATGAAGCAGTGTCCTTCAAGTGAGACGGAAAAAGCAGAAATGAAGAAAGTGTCTTATGCTTCAGCGGTTGGCAGCTTGATGTACGCCATGGTATGCACGAGGCCTAATATTGCTCATGCAGTTGGAGTTGTTAGTCGGTATATGTCAAATCCTGGAAAGGACCATTGGGCAACAGTAAAATGGATCCTCAGGTATCTTAGAGGAACTACCAATATTTGTTTATGTTTTGGTAGTGGTAAACCTTTATTGGAAGGTTGCACAGATGCAGACATGGCCGGAGACAGTGACTCGAGAAAATCCACATCAGGATACCTAATCACTTTTGCAGGGGGGGCAGTTTCATGGCAATCCCGATTACAAAAGTGTGTTGTCTTATCCACCACAGAAGCTCAATACATTGCAGTAACAAAAGGATGCAAAGAGATCTTGTGGATGAAGAAGTTTCTTCAAGAATTGAGACAAGAGCAGGAAAAGTATGTCATACATTGTGACAGTCAGAGTGCTATTCATCTTAGCAAAAATTCAACCTTCCACTCAAGGTCCAAGCACATCGATGTCAGGTATCACTGGATCCGTGACGTGCTAGAAAACAAACTTCTACAGCTAGAGAAGATTCACACAGATGATAATGGATCAGATATGATGACCAAGAGCCTGTCCAGAGAAAAGCTAGAAGTTTGTAGAGAAGAAGCTGGTTTAACACCAGTCCCAAATTGGCAGTAAGGGGGGATCAGCTGAAGACGTTCTCCTCTGATTGATATGGAAGGGGGAGAATTGTTAGTTCCATATCCTATACACAGCTGCAGCCTGCTCTTCAACAACAACCATCAACCTCCACAGCCGCCTCATGCATGCCAACAACCACAGCCGCCGCATGCAAGCTAAACCATCAACTTGCAACTGTCCAAATCACGCATGTGTTGTTGATGTCAAAAATGGCGGCCGAGTTGATCACGCGCGAAGACTTCATGCCATGCCTGTTGTTGAAGTGTTTGTCTGTATATGATATCCATTGTGTATATATATGGGCAGTGTATGGTATGCAAACATAAGCCACTAGTGTAAAGAGAGGCAAAGTGATACACAAGAGAGTTTGTGAGAGAGAAAATCATAGAGTGGTATGTGATGTTGTAAGAGAGAGTTGTGAGGTTGAGTAGATTGAAAACACTTGTATCCTCCTCCCTCCATTCTCGGTTTTGCTTCAAACCGAAGATAGTGAAACCTCTCAAAGTGGACGTACTCGATTATTTGGGAACCACTATAAATTTGGTGTCTATTGTGTGTGTGTGTTTGAGTTTGATACTGGTTTGGACCCAACAATATTTTACCCGAAAGAAACCCATCTTAGGTTTTGCAAAATGTAAATTTACTCAGCTAGATCCTTAAACCATAGGGATGGAATGACATAGGGTCATTGCATTGAACTCAGCACACTAAAAGTTGATGTTTAGTGGTGACTCCGTACTCTCTATGCCCTATTACATACCATTTAAACTCTTGTTTTCCTAATACCATCTTCATTTGCACTCAATAGAAAAATTCTCTTATGAGAGTGTTGTAAGAACAATTAGGGCAACACTTAGGCCCTGTTTGGTAACCAGTTTTTGCTGGTTTTGTCTTGATTTGTTTTTGTTTTCAAAGACTAAACTTGTTTGGTGGGTTTTGTTTTTAAATTCAAAACCAAAACCACTTAAAACTTGGTCTTGGATTTTGTTCAAAATAAAGTAAAACCAAGACAAAAAAAAAGTTGGTCTTTCTTTGTCTTAGCCCACAATTTTTGACTTTTCTTTCTTTTTTTTTCTCTCTCTTATATATATATATATAATTCATGTACTAAAATTAAAAAATAATATATATTAATATATATAGAATAATATATATTTTTTATTTTATAATAATATATAAAAAATAATATTATTAAATATATATATAAATTCAAAAATAATATATAAAATTCAAAAATAATATATATTAATATATATAGAATAATATATATATTATTTTGTAATAATATATATAGAATAATATTATTAAACATATATATATTAAATATATATAAAAATAATATATAAATTCAAAAATAACATATATAAAATAATATATAAAATTCAAAAATAATATATATTAATAATATATAGAATAATATATTATTATTTTATAATAATATATATAAAATAATATTAATTATTATTTTATAATAATATATATAAAATAATATTAAAGATATATAATAATATATAAATTCAAAAATAATATATATATAAATATATATAAAATTAAAAAATAATATATATTATTTTATTAAATATATATATAATATTTTTAAATATATTATTAAATATATATAATATATGGTATATATTTAATAATATATAAAGTTATATACATAAAATAATATATAAACTAATATATATATAAAGTTTTTGTTTTCTCAAACCAGACCAGAAATACCAGACCGCTTACCAAACAAAATTTTAGATTCAAGACAAGACCAAACAAGACCAGACAAAACCAAACCAGCCAAAACCAGACAAGACAAGACCAGACAAACCCCTTTCCAAACAGGCTCTTACTCAACAATAGAAAGTTGGAATACATTTTGGTTAGAGTAGGATTTCTGAACAAATACATAGTAAATGTATATGCATATAAGCTCCTCTTTTGAGCATTTTATGTCACTTCCATCATCTGATTGAAAAATCAATCTCAATTGGAGTCCAGATTAGGGTTTTTTTCTATATTGGATTTCAGTTCCCATCGACAATGGGAGACTGATTTATTGGCAAATAGGCGAAGGAATAGATTCATCATTCCACTCCAATCGATTCAAGAACTAATACCTCATTCAGGTATCTCGATTGAAATACCCATAAATGGCATTTTCCGTAGAAATAGTATTCTTGCTTATTTTGATGATCCTCGGTATGGAAGAGATAGAATTCATTTACCCAGATATTGTGTTTTTGTGTGCATAAGAGCTTTTTAATTTATGTTCGGCAGAAGCTTATACCATATTCCACTCAATAAATATCTATAAATGATACAGGTCTAAGTTTTCATAAACAGCTAAAAAATTAAGAGTGGTATGCCTCAGCAAAGAGTCTAATCTTCTCCCCCATTATCAGTTTTGAAACAAATATTTTGTATCATAACATGTAACAAATTCTTCCATTTGAAAAATGAGTGACAGATGGAATGGCTGACCAAATAGTAGTTGAGTCATATATTTGTGTGAAAACCAAACCACCCACATCCAATCTTCAAATATATATATACACATATAAAAACATATATATGATTTTTGTAGATGACCCACATTATGTTTTGAATTCATGCCAATACCTGGATACCATATTATAATTGTGTTGGAATAAAAAATTATCAAACCCATCTAATACGCAACTGTTGGTATATTTCAATTGATATAAGGGGAAAAACTACATACTCAAATACTCTAGCTTATATAATTGTATATAGATATAAGAGTTTAGTTGGAATGGAAGAGAATCATAAGGGTGTTTAGAGCATTTTGTGTACACTAGTTATCACTCGTTCATTTATTATCAATCATATTTGTGCAATCAATTTTTAATGATATTCAATACAGAAAATACCATCTATCCTATGGCACGTGTGCCTTCTACTTTGAAAACAAACTTCATACAAGTACATTTGAGAGAGAGTTGGTCAAAATTCCAAGATAGAGTTGGTCAAAATTCCAAAATTTATTCTTTTTTACTTGTGAGATTTGAATAGTCAAATTGATGTCGATGTCACCAGTAAATAAATTAATGAAAATACTTTGTTATATAATGTGGCTTAGGTCTTGTTTGGCATAATTTTTGTTTATGGCTTTTCGCAGAAGAAAAAAAAGAGGCAGAAGCTATTTTGAGAAGCTGGTACCCCCAGCTTCTCTAAAATGCTCTTCCAATGTCCAAAAGTTCTTCTAAAAATTTTGTCAAACACCGTTCAAAATAGTTTTTACCTCCAAGAAATCAAAAGCAACGTTTAAAAAGTCAATCCAAACAAGGCCTTAGTGTACGACTTTCGGTGAAATATTGTAGTGGAGAATAAGTTATGGCTATTTAAGGGTGGACATCAGAATGAGATGCTTTGTTACTCTTTTACCTATTTAGGGTCTGTTTGATTTCTGGTATGGTCTGATTTTGTCTGGCTGGATTGGTCTGGGCTGATTTTGTTTGGTCTCGTGTGGTTTGGTTTGGTTTTGGTGCTGATTGAAATTATGTTTGATAAATGGTCTACTCTTTCTAGTCTGGTATGAAAAAACTAAAACCAAACCATATATAAAATTCAAAAAAATAATTTTAAATCTGAAAAAAATATAAAAAATGAAAAAATATATATATAAATTTGAAAATAAAATATAAAAAAATTGAAAATAAATATAAAATTCGAAAATCATATATAAAATTTTAAAAAATATTTAACATTAGAAAAAAATATATAAAATTATAAAATTCAAAAATAATATATAAATTTTGAAAGAAATATTTAAAATTCAAAATATATATATAAAATTCGAAAAAAATATTAAAATTCAAATATAAATATATAATTCAAAAATATATAAAATTTTGAAAAATTATATTAAAATCTGAAAATATATAAAAAGGGGGAAAATATATAGATTCAAAAAAAAATTAAATTTCAAAAAACATACCTAAATTATAAAGTTCAAAAATAATATATAAAATTTGAAAGAAATATTTAAAATTCAAAAACATTATATAAAATTCGAAAAAATATAAATAAATTAAGAATATATATATATATTATAGAAATAAATAACAAATTAAAAAATTTATTGTTTTATTATTAATTTTTGTATTATTTAATTCAGTTTGCTTATTATTTATTTATTTATTATTATTTTTATGTATTATTGAATTCATTTTGTTTATTATTCATTATTTTTATTTTATTTATATATATGCTTTATTTAATTTATTATTTATATTATTAATTTATCATTTAATATTATTTATTTGTTTGTTTAAGTAATTTATAAATATATTTTATTGTTTATTATCAAATTTTATATTTTTTCATTATTGCTTCAAAATTTATATATATATATATATATTAATTTTATTTATTATTTCAAATTTTATATATATTGCTTCAAAATTTATATTTCGAAAATATTTCGAATTATATATATTGCTTCAAAATTTATATATTTGTTTCAAATTATATATATATATATATATATATATTAATTTTATTTATTATTTTCGAATTTTATATTTTTTTTTGAATTTTATATATATTTTCAAAATTTATATATATTTTCGAATTTTATATATATTATTTTCGAATTTTATTTATATATATATTATTTTGGAAATTTATAAAATGGCGGCTAGATTTCATTACTGTGTGTATAAAATGGTCTGGTCTGGACTGGTTTTGTTTGGTCTTGTGTGGTCTGGTTTGGTTTTGGTGCTGATTGAAATTCTGTTTGATAAATGGCCTGGTCTTTCTGATCTGGTTTGAAAAACAGGCAAAGACAAGACAATACCAGACCAGAAATCAAACAGACCCTTAGGGCCCGTTTGGGAACTTAGTTTTGGTCTTGGTCTTATGATTTTGGTTATGGTGGTCTTGGGTGGTTTTAGGTAAATCTAAAACCTATATATAATGTTTGGTAAGGAGTTGGTCTTCGTTTTGGTATAATTATATATATATACTAATATGTATTAAAAATATATAAATATGAAAAATATATATATAAAATTGGAAAAAAATATTAAAATGAATATATATATATAATTAAAAATATTTAAAATTTCCGAAAATATTTGACATTTTTATTTTTTTTATTCCAAAAAATATATATATAATCGAAAAAAATATTTTAAAATGTGAAAATTATATATAAAATTCAAATAATATATCTTAAATTTGAAAAAATATATATAATTCAAAAAAAATATAAAATTCTGAATAATTTTATTATATACTAAAAAATTTAAAAATTTAGAAAAAAAGGATATAAAATGGGGAAAAATAATTTTTTTCCGAAAAATAATTTTTTTCCCGAAAAAATAATTTTTTTCCTAAAGAATAATTTTTTTCCGAAAATTAATTTTATTTCGGAATAAAATTATTTTTCCGAAAAAATAATTTTTTTCCAAATATTATATATTATTTTTTTCAAAATAATTCTTATTTTCGGCCATATATATATATATATATATATGTATAGAGAGAGAGAAAAAAGTCAAAATTGGTAGGCCAAAACCATGGTTTTAGTGGTTGGTTTTAAAAAACCCAAAACCAAGTTCAAAACCCACCAACCAAACATGGTTTGGTCTTGAAATCAAAGACCAAAACCAAAACCAGACCCAAAATCACATATCCAAACAGGCCCTTAGTGTTCAATAATACATATTGATTCCAATTAAGTTTGGTGTTAGATCACAAAAAAAATATAATAATAATAATAATAATAATAGTGGAAGCAACACTGTTGACGTTGAAAATAAATGGATGCATTGTGGAGGTCACTATAATTGCAATTCTTGCATGAGTTAGACCTTGTCATAGTTATCATGAACTATTATCATGAACTATTATCATTCACCTCAATAAAGAGATTTATTATAATTTCAATAAGTACTTTAAGACCATATTTGAATTGACTTTTCAAATGTAATTTTTTAATTTTTTGAAATTTTTTTATTTTGAATGGTGTTTGACAAAAATTTTAGAAAACTTTCTGAATCTTGGAAGAGCATTTTAAAGAAGTTGGGGTACCAATTTCTCAAAACGAATTTTGCTTATCTTTTTTTTATGTGAAAAGTTAAAAGTAGAATCTATGACCTAAGAATATTTTAAAACTGGATTTTTTTAGTAACTGCTGCTAAACTTTTGCCACCAAATCTCTATTTTGTTGTAGTATAATTTACATGTTCATGAAATATATAGTCTGAAGAAAATATACCGACTACTAAGAATCAAATTTCTTTCCTTTTCGCACTTTACATAAGAAAATATGATTAAGAACCAAATAATGCAAAACTGTTATGATTAGGAGCTATTATTAGGCATATAAGTCAAAAGGCATTATAGTCATTTCGATACTTTGTCAAATAATTGACTAACAATTCATGCACTCAAAAAAGTTGTGAGAGAGTTGTCAACTTCTTAAAATCTAGGGTTAACTTCATTTATACCCCATGAGGTTTGTCATATTTTCATTTTGACCCCCTTAGGTTTGCATATCTTCATTTACACCCCCTCATGGTATGAAATGTCTAAAATACCCTTATACCAAACACCCCTTAAATCAATTTAATCTCTTAATCAATTTAACCCCTAAACCAAACACCAACTAGAATCAATCTAACCCTTAAACCAAACACCTCAACCCCAACTATCTCTCTCTCTCTCTCACACACACACACACACCTCTGCACACACTACACAGACGCACACACACATATATATACACACACACATATATATAGATCTATACATATATATATACACACACACATATTGTAGAGACTCGTCGTTCTTCAATCTTGACCCAACCCATCCATTTTCTCTCTTCATTCTTCAATCTCCAAGCCCCCAATCGGAAACAACCATGACCAAGATCGATGCCCTTCGTCGATTCCTCCTCCCCTGCTTCGCCTCCCACTCCACCACCACCACCACCACCACCAAGAGACGCATAAACACCTCGCTTTGAGACGACATCGAAACCCCCAAAACCCAAGAAGACGACGACTCCACCTCCACCGACACTAGCACCGCTGTCGGCCACCCCCTGGCGCCGCCGCGACCCTCCAAGACAATGGTCATCGGAACCATCTTCGGCCACCGTCACGGCCACGTCTGGTTCTGCGTCAAACACGATCGCCTCAACACCAAACCCTCCCTCCTCCTCGAGCTCTCCGTCCCCACCCACAGGGTTGGTCTGGGTCACCCTGAATGCCAACACCCGCCCGATTCTGAACTCGGATCATGCCCGCTCCACTCCATCCCCATATCAAAGTGAAGATATGGTTTTTTTTAATTTTATATATTTGTCTTGAATTTAATATGTTTTTAAAAAAAAAATTCAAAAATTCTATATATATTTTATTTTATATATATTTTTTAATTTTATATATATATTTCAAATTTTTTATGTTTTTTTGTGATTTTTATATTTATTTTCGAAATTTAATATGTTTTTCTGAAAAAAAAAAAAATTCGAAATTTATATATTTTTTAATTTTATATTTATTTTCGAATTTATAATAATTTTCAAATTTTAATATATATATTTTTTAATTCTATATATATTTTGAAAATTTAGTACAAATTAAATTATTAAATGATGGGAGGGGTCTAATTGATAAAAGCACTATCCTTGTTTCCAAACAGAACAAGGATAACACATTGAGGGTAGTTTAGGGATTTTAAAAACAATTCAGGCTGATGTCATCGTTCAGGGGGTCTAAGTGATGAGAATATTGAACAGTAGGGGGTGTAAATGAAGATATGCAAACCTGAGGGGGTTAAAGTGAAGATAGAACAAACCTCAGGGGGTGTAAATGAAGTTATCCCTAAAATCTAATGTCATACAAAAATAAATTTTACATCTGATTGTAATTTAAACAAATTTGAAGGGATGTCACTGTAATTAATCCTAAAAAACATTTTTTTCCCTCCAACGTAGTCAATTTGCTGCACTTAAATAAAATCTCATTTTGTTTGTGTACTAAACAGCAAGTAGCTTTAAGAAAAAAATAATTACTAAAGGAAGTTGTTTGTATAAAAATGATATGGGAGGGAAGGTTGTATAAAAAGGAAGTTCGATTGGATGGAAATGAGAGAAAAGAAAAGAAATGATAAGATTAGTTATGAGAGAAGAGAAATGATAACAATATTTTAAATTTATGTTTGTATAGATTATAAAAGAAATGAAATGAAATAAAATGATATCATTTTTGTTTGGATAAGCTAAATGAAAGAAAAAAAAATGATAATAATTAAATTACTAGTATATCATTTAGTTAATAAAGTTGTTCTTTTAATTATAGAGGATGATTTTGTCATTTTAATATTTAAAGTTGTTATCCTTTCTTTTCTCTCCAAATCTTCTCATTTTTGGAGAGATAGTACCAAAGAATTTTCTAATTATATGTTTATCCCTTCAAATCATTTATTTTCTCTTCAATATGTCAACCTAAACACATATAACATTATCCTTTCTTTTCTTTTCTCTTCAAATCTTTTCAAATCTCTCCTACCTAAAGTTTTTCCAGTTAATAAAAGTGACACAAATTCAACTTGGAAATTGGGGCTAAGAAGATCAATACTCGTTGAATACCACCACTCTTACTTGCATTTAGCCTCATTGGATTGGCACAGTAAGGGCTCCACAAATGTAAGGGAAAATCTAAACCATTTGATGTACGATGTGAGTTAAGTGGTGGGACTCTGGTGATGGGATTATGGGCCCCTAGTGGTGGGACTGTCGAGCCCCAGATGAATCCAAGTCATTGGATGATTGGTAGGCCCATCACTATACCATGTCAGTGAGAGGTGCAATGGAGAAGATTCAGATTCTCCTGTACAATACGTTAAAAACATGTTCATAAATTTAAAACTCATTATTTTAATAATAACACATTTCTATCTTTCTTGGATATTCCAAAAACACATTTCTAATTATTTTTGATAGAAAATATGACTTTATCAGTGTACATGAGAGTTTTCTCTGCCCATATAAAAGTCTCATCCCGACCAAATTGATTCTAGAAAGGTCCGAGATGATGATCCAGTCATTATACCTACATCATAACCCGACCAATACGTCAGTCTTGTAGTCCATCCTGGTACTCGACCGCCAGATCCCTCTTGTGACCCAACCCGAAGAACATACTAGAAGTAACTCGAAGATTCTAGAATAGACTTGTAGCTCAAGATAATGTCATAGAATATGGACAAAATAGCTGACGTGTAAAGTAAGGATAAAAATCCAAAATATAAAATGTTGGCCTAATGGGCCAAAAGCCCATAGAGAAAATGTATATAATCCAATAAAGAGTAATGAGAAGGTATCTTTTTGTGTTGTGCAAATTTTGTATCTACAATCAGGATAATTAATAAGACAATATTTGAAAAAAATTCAATATATTTTATACTTGTAATTAGGCACGAACCTAGAAATTTAGGTGAGTGGAGCTAGAATCATATTATTTTAAATTCAGTGAAGGCTTTAGGGGTTTTTAAAAGAATTAAGTGAAGACATGAACATTATTATTATATATTTAAGGGTAAGTAATAGAAGTAACAAATATATATATATATATATATATATATATATATATATCTAGTGGGAGCCACCGCCCCACGGGGATTTCCCTTAGGCTCCATTTGAGATCATAGAATTGGAACATTGGAATTGGAATTGGGGGCTCCAATTTCAAATCCATTGTTTGGATGTAACAAAATATTTTGGAATTGGAATTGAAATGTAATTCCAATAACACTAATTCCACAACTTGAATTTCACAAGAAGAAGTTGTGATTTTCAATTTCACATCTTCTCCAAACCTTGACTCACTAAATATTATCTCTCTAACAAAAAAAAATTCACAATCACCAACATATATACATATACATACGCCTACATATATACACACACACCTATATATACACAAATATATAAAAACACGTTTATATATAAAAACATATATACACATTTATATATACATATACATATACATATATACACATTTATATATACATATACATATACATATATATGAACTCATATATGCATATATATACAAATATGAATACACCTACACACAAATATATAGCCACACACACATGTATACAAATAATCACATACATATAAATTCACGCATATATACACATTCACATACATATATATATATACACACACATACATATTACATACACATGTATATATATGAATACCTATACTTGTATTATCTATCTATCTATATATCTATATATTTATCTATATTGTCTATTTTAATTTTAAAGTTATGATATTTTACATTTAAATTGAGTTGGTTTTGAGATTGAATTCCAAGACACATCAAAACAATATATTTGAAATTGTATTTGTGGAATTGAGATATCATGACATTCCAATTCCAATGCAATTCCAAATTTGTGCTAACACTAGATCTATTATTAATACTAAATAAGAGTTAAAACTTTATATTTAGTTTTCATGAAATTATTCGAAAGCCCTCTCGGTGGTTGTGGCACTGTCGATTTCACTTCGGGTTGGGTTTGCTTTTTACTATACCAAGAGACTAGTAGGTATCTTAAGAAGTGGCAAGTGCCTATTGATTAAGGAATGATGAAGAAACACCAATTCTACTCATAGGCTAATTCGAGTACAATCCGTGTCACTTAAAGAAAGGAGATCCTGTATCTCAAGATATGGCGAAAAAAGTGCAACAATGACAAAAATAGGTTGAAACTGGAAGTAGGGATAACACAAATGGTACCATAGTTCACCATGTCGTTCATTACAATTCGTGTCACCTAATTTTGAACATTTTAAAAAGGTAATACCAATATTCATTTGATACCCATCAAGACATTTAAAGTAATTCCCTTCTTGAAATTCTCGTCTTTTAATAATTGTCTAAGTTTATTACATCGATACTACAACTGCAACAAAACTCGATTCCAATACTATTAACATGCCCTAACTAAAGAGTAAAGATATATATTTTTTATGAATATTATATATTTCTAATTTTATATGTTTTTTTTCGAAATTTATATGTTATATATATTTATAATTTTATATGTTTTTTTTTCCGAAATTTATATGTTTGTTTTCGAATTTTATATATTTTTTCGAATTATATATATATATTTTTGAATTTTATATATTTGTTTCGAATTTTATATGTTTTTTTTCCGAATTTTATATATATATTTTTAATTTTATATTATTTTCGAATTTTATATATATATTTCAAATTTTATATGTTTTTTGAATTTTAAATCATTTTTTATTAAATGCCAGGGGTATTTTAAATCATTAAATCATTTTTACAAATGTTATATATATTGTTTCGAATTTTATATGTTTTGTTTTTTAATTTTATATCTTCTTTTCCAATTTTATAATGTTTTTTCAAATTTTATATATTTTTTCAAATTTTATATATTATTTTATGAATTTTATATTTTTTACGCATTATATATATATTTTTATGAATTTTATATATTTGTTTCTAATTTTATATGTTTTTTTTTAATTTTATATGTTTTCTTCGAATTTTATATATTTTTTTGAATTTTATATATTTTTTATTAAATGTCATGGGTATTTTGGTCCAAAATGATAGAAAATGGGACAAACCTGTACAATTTGATAAATGAATGGATTTGATTTTGTATATAAGGGGGACAAAATTATCTTTTTTAAAATTACAGGAGGTTTAACCCTGAAAAAGATATTTCATCGGTAGATTTCAGATTCATTGTATTATAAAAACTGATTAAAAAACAATTTACAGTATATATAAACTATAGATATATATATATATATATATATATATATATATATATATATATGTTTTTGATTGTCGCTTAACAAAAACACCTACAGAGGCAGGTAGATAAAGTAGTAGGTTATTGACGTTGACCCTAAATGTTGTTCAGTCAACTACGCATTTCTTTATTTGATCCCCTTGTGACCTTGTCTGCTGCCAATGTAGAAATTCACCATTCTCTTTGATTCCCTCTCTCTACATATCCATATAGACATATACGTGTGTATATGTATATATATACACATCACTTTCTCTACTTTCTCTCTCGGCAAGATACATTCATCAACAAGTTAAGGTCACTCCCCCTCCAAATAAACAAATACTATCCCCACACCATCATACGAAACTTCTGGTCAAACCCGACGCTACAACCATCGATTTCCCCAATTTTCAACCCTAGGACATAAACCCTAGCTTCAGCATCATATGGCTCTGACTTTTTCCCTCTCTGTTGATCTTCATTGAGATTCAAAGATGACTCTGTTAGAGGCGATCCAAGGCCCCAAGGAGGCGATTGAGATCAGGGCGTTGGAGGCGCTAGGGTTAGGGTTTGATCTGGCGAGCGATTTCAGGTTGAAGTTCGCGAAAGGGTGTCCCGGTGGCGGGAGATTGGTGGTGATTGATGAGGGGAGCAAGAGGGACATTGTGGTGCCCGGCGGCGGCGTGGTGCGAGGGGTGCCGGAGGATATTCGGTGCGATAAAGGGGACCGAATTCGGTTCAAGTCCGGTGTTCTTGAGTTCAATCAGGTGGGGTTTTTGATGATATGCTATTTTGGATTGTAATTTTGTGTATGGTGTGTGTTGATTTTAGTTGGTGCTATAGTAGTTGGATTGTGTATATAGAATGTGAAAGTTCAAGCAATGTTGGGATTGCAATTGAAAACATTGGTTTGAAAATGAAGGGCGTATTTGATTTGTAATTGTAGAATTGTACGAGTCTGTTTAGTTCAGTTTTTTGAAATGTTTTTTTTTTTCATAAAACTTGGCCTGCATGGTTTGAGATTCTGAAAACAGTTTTCAGTTTTCAGAAAACATACAGAAAATCTGCTTCGTATTTTCAGAAAACTCGGTTATAAAAGGGCCTGTCTTCGGGGAACTATAATAACGGTCTATGATAGTTCTCTGAAAATAGTGTTCAGTTTTTGAGTTTTCGAGGACTGTTTTAAGAGATAGGAGCCAAACAAGGCATTAAATGTATGTTGTTAGAAAAGTTATCATTTACAATTATGTGGAAACAGTTTTATGTTTTTTAAGTTTCGGAGTTAGAACCCAACAGCTCCAATTATTTACAAAAGACAAAGGAAATTAAGTGCTCAATTTGTGATAAAACTTTACACAAGCATTTTCAGAAGTATAGAAGGAAGAGTAACCGAAATGGGCTGTGGATTAAATATTTATTGTAGATACTAGATTTTTTTTTTTTGATAAGTAAGTATTAATTAAAAGGTGCTCAAAAGGGGATTGTAGATACTAGATATCAGGATGCTATGTGTGGCCTTAAATTGCTAAAGATGACAATATCTGCTTGGAACAAACTGGTCTAGGATAAAATGTTGCATGCGGTGTGATATCCTTAACTTAAAGTACTTCTGCCAATTGATGGCTACCACTAGAAGGGCACTGCTACTAATAATAACATGAATGAATCATTTTAGCTGTTTCACGCTGAAACACTCTTTAAACTGATGTTGAATGGAAAGGTGATCAACTAAGTTGAATTGCTATTGTGGGCATATTGGAGCCGCACAACGTACGTGATGCATGTTATGCATAATGTCCAATGGGAGTGGCCATCGTTATCCTTGTCACATCATGTGAAATCAGTATTACTTAAATAATGAACGGGTTGTCTTGATATCATATGTGTTTTTATGGTTCTACTTTCACGCGATGATAGCATACTGTTATGGCTTGCTAGACAAACAAATTATTTTGTGTAACTTTTTGAGTGGACTTTTCCAAAACTTCAAAGCTCTTCCTGGACCTTAGATATATGAAGTTTTGTAGGTTGCCTATTTATGTAATCTTCACTTGCCTTTTGGTCCACTCATTTATACTCTCTACAAAGACATTGTTAGATTTATGTTACTCTAGTCCCCTTCTGTTTTTGGTTCCATCTCATTCTCTGATTGCAGATGTCAGAGTTACTTAATCAGAGATCTTCGGTACAAGGAAAAATACCTTCAGGCTATCTTAATGCTATTTTTGATTTAAGTGGATCCTGGTTGAATGATGCTGCGGATGCGAGATATCTTGCTTTTGATGGTTACTCCATCTCATTGTACTATTTGCACCTAACGGCATCTCCATTGGTACTCCATGACAAAGTAAAGAAATCTGTTCCATCTCACTGGAATCCAGCGTCATTATCTAGGTAGACTCTCTGATTTAATGAATTCTATTTATTTATTTTAGATACTTTTGAATCTTCTTGTACTTCCTACGCTGAAGTGGTAAGGGACAATTTCTTTTTAGCAATAATTTGCAAAATGACATAATAACAGTGTTTATATTCAGCCGTATTATAGAATAGAATTAGAGATGGTCACTAGGTGCATATCTAACCAGACATGGTCATACCCCAGTATCGTGTGTCTGACATGAGGATTTACTCTGAGAAAAATCCATCTGACAGAGGGAGGGACAATGATGTCAACTTGTAATCTGTGATTCTGGTTTGAGAGAGAGAGAGCGAGGGGGGGGGGGGGGGGGGGGGGGGGGCAAGGGTTGAAAAGGGAAGTGTTGTATTCAATTAGTTGAATGATTTGTTCACTCTCCTAGAATTTTCTCCTTGCTCATCAAATTCGGCTAAGATTTTATATCAGGTTGAATAGTTTGCTAACGTACTCCCTTAGTTTGTTAGTGTTAGGGTGCTTTCATGTGTGTGCTGCTGTTAATATGATGTATGAGTGCTAATTGGTTTTCTTGACAGGTTCATCCAGACTTTTGGAACTCATGTAATTGTGGGGATGGCAGTGGGAGGTCAAGATTTACTTTGTGTTAAACAAAAACCTTCCTCACCAATTCCTCCTGCTGAACTTAAAGGATATTTGGAGGATCTTGGAGATTGTCTATTTTCAGATGGAAGGAGCCCTTCTCTATTAGAGAGGAAGACTCGAGATGGTAAACAAAAGGTACTTGTTATCTTGTTTTTGAATGGTCTTTTATGACTGCAAGGAAAGTAAGAAACTGATAACGTTGTCGATTACAGGTTCCCGAGGTTTTTAATCGTATGTTGCAATCACATACCATGCAATTTACCAGTGTAACAGAAACATCCAGCAAAGACGTAAGTCTCAGGATACTTCATACATTCTGAATAACAGTTGCAAGATTTGAATCTATGAACTAATTTGTAACAGGGACTCACAATTATTTGGTCAAAAAGAGGAGGAGACGTGTTCTCACAGAGCCACTCCAAGTGGCTACAGACTGTGGCAGCTAATCCAGAAGCAATTCTCTTTAAATTTGTACCAATCACTTCTCTCCTTACCGGGATATCAGGGAGTGGCTATCTTAGTCATGCAATCAACTTGTATCTCCGTTGTAAGTGCTTCAAATCTCGGAGGTTTTTTATTTTTTTTAATGGTTTCTAGCCATATAATATGCATAGCTTTTCACTGTATCATTTTCTACCTGTCAGGATCGCTAATGCAAATTGTTTTTAATTCCAAAATATTATGGTAGGAGTATGTGGTGGAGAATGATAAACACATCTTCCAATATAATGTTTTACAAGATGCTAAGCAAAACATCTTTCTCTTTGTACAAGTTGCCTTGGATCATTTTCTTTCCACATATTTTTCTTCAAATGGGACTTCGTTGGATATCCTTGATTTTTTAAGTTATATTTCATCAAGTCCACTACTATCTCTTGCCTCTTTTCAGAACTGGTCCTAGGATTATTTATTTTAATTTTATTGCCTTTTATTTTTACACAATCACTGTATTTCCTTTCTTCTTCTTTTTCTTTTTTTCTTTCTTTTATTTTTTATTTTTTGGTTTCCCTTGGGTAGTAGTAATATACCAGCGTTTACTAAATGTGGTAGATCTTTGATCAAATGCTTCTGTTGCCAGACAAGCCTGCTCTTGAGGATTTGCAATACTTTTTGGAGTTCCAAGTTCCTAGACAATGGGCACCTTTGTTCTGTGAGCTACCTCTTAGGCATCAAAGAAAAAAAGCCTATTGCCCTTCACTACAGTTCAGTTTCATGGGTCCTAAGATTCATGTTAGCTCTACCAAGGTACACATGCTCTCTCTCTCTCTCTCTCTGGATATATATCAAGTTAGTATTTTTCCTGTTTTTGTTTTTAATTCTTTCAGAGAGGCATTCCTGCAATAATTAGCATTTGGGTGAAGGTTGTTCTTAGTTACTTTGTGTATGAGAGAATCTCATTTGATGAATAATTAAGGTGTTTGCTTTAATTGAGAAGGTAAAGATATCTGGAAACCACTAGTCAAGCTTGAACATGTGGGTGGAGGAGGAACTGATTGTATGGTGTGTTTTTGTTATTTTCTCTTCCTTGAAACAAAAGTGACAGATTTTGCAAAAGCGCAAATGAAGAAGTCTACATGGTTTCTGTAATAACGAAAGAAGAAGTTTCATATGTGCTAAGTTATAAATGCTGATAAATAATGAACTTATGACTTCTAGTTATGAGATCCTTTGTGACCTATGTACTTTTGGCGATCAACTGAAGCAAACAGGACTGGGTAAGCAAATTATTACTTACACCTACCTTAACTGGTCACAAACCTAGTTGTGTCAAATGTTTCTGTTTAACTTGTTTTCTGATCGAGTGTAAAATGTAGACTTGTTGAGACTAGTGAATGAACTTGTACGATCTAGTTACTGAATTGGGCTCAGCTTTTCATATATGGATGTTTGTTTTGTCTATGTTAATTTCCAATACACCGTGTCGCAAGGCTCAAATTTCACATTGATTTCTTCTGTGATGGCACTAAGCCAGCCCACGACTGCCTCAAACTTCGTCTTCAGCCAACACCCTGGTGTTTGGAACATACTCCAACTCTGTGCCTGTCATCCATCGGTCCATGTGCCAGCGAATGCCTTCGACATGCCCTGACAATTACCGTGGCCCATGCCATCAACATGTACTGTAAGCCACCAATCGTATGGCCAGCCCAATGCCAAGCCCAATTTTGCATTCCCTTGCTTTGTGGCCTCAGCCTGATGATGCCCAAGGAGGTATTCCATGACCTAACCAAGTGGGTGACGGTGAAAGATGGGTGAGGGGGAGGGGGTGAGGTGGACTAGGACTTTACGAGTTCTTGGTAAATTATAGGACTGCCTCTGGTAGCCTTGCTCTCAAAAGTTGCGTCATTTCAAGTCACGATTCCTTTGTGTAGATGAGAACGCATCCCAGATGAACTCTAATATTAATTGTATGTATTAATTGATTCAAAGTTCTCTGTCTTACTTTCAGGTTTCAAGTGTTCAAAAACCAGTTATTGGCTTGCGCTTGTTCTTAGAAGGGAAGAAAAGCAACTGGTTGGCGATACACTTGCAGCATCTCTCAAGTCTTCCAAATACAATGACATCTGTTAGCCCCACCGAGTGCAGGCCATGCGAATGGCGAGGTTCAGATGATTTTGAAGCTAGTGACCAATTCCTAGAACCAGTCAAATGGAAGCGATACTCGAACGTGTGCTCATCGGTGGTTAAGCACGACCCCAACTGGATACAGGGAGAATTCGGTGGTGTCTTCGTTGTAACTGGTGCGCAGCTCATCACCAAGGGAAAATGGCCGAAAACGGTTCTTCACCTTTGTCTGCAGTTCACCCACCTGCCCAACTGTACCATTAGAAAAACAGAGTGGGTCGCCGCCCCAGAGGCTTCCCACAAATCAACCTTCCTGACAAATCTGAGCACAACTTTCACGTTCACGCAGAGAACAGTAACTGACGGACCTAAGCAGCTTCCTGCGACAATGAACTCCGGTGTATATCCAGATGGGCCGCCAGTTCCAGTTCGCTCGACAAAGTTGCTTAAATTTGTAGATACAGCGGAGGTTGTGCGAGGCCCGCATGATACCCCTGGACATTGGTTGGTAACAGCTGCTAAGTTAGTGACCGATGGTGGTAAGATTGGTTTGCATGTAAAGTTTGCATTATTGGATTATTCAGAGGAATCATAGTTTCATAGTGTTCATACGTGATTGGATGTAATTTTTTTTCTTCGGTTTTTTGGTTCATTTTAAGAATTCTCTCTTTTTCTTTTTCTATTTATACAATAACGCGAGGATAAAAGTGACACAGCTCTGTACAGAAGCAAATACTTTCTAGTGTAACGAATGCAAGAAGTTTCTGTCTTCATGCCGGATGATTTTAGGTATTTTATTGATTCTGTTCTACGATTGTAAAGTTATGTGTGCGAGCCCTTGTTTTTACTGTATCAAACTGCTCTTTATCCATTGGTTTTCGTAATGATGTCTGCTAATACGAGTGTTAATTTTAAATTATTCATTTTATAATACTCGGTTTAAATGTTTAGGGCATGCATGGTTTGTATTTCTGAAAACAGAAAAATCAGAAAATTGTTAAAAAAAAATCAAATTGGTTCAATTTTCTGAAAATCCAATTACAAAAATAACTATTTTCAGAGAACTCATTTTTATTGTTCTGTTCTTAAAATTTTCAAAAACAGTTTTGAGAAATACAAACACTTGGTATTTGGCCAAGAGTAAAGACTGGAAATTTGATTTACTTATAAGTGGAACTTATTTCTTAAATAATGTTCAACATTGCATTATCAGAGAACTCGTGTAGATAATTACTTGATTCATTTGCATACTGAAACACCTTATTGAAATATAAATAAGTACTCAATATGCTAAAAATTGCGAAAGTCAGCTTCAATTTCTAGTATCCAAATAGTGCATATTAGGACCCTTCTATTCGAAAAATACCTAGAATTGAAGCGATGTTTGGTTTAAAAACAATATGTAAATTTTCTCAAAACTGAAAATTGGAAACCTATGCAAAAGCTCTGAAAAACCGTATTTTAATGTTTTATTTCTCATGCAATTTAAAAAGAAGTTAACGGGAGCTCTGCAACTGGAACATCCAAGAGACACATAATGCACATGACGATGATATTGTAACCTATTCCAGATCACAAATGACTTCCTTAAACACTGAGGGCAAAACGGTTAGTTTTTAGTTATACTTCTATCGATATCACACGCTAGAACAACAAACGTACGCTGCTAACGTTGTCCCAACTCGAACAACAAACATTTCAAGACATCTCGGAAGCTGGCCGCCCACGGTGGTGTAACTCACTTCTTTCGGCACAAAAAAGCTACGAGCACCACCCCTGTGGTGGTCCAGAAAGCAATCATATAGGATGTAGTGGTCCAGAAAGCAATCATATAGGACTAGCGCCGCACATAGATACGACTAGGTTATTGTTAGTATAACAAGTACCCTTCCACAACCCTTGGCTCAATCAAACACAAAATGAGCAAGAACATACTTTTCTGTGCCTCAAAACGCAGTAGACCCGCATTGGATTCGGATGGGAAAGTTCTTGGGTATGAATGGACTGGGTGTTAATCTCACCTAATAGCTTAAGCTTGTTGGGGCGGATAGCAAAGCATCCAGCCCGTGACAAATAGCTCAATTCCTGGATTTAGGAAACATACATATATAATATACACATTTGATCCCACATTTCGAAAGTGCACAAGGGATCTGTAAGGGTCTCTATAAGTAGAGACCTTTCCCTTCACCTCAGACGAGGAGACACCACCAGTAAGGCGCATATAGAAGGCCTTTATGCTCTTCCCATACACCATCCTTCCACTCTCTCTCCTGGAGCAAGGAGAATCCAACCCACTCTATACAACCACCATTAACATGGTCCAATTTTGTCAATATACCGTCTGATAGGTTCTCCAAAAATTGGGCAACTTGGTTATCAACTGTTTCATAGCAACCGATGCAGCACATACATTATTATTATTACGTAGTGGGAACCATAAAAAACATTACAACTTATTGTTAGTATAAATTTCAACAGACGTGCGGGCGAGGTCTTTCATGAAAATTTACCTCTTTTTAGTGACCTGAAATTTTACATGGGGCTCACCTGTTGTGCTACACACCTGCATGGACCTGCCTCTTATCGGGGTTGGGGCCGTGTCTGGACAATGAAGATTTCTTTGCCAACAACACATCCTTCAACATCCTGAGGGCCTCCAAACTTCTGTTCAAGAAAGAAACCTACAGCACAAAGGCGCTGACCAAGCTGCCGACGAAAAACAGGGTCCAATGTCAAGGGTTTTTTGCTATAATCTACAGTTAAATGGATAACTTCCCCATCAGCAGGACCTGAACCAAGCACCACCATCTCCTTGCTGAAATTTGCAAATGCCAATGTGCGCACCTGCCCGTCAAACTTTCCTGAAGACAAACGCCATGGTGTGCCACGGGTGCCTGAAGCGAGTGTTTCACCAAGCCCAGGAGCAATCTCAGCCTCAACAGAATTTTCATCATTGTCTATTGGGCTTAATGTGTGGAGTACAAAGGATAACTCGGGTGAAAGCATTTCTTGCACAAGAACGGCCATTGTAGCCTCCTTCTGAGGTACTCCAGCAGCTCTACGGCTTAAAACTGCTCTTCGAGTGTAGAGGGAAGCCCATACTCGGCTAACAGCATTCCCAAAAACTATGGGATTTGAAGGACTGACATTTGGAATTGATTCGTAAAGCCCAGCAGCTGACATTCCAGCCAAGTCCTCCACATTAGCACTTGAACGGACAATCAAACGTGCACTGCCTGAAAATATTTTCCCCAAGTTTTCGATGATTTCTTTTGGAGGCAGCACAGAGGAGATCAATTCCTGGAGCAGATCACAGAGTCTGTCAAGTTCGCCACCTTCCAATTTGGCTGTTTCTACCTGTTCCACTAAGTGCCTAAAGGTTTCCATGGACTTGCTTTGCTCTAAAGCCATCTCCAATGAACCGAAAGGTAATACAGCTCCTGCTGGGACATTAAATGTAGCTGGCACTCCTTGGTCACTGTAGACTGTTATTGAGAAAACCCATCCATAAAAATTTTGACACAACAATGACGCATGCTAAGCACATAAATATTAAGATAAGATCCCATTTTTCAGAGTTCCTATATATAACTCACATATACACAGTAAACCAGGAATAGTACAGAACTGTAACATATACAATTACATGCCCGTGTATATATGTCTACCAGTATCAAAAGAGAGTATCTTTGACCAAATAGATAGCTTGGCCTAAAACTCCCTTAAGTAAATCAGAGAAATACTTTCATTAGTAGAATTCAAACATTTGATGTCTAGTTCGAAATGTTAACTACCCTTTGTTGAAAAGTTGTTACACGTGTTGGACCAAAAAGTAGGCCACACGTGAGGGGGCGTGTTAAAGGTTTAAAAATTAAAGTTACACTCTCTCTAGTAGCTTAAGCTTTTAGAGTAGTTGGGTAGTTAACATGTTAGTAGAGGCGTGTGGCCCAAGGGGCCACATGTGTATAGTAAGTCCAATAGGGTCTCTTTTCTTGTGTAACCTAATTTATCATTATAAATTAAGAGTTTCTCTACCTTGAGAGACAACGGCTTATTCTAAACAAGACATGAACAAAACTGTTGGGAATTGAAACCCTTAGGAAAATACTAGGGTTTCATCAACGAAATTACGAAAATTGACCAAGTATGAAAAGAAAAAAAACCCTAAGGATTAGGGTTTTGTGAGGAGAGAGTTTTTCAAACTTCGGTATCCGGCTTTGATACCATGTTGTTTAGAATAAGCCATTGTCTCTCAAGGTAGAAAGACTCTATAAATTAAGTTACACAAGAGAAGAGACCCTATTGGGCTTACTACACACGTGGCCCAAGAGGCCACACACCTTTACAAACAATACCCTTCAAAAAAAAAAAGAAACACATATTTGCAAAAAGTATCCTCTGTGTATCCAAAAAGTATCCCAGGCACGTCCCCACGTATCCTAGCCCTATTCGAATATTAAAAAAATTATTACAAAGAATCGGATACTTCTCCGGCAGATCAAAAATGTGTCTGAATGAATCTGTACTGGTTGTGTGTCCGATACCGCCACAACAATTCCGTGCTTCTTAGGTTAATAGTGTTGACATGTCGGTCCATATTGACACAATCTTCAACAATACATACATAGTAAACATAATTTGAAAAAAAAATCAACCCATTGCATACACAATTGCCATATACCAAGGAGATTTTGGTACTTGAAAATATTCTGAATTTTCTAAATTGTTGCATTTAAAAACAGAAATGCGTTTCAAACTACAGTATGAGATACGGTTGTCCTTGGATACCATAAAACGTAGCATGCATTAAAAAAAAATTAAAACGATAAATACATCCACAAAAGTTGGTAAAATAAAAAATGTATATATATATATCTATTTATATATATAACTAAAAGAAATAGAAGGGAATTATTTCAAATCATAATGCTGATAATGATGGAACAGAGCAAAATAACAAAGCAGTCACTACAAACTCAGTTCTTTAAGGGAAAATAAAAGGACACATTACTGCAGATAAGGAAAGATGTAAAACATTCAAAAAAAAAAAAAAAAAGAAAGATGTAATACTGGGTACAAAAATGTAACACCTTTATCAGAAACTGCTGCCAAAGAAGCCAGCTGACCACAAGCAGCAGCCTTTGCACCAGAAGTTTGTATATCTGCATCGGCAAGCTTTACAACGCCTCCAGTAGATTCAGCCTGGAAGAAGTTATTTTCTTTACCAATTCAAACCAAACTCAAGTTCAATAGAAGGTGACTGACAGCTGGACATGTTTGGATTGAGGTAAAAGCAATCAGTGTGCAAAAATTAATACCAGATTTATGTAGGGGGTTTTGACAGCAGACCAGGATGTAGGATTTTCCCCCGGGATTCTGACTGTGGATGAGCCGTTACTTGAAAGATTCTTTGCAGGAGAATCGCCTTTTTGATCATCCGATGAAGATGGAACCAAATTAACACCTGTTGAAGATGCTTCTAACCTAAGAAAGGAGAGTTACAAACCAAAAGTACATTACATGGAGTATATTAATCAGTAATCATGTTAACCGAAATCTGATTCTAGATGATGTGAAGTCAAGAAAGACAACCTCACAAATTTTCCACTGAGCTTTTGTATTTCAACAACTCTATCACCATCTTCACATGTCACAAATACAACATTTTCCTGCAGATTGTAAGAATGATTCATGATTTTACTACCCTCACGAGTCACGACTATGTGGAAAACATGATACTGAGAGAATGAAGTATCAGACTTACTTGTCGTGCCCTAACACCAAGATGGGATAGATGAGGCAGCTCCTGTAGAAGTATAACTCCAGCTATATTGCTCCCGGCAGCAGTTACCTGCCAGATGTATCAAATGTGAGAGCAAGTACTTATTTGCTGCATTGTATTATGGTCCAATGATATATAGAGAAGAACTTATGCCAGACAGGAGATATTACTGACCTCTTCATCTCCATCTGCTTTATTGACCACGAGAATAATAGGTCCACTTACAGACGATGGCAGTGTACCAGGGACAATGCTCTCAACCTAAAATCATATACAATTAGTGCCATGAGAACAAATTGTTGGTTAAATGGCATGTATGTTTGGAATACAAGCACAGTGCATTTAATTAAGGTGTTGGGACAGCAAAGAAAAACTGTAGACACCAAAAGCAGTTCCATATTTCCAACAAAATATGACATTTGTTAGGTACTGTGAAGCTTTTAGAACTAAATGGAGGGTTCAACTATAACATAATTTAAGAATGAAAAATAAAATGAAAATGTAACTAAAGAATTCATTCAAATTTTGTCTTTTACAAGAAACCATACATATTTGGGTGTACACCATATTAGAATTTGTTAGTTATAGTGTGTGGGTGTCTTTGGGCCTGACCCACATATGATTTTGTGTACCCATCTATGTGTTGCCCTAATATTTATATATATATATATAGGACTGCTAACCAGAAAATTAGTAAGTCAATATTACACTAATTTCAACATGGTATCAGAGCCAGATACCGAAGTTTGAGAAACTCTCTTCTCACAAAACCCTAACCCTAATCACCATCCTTCTTCCCTCACCCTAATCCACACAAAACCATAACCCTTGTTTTTATTTTTGTGAAGGCAAATTCCGCTACGCAGCGCCCCTAATTTCGTAATGGGACCTTGACTAAAAAGTTGTCTTGATATATATAGGGGTGCAGTTCCCCCTTGTTTATGTGATTAGGGGTGCGGTTCCCCCTTGTTTCGATTCGCAGGGTCATCTCTGGATTTTTTTTTATTTAAGATTTTATTATGGCGGATTTGTCGTCTTCCGGCGGTAGGGCTGTTGAGAACAACAACAAGCCCATTATTTATGAGATTGTTTCTGCCTCTACCAAGCTTACAGATCAATGTTTGGATGGATCTAATTTCCAGCATTGGAGAAAGATTATTCCTTTTGCTATTCGTGGTATGGATAAGGAAGATCATCTTACTGTTGAATTCCTGAACAAACAATTTGACCATGCAGGTTATAAGATTTGGTTACGTGATGATGCACGGTTATATAACCAACTTATCAATTCAATGAAGCCAAAGGTAGCCATGTTGGTTACCCACTGTGATTCAGTTAAAGAGTTGTGGGAGTATCTACAAATTCTATTTTCTGGCCAAGATGATATGAACAGATTATATGATGTATGTCAGTCCCTATTCCGCCCTGAGCAAATGAAAAGTATCAGTGATTATTTCGCTTCGTTCAAGAAAACATATGAAGAATTTAATATGTTGATGCCTATTAGTTCAGATATTCATCAGATGCAGTAACAGAGAGAGCAGTTGGTTATTCTTGCGTTCCTGAGTGGTTTAAAACCTGAATATGAATCGGCTCGGTCTCAGATTCTAGCGAGTCGCGAAACTTCACTTACATAGGCATATTCTAGGGCTCAACGCTCTACTCGACAATCTTCAGGATTCAGTGATCATGGTGATAGGACTGCCCTAGCAGGTCAATCTGAAGGCAGTGCTGGGGGAAAACGAGGGGGCCGTGGGGGTCGAGGAGGACGCAGACCAGATGGTTGAGTTGTTTGTTTTCACTGTGGTGACATTGGTCACATGCGTGATAGATGTTGGAAGTTACATGATAAACCACCTAATGTTCGGTCCGCAAATATGATATCCGGTACTAATCAATTTACCCAGGATACTACTGTTGATGATGGTCGTGTGACTTTATCCGCTGAGGAGTACTCTCGCTTGTTATCTAATCAGGCCACTATATCTGCCATTGTTGTTCAGACGGGTCCATTTACTGCTTGTCTTTCAGCTTCTCCTCGGGCATGGATTATTGATTCTGGAGCTTCAGACCATATGACTGGAACCACAGGTATATTGAGTGCATATTCTCCTACATCATCTCTTCCCGATGTTCGGGTGGCTGACGGATCATATATTAATGTTCGAGGGATTGGGAAAACATCTCCTACACCTAGTTTACAATTGTCATCCATTTTATATTTGCCCGATCTTCCTTTTAATTTGATTTATGTCAGTGCACTAACCAGAGGACTTAATTGTTGTGTAATTTTCTATGGTGAATATTGTGAATTTCAGGATCGTTCGACGAAGAGGACGATTGGTAGGGGTCGTCGCACTTCAGGAGGACTCTACGTGCTAGATGAGGAACCAATATCCATGGTGTGTTCTGGTGTGTCATCCACTCCTTTCGAGCTTCATTGTCGCCTTGGTCATTCTGCTCTCCCCAGTTTCAAGCGTCTATATCCAGCTTTTCAGTCTTTACCAATTGTTTTGTGAGTCGTGTCTGTTCGCGAAACATCATTGCGTGTCATATGTGTCTAGGATAAATAAACAAGCATGTTCTCCATTTGATCTAGTTCATTCTAATGTTTGGGGTCCATGTCCAGTTCAGTCTAAGTCTGGGTTCCGTTATTTTGTTACATTTGTGGATGATTATTCCCGTTTTACTTGGTTATATCTAATAAAACAACGTTCTGAGATTTTTTCTGTTTTTTGTGCTTTTTACAATGAAATTCATAATACGTTTTATGTGTCTATTCGCACGTTGCGTAGTGACAACGCACGTGAATATTTTTCTTCTCCCTTTACATCATTCATGATCCAAGAGGGTATCATTCACCAGTCTTCATGTCCAGATGCCCCCCAACAAAATGGAGTTGTTGAGCGTAAAAATTGACATATTATGGAAGTTACTCGGGCACTTATGTTTCATATGAGAGTCCCAAAAATATTCTGGAGCGACGCAGTATTGACTGCAACATATTTGATTAATCGGATGCCATCGTCGTTCTTAAGGGGGAGATTCAACATAAAGTATTATTTCCTAACCAGTCAATTCATTTTCTGCCATTATGCATTTTTGGATGCACCTGCTATATTCGGGATATTCGACCTCAGATGACTAAACTTGATCCCAAGTCCTTACGGTGCATGTTTCTGGGATACTCACGTACCCAGAAGGGCTATCGTTGTTTCTCTCCTGAGTTGGGGCGGTACCTAGTGTCATCAGATGTAGTTTTTCATGAGTCTTCTCCTTCTTGTCACATCTTTCGTCCGCGGATCCACCTCCTACACCGCAAGTTGATGAGTTTTTGGTCTATGACTTGATTCGTGTCACATCTATCCCCCTAGTTCGCTCAGTTCAGCCTATATGTCCTCCCCTCCAGACATATGTCTGTGGACCACGTCAGGTGTTTGTATCTACTCCCATATTTGATCCTGAGCCGCCCCCTGCTGCATCAAACTCTTCATCCTCTGATCCTCTAGTGCCAGTTCAGACATCTGATGATGATTTGCCCATTGCTCTTCGGAAGGGTAAGCGCAGTTGTATTAGTTATCCTGTCTCTGCGACCCTCTCCTATGCAGGTGTTTCTTAATCATTACAGGCTTTCGTATCAGCTCTGGACTCTATTTCTGTGCCTCGAAATCTATCTGAGGCTCTCTCTTCTGCAGATTGGCGAGCAGCGATGCAAGATGAAATGTTCGCCCTAGAGGCCAATCATACTTGGGACTTGGTGCCCCTCCCACCGGGCAAAAGACCTATTGGTTGTAAATGGGTATATGTTGTTAAAACGAATCCAGATGGCTCTGTAGCTAGACTCAAGGCTCGCCTAGTGGCAAAAAGCTATGCTCAGACTTATGGGGTGGATTATACTGATATTTTTTCTCCTGTGGCTAAATTTGCATCTGTACGCCTCATTATTTCTCTTGTAGCTACGTCTGGTTGGCCGTTCCATCAGTTAAATGTTAAGAATGCGTTCCTGCATGGTGATCTCCAAGAGGAAGTTTATTTGGAGCAATCACCTGGTTTTGTTGCTCAGGGGGAGTCTAGTCTTGTTTGCCGCCTAAAGAAGTCTCTATATGGTTTGAAACAATCCTCGCGTGCATGGTTTGAGCGCTTTAGTGATGTTATTTTAGAGTTTGGTCTTAAGCGGGCAGCCAAAGATCACTAAGTGTTTTATCACCAGTCGGATGCAGGTAGCATTTTACTTGTTGTTTATGTTGATGACATTGTGATCACTGGCAGCGATGGTGCAGGTATTTCTTCACTAAAAGCATTTCTGCAGACTCGGTTTCAGACAAAGGATCTTGGTTGTCTTCGTTATTTCTTGGGAGTTGAGGTGGCATGTAGCAAACGGGGAATATTTCTCTCTCAAAGAAAATATGTTCTAGATCTGTTACGTGACACGGGGATGATGAGTGCTAAACCATGTGATACTCCCATGGCTCCTAGAGTTAAATTATTTGGAGAAGATGGAGATGTGTTCTCTGATCCTGAGCGTTATAGACGTTTGGTTGGGAAGCTTAATTATCTTGCAGTAACCCGTCCTGATATTGCCTTTCCTATAAGTGTGGTCAGTCAGTTTATGGCAGCGCCTCGTGTTCCTCATTGGGATGCAGTGATTCATATTCTACGATATATTAAAGGTACTCCAGGTCGAGGATTATTGTATAATAACTATGGCCATATGCGGATTGAAGGGTTTTCGGATGTTGATTAGGCAGGATCCCCGTGTGACAGGAAATCTACTACAGGTTACTGTGTGTTTGTTGGTGGTAATTTGATTTCCTGGAAGAGCAAGAAACAAAATG
Organism: Cornus suecica; assembly: GCA_963922005.1. Taxonomy (NCBI): domain Eukaryota; kingdom Viridiplantae; phylum Streptophyta; class Magnoliopsida; order Cornales; family Cornaceae; genus Cornus; species Cornus suecica. Next base: position 16,740,278 of record OY998241.1, read on the forward strand.
TAATGGCTCGCTCCAGTGCTGAATTAGAGTATCGTGCATTGGCTCACTTAACTAGTGAGGTGATATATTTGCAACAACTTCTCGATGAGCTTGGTTACAAGTCCTCAGAACCGTCCCAGTTGTGGTGTGATAATCAAGCAGCTATACATATTGCCTCTAATCCTGTTTTTCATGAAAGAACAAAGCATATTAAAGTGGATTGTCATTTTGTGCGGGATAAGCTACAAGGTGGACAAATCTCTTTGAAGCATGTGAAGACCAGTGATCAGCTAGCAGATGTGTTTACTAAATCTCTTATGGGCAATCGGGTTTCTTATATATGTAACAAGCTGGGCATGATAAATATTTATACTTCAGTTTGAGGGGGAGTGTTAGTTATAGTGTGTGGGTGTCTTTGGGCGTGACCCAATATGGGTCAGGCCCATATGATTTTGTGTACCCATCTATGTGTTGCCCTAATATTTATATATATATATATATATATATAGGACTGCTAACCAGAAAGTTAGTAAGTCAATATTACACTAATTTCAACAAAATTAAACTAGCACCACAATAGGAAAAATAAGGATAAACTATAGTTTCTTGCATCACGTGTGTTTCTGATTCATCTGAGGTTTGAAAAGCACTTAGAAGTGCAGGGTTCAGCTTCAACACTTTCAAATTTAGTCATACATGCGATGCGGTATAGCATCCTTGATTAAACTGTGCAAGTACATAATCACCAATTTGATTATCTTTTCAAAATTAGTGGTAGGGAACACTTTCATTTGGAGAGTACATGAATAAGAAGAAGAAAATTAAAATACTTAAGGAAAGGCATATTAAGGGTCTGTATGCTGTGGAATTCAAAATGAAAGGAATAGCCAAAAGATATTAAAGTTATGACCGCAAGAGTAAACAGACAACTTATTTACCCAATACAATTACCTTTTCCATGGTCAGGAAAGGAATCATATTATGCGGTGTGGGTGACAAAAAGAAGAAACCGACCACTAACTATGAATAGATGTTGTAATATAAAAAAGTTAGGGTGGTAAAAGTAATACTACTAGCATATGGATGTTGATACAATCAAACACTGAATCAATATGCTGTAATAGTAAAAAAGAATATTTGCTAAAAGCTACAAAATAGCGACCAGTTTTATCAACTTAAATTTCTTCACCCACAAAGGGAGATTGAGGAGCACATTGCTGAAAGACACAGCTTAATGAATTACATTGGAAGTGATTCTATAATGCTACAAGATCGAGGCATGCATCAAACTAAACATATGTATGACAATCTGGGTACATGACTCATACTATAGAATGTGTCGTGGAAAACCTATTATTCCTTTATTCCTTTACTTTATTGACAAATCTTAGTTTTTATAATTTAAATATAAATTACAAACTGCTAGAAGACTTATGAAATCTCGAGGCTCTTGGGACTGAAAAAACTCTGGAAAAAGACGAGGTGGTGCAAACTCTTCATTATCCTATTCCTTTAAACTGTTGTTTTCAGATTTTCTATACCTATTGAAAACACACATTTTATCTCCAACTTGAATTCGTGTTCCAGCTTTCTAATTTCCTACACTGTAAGAGAGATGAATTCCTGGTTTGGTCATGAGATATCAAATCTTATTAATATTTTCACTGTTGATTTCTCCTTTTATTTTTTATTTTTCAATTTTGGACATTGCTGCATAAAAGCTCTGGTTTATTCAAGAAGTGTCCAAAATGCAGCTCTCATTATACTAAAAAAATGTCCAGCACATCCCTTCAAAGTCATTGCGAGTAGCAACCTAAAGAAAATACACCAAGAAAGCCCTTAGTGCCATAACTCTCCTACTCTTTTTGTTATCTCATATTCTCCAAGTATATATACACTCACAATTTGGTAGATAAAGATATGGGCCTTAATTGAGATGCTCCCATGCAAGAATTAAGAGGCCAACTTAAAAATTAGATAAGACTGTTGCATCGAAAATGACTTTTATGGTTTTTTTACCTATTCGTGACATTCAATCTAATGCTCAATATGTGTGGAACAATATTCTTTTTAATATTTGCAAAACCAATCAACCAGAAACTTCAATTAGGCATCTAACTCATGGCGCTTGATGTGGAGAGAGAGAGAGAGAGAATTACTATTCTTTCGTCCTTTCACATTAATATTCTGAAGAAAAAAGGAGCAGTTTCTAGATCTCAATGGTTGGCAATAGCTACCATGCAGGCATATTTCTCACATTGTGGCAACGTGAACCAAGAGTGCAAGTAAATCAGTTCATTCAAATTCTTGATTCAAATTTTTATTAAGGATATTGTACGGGTAATTTTCAGAAAATATTCATAATTGCATTAGGAACAAAATTTGTTAGCGATTATCTGTACTAGATAATTTGTTAACAGCTTCAATTCACTTCAGTTTTTTCCCCTTCTGCTTTATGCTTCAGAATTAAGAAAATTCAAACATCTTAAAAGAAATAACGAGCTCAAATTAAAATATCACATACTTCAATAAAAAAAATAATGAAAGAGTAGAAACTATATTTAATGCTTGTGCTGGAAGTGGGAGCAATGGAGCACCTGTATTAGGGTTCCACGAGCAGCTCCTGGAACAAGGACATCCCAACCCTGAGACCCAAGGGTAGTTCTAATAGCTTTTAAAAGAAGCGTACAAAGTTTCGAAACCTGAAAAATTACTCTAGAGATGACATTAAATATGCAAGGTTAGATGGCAGTAGTAGTTCAATAATCAATAATCCAGCTGCACATTCAGTAAGTCGTCAGAATTCCAAAGGTGAACATATACAGCATATAAATTATCTTCTAATCCAAGCAGAAATGCTTAATAGCGCTACCATACCCAGCTCGAATTTCGGCTTCAGTGTAAGTCCTAACACTGTTTTCAGGAATTCCAAGAGCTTTCCCTAATGTCTGCAAGATTTAGGAATAGCATCAGGTCACTAAGCCAATTAGTTTTCATAAGTTTCTATATATAACTATCTAGAACAGAATAAACCTCTGAACAGAATAAAATGTTCTCTAGCAAAAGACATGACAACACAAGTATCCAATCTGCAGACTGAGTCAATTTTTACAAGAACATGAAGTGATTATATAGAAGTTTCATGCACAATATAGACTCCAAACCTAACATGGAAAGATAATCTATACCTGGACTTTTGAAGGAAATATCTGAAGAAGTGCTTCAGAATATTCTTCAGTCAGCCTCCGAGATCTATCAAGAGTAGCTTTGAGCCTTAGTGCCCAGATTGTCTTACCATCTTCATTGCCTTAAAAAGATCAATGGGAAGATTTTTGAGACACATTAACTGCATTACTACATAAAACAAGTTGAACACTTGAAGATATTTAAAAGTGTCACTAAATTGAGCAACCAACTACCTTCTCTTTCTAATATACCCTTTTCTTGCCATGCCAGAAGTTCATTTCCAATGGCAGCACATTCTTCAGGTTTCCAACCAGATAGCCCCAGCTGACGAATCCCAAGAATAAGAGCGTTAAATGGATTGCTCCAAGAGCTAACTTCCTTTGATTTCACATTCTCTGCAAGCCAATGAGCCCCTCCTAGAGCTTCAAGGGAATTGAGAAACCTATACAGATCAAGCGGTCCAAAATGCATTAGCCCAAAAAAAATGGTATTCTCCAAATTATTGTACAGCTTATACTCTAACATTCAGGTAGAACAAAATCAACTCTACAACCCAAACAGCAAGCATATTCCCAGCTAAAAGGGGTTTCACCTACATGGTTATAACTAATGTCACTGAAGTCACCAATTTCGCAAGAATTATTAGCTTTTGAAGTGATCAATCAGCCCTGAATTATACTCCCTTAGTCCCAACTTTTTTAAAACAAAGAAATGCATAAAGAAAGTGTTCAAGCAGGGGAATGCAAAAACTACACGAGCCACAAGGGAGTCTAAGGCCAAATAAGACCAAAATAAAAACAATTTCCTTTATAAATGTACAATATCGACCCATAATCAGAAAAACATATTTTTGAATATCACTGGAGAGAGCCCTCTCCTTGGAATGATCTTCTATTTCCCCAAAGACACGAGGTCACCGCCCTTCAAAAGTTACGGAAATGAGAACTCAAATATAGCCTATCCAAACTTACATCACTCTCATTGTCCATAGCGTAACCCACTGAATCCCGCACATGCCAAACAAAAGACACCACCAATCATGTACAACAGGGTAATTTAAGAGAAGATAATTAACACGCTCCACTACATTTGCACAGAGCAATATGTTGCCCTCTCCTAATTTATCGTCCATGAACACTCTCCATCACCCGTGCACATAGTAATATGTTGCCTTCTCCTCATTTTATCAATCAATAGAATTAATCCCCACTGCCCAAACAAATGAAACTACATTGACAAGAGCCTTTGAATGCGAATATCCCTCCGCAAGAGAAAGGCACCAACACAAGCACATCCGGACCTCCATGATAACTCTTGTTGGTAAAGAAGCTCTAATAAACCAACGGCCTACTCCAACTCAAAGTCTTAAGAGTGTCTCAATAAACCTGATATCCCACATTGGCCTCTCGTTATCAAGCCAATAGCAGTCAAAAACCAGAACATGCCTATCAGAAGCAAGCATGAAAAGCCTAGGAAAAGAACATGCTAAAGAACGGTCCCCAAACCAAACATATTCCAGAATCGGATAAACCTATATCCCGCATTCTGAATCTGCTATGTTTTGAAAATTCCTTCCACACCTTCTTGAAAAATTTCTAGACACCGACATCTCCTCAGCTCCCGATCTCAAGGGAACACTATCCCCCTCTCTCCTTCTGAAAACGACAACTGATGACCCTCTACCAAAGCCTCTAGCGCTTAACACCAAACCTCCACAGCCATTTCCCCAAGAATATTGAAGGTCAGTAGTCTCTCAATGTCCAGCACACCAAACCGAATCGGCCTATGCACCTTCTCCAAAGGAACAGGATGATACTTAATTCCTCCCCACTGGTTGTTCCTCCGCAATGTTCCAATTGTGTTGTCAAATGAATCCAAAATGTGAAATAGAGATCATGAAACTGGACAAGGTACTTTTCAGCAAAGTCGACTTTCCAATCCTAAAAATTTCCAGCAAAGTCACCTTTCCACCCTTCAAAATATATTACTTCTTCCACCTTGCCGGTCTACTCTCAAACTGCTCAATCACCGGGAGGGAGCTAACCCCACATCCTACAACCGCAAGAGAAGAAATACTCTGGACCTACCCCACTCTAGCTAAAGAACTCTTCCCCATTCACTTCAACCTAGAGACAGCTTGAGAGAAAATCAGTACGTATCTCAAATATCTCAGCAGGGAAACATCGACATCACAAAAAACCAAGGTATCATCTGCAAAAAACAGGTGAGAAATCTCAAGTTGGCGAGCCTTATCTCTGCCCACCTTAAAGCGCCTGATAAATGTCAACTCCACTGCGCTACCCATCAGTCTACTAAAGGCCTCCATAGTAATAATACATAGAAAAAGGGAGAGCGGATCACCCTGGTGAATGCCCCCAAACATGAAAGGGTAAGGCCTAAGAAAATTAAAAATGGGAAAAAAACTTGAATATATAATTAGGGGATTTTAGAATGGGACACCAAAATTCATTTAAAACTTAGATGTCCAAATATGGACTCTCAATTTCAGATGGAGGGAGTATTGCATTTCCAGGCCATTAAAACAATGCTGTCAATCAATCCTTAAAGTTGCACAACTGGCAACACTAGAAATATACAGTGTTGATTAAGATTTAAGGAGGGGTAAAATTCTTTCAGTCCACTCTCTTTTGCTGAATGATTTAAACCAATTTCATACTTAATCAAGCATCCAAAAAATCAAGTAAAAGAAAACAAAAAAAATATAAAAGAGAGAAGAAAAACAAAGACACTATATATTTTACTTGGAAAAACAAAATGGATTGTTCATTTGTTCTTTTCCTCCACTACTGAGAAAAAATATAAATGTTATCCGGCACTTCAGAATCCAGTCCCCAAATTTATCAATCCACAAATTTACCTTCTACACACAACATTCACCTTAATTACATGAGTCACAACGAATGAAACAATCTAGAAGATAGAATTGAAATTTAATTTTCTGAAGTATATAATATCTGATTACTAATTTAGAAAATTATATTAAAAATTATTATATACGATTAGTAATTACTATTTTACTAGTATAAACACCTAATTTCCACTAGGATTTGAGAATATTAGTTGATCATCAACTTAGATGTTATAAGTCACAGACAGAGTACAGTCGTAAAGTAAAAAACTACTCATCCTAATAAATCTAAAATACAGATCATTGCATTTGGATCGTTTAATTCATATGGATTTGTAATTATTGCAGCCTTGCAACTTGAAAATTTCGTGTCAAACAGAAGAGATTAAGCCATTACTAGCATGGGTGATGAGTGTTGACATACGTCGAAGATTCGGTACTTATGCTATGTCAAGCAGAAGAGGTTAAGACACTACTAGCATGTGTGATGGTCGATGGCATATGTTGAAGATTTGGAATACCAGTTCACATAGATAGATATAAAGTGACTTGAAAATCTAGGGATCATTAATAATGACATGACAAGGTTGAAGAAACATTTACCACGCATGAAAGAAAATGCTGCATTATATGAACAAAAGAAAATGTTAGAATAGATTATGAAGCGCCTTCAAGAGGGAAAGGAGAGAAGAAGAGACAAACATAAAAGGAGAGAAGCCACCGTGTTAAGAGTGTGGGATGATGAGGAGCAGGGAAATTATTCATTTAGAAGATGATTCAAGTTCTGACCTGAAATGACTGGCTCCTTTGGGGCAGTTTGAGAGGATAAAAAGAATGAGAATAGAGACAAGGAATTAGAATCATCAGGTAAATAGGAGGGCAATATGATAAGCAGACCGTTCTGAAGGACATCGTCATTGGCATGGGGAGAGGTCTCTGGAAGCTGTTTTCCCGAGGTTATTTCCCACTGATGGTGCTCGACATTCCTTGGTTGCCAACTGTTATCATCTTCATAGTGGGAGGATAGTTTGGGATGTGCCGTTTGTAAGACAGTTTTAGGATTGGGAGATTGACTCTTTTCTTAGCTTGTTCGAGATGTTGTATAGTCAGAGGATTGAAGGGGTAGATAGGGATTCTATGGTTTGGGATTTGGCGATCTAGGGTTCCCCCAAAGGTGGATTTTTTGCAACGGTTTGGGATGGGATTTTTGCTATGGACAACCTGCAGAGGAAGAGGATCATCATGGTTAATTGGTGTTGTGCGTGTAAGAAGGATAGTGAGTCGACAATCATATATTGCTTCATTGTCCTGGCACATATTATTGTTGGTGCTAATTGTTGGGTCTTTTCGGGTTCTGTGATGCGCTTGACTATGGTTTGATGGCCAGTTGGAGAGGTTGTTGTGTGGGCTCCCATGCACGTGTATTGGAGAGCGGAGCTGCATTGAGGGGATTGAGTCCCCAATTGGCACGATCAAAGATTTGAGTATCTTTCTCTTTTTGGCTGTGGTCCGGGTAAATATTATACATCTCTAGAGGAGAAACTAGATTTTTTCGGATTCTTTGGTCCTTAAGGCCTTACTGATCTTCCTTTTGATCTTGGGTTCGCTCCCCTTGAGCGCTTTGAAAACAATTTATTTTCCTTATCAAGAGAAAAAATCTAAACCTAGTGCGGGAGCAGTTGCAGCTCTGATGGTGGCTGTACTGTTGGGACTTGGGGGATCGGCAGTTGGTTCATATAACATAATGCTTGCGATAAAGGTTTGAGTGGGAGTGGCACATATCATCAGAGAGTGGATTGATGATCACTCACTTGAGTCTTCTATAGATGTACAAATTGATAATGTTGAAAGAGGGGTTATTTTACCTTACAATCTATGCACAAGAAAAGACCAGAATATAGCTGAAGCAAATAAATAAGGAAAAACCAAAAACAAATGCCATAACTACCGGTTGCTAGTCATGCCTACTTGGGTTGCTAAAAATTAATATATATGTTCACCAATAACAATATACCTGCTCAGAAGAACAAATGCATAGTCCTCAAGTCCGATCTCACAAAGACGCCACTGTAAAAAAACAAGTACAGAAAAGAACAGAGTATCAAGTCGTAAAATTTTGAAATTTTCAACTGAGTTTCAGGCAAATGCAAAATGACTACTGTATATGATCTTGCCTTTTGGCGCATTGCTATTGCAGTATCAGGGGCATCATTTCGAAGACCGCTTTCAAGACCCTTCACGATTACTTTGCGCAAAGCATGCAGAGAGTGTATTGTTTTGATCAACAAATCAATCTGGTTCCTTGTTCCATCCATACTATCAAGATCCTGGAATAAGAAAAGAATCACCTACTATCACATAACCCATATATTAAAGCTAACATTACCAAACAACAGCAGGTAGTAATTCATTCCACCAAATAACTTGGGACACACACACACGCGCACACACACACAAAAATGGCATTAGCATTTTAAAATGCTAAATCAAGAGTGCACTAATTCTACCTATCTAAAATTCATTTCTTCATCCTTGAAATAACAAAACAAGCATCAGACCTACTTCCTTTAAAAAAAAATGGATATCATAATTGTCCCAGTGAACCTTCTCTGCTTTCAATTTGTCTCTGCATGTGTTTAATCAACAGTTGGAACCAAAATGTTATAATACAACGAGAGAATGTGCTTCCTTTAGCTCATTACCATTCTTGTTGATAGTTATAGAAAAGGAAAACAACAATAATTAGAATATCGGATCAAACAGAAACCACAACGAGAGTGACGGCGCAAAGGAAAGTAAGCATGAAGATGAGCCCTCCGGTCAAAGAGGGGGAATAGTTATATCAATCAGCTAAGTTTGTTTAGGTTCAATGCCTCTCGTTTATGAGATTGTACTTTACCAATCAATTTCGTTTCTCTTTTTCCAATTTCCTCAAACAGAGGTAAATCTCTCCAAAAAATTCTTTCAAGTTCCTCGTCATTACTTTCGAGTTGTTCGATTTTCTCATGTAACTCCTTGTTAACCTTTATATCATTCACATTATCCTTAAACGACTCACTAAGTGCATCCCGACAATTACTTTATTTATTTTTGATAAGTATTATATAACAGAAAAAGCACCCATTCGGGGAGTGCGACCCGTGTACAAAATGCCCCTAGGGGCCAACAAAACCCAAGAACTATATTTTTTCCTCTATAGATTTACAATTCCGACCTTCCACCCAACAAAACAAACTAGATATAAACACATCTTTGATCACCTCCAAGGGAGACTCCACGCCCTCAAGACAATGCCTATTGCGTTCCAACCAAATGCTCCACCAAAGACAAAGGGGAACCGCTCTCCAAAAAGGCCAAGCTTGACAACCAATCGGCACACATCTCCAAGACGCCAAAACATCGCGAACCGAGGCCGGCATCACCCATTGAATGCCAAAGAGACAGAAAATAAGGCTCCAACAGTCATAAGCAATCGGATAATGCAAAAGAAGGTGATCGATAGATTCCTCATCTTTTTTACAAAGGAAACACTGATTGACCAAAAACATACCCCGCCGTCCCAAGATATCCAATGTGAGGATGCGACCCCAAGCCGTCAACCATGTGAAGAACGCAACCTTGAGAGGGGCCTTAGTACGCAAACCGCCTTCCAAGGGAAAAACGCTTCTGCCCTAAGCGAAAGACAACCAAAAAAAGAAGATATTGAAAAGCTCCGTGAAGGCGATAGCCTCCAACATAAAGAGTCAGATCCACAACCAACAGTCTGAGAATACAATAACTCTAGCAGATCAGAAACCTCCTCCACCTCCCAGTCCTGAAAGTGTCGCACAAATCTGACATCTCACACTAGCTTCCCGGTATCAAAATGATAACAGTCAATTACTGAAGCATGACGATCCTGAGTGATCCTGAATAACTGAGGGAACAAAGAAACGAGAGAGCCTTCCCCACACCACCAATTCGTCCAGAAACCAACACAGCGGCCATCACCAACCCTGAAACTGGTAAAAGGAACAAAAGAATCCCATCCCTTCCGGATGTCCTTCCAAACCCCGATGCCTCGACGACCCCTGACCTCCTCAGAGCACCAACCACCTCTAGCCTCCCCATAATGGCAAGCGATCACCCTCCTCCACAGGCGGTTCCTCTCATACCCAAAACGCCACATCCACTTCCCCATGAGAGCCTTATTAAAAGGCACCATACGACTGATACCCAACCCTCCATCCTGAAAGGGACGGCACACCACCTCCCAACATACCAGAGGGATAGAATGACTCTCCCCAGAACATACCCCACAAAAACTGCCTCTTAATCCTCTCAATCCGATGAGCCATGCCACGAGGGATCCGAAAAAGTGATAACACATACGTAGGGAGATTGGAGAATTACTTTATTAACCTCTTTTCCGTTCACTTACTGTAAAAACACTTGGCATCAACTTCAGTTTCATTTGTTAGGTTTTCATGACTGTAATGGCTACAAGTGCAACTTCATATTCCATTTCATTATCTTCTAGACAAATTACTAGTGACTTGGAACAGAGAAGAAAACTCTATGGCACTGGAAGTTCCAAAGATCTCCCATTGTTTGTTTCCACGGCAGCCTTTTATTGGTTTTGTTCTCCAAATTTAGTTACCTATGTAAATACTCTTGAAAGCATGTGTGGGGATGGACTATTACACTTTCATGTGACGGAAATTATGGTTTCTGAAGTTTACTGGAACTCTTATAGCGGGTTTTGATGATTATCTGAAGTCAGAATACATTAGCATTCTCCGAGTGCTAAAGTAGGCTTTGGATTTCTGGATCCCAGTGTTTGGGGTGTCACAACAGCCCCCAACCAAAACCAACTGGTGGTCTCATTTGTTTTCATATTTGTAATGAAAAACAATATTTCGAAAGATCATGTTAACTAATAAATTACCCCGAAAAAAGAAGAAGAAAAGAATAGATCCACACATTGTAGGCATCAAGGTAACAGAAACTTCTCGTGTATAGCACAAGATAACCACTATATATAGTCCTCTGTCAACTTAAAATCTGGAAAGCTATATGTAAGGTGTAAAGCCTCTCGTGTATAGCACAAGATAACCACTATATATAGTCCTCTGTCAACATAAAATCTGGAAAGCTATATGTAAGGTGTAAAGCCTGCAACTACATTTTTTACTGTTTTGTATCAAAAAGTAGTTGGATCACAAAACAGAGAATATATACTTAAAATTAACAATAATCATGTCTGTAATTAATTTCGGTTAATTGTACCATGCCAGCTGTAAACAACAAATCAAAAAATGGGATTGGGATAAGGAAAAGGTACAATATACCTTCTTGCACTCCAAAAATGATGAAAGGGATGATGAGCTATGATCATCCAAAGATCCTTTTATTGATTCAAGTTGTTCTGCAAGGCTGCAACAATACAGAACCATAAACAGATGTTAACTTACAAGCAGTTAGCCAGATGAGTCATATATGTTGAAGGAAATAATATATAAGTTACACCCTCTCTAACGGCTTAAGCTTTTAGAGGAGTTGGTACTTAACATGGTATCAGAGCCAAATGTCTCATGTTCAAACCTCACCGTCACCCATATTAAAAAAGTTGTTGTTTCACGTGTTGGACCAAAAAAACCAAAAAAAGGCCACGCGTGAGGGGGCATGTTGAAGGAAATAATATATAAGTTACACCCTCTCTAACAGCTTAAACTTTTAGAGTTGGTAGTTAACAATATACAAATAAGCTGACAATTCAATTTGAATGATTTTCTTTGCAAGACAAGTTTATATATAAAATAAAGTACATATACATTACAAGTCACCAAGGTTCAGAGTCTCATTTGTGAGAAAAAATTTGGTCATTACAAAACTTGTATCAACTTAAGATACTAGATCATAGTTTAACATCATTCACTGGGTACTTTTGTATCTGTACACAAAAAATACTTCAAGCGAACCCCTGAATTATCGAAACATGGCCATAATTATCCATCTAAACCCTTATGCATTTTGGTAGCCCTAAAAGTAATGGCTAATGAAGTAGCAAAGGTGAAAATAATAAAAAATGATTTTAGTGTATAATCATTACTTTAATTAGTGGCATTAATTATTTTAATTCCAAAAGAAGGATTTCAGTCAATTTTGGAGTGTAACTATTTCGGGAAGCAAAATAAGGTAACCATATATATATCGATTATACAACAAAACCCAAAAACTTCTAGCTTATACTTCACAGAGAGGGATAGGGGAAAATTAGTTATTTCACAGATAAGGAATCCAAGCACCATCCCACTTACCCCCCAGAAATTAAAAGGTTATCCAAGAAGTGTAAAACCATCGGTCAAAGTGAGAACGTTGCCTGTCCTTATAACATCAGATATTGGGAAAACTCACATATAGAAAAGCATGTAAAAAAAAACTATATGGGAAACATATTTTAAATGCACTAAGGTATATGTGGCAACACACAAGTGTGGTTGCACACCCAAGCGTCTTATCGGTTCATTTTGAATCGTCAGAACAAGGAAATATCGCTTACTTTCAAGGTTGTTTAACTTCTTTGAATATCCTGGGGTGTAATTGAATATTTAAGAAATCCTATTCTAGGTGATGCCTTTGGGGCATAAATTGTACTATCAAGTAAATCCGTTACACTGGTACAAATTTAAGTACCTTGGGATGTGGTAGCTGGAGCACAAAGTAAGGTTAAGGTAAATTTAAGCACTAGCGAAACAATCTTTAACAAGAATTGAATAACCAATTATGAATTGAAAGTATATATAGTAATCTACATTAGCAGTGATATTGACACTCTAGATATCATAAGATGATAACTGATAATATGACGCTTAATTTTTCTCTCTTTCTTTTTTCTTCTATTTTGGTAGGTGATAAGGTAATGATAGAGTAAGAATATATAACTATGAAACATTCCCTTACATATTGTACAACATCAAGATAAATATTCAAAGCAGTTGCATATTTGCAACACAGAATGTAGAACATACAAACACATTAATGCTAAAAAGAGCAAGTCACCTCACTATAATTTAAACCCCACATTTTATTGCGACAACTGGAAAGATTTAATCTCAGCTCAGGTCTAACTTCAATTAAAACAGAGTCGCAATAAACTCATATGATAGAAGCCCGTGAGAAACATAGAAATAGGATAGAGATTTTAATTCAGATCAGTTCATAGAATTTTTGTGGTAGCGAAAATGAGATTTTTCACAACTTTATAATATAGGAGTTTCACAGCTATTAGAATTGTTTATACACTTGGCAGATATAATCACAAACAGATGCAAGTAACTAGCACGATATAAAAGGAAACACCTTTGGGATTCAAGGTTATCAAAATATAGAACTACATATACCAGACCTTCCAGCATTGAAGAAATCTTTGAGTTCATGATGGAATATATTGAATTGTTCTACAAATGCTCCGCTATACTCTCCAGGGTTCTGGGTTATTCTAGCAAGCATTGCTTCTGTAGCAACCAAATCTTCAGGGCCAGCGTTTCGGTGAAGCTTGTTTTGTATTGTATGCTTGATTTCTTGCTGGAATGTAGATATCCGTAAATATATCACATAAACCACTGGAAATAATAAAAATAATTAAGTGTTTTATGAAGAACAACCTTAAGATCATGAGGGATATCATTTCGATGAGCAATATCTCTAATTCGTGTTAAAGGGACAGACGCAGTAAATTCTGCTTTAAAAGATGGCAAACATGGGTGAATTTTGCGAATGACAAGTACTTCCTGCATATTATCAAATAAAAACATATAATAAGTAACATCGAACAAAGTCCAAAATGCACATGCATGTGGTGTGAGATTATAGGAGAGCCAAAAAGAATTCAACCAGAAGAAATATTCACACAGAAGGTAGAATAAACAAAGAGGCAATCCATCCCTTCCCCCATACCATGCAATTCTCATGTCTCAAAATTCTGTGCAATGCCCAAGTCCAAACCAAAGATTTATTGACAAAAAAAAATTTGGCCACCATTACAGCAACAGAAATCTCTTAAATGGTTATTGGCTTTAGTATATAAACCCTTCAACATGCCCCCTCGCATGTGGCCTTCTTTTCCTCCAAAAAGTGTAACAATTTTAATGCAAGTTACAATAAGGTTTAAACACGAGACCTTTGGCTCTGATACCAGTTAACCACACATCCAGGTTATATTGCATTTTTTGCTCATGAAAATACCCACCAAATAGATGACAAGATGGTCCATTGGGTTGCCTCCTAAAACCCCCTTTCCCCCCTCAAATTCCCTTAGTTTCTTAAGAACGCCTTTACAGAAGACGAAGTAGTTTCCTCCTTTTCCCTTTTCTGATCAAAATCACTGGATTTACATAAACCAAGCTTTTTAAAGCCACTTGTTTTCATAGAAACCAAATTCTTCAAATTATTTTCTTAAAACACCTTCCTTACTGTACGTTTGCTCTTTCAAACCAACCTAGTTTTCCTAAAAAGACATTTGTTCTATAGGATAACCATAGTCCAGATGTGCCTTGTTTTCAAATGGCTGACCTATGAAAAGCCAACTTGTTTCCTAGAACCATGTTAATCCTAAACCATCATATTTTCTAAAACTAATTGGATCCTACAGTTTTAAAAGAAATGTAATTCAATTGGTCCCAGATGTCAAGTGAGTAAGCTCAATCATCTTTCACATGAAAATATTTAACAATAGAAGGAACTCTTAGGTAAATATGCAGGGAAGTTAAAATCATGTCAAAAAGACTAACTGAAGGAGAATCTGAAAACATCTAATGAATTTTTACAATATAAATCGATGTCTTAAGACCAAATAAAGTATATTATTTAGGACATAAAACTACAAAAATTTCAAACAATAAATATAAATAAATGCAAAACATACTATATTAGTGACAAAACCACCTGAGGTGAAGTGTCTTTCATACAGGAAATTCTTTCTATTTCACGAAATATGTGCCTGGAAATCTCAGCATGCCTGTTTGGCCGGTGATGACCTCCATCTTCAGAGCACGGAATTTGCCCTATGTTTATCCACTATATAAAAGAAGAACCTTTAAAAGGAGCATAAACGAATTTATTGAAAACTTATGCAGAAACAATATCAAACAGTAAACCTTCAGATAGATAGAAGAATACAAGAGAGCCTCCAAACGATGCCCACTCTCCGCATTTTCATCTAATAGGTCACGGACAACTTCGAGCTTCATCAATCAAAGATATCCAAAGCCATGAAAAGAAGTCAGCAAAGAAATTGTGGTCTTCAAATTCAGAGATATTAGCTGATATTTAATTAGTGATGCCACTGATATCAAAATAAAATAAGAACATCTGATGGAACTAGTCATTAATGCAAGAAAAATAGAATAATAACCTATGAAGATACCAGTATTAGAATTTCAAAACCTTGGACTTGTTTCCAAAATAACATGAATTTTGAAGTATCCATCACTGCTACGGATTTACACAAAACCTGTATCATCTATTTTCATCATGCTCCAGTTTTGTTCAGATTCAAAAAAAAATACATGAATTTGGCTTCCTCACTCATTTGCTATATAAATTGCATAGAAAAACCTCAAATCGTAGAATTTTGGTATTTCGTAATCCTCGAGTACATGCTACAAAAAATATTACGATTTTCTGTCTGTATTCCTCTTTTTTGGCTCCTTTGAGTGGCTACTGATTGCAACTGATCATCAGGTTAACCAGACTCAGAAAAAGAAGACGCGCTCTGAGAGGGATGGTAAATAAATTGCTGGTGATCCTAATGCTAATGGGGGTTACAAGTGTGGTAATGATGAAACTAAGCTAAAGAGAAAGGAGGTGAACAGGTGATAGGGAAAGTTCATGTCAGGAAATTCATTCCGCTTGACGATTCAACGTTTAAAGAGGACTCGAATTTGGAGCTGAAGATCCAAAACAACATCCTGTTGATGCAGGTGGCACAGTAAGGAAAGCAACTAGTTGAATCGCGTGTTGGATTGAGAAGGTGGAGATGCTCAAAGAAATCAACGAGTAAGCAGAAGATGGCATGAAGATATTGAATTTTACTACCCCAACAGTCATTGACAGATACAGTGAGGTGTGACGCGAGAATCAAAGATTGCAGAATTAGGGAAGTCAGAATGGGAGTGTTGCACAGTTGGCTATATTTTGGACCAGAAACTCCCTTTAAACATTTCTAATTTAACTGTGAGATTCTGGGAGATGAACATCTCATAAAATTCTAGTAATTAGATGGATTCTTGTCTTTTAGGTTTATGTTTTCTGCTTAAAATGGATGTTGTGTTGGAGAAGGGGCCATGGAATTTCCTGGACAGACACATGGCGTTTAGTGGCAGGTTGGATGCCTCTGATAAAAATAAGAATTTATCAGGCTTCTGATATGGGTTAACTTATTTGGACTCCCTTTTGGAGAACTGGAAGGAAAGGGGACAAAATCATATTGCAAAATTTATTGGCTTTCCTTTGTACATTGACTCGCTTACCTATTTCCAAAAGAGGATTAGTTTCACCAAGATCTTTCTTGAGATGTGGCATCATACCCCTTGCTGTAGAAGATTCCCCAATTGATTTGAGATGATCAATATATAGTTGTCAGGGTGGAGTACCAATAGAAATCCTTGGTATGTACGCATTGCAATGATTTTCAATCACTCTGCTGAATCTTGTGGTGTCAGGATTGAGCAGAAGGCAGAGCTAAAGGAAAAATGAAGGTCAACAGAAGGGTACTACTGAAGAAAGATATAATGGTTGGTGGTTGTGACAGGGCTTAAGCAACAAGCTGATCATAAAAACAGTTTCAAAGGTAGCCAAGATGAAGTTAGTGCAGAGGAACATATCCAAGGAAGAATACAATTAAATACTGCACTGCAATCAGTTAATCAAATTTACTTCAGCAAGGTAAGAGTAAGGGAGTCAGGAGAACGGTGATAACTACGCTTTGCCTCTGGTGGAGCTGTTAAGAAGATTTGTCATGAAAACAGGGGAATAAGTCTGCTACTCTTCTGGAGGGCATAGTAAAAAAACTGCCACTCCAGAAACCAACACATAGAAAGATAAGAGTAGCTGCCGTGGACAAATTGGATCCAATGGAATAACTAGTCTGGTTAGAAAGGGGCAGGACAGGTGAAATATGAGGAAAACTTCTGGGTCTGGCAGCGGTAAAGCCCTTGGGTGCCTGGTTTATACTCCTTCAGAATGATGGTATCACCCCATGAGGTGATTTATGAAGAAAAAAAAGGGGTGCACTTTTGCAGAGACAGAGAGAGGAAGACAAAAATCACTTGTTCTTCAGATGCTCTTGGTCAAAAGGATATGGTCCTTCATGGGGTAGAAATGCAACATCCAGTGGCATGCAGCGGAAATCCAATGGACGCTCCTCCGGAGTGCTCAGGATTCTGACTCTAAAAAGTTTAGTCAACGTTGAATAAATTCATATTTTCTGCCTATGTGGGCTGGAAGGTGCTAAGTTTTCTCTCTTAAATGGCTGGTTTAAGCCTGCAGAAGGAAAATCATAGGTTTGGTGAAACTTCGAGCTTGGTTTGGAAAGGTTTTAATAGCCAGTGATCGCAGGTGGTTAACAAAGGGCATCTTCTAAGTGTGTGTGCACTAGTGTAAAAACGCATATGGATGCAAATTTTGTGAAGACTCCTCTCCTACTTTTGTACCCACACCTTAATTATATCTTTCTAAATTTTTCTTTTTCTGTAAGTAATAAAATCTTCCAAAATCTTACTTTCTATGTGAACATTGGCTAGACCTCTAGACATCTCATGCAAACTATAAGTTGGATCCTTTTCTCACAATTCTATTATATGTCAATGCTTGGAAAAACCACATCAATCCCCCAAGATTCGCAAATGGAGTGTCCCAGCAGTGTCTTCAAGTGTGAGAGATTGGGGACTATAAGGTTATTTTTTAAATAACTAACAACAAAAAAAATTGGATCTGTTTGAGAATTGTCGGCCTGACACAGATACCTACTTAGAAGTAGTCCTCCATTTTCCCTCAGAGAAGGAAAATGTGATGTTATCTAAAAAACAACTAAATTATTAATCGAGAATACCCATGAATATTGTAAGTGACATAAAATTTGTCCACTTCCCAAGGAATAAAAAGAAAAAGATTAAACAGAGTCAACAGTGGTACCTTCCGCCACCAATTACGAGCGCTCCGATCACTTTCCACTAACTTTAACGCAATCCCTTCAAGTCCTGAAGTGTCCCACTTTCTTTCTGATTCTCTATTGTGATGATCATTTGACCGCATAAACGATGCAGCCTTCCCTTGCCATTGCTCCACAAAAGGACTCGTCACCCCATCCAAATTAGTAGAACCATTAGCAACTGCACCACCCACTTCTTGACCATGCTCTTCAGAACCCAAAGGCAACAAATCCACAGCCTCAGCAGTCATGTTCCATCGACATACCATCTTAAAATCCCCTCCCAGTGGCAGCTTCAAGGCACGGTTATCACCACTTTCCCAAACCACACTCTTATCCTTCCCCATTATCACAAATTTGAACTCAACAGATTCTCCCCCCTTCAGTTCCAATTCACAAACCCATCCATCCTTTGTCCAGTTCATCGCCACTTTATTCTTCCATGAGCCCAATTCTCTTCCCGACCCCACAATTGTAACACTCTCACCAAATTTGACTTGGTGATTAAGTTGGACACGTAGCAGCACCTTTCCGCGCTGTTGCCTCGATCCCATCTTCTCTTCCTCTCTGCCAAAAGAAAAAAATAATAATAATTTACCATTCCTTTTTGGTATGAATTTACATCTAAAGAACTAAAAGAAAACTGTAAGCACTGTTTTCTAATACGAACATAACTTCGTATGATCAGCTAGGGAGTGCAAGAAACATACCATAAGAGATTGTTCCAATTGGATCATCTAGCTTATTTTATCATCAGGACTAAACAGTTAGTTTCGATATCAAGAAATAAAATTGCTGCAACTGTCCCTACCCCCAAATTTAAAACTGTCCTCAATATTTAAATTGAACTTAACAAGGATAAAGCAATATGGCAGTAGAAATCATGCAATAATCGAATGAAAACAAAAAACAGTTACAATCAAGTACAACACCCTCAAACTTGAACGTTTAAGCATATAACAAAAATGAAAAGGATGAAAAGAAAATAAATAAATAAACACAAAAAAGATTTTGTTAGAAAAACAAATTTGTGAATCAGATGAAACTCCCTTAAGCAGACCAAAAATAACAATAATAATACTAATAAAACCAATGATAATAAAATAATTAAATAAATAAAAACAAAAGAGTTACATATTACATAATCAGGGTCCTATTTGATTGCTATTTAACATATTCCACATCAACAAATCCAAAAGGAACTGCATATAAAGTAATTAATTAACCAATGATCATCCAAATTGTTCAAACTTCAATCAATTTCAACAACCATTTAACCAATAACTCCAAAACAGCATTAATTGAAATTACGAATGCAATCAACAAAATCCTGTTTTCCCACACTTTCTCGGAAACCAAACACACCAGAAATGAATCACGAAATTGAATTAATCACCTGGTTTCTGTAGAAGAAACAGCACAGACGATTCGAGAAGAGTATCTCCGAACACGAGACGTGGATTGAGGAAGACTAGTTCTAGGGCTCAAGAAGGTAAGAGCATTTTGGTGGCTTTGAGGGTAGAGAAGGAATCGAAATTGCCCTCTGAAAGGGTTTCGTGTGGATGTGAAAGTAGTAGCAGCAGTAGAGCAGACGCCCAATACACGCAGAGCATCCATTATAGTATAAAGAACATATAGATACAGATATATATATATATATGTGTGTGTTTGTAGATGGAGAAATGGAGAAAGAGATGTGAACGGTTTCGGTTTCAGTGTCTCAATAATGAACAGAGTGATGGAGTGGTGATAGTTTGTACCGTTGATATTTAATTTTATTTTATTTTATTTTACTTTACATTTGAGTAATGGATTTTTTTATTTTTTTTAGATTGTAGCATTTGGGTTTGTGCCACGTGGAAAGAGGTCCGATTGCTAATAACAAATCCCCATGGCAGATCTGGATATATTTTTGGGAGTATTGAGAGACTGTTGAATAGGTTAATGGCCTCTGTCCCTCGCTCATATGCTAATGTATATGCCAATAATTATAAATTAGTGAAATTAAAAAAAAAAACGAGTAAAAAAAAGGGATATTAACAGAAAATCCTGTGATTTCAAAAAAACTTTACTAACTTACCTCCAATTCAGAAAACTCCCCTTGTGATTTTAAATTTGATCAACTTGCCTCCACACCCCAATTTAAAGACAAAAATGCCCCTGAAATCAGAGGGGGTTTATTGATATAAATAAATTAATATAACACCTTTCTTATAATCAAAATAAAAAAAAATACTTTGATAATTTTAAATAAGGGTAAAGTGCATTAAACCCCCTGAACTACTTTCTCTCTCTCAACAAACCCCCTGAACTATGTGATGATCCTCAAACTATGAAATTGTTACAATCAATGACATTCCGTTATAACACTGTTAGTTAAATTAGGATAATTTGCACTCAGATCCCTTGAGATTTCGGTCAATTGCTTTCACCCCCTGAAATTTTATTTTCCTTACAATGACACCCCCTAAAGGGGTGAAGACCCCATGAAATAATTCTTGTGTCATTGCTTTAGTGTAAAAGACATGTTGACTAAATTAATGGACCAAACAACTCTTGTGTCTTAAGCTCAATTTGAAAAAAAATTCAAGTACTTTGGATACAGTGATTTTTTAAATATTATCACATTTCTTTAAATTATTTTTTTAAAATTGTCATTTTTGTAATATAGGCCCCAAAAGTTATCATTTTTTAATTTTTTCCTAAAACTAATACTGTGACCTTTTACATTAAATAATAATAATACACTTTATTTATGATTTTATTTTATTTTTGTATTTTAGAATGTGATACATGTATAAAATATCTGTGAGATCATATAATTTAATTGATTTTGTAAATAACTAATTACAACTCCTATAATTTAAATAAGTAGTAATACATTTTAGTTATAGTTTTTGTTGTATTGTAAGAAGTGATAAATGTATAAAAATGTTACAAATGATTTATAATTTATTATTCTTTGTGTAAAATTAAATTAATCACTTACACTGTAAAATAATAACAAACTTTACTTATTGTAATTTTTTATATATTTATAAAAATATGACAAATTTTTTATTATTTATTAATTTTTTTGTAAAGTTAATTTAAGCCCTTACACTTTAAATAATGACAAACTTTACTTATTAGAATTTTTTATATTGTAAAAGGTGATAATGAATCGAAACATTAGATAGTCCTTGAGTTTTTATTAGTAGTATATAGATAGATAGGTAAATATATACAGATTTCTGTATTTTAAGTTATATTATTTTTCCTTACCGAAATATATTTGTCTTATATCTTTACACTATATCTTATCAAATATCCATTAGAGTTACATTTCAATTAATGTATATTAATTAATTAAGTTTTTTAAAAAAATATGAAAATATTTATAACCTCTTGTCTTATATCTTTACTCTATATCTTTTGAAATATTCATTAGAGTTACACTTCAAGTAATGCATATTAATTAATTATTATTAGTTTTTAAAAGTATTGAAATATTTTCAACCCCTTTTCTTTTACTCTATATCGTTTTGACATACTCATTATAGTTGCACTTCAACTAATACATATTAATTCATTAATTTTTATTTTGAAGAAAATATTTGAAAATATTCTCAACCCCTCACATTTTAGAATAGTTGTTATAGATATATATACATTATAAGATTTTCATCTTGGGGCATGGAGGTAATTTCACCACCTAGATATTTGTCTCATGAAATAAGGGAGACAACACAAGGGCATTCCAGTCATTTCTCCCCTATAGGGGGTGTCGTTGTAAAGAAAATAAAATCTTAGGGGGCGAGTGCAATTGATCAAAACCTTAGGGGATCTAAGTGTAAATTATCCTAATTTTAACTAAGGTATTATGACGGGAGGGAATGAATTGTAAAATTTGGGATAGTTTGGAAAATTTAGAGTCTAAAACATAGTTCCGGGGGATTTGTTGAGAGAGAGAAAATAGTTTAGGTGGTTTAATGCACTTTACCTTTTAAACAATGTGAAGTTATAAATTCTTTTAGGGTAAAGTGCAAAAAAAAACCCTCAACTATTGTCTCTGAGCAAGAAACCCCCATCAACTATCAATTTGGTGCAATAAACCCCCATCAATTCTTAAAAGACACATTTACCCCTAAATTAAATTTAAACTTAACAAATTACATATGTATAATTCAAAAAAATATATATAATTTGAAATATATATTATATTTTGAAAAAATATATAAAATTCGAAAACAAATATATAAATTTTGAAACAAATATATAAAATTCGAAACCAATATATTAAATTTCAAAAAATATATATAAAATTGAAAAAAATATAAAATTCAAAAATAATATATAAAATTCGAAACAAATATATTAAATTCGAAAAAATATAAATTTCGAAAAAATGTATAAAATTCGGAGAAAAAGGTATATAAAATTGAAATATATATATTTTGAAAAAAATATATATATAAAAATTTCAATATATATATATCAAAAAACAAAATTCAAAAAAATATATAAATTTCGAAAATATATATATATATTAGTAAAATGTCATATCTTTTCTAATAAATTGAATCAAACTACTTACCACCAACATCAATTAGTGGTCTTCTTTTATATATATTTTTTCAAAAAATATATATATATGTTTCCGAAATATATATGTTTTTGAAATTTATAAGATATTTTCGAAATTTATATGATATTTTCGAATTTTATAAAAAAAATCAAAATTTATATATTTGTTTCAATATTTCTATATTTTTTGAATTATATATATATGTTTTCGAATTTTATATATTGTTTTCGAATTTTGTATATGTTTTACGAATTTTATATATTGTTTCGAAGTTTATATTTTTTTTTCAAATTTATATTTTTCTTGAATTTTATATACTTTTTTGAATTATATATATTTTTTCTAATAATATATATATTTTTATTTTTGTAAGGGTAAAATTATATTTTTGCATATGAAAATCTTGTGGAGGGGGTAGATTGCCCTTAAATTCATAGTTGAGGGAGGTTTTTTGCTCCTTTTGTAATTGAGGAGGGTTTCTTGCTCATTGGGTAATAGTTGAGAGATTTTTTTGCACTTTACCCTTTTTTATTTATAACTACAAACCTTTAAAAAAAACTTAATATATATGATATAGCTATTGTTCTATGCATTATTGTCATAATGGTTCAGAATATTTTCAATAAAAAATAAAATTTTATATTTTTAATAATTTAAAGTAACAAAATCTCTGGATCTTAACTATGTAGAACCAAACAGAACCGGAACCAAATCGATTTTTTTTTATTTATTTGTTATTTGTATTATATTATTACTTATATATAATTTAAAAGTTATCACTCAATAGTTATGAGGTTATTACTTTAGGATATGTAATTTTGAAATAATTACTTCCATTTCACTAATTATACAAATGATTTTGGGTTTGTAATTGTTGAGATACACTATTTAATTTATTTTATAAACAACATTATATTTTGATACTTGATGTTTTTAATTTTTTTGAAAGGTGATAGTAAGAACCGGAACCAACCCAAAATTATTTTTATTATTTTAAATTCTCAAAAATATAAAATTTTATTTTTATTAAAAATATTGAGAACCATTATGACAAGAATGCATTGAACAATAGTTATATTATATATAACTAAAAATTTATATATATTAAGGTTTATAGTTATAAAGAAAAAATATATATAACTTTACATTGTTTAAATCGTCAAAGTACTTGTTTTATTTTGATTTTGAAAAAAGTATTATACTAATTTATTTATATTAGTAAATCCCCCTACATTTTCATATCATTTAACCCCCCTAGTTTCAGGGACATTTTTGTCTTTAAATTGGGGGAAGAGTGTAAGTTGATCAAATTTGAAAATAAATGGGGGTTTTCTGATAATATCCTCAAAAAAAAGATTTTATTTGTGTATTTTGACATAAAAGTTTAAATTAGTATAACATTAAGTAAGTTTTAAAGAATTGTTTTCTTTTATAAGCATAATTGTTATATTACACTTCAGAATTTGAAGGAATATTTGCGAAAAATCCCTACTTTGTTTTGGAGTGCACTAAACACCTATTACTTTAATTTTGTGTATATAAATTCATGAGAATTTAAAAAATTTATATTTTGTCCCCTGTCGGTCACTGGTCGATCATCTTTGGCCGTATTAATGTCATGTGCACATGACATTTAAAAATTGTGAATTGCCCATTATGCCCTTTTGCGATAGACCTTTGGCAAAAGAATGCTCGAGTAGTTAGGGGGGGGGGAGAAAGGGCGAGAGAGTATTTAGGGAAGTGAGAGGCGAGAGAGGGGGTTTTATAAATAGGGTTTGTGAGGGTAGAGTTATTTAAACCTATTTATTTGTAACGACAGTCCCTGATGTTTGGGTTAATTGAAGGTAGACATTATTAATGAAATTTTAGCATAACAAAATAGTGTTTTAGACTCTATACTAAAAAGTAAATGGCTTTTGTATTAGTGTTTGCTTTGGGAATAAATATATAACATGAACATATAGAATTTGTTTTCATAAAAATAGGTCTTTAGAATTATATTCAAATGTTGTTGTAGCCCCTCAAATTCACTTTAAACTCCCTCCCATTCAAATGTTACACGTCTTTGTAATTACATTCAATGAATTTTCTATCCGGTGACCAGATTTCGGTGGGTCCCACCTTCGGCGAAATTGATTGAGGGTTTTCGTTCCTCTTGGCGTGGGCATTCCAAAACTAACTTCGGTTTGGCAATCGGTGCGGCATTTAGGCCACAAGAGCGATATTTGAGGTTGGGAAGTTTAACCCGATTTCAATTGTTGGTTTCGTGAACGTGAAATGATTTAAATACAAAATTAATATTAATTAAGGACAATTGGACTAATAATCGTGGAGAATTGAGCATGAGTGTCCGGAAATAATGAAATAAATGCTTACTTTAATTTAGTGATTTTACGTGCTTGATGTGTAAATGTTTAATTGCTTACTTCCATGCTCGATATGTTTAATAATAATGATATTAAGTATTTTATGCGAAGTTTGACAGATAATTATTAATTTCGGTGAAATATTAAGAATTATGAAAAATGTTAATTACTAACGAGCATACATTTATTGATAGGCTAGGTGTGATGGCATTCATGTCATGTTCACGTGCATGAATATGGATTAAGAGGACCCGGGATTGAGGAATGCAATACCAAATGGCAGTCATGAGCTGACGGAGTAATGACTCGTGAACTGCGACCTACGGGTGTTGGATGGGTCAACCCTGGCGACGCGCATGCACGTTATATGCCTGCACCTGGCTACTACGCGTGTGTATGCTTTAGGCATGCACTCTGCTGCTACAGGACATGGCAGTAGGGCCAGTCTTGGTTATCACGCATTTTCACTAGATGGTGTGGGGGGGGGGGGATTGTGAAAGTGCGTGTGGATTGGCATGCATGGCATTCACGACATTCATAATATTTTATGGCATATTTTTCAAATGGCTATGTGTTTATTAGATACATATATATGCGTTGATTTTATATTGCTACGGACATAGTGGGTTGTCCGGGAGCTACAGGGTTTCGGATTAGCGTGAGGGCTATGGTGAGACGTAGATTGACCTAGGGTAGAAGCATGTACCATGGGGAAGGGCATGTCTCGTATGGCCGGGGATTGAAGTGGGTGACGCTTCTCTACTGAACACATTTTTGCTCACCCTTTCCTTTAATATTTTTAGAACCCGATACACAACAGGATCAAACCTAGACCTTGGAGCAACTAGACTTGTCAGGGATCATTTTGCTTTCTTTTGGATTACTCTTATCTTGTACTTATACTATTTTGGAGGATTGTATGTTTATTCTTTTGACGTGTGGTCTGTTAGTGGAGATATGATTGTGTGTATATTCTTTTGGCACCGAGAGTGCATGGCTTGTATCATGTACGTAGTTATACTCTTTTTTCATCGATCTGTAGGACTCTAGAGGGGTAGCTGTGATTCTTTTTCCATTTACCCCGGCTCAGATGCTATTGTGGAATGTTATTACATAGTTTATCTCCTATTATCATCTCTTAGCAGGTTTATGTACTATTTCGTGGCTTGTGTCCATCAGGCAGTCCCCCCATGCAAACGGGACTCTGCCGGATTTTTTGCAGAGTTTTTCACTAAAGTGGCCCCCAGACTTTCCTAGGCTTTGGTTTAGAAACCCAGGGGATTCGGGGTGTTACGCATACCTTGTTCATTTCATCCAGCATTGACTCTGTGTTTGAGATAGAGAAAGAGATACCAAGTGGCAAGGAAGGAATTCTTAATCTCACATGTGACATGACAATAGCATGAAAATTATATAATTAAATCTATTTTGTTACTTTGTGCTTTTGTTTCAAAATATTCCTGATTCTATATAGGGTCATGTGGAGTAAATTACAGATAAAATGAAGAACTTCATAAATGTAGTAGTTAATTGAGCTAAAAGTTACTTTGTCACAGCCTCACAAGTCGGTAGGCTTTGTAGAAACATTAGATGTAAGCCACTTTCACCTTCCCCTTCACCTACTACTACTTTATGTTCTCTGTTTTTTTAAGATTTTTTATTTCTAAATTTTGTTGTCTTCGATTGACATTATGCAGGCCAATAGACTAGGAACCCAATCCAAGCCATCTAAAATTAACTTCTCCATAAGACGTCTATTAGAGGTGTCCATTTGTCCCATGTCGGATCTGGATTGGAAAAGTAATTGGGTATATAATGGGTGGATGTTAGCCTTACATATCAGCTTAAACTTTTGGTCAACCCACAAAACATACGACCCATTACAATTGGTATTAGAGCCAAACCTAGTCGTTAATCTAATGTCACGCCAAGCACCAGCTTAGGTCCCTGATGTGATGTCAGGTGTGTAAAAATATGTGATTAAAAATGACACTTTCACGATGCTATGTTTTACCCTACGCAAGCGCACGTATCAATTATAGTATAACAATGGCTTGAGTAAGGGATATCGATCCCACAGAGACTGAGTTTGTTCACTTTAGCAATTCAAAAATACTGAATTATATTTTCTGAAAATAGTTTATTTGGGCGGTTAAATACCAAATTATCTATTGTATCTAAAATTATCTAGAAAGCAAATTAAATTGGTTGTGATTCAAATGAGAGAGAAAACTAGGGTTTTCATCGCTTTACTAGTAACTGCATAATATAGTTCATCACTATATCAATTGTAAGATGACGATCCATAACTGTGAATCAAGTCGTACCCCAAATAGCTAAATACGACCTCAAAAAGGAGTACCATCAACCGGATTGCGATAACCTGTCTCATGACTAACCTAACTAGTACATGCCAATTATATTACTCTAATCTACTCCTACTGCATGAAAATAAACTAAAGCATGTCTATATTAAATCGCCAAGGCACGGCATGTGTCAACCTAGGGTTTCAAGTTTCATTACCACCATTGTGTAGAAAACCAAAATTATATGAGTTCCTGCTCATATTGAATAATCATAATTGTGCAAAATAATACATTCATTCCATCTAAGATAAGAATTTAGAACAAACGTATAGTTTTATATTGTAAATAAGTACGGTCTCTTAACTACTACAATCATCATAGTATGGTCAACAGTTTTCCCTCGTTACAATTAAAAACAATGAAAGAACTACATTACTTGGCTAGGGTTTTACTAGAAAACCTTAGACACCGAGTTAGTTGGACATGGTGGAAGGTGACTACATTGGTGATGTAGGAACGATCTCCATAGTCTTCTTCTCCGGATCTCTAGGTTTGAATATGGCTCTTCACAACAGTATGTCTGAATGAATCTCTCTGAATGAATGTGAACCTCCACAACTAAACAACCCTAATGAACGTCCCCTCTATACTAATATATAATCGTGTATATATAAGCAATGGTATAGATAAGTCTTTTACAGTCTTTTCACTTCCTTCATGCAAACCCTAAAACTGATATATATATATAAGTGTATATACATGTATACAGAGGTCTGTAGTCGAACCGGGGGTAGAACAGGCAGAAACCATCGAAAAATCATAAAACTTGCCGCAGATACGCTTCAAGCGTACTTGGCCTATACTTCAAGCGTATTTGGCTAACGCTTTAAGCGTACCTCAAAGCGTAAAAATGTGTTTTCCAGCCACTTTTTGAAACTGAAAGCGTAGGCACAAGCGTAGGTATTTTATGGAAAACCACTTTTCTTCGTGCATGTACCCAAACGACCGCCTTGAACCCACGATCCTTTTTACTGAAGCTGACGACTTTTAGAAATGCTATTTTTGCCCTCCGGGAGCCAGTTTTGTCTCGAACTACCTCTTTGACTCTCCTCTATGTATAGAAATAACATGTGATAGGTGTCAAATATTAGTCATTTTGACCTCTTAATTCACTATTGTTACGTTCTTTCATTCCATTATTTGGTATTTTTATTGTGTTTGCATGTTAAGACATGTTTCAGGAGCTTAATGAAGAAATTGAGCTAACTTCGGTGAATTAACTGAAGAATATGTTTTTTATATCCAAGAAAAGAGTCAAAGAGGCAGTCCAAGACAAAAATGGCTCCCGGAGGGCAAAAATGACATTTTCAGAAGCTATCATCTTCAGCAAAAAGTATCGTGGGTTCGAGACGGACGTTTTGGTGCATTTATGGAAAAAAGTGATTTTCCACAAAATACCTATGCTTCCAGTTTCAAAAAGTGGCTGGAAATCACATTTCTACGCTTGGAGGTACGCATGGGACCTACGCTTGAAGCGTAGATGCGGCAATGTTTTGGTGATTTTTCATGGATTTTTCCTGTTTCACCCCCGGCTTAATTGGAAAACGTATCTGCGACTCCAAACCTCTGTATACATGTATATACACTTATACATATGAGAAGTTAGGATTTGCATTAGTTTTAGTATGAAAAGACTGAAAATGACATTTCTATGCTATTGCCTATATATACCAGACCATACATCAAAGTTAGGGTTGTTGAGTTGGATAGTTCAGACGTGAGTTTTTGGATGCTGTTCATTCATTTAGATTATCTGCTGTTGAGAGCCATATTAATACCTAGAGATCCGAAGAAAAAGACTACGGAGAACGTTTCTACATCAACGATGTAGTTACTATCTTCCATGACCAACTAACTCGGTATCTAGGGTTTTCTAGCAAAACCCTAGCCAAGTAATGTAGTTCTTTCATTGTTTTAATTGTAACGAGGGGAACTGTTGACCATAATATGATGATTGTAGTAGTTAAGAGACCGTACTAATTTGTAATCTAAAATTATATGTTTGTTCTAAATTCTTGTCTTAGATAAAATGAATGAATTATTTTGCACAACTATGATTATTCAAAATGAGCAAGAACTCAGATGCTTAATTATGGTTTTCTACACAATGGTGGTAATGAAACTTGAAACCCTAGGTTGACATAGGTCGTGCCTTGGCGATTTAATATAGACATGTTTTAGTTTATTTTCATACATTAGGAGTAGATTATAGTAACATAATTGGCATGCACTAGTTAGGTCAGTCATGAGATAGGTTGTCGCGATCCGGTTGATGGTATTCCTTTTTAGGGTCGTATTTAGCTATTTGTGGTACGACTTGATTCACAGTTATGGATCGCCCTCTTACAATTAATACATTGATAAACTATATTATGCAGTTAGTGGTGGAGTGATGAAAACCCTAGTTTTCTCTCTCATCTGAATCACAATCAATTTATTTTGTTTTCTAAATAATTTTAGTTAAAATAGATAATTTGGTCTTTGATCACCCAAACAAACCATTTTCAAAAATATAATTTAGTGTTTTTAAATTATTAAAGTGAACAATCTCAGTCTTTGTGGGATTGATATCCCTTACTCAAGCCACTTTGATATTCTATAATTGATACGTGCACTTGCGTAGGGTAAAACCTAGAGTCGTTAAGGTGCTATTTTTAACCATATATTTTGTACACACCTGACGTCGCATTAAGTTTTTGGCGCCGTTGCCGGGGACTAAGCATTGTTCCACAACTTTAGTAATTTATTTGCATTGCGTTATTGTAGTTGTAGCTGAAGTGAGATTTTTGTGTGATTGACACGTACTCTGAAGAGCGTAAAAGGGAAGAACGGAACTTCTAAAGTTGCGTCTGGAACTTTTGTGAGTTTTAGTTACCTAGATTTTTGCATATTAATTATTGCTTTATTTTTTGTAATTTAGAAGTAGTTAATTTAGATTAGATTTTATTTCAAAATTTTTTTTAAAAAATAATAATAATTTGTTTTTGAAAAAACAAATAGTTGTTGAGTAGCGTATGACCGATAGACCGATCCGTTCTAATTTAATCACTGAGTTAGTCGAGTACGATCCTGAGATCGAAAAGACTCTCCATCATTTACGTCGATCTATTGAAGAGTGTCATCGTCAGCAAGAAGAAGCAATGGTTCACCAAAAAGCCTACCAACAAAGTGCCCCAGAGACATCATTGAAAGGATATTACGCGCCCGATGCATACGATTCCTATGCTATTTTTCCAAAATAAGAAGGAGCGAAGCACTTTGAGATCAAGACAAGAATGATCAATATGCTTCCAAAATTTTCAGGCCTTAGGATAGAGGGCCCATACCAGCACATCAATGATTTCCTAGAGGTAGCTTATGTTTGATAATTTACCCAAAAATGACTTGCGAGTGAGATTATTCTCTTGGTCATTAAAAGAAATAGTTAAAAGATGGTACATCAAATTAGCAAAAGAAATTAAAATTGATTGAGAAGCCCTTAAGAGAGAATTCATAGAAAAATATTATCCCACAGGAAAGACCTCAGAAGCACAAGATGCAATCAAAAGCTTTAGGCAGTTACCTGGTGAGCATTTTCATAATGCATGGGAAAGATATAATGAAATTTTATATAAATGTCCCCATCATAGGTTTTCCAACCAAGATATTGCTAAAAACTTCTACATGGGACTTGGTGAGACTCATAAGACTTTGATAAATGCGGCCACACAAGGTCAGTTTATCTTAAAGCCAGCTAAAGAAATTTTGGAGATATTTGATAATATCAGTGAAAACACAATTCAATATTAATCTGAATTGAGGTCTAGAGGTGGACAACAGGATAGGAGATCTAAGAAATCGTATGTTGTAGACCATGATGATATGAGAGATACCATGACATTGTTTGGAGAGAAATTAGAAAGAATTGAAAACTTTATGCAGCAAAGTCATTCCCCTCCTAAAGAGACGTTTGAAGTTGAAGCTGAGTATTCCCCACATGAGTGTCAGGAGATAATGGTCGCTGATGCCAACGCATCGTGGAACTATTCCAATAATGCTCTTTTCACCAATTCATACACATCCAATGCCAAAAATTACTCACTTCTGTTTTACAAATCTACTAATGTAAAGAATCCACCACCAAAATTCCAACAAGGGTAATCATACAATCAACAACTAAGGTTCACAAACAGACAATAGTCATACAACCAACAACCAAGGTTCACAGAAAGGCAACAATTATATAGCCAACAACTGAGGTTTAAACATAGTCAATAATCATTTGACTCCCAACCAACAATCATGGCCATAAATTCTCAGTCCAACAACCAACCAAGAACATCTAATAATTCCCAAGCCCTCCAGCCATTCAATAACAACCAAGCTTTACAACACTCCAATAATTCCCAAGCTCTACAACCATTCAATAATTCCTAAAAGCTTCAGCCATTCAGTAATAATCAGGATGTGCAACCCTATAACTACCAAGCCCAGCCACTAAGAAGGCAAAATCCTCCACCCAATTTCCAGACTAATTAGCTAGAGCATATCATAATGGACATTCATAACAACCTAGACATTCATACTCAATCTTTAGCACAACTACACATGCAGGTTGGCCAAATGGCTAATGAGAGGAATTTGAGAGAGCCAGGAAAACTGCCAAGTCAGCTAATAGTCAACCCTAAGCCACAACAAGCATTGGAGCTTGAATCTTTTGCTAATAATCCTCATGAGTCGGTTCAAACCATCACGAATCTGAGAAGTGGGAAGGAAGTGGAGAGTCGAGTTGAGGCAGAGCATGAGGAAAGGTTGTAAAGAAGAAGAGAGGCAGAACAAGAATAAATGAAGGAAGCAGAAGAAGAGCAGAGGAAAGAAGTTGAAAGGATAAAGGCTAAAAGAGTGCAAAAATATCAACCATCAGTAGAAGACGATATTGATCAGACACTACATGAGAAGCCAGACAGGGCAAGTTATGAGGAGGCAACCCCATTTCCTCAACGTCTTAGAAAGCCGGCCAAGTATGGAAATATGAAAGAATCTGATGTGTTTGATACATTCTGACAAGTCAAGATCAATTTACCTCTCTTAGATGTAATCGCCCAAATACCATCTTATGCTAAGTTTTTCAAGGATCTTTGCACTCAGAAAAGGAAAAGCAGAGGAAAGAATCCAATGAAAATACTCTTGACTGAGCAAGTGAGTTCATTGATTTTGAGGGATACTCCACCTCAGAGGAAAGATCCCGGTGCTCCCATTATTCCATATGTCATCGATGACCAGGAAATTGGTAGAGCTCTTTTTGATCTAGGTGCGAGTATTAACTTGTTTCCTTATTCAGTCTACCAACAGCTAGGGTTAGGTGAACTCAACCTTACTGAGGTTGTACTTCAATTTTTCGATCGATCAATCAAACAGGCAAGATGAGTGCTTGAAGATGTAATTGTTCAAGTGGGCAAGTTTTATTTTCCAGTTGACTTTGTAGTCCTGGATACAGAACATGTCCCTGACTTAAAGAAGCACATTCAAGTAATACTTGGGAGACCATTCTTAGCTACAGCAAATGCATGCATCAATTGCAAAACTGGAGCCATGGATCTGACATTTGGAAATATGAAGGTCAAGATGAATGTGTTCAAAAGAAGCCACAAGTTGCCTGAATCTGGGGAATGTTTTTAGATTAATGAGTGCGATGAGCTAGATGATATCATAGTAGATTTTGCAGCTCAAATCTTGGAGGAGGACGAGCTGGAGTCCTTTATGACTAGAAAATGGCCGAATTAGGAAGTTGTTGATTAGGAGACATATTGGAAGTTGCAAACTGAAGAGCTGGATGCAATGGAGACTGTATTATACACTCAAGCCTAGCGAGAGCTGGTTGAACCACTCCCGATAGTCTCAAATATTCCACCAATTCCATCTCTAACTACTTCTCCTACCTTGGAACTCAAGGAATTTTCTGAAAAAGCTAAAATATGTTTTCTTAGGACCCGATGAGACTCTTCCTGTGATTATATCTTCAAAATTGATAGAAAAATAGGAATTGAGTCTAGTCAAAGTTCTAAGTGAGAACAAAGAGGCAATAGGGTAGAGTGTTGATGATTTGAAAGGCATAAACCCCTCGATTTGTATGCATCGCATACATCTTGAGAATGATGCAAAGCCATCAAGGGAAATTCAAAGAAGGCTAAATCCAAATATGAAAGAGGTGGTGATGAAAAAAGTAGGGAAATTATTGGATGCGGGTATTATTTACCCCATTTCTGATAGTACATGGGTAAGTCCAACTCAGGTGGTGCCGAAGAAGTCGGGCATCACAGTGGTGCCAAACTCAAAAGGTGATCTAATTCCACAGCACATGACCATTGGGTGGCATGTGTGTATTGATTACAGAAAACTCAATCTGAACACCGGGAAGGATCATTTTCCAGTACCATTTATTGATCAAATCCTAGAGAGGTTAGCCAGACAAAGTTATTACTGTTTTCTGGATGGGTATTCCGGCTATAATCAGGTGGCAATTGACCCTATTGACCAAGAGAAAACCACATTTACTTGTCTGTATGGCACGTTTGCTTATAGACGGATGATGTTTGGGTTATGTAATGCTCCAGCAACATTTCAACGGTGTATAATGTCTCTCTTCTCTAACATGGTAGAGAATTTTCTTGAGGTATTCATGGATGATTTTTCAGTTTTTGGAGAAACCTTTGAAGACTGTTTGAAACATCTAGAACTGGTACTTACGAGATGCACGGAGACGAATCTGATCCTAAGTTGGGAAAAGAGTCATTTAATGGTTCAAGAGGGAATAGTACTGAGCCATATTGTATCAAAGCGGGGGATAGAGGTCGATAAAACAAAATTTGAATTAATTTCAAAACTGCCTCCTCCAATATCTATTAAGCAGATACACTATTTTCTAGGCCATGCCAAGTTTTACCGAAGGTTTATCAAAGATTTTAGCAAAATCGCCCCACCGCTATGCAACTTATTGGCTAAGGACGCAACATTCGTCTTTGACAAATAGTGCCTTCAAGCCTTTGAGGAGCGGCGTGCTCAACTATCATCAACCCCGATTATTCATCCGCCAGACTGGTCTTTACCATTTGAGCTCATGTGCGATGTTTTTGACTATGCCATAAGAGCTGTGTTGGATCAGATAAAAGATAAGTTATCGTATGCTATTTATTATGCTAGTAGGACTCTTAATGAAGCTCAGATAAACTACACAACTACCGAGAAGGAGTTGCTGGCAGTTGTCTTCGCCTTGGTTAAATTTCGATCATATTTATTAGGCACCAAAGTTGTCATTTACTCAGATCATGCCGCTCTGAGCCATTTGCTGACAAAGAAATACTTTAAGCTCCGACTAATTCGGTGGATTCTGTTGTTGCAAGAATTTGATATGGAAATTAAGGATAAAAAGGGTTTATAGAATGTTGTTACGGATCATTTGTCAAGGATTATTGTCAAATCCATAAAGGAAAATACTCCTCTTAAGGATTATTTCCCAGATGAAGATTTGTTCAGTGTCGTTGTGGTGGAACAAATACCGTGGTATGCTGACATTGTCACTTATAAAGCCACAGGTTGAATCCCAAAAGGATGGTCTAAGAATGAGACAGATAGATTTTTCAGCCAAGTCAAATTCTATATGTGGGATAATCCGTGTTTGTACAAGTATTGCTCTGATCAGATTATCAGAAAATGCGTCCCTGAAAGTGAGGTGCAAAGCATACTTATATTTTGTCACATGTTGGAGTGTGGAGGGCATTTTAGAGCTCAGAAGATAGCCCATAAGGTACTGCAGAGTGGATTTTACTGGCCTTCCATATTCAAAGATGCTTTCGAGTTTTGCAAGACATGTTTGCGATATCAAAATCTTGGATCCATATCTCGAAGAGACATGATGCCTTTAACCCCGATTCTGATTGTAGAATTATTTAATGTGTAGGGTATTGATTTCATGGGACCATTTCCAAAAGCAGATAAGAAGGAGTATATATTTGTGGGGGTTGATTATGTTTCGAAATGAGTATAAGCGATAGCCATCAAATGTGTTGACAATGACGTGGTGGTAGAATTTGTAAAATCAAATATTTTCTCACGATTTGGAATACCAAGAGTTCTAATTAGTGATGGTGGAAGCCATTTTGACAACCAGTTTCTTTCCGCGCTTTGTGAAAAGTACAGTGTCACTCATAGAATTAGTACTCCATATCACCTCCAATCACAAGGTCAAGTGGAGGTTTCTAATAGGGAGATTAAAAATATTTTAGAAAAAACTGTGCGTCCGAATTTGAAGGATTGACCTTGAAGGGTAAATGATGCACTTTAGGCGTACAGAACTGCGTTTAAGACACCAATTGGTATGTCGCCATATCGTCTTGTGTATGGTAAAACATATCATCTCCCTGTAGAGCTGGAACACCGAGCATATTGCATTGTTAAAAGATTGAATTTTGATATAAAGAAAATCGTTGCGCAGCGGAAACTTCAATTGCAAGAGCTTGAGAAGTTAATAAATAATGCATATGAAAATTCTCGAATTTATTAGGCTCGAACAAAAGCATTCCATGATAAGCACATTAGAAAGAAAGTTTTTGAGCTCAGCCAAAAAGTCTGTCTGTTTAATTCGAGACTTAAGTTGTTTCCTCGCAAGCTCCAATCAAGATAGGATGGGTCATACAAGATTACGAAGGTTTTCCCCCATTGAGCAATGGAGCTCGATGATCCTAACATTGGAAAGAAGTTTGTAGTGAATGGACAGAGATTGAAACATTTTATAGGGGTTCCACCAATTGAGTGTGTGGTGGAAACGATCAATCTAACTAAACCACCACCCGATCTGGATAAAATTGATTCGGAGTATTGAGAAGCGACAATGTCATACCAACGACATTAAACATTGGTACTAGGTAAAGAAGAGTAGCTTTGAAACCTAGTTTGTATTTGTAGACAGTAATTTAGTTACTTTGGCATTTAAGATCGAGTCCGTAAAATTGAGTCGCGAGGCCATCATCATTTAAGTATGAAGTGTTAATAAAGCCTAGGAAGCATTTAGGAAGTGTGAAGTTTAATACGGGACGAGACGATGAAGAAAAGAGAAAAAGTTATTTTTTGGGCCAGGGACCTACGCTTGATGTGTAGTTGCGGGCTGTCGTCAGTTTTCCCCCCATTCTCCATTCAAACTCCTCTCTCCCCCTCAATTCTTCACCATTATTCAAGAGGTTTGATTCTACCATTTAACCATCCGATTCCTTATCATTCTTTCCTAGCGGATCATTGGATTAGTTGGTGATTTTTTCGGATTCGCGTGAAGAACTCGAAAAGTCTCCAAAACTCAATTTTTGGAAATCCATCGTTTATCTCGATTCGGTGCGTTTTGTTCCATTATTTTGATTTCTCATGACTTATTTAACTATTCTAAACTAGTATTGATGAACGAGCCCGATCAAAATCGTGTTTTGATCCATTTTTAAAAAGTTGAGTTTTTCAACTTCGAAATCGGATTAAATATCGAATTTTTGGGATGAAGGTTTGTTTAATCATCGTATTGGATATATTTAGATATAGTTTGAGTTTGATTCGGTGTTCGGTTCATTATTGCTTACTTTTAAAAAATTCTCTATTATAGATATGGCACGGACCAAAGTGTCAGCGAGATGAGTGGCTCAGGCTGTAGTTGCAGCTGATCCACTGGTGCGACAGAGGTCGAGATCATCATCACCGTCACCGTTACCATCACCGTCACCTATACTCTGCCAGATGATAGGATGAAGGAGCTGGATGAGATGCGGTGGACGATTATGAAAATATATCCGGATGAAGATTTAGAAAAGTTGAAAGAGACTGCAGACTGCCAGATATGGTTGAAAAGTATCGTGTCAAGTGATGAAGAAGAGGAGGAAGATTAGGGTTTAGATTTAGGGTTAGGATTTTTGTTTATGATTTATTTTGTTTTTAGGGACGGTAGACCTTTAAGGCCACGTCTTTGTTTTTTCTTAGGATTGTAGGCCCTTAAGGCCTAATCAGTTTTTATTTTATTTTATTATTATGTTTGTTTTAAAAAAACAAATCTTTGAATCTTTGATTTCTTGAAAACATGTGTTGATTTCTGGTATTTATAATGACATTTATTTTCCCCTGCTATGATTGGGTAGTTGTGCTTTGTTGATGATATCTACAGGTAATCCAAATTAAGATTGGGGGAGAAGATTTGTGTTTTGCTTTGGAATCCAGAATTAAGCTTCAAGGGTAACTGTATCTGTTCTCTTATATTATTTTTGATCATAAGGACATGGTCTGATTTAAGTTTGGGGGTAAGGGTATAAGATTACAAGGACTGAAATTTTCAGAAAAAAAATTAAAATTTTAAAATTTTGGAGTAGCTCTTTGTTTTCATGCATGAATATTTTGCACTACAATTCGATTGAGTTTCTGTATATGATGCATGAGTAGTATGTAATGTGATATTCCCATTCATGAGAGTAATGATTAGATTGAGTTAGTGAAGTGATGTGGTTTTACATGGGTGAGTGAATGAGTGAAATTAAAATTAAGAAAGACGACTTTGACCTATAAGCACAAGCACATATTCACTATGAGAAATAGGTTAATTTTTTATTTTGTAGTTGAAAAAATAATTTTGCCACAATAAAAGGGGGAGAAGGGGAGATGTTATGGTTGAAATGGAGTAAATTGAAAAAAACATATTTTGAGAAAATAAAATGCAAAAAACAGTTTTTTGATCTGAGTAACCGGGCCTTGGTATCACCAATATCACTGTTCGTGTTTAAAGGGGTAAAAACTGATGAGTAGAAATTCCATGTAAGAAGCTCGGGCCCAGTTGTTCGGGACTAAAAATCCTCACTGGAAAGTCCGGAGCTTAAAAAGAAAAAAAAGGGATGAAAAGTGGAAAGATGGAAAGATATGTTTTTATTAAAAATGACAAAGTTTGATCAATGAAGTAAGAAAAGAGAAACTGAAATATCGTAGTCGAGTGTTCACAAAATCACGGAAGGTTGTCTTGATTTTAAGTAAAAAATAGCGAAATCATTCACTTTAGTATGAGTCATTCATAATACAAAGTTTGATATAATTGTTGTTCGGTAGTAAGTGAGAGTATTTCCATCCATGTTGTCTTTTGCATTGTATCATGACTTGATTGAATTTGTGTGTGAACTCATGAATGCGTGATTACAAAGAACTGAGATGTTTGTAGATACCATCACTAGAAACCTTCACGAGACTTCACTCGTCCACTAGGGGTAACCTAGGGGTTTAAAATGATTGTTACACGTGCTAAGTGTAATCGTTGACCCTCACGAAAGTAAGGGATTAGGTTAGATTAGTTAGAATAGTTAAAGTAGTTAGATTAAGAAGATCATCATAAGAAAAGTTCCCTGAATTTATTGCTAAGGGACTAGCAATATGTAAGTTTGGGGGTGTGATAGATGTCAAATAATAGTCATTTTGACACCTTAACTCACTATTGCTACGTTCTTTCATTCCATTATTTGGTATTTTTATTGTGTTTGCGTGTTAAGACATGTTTCAGGAGCTTAATGAAGAAATGGAGCTAACTTCGGTGAATTAACTGAAGAGTATGTTCTTTCTATCCAAGAGGAGAGTCAAAGAGGTAGTCCAAGACAAAAATGGCTCTCAGAGGGCAAAAACGACATTTTCAGAAGCCGTCATCTTCAGCAAAAAGTATCGTGGGTTCGAGATGAACGTTTTGGTGCATTTACAGAGAAAAGTGATTTTCCAAAAAATACCTACGCTTTTGCCTACACTTCCAGTTTCAAAAAGTGGCTGGAAATCACATTTCTATGCTTGGACCTACGCTTAAAATGTAGGCCTGCTACACTTGAAGCGTAGGACCCCTACGCTTGAAGCGTAGGTGCGACAACTTTTTGGTAATTTTTCATGAAATTTTCCTATTTCACCCCCGGCTTAATTAGAAGACGTGCTTGCAACTCCAGACCTCTGTATACATGTATATACACTTATATATATTAGAAGTTAGGGTTTGCATGAGTTTTAGTGTGAAAAGATTGAAAAGTGCCACTCTATTCTATTGCTTATATATACAAGACCATACATCAAAGTTAGGGTTGTTGAGTTGGAGAGTTCAGACGTGAGTTTTTGGAGGCTGTTTATTCATTCAGATTTGCTGCTGTTGAAAGTCATATTCAAACCTATAGATCTGAAGAAGAAGACTATGGAGAACGTTTCTACATCAACGATGCAGTCACTATCTTCCATGACCAACTAACTAGGTATCTAGGATTTTCTAGCAAAACCCTAGTCAATTAATGTAGTTCTTTCATTGTTTTTAATTATAATGAGGGGAAACTGTTAACCATACTGTGATGATTGTAGTAGTTAAGAGACCGTACTGATTTGCAATATAAAATTCTATGTTTGTTCTAAATTCTTGTCTTAGATGGAATGAATGAATTATTTTGCACAACTATGATTATTCAATATGAGCAAGAACTCGGATGCTTAATTATGGTTTTCTACATAATAGTGGTAATGAAACTTGAAACCCTAGGTTGACACAGGTCGTGCCTTAGCAATTTAATATAGACATGATTTAGTTTATTTTCATACATTAGGAGTAGATTAGAGTAACATAATTGGCATGCACTAGTTTGGTCAGTCATGAGACGGATTGTCGCGATCCGATTGATGCAACTCCTTTTTAGGGTCGTATTTAGCTATTTGTGGTATGACCTGATTCATAGTTATGGATCACCCTCTTACAATTAATACATTGATGAACTATATTATGCGGTTAGTGGTGGAGTGATGAAAACCCTAGTTTTCTCTCATCTGAATCACAATCAATTTAATTTGTTTTCTAGATAATTTTAGTTAAAATAGGTAATTTGGTATTTGACCGCCCAAACAAACTATTTTCAGAAAATATAATTTAGTGTTTTTGAATTTCTAAAGTGAACAATCTCAGTTTCTGTGGGATCGATATCCCTTACTTAAGTCGCTTTGCTATTCTACAATTGATGTATGCACTTGTGTAGGGTAAAACCTAGAGTTGTTAAAGTGTTATTTTTAACCACATATTTTGTTCACACCTGATGTCACATCAACATGCACTTCAGTTAATTCACAGAAGTTAGCTACATTTCCTCGTTAAGCTCCTGAAACATACTTTAACACACAAATAACATAAAAATACCAAATAATGGAATGAAAGAACGTAACAATAGTGTGTTAAGGGGTCAAAATGTCTAATATTTGACACTTATCACACACCCAAAATTACATATTACTAGTCCCTTAGCAATAAACTCAGAAAACTTTCTTGTGATGATTTTTTATTCTCTCTATTCTAACTAATCTAACATAATCCCTTGCTTTCGTGAGAGTTGGCAATTACACTTAATACGTGTAACAAGCCTTTTAAACCCCTAGGTTACCCCTAGTGGACGAGTGAAGTCTCGTGAAGGTTTCTAGTGATGGTACCTACAAACATCTCAGTTCTCTTTAATCATGCAGTCATGAGTTCACACACAAGTTCAATTAAGTCATGATATAATGCAAAAGACAGCATGAATGCAAATACTCTCACTCACTACCGAACAATAATTATATCGAGCTTCATGTCATGAATGGTTCCCACTAAAGTGAATGATTTCGCTACTCTCTACTCTTAATCCAGACAACCTTCCATGATCTTGTGAATATTCGACTGTGATATTTCAATTTTTCTTTTCTTACTTCATTGATCAAATTTTTGTCATTTTCGATAAAAACATATCTTTCCATTTTTCCACTTTTATCATTTTTTATCTTTCTAAGTCTCTGGACTTTCTAGTAAGGATTTTTAGTCCCGACCTACTGGGTCTGAGCTTCTTCCGTGGGATTTATGTTCATTAGTCTTCTCTTTTTTAAACGCAAACAGTGATATTGGTGATACCATGGTTCGGTTACTCAGCTTGAAAAACTGTTTTTTGCATTTTATTTTCTCAAAAAAAAATCAATTTTCTTCATTTCACCCATAACAACTCCCCTTCTCCACTTTTATTGTGGCAAAAATTATTTTTTTCAACTACATAGTCAAAGATCAACCTATTTTCATTCCTTGTAACCCTATGCCCTCACCCCCAAACTTAAATGTGACCATGTCCCCATGGTAAAAAATAAAGTATGAGAACAGATACAGTTACCCTTGAAGCTCAATTCTGGATTCAACATTGAAACACTCGATCTCTTTCCCCAAACTTAATTTGGATTACCTATAGATATATGCAACAAAGAATAAATACCCACAATCATAGCAAGGGAAAAAGAAATTTCAAAAATATCTGAAATTCACACAAATTTTTCAAGGAA
Organism: Cornus suecica; assembly: GCA_963922005.1. Taxonomy (NCBI): domain Eukaryota; kingdom Viridiplantae; phylum Streptophyta; class Magnoliopsida; order Cornales; family Cornaceae; genus Cornus; species Cornus suecica. The sequence continues at coordinate 16,782,145 of OY998241.1, forward strand.
TTAAAAATTCTTTTTTTATTGATTTTTTTATGATTTGGCCCTTAAGGGCCTATAATCCTATAAAAATAAAAGAAAAAAAACAAAAAACAAAGACAAAGACGTAGCCTTAAGGGTCTACTGTCTCTAAGAATTGAAATTACATAAATTAAATGATATCAAATTCTATAAACCTAGGCTAGAAACTAACTTTCACAACCTAGAACCAATGTTTAACGTCGTTGGCACGACAACTCCTCAAAGGGTTATCCAACACCCTTCCTATCTGCAACACTTCTCCTACTCATAGGACAAAATGTAAGAAGTAACTCCCTCAGTGCTCTCACTTGTAAACAATTAATATTACCCATGATATCAAATATAAAACAATAATCACCATATAAAGTACCTCCTCTATCTCGTTCTAACTTCACCCCATGCACGGTCAATGTGTCCAACAAATCCTCCATCAATACCTTATGTAATGCTCCCTTCACCAATTCACCACTTTCCATTAAACCGACAAATGCCATAAATTCCGGTCCCGAATCAATCTTCTAATAATATCTCAATCTCTGCCCATGTAACTCGAACCTTTTATTAAATCATACTTCTCCGCGGGGGTAAACCGATCTAACTCTGTGTGGTCCATCCCATCTTTGTCAAAATTTACCTAGAAACACTTTTATCTTTGGATTACATTGCCGTTTCCGACTAAGCTCAAAGAATTTAAGATAAACATGCTTAATATGATATACTCTTGTTCGACTTATGTATCTTCGAGCATCCTTATACGCACAAATTCGTATCCCCTCACACTTATCTCTCAATCGCGGATCTTCCAAGGCATATAGCTTTTCTACCATGTGTATACCTGACACTAGTTCATCTAGAAAGGTGTCCTTAAGAGGGGGGTCATCTTTAGTAGGTTCTTTAAAAGTTCGGGACAATTGATCATCTCTAACAACCTCCACATCTTGCTTATTCGTCACTAAGCTCTTCTCTAGACCTTTAGTGTCGTCATACAACCCAATCTTATACAGTGAGTTATCGGGTACCAATGCCGCTGGTGACATAATGGAGATTCAGGCGAATCTCTTGGCTCATCCCATGTGTCAAACTTTGCATTCGACCTTTCAATCACATCATCCAATTCATTCCTTGTTCGACTCCTCTAAGGTACCACTTTTTCAACCATCTTATCAATATTAAAACACTCGGTTGGTTCCGGTAATTGATGGTTGATATCAAATACATTCATCCTCATCTCTAGATTCTTAAAAGATATATCCATAACCCTTGTTCAGCAATCAATGCATGCATTTGCCGTAGCCAAAAATGATATTCCTAAGATAACAGGGATATGTCTCCTTGATCTGTGGTCAGGTTCCATGTCTAACACCACAAAGTCCACAGGATAGTAAAACTTACCCACTTGAACAATGAGATCCTCCAGAATTTCTCTCGGTTGTTTAGTTGATTTGTCTGCCAATTGAAGCACCACCGATGTAGGATTGAGCTCTCCCAACCCTAGTTGTTGATAGACCGAGTAATGTAATAAATTAACACTCACACCGTGATCAAGAAGAGCTCTATTAATCTTTTGGTGACCAATGACACAAGAAATAATGGGAGTACCGGGATCTTTCCTCTTAGGTGGAGTATCACTCAGTAAGATCGAACTTACTAGTTCAGTCAGCAAAATCTTCTTTGAGACCTTAGTTCTGCTTTTACGCTTTTAGGTGCAGAGGTCTTTCAAAAACTTAGCATAGGGTGGTATTTGGTCTATAATGTCTAAGAGAGGCAGATTAATCTTGAATTGTTAGAATGTCTCCAACATGTCTAACTCTTTATTCTTACCATTTTTGGTCGGCTCTCTAAGACATTGAGGGGAATGGTGTTGCCTCCTCATAGTATACCCTATCCGATTCTCTTGGTATTGTCTTATTATGTTCTTCCTCCTCTTGAGGTTGATCTTTCTGAACTTTCTCAGCCTCTTTCTTCTGAGCTTCTTCTTCTGCCTTTCTTTGAACTTATTGGGCTTTTGCTTTTTCAGCCTCTCATCATGCTGCTTATCAGCCCTATTTTCCACCTTCTTTTCACTTCTCAAATTATGACCGCTTGGACTGTCTCATGATGAGTCTCAACAAAGGATTCAAGCTCCAGTGCTTGTTGCGGCTTTGGACTAGCCACTGGCTGACTAGGAAATATTCTCTTTATCCTATCCACAATATTCTTTAGTTGTACCATTTGAGCTCTCATTTGAGCAAGGACTTGGGAATGAGAGTTCACTATTTGGATGGTCGCCTGAGAATTATTAGATTAATTTTTTAACTCCCTTAGGGCACTCATCACCTCTTCTTCAAAGCCATATAGTCTCGGTGGTGGATTTTGAATTAAATTTTGACGTTGGAGATGGTTTTGAGGATATGGAGGGTAAGCTTGATTTGGATTAAATTCTTGGGTTCGGTTTCCTTGAGACTGAGTTTGATAATTATATGGTTCGATAACCTGATTATTATTGAATGGTTAGAGAGCCTGAGAATTAGTAGATGACTGTCTAGGTTGGTAATTTGACTAAGAGTTTCGAGCCATGATTTTTGGTGGGGATTGATATGATTGTTGACTCTGTTGAAACCTTGGTTGTGAATTATATGATTGTTGTTTCTAAAGGAACATTGATTCCACATTCGAAGATTGAGATGAAAGAGAGGGATAATTTTGGACATTTGATGTGTATAAATTGGTAAAAGGAGCATTGTTTGGGTAGTTCCATGCTACATTAACATTGGCAGCAACGAATTCACCACCTTGACACTCATTGTGGGAATAATCGACTTCTACCTCTGACACTTCTCTTCTAGGGGAATGATTTCTCTAGAGAAGCTTTTCAAATCTTTCTAATTTCTCTCCTATCAACGCCACTAAATCTCTCACTTCATCATGATTCACAACATAAGCTTTCTCGGATCTTTTATCTAGTACACCTCTAGACCTCAACCCAGATTCATATTGAATTGTATTCTCACTAATACTGTCAAATAGGTCTAAGAGTTCTTTAACTGGCTTCAGATTAAATTGCATTTGTGTTGCCGCATCTAACTAATTCTTATGTTTATCTCCAAGTCCCATGTAAAAATTCTTAGCTATATCATATTCAGCGAACCTATGGTGGGGACACTTATACAAGATTTGATTATATCTCTCCCAAGCATCATGGAAGTTCTCATCAGGCAATTCTCTAAAAATTTTGATCGTATCTTGTGCCTCTAAGGTCTTTCCTATGGGATAATGATTCTCTATGAATTCATATTTAAGGGCTTCCCAATCAATTTTAATTGCCTTATCTAATTTGAAGTACCATCTTTTAGCTTTTTCTCTCAACGACCAAGGAAATAGACGCACCCGCAAATCATTCTTAGACATATTATTAATCCTAGCAGTCGAGGAAACCTCTAAGAAATCATTAATATGTTGGTATGGATCCTCTATCCTAAGGCCAGAAAATTTTGGAAGCATATTGATAACGCTTGACTTGATCTCGAAGTGTTTCGCGTCTTCTTCCTCTAGAAAATCAGCATAGGAATCATACGCATCGGGCAAGTAGTATCCTTTCAGGGATGTCTCCGGTGCCTTCGATAGATTGGCTCTTTCGTCACCCATCGCTTCTTCTGACTGACGATAATGCTCTTCAATAGCTCGACATTTTCGATAAAAAGTCTGTTCGATCTCAGGATCAAAAGGTTCTAATTTAACATTGAGATCAAAACAGGATTTTCGATCGGTCGTACATCAAATAATTTTTTTTTTCACAACTATTCTAAATATTAACAGAAAATAAAGCTAAAATTATGCACGAAATTAAGATAAACTAAAACTCACCAGAGGTTCAACGACGCAACTTCTGCTCCACCAAATCCCTTTATGCTTTTTAGAGTGCCTATCAATCACACAAAAATTCCAACTTTCAGTACAATCAATAACACAATGTAAATAAAATACTAAAGCTAATGAACAATGTTTAGTCCCCGGCAATGATAAGTTCACAAAAATCACTATTTTAAATGTCAAAAATAAATCTTTAATTCACCATTTTATTGCATAAATGTTCTTATATATATCTTTTTATTTCTTATAGGTTTGAATTGGAAAAGATGAAGAAAATATATTAAAGTGAAGAAATGAATGCACATGGATGGAAAATGAAGAATATAATACATATGAAGAAAGAAGAAAATGACTTGGAAAACATCATTATTCAAAGAAAAAGAAAAAGAAAAGTAGATATAATTTCACTTTACAAGATGTCATTATATTCCAATTTTCTCTATAAATAGGAGAGTAGTTGGAGATGGTAAAGGAGTTAGACGGTAGAGAATGAGAAATTGTAGAGAGAATTTAGTCTTGTATCAAGTTTTTATTTTGTTGTAATTTTTTTCTTAGTTAATGAAAAATTCTTCTATCATCATGTTTTATTTCTCTATCATTATGTTAGCTTAAACATCTTCTCAAGAGAGTGATGCAACCACCTTGGGTAAGATATACATAATTTTATTTTATTTCTTATTGTTTAATTCTCTTCCCGAAATAATTCTTTCAAGTGACAAAAACTACAATAGATGTTGAAAATAGAGGAAAGATTCTCCGTGATTACCAATCAATGAAAATACGGGGAATGTCAACCACTATTTTTATTTATTTATTTTTTAAACCAAAACATTAGAGGGATGACTTTCCGTGATTACCAATTAATGGAAATATGGGGAATGCCTACCAATATCTATGTTTATGTTTAATAGGTTGGAGGAGAATTTGCAACAAAAATATATAATATTATTTATATAGACATGGGTGGTGGATTCTCTTCCCTTGAGATTTCTTCCACCATTTAGTAATTTTATCTAGTTATTTTAGTTTATTATTCAAAAATTCAAGAATTGTTTTAAGTGATTTCTTTTTATCTCGAAAATTATAGTTTTGGATCCTAGTCTCAAACCGATTTCTAAGTTGAGAGTGGTTCGACCCTACTTATTGCTATACTATTTTAAGTAAAGTATTTGTAGGTATTATAAATTTTGTTGACCGAAGTTTGATGAAGTAATGACAAATATCAACAAATGCATCAACCGTCAAATGGTGCCGTTGCCGCTTCAACATTAAGAATTCGGAGTCAAAGATCCTCAACTCATATTTTTTGGGAACCCACCCGAACTTTCTATCCCTCCCTTTATTTTAATTTTTCTATATTGTGTGATTTTTGTTAATTTTTGAAAGAAAAGAAAAGAAAAAGAAACCTGCAGTAGACTCCAACAGTAGGTTATTGAAGTTTTTTGTAGAAAAAAAAAGAAGAAAAAACCTGCAGTAGACTCCAACATAGGTTTTTGAAGTTTTTTGTTAAAAAAAAAGAAGAAAAAACCTACAGTAGACTCCAATATAGGTTATTGAAGTTTTTTGTTAAAAAAAAAAAAAAAAAAAAAACACCGAACCGGAATCATTCTGGACCGTTTGTTGAGTTGATCATTCATTCCATTTATTTTGTTCAACTCATATATACTAGTTGACTTTGAGATTTAATTGTTAGTTCATTAGTTGTCCAAACTCTAGTACTTTTTTTTTAATAAAAAAAAAAACTGATTAGTATAATTATTTAATTATTAATTTTTATTCACTCATTTTTGTTTTCATTATTTATTTATTTACTTACTTATTTATTTTTGTTGTTTATTTTTTTTTTATTTTGCAGAAAGTACTGTACCGGTTCGTCAGCCAGGTTCCATATCTCTAAAACCTTGTTATTTTTTTCCTAGATTAGGTAAAAATTTTACATGCGAATTCTAGGATAGAATAACATTAGAAATTACCCTTAAGTTCCCATCCTTTATATTTAGTTTATTTCTATTTTATTTTTTTTATTTTTTTCTAGACACAAATTTTTCATGTGAATTCTAGGATACTTATGGGCGTACCCTAAGTAGAGCTCTTGTGTTGTTGAGCCTCAACTGTTCATGAATTGGTTGTTCGACCTTCTTATGGGCGTACCACAACATCATAGGATTAACACCTATAATTGGTGGAAAGGACATACTCTAGATATCTGTAATGGTACTGAATTAATTAACTTTTGTGCTATTCCAAGGGCAAGAGCACTGGTGTTTATCCTTTACTATTATTATGTTTCTTCTTTGACTTGATGGGATGAGACTGCGACACAATGATGGCCTTCGCGCCTCTTCTGACCATGTTTAGGTTTCAACTATTTCTTTTTGCATTCTCTAATTGTGGCTCTAGTTTTTACCTTACTCTTATACAATACTAGAGGGAAATCTAAGAGGAGATCAAACTCATATTAGAAGTGCAACATAGTGCAATATAAATCGTGAAATTCTTGGTTTTTGGAAGAATTAATCACCCAGGTTCGGGTCCATAAGCAGTGACAATTGCCCTATGAAGACTCGCCTTCGCTACGACTACTTTTAGAGTTCTGCCACATCATTTGCCTTGAAGTCTTTTTGACAATGTCATTCTGCAGCATCATTTTCACAGTAAAAATCAACTAGTTTGTATTGTCTGAAGGCTAGTTTTTGAACTTCTTATACGTCATACCTTTGTTCTCTTACACTTCTAATTTGCTCTGAAAATTTGTGATGCATTTGATGAAAACAGTAACTACGCGGGTTAATATCGTCACTGATTGATGCAAACTGAGTGGTTTTCTTTCTTTTCAGTATGTCATAGACACGTTTTATAACTGTTCATGGAGTTAACATCTTTGACACAATGTGTTTCTTGATGGTGTTATTCCAACTGTGTTGATTCATGAAGGTCTTCTTTTGTACAATGTAAACACTTGTGGAACTTACCTCAACACAGCTGAAAACATATTTTTTGTGTGCAAATTAGCTTGTTATAATATATATATACACATATATGTTTACATAAGGAAAATAAGGTGATAACAACCAATCAGATAACAAATTTGAGTTGCTTTTCTGTTAAGAGACTGCTGGATCTGCCCGTGCTGCATGAAATTGTGTCTCCAGAGGATTTTGATATTTTGCTGAAGTGCTTGTGGAAGAGTTTTTGTGATCGAGTGCTTAAATTTGTGTGGTGTCTTTTATAAAGATATGATGTTTGTAACCAGTTTTATGTACATACTATTGCCTATTTATCGGGAAAAACAATGTACATACTCTTGCCCAAACTCGTTCTAGCTTCAGGTAGGGTAGATAGATGTCTTTAGTTTAGCATTTGGTTATTTGTATTTGAGGCTATATGGTTTTGGAATCTCCAGGTTCTTACTACTGTACACGGTGTATTTTGCTCTATCTTAATATCTTATATCACTTTTATATGGATTTTTTTAATGATTTTTATTTTAAAATCTAATGTAACTTTAGACCAGATTGGTGATGTATAATCCTGTTTGGCTTCGGATTCTCCAGACCCAAAAGCTAAAAGATGCTTCCATAAATAATTTTTACTGTAGCATGATTGCTCCCATGTCTAGAGCAGTCTATGTTGCGTGGACTCTGGTACTAGTGTGGGATATGGCTGTGTAACCATTTGACGGATATGACAAATCCCTAAACAGAATTTTACTTAATTATTTTATTTTTGTTTTAGAGTAAAGTAGTGTTTTTATCTAATATAATGTCTTAAATAGGTTCTAAATTCATTTTAAAGTAACAATATATTTTGCCAGTTATTGATTTTATGCCATTGTATTTTCTAAGTTTTGTTTTGGGATACAAGATAAATTGAATTCTATGAATGAAGTTGTCAAGGGTTGTTTCTTCAAGTCAAGAATCAAAATGTTGTAGGCTGTGTCAAGCATTTTAGAAGTCACTAGTTAGAATTATTTGGTAGGAAATCACAAATAATTTAATGCTAGTAAAGGTTAGGGTTGACTTGTTTGCTAGCCAATCTCTAGTTCAAACTTGAGCTCGATAAATGAGCCATGTTCACCAGTCGTAACGTGTCATAGACATGATTTATTTTGTTATTTGAGTTGATAAAATCTTTGATATGCTGTGTCTTTTGATGGTACTCTCTGGTGCTAGACCTGATTTGTTTCAGAATACTTATTCAAGTGATAGTGGAACTCAGAGGACCTCAAAATGATGTTATTGACATATATACCTTGGCCATATTCGAAGTCATAAATTCTATTTTGAAGGCATTCCAGGAGGTTAAAAAACCAGATGCATCTGACTTATTTTAATGTTTTTTAGTTTATGATGGATGTAATGGTGTAAAATTTCATGGGAACTATTGAGACACGAGTTGTGTCAATTTATAGCCTTGTTTTTCTTATTTTTTTGGTGTCGTTTTACCGACTTTTTAAACTCTGCTTCTTTTTTTGGGGGCAAATTGGCTAGTTAAGGTTCAATTTTGGATTTTCTATCGTTATGGAGGTAAATGCTGATATCAACCGAGCATAAGGTTAAAGATGATCAGCCTTATTTTGTTAAGAGGCTGTTGGATCTGCTTGTGCAGCATGAAATTTTTTCTTCTGAAATTTTATATTTTTTCTCAAATTGCTTGTGGAATATTAGTTGTGATCGAGTACTCACAATTGTGTGATATTTCTTTGACAATGTATGTCTCTTGCGGATCTTAAGTTTATGGGAACATTTGTTGATCTTGAACTAGTGTTGCTTTGCTTTTGAACTCCAGATTTTTACTGTCTACATGGGTTATATTGGTTGATCTTATTGTTTTTCTTTATTGATTTTATTTTTACAGATTTGATTTACTTCTACAAACACTAGAACTGCAATCCTTTGAAAGATTGAACTATAGTAATCCCTCATTTCTACCTTTGGAATGACACTTCACATTGTAAAAGCAATTGATAGAGGGTATTGATGTCAGTTAGAGCTGGCAAAATGAGACACGACACGCATACGAATACGGCATGAATTAAAAGGGTTAGGGTTGACAATAAAATTGTTGAAATTGTATAAGGGTCGACCAGAACACGACACGTTTGACATGATTATATTTATATGTATTTTTATTTTTATTTTTTTCTCTTCTCTAATTGATCATAGTTTGAAATATATCAATAAACTATTTTTGGATCATGTCAAATTCAATTTAATTTTGCTGATAATAAATTAAATAGTTTATTTCTTGTTGGATTGTGTTAAATTTAATTTAATATATTATAATAAATATGTTAAATAAATTACATGGGTCGATATGGATAACCTGTGGGTTGAGTTATGATCGAGCATATTTGACAATTATATTAATCAAGTATTTTTCGACACGATACGATCTCAACCCGACATGAATCCGACTCACCGACGCGATCTTAACCCGACATGAACCAGACCTACCGACATGAATTGTCAGCCCTAATGTCAATAACAGGTATAGCTTCCTTTTTTAAAATTTACTTATTGAGGTCACTACTAATAGATATAAAATGGAATGTTATCATATGATCAATTTATGCATATTTTCTAATTTATCTAAATTGTCTTACTTAATCAGAATGAGACGCCACATAATATCATCCCTCAATACTCCAGGACGAGCGTTACCGGCCCTGCCATTTCTTCTGCTGTTAGTTTTACATACAAAGCCCCAGTGTTGTAGTTGAAGTATTCCCAATCTTCATGTTACTTGGTATTACACAATTCTGACCTAGAAAATTATTTATTGATCTTGCTAGTTAGATTAATTAATTTGAACAAATTTTTACTTTATTTGGGATAATTACAATTTAACCCGCTCAAGATATGCTAAATTACATCCGCACCGCCTCTCCTTTGGATATTTACTATTTCATCCCCTCAGATTGATCGATGTTCATATTAGGTGATCGGAGATGTAAAATTACTTATATACCCATGCGTGTTTTTGAATAGGCAATAATGTCTTTACACATAACGGATGGTAAAATAGTCACCTTGGCCATACAAAATTGTTAACATAAGCGTTTACCATGCAGGAAGAGAATATTTGATACTACTTACAAACTAGAGGGGATAAAACTATAAATATCCAAAAGAGATGGGGTGTGGGTGTAATTGAGCATATCTCGAGATAATGAAAATGTAATTATCCCATTTTATTTTCAGATTAACTGATTTAACAACTGTTCGGAGATTTAAAGTGCCAAACAAACTAATAATATCATCATTCATCAAGCATCCTAATATTAGAGCCTCTTGTGCTAGAATTGAAACATACATACATACATAATAATTTTTGCACAAATGAGAGCTCTAACAAAGGGTTTTTCAAGGGTTTAGTGTCATGGCGAGAAATGACCCATATCCTTGCTATTTACACACAAAAAGGTCGGGGTTCAGGTTTGGCAACCCAAACTTCATTCCAAGGGTAAAGTTCGGTCCCAAACTTTGTGGTCTTTGATTTTGTGTTGTGTTTGTATATAGGGTAAAATACAAAAAACCCTCCTGAACTATTGTCATACTTGCAAATAACCCCCTGATCTGTAAAAAGTGCAACAAATCCCCTAAACTATATCAAGCACAAATGAGAGCTCTGAACAAAGGGTTTTTCTAGGGTTTAGTGTCATGGCGAGAAATGACCCACATCCTTGCTATTACACACAAAAAGGTCGGGGTTTGGGTTCAGATTCGGCAACCCCAAACTTCGTTTCAAGGGTAAAGTTCGGTCCCAAACTTTGTGGTCTTTGATTTTGTGTTGTGTTTGTATATAGGGTAAAATGCAATAAACTCCTATAAACTATGGCTATACTTGTAAATAACCCCCCTGAACTATAAAAAGTGCAACAAACCCACTAAACTATATCAAGCACAAATGAGAGCTCTGAACAAAGGATTTTTCTAGGGTTTAGTGTCATGGCGAGAAATGACCCATATCCTTGCTATTACACACAAAAAGGTTGGGGTTCGGCAACCCAAACTTCATTTCAAGGGTAAAGTTTAGTCCCAAACATTGTGGTCTTTGATTTTGTGTTGTGTTTATATATAGGGTAAAATGCAATAAACCCCCATGAACTATGGCCATACTTGCAAATAACCCTCCTGAACTATAAAAAGTGCAACAAACCCCCTAAATTATATCGAGCACAAATGAGAGCTCTGAACAAAGGGTTCATGCAATAAACCCCCCTGACAAACAAAAAGGTTGGGGTTTCGGTTCAGGTTTGGCAACCCAAACTTCGTTTCAAGGGTAAAGTTTAGTCCAAACTTTGTGGTCTTTGATTTTGTGTTGTGTTTGTATATAGGGTAAAATGCAATAAACCCCACTGATTTATGGCCATACTTGCAAATAACCCTCCTGAACTATAAAAAGTGCAACAAACCCCCTAAACTCTATCAATTTGTTGCAAAATTCCCCCATTGTCTTCAATTTTTTATTACTAAGTTAAGCTCAATGCATTTCTTATTAACATAGATTATGAACTAATTAACACTAATTTGATAACATATTCTTCACTCAAATATTCATAAACAAACACATAATTTTTAAATTAACTAATTAAATCATGCTTTTAGGTGATTTTAATATAAATTTTTAAAAAATGATTAAGTCTTAAGTTAACACACATTGTGAATAACATGAGAAAAAAAGGTGTCTATTATTTAAGCAATTTAAGGTCTTATGGATTTTTTTTATGAAAAGAAAATTTTATTTTATGGTAAAAAAATTTAAACTTAAGATAATATGTTTTATTGTATAAATGAAACTAGATACTATCAACTTAATTATTTACAAAAATAGTTACAAGCTATAATTTTTTATTTTTTATTCGAGGAGGTATTTACTCTAATATAATTAAGGTGAAAGGTATTATTAATATATTAAATAAGAGAAAATATTATTATTATAATTTAAACAATAGATAAATTTATGAAGAAGGGTAAAATAGTCTTTTAGTATAAAATAGGGGTTATTTGCAACAAATTGATAATTCAAGGGGGTTATTTGTAGTTCAGGGGGATTAATTGATAATTAGGAGGCTTTTCTGCATTTTACCCTTTGTATATATGTATGTATATATATAGTTTGTTTCTATAAGCAAGCAAACTTTGCGGTCTTTGATTTTGTGTTGTGTTTGTATATTATATATATATATATATATATATATATTATTTTATTTTTGACAAGCAAGCATGTCCTTGAATTGTGTATTGCATTTTTTTTTTTTCCCGGAAATTAAGTATTTTATTGTTAAAACATGTAACTTACAATAGATTGGAAGAATATTGCAAAGCCTACTAACAAATTATTAATTGTCAAACCATTATCTTATTAGGATCAATTCAAACATAATCCAAATAATATAACATAAGTGAGCTCACTTACAACCAAGTCCATGATTAGAACATGCATCATGCTTCAACCATCTACCAATACTATTTAGTGGTCTTGGAGGTGGTCTAATGACAGAATCATCAAGGTCCCATGAGTGCATAATTTGTCTTGCAATGAAAGTGTCTTTCATTCGTGAGCATGCAAACTTGTTCCGAATGGTGTCATGGATCGAGTTCACAACTCTAATTTGAGTACATCTTCCTCTATTAAATAATCGGTTGTTACGCTCTTGTGTATTGCATATTGGTTCCCTCACTTTCCAATTATTTCAATTCTACAACTTTTACCTTTTCTAAATACAATACCCTGGTACGAATATTTTTTAGTTAGATAACCACTTGAATTTTAATGAAAACTTGCACATAAAATTTGAATAAAAATTGAATAAAGAAAATTGTGTGTTTCCATCTCTTTAATATTGAGGTTGGTCAAATTCTTTAGATTCAATTAATGTCATTGGTCACTTGTTCACACGGGCTACACGATTTATCATTAATATCTCATTCTCATTTCAAAAAATATATCTTGCTTTTCGGTATAATTATCCACTTTCTGAATTTCAATCCACCACTCCCCTTTTTGTATGAGAAATAATTCCTCTCTTCTTGCATGCTAGATGAATTTTAGGTTTTCATCTTGCGCCTCGTCCAGAGTTGTGACTTGCCGAAAATCGTTATACAACAATCATTTTATCATTTTTTGTTGAAATGCTATTTTTATTTTTTTTTCGTTAATTAAATTTTTTTTCTACTCAGAGACACTTCCATAATTTCAATTTCAATTATTTAGCTGAAAAACTCATTCTTCGACTTAAAGAAGTTCCTTAAAAAAAATGTTCCTTAAAAAATGTGTAGAAATCAAAACGACTCAAATCGCAGCAAAATCGATCAAATGTGTAGAATCAGAGTAAAATCGGTATACAATTATGTTATTTTAGGGAAATTTTGGGTTGAAATAGGTATAATCCTAGTATAATCATGCAGAATCGTGGTAGAATCGTGTAAAATCGTACTAGTAGAATCGTAAGATACTATAATTTTTTTAAAAAATAATAATAAATTTGTTTTAAAAAATATATATATTTTTAATTTTTATTGTAAAAGGAAAACTTTGCACACACACATCACTTTGTATTGACATGTATTTTTGGTAATTTTTGGCTAAAATAATAGTTTCAGGGTTGAGTCATCCATGTGAGGCCTAAAATGTTTTAGTCAAATATTTCAATATGTAGCCAAATTTAATATGATTTAAACTTTCAAAATAAATATTTGACTATTATGTTAAAAAATAATAAATGAATTACATTAAATAAATTATATGTTCTACTTAATTTTAAATTTTAATTTCAAATTTTTTATTTAAATTTGTAATTTTATTTAGTTAAGGAAATTCATGAAATAGATGATGATGAAGAATTTGATGAGATTGACATCTTTGGTGTTGATAATAAGAATAGTAGCACTGATGATGATCTCAACTATGTTCGTGACTTGTATGGAGACTTTGACAATAACAATGATCTTATTTAGCTAATTTTCATTATATTTGTATTATTTTAAAAAAAGGAGTTATGAACTTATGTTTATTGTTTTTGTTATGAATTTATGTTGTGTGCGAGTAACTTTTAATTTCTAAGTTGGAGTTTGTTTATTATTTTGGGTTAAGATGATATATTAGTGGAACATGATATTGAGTTTGTTAAATAATAATTATTTAGACTCTTATAAAATTTATTTTAATTTTACCTTTATTTAGTCAATTAATTTTTATTTTTTAAAGTACGTAGTAATGTGATAAAATTTAATCATTTGCACCTTGATAAGACTTTAAGATAATATTTTTACTTAAATTTATTATTTTGAGTATGTTTTTGTTGTATTATAGAGATAGTATTGCTTCATATGTACCACATACCCTTCATACAAAGAACATTTAAAGTACGAAGGCGCAAGTTGGAGTGATATTGGGCCTAACTCAGTCTGGAGTCTGGACTGCTTCCACGCGAAGATTGGGCCCACTAGCCTTTTCAAAGAAAGTGCGTTCGATTTTGGTCCACTTTACCCAAGTGGTCTCCAGCACAAGACCACAAAAACTGACCTAATTGAAAGATATATATATATTATTATATATAGGTGGTCCAAAAACGGTAGATTGAAGAAATCAAACATTCATCCAAAACGAAATGAAAAATTCTTTTGATTTAAGAATTTTGTACTAATTAACCGGGCATTTATATTTAGAAGCTGAAGAGGACCATAGTCGTAGGTATACTAAATCAATATACTCAAGTTACCCTTTGTATATATGTATGTATATATATAGTTTGTTTCTATAAGCAAGCAAACTTTGTACTGAGATTGAAACAATCAGAGAGAGTTGAAAAACCCTAGAAAAACCCTTTGTTCAGAGCTCTCATTTGTGCTAGAATTGAAACAATCAGAGAGAGTTGAAAACCTCAAATGGCGGCAATGAATCGGGCAAAACGAGTACTGAGATCTCTCCAACTCGCCAACTCGCTTCACTCGACTCGGACGCTCCGAACCCACTTTCTTCACTCTCAGGTGACTCATTTCTCTCACCTCTCTCCATCTCTCTCCTCTTCTCTCTCTAAACAACCTCACACTTCCACTTTTCTCTATACCCATCAAAAATTATTCTTCTCATCAAATCCAAACTCTGTTGTTGAACTAATCTTGGCCCATGATTGGTCCGAAAAATTGGAGCTTGAGTTATCAAACCCCAACGATAAATTGACCCATGAAACTGTTATATACATTTTGAAGAAACTCGATAAAGACCCAGAAAAGGCATCCAATTTCTTCAATTGGGTCCGTGACAAAAATGGGTTTAGACCCAGTTCGTCTGTTTATAGTTTAATGCTTAGAATTTTTACTAGCAAAGATTCAATCAAGCAGTTTTGGGTCACAATTAAGAAAATGAAAGATGATGGGTTTTATATTGATGAGAACACATACATAACAATTCTTGGGTTTTTCCGGAGTTCAAAGATGGTTAATGATGCCACAGCTTTGACCCATTTCTACAATAGGATGATTGAGGCAAATGCTATGGATGGTGTAGTCAAGAATGTGGTTCAAGTTATGAGTGGGAATGATTGGACCCATGAGGTTGTTAAAGAGTTGGAGAAGATGAAAATTTCGGTATCGGATAATTTTGTATTGAGGGTATTGAAGGAGCTCAGGGGTAATCCATCAAAAGCTTTGAATTTTTTCAATTGGGTCGGCTCGCATTCAGGTTTTGAACACAATAGTATCACTTATAATGCAGTTGTTAGAGTTCTAGGTCGGGACGTTTCGATTGGAGAGTTTTGGAGTATGATGAAGGAAATGAAGAGTGCAGGACATGAGATGGACCTTGATACTTACATAAAGATTTCGAGGCAGTTTCAGAAATTTAAGATGTTTAAGGATGCAGTGGAGCTATATGAGCTTATGATGGATGGGCCATATAAGCCCTCAGTTCAGGATTGCAGTGTGCTTTTGCGGACCATATCTAGAATTAATAGTCCGGACTTAGATTTGGTGTTTAGAGTTGTGAAGAAATTTGAGGCAGCAGGGAATTCCCTTTCTAAGGCCGTTTATGATGGGATTCACCGGTCTCTGACGAGTGTGGGTAGATTTGATGAATCGGAGAAGATTTTGGAGACGATGAGAAATGCAGGGTATGAACCTGATAACATAACATACAGCCAACTGGTGTATGGCCTTTGTAAAGCAAAGAGGCTAGACGAAGCATGTCAGGTGTTGGATGAGATGGAAACAAGTGGATGTATTCCCGATCTCAAGACTTGGACCATTTTGATACAAGGGCATTGTGCAGCTGAAGAAATCGACAAGGCAATACTTTGTTTTTCAAAGATGATGGAGAAAAATTGTGATGCTGATGCTGATCTCTTGGAAGTCTTAATTGACGGATTTCTCAGCCAGAATAGGATAGATGGTGCGTACAAATTGGTGGTTGAGATGGTGAATAAAGCTCGTTTGAGACCTTGGCAAGCTACATATAAAAGTCTTATCGACAAGCTGTTAGGAGAAAGGAAGCTCGAAGAAGCAATGAACCTTTTTCATCTGATGAAGAAACACAATTACCCACCTTTCCCGGAGCCATTTGTTCAATATATTTCAAAGACGGGGACAGTGGAGGATGCAAGGGACTTCTTGAAGGCACTAAGTGTGAAAGAATACCCGTCCATTGCAGCTTACCTTCATCTTTTCAAGTCTTTCTTCGAGGAAGGTAGACATTCTGAGGCCAAAGATCTGCTTTACAAGTGCCCTCATCATGTTCGTAAGCATCAGGCTATTTGCGGTCTTTTTGGTTCTGCAGAGAGCACCACTTCTCCTGCTGCTGCTTGATTTTTAGTCAATTAATTCCTATTCCGATCAATGTTATATAAATGAACTTAGAAAAGTGAGAGTAAACAATCTTGGTCGTACTCTCATTGTAGAAAACTATCTTGGTATTTCTCTTTATTTTTACTCATTTAATTTTTGGGTTTTGGGGTTTATGAAGCATTATGTACTAAATTATTGGGCAGTAAGTGATTTTGGTAGTATGATTTTTTTGGTAAGTAATTTTGGTAGTATGATATGTGGGAAGGTGGTATGATATCATACTACCAAAATCCCCCTGTCAACAAAAATTATTGGGAAGCATTATGTACTAAACAATCCCCCTTTTTCCCTTTTACCCTTTTTTGGGGATTTCTCTCAGCTCCCAATGAAATTTTCACGAACTCTCCTTGAAATTTGAGCTAATTTTACTCCTTTTCTCTCTACAACATGTGGGGTTTCTGTATTCCATGATTTTATCCCTTCCAACTAGTAGTTTTGATATTTGGATTAGATCATTTTTTTTAAAGATGTGGTTGTGTTGGGTAAGTTGCCATTAGTTTCATCAGTACAACAGAGCTGGATTTGCTGTTAGAATCCAATTTTTTTAAATTTTATTTTGGTAAGATGGAATCTGAAGATGGGTTTTTCTCAATTGATGAGTTTTGTTTGGATACCAAATGGATGGTTGATCCTAAAAATCTTTTTGTTGGACCAAGGATTGGAGAAGGTGCTCATGCCAAAGTTTATGAGGGAAAGTAAGTAATACAATCTTCAATAACCTCTTAGGCTCTTACATAGTTCTTTTTCAATGTAATCTCTAGTTCTTTTCTTTCATATTGTATTGTTGGATTTCTTATAGGTTCACAAAGAAAGTGTACAATTGGAAAACTCAGCTTCAATTGTTAACAAATTCAGAAGCCTTATCTTAATTTTATCCTTTTTTTTTTCCTTTTTGTTGTTGTAAAAAATCTATGACCTGATAAACTGCAAGTCTACATTTCATTTTTAGGAAGTGTTCAGAAATAGGAACTTCTTGGTTCTGATTCAGAGGGGCTTGTTGGTGATCTGCTTCTTTTGTTTGAAAATCCAGCTCTTGATTGTCAATTGGGTAGTATTAGTGTTTATGATATCATTGAATTGCATAATATTAGTCCTTGATGAAAATAGGGATCTTCATTCAAGTTGTGTTTCTTGAGTAATTTATTTGTCAATCAGTGTTTTGTTTGTTATGGTCATCTCACTATTTTTTTATTTGGTGCTTTCAGATATAAGAATCAGAAAGTTGCCATTAAAATTGTTCATAGAGGAGACACTCCAGAGGAAATCACCAAGAGGGAAGCACGGTTTGCAAGAGAGGTTGCAATGTTGTCTAGAGTTCAACACAAGAACTTAGCAATGGTTGGATCTAATCCCAAGGTTCTTAGGTTTGTTGCCAGTTGCATCTGTGGTACATTTGGAATATAAAGTACTTGATGCAACATCTGAGAATGGTTATTGAATTATTTTTGTATCAACAGTTCATTGGTGCTTGCAAGGAGCCTGTTATGGTGATAGTTACTGAGCTTTTCTTGGGAGGGACTTTGCACAAGTATCTGCGAAACATGCGGCCAAGGTGCCTCGACACGCGTCTTGCCATTGGTTTTCCACTTGACATTACTCGTGCAGTGGAGTGTTTGCACTCTCATGGGATTGTCCATTGTGATCTGAAGCCTGGTAATTCCTTCGTTTAACTTATCAAAATTTTTTTTTCCTTCATTTCCAAGGTTGAGTTGATTTATTGAATTCCTGAGGTATAAATATGTTAATACATCAAGAAATTGGATTCATAGATAGGTCTTATCCTCAGGCATGCAAACTAAAGTATGAACATTCATGTTGGAAAATATTAGCTGTGGGAATCTTCTGCTTATTAAGAAACAGATTTCAAACACACTAGTTGGTAGAGTTGTATGGTGGCATCTCTTGTAGATACAGAATAATTGATAGAATTCGCAATTTATGAAACGTTACAAGGAAAAATAGTAGACGGTTCAAATGCTAAAGATGGCATTCCGATACACTTCAATACCTTTTTAACCGGAAGATCCATTAATTTACACTTTCAGATCATTGGGGAATTCCTGAAGTACTTCACTGAAATCACTTCCACTCATTACTTATTATGTCCAAAATATGAAAAGAAATAGGAAATGCATAGACATTTTTAACAACTTTAAGACATTTTCTGTTTGAATTAGGAAGTTTCCAGGTTCTACATCTTTTCTTTCCAAGTGGTCATTCTTTCTTCAGTTTCTGGTTGATGTTTGCCTCTCCTATTAAAACACATAGGGTGGTTATAAACTAGTTTTCATGATCTTGTTTGTATATTAAATTTACCAAAATGAAGCGTCTGCTTCCAGTACCATGACACTGAAAAGAACTTATAGATGTGAGTTGTCTATGAATCTCCCAGAATCATGGTTAAAGGAGGATTTCAAGTGTGGTTCTTGAACAAAGAAGCTTGACAGTTTGAAATGTAATTCGTAATATATATAGAACAGCAGAAATCCAATTTCATCTAGCTGATGGATATTGGATCACAGTTTTGGTGATTTATTTCTTTGATTGTGCTTTCTTTGTATCCTATGCTTATTGATAGTTTATTGCACCAATTCTTAGCATGTTAAAACTAAAAGTTTCACGTACATAAAAAACCAATATTTACTGGCAAATCTAACACTCCATTTGGCAATTAAGACTACCTACACTTCATGGTACAACATATTTGTATTGACCTCCGCCGCCACTCCTCTCTTAAGGGGGGGGGGGGGGGGGGGGGGGGGGGGGGGGCGGATTACAATAATAATGAGAAAAAAAGGAAACAATTGTTGATGAAGAGCTTATAAACTTTTGCAGAAAACTTAATCTTGACTGCAGACCAGAAAACAGTTAAACTTGTGGATTTTGGTCTAGCAAGAGAGGAGTCATTAACAGAAATGATGACTGCTGAAACAGGGACGAGCCCTTGGATGGCACCAGAGGTACATTTAACTCTCTCTCTCTCTCTTCGTTTTTTTTTTTGTGGATTTCCGAGTGTGTACTTCATGGATCATAATTGGTTTGCTTGCTCAATGGTGGCAGTTGTATAGTACTGTTACATTGAGACATGGAGAGAAGAAGCATTACAATCACAAAGTGGATGCATATAGCTTTGCGTCGTGTTGTGGGAGCTTTTACACAATAAGTTGCCATTTGAAGGCATGGAGAGAAGAAGCATCTACAAGCAGCTTATGCAGCTGCCTTCAAAGTAATAATATCTTCTTCATCTATCTAACAGTAGCATGTCTTTCTACTATATGGCCTGGCTGATTATTTAGGCTCTATGTTTGCTAATTTAGAACACGAGGCCTAGGTTGGATGAACTCCCAGAAGAGTTGGCCATAATGTTTTCAACTATGTGCATTCTGTTACTAGTATATATAAAATGTAGAGTTAATTTTACTTACACCCCCTGAGGTTTGTTAATACTTCAATTAGATTTCTTCTGATTTGTAAAATTTCATTCATACCCACACACATCATTCACAGTTTCTAATGTCATTTTCAAGTTAAAACAGGCATGACATCATTATAAAATTTTGGGTAATTTACAGTGAGACCCCTTGAACTTTAGGTCAATTGCATGTAGAAATTGGTCAATGCAATTTCGGTCTAACAGCTCCCTGAACTTTCAGTTTTCTTATAGTGACACCTCCTGAAGGGTTTTTGGGACTTGAAATTACTCTTCTACCCTTTATTTATTGTAAAATGATACTGGTTAAATTAGAGGACCAAACTGCCCTCTTCTTACCCAAATGATTTTAATTAATTATCTAAACTAAACTAAAAACTTAATTAGAGTAGAAAACTTAACATCTATACTAATCTTAAAGTGCTACAAGTTTTATATAATTATTCTTCATTTTTAAATTCTATTTTAATTTCAAAGATTATTATACTTAAATTTTACCTCATAATTGTAGTTGACCTAAGTGGTTCGTAGTATTTTTTTATTCAAATAAACTATTGTATACTATTTAATCAATGTAGCTTGAGTTAAAGATAAAATCAAACCACAGTGAGGTGTATAAAATTCTTACCTTTGAACTGGAGAAATAATCTTGAAGAGAACCATTAATGTTAACTGAGAGCATTGGAGAGGAAATGCATACCATAATCAGCTTAATCAAATGCTCAGGAAAGAGAAAAGCCCTCAAAGTAGACTCAAGAAACTGCCAAGATAATGTGTCGAAAGCTTTAGTAAGATCCACCTTCATAGCAATTCTGGGCTCTCCCTCATTTAGGTAGTAATTTTTGCAATTCTTGGGCTAACAGAATGTTATTAGATATACTTCTCTCCGGGACAAAAGCACCTTGATTAACATTGATACAACTATTCAAGCAAACTTTAACCCTATTAGCAATTATTTTGGTTATACATTTATAAAGGGTATTGCAAAGAGAAATTGGTCTAAAGTCAGAAACATAGGTAGGATTGTCCACTTTTGGCACCAAAGTGATAATAGTAGAATTCACCTCCTTAAGAAGCTGCCCAGAATGAAAGAAAGAGTGAATGACTTTCATGATATCAGGACCTATAATGGGCCATGTATGCTTGAAAAACATGGCATTGTAGCCATCACTACCTGAATCTTTATCACTCTTGAGAGAAAACATGGTACCTTGAATCTCCTCATTAGTGATAGGCCTTGAAAGGGACTGAATTTGCTCCACAGTCAAAGGATTAACAACAAATTGATGAAGGCCAGGCACACTATGCTAATTCCACCTTGTAACAGACTCATAGAAACCCACAATCTCTTCCCTAACCAACAGATGATCTTCAAGTCTTACCCCATTTCTGGAAGTCAAGGAAAGAATACTATTACTCCTCTTCCTAAAGTTTGCAACTTTATGGAAATAAGAAATGTTCTTATGCCCAAGATTTAACCATTGAACTCTAGAAAGCTGTTTATAATAGGTCTCCTCAGCACTAGAAAGATGCAAATAATTATCCACAGCCACTTGCTCTTGAGCCTTTAAACTTTCATTACCAGGATCTACATGAACTTGAATTTGCAATATGTTCAACTCATCTTTAGCCTCCTTAGCTTGCTGCGAAAGATCATTGTAGGACTCCTTATTTAATCTCTTGAACTCCTGTTTAAGCAATTTTAATTTCTAAGTAACTTGGAACATGAGTGAACCTGAAACATGACAACTCCAAATCCTTTGAACCACATCCATAAATTGAGGGTGCTTAATCAAATGGTTATTGAACCTGAAGGGAACACCCTGCTTAAGAATAGGAGCATGTAATTTAAGAATAATCAAAGCATGATCTGAAATCCCTCCTGGCTCAAACACAGCCTCAGATTGGTTAAACCGAGAATTCCAAACCTCATTAACAATGATTCTATCCAATTTCCTGAAAAAAGTATGATTATTCCAAATAAACTTAATACCAGAAAATCTGAGATCAACTAAAGAAGCATCAATTATACAATTCCCAAAGTCTTGCATACTCGAGTCCCATTGAATAAAACCACCAAACTTCTCTTGTGGGGACATCACTGCGTTGAAAACGTATTACTCTTTATTTGTGAAATGGAGAGGGTTAAACTATATATATTATGAACAAACTGTTCCCGACAAAATCATCAAACAAAAATGAACCGGCCCT
This sequence comes from Cornus suecica, assembly GCA_963922005.1. Lineage (NCBI taxonomy): Eukaryota > Viridiplantae > Streptophyta > Magnoliopsida > Cornales > Cornaceae > Cornus > Cornus suecica. The sequence goes on from OY998241.1 coordinate 16,804,495, forward strand.
GGCAGCTGATTAAATGTTATTTCTTGAAGAATGCTACCTGGCCCAAGAATATATATTTTTACTAAGTAATCATGTGACTCTAGTTCTCCAAATGGAAGATAACCAACTTATTCCTCCAAAGAGAACAGAAAAAATTCAGGGCCTATTTATAGCAGCTAGACTCTTTTCTGGTAGACTAGAATTTCCAAATTTTGCTTTGCACATCTTAGATCTCTAATTATTTCCTACATATAGGTAGAAGAATAGTGTCAAAACTAGAGCTAAAATTAAAGCAGGAAAAAGATATGGAACGTACTTAAACAAGGTAGCAAGTGTCATGGAGGCCATATCAATTGCAGTCTCATCCCATCAGGTCTCTTGGAATATCATTCAACTTGATTGATCCACTCTCATGTCAGATATGCAGTGGCACATGGCCAATAAGTAATATGGTCAAGAGATCTACCAATACATGAACCACTTAGGCTTTGCTACAAAAAGAGCTCTATCACCCTTTAATTATCGAAGTGCACCAGTATAATTTAATCAATATTTTCGACCTCATTTTCTGAACTGATCAAACACAAGATCGTTGATAAACAAATAATCACATGCAAGACTCGCCAAGACTGGTGAACATGGCTCATTTATCAAGCTCAAGTTTGAACCACAGATTGGCTAGCAAGTGCAACAAGCCTACCTTAAGTTGTACTCATGGTTCGCCGTAACGGTAACGGTCACTGTAACGGTAACAATTTCGGTGTAACGGTAACAGTTTCGGTGTAACGGTAACGGGTCCGTAACGGGGTTACGTAATGGGACGCGGTTATCGCAAGCGTGAATTTTTTAAAATCTTGCACATCTTACCCAAAATGTTCTAATTGGATACTTTTGGCAACATGATGTGGAAGAGACAAACCACCAACCCACTGCCGTATACAACAACCACAGCTGCCGTATGCATCCAAACCATCAACCATCCACATCTCAAGCACGCCTTCACCAAGAGTCAAGCAAGGCTGCGCCGCCCACGCGTGAAGACTTCAAAGCCACGCATGTTGATGTATTTATCTTTGGTTCGTTTCTCTGCCTATATATATAAGGCATGTAGTAATGATGGTAGATGGACAAGCTATAAGAAATAGCAGAGAGCTAGAGGTAGAGAGAACCACATAACATGTTCTGTGAAGAAGAGAGAGAGTTGTGAGGTTGAGAGAAACACTTGTATCCTCCCTTATACCCGGTTTGTATTTCAAACCGAAGATAGTTAAGCCTCTCAAAGTGGACGTACCCATATTTTTGGGGAACCACTATATATTTGGTGTCCATTGTGTGTGTGTTTGCATTTGATCTTGGTTTGGACCCAACAAAGTGGTATCAGAGCCTACCGACAAAAACACAGTCGAAACTTCAAGGTCTATTTCGAACCATACCAGTGATCAAATCACCACACCACCCCTGTTTTCGGACGACCCATCAACCAAGGAATAATTTCCCGTTGAAAACAGTCGCAAAACCCTCCACATGCGCCACCCAAGAGTCGGCGTGTCAGAAGCAACGGTCTCACGCGCGCCACGCGTCTTCTTCCTCCAGCGCGCATGAGGACCACGCGCAGCACGCGCCTCCAAGCTTAGCCGCGCGTGAGGACCACGCACAGCCACGCGCGCCACGTCACTGCTGACGTCACCCCTTGCCACGTGTCATCCCCTGACACTGCCACGTGGGCTGCCACATGTCAGCCAACCATTCATCAGGTCATCTGCCACGTGTCACCCCTGACACCTTGCCACGTGTCACCCTCTGCTGCTGCCACGTCATCACCAACTTTGCAAAATTACAGTTTTGCCCCTCGACGTTGTTTTGACGATTCCGGACTCATCCGAAGTCGGAATTGAGCTCAGTCAGAGGCGATCTTAAGGTTTTTGACCGTTCCGGACGCAACGGTACACTCCATTTCGCGTGATTCCACTTCGAATATATCAAACAAGCCAGGAAGGCTTAAAGTTAACCGATTCGATGGAAGATTCAGGATCCGGAACAATGATCAGATTGACCGCAACCAACTACTCATTGTGGAAGTCAAAGATGGAAGATCTTTTGTATATTAAAGATTTGTGGAAGCCGATAAAAAAGACCGACGATGCACCTGATGGCAAACCGAAGGACATGACCGACGGAGACTGAATGGTACTCAACCGAAAATGTGCCGCCCAAATCAGACAATGGATCGACAAAAGCATTTACCAAAATTTTGCCAACGACAATGATGCTTATGCTCTTTAGCAAAAATTGGAGAAGATGTACGCACGGAAGACATCTCAGAACAAGGTAAATCTTTTAAGCCGTATGGTGAATCTTAAATACAAAGACGACAAAAGTGTGTCAGAGCACATGAGCGAATTCCAGGGGTTGTTGGATCAATTCAACTCGATGAAAATGACTATAGAAGATGAGATGCAGACAGTATTTCTATTACACTCCCTTCCGAAAAGTTGGGATACGCTAGTTCTCTCTGTAAGCAACTCAGCTCCAGATGGAATAATTAATATGGAAATGGCGAAAGACAGAATGCTGAATGAGGAAGCAAGAAGAAAGGAAGAAGGATATCATCCGGAGTCAGAAGCTCTTGTCACTGAAAGACGAGAAAGAAAAGAATGGCGTGGTAGAAGCAAAAGCAGAAACCATCGCAATCAAACACAGCATCGTGGGCGATCAAAGTCTACTTTCCGAAGAGACAAAACTTGTCATCACTGCGGGAAGCCAGACCATTTTATCAGAGAATGCAGGAAGCTAAAAGCCGAACAGTCTGGACAACAGACTAGAAATAAATGTGAAGAAAGTACCTCAGAAGCAGCAACAACAGCCGGAGAAGGGCTCGTCATCGTTCAAGATGATGAGTGTGTCAACTTCACATCCGAAGATTCTACCTGGGTTATTGACTCAGGTGCTTCCTGTCACATCACTCCGAGGAAGGATATGTTCACATCCTACACCAGTGGTGACTTCGGACTTATGAAGATGGGAAACCAAGGAGCATCCAAAATTACCGGCAGAGGTGATATTCTTTTGGAAAACAGCAATGGATGCAAACTACTCCTCAAAGATGTGAGACATGTTCCAGATATTCGTCTCAACCTGATCTCCACCGGCAAACTCGATGATGAAGGTTACAACAGTCATTTTGGTGATGGCAAGTGGAAGCTCACCAAATGCAATCTTGTGGTGGCCAGAGGAAAGAAGACCAACTCACTCTACACAACACAAGCAAAATTGTGCAGAGTCGAGGTGAATACGATGGAGAAAGAAATCCCCACCGAGTTATGGCACAAAAGACTCGGTCATATAGTGAGAAAGGACTCAAGATCCTTGCCAAAAAAGAACTCTTACCTGGAATGAAAGGTACTCCATTACACACCTGTGTCAACTGCATCATGGGGAAACAACACAGAGTTGCATTCCGCAGTTCCCCTCCATCTAGAAGACCAAACATTCTAGATCTCGTACACACGGATGTTTGCACCATGCAAACCAGAACTCATGGAGGTGCCCTCTATTTTGTCACATTCATTGATGATCATTCCAGGAAATTATGGACCTTTGCCTTGAAAACTAAAGACCAGGTGCTGGAAGTGTTCAAGGAGTTTCATGTAAAGGTTGAAAGAAAAACTGGAAAAAGGTTGAAGTGCGTACGTGCAGACAATGGTGGCGAGTATAGAGGACCATTCGAGGAGTATTGTAGAAGATTCGACATCAAACTTGAAAAATCAGTGCCAAAAACTCCTCAATATAATGGCCTTGCAGAAAGAATGAACAGAACCATCTGCGAAAGGATCCGGTGCATGTTATCTAATGCCAAGTTGTCAACTCCGTTCTGGGGTGAAGCAATGAGAACAACGGTTGACTTAATCAACCTATCTCCCTCAGTTCCATTAAACTGTGATGTTCCAGAGAAAGTATGGAGAGGGAAAGATGTTTCCTACAAACACTTGAAGGTGTTTGGCTGCAGAGCATTTGTCCACATCCCCAGAGATGAAAGATCCAAGCTTGACGGAAATGCCAAACAGTGCATCTTCCTGGGATATGCCCATGAAGAGTTTGGTTACAGACTCTGGGATCCTATCAACAAAAAGGTCATCAGAAGCAGAGATGTGGTATTTTTCGAAGATCAGACCATTGAAGATCTTGAAAAACAGAAGAAATCAGATCCACCTGAAGAGTTACCAGCTAATCTAGACCCGGTTCCTTCACCGAGATCACAAAATGATGGGGGAGCTATTCAAGGAGATCCAGCTGATGACGGTGCAGAACCAGAACCAGTTGCAGAAGAAAATCCGGTTGATCCTCAAACAAGGAGATCTTCCAGAGAGCGACAACCGAATCGCAAATATTCCTCCGCAGAGTACGTGATGCTTAGTGACGGGGGAGAACCAGAGAGCTATCAGGAAGCTGTTGAAGACAGTAAAAATGCGGAGTGGATGAAAGCCATGCAGGAAGAGATGAAATCGCTGCATGAGAACCACACTTGACTTGGTCAAGCTACCGCAGGGAAAAAAAGCTCTCAGGAACAAATGGGTATTCAAACTGAAGTCTGAAGAAAACAATCCACAACCAAGGTACAAGGCAAGACTGGTTGTGAAGGGATTCGGTCAGAAGAAGGGCATTGATTTTGAAGAAATATTTTCACCTGTGGTGAAAATGTCCTCCATCCGAGTTGTTCTTGGCTTGGCAGCCACCTTGAACCTAGAGATCGAACAACTGGATGTAAAGACCGCATTTTTACAAGGTGATTTGGATGAAGAAATCTACATGGAGCAACCTGAAGGATTCAGAACCAGAGGAAAAGAAAATCTTGTGTGCAGATTGAGGAAAAGTCTATATGGGCTCAAACAAGCACCAAGACAGTGGTACAAAAAGTTCGATTCATTCATGGACCATAATGGGTACAACAGAACCACTGCAGATCATTGTGTATTTGTCAAGAAATTTCCTGACGGAGATTTTATCATTCTCTTGCTATATGTCGATGATATGTTGATCATTGGCTATGACAGTAGCAAGATCAACAAGTTGAAGAAAGAATTGAGCAAGTCATTTGCTATGAAGGAGTTGGGACCGGCAAAACAAATCTTGGGAATGCAGATCTCTCGAGACAGACTGAAACATAAGCTCTGGTTATCTCAAGAAAGGTATATCGGCAAAGTTCTTGAAAGATTCAACATGAGCAAAGCAAAACCAGTCAATGCTCCACTTGCAAGCCACTTCAAACTGAATATGAAACAGTGTCCTTCAAGTGAGACAAAAAAAGCAAAAATGAAGAAAGTGCCTTATGCTTCAGCGGTTGGCAGTTTGATGTACGCCATGGTATGCACGAGGCCTGATATTGCTCATGCAGTTGGAGTTGTCAGTCGATATCTGTCAAATCCTGGAAAGGACCATTGGGCAGCAGTGAAATGGATCCTCAGGTATCTTAGAGGAACTACCAATATTTGTTTATGCTTTGGTAGTGGTAAACCTTTATTGGAAGGTTGCACCGACGCAGACATGGCCGGAGACAGTGACTCCAGAAAATCCACATTGGGATACCTAATCACTTTTGCAGGGGGAACAGTTTCATGGCAATCCCGATTACAAAAGTGTGTTGCTTTATCCACCACAGAAGCTGAATACATTGCAGTAACAGAAGGATGCAAAGAGCTCTTGTGGATGAAGAAGTTTCTTCAAGAATTGGGACAAGAGCAGGAAAAGTATGTCATATACTGTGACAGTCAGAGTGCTATTCATCTTAGCAAAAATTCAACCTTCCACTCAAGGTCCAAGCACATCGACGTCAGATATCACTGAATCCGTGACGTGCTCGAAGATAAACTTCTACAACTAGAGAAGATTCACACAGATGATAATGGATCAGATATGATGACCAAGAGCCTGTCCAGAGAAAAGCTAGAAGTTTGCAAAGAAGAAGCTGGTTTAACACCAGCCCCAAATTGGCAGTGAGGGGGAGATCAGGTGAAGACGTTCTCCTCTGATTGATATGGAAGGGGGAGAATTGTAGGTTTCCATACCTGCATGTGGAAGAGACAAACCACCAACCCACTGCCGTATACAACAACCACAGCTGTCGTATGCATCCAAACCATCAATCATCCACATCTCAAGCACGCCTTCACCAAGAGTCAAGCAAGGCTGCGCCGCCCACGCGTGAAGACTTCAAAGCCACGCATGTTGATGTATTTATCTTTGGTTCGTTTCTCTGCCTATATATATAAGGCATGTAGTAATGATGGTAGATGGACAAGCTATAAGAAATAGCAGAGAGCTAGAGGTAGAGAGAACCACAGAGCATGTTCTGTGAAGAAGAGAGAGAGTTGTGAGGTTGAGAGAAACACTTGTATCCTCCCTCATACCCGGTTTGTATTTCAAACCGAAGATAGTTAAGCCTCTCAAAGTGGACGTACCCATATTTTTGGGGAACCACTATATATTTGGTGTCTATTGTGTGTGTGTGTTTGCATTTGATCTTGGTTTGGAACCAACAGTAACTGATGGAGTAACATTTATCATATCATATACATAATAGAAAACTTTTTAACCCAAATTTTTGAAAATTTTTAATTGTGTTAACCGTTACGATATTTTCGGAACCGGTAAAAATCGGGGTCCCGATCATCGTAACGAGCCATTACGGGTGCGGGAAACGGGAAACGGTGCCGTAACGGTAACGACAAGCCGTAAAACCGTTACGTAACGGCCGTTACGGCGAACCATGGATGTACTAGCAATAAATTAGTTGTGATTTCCAACCAAATAATTCCAACTAGTTACTTCTAAATTAATGCTTCGCACGGATACAACATCTTGACTTAAGGAAACAGCCCTTGACAACTTCATTCACAGAATATAATGTATCTTGTATCCCGAAACAAAACTTAGACAATACAATGGCATAAAATCAATAAGCAATAAGAGAGAAATACTTGCTTTATAACATTTAAAGTCCTATAGTCCAGATGGTCAAAAGAGTCACAAGCATCAAGGTGAAAATTTTTCCCAAAGAAAGTTAACATCAATCTCAAATTCTCCAAGAGTTCAAAAGCATCATTAATAGTGGAGTATTAACCTAAGAAAGTTCTTAACAACATCTATGTCCCAATCTCTCTCTCTCTCTCTCTCTATATATATATATATTAACGTAGGCCAAGTGTAAGTAACAAAAGAACAGGAAAAGAGTTCACTTTGCCACTTCTACTCTTCCAAAAGTTCCCCACTCTCTTGGGCTTCCTCATGTTGAATTTCCGCTAACAGCCCTGAAAGAAGATTTATTGCACATTAGGGACGAAAAGACATCAAGATCAACAACAATTGAAAATCCACAAAGATGAATAGGAAACAATAAAGACAAAATATATCGTTACTTTAAAATACATTTAGAACCTATTTAAGACATTATATTAGATAAAAACACTACTTTACTCTAAAACTAAAATAAAATAATTAAGTAAAATTCTGTTTAGGGATTTTTCCTATCCGTCCAATGCTTACAACCATATCCAACACTAGTACCAGAGTCCACGCAATGGGAGCTATTATGCTACAGTAAATTTTAATTATGGAAGCATCTTTTAGGTTTTGGGTCTGGAGATTCCAAAGCCAAATATGATTAACTATACATCACCAATCAGGTCTAAAGTTACATTAGATTTTTAAATAAAATTCATTATAAATTAATATAAAAGTGATATAAGATATTACGATTGAGCAAAATAGATTCCAACGCAAAATAGCCTCAAATATAGATAACCAAATGCAAAACTAAAGACATCTATCCATCCTACTCGAAGCTAGAAAGAGTTGGGCATGAGTATACACATTTTTATTTTTATTTTGATAAATAGGCATGAGTATGTACATAAAACTGGGTACAAATTGCATTTTTTTTATAAAAGACACCACACAAATTTAAGCCCTCAATCACAAAAACAATTCCGCAAGCACTTCAGCAAAATATCAAATTCCTCTGGAGACACAATTTCATGCAGCACAGGCAGATCCAGCAGTCTATTAACAGAAATGTAATGCAAATTTGTTATCTAGCTAATTGCTATCACCTTATTTTCCTTATAAAACATATATATATATATATATATATATATATATATATTAATAATATATATAAGGAAAGATATTGCCAGAGACCACACATATGAATTATAACTAGCTAATTTGCTGACAAAAAATACGTTTTCAGCTTTGTTGAGGTAGTTCCACATGTGTTTATACCGTAAGAAAAAAGACCTTCATGGATCAACAATATATAGGATAACCGCTCAGCCATTAACACAGTTGGAATAACACCTAACCCTCCCCCCAAGAAAAAATATTAAAGAAATAAAAACACCAAAGAAACAACAATAATAAAGAAAGAAAGAGAAACAAAAGACAACATATAATATTGATTTTCTGGTTTTCTAAACTCTGGAAGAAGGAAACAATAACACAAAAGATAAATAAATAAAGAGCAACAAAAGACAACAGATAATATTGATTTTCTGGTTTTCTAAGCTGTGGAAGAAGGAAAACTAATGATAGGAGAAGAAGAATGTCTTTGCAACCGAGCAACCTAAGATGTATAGTCTTTTAACCATGCCTTGAAACTAGAAATCATTTTTACAGAAGATAGGAGAAGTACATATACATTAATAAATATCAATACAATAAAACTTGACGGCATATGGGTTTCCACTATCAATTGAAAAACTGCAATGAAGCAAACAATAAAACAATGATTTACTATTATTAATTGACTTATATAGTATCAAGTGTTCAGAATCATCTAGAAACTAAATTTCAAGGCCTTAAATGCTTACTTTATTAATTTTAAAAAATGTAGTGCAAGTTGATGATAATTTAGGGTGATTTTACACATTTTTGCATTAAGGTAAATAAAAATGTGTAAACTTCATTTCATGCAAGTTTAGTCAAAATTTCAACTCAAGATTTAGTAAAGATATAATTGACTTAAGAGAAGACGAAGTTCATTAAGAAAGGAATTGAAAGATTGAAAATTAGTTGATGTAGAATAAAGTTAGTTAATAAACCTGATGGCCATTTATCGAAGAAGATTGCAAAAGCTTTTATTCAACCATGAGTAATCTTAGAAGGATGATATGGAATCCCATAGTGATTAAGAAGATAATTTAGAACAATTTGAAAATACATGTGATAATTGTTTTGAATTACATCTCTGATGGAAAATTAACCGCTAATCTTTTAGTGATAACAGTAGTCAAACCTCGAAAAGGAGATACTATTGAGGATGGCCGTTAACATATGAAGCACAAACACTTCATCTGAGGGTGAGGGTGCCGTACCTGTGTCGGACACGCCTACAAGAGTAGAATTGTCCTAAAATTTAAATCATTTTGGACACTTTATAAACATGTTTAGGACACTTCAAGACAAGTTTTGAACATTTCAAAGACAAGTTTTTGATACATCGATGACCCGACAAGGTAAGTTTTAATTAATTTTAATACAACTTGAAAATGCATTATGAACTAATTAAATAATGGTATTAAAACTAAGAAAATAACAACAAAATATACAAAATTTAGATTTAAATGAGTAATATTTTATAACTATATGAACAAAAGAATTAAATTTATTTTATTATAACTATAGAATAAACAATTGAATAGAGAATATTAAACAATTCAACATAACAGAAAACTATTTTGTTTTTACCTGTAAAACTTATATGGTGGAATGATATTATCAAATAGACTTGTATGAAGCCAATAGAGAATATTAAACAATTCAACATAACAGAAAAGAACCTACTCTGGCAGATAAATATATGTTATTCGCTGCATAAGATTAACTTAAACCCAAAATTGTTAACTTCGTGTCATGTCAACATTTGCCACTTCTCATACTTAAAATTTAGATTTCTTATGAGTCAAGGAGTGTTAAAGATATGATTAATTAAGTTAAGAGAAGATAAGGAGCATTAATAAGGGAATTAAACAATATTGAAAGAGTTGAATAATTTAAACAACTATAGGATAAACAAGCAACTTATTAAAAAGATTGCAAAAGCTTTGAATGAACCATGATTAGTCTTGTGGTAGGATAGTATAGCGACTCGATGTGATTAAGAAGGTAATTTAGAATTGAATATATTGAAAACTGAGACTAGCATATGATCTTTTACAATTCCGTCTCTAATCTAACCACTGTTCTTTTGGTAGTATCAATAGTCAAAAGTCAGAAGAATATATCACTGGGCTAAAAATGCAAGTGAAAACAATAGCTCTATGTTACATGGAGCCTTCAGAGGTAATGAAGCATCGTGTCATATACCTCGAAAAATGTGTCATATACCTCGAAAAATGGGTGGGTATGTGTCCGACACTTTGCATATGTACTAAAAAAAAAGCATATCCTATCCTTCAATAGTATCATATTGTTACTTTAAAATGACTTTAGAGCTTATATTAGATAAAAACACATCTTTTTTCTAAAACTAATATAAAATAATTAAATAAAACGAATACTGCAAAGTGTACTTTTGTTTAGGGATTTGTCATATCCGTCGCATACTTACACAGCCATATCCGGCACTATTACTAGAATCCATGTAACATAGACTGCTCTATTCATGGGAGCCATTATGTTATGATAAAAAAATATGAAAGCATCTTTTAGCTTTCGGGCCTGGAGATTCTGAAGCCAAACATGATCAACTATACATCACCAATCAGGTCTAAAGTTATATCAGATTTTTGAAATAAAATAGCAAATACAAAAGTACTACTCCCTCCGTCCCAAATTATAGGTCCCTTTTGGAGAATCCAAATTTTTAAGAAAATGACTTTTATTATAGTGTTAGTGAATGAAATACCAACTTTACTCATGGTCCCACCATAGTGATGTGATGGTTTATAGTATATATGTTTTATAACTTTAATGGTTGAAGGTTAAATTGGTAAATTGACCAAATAAAGTGCTTTGACTTTTCAAAAATGGACACTTATTTTGGGACAAGGAAAAGAGAAAAAGTGAATACTTATTTTGGGACGGAGGGAGTATAAGATATTAAGATGAAGCAAAATAAACAAAGTGTACAGTAGTGAGAACCTGGAGTCCAAACCCAACAAGCCTTAAATACAGAAAACCAAATGCTAAACTAAAGAAAGAAATCTATCTACCCTATCCGAAGCTAAAACGAGTTTGGGCAAGAGTATGTAAATTTGTTTTTTTCTTTGATAAATAGGCAAGAGTATGTACATAAAACTGTGTACAAAAAATATTTTTTTATAAAAGACATCACACAAATTCAAGCACTCGATCACAACAACTATTCCACAAGAACTTTAGGAAAATATCAAATTATTTAGGAGAAACAATTTCATGTAGCACAGGCAGATCCAGCAACCAATTCATGAACAGTTGAGGCTCAACAACACGAGGTCTACTCGTTTTAGTAACACAATGCACTAGTGTAACTGAACATTTTCAACCTCATTGAGGGAGCCAAAATTGAATAATCCTTGCTTGACTGATTAAACTCACAACACGTTAATAACAATGCGTTGATTGAGCTCAATTTCGAAATCCGGATTGGCTAGCAAGCGAAAACAAGCCAACCTTAACCTTGGCTAGACAAGAAGAACTAGCTATATTTTTCGAAAAACAAATACCAGCAACTAGTGACTTCTTAAATGCTTGGCACGACATCCAACAACTTGACCAAAAGAAGTTGCTCCTGAGAAGTTAATTCATATAATATAATATAATATAATGTTGATTATACAGCAAACCAAAATTTAGAAAATGCAATGGCATTGAAAAACCATAAGTGATATCAGATGACAAATACATTCAGCATAACATCTAGAGCCAATCAAGCCCAAATCCATGAATCCATGAAAAGTTAGAAAGCATCACAAGTGAGTTAAATAGTCTGAAGAAAGTTTTTAACCACATCAAACTACAATTTCTGTACCATCGGCAATGTAAAAGTAAAAAAAGGGACAGGGAAATAGCTCACTAGGTATCTTCTACTCTTTCTACAGTTCTCCACCTTCTCTGCCTTCCACATTTTCAGAAAGATATAAAAAAATTTAACAATAATTGTACCTCCTCAAAGATGAATGTGAAACAATATTTGACCAAAAAATAACAAGAATAATTGTAACTCCACCAAGATAAATAAGAAATCCAAATTGACAATGAAGACAAATACAAATAAAAATAAGCTACCAACTATGGCAATGATAATATTAATGTTAATTCTCTGTTACAGTCAGCTTAACACAACTTAGCAAAAGGAATTGCTTATATACGTGTAAAATAGAAAGTAAGTAAAATTATCCATCTTGCCTCTTCTTTCCTTTCTTTGATGGCTTTGCTCTTCTTTCCTTTGACCTGTACAAGCAAAAGATTCCGAATGGTTTGCGATACAAATGGGGAGCTAATTTTGCTCTTTTCCGCGATTTATGAGCTTTATTTAGAAAAGGTGATTCCCCACCGGTGGTTGCCGTATCACCAAATTTTGCTCCAAATAGAACCAGGCTCTCAGTATAAGCATCTGCGTAAAACATGCCCATAAGCCATCGAGAAATCGATCCCCTAATATTAAGATGCATGGCTCGTTTGGCGTATGGATCATAAGCTACCAGCTCAGAATTTAACCCCAACAGAACTTCCCCTTTCCTTGTAAAGCCAAATACACACTCAAATCCCACACTGGTATCAATATTCCACAGTTTTGTCCAAGAATCCGAAATGCCATACTCCTTCATCACCCAAATGCTACAAGTTTCACCCCAAGCACCATCAATTAGAGAAAGTGATTCCTTGAACTTAGCAACACAAACATCAGACCCTGCCGACCTACTAATGCTAGGAGGCACCATGATCTCGCCAAATACCTCATCGCCCATGTGGAAGGAAACAATCAAGTTGAAGAAATCAAAGCTCTTATTGTAAGCAAGCCAATGTGCAGCCCCGTTCACATACGCCTGGGGAGCCCGCTTACATATTCTATGCAGAAGCCCCAAATTGCTGATGTTCCGCCATGTCCCTGTGCTCAGACTGAAAATGTCAACCTCCGGAGGAGATTCAATATTATAATCATGAAGATACACAATCCTGACAACCTTGTAGTCATCAGTAACTGAATCGATGCCAAACCCAATGGCATGCACATAATCACCGTGGGAACAAAACTTGATCCGTAACGGGGGAAGGGTCACTGTCTTCCGAATTGAAGGATTCCATAGATAAAGCTCCTCCATATAAGCAGTCAAATCTTCAGAAAGACACACCAGCCCATTGCAGCTACCGACTATTCTCAAACAAAGGTCGCCGCCGCTCTTCAGCGGAAGCTCAAGCTCTTCATTGTCACAAAAAATTCCGTTCTTGTAATGCAGTAATGAGAAATGCACAGCACTGTCTGTGTAGCGTCGAACAAGTAGAGAGTTGTTGTTGATATCACTGTTGGATCTATGGAGGTGTGAGGTGATGAAATTAGGGTTTGTGATCACAGAGTACCATGATTTGCACACACAGGTGCATCGGACTAGGGTTTTGATGGGTAGTATAGTGAGGATGCCGATGACCAAATCAGTAGGTAAGAAATCCCACATTTTCTCGGGAAACAAACAGGAATGGGTTTGGAAAAACAAAACCCTAGTAAGTTGTGGAGAGAAAGCAAAGTATTTCTTTTTCCTTCATTAAACCCTAGCAATCAACCACCTCTATTCGTCATTAGATATATACAGTTAGGCCCTGTTTGGTAGTGGTTGGTCCAGGTGGTCTGGTCTGGTCTTGTGTTTTATGGGACCAGACCGTGTTTGGTAGCACTGATCCCAAATTTTTGGTTAGACCAAGTAAGACCAAATCAGACCAAAATGACATCATTTCAGACAAAAAAAGAAGAAGGTGATTCCTAGTGGTCCGGTATGGTCTTATTAATAAAATATATTTATAAATAATTAAAAATGAATAAATAATAATAATAAATGAATAATAATAATAATAAATTAAATAAAACATATTTTAAAAATAAAATATAAATAATAAATAATAAACAAAATGAAATAAATAATACCTAATAATAATAATAAAATGAATATAATAATAATAAATAAATGAATAAATAATAAAATATATTTATAAATAATTAAAAATGAATAATTAATAATATAAATAATAAATTAAATAAAACATAATAATAATAAAAAAATGAATACAATAATAATAAATAAATATAATAATAATAAAAAATGGAGTAAATAATAAATAATAATAATAAATTACATAAAACATATTTAAAAATATAATAAAAATAATAAATAATAAACAAAATGAAATAAATAATAATAATAAATAAATATAATAATAAATAATAAATAGATATAATAATAAATAAATATAATAATAAGTAAATATAATAATGAATAAATACTTCATAATAATAATAAAAAATGAGTACAATAATAATAAATTAATATGAAATTAATAAAAATATATTTTTAAATAATTAAAAATGAATAAATAATTTATAAATAAAATGAATTAAATAATGAAATAATAATAAATAAATATAATATATTTATAAATCAATATATAAATTAATAAATAATAATTTAATAATATAAATAATAAAATATATTATAAAGTGAAAAAATAATAAATAAAGAAATAAATAATACATAAATAAATATTATAATAAATAATAAATAAATAGTAAGACTAGATCACTTACCAAATAGACTTTTCCAGATCAGATTAGACTAGACCGGACCAAACCAGACCAGAAAGACCGCCTGCCAAACATAGCCTTAGTATGTAAATGTGTGAAGTGTTGTTGTTGATATCACTGTTGGATCTATTCGGCATTAGATATATACAGTTAGCCCAATAAAAAATAATTGGGCTAACTTCATTTACATTCCCTGATGTTTGTTTTTATTTTAATTAGATTCTCCAGATTTGAGAATATTCATTTACACATCTTATTTTTTCAAACTCACATCATTTAGACCTCCTAATTCCACTTAATACCTAAACTATCTTCAATGTTGAGATATGAAGTGTTTGGAAACAAGATTTACTATCCTCAAATTTTATTTTCCAAACAAGACATTAATTTTTTATTTTGACATAAATCAAAAAACAAAGTCGTTTATAGATAAAATTTAAAAAATAAAAAGAATCTAACTAGTAGTTCGAAATATTTTTTATATTTCGGATTTCATTTTTTTAAAACATTTTGGGGGGGCATATGTAATTTTTATAAATTTATTCATAAAATATATAATTTTAAGAGTGATAAAATTAATTCTTGAAAATTTTGGAAAGGGCCATGGCCCCATTGGGCAACACATGGCTCCCCCACACATGCACAAATTACACAAACAATTTACACATATCTGTATTGAAACTATTGTGTGCAGCAAGCACTTTCTTTGGTGTGTTCGCCGTAGGCAAAGAGGTCACTTATCAAGTACCCCTCACTTTGGTTCTCTATACTCTTATTGTTTGTGTTAACAATTTTAAAAAAGGTGTCAAAATTAATATTTATTGAGTTCTAATTCCTCAATTTTCTTTGTTATGGTGATAAAAAATTTCATTGGTATACTTTGGAATAAAGCTGAAAGTGAAGATTTTCAACACCATTGGAGATGTAGTGACCAGAAGATAACTAGCCTCTCTTTTGCTAATGATCTCATGCTATTTTCTGAAGGCTCTTTGAATTCTCTAAACTGCCTTATGGATTCTGTAAGAACACTACTTGTTAGTATTGTTTATTTTTTTGGGTAATTTGCACTAACACCCCCTTCATTCCTCAAAGTCATGTATTTATACATAATTGGGGTAAAAAATTTAGGATCCCCCTTCATTCTTCAAAGTCATGTATATGTACATAATTATGGAAGATGTGTCATACCATGTATCTAAGTTTATCAATCCCTTAAATCAAGGGATTTGATAAACTCTAACCATTTTTGGACTCTTTATTCTATAATTGGACTACTCCTTGTCTTGTGAACCACTTAATTTCCAGAACTTTCCATAGGCCTGCTATTCCTTTAGCCCACTTGTTTTTTCAGCCCATCCGCTTTTGGCCCATCAGCCTTCGGCCCATCAGTCATGTGACCCATCTTGTTTTGGCCATGCATTATTTTAGCTATTACACAGGCCCCTGAGGTTATGGGTTTTTGTGATCTTCCCTTTCTCAAAGCCTATGACCGAAAATTTAAACACCATTATGCACATATACACATACATGCACTTTATGGGAGATGAGGGTTTGGTGAGTTGCTAATCAATTATGAGTATTTATTGGCATTTAAAATGAGTGGCCATTACTCCCTTGATTGTAGCTCTCTGACGGCTCATCGTGGGTTGCGCGACCTTCGGACTTCGTGCAACCCTTTGGCCTCCTCCTCCACTTCTATAAAAACCCACTCCATGCATTTCACTTCTACATTATTACTTTGCAAACTTCCTGCTCTTGCATCTCTCTTCCTCAACTTCTCATTTCTGGAATTTTATCTATCACCGCAGTTTATCCCGCCGGTCAGTTCGGACCTTTCGGTAGAACGAAACCCTGCTGCTACACGAAGCTTCCGTGACTCTTCGTTCACCAACTGAGTAAGTCGACCGGTCTTCTCCTCTCCTTTATTTCTTTAATTTTCACCCCTACCCCCTTCTGTTTCTTCTACCTTTCTTGACACCATGTCTGGCAGTGATGACACCCGGTCATTAGAGGAAGTTGTTTTATCCTCCACTTCAGGCACTAATCCCACTAGCAGTGACAGTCTCCAGTCCATTCGTAAAAGAGCCAAAAAGACAATTCCTCAAAGCACTGACTGTTATATATTGGCATATATATATAATATGACTACTTTGTTATATTAACTTGTCCCACATCGGAAGATTGGGAAACCCACATCTATATCCTCACCTATAAATATAGGGCTTCTCCTATTGAATTGTGTACACAGAAATAGAGAGAGAGAGTTAGGAATAATATACGTTTATATTATTCCAGTGATACAGGCGTGAGTATACACAGTGTGTGTGCGTGTGTGATCTGCGAATCACCCCCTTGTAATCCTCTCAGTGATTTTTTAGTGAAACGGTGCTCTCCGTGGACGTAGGCTTATTTGGCTGAACCACGTATATATTCTTGTGTCGATTGTTTGGTGTGTTTGTGTGCGTTTTCTGATTTGCAGGTGTGCACGGCTTCGTACATAGGGTGCGCGAACCCTAACAAGTGGTATCAGAGCCCCAGGTTGGAGCAAATCACGAAGCCCGACGATCTGGTCCAGATCTGATTTTTTTCGAGTGCTCTAAATCAGAAACCGACCATACCAGGAGCTTCGTATCGACGAGACGAAGCCAACAGTGTCAAGCACGTCGCCGGAAAGTTCTTCACGCGCCGCCTGAAGTTCCGGTCAGTTTTTTGGCTCCGTTGAGCAGCAGTTTCGGTTCGGCGTGATTTTCCGGAGCATCGTTTATCGGAACGAGGCTTATAATATATCTACGGAAATAGAATTCGAAGCCCGACGTTTTGGCGCAAGAATTAGCCCAATCAGAGCAGGGACGCGCTCGCACGCACCCCGAGAAGGTACTGATTTCGTGATTAAATTTCTGTCTTTTGTGCGATTTTGTTTTGGCCCGTTTGGAGTCGTTTTTGACCCGTTTTGGACGCGGTCAGAGGCGTTCTTAAGGTTTTGAACCGTCCCCGACGCAACCGTATACTCGATTTTGCACTCCGAATATCTCTAATAGGCTCAGTGGGAACTATGGGAGAAGAAAAGACAGTAATGATCGACAAGTTTGATGCTACAAACTTTACCTATTGGAAGATGCAAATTGAGGATGTGTTATTCCAGAAAAATTTGTATCAACCGCTAGAAGGGACGAATCCAGATTCGATGAAAGAAGAGGAGTGGAATATCCTAGATCGAAAGGCTCTTGGCACGATCAGATTGACGTTGGCAAAATCTGTTGCCTTCAATATCAGGAAAGAGAAGACTGCAAAGTCTCTCATGGAAGCACTTTCGAAGATGTACGAACAGCCGTCTGGGGCAAATACATTACATCTTATCAGCAGATTGACGAATCTGAAGATGTCCGAGAATGGGAATGTTGGTGAACATCTCAGTAAGCTTAATGACATTTATGGGCAGTTGGAATCAATTGAAGTAGTGCTTCAAGACAAGGTGAAATCAGTTTTTCTCCTTAATCAATTGCCAGAGAGCTGGAACGCCACAGTGGCTGCAATCAGTAATTCTACAGGGATAGACCCATTGAAGTATGATACCGTTGTGAGTATGGTACTCACAGAAGAGATCAGAAGACAGTCGTCAGACTCTTCAAGCAGTGGCACAACATTGAATGTCGACTCCAGAGGCAGAGGTTCGAACAGACAGAAAGGCGGAAACCAAAGGCGTGGCCGTTCCAAGTCGAGACATGGAAGATCACAGTCTCGAGGTCCCAGAAATTCTAAAGCAATCGAATGTTGGAATTGCGGCAAGACTGGTCATTTAAGGAACCAGTGTAGATCCCCGCATAAGGTAGCGGATGACAAGACAGAGGCAAATATTGTCTTAGAAGAAGCAGATGATGCACTGATATGCTCTTTGGAGAGCAAAGCAGAGTCTTGGGTTTTGGACTCTGGAGCATCTTTCCATCCACCTCAAGTCGAGAGCTCTTTGAGAGCTATGCACCTGGAAACCTCGGCAAGGTTTGTCTAGGTGACGATCAACCCTGCAGTGTTGTTGGCAAGGGTGAAATACATATCAGACTCAACGGATCGATATGGAAGCTGAGGGATGTCAGACACATTCCAGACTTGAGGAAGAACCTGATCTCAATAGGCTAGTTGGCGAGTGAAGGTTATGTGACCACTTTCAGTGAAGATAAGTGGAAAGTTTTCAAGGGAGCTATGACTATAGCACGAGGAAAGAAAACAGGTACGCTGTACACTACCACAAAGGCTAGCACATTTATAGCAATTGCAGAAAGCAAGGAGGATCATAATTTGTGGCACCAGAGGCTAGGTCACATGAGTGAAAAGGGACTCAAGGTTATGCTCGCAAAGGGAAAGCTACCAGGTCTAAATTCGATTGATATCGACTTCTGTGAGGATTGCGTATTCGGTAAGCAGAAGAGGGTTAGTTTTCAGAAAAGCGGCAGAGAACTCAGAAAGGAGAAGCTTGAGCTAGTTCACACTGATGTCTGGGGGCCAGCAAATGTCTCATCTATTGGCGGAAAGTCCTATTTCGTCACCTTCATCGATGACCATTCCAGAAAGGTATGGGTTTATTTCTTGAAACATAAATCTGAAGTGTACGGTGTGTTCAAGAGTTGGAAGGCTATGATAGAGAATGAGATGGGTTTGAAGATCAAGAGATTATGGTCTGATAATGGTGGAGAGTATCAGGACACCGAGTTTAAGAGATTTTGCTATGAGAACGGTATCAGATTAGAGAGAACTGTTCCACGTACACCACAACAGAATGGCGTAGCAGAACGGATGAACCGGACATTGACTGAGAGAGCCAGAAGCATGCGCATTCAGGCAGGGTTGCCGAAACAGTTCTGGGCAGAAGCAGTCAGTACAACAGCGTACTTAATTAATCGTGGTCCATCAGTACCATTGGAGCACAGAATACCAGAAGAGGTCTGGAGCGGTAGAGAGGTAACACTTTTACATTTAAAAGTTTTTGGTTGTGTTGCATATGTACATGTTAGTGACACTATGAGGGGTAAGCTTGATCCCAAGTCACAAAAGTGTATTTTCATTGGCTATGGCGGTGATGAGTATGGTTACCGCATGTGGGATGATCAGAACCGAAAACTGATCCGAAGCAGAGATGTAATGTTCAACAGAGAAACTGAAGTTGTGCGCAACTTCAGTTGGTCTTCAAGCTTGAAGACAGAAATGAGGGCACCGAGCACTGATCATTGATGAAGTTGATTGATGAAGGCAAAGTCGTCAAGTGGGAGATTGTTATATATTGGCATATATATATAATATGACTACTTTGTTATATTAACTTGTCCCACATCGGAAGATTGGGAAACCCACCTCTATATCCTCACCTATAAATATAGGGCTTCTCCTATTGAATTGTGTACACAGAAATAGAGAGAGAGAGTTAGGAATAATATACGTTTATATTATTCCGGTGATACAGGCGTGAGTATACACAGTGTGTGTGCGTGTGTGATCTGCGAATCACCCCCTTGTAATCCTCTCAGTGATTTTTTAGTGAAACGGTGCTCTCCGTGGACGTAGGCTTATTTGGCTGAACCACGTATATATTCTTGTGTCGATTGTTTGGTGTGTTGGTGTGCGTTTTCTGATTTGCAGGTGTGCACGGCTTCGTACATAGGGTGTGCGAACCCTAACACTGACCTTTCGGGTTCATCTTCGACCGAACATGTGAATCCCAAGCCCTCCGAACCATTCGTAGTGGCTCCACTAAAAAGAGTCCGACCTGAAGTAGACGTTAAACACCTTCGGGCAGAGACCCAAGTACCTGGGGACGTTGATGTATCCCCTTACCCCAGACACCTAGATTTTACCCAGAGTCAGGGACTGGCTCCCGGTAGCATCCTGCTATCGGCATCTCATCTTAGGGTCCTAAGGTTCCCCCTTCACCCTTTTTTTCACCATGCGTTCTTTATGCTAGGCGTGCATCCCCTTCAGCTGAACCCGAACAGCCTTAGGATCATGTCTATGCTTCTATTGTACAACAGGGATTTAGATCTCAACTTAGGTTTGGCATATCTGCTCCTTTGTTACTTTTTCCAGAACGCCCGAGCGAGTAAGGGTAGATACAATCTTTTCCCCTTCTAAGGCCATAACATATGTACCGATATCGAAAAATCGGATAAGGGATGGAAAAAAAAGAATGGTAGTAGTGAGCGGCAACTGGTATTACCCTTTCTCGCGTATATTCCTGATCCCAAGAGTCTTCGGTGCCATTCGTCTGCCCATCTACCGTCCTCTTCATAAAGTCTCTTGCCTTTATGAACATTGAAATCTTCATCGGGGAGACTATGCTTATAAATTCCTGGGTTACAAAGATAGGGACCTTCCCCTTACTTTCATAAAACAACGCATAGGCCTCTTGAAGACCCATATCTGGGGCAAAGCCCGATCAGCTACTGACCTGCTCACTTTGGAAAATCTAGAGTCGATTTCTAATTTGGGCGCTGCTGTTGACAGATGGACCTGTCTGACAAACCCCTTTCTGCTAGAATTCCTCAGGTTCCCGAAGGGGTTACCCTTGTTGACGTTGTGCCATTATCAACAGCACCGCCTGCGGCTTCGGTACCTTCTCCTGCTCAGAGCCCGGCAGCGCCAACAACACAGAACCCAGTAGCTCCACCCCCTCCTCCTGCAAATCCTCTAGTTATCAGGACCCGGTCCAGTACAGCAGGTGGAATGGCCAATAAAAGGGCAAGATCTCAAGTTGACAATGCTTCTTCAAGCAAAACTCATGTTGTTCCTGAATCATCCCAAACTTTGATTCCATGGGAGCCGAAGTTCCTTATGCCAGACGGGACTCCGGTTTGCACTGATCAAATCACCCTTAATCAGCCAGAAGCTCTTCGGGCTATAGCCATAGGGATCTGGACACCAGCTGATAGGGTTGCTCAGACTAAAATCACCCGGACCGATCTGGCAAAGAAGACTTCAATAATGGTCATGGAGGTAAAAACTTTGTTCACTCTTTTGCACTTGTTTTATCTGTTGTTTTCCCTTTCATGTAATAATCATTTCTTTATTGCACAGCTTCTCTATGGCGTCCAGGCCTACAACAACATCCTGGAGACCGATGTTAAGGAAATGGCCGGTATGAAGGCCCAGATCAAGCAGAATGACACCCACTGGGCTTCTCTAGCCAAGGAGGCAGATGGCCTTCGCCAGACCGTCTCAGAACAGAAGATTCTCTTGGAAACCGGTGAGGAAGAAAAATGGGCTTTGACTGCTGAAAAACTGGCTCAGGCTGCTGAGCTTGAAGAAGCAAAGGTAGCTAATCAGAGAATGGTGGCTGAAAAGGCGGAGCTGGAGAACCTCTTGGCTGCTGAGCGGGCCAAGGTTGAGGTGTGCCGCCTAGGGGGCCTTGACTTGTATAACAGATACTGCGTTATCTGTGATATCCGATCGGCCAGAGCTTGGCAAATGATGCACGGAATGGAACATATCCCTCTGGAGGCTCGGGAGTTCAAGACCGCAGAGGAATTTGATGCCCATATGGGAGTGCTGATGCCATACGAAAACCCCCGAGCCTCTGAGAAAGAGAAACGCTTCGCCGCCATCCTGAAGGGGGGAGAATATCATCCTCCCAATCAGTAGTTTAGGCAGTTTAATTTTATATGTGCTCAATCCCCCCATAGGGGTAATTTTGTAGCTTCCTTTTTATCAATGAAAACTTTAGTATTTATTCCGTTCTTGTTATGGCTGTAGCGTTTGCACTTTTAACCATTTATGAAAAAATTGAGCCTTTGGGCATCTGGCCCCTGAGGCTTTGTCAGTATCCTCTGGTCAGTTCAAATCATATTTTGAACTCAACACTTAGGCAAATTTTAATAACACATGAAGCCTTCGGGCATTTGGCCCCCTGAGGCTAGATTTTATCCTCTGGTTAGTTCAAATCAGGTTTGAACTCAAACACTTAGGAAAATTTTAATAAACATGAAGCCTTCGGGTATTTGGCCCCTGAGGCTAGATTTCATCCTCTGGTTAGTTCAAATCAGGTTTGAACTCAAACACTTAGGAATATTTTAATAAACATGAAGCCTTCGGGCATTTGGCCCCTGAAGCTAGATTTCATCCTCTGGTTAGTTCAAATCAGGTTTTAACTCAAACAGTTAAGAATATTTTACATCAAGCATGGAACACTTGTATAAAGGTAGAATCTTTATTGAAGTAAACTTGAAAATCATGAAGCAGAGGTGCCGAACATCGGGCACAGATACTTTATAAAAAGGTGTCATAGTCAGACACAGTTTTATTTCCTACAAAAAAAAAAACTATCTAAGGATAATACCTCTTTAACCGATAAGCATTCTGAGAGTTGGACTCGAGGCGGCCTGTCTCATTCTTCAGGACCCGATAAGCGCCACACCCGATAACCTCAACAATTGTATAAGGTCCTTCCCATATCTCTCGTAATTTGCCCACAATCCCAATCTTTCTTCTGAGTACCATATCGCCAACCTGGAATTCCCTTATTTTGACTTTCTGATTGAACCGAGCCCTGATTTGCTGCTGATAGGCAGCCAGTTTGATCCCGGCAGCTTCCCTTCTTTCTTCTAGGAGGTCCAGATCATAGGCTAGATGCTGATTCTTCGGACCTTCTTCCCAAGTCTGACTTCTTAAAGTAGGTACCCTTAGCTCGGTCGGGATAACTGCTTTAGCCCCATAAGCCATAGCGAAAGGGGTCTCCCCAGTGGGTTGCCTTGGAGTAGTCCGATAGGACCACAATACCTCAGGCAATTTCTCCAACCATGCCCCTTTTGCGTCTTCAAGTTTTTTCCTCAATGTGTTAAAAATGGTTTTGTTTGTCCTTTCGGCCTGCCCATTTCCATGTGGATAGCCGACGGAAGAACTGTTCTGATTGATCTCATGTTTTGCCAGGAATGCTTGAACCTTCTTGTTATCAAGGTTGGTGCCATTGTCCATCATTATGATTCGGGGTAGACCGAATCTACAGATGATGTGGCTCCAGATGAACTTTATAACATGACTGTCTGTTAAGGTGGGATATGCCTAGGCCTCCACCCATTTGGTGAAATAGTCTGTAGCCAAGAGAACATGTGTGGTACATCGTATTGCTTGCAGGAGAGGACCCACAATATCCATACCCTATCGGGCAAAAGGGTGAGGAATAATTGTTGGGTTTAGGAACTTCGGCGGTGGATGGATGGCATCTTCATGAAACTGGCACTTTTTGCAGTGTTGGGTATAGACCTCAGCATCCCTTGCCAGGTAGGGCCAGAAGTATCCCTGAGTGAGAACTTTATGAGCTAAGGATCTTCTACCAGAATGATTTCCACAGGCTCCTGCATGAATCTCTTCCATGACCGCCGAAGCCTCAGAGGGCGTGAGACATCTCAAGTATGGCTCGGAGAAAGACTTGCGGTATAATTGGCCGTTGTAGAGAGCATATCTAGTTGATTTCATTCTTATCTTCCGGGCTTCTGATTTTGACTCAGGCAAGACACCAGTTCTCAAATAATCTGCTATGGGATCCATCTAATTCGGTTCCCATGGGATGACCATTACTTCTTTGGGCGACTCCAAGCTGGATAGAACGATAAAGTCTGTTGGTACGGTGCAAGTCATACTTTCTCCAGCCGCGAAGGCCTAGTTAGCCAGATGATCGGCTACGGAGTTATCCCTTCTGGGATTTTGTTCAAAGGTAATTTGCTGGAATCCTTTAGCCTCCTTTAGAACCAAATTTTTGTATGCTTCCATCTTTGGCTCTCGGGTTTCATACTCTCCATTTAACTGTCGTACGACTAGCTGGGAATCACTTCGTACCTCTGTTTTCTGTACTTGAAGGCTTCGGGCTAACCGAATTCCTGTAAGAAGGGCCTCGTATTCGGCTTCATTGTTAGAGGCTGGAAACTCTAGTCGAACGGATTATTGGACTTTAGTACCATCCGGTGTTACGAGTACTACTCCGATCCTTGCTCCGTTGATGTTGGATGATCCGTCCACGAACATGACCTATTGTCCAGGCTCACTTTCTTCTACGGAGTCTATAGTTTCTGTTTCTAACAGGAAATCAGCTACTGCCTGTCCTTTGATGGCTGTTCGGGGGACATAGGTTATGTCAAAAATCCTGAGTTCAATTGCCCATTATAATACTCTCCCAGATAACTCAGGCTTCGCCATTATAGATCTGATCAGAGTTAAAGTAGGTACTATGATCGGGTGTTCTTCAAAATAGTGCCGAAGATGTCGCATAGCATTAATCAGTGATAATACCAGCTTTTCTTGTTTTGAGTAACGGGTCTCCGCATCGGCAAGGGCCTTACTGGTGTAGAAGATTGGTGTCTGACACCCTTTGCCCTCCTTTACCAGAGCATCGCTGGTAGATGTCGCTGATATGGCCAGATACAGGTGTAGTGGCTCATCGGCTTCTGGGGTTGCCAGTATCGAGGGCATTGCCAAGTAACTCTTGAGTCGTTCCAGGGCCTCCGCTTGCTCTGGCCCCCAGACTTCTCATTTTACAACCCTTATTGCTTGAAAGAACAGCTTACACCGATCGGTTAGCTGAGAGATGAAACGACTGAGGGCTGCTACCTTTCCGGTTAGCACCTGGATCTCCTTCCGGGACTTTGGCTCTGCTGATTCTACAAGAGCTTTGACTTGCGCCGGGCTAGCTTGTATTCCTGTCTGATCAACTATGTGCCCCAAAAACTGGCCTGAGGATACTCCGAAAGAACATTTGGACGGGTTGAGCTTCATATTGTACTTCCTGAGGGTGTCGAACACCTGCTGCAGATCGATCAGGTGGTTTCCTTTCGCCTTGATTTTGACCACCGTGTCATCGATGTAGGCTTCTATGGTGGATCCCATCATTCCTTGGAACACCCTTCTGACCAACCTTTGATAGGTAGCACCTGCATTCTTTAGTCCGAAAGGCATAACTGTGTAACAAAATGTACCTGAATCAGTGATGAAGGCAGTCTTTTCCTGGTCCTCCGGGTTCATTCGGATCTGGTTATACCCAGAGTATGCATCCAAAAAACTCAGACGTTCGAAACATGCAGTGACATCTACCATTTAATCGATCTTTGGTAAAGGGAAACAGTCTTTCGGGCAGGCTTTATTCAGATCTGTGAAGTCTACACATACCCTCCATTTACCATTTTTCTTTTGGACCACCACCACGTTCACCAACCAGGAAGGATACTGGACCTCCTTTATGAATCCTGCTTGAAGAAGTCGATCAACCTCTTCAGCTATGATCTGGTTTCGATGGGCCCCCATTCGCCTCTATTTTTGTCTAACGGGCCTTGCGCTGGGATCCACATTGAGAGAATGTTGGGCTACCGATGGATCGATACCGGTCATGTCCATATGGCCCCACGCAAATATGTTAGCATTGGATTGGAGAAGGGACTCCATTTCCCTTTTTTCCCGTGGACTGAGGCCTGAACCAACATAAGTAATCCTCTTGGGGCGATCGGGGAAAATTTGAACTTCAAGTAGAGGTTCAGCTGCTACTGGTGACCTCAAACCGCCATCCTGTAATTGTTATTTGTCATCGGACGCTGCCTTGGACTGTGACCCTCTTTCCGGTTCCGCTATTCTTTTTAGACTTTTCATGGTGACAACATAACACTCTTTCGCTGCTACCTGATCGCCCCTGATGTCAATCACGTCAACTCCGTTCGGGTCAATACACCGCATGACTTGATGCATGGTTGAGGGAACTCCGTGCATTCGATGATCCAATCCCTTCCCATTAGGAGATTATAGGAAGGTTTGACGTCTACCACCACAAAAGTCTCTCGGAGCGTGCGCCTTGCTGCTGTCACTGGCAGTTGGATCTCTCCCACAGGTTCCACTCTTCTGCCATCAAATCCTACTATTGGGCTTCTAGACGGTATAATCTCCTGAGGGTTGATTTCTAGTTTCTCGAAGGCCCATTTGGTGATAATGTTGGCGCTGCTCCCAGGGTCAACCATCACCCTCTTGATCAAGCAGTTCGAGACCATGAGGGAGATCACTAAAGGGTCGTCGTGTGGCGTTTGAATGCTCCGCATATCCACATAAGTGAAAATTATTCGGGCATCCTCTTTCGGGCCTCTGAACTCGCTAACCTCGCCAACCCTTCGCATTTTCTGAGCTTGTCGCATCTGGGACCTCTGGGCCTCCTTTATCTCTGATCGACTTGGTCCTCCATGGACCATGTGGATGACCCGTACGGGCTGTCCCATAGCTCCCTTGGCAGGTACATGTGACGCCTGGTCGGATTGGACTCCTTCCTTGGCAATATACTCGGTCAGCTCTCCTTTTGCTATCATGGCTTCAACCTGTCTCCTGAGACTTCTGCATTCGTTGGCATGATGCCCGTACTCGCCATGGAAGGCACAGTGCCTCGACATATCTCTTTGGTCCATCGGTTGTCGGATGGGTGATGGTGATCGGTAGATTCCTTTACCCTTTGTCTCCTGGTATAGCTTGGCCACGGTCACCTTTAAGGGGGTGACCTTGTCCTCAAACTTTAGGCGTTTCTCTGGGGCTGGGGAGGGCGCAGGAGGAGCGCTCGGTCGCTTTAGGTCTGATGCCCGATCCTTTATCCTGGAAGGTTCGGATGCCCTTGCTTCTACTGTTGTAAATGCGGTCCTTCTTTGCCATATGGCCAACTCATCTTCTATTCGGAGGTGTCCTTGCGCCCTGGAATTGAGCTCTCCAATGTCTGCTGGTGGCCTCTTGACCAGGGACTGATGGGACTTGGTTCCCGGGATCAAGGCCATTCTGAAGGCTTCGACAACCGAATGTTGATCGCAGTTGTCAATCGAAGACATCTCCACATTGAATCGTGAGACAAAACTTTTCAGGGACTCGCCTTTCTCTTGGATCATAGTGAACAAACTGGAGATAGTCTTCTTCTTTCTTTTGTTACCGATGTACTGGGCAATGAATAACTCGCAGAGTCTGAGCCAACTTCCAATCGATCGGGGCGGTTGTTTTCTGAACCATAGGAGGGCTGCTTCGATCAAGCTGGTGGGGAAAAATTTGCAGAGTAAGGCCTCGTTCTCATTGTAAACATTCATCTTGGTATGAACGTGATAGATGTGCTCTGTTGGATCTTTTGTACCATCGAATAGGGTGAACTTCGGTAATATGAACCTCTCCGGATAGGGCACACTGGTAAACGAGATGGTGAACGGTGTCTGGACGACGTCGATGGATAGATCGATAGGGGTCTGTACCTTCAGGTCTTTAAGCACTTCCCGTTGGAATCTGGACATGATTTCCTCCAGTTTTCTCATGGTCAGGACCTCCTCGGGGTTACGTACCCCAAGAACCTGTATAGATGACTCCGCGTGCTCTTCACGATCATTGTGGGCTCTAGCTGGGAGGTCGTCATTGTCTGTCTGGCGGCCTATAGACTGTTCACGTTGGCCGGACTGCTCGTCATCATGGACCTCCTATGGGTTTTGTAGTTGAGCCAATTTTGCCGCTAGTTCGGCGTTCTGTCTCTCTAATTTGGTAGTCCTCTCCTCTAGGGCTCGTCTGATCGGATCTTCTGGTTACTGACCTCCGTTTGGAGGTAATTCGGTCTGTTGTGAACATGTGACCGCCATTGATGATATGAATCTTAGCTTTTTGTAAAGAGTGGGAAGCTTATTGAAAAAGATTTCAATAATAGAGTTTCTCACAGACGGCGCCAATTGTGTAAGTGCAGAAAAGTTACACAATAATAATTGGAGTAAAAAAATTGGGATCCCCCTTCATTCCTCAAAGTCATGTATTTATACATAATTATGGAAGATGGGTCAAACCTATGTATCCAAGTTTATCAATCCCTTAAATAAAGGGATTTGATAAACTCTAACTATTTTTGGACTCTTTATTCTATAATTGGACTACTCATTGTCTTGTGGACCACTTAATTTCCAGAACTTTCCATAGGCCCGCTATTCCTTTAACCCATTTGTTTTTTCAGCCCATCCGTTTTTGGCCCATCAGCCTTCGACCCATCATCCGCCGGCCCATCAGTCATGTGGCCCATCTTGTTTTGGCCATGCATTATTTTAGCTATTACAGGTGATAAACAAATTCACTGGTATACATAGGAATAAAGCTGAAAGTGAAGATTTTCAACACCATTGGAGATGTAGTGACCAGAAGATAACTAGCCTTTTTTTTGCTGATGATCTCATGCTATTTTTTGAAGGCTCTTTGAATTCTGTAAACTGCCTTATGGATTCTGTGAAAACACTACTCGTTAGTATTGTTTATTTTTTGGGTAATTTGCACTAACACCCCCTGAGGTTTCAATCAATTCCACTTTTACGTTGACTTTCGAAATTTTTGCACTAACACCCCCTGAGCTTTGGTTCCTTTTGCAATGATACCCCCTGGGCCAATAAAATGACCAAAATACCCTTGATAAAATTCAAAAATATTATATGAAATGTGAAATGACCTTTATGCCCCAACCCCAAATATATACAATTTCGAAAAACATATATATAAATTCAAATATATATATAAAATTCGAAAACAAATATTTAAATTTTTAAAAATATATATAAAATTAGAAAAAAAATATAAATTTCGAAAAACATATATAAATTTCAAAAAATATATATAAAATTCAAAAAAAATATAAAATTTGAAATATGTATATATAATTCGAAAATATATATAAACTTTGAAAACTATTTTAATTCGAATATATATATATTTCAAAACAAATATATAAAATTCAAAAAATATATATTTTCTAAAACAAAATTCAAAAAATTAAATAATTTCGAAAAACATATATAAATTTCAAAAACTATATATAAAATTCAAAAAAATATAAACAATTTGAAATATATATATATATAATTCGAAAATATATATAAAATTTGAAAAATATATAAATTTGAAAATATATATATATATTTCAAAAAATATATATAAAATTCAAAATATATATATTTTCAAAAACAAAATTCAAAAAATTATATAATTTTAGAAAAATATATATATATTAGTAAAATGTCATATCTTTCTAATGAAGTAAATCAAACTACTTACCACCAACATCAATTAATGACCTTTTTTTATATATATTTTTTCCAAAATTGTCCACAAATTTTTCCAAAATTTTCAAATATATATATATATTTTGAATTTTTACCCAACAAGTCGGTTTGTCATAGATGAATTGTCCACGAATTTTTTGAGATTACCCATTATATATATATATAAATTCGAAATATATATAAAATTAAAAAATAAATACAAAAACAATATATAAAATTCGAAATATATATATATAATTCAAATATATATATAAATTTTGAAACAAATATATATATATTGAATTGTTTTTATAAAATTCGGATAAATTAAATAAATTTCAAAAACATCATATAAATTTTGGAAAAAGTATATATATTTTGGAAACATATATATAAAAGAAGACCACTAATTGATGTTGGTGGTAAGTAGTTTGATTCACTTCATTAGAAAATATATGTCATTTTATCAATATATATATTTCTAAAATTATATAATTTTTTGAATTTTTTTTTTGAAAATATATATTTTGAAATATATATATATTTTCGAATTTATATATATTTCAAAATTTATATATATATTCGAATTTGAAATATATATTTTCGAATTATATATATATTTCAAATTTTATATATGTTTTTGAATTTTATATATATTTTTTGAAATTTATATATGTTTTTCGAAATTATATAATTTTTTGAATTTTGTTTTTGAAAATATATATTTTTTGAATTTTATATATATTTTTGAAATATATATATATTCGAATTAAAATATTTTTCAAAATTTATATATATTTTCGAATTATATATATATTTCAAATTTTATATATATTTTTGAATTTTATATATATTTTTTGAAATTTATATATGTTTTTAGAATTTTTTTTTCTAATTTTATATATTTTTTTTCAAAATTTAAATATTTGTTTTCGAATTTTATATATTTTTTTGAATTTATATATATGTTTTTCGAAATTGTATGTATTTGGGGTTGGGGCATAAAGGTCATTTCACATTTCATATAATATTTTCGAATTTTATCAAGGGTATTTTGGTCATTTTATTGGCCCATGGGGTGTCATTGCAAAAGGAACCAAAGATCAGGGGGTGTTAGTGCAAAAGTTTTGAAAGTCAATACAAAAGTGAAATTGACTGATACCTCAGGGAGTGTTAGTGCAAATTACCCTTATTTTTTTTATTAGAGTTCGATTTTGACTATTTTTTTATGATAAAAATAGGCTTAGAAACATCAAAAGAAAACAACCGACTTTATCAATTTTAATCCAATTCATTAAATTTGATAATTTTAGAAAAAAATCTGAACGAAAAACACAAATCAAAGTAGCATTTGATAACAAATACAGTTAAAAATAATATGCATATACACATATACATATGCATACATACACATATGAAGACAAATTTATCAAAAAAATTAAAGAGGAGGATAAATTTCTCTTTTATTTGATGTTGGTGGGCAAATATGTCTTTCAAATTATTTTAGGATATTCTACGCATTATATTAGTGGAAAATCAGTGATTTTAGTCCAAGGTACTTTTATTGAACCAAATTTAATCTAATTGGAGTTGGAACCCACCAATTAAAATTTTGTGGAATCAATATTGATTCTCACTAAACCAAGTCTGAGTGACAAGGTAACATGACAGAAGACTCAATATTAATCAAAAGGGTGTTCGTGCTATCAAAATATTAACAGTAAAATACACATACACATATATATATATAAATATGCATAAAACAAGTATATATATTTGAAATCCACGGGGTATTGATTTAAGCGCGCTAATCTAATATGCAATTGATAATCATCTGCTTACTACTTCATAAAGTAGAGAGAAACACTTTTGAGTCTAGGGTTTTGTGGGTAAAAGTTTAGCCGACCAGAATTCCGGTGGAGGGCTCCAAGAGACAACGCAACCCGAAACATCTCTAAATCAGTTACCATGAACCGGACCTAAAAAATAATAGACAAGATGAAAAAATATGGTGAGGAGCAAAGGGTGTAACCGCTAGAATGAGCAGGAGACCAGATAAGGAGCCGCAGGAGAGCTCTCTCTTTCTCTTCACCCTCTTTCTATTTCTCTCTCTTCCTCAAAAAACTCCCCAAGTTGATGCCCTCATGTTCTCAAATGCTCTAATTTATGGAAAACAAAACTAACCATAAAATTATATAAATTAATAAATAATATTATAATATAATAATTACATATTATAATAAAACATTTACATATTTGAGTCTCTCACGAGGTGAGGGACTACGTAATATACAATATACATAATAAATTATATATTATAATAGTATATTATAGTTACAATTACACATTATCAAAAAATAATTACATAGCCGAGGCGCTGACCAGGTCAGGCCCTCAGTAATATATTTTTCATATAATAATATTAATAATAAAATTATAATAATATATTATATTAATAATTACCTATTATTTAAAAATATTTACATAGACGAGGTCTTGACCAGGTCAGGCCCTCAGTAATATATTTTTCATATAATAAAATTATAATAATATATTATATTAATAATTACCTATTATCGAAAAATAATTACATAGTCGAGGCCCTGACCGGGTCAGGTCCTCAATAATATATTTTTCATATAATAATATTAATAATAAAATAATAATATTATACTAATATATTATAAAAATAAATATATATTTTCGTAAAATAATTACATAGGCGCGTCCCTTACCGGGTTAAGACCTATGTAATATGCATCTTTACTATTATGCACTCAACTGATTTAGCCTCTCCCACGTCTCCAAGTATCCACCGCACATGCTATGGATCATACTAGCAGCCACTAAAAAATATTCCCCGCTTCATGGGAAATGTTCTTCTGTATGCTCCTATCATGATGAACCCGCACCCCTTGCCTCCAAGCCACATGCTTGCTAATAGTGGGTTCGGGGCCCTAAATAAGGATAACGTGTATATAATTTTTGAATATATACATCCGGGATCTCGCCTCGATGTCGAGTTTACGAATATACATTTCTCCCATTATACACATAGATATGTATATATGAATGCATGTGTGGCTTTTGAAAAACATTTAAATGGACATACATTTTTTTATATATTGATGAAGCGTAGAATGGTCGGGTAGAAAACGATGTCGTTCCTGTCAAAAAGAACAAACAGTGACCGGAAGAGGTACCGGTGGGGTACCGGCCAAATAGGCTCGGACGGTCAAATTAGAACTTGGATCGTTCAGAGAAATATAGCAGGAATAATGATGGGTGATTATTGCGTACCTCTTTAGATTGACCCCAACCCTATATTTATAGGGTTTTTAATACGGTGGTCCTGATAGAGTTGTAGCATGTCGTATATATCTTGACAGCTACCCATATGTATCATGATAGGATTCTGATAACTACCCGTAGGTATTTTATTGAGATGTGTAGAGTCCTGGTAGTAGGTAGCTGGTTGAAAAATCCTTATCTGCACGTGCGGTACAAGTTATACCTATCAGTTGCCCCCCGTTCCCGAATTTGCTTGTCGAGTTTAAGGAACAAAATCTTTTTCTGTCGTGATTTACTTATACATATATATATGTACAGTAAAATGTAATCCCTTCAAAATTTTCTTTCAAAAATTTAAGGGGTCATTTTACTAATTACGAAAAACCTTTAACTAAGGGTTCCTAAATAATTATGTAAAACTTTGTGGGTAGGAAAACTAATTAATTTCCATTCCCATTCTCTGAAGTGTTTTTTTATTCTCATATTTTCGTATATATATATATACATGTGCATGATTAAGTCAACAATGTAGACTACTCATACAAATGCACACATATTGCATATATATATATATATATATACACGTGTCCGTTGTGCAATTAATGCATTAGTGAGCTACCTGTCCATTTGAAGGTAACTTGATGGGGTAGCAAAAGGTCGAGCGTGGTTGTCATGCCTGCTCGTGACCAAGTCTTGTGCACCCGAAGCTGACTGCCTTTGAATTCAAATGACAAACCTTCTCAACGATCATAAATTTAAACAAGGGACTTGCAATACAACGAATATCTTTTACTGCTCTATAAATTCATCACCCCCTCTCAATGCTCAACAACTCCTATCCTAGCCCCCATAATTTTTAGTAATTTAGGCTTTTACCAACTTGTTGCTCTCCTTTGTATTTTGTTTCTCCTTTTTTTTTATATATATTTTTGCCCAAATATTTTGATAAAAATATTCTATGGCACCAAAAAACGTAGGGGACGTAATTTCCACTGTCCACCCGACCATGCTTGATAAATTGAAGACGAAATTTGTATTTCCGTACGAGGTTGAGCTAAACTGTCTGGGTCTAAATCAAAGGGCGCACCACTCCCTTCCACATGGGATGTTTCTCTACACCTCATATTTTGATGTTGGGTTGCGCCTCCCGCTTCCCCGACTGTCGAGAGAGATCTTGAACCATTTTGGTCTCATCCCTTCCCAGCTCTATCCGAATGCTTGGAAGGCTATTCTAGGGGCTCCTCTTCTATGGTTCCTGTGCGGGAATGGATCCATGTCTCTTCAAGAGTTTTTCTCTTGCTATTACCTCCAGCGCAATGGTGTCTGGGCCAATGTTTTAATTGCAGTAAAGGGCTTCCCACAGGAGACTGGTGACAATCCAAAGTTTTGGTGGAGTAGTTTCTTTCACGCTAAAGGCAACGGATTAGAGTTCCTAGACGCAGTAGAAGGCGAGGACAATGGTCCGTCCGTTCCAAAGGAAGTGGGTGATCTTACTGAAGCGGGTAAATTTTTTTTATTTTTTTAGCGAAAAAGAAGTTTTTTTTATTATTTTTTTTAAACACTTCTTCTCTTATCTTCTGTAGCGAAAAAGAAGCTATCCATTCTTTCACCAAAAGAGAAAAAGCATATGAAGGAGAGACTGAAGATGGCAAAAGCTTTCTTAGCCCGACATAAGGAAGAGTTTTTTTTTTATTCAAGCGCTTTGTCGGGATATTGTCTTGGCCTTCGTGGAAGCCCTAATATCCCACTCGTACCTCCTTTCCCTGAATTTCCGAGTGGGAGTTCGTTAGCTTCGTCATCACATCCGGAGCTCCATTCTCCGGTATCTGGAGAATGTCAGGTAACTGTTGACTCTGGTCAGACCTCCCTCGCTCTTTCGACGATCGACAATCGGGCATTCTCCAGTCCTCCCCCAATTTCTGGTGGGAGTCAGGCACCTTCTACTCCTGGAGATCTTAGTTCATCCCTGATAGTTGGCGGGAGTTGGGCGACTGGAGATCTTGACTCACCCCCGACAGTTGGCGGGAATCGGGCACCTTCCACCAATTCTAGTGCAGGTATCATCATTTTTTATTTTTATTTTTAGTGTTGCTTATTTGCTTTGTCTCAAACACCAATATTTTATTGTGTACATAGGGGGATCTCAATTGTTTCCCCAGGATGTGCTTGATAACTTTTTAAACAAAAAACGCAAGACATGTTTGTTGCAACCGATTCCCCGTTTCTCCTCTTCCCTGCCTGGCTAAGGTTCTTTTCCCTCTCACTAGATGATGGCGAGAGCATCCTCTGGTCCCGTTAGGACCTTGGATCTTGATTCAAATACAGGGAGCAGGGGGCTTGCCGTTCAGACTGGGTTCAGCCAATTCTCTGGACCGCCTACTTTCGGCCAGTCTCTGTAGCCTGGGCCCATTTTCGGGATATCCACCCCTGAGTCCAAATCTTCATTGGGTGATACCGTGATGTCAAGCATGCAGGTAGCGACTGAAAATCTCATGAGCGCTTTGATGGATGAGGACCTTCGGTCATTGGAGAATGAGAATGACTCCGTTGTAGAGGTTTATCGGAGATCTCTCCTTGATGCAGGACGGGTTAGTATATCTGCATTATTCATGGTCCACTTTTAATATTTTATATGTTGACCCATTTTTATTTTTGCAGAACTTGACCCAAGGCAGGTACATAGCCCATTGATGCATGCGAGCTGAGTTTGAGAGAGATCAAATGGCTGTCAATCATCAAGCGGAGATCAACGAGCTTCGGGGCCACTATGAGCGTCAACACCAGCAGCTTGAGACTTCCCAACTAGAGGAGATCAACAAGCTAAAGGGGATTAATGAGTCCAACCTCAAGAGGGCAGAAGAGGAACATGCCTCTCTTTTGGCCCAACAGTTGGGCGAAGCAAGGATCGCTGCAGTTGAGGAATTCAGACACTCTCCTGAGTTTCAGGAGCAACAACTGGTATATTACCTTGGTGGTTTTGAGGATCTCCGCGAGTAGGCGATTTCTTTTTATCCAGCACAGGATTTCACAGGATTCAACCCTAGTGGACGTCGTAGGCAGTAGTTGTTTCGTTTTCTTTTTCTATGTTGAAATCTTGTAGTGTCGCTGTGATGTTTCATTTTATTTCATTGTCATTTGATGTACTTTGAAAGTTTATGAATGAAACGATGTTTATGGACCTTGATCCTTGATTTATGTAGGAAAAACTTGACCTTTCATATTAAGGCAGTCTTTCTGAGAAGATGAGTAGTAATTCTACTATATTTTATTTATAGGATTTGGGCTTCACACAGCCATATCCTTTTAATAATAAGATTATAACCCCGAGCTTCACTCAGCCCCCTCTTTCT
This sequence comes from Cornus suecica, assembly GCA_963922005.1. Taxonomy (NCBI): domain Eukaryota; kingdom Viridiplantae; phylum Streptophyta; class Magnoliopsida; order Cornales; family Cornaceae; genus Cornus; species Cornus suecica. The sequence continues at coordinate 16,840,914 of OY998241.1, forward strand.
GTTAGGGGACCCATTTTTTTTGGGTGGAAGAATATGTTTATGATAACACAGTAGGTGCTCAAAAATTGTAGAAAAATAATTCTCTTTATTGATAATTGGCGGGATAACCGGTCTAACAATTAATGTAAATTAAATAACTTCTACTATAGAATGCTCGATGGCTTATTGCAAACTATATATAAGTAAACGAAGCTATTAAAAAATGATGCTAAAGAAAAGAAAATAAAGGGTAGCCTAAACTGACCCTGATGTTACCTTTCCACTTTTACTGGTGATACTTCCTCAAGTGTTGCGCATTCCAAGGACGGGGTAGCTGCTTTCCCTGGAGGGTTTCTAACCAGTATGCCCCATGCCGGTATGTGCTGGTTACCCTGTAGGGGCCTTCCCAGTTGGGAGCCAATTTTCCCATTTTCACAATTTCACGGTTGCTTGAGTGGGGTGACTTCTCGTAGGACAAGGTCTCCTGGATGAAATCTTCTCTATTTTACCCGCGCATTGTAATATCGTGACATTGCCTGTTGGTAGACAGAAACCCTCATCTGGGGTTGCTCCCTCTTTTCCTCAATCAGATCTAAGCTGACTGCCAATTCCTTTTCATTATGTTCTAAATCATAGTGACTTGTCCTGTAATTTTCCAACCCGATTTCAACTGGGGTCAGAACCTCACTACCGAAAGCAAGGAGAAAAGGGATCTCACCCGTGGGTGTTTTGGCCGTAGTCCTGTAAGCCCATAGTATAACGGACAATTGTTCAAGCCATAACCCCTTGGCCTTCTCCAGACGCTTTTTGATCATCCAAGAATCATTCTGCGGGTGCCCAGGAGAAAAGTAGTGGTTTTTTATTCCCAGACCCGAACAAAACTCTCGAAATACACTTCCTTCAAACTGTTTTCCATCGTCAGACACTATGACCCGGGGGACGCCGAATCTACAAATGATTGACTTCCAGGTGAAGTCTTTGACATTCTTAGCAGTGATTCGGGCTAGTGGTTGTGCTTCCACCCATTTAGTGAAGTAGTCAATCGCTACTATTGCAAATTTGGTTTGACCCTTACCCCGAAGCAATGGGCCAACCAAGTCGATTCCCCATTGAGCGAAGGGCCATGGCCCAGTCATGGGTGTTAATTCCTCTGCTGGAAGTCTAGGGACATTAGCAAATCGCTGGCACTTATCACATTTCTTCACGTACTATAATGCGTCATTTTGTATTGTCGGCTAGTAGTACCCTTGTCTTATAGCCTTATGGGCTAGAGATCTGCCCCCTGCATGGTTTCCATAAAAACCCTCATGAATCTCTTTGAGGATATAGTTTGCCTCCGTAGTAGAGACACAACGCAAGTATGGAAGAGAAAGAATCTTCTTATAAAGAACTCCGTTGATGAGAGCATATCTGGTAGCAGGAAGCCTTATCTTTCGGGCTTCCATTCAGTCTTCTGGTAATTCCCCATCCTGGATATACTTGATGATAGGTTGTGCCCATTCCATACCTTGTTCCACTTGCATGATCATTGTAGTCTCCTTCTGGTGAATACTTGGTTGATGTAAATGTTCCAAGGGAAATATATCATCTTCTGGCTCAATAGTAGTAGCTAAACGGGCAAGGGCATCTGCATGACCATTCTCTTCTCTTGGTATTGGGCAGATTATGCATTTTCTGAATTGATCGATCAATTCCTTTACCTTCAGTAGGTAAGCCTTCATTTTTTTGAGATAGGTTCCTCGCGAAAAGAAATGGCAGCATGAACTTCAACGCACTCAGAACGTCTTCGCTTAGGCGCGGGAGGAGGAACCTTTGATTTTCCTTTTTTATCCTTGGAAGTTTTCTGTTTCTTAGAAGCCAGATTTGAAGGTGTTGGTGCTTCATGACGCTCGCCGATTTGATCAAAAGCTTAAAGAACCAGTTTACTATAGAATCCGCGGGAGCCAAAAGGTTTGTGAAGTTTAAGGGAGGAGTCTCCCGCGAGTACATTTGCAGAAATGACAAGCTTGGAAGGACCCATCATGATGGTCTGAAAGGCTGTTGTAACTTGGAGCCAGAAGTCTACATAGGCCGCGGTCTGATCACCTGCCCGAGATCGCGCAGGAATGAAGATAACAAAAGAAAACTCTTGATGTTTCTTTTCATACTCCTCGTGGAAACTCACCAGGGCCGCGTCATAAATGTCAGGAGAAATGGATGAGGGAGGATCAACATAGACGGGAACTGCCTGCTCAAAACCTAATTGACGAGCAACACGCGAATGATTGTAGATTGTAACCCGCGAGAAAGACTCGTCAAAAATGGGTAGGCAACACTCGAATGAAGTAGTGGCAAAAATGAGTTCTTCAAGGTGTTGATAGCCATAAAAGGTCTTCTCCTCGATTGGGTAAAAAAAAGGAAAATAAATACCTTCCAGAGGAACCGAGTAAAGTCTCCATGAAAAGTGACGACTGAAGTCAATAAAATCTTTAAGTCGTTTAGTGGAAAGAAGGTCAGACCAACGAGCAACTCACAATTTTGGACCAACAATATCAGAGTTTGAAGAGGATGAAAGGTTTTGGGGCATACTTTGGGAATCTCTCGAAGATGAATAACATTAGGAAGAGGCATGGAATGTGAGTACTAATGTCATATCTTCCTACCGATCTTGAAAAGTCGTTTATCAAAGTATCTAATTGGGAATAGAGAGTACCCAAAAAGATAGGAGCTAGAGGAAGACGAAGGCCCCGCGACGCGATAGAAGCCATTAAGAACACTAGCTTATTAGGACCATATTCGGGACGTCCTTGAAAAATATACCGGTCCAACCAATAGGCTAAAAAACCTGCCAGTTCATAATCATCGTTAAATTCTGGGCTAGGTACGGATTCGCGATCTTGACCGCGGAGAAGAGGCAGCTTCAACTCATACTCTCTAAAAAAATGATGGCACCAGTTGGAATATTTGAGCATTGCACTATTCACAATGGGAGCTTCATCGAGTATGACACCGTCTCTGAAACGACTACCCCTTTTCGCGGCATAGGCAGCACAAGACTGAAGATGCGAATGAATCGCTTGATCTTCTTCATTAAAATGAGGTGTATCAAGGGGCCGCGAATAAAAAACAGGGAGTCTGAACATAATATAGACATCTTCCAAGGTAGGGGTAAACTCTCCCCAAGATGATATGAAAGTATGGGAGAAAGAATTCTAGCGCGACACTAAAAGATTGAGGGCATCCGCTTCCCGACGGACGAACAAGTCAGAAAATAACTCTATGGAGTCTACAAAACCAGCATTTCTAAGAGTTTCGCGGTGTTTGTCTTGTCTAAGTATGTGGCTGGACCACATTCTCTAGTGAGTAATGGGTGCAACATGCCCTTCATATTCCACAAAAGAGTATGGGACATCGCCTCTTTCAATAAGTAAGCGAAGAAGGGAAGTGGGTGGAATATTGGCCAAGGGGGCTTCACCATCAGAATGAATAAGCATGGGCTCTTTAGTAATGTCCCCCGCAGGAGGAAGGTTTTCAATAGAACTCCAGAAATGGTCGTGAGAAGCCTAAAAAAAAGGAGCCTTCCTCCATTCTGCTGGCAGGGGAACAGACAGAATAGTCCTAGAAGGGGGAACTAAAAGCTTGGGAGTGGAGGACTTAGCCATTAAAATAGAAAAATGGGGAAGTACAAACTTGAAAATAAGACCGCGAGGTAAAGAAGGGAATGGAGGCTAAGACAATAGGTATGTATAAAACAAGATAAGTCGGGGAAAAGGAAGAGAAGAAATAAGAGGATATATTGAAGAAGAAAAATGGAAAAAATGAATAAGGGGGGTTTATAAAGGGAGGGGGCATGAAAACCTAGGAGGTGTATTTAATGCCCGTGGAAGCTGAACCGATGCCAAAGTTGCCGCAAATTCAAATGTCGCGGATCATAATAAAAGATGATTTTTGGTAAATCAAAGACAGGTTTCAAAATGGAAAAATGAGGAGAGTCATAAAAATTGTCCAAAAAGCAGAAACAAGGTATGTAGAAATACGTATGTACTTCCTCGAAATTTAAATGAGGTTTTTTTGTGTGGTTTACTCTTTAGTATTTGGCTAAGTACTAAAATGTAAAAGGGAAAAATGTAAAGGGGGATTCGCATTGATATAAATCCGTGAATCCAGGGGTACGACAAGGGAAAGTTGGAAAAATCCAATAGGGGGATTCACGTTGATATATTCCGTGAATCCAGGGGCCCGACGGTATCTCTGGATGAGATTCAGGCACGCGATAATGCTCTACAAAGAGGTAATCGTTGAGGATTAACAAAGGGGGTCATAGCCAAAAGTCAACCTCGCGACCTTATGAGCTTATTGCGTAGGGAGTGCTATTTTGACTGGCCTAGGGAAATACTTTGGGATGGTGAATAGTGGGTTGCGAACTTGTTCACCAAAATCACTCAAAGTAAAGTACCTAAAATGCGTCAAATAATGCTCAGGGTCATGTAAATGGAAAATATGCATAAAAGGACATGACCCAGGAAAACTATGACAAACAAATAAAGGAAATCCGCGGATAAGTAAACATACTGGATCGCGGATTGGTAATGTCGCGGATTGAACATCGCGACTTGGGTAAATTATGGAGGCTAGCCGCGGATCTACCTCGCGAATAAACATGATGATGTGGCAATAACTTATGCCTGAACCAGTGCTTATAAATAAGGGGTCAATGATTCAATTCAAGGAATTTTTGGCCGAAGACTTAAAGAGAGAAATTCCTAGAAAGAATGATTTCTAGATCTTTTGATCATATAATAGTCTTTCTCTTCCTTTCTCTTTCTATTTTTCTGTAAATAGCTTTTCATTCAATAAATATATCATCTTGGTCGAGTATTAGAGTGTGCGGATTTTATTTCTAAATCACATTAAATTCGAACCCCAACAATGCTCACAACGTTAATGCTTTGAGTTAACAACACATATATACACATAAGTACATATATACAATGTATAACTATAATTCTACTTTGGTAGTAACTATAAAATACAAATAATGATGCTTATTTGTATTTATATACATACTTTATTAGCTGATGTAATAATTAATCAAACTAAACAAGTTATCTTTGGATATCCTATACCCAACCAATTAAAAATACACCCAACCTCTTTAATGCTCATTTAATCATTCAAAATTAACCTCTTTGGAGATTTAATTTTCATGATTAAATAAACTCAATACTCGTGAATTTGAACTAAACTATAAGCATCAATAATTCATAAGGTATTGCAATTATGCGTCATACTAAATTAAATATTCATTCATTCGGTTAGGCCACATTGATGGCTAACTGACCCTGCAATATGAATTTCAATTTAGATAGTGACTCAATAATCAATAAGTAGCCCATTTAACATTATGTTCTATTAAATTGAAATTCATTTATTCTGGTAAGGCTACTTTGGTGGCACAAAATCTATAATATGAATATCAATTTAGGCACTGAATAATTAATTCGTAAATGCAATTATGCATCCAACTAAATTTAATATTCATTCATTCTGGTTAGGACACTTTGTCGGCTACAAACCCTTTAATATGAATATTAAATTAGATGGTGACTAATTAAATATTATTTAATTGATTTAACTTTATATCCTACTAAATTTATATTCAATTATTCGGTTAGGCCACTTTGGCAGCTAACTAACCATATACTATGAATATTAATTTACGTGGTGACTAATTAATCAATTATTAACGTATTAATCATTATGCACACAAACTTAAAATAAATTTTTGTAATTGAATCAATAAAATTGAATTCACATCATGTATGCAGGCATGGGCACAACTATAATACTTATTGTGAAATTTCTAGATTGACTTATAATTCTAGAAATTCTTATTTAAACCTTTAAACCCCAATTTGCATTAAACTTTCTAAAATTCATATATCTCAAACCGTTCAGCCAAAAAATGAAAATAATATATTCACAGAAAACTTATGGAACGAGAATTTCAATAATATATTTTTCATGCAATAAAATCCAGTCATGAGAGAGAAATTTCGAAAATACAAATCTGGTCCAAAAAATCATATTAAAAGAAAATACACAAAGTTACTGCATGAAAATTTTGAAAACTCATTATTTGCATATTTTCCATAACATATAAAATTTTTGGGTTCAATTAAGATTGACATTAGGAGATATGGAATTTTGAACATAATAAACAAACTTTCTTATAAAATAAATACAATTATGTATTTAAAGTCTGCTTTAATCTTTTATAGGGTCAACATTAAATATAATACAATTTTAATATAAATATGCAAATCCTCATTTTTATACAGATTTAAAGTATAAACCCAACATTACAATATAAATAGAGGGATCTGAATAGTTATACCAATTGAAAGTATAACCCAATACTATAATGTTTTAATATTAATTTTGTAAAATTGAAAATCTTTACAATGATACATTTAAAAGCATGTTCTTTTAATCCGTGGTTAAAAGTACATATATATCAATATATCATATATGCGTACAATGCTTTCGGCGTTAAATCTCTCTCGAATCAACAAACGTTACAATGACACAAAACCATACTTGGAACCTTAGTTGCTAAAATATTATAGCATTTATAAAGCTTTCATATATATAACAAAATTGGAATTCATAAGTCAAAACATGTATATATACATATATTGCATATAATTACAAAAGTCTATGATGCGAGACAAGCTATCACGTAGGTCAAGGTTCTCAAGGATGAGTAACCTATATGTGTACATAATTGATTCAATTAATCAAGTATTGTACATATAACAAGAATCAAGATCACTAAATATTAATATATGTATAGATTTATATATACAACACAAAAGTGATTTTATCCCCGAATTTCAATACCCACGAAAGCAAAGGTCAGGAATAAACCCATCAATCAAGTTTCGGCAAGTAGCTCAAATATTGTGCACCAAATATGTTAGATCCGATTACAGTGTATAATTTCATATTAACACACGAAAACTCGGTCTATCCAAAATACAATTTAGATGCTATTAGATATTTGGGTTTAACACAATATACGGTAGTAACATTTATTTAATGAATTAATGGAGTATGACGAGATCTCAACAAGTGATCTGATACCACATGTAAAAACATTGGACATGATATTTATGCAAGAACATAAAGCACAAATTTACGAAACATAAACCCAATGATTTTCGAATCTCATCATGCTTACACTATATACCTTAAAGCGAAAATAAATTTATAAATACCTCAGATCATGGTGATAGCAAACCTCTCTTTGATCCATATATCTTCACATTTGATCCATGATCATTGTTAACTGTATCCAGAAATCTACACATAAAAGAGAACCCTAAAGGAAACTAGTTTATCTCTCCTAACCCATCTACACGTTAAAAACTATTATCGTGTTGTCTTACAAAGTGTACATAACTGATGGAAGATATATGCATGTTAATGGGTAGAGAGAAGACAGATTCCTACTATAACCATAAGTCCACTCTCCATCAGAGTGGCTAAAATGTAGGAGACTTTTTCCTTATCGTGTAACTACAATCTAACTCCATTTACCAACCACGACTTAAATAAATCCTCACGTGGGACACAATTATTCTTACAAAAACAGCTTTTGAAAAGCCGATCCAAAGTCTAAATAATTAATCCGTGTAACAAGTATTTTGGTATGTAGGCTCGCTTATGCATATTTAATTATTAAATCCCAACTTGCGTGTTTATTTTCATTAAATATATTTCTTTTTCTTTCAAACTGAAATTCAGATAATATTTCATATTTAATTTCATTGATTTTTGAACGTTATTTGTTATTTTGTTTGCTTTTGGATGTGAAAAGTAGAAATACTTCAACAGATAGAAGAAGGAAGGAGATTATCGTCACTATTGTATTTTGTATATAGTCCCTTAATATCTGGATTTGATTCTGTAAATTTTTGTTCATTTTCATTATTTTCTAGCCCTTCTTTTAAATTTATAGATAAAGAGAGAAATGAGAGTTACATTTTGTAACTCTGTAAGGCCATGTTTGGTTCGCGGTCCGGTCCCATGTGATCCGGTCTCATAATGGCTTTTTTTGGATCGGACGCTGTTTGGCAACACGGTTCAAAAAAAACGGTTCCAAAAAAACAAGGACCACTTGAGACCAAAAGGGGTAATTTGAGACAACAAAAAATTATGGTCTCAAGTGGTCTTATATACAATTGTCCTAACACATGAGACCATAAAATTTGAAAAATATATATAATTTGAAAATAATATATAAAATTAAAAAAATAATATAAAAAATGCAAAAAATATATTTAAAATTTGGGAAAATAAAAAAATTCCAAAATAATAGAAAAAATAAAAAATAATGTATAAAATTCCAAAATAATATATAAAATTTGAAAAATAATATAATTTTTTTAAAATAATGTATTAAATTCGAAAAAAATATATAAAAATCAAAATCAATATATAAAATTTTAAATATATATATATAATTTAAAAATAATATATAAGTTTTGAAAAATAATATAATTTTTTTGAAATAATGTATAAAATTTGAAAACAATATAAAATTCAAAAATAATATACAAAATTAGATATATATATATATATATATATATATATATATTTGAGAAAATATAAAAAATTAGAAAATAATATAAAAAATCAAATCTAATATAAAAAATTCAAAAAATAATATAAAAATTCGAAATAATTTATAAAATTTGAAAAATATATTATTTTTGAATTTCTTATATTATTTTAAATTTTTTTATATATTTCCAAATTTTATATATGTTTCATGCTTAATATGTTTTTTGAATTTTATATATTATTTTTTTATTTTTGTATTGTTTTCCAAACATAAGACCAAACACCTTGAATAAGACCAGACAGCTTTACCAAACAGACTTTCAGAACACCACTCACATAAGACCAGACCATACCAGACCAGACCCGATAAGACCAGACCGGACCGCCTACCAAACGGGCCCTAAGTTTTCTTTGTTTTCTATTACCTTGAGTTTTGAGTCAAAAGGGAATGGGTGAAATGACATGTGATACACAAAGGGCTGCAACCGAGCCGAGCCGAGCCGAGCCGAGCATTGAAATGTTCAAGGTCGGTTTATTTATTAAACGAGTTTAGAAAATGTGTACAAGCTCGGCTCATTTGTTTAACGAACGAGTCCGAGTCGAACGCCAGATTTAATAAGTCGAGCACGAGTTTGCTCACGAACGACTCATTTAAGTTGTAATATATATTACTCTTACCAATAGCTATCTGGATTGAATTGTTGCATGTTTGTATATCTCTTTTTAACATATTTCCAGTAGTATAATTTTTTATAAATGATTTTTATGTTATGGCCGCATAATTCCTATTATCTTTCACAATAATCTTTAGAATTTGTTCAATTTGAACACTTTCTTTTGTTAAATATGAGATAATTTTACTATTTAACTTAGACAAGTCTGTTCACGAGCTTTGCGAACCGAGTTTAATAATGTTCAAGCTCGGCTCGTTTACTAAACGAGCCTAAAATTTGTGCTCAGACTTGGTGCGTTTACTAAATGAACGAGCACGAGCCAAACCCGAGCCTGCTCACGAATGACTCGGTTCATTTGTAGCCCTAATGACACCCCTCAGGCTTGACCACATTTTTAACTTTATATTTCACTCACACCCCAAAAATCACTTTTTGCCATGTAAGATATCATTTTTACCCTTTGACCTTGGATGAATATGTAAATACTCTTGTTTAGAATATAATGACTAAGATTATATGTTAATACTCCTTTAACAAATTAGGTTCAATTAGTCTTAATTTCATCAAAATTAGTAATTTATTAATATATATTTTATTAATTATTCAAATTATTTCTATTTGCACACCTTTGGTCTACTGAATTTTTTTTATTTTGTATTTTTAATAATTTGAGTTTTTGATGCAATTGAAAATTACTTGGACTAATTTTTGAAATTAGTGTTAATAAATTACGAGTCTTAACTAAATAAAAATATTTAGCTTCATCTCTTGAATTAGTGTTAAAAAATGTTGAACAATGGAGCTTCATGCAATTATAGTTAATTTGTTATAGTTTGTACCATGCCCGTTAATAAATTAGAAACTTCCATGAATTTAGGTTAATTTAAATACATATTAATACTTGTTTGAGACATTTTAATTATTCTATACTATAAACAAGTTGCTTTTAATTTAATTAAAAGTTAAAAAGGGTAGCATTGTCTTTTTAATTGTCAAAAAGTGAGAAAAAAATAATTTTGGGGATCACTGAAACTTAGGGTGCGTTTGGATAGCAGGTTTTTTGTACTTTTTTTTACTGTTCACCAAATTTAAGAACAAAAACATGTTTGGCAAAGAAAGAATGTATTTTTATTCTCTTTCATAGTAAATTTTTTTTATCCAAAACTGACCCAATTTCAAGTACAACTTCAACTTGTTTTTAGTGTCTTTTTACTGTACAATACACTGAAGGAAAAAACGTACATGAAAATCATTTTCCATAATTTTGAAAACGCATCTCAAACACTCTTCTTTGGTCGCTCGCCTCTCCACAAACCCTAGCTGTCATGGCCTGAAAATCATTTCTATATTTTTGAAAACTCCTCTAAAAAACTCTTATCTTCTCTCTTCTCTGGTCGCCTCTCTTGCCTCTCCACAAACCCTAGCTCGATTCCACTCGTCGCCTCTCTCCACGAATCGAGCGATTCCACTCGTTTGCTCGTACAAGTAGAGGAACCCTCACTCTCCAGACTCACCTTCGCTCTACGACAAGCGTTCAAGGTAAATACCCTCTCTGCGATTTCTCGATTTCCTCTATTTACTGTGCTGGATTTCGAATTTGGGTGGAAATATATATGTATATGTGTATATATGTATAGCTATGTGATAGATCTATTCTTCAAAGCTCATTTGTGTAGTTTCAATTTTGGGTTCGAATTTAGGGTTTTCTTATTGAAACAATAGGGATTTTCTGAATTGAAATTATGGCTTTTCGGCTTTAAATCCTCTATCATTTGAGCTTCACTAGCACGAAAAATGTATGTATATATATATATATATATGCCTCAAACATATCTTGGCAATGAAGGGTCATAGCCAAACTGCGTGGTTAGTGTGAAAGTTTCAGACAAAAAATGTGTAGTGACACCATATCTCTGTCTCTTATATATGAAGAAAAAATGATCATGACTATCACTAGCTTTACTTGCCAATTTTTTATTGTGGACATACCTCCCTAACGTCACAGAAAATCAAAGCAAAAACACACCCAAACACTCGTGAACAAAATGACAAACACCAAAATTGTCCCCATCCATTAGGGATGTGTCAAGGGTAAAAAATTTAAACAATTTTTGTAAGAATTATTAAAAAAAAAATTATATTACTGTCTTATCCTCAGCTCAATGATTGACTCAACAAGTTTAATAAAAAAATTATTCTTTCCACCTCTCTTGAATTGGAATTTAACATTGAGTTAAATTTGTAAGATTTTATATTCTTTATATGATTCACTCCTATTATCACTCATTGTAACATCAATATATATATTTTTACAGATTCCTAAGCAAAGTGTGAAATAATTTCAAAATTCGATAATTTAATTTCAAAATTAGGGATCTATCATTGCTTTAGATTTAATCTTGGATTCTCAATAATTTGACTGCTTAATTACTATTATGCATCTTGAATATTCTTTTATAAAAATCTTAGTTATGATATGTACTCAAGTTCTCCTTTATAGTCAAATTCATGTCCTATTTACCTACAGTTTCTGGCTAGATCAAACAAGTTTCAATTACTAATGGTTTATCAAGTTGAATAACTAGAAATAAAGAAAGACCAGACTAGTTCAATGCCTAGATCATGTTTATCTATTTGCCTAAAATTTTATACTTGTAGTCAAGAAGGAAACATAAAACCTAACTTTCTTGATGGTGGGATGGGCTAATAACACTGCTCTTATTATTTTTCCGAGTGGTTAGAAGCTGGTTCTTTATGATTGTAGACACAATAATTATTTCTTTGTTCTTTTTACAGAAATAATTAACCCTTGGTCTTTCTCAGGCAAATGCATTTCTAAATCACTCACTCCATCCCTCCCTTTTGGGTACACAACATTTTATTTGCTTGAAATTTATATATCTTAAGTCAATAGTTAAGAGTGGGATAATTTGTCAAGTCTATAACTCTGGGGACTTCTGTTCCTACAGTCTTGTTACCTTTGGTTTTGATCAATTAATACTGCCTTTTTATTGACCCCAAGCAGTAAATACTTTGTTATTTGTATTGTACAAATTAGATGTCCCTTTGGTATTCTTTTACGAGTCTTGTGTAATGGTGATGGTGCACATACCCAAAGCACCCTGTGTGTGGGGTTTGAACTCTCAACCTCACATTTGGGGAGGAGAAATATACCAAACAGGGTAGTGGGCTGCTGCTGTTTTAAATTTTTTTAAGGCAAAACTCTCCTAAAAAAACATAAATGCTTGTTTATTTCTACTTGCTCACTGTCTAAGTTAGTTTGAAGGTGGAGTGTTTGGGTGTTTTTCTGGTATTTCTTGTTTAGAAACAATAACTTCTGTAATCCTTTCTTTAAGTTCATTTTTCAGTTTAGGGTTTCAACTATATCTTGGACAATGAATGCTATATGTGTACCAACATTGATTAAATTGAAGGGGATGGGCCCAGAACGCGGGTGAAGGGGATGGGGCCGATGAAAATGATGATGATGACGTTGAGGTATTACAAGGTCAACTTGGCACCCAATATATGCAGGCGTTTCGCAATGATATAGCTGAGGCCGTTTGGGCTAATCGACGCGCTTAGGATATGTTATTTTGTATGACTCTGCGTATTTGTAGCATGTACCATATTTATACGCGATCCATTTATTTTTCTTACTTTACTTTCCTTGACATTTATGGGGTAATATATATGTAGAATATGTTGGGTATTTATATGTATAAGCGTGTCAACATTTTTGATGCCATCATATATTTATTGGTATTAATTTTATCAAAATCAATATCTAATGTGGTGGCTTAAACATAAATCTTTCTCTGAGACTGCTGAGAATGCACTGTTAGAGGCTATCGAAGAAAGGAAGCATGGTGACGCTCTCTACTTTTGGGTTCGCATGGACACTGATCGAAGAGGATACCAGTATCAAGATTTTTGGTCATTCTGCAATATGATCAATGCTGGAAATTGCAGGTATAAGTGCTCATAGCTGTTAACTTGTTCTTTGGAATAATACTCCAAATTAAATTCCTTTCATTAAATTTTATTTCTTAATCTGGATTGGGATGACCTGATTAGCTTCTCTTTATTCAATTCCAGGTTTGCTTTTCGGAGGCTATTCCAGGTTTACTCCAAAGGAAGCTAGTCAAATCTATAATTGTCTAGCTAGCAGATGTTACCAAATTGAAGTAATACAAGTGAATTAAGCTATTAAAGTCCAGTGTCCATGAATGATGAAGCAACATGCGATGTTTATTACTTTTTGCCCGTGATCTCCAAATTTTCCTTAGCATATTCTTTTGTTAGATGATTGAAAAGTTATTTGCTTTCTTTCCACCTTTGAAATTTTTATAATGAATATTCATCAAGTTATTCGAACTTCATATAAAACTACATGATTAAGCAGGATAAGCATTGCTACTCTCGGGTGCTTGAGCTGCTTATTAATGTATGGGCATACCATAGCGCAAGGCGGATCGTGTATATGCACCGAGTGTCAGGAAGGATGCACGAATACCATGACTTGAATAAACGCAGAGGTCGCATGTGGCTCAAATGGTTCTCATATAGCACCCTTAAGAGCATGGATGAGAACCTGGCTGAGGAGTCGGATACTGACAACTCTAGGAAGCGGTGGTTGTGGCCATCTACTGGTGAAGTCTTCTGGCAAGGTGTTTATGATCGCGAGAAGGCTCAAAGAAAGCTGGAGAGAGAGAAGAAGAGGCAGCGGTATAAGGAGAGAGCCGCAAGAATGAGGAAAAAAGAGCGCCAACAGAAACCCTTAAAGTAACAGTGGTTGCAGCAGCAACATTGTTCTTCTAGGTATACATCATGGTTGAAAAGTAGTGCAATTCTTTAATTCATTTCTTGTAGATACATATTTTTTGGATGCCTAGCCAGGTTTATATTCTGTATATAGGCAGTGTTGTATATAGCAACTGCATCCTTCTCATGACTGCCCCCAACTGTATAGAATTTTGTACTTTAATATTTTTTTTTCTTTTTTTCTTTCCCACTTCTGTAAGATGAAACAATTGGGAAACAAACAGGATGATAGTGTTGTAGCTTGATAAATATTGTTTCATGACACTCAATTCAGTAAGAGATTGGCTCCAAAATATTATTTGTATCTATACATTATGTAATTCTTGTATGTGTGATAGGACCAGAAATACTAATATTGTTGAGATGATGTTTCATTACAACATCATATGAGATGATGTTGTAAAATATTGTTGACATTTATGGGGTAATATATATGTAGAATATGTTGGGTATTTATATGTATAAGTGTGTCAACATTTTTGATGCCATCATATATTTATTGGTATTAATTTTATCAAAATCAATATCTAAACATAATTCTATAATAATAATAATAATAAAAACTATTAATAATCAATTTTTTAGTAAACGTTTTTTTTTAAAAAAATTCAATTGCCAAACGTGTTTTTCTGTTTCTGTTTTAAAAAATCCAGAAAACACAGACACTGCCAAACGTGTTTTTCTTTTTTTGTTTATGTTCTCAGATTTTCTGAAAAAATAAGGTCTGCCAAACGTGTTTTTATTTTTTTTTTCCCGAAAATTTTTCGGATAAAATTTCGAGCCAAACATATTTTTGTATCCGGACTACCCTAAATACAAAAACAAAAAGAGTTTTGATTTTCAAAAGAAAAAAAACAAAAACAAAAACAAAAGCACTGCTATCCAAACGCACCCTTATTAGAATCGAAGTTTGTGTCTTGGTGAAATATGACCAAACCTCGAGGCGTCTCACTCAAATTTACCCCAAGTTATAAGGTTACAAACCGAGACCTCCATGAGACCTAGATGTTCAGCAGTTGCATTCTTACTTGATCGTTTTCTATTACAGGACCTGACTTCAAAGAGGAAGAATTGGTGAATCGAGGAATGAAAACTCGAAGACAAAGAGAGTCGCCGTCTCCTCTCCGGAGACAGGTGATTCATCGTCACTGCTTTTGCATAAGGATTTTTTTTCCTTTCTTTGTGGACCTAACTACTATTTAGCTGTGCGACAAAATTACTGATATTGATATAAGGAGACCCTAGCAGGCTCCCGGATCTGGCAAGCAGAAAGGTACAAGGCTTATTCGTCTCGGTCAGGCCTATGAGCAGAGTGCCACAACCCCATTCATCATTTTTGATCTACATAAACCAAAGCCCATAGCACTGGCGACGTCTCGGTCAGGCTTATGATTTTGTTGAAATTGTAGATTAGGATAACTTGAAAAGTTTTGTGTGAACTCTCTTTAGTCAAAGAGGCCTTCTCGTGAGGTCGTGTACAAGAAGGTCTTTATTGTTTTATGTTATAGGATGCTTGATGGATCAGATGTGAGGCATGCCAAGTTTTTGGGCATAGTTCCAGAAATTGCCTTAAAACTGAAAAAGGTGGTGAAATTGAACCCTGAGCATAATGTAAAGAAGCAGGAATGGGTAGTAGTGGGTGAATCTTTATCAATTATGGCAGGCAATGTTGGTGTTGGGAGAGCTGACAACAGCATTACTAATATTGAGCAGAAATCTTTAAATGGTAAGTTCATGGAGGAAAGGATGAAAAAGGATGAGGGTTATATAAAGAGTTCTGATGATGTCCAAGCTATTGATGAATGTCTTGGTACAAATGATGGGAAATCAGTAGCTAGAAATGGAATGGTGGAGTCATCAAAAGTGATTATTGAACCACCTTGTGTGCATGATAGCTTAAATGAGGTGACTATATTATCTCCAAATAAATTTAATTGTTTGGATGATTTAGAGGAGGGTGACATTATGGAGGATTGGGGAATGGAACATGTTAGTGATGAACATTCTAATCTTATTGAAGAAGCTCCTAATATACTGGATGGTGCTAGTAAAAGTGTTTCCGAAGAGCACGAATCAAAGGTTTCTAATCATCTGAAGGGGAAAGCAAAGAGTCCTATTAATTTGCCAGCATCTGGAATTGGGCTTTCGGGCAAGCTTCCGAATAACAAATATAAATCCAAACGTGTGAGCAAAAGGGTTACTCAGCGTAAGGCTGAGTCTGATTCCTAATCCTTTACTCTGTGATATGTTATTTTGTATTTGGAGTATTAGAGGTTTCAATGGTGAGGCTAAGCAAAGGGAAATCAGTTTAATGATTAAAAGCATGGATATTGCTGTGTTTTGTATGGTTGAAACTAAGGTTGTGCAATATAATGCTAAGAATGTGTTGAAGGCCATATGCCCAGGCTGGAATTGTTATAACAATTATGAGCATGCTTCATTGGGAAGGATTTGGGTCTGCTGGGACCTTAATAAACTTAAAGTTGATATGCTTGCCAATAGTGATCAATTGATTCATTGCAGGATTGATAATTTGGACAAATCCTTTTTTCTGCTATGCCTCCTTTGTTTATGGTAGTAATGATTATGTGGATAGAAGAAAGTTGTGGAGTGATTTACTTGCAATTTCTGAAACAGTTCAGGAAAAACCTTGGGTTTGCTCTGGTGATTTGAATGCCATAAGATTTAGGCATGAAAAATGGGGAGGGTCTAACAAGTGGGATTATAAAATGAAAGAGTGTGGTTTGGCTTTGGATAAGGCTGGGTTAATGGATCTAAAGTATGCCGGTATAAAGTATTCCTGGTCCAGTGGTCATGTCTTTTGCAAATTGGATAGGTGTCTTGTTAACTCTTCATGGTTGAAGCATTTTCCTTATTTCTGAGGTAAATTTTAACCCCCCCTAGGGTTTCTGATCATGCTAGCATTATGCTTCATATTCCTAAGGAAATCCCAAGGATTAAAAGGCCTTTTCATTTCAATAACTTCTTAAGTTCTCATGAAGATTTCTTGCCTATTATTAGAGAAGTATGGAAGAACAGTATAAGGGGGTCAAAGATGTTCTCTTTGGTGCAGAAACTAAAGTTAGTCAAGCAAGCTTTGAAAGCTCTGAATAAAAAGCATTATGATAAGCTTCCTGACAGAGTGGCTGAGGCTAGGAAGAAGTTGCTGAATGTTCAAGTTCTAATTGACAGGGATACTAGTAATGAAGATTTAGAAGTTATGGAGAAGCAATGTTTGCAAGACTTCTATAGAGTTACTTATGCTGAAGAGTGCTGGTACAAACAGCAATCTAGAATACAATGGTTGAGGTTAGGTGACCAAAACACAGTTTTTTTCACAAAGTAGCTACTCAAAGGAGAGAATATAAGAAGATAAACTCTATATCAAGGGATGATGGCACTGTTCTTACTGATCCAGGAGAAGTTAGTAGAGAGATTGTGGGTTACTACAAGGGGCTATTTGCTAAGAAAAACTTGGAGAATTCTGGTGATTTGAAGGCTTTTGTTGCTAACCCAATTTCTGACGAGCAAGGGGCTGCTATGTGTAAAGATATAACTACAGAGGAGATTAAAGCTACTGTCTTTGCCATGAAGGACGACAAAGCTCCTGGTTCAGATGGCCTAAATGCTTTGTTTTTAAAAGCTGCTTGGAGTATCATAGGAAGTGAAGTGGTTGCTGCCATTCAAGAATTTTTTGCCTCAGGTATGATGTTAAATGAATTGAAGTGCACTTCTATCTCTCTCATCCCTAAAATTGAGAACCCCACTAAAGTAAGTGAGTATAGGCCTATTTATGTTTGCAATGTGCTTTATAAATATATAGCAAAAATTATTGCTAATAGATTGAAGCCAATTTTAAATAATTGTATTAGTGAGAATCAATCAGGTTTTGTTCCTGGTAGAAATATAGGTGATAATGTCTTGTTAGCTCAAGAAATCCTTCTCCATTATCACAAAGACAAGAAACCTTCAAGGGTGGCTATGAAGATTGATCTCACTAAAGCATATGACTCAGTTTCTTGGGAATTTTTGGAGGAAGTCCTTAGAAGTTTTGGCATTCCTGACAAGATGAAACAGTGGGTTAAAGCTTGTTTTCCTCTCCTAAATTTTCAGTGAATATCAATGGGGCTTTGGAAGGCTTTTTTAAAGCGGGGAGGGGCTTGAGACAAGGGGACCCTATGTCCCCTTATCTATTTGTGATGTCTATGGAGGTGCTTTACGGTCTGTTAAACAAAGTGGTACCAGGGGAGCAGTTTAAATACCATGTGAAGTGTAGCAAGCTTGCAATAATTCATCTTATGTTTGCAGATGATTTATTGTTGTTTTGTGAAGGTTCTTGTAGCTCTGTCAATTCTATGCTTGCTGCTTTGAATAAATTCAGTCTTTGGTCTGGCTTGATCCCAAATCCATCCAAAAGTGTGTTGTTTGCCTCAGGAGTGAATGATTCTGTCCTCACTGATATTCTCTGCTCTTCAAATTTTAATTTGGGGGAGCTTTCTGTCAAATACTTGGGGGGTCCCTCTTATGTCCACAAAATTGAAAATTGAAGATTGTCAAGAGTTGGTGCTTAAAATCACAAAAAGGATCCGGTCTTGGACCTGTAGGTTTCTCTCCTTTTCAGGGAGACTTCAACTCATTTCTGCAGTCCTTTTCTCTGTCCAAGTCTATTGGAGTTGTACTTATATCCTTCCTAAATCTATCATGAAGCAATTGACCACTCTAATGAGGAGATTTTTATGGAAAGGTGCTGAGTTAAAGAAGGGGGGAGAAAAGTTAGCCTGGAGTAAAGTTTGTTTACCAAAAAATGAAGGTGGTTTGGGCTCGAAAGACCTTGTGGAATGGAATGAGGCTGCCATAGGTAAACAACTTTGGAATGTTATTCAACCCAACCCCTGTAACCTATGAAGTAAATGGGCTAGGGCTGAGATTATAAAGGAGAATCATTTTTGGCTTCTTGAAACTCCTTCAAAATGTTCCTGGTCGTGGAGAAAGATTTTGGGTTTAAGGGATAAATTTAGAAGCCTTTTCAAATATAAAATTGGGAATGGAAAGTGTATTTCTCTTTGGAATGATAGTTGGTTATATGATGTTTCTATTATTGAGAAGTTTGGGACAAGAATTTTGTATGACTCTGGAATGAGAAGGGAGGCAAAACTAGAAGACATTACTGTTGATGGTAGATGGCACCCTCCTACTGCAGTGTATCGCAATCTGATGAACTTGAAAGCTCACAAACTGATGGACTTACGGGATGATATTCTCAAGCTTGAGCAGCCTAATACCCTTTGTGAAGATCAAATCATTTGGTTACCTACAAAAGGAAAATTCTCCATCAAATCTGCTTGGGAACATCTTAGATCTAAGAGTACAGTGGTTGATTGGTTCTCTTCTGTTTGGTTCACGTATGCTATACCCCGTCATGCTTTTATCTTATGGATAGTTGTCCACAATAGGCTTCAAACTCAAGACAAGTTGGCTCGCTATGGGATTCTGCAACATCCTAAATGTGTGTTGTGTGATTTGCCAATTGAGAACAGTGATCACTTGTTTTTTGAATGTGATTTTTCCAGGAAGGTTTGGGCCTCAGTGGATCTTCACACAGGTTTGGAAAGTGCTGGGCTAATCTGGTCAGAATTCTCCATTGGTGCAATATAAATTTCAAAGGTAAAACATTGAAATCTGTCACAGCAAAAGTATCCCTTGCTGCCACTGTTTATATTATCTGGAGGGAAAGAAACCAAAGATTGTATGCAGGGGAAAAGAGGAATGAGGCCCAACTTGCTCATGAGATAATCACTTCAGTTAAGTTTCGAATTTTATCAATTCCTAAGTTTGCAGATGGTGCTGAGTTCAAATGCTGATATTCTGGTGTAGTTTGAAGGCATAAGGTAGTTGTGTTTTGTTTGCTGATTTTTGGTGCCTTTTGGGTTTTATGCTGAATTGTGATGAAGCTTTATTCTTTCTTTGAGTTTGATCTGTTGAGGGATTGGTATATTACTATCCAATGAGCTATGTATGAGATTGATGTAAAATGTCTTAGAGCTGATGATGTTTTCAAGTCTGGGGTGAAGTTATTACCTTGTAGCTGTTTCCAATTATGGGTTGAATATTTGCAGATGCAAAGAGAAGTATTCTTCAAATCTCAGAATTTTTTTCATCTCTCTTCGTATTATATTATCTTTGAACTTTGGGGAGAAAATTCTTGTAAGTGGTTTGATTTGTAAAGGGTTTTCTGGTATTGTTTATGATCCCTTGTCCTTCTCCTTGTATATCCCTTTGGGTAGTTTTGGTGATCTTAGTCTTTGTATTTGGTGGGTTTGGGGATACCACCCATGGGGTATGCCTCATGTTTATTTTGTAGCCATTGTGCTTTTGTTTTGATTTTATAAAATTGATTTACCTTTAAAAAAAAAAAAAATTTTAAATCTCTGAATAGTTGTTAAATCAGTTAATCTTAAAAATATTTTTTTTGTTCAAATTAATTAATTTAACTAGCAAGACCAATAAATGACTCTGTAGGTCATAATGGTGTTAATACCCAGTACCATGAAGATTGGATTGGGTATTATTTGAACTAACACCATAATTAATGGCAGGGCCAGTAACACCCTAGTCCTGGAGTCTACAAGTTTCATGAACTACTCTTCTGGGTGGTCTGCTTTGTGTGGGTTTGGAATTGGAACTGTTTGACTCAAACATTAGGGAGTGTTATGTAAGACGATACATGGTGTCTCATTACCAAGTACTTGGTAAGAGCGCATTGGCGCACAATTGCGCAAAAATGGCATGGATTCTAGAGAGCTGTGTGTCTTCACCAAGTACTCGGTAAGTGACAAACTGCAAAAAATTCGGAATTGCGATTTTCTTATTTGGAAGGTTTTGTCTTGCTACACAATTAACTCCTAATCACTTTGGGATATGATTTAAAGTTATTATTGATATACTGGACTATGATTGACATATGAGCCATTAATTAAAGACTCTTCTTTATATATATGAGTTAAACAAAAGAGAAGTGGGTGGCTTTTGAGAGATCTCTGCAATTTTTCTACAGTTCATATACTTTTGCAGAGAGAATTATTGAGTGATCATACATATTCTAATTCTCTCTTATTATTGGGATTTTCCAATTGTGCTTCTACACTGAAGATCTTTATACACAATTGGATGATCCATTGTTGATAAAATCATCACACCACCTTGTGCAACTCGGTTGCATTGATCCGTTGAGAAACAGAGCCGTTTTGAGTGCAGAGATCGGAGTAGGAGACTTTGAGGTTATTTGATCCATTGAGAAGCAGAGCCGTCAGAGTACGGAGATCGGAGTGAGAGCTTCTTGGAGCGCGAGTGATTCAAGACCGTCAGACGTCGAGTGAAGAAAGGTAGATCATGAGTGATTTGTAAGTCTAAACCTTCATAAAGTCTGTGTACTTCTTGATTCATAATGCATCGATTCCCGAGCATATCCATGGTTTTTTACTTGGAGTCTTTCCAAGGTTTTTTCATGTAAATATATTGGTGTCATCTTTTGTTTTATTTTCTGCACCTATATTTATTATTGCGTGGATTCTTGATTTAAAGGAATTGAATTAAAAATTGACTATTCCGCAATTAATATTTTAATTTGTCAATTAATTTATAAAAAGCCTATTCCCCCCCCCCCGGCGCTTAGTTGGATGTCTTTCATGTATGATAGCGAATACACCTCGGCGCATTAGAAGTGGACATGAGGTCTTGTTTCAGTGAGTACGCCTCGGTGCCTTAGAAGTGAACATGGGGGACGCAAAGGAACCCATCCAACTCGAGCGAGGCTCCACGGGTCAGATTAGAGAGTTCGGGTACTATCTCTTTAATTATCAGTTTTACGGGCGACACGTGTCCATAAGTGACGTCATTAGTGCTTAAACAATGCTAAACGTGTTTTATACTCCCACATAGAACTGCAAACGAATCAAGCGCTCGACAAGTTACTCGAGCTCGGTTCGATAAAAACTCGGCTCGTGTTTGTTTATTTAATAAGTGAACCAAACTTAAACAATTTTTTTAAGCTCGCTTCATAAATGAACCAAGTTCAAATAAGTATGAGCTCGGCTTGTTCGCGAACAAAACTCGTGAACAAGGCTTGTTAAAAGCTCACTTATATATATATATATATATATTACAAATTATTATATCATGTAATATATAACATATTAAGATATCTAAATCCTAATTTACTTTACACAAATTTAATCTCATATAGGAAAAAGTCATCCCCAACAAACATATTAAACTCAATATTATTATATTAAAAATTATCAAAGACCCTAATCTCTAATAAATAATCTAATATATGTGACTATTGGTAAGAGTAATATATGTTATAATTGAATCGATTCATTCGTGAACAGGCTCGAGCTCGACTCGCTAAAACTAGCGCTTGGCTCGGGCTCGTTCATTTAACAAATGAACCAAACTTGAACATAATTTTTAGGTTCGTTTAATAAATAAACAAACTTAAACATTGCAAAGCTCGGCTCGGCTCATTTTCGGCCCTACTCCCACACAACTAACTTTGTTTGGATTTCTTTGTTTGTGAAAACCAGATCTGAAAACTATCCACCCCATCCTAACCCAAAAACACCCAAACTCCAAATCTAATCCAGATCACAATTTTTTTTTAAAAAAGAAAAAGGCAGTTTCACCAAAAGCAAACAAGTTTACTAAAACACTTGAAGCATTTCACATGATTATCAAATGGTAATCCATACATGGTCGAGATTGATGAAGCAGACTATCTATATATATATTATAGATACAGAGAATATATATAGATATATATTCCTATATATTTAATAAAATAGATTAGAGCATTTTCATCATCTGCAAATAGGGATGACAAAAAAACCCGCCCCGACGGGGACCTGTCCCATTAAACTAATCGGGGCGGGTATGGGGCAAAAAAAAATACCCGATTATAAACGGGGCGGGTATGGGTCACCCCGCCCCGCCCTGCTTAATTAGTTATTTACTAAACTAACCTTATATATTTAACATATTACAAACATAACCCATATATATATATATCTTATCTATTGTTTTTGCTATGAATGAAGTTCATAAACTGTTTTTTATATTCTTTTTACATTTCAAAGTTAATGATTTTAATTTTTTACATTTCCTCGATTATTTTTGCAATGAACGAATTTCAGAAATTATTTTTTATAAAAAAAAATTATATAAAAAAGGGGAAAAAAATTATATATAACCGGGTCGCGGGACAGGGATAACCGGGTACATGACGAGGCAGGTCGGAAAATAAAAAAAATAATCGGGGACAGGACGGGGAAATTAAACCGGGTTCGGGGACGGGGCGGGGAATACCCGCCCCGACCCGCCCCATTGCCACCCCTATCTGCAAAGGGTAAAAATAAGAATTCGACATTTTGTAAATATTTTTCCTGCCAAAGATGGCCGGACGGCGACCAATGGGGGCAATGTGCACCATTTTTAAATTCTTTTGGATTTATATACACACAAGTAAAGTAATGGGTGTTTATAGCACTTCACACCAAAGTAATATCGTTTAGAAACTCTGCTATAAAAGTACCATTCTATTTACATATCTTGTGTTGCTTTTTATTATCATAATTAAAAAAAAATTGACACTAGACAAGTGCGCAATATTAGTGAAATAATTAATACTTTGATTAGTATGTTCACGTTCATAACATCGCACAATGTTACTACTATGTTAATTATGATTGATTATTATTAGTAATGCAACATTTTTTTTCCATCAAGGTACTATGGAATTAAGGATATTTATTTGATGTGTTTGCTAAATATTTATGTAAGCAAATTTTATTAAGGATTCGATAATTAAGGTGAAATCTGAATGTCTCCTTTATACTCGAGGGGGAAATGGTATATTTATTGGCTGAAGAAGTTATTATTTTCTTTTTGGAGACATTGGCAACAACCTTGTATACTCGTTTGTCTCTGAACCATAGTTTCCATAAGCTTCAAAAGAGTGAACCATCTAAGATTAGGGTTTTTTTTTTTGTGCACGCGCGTGTGAGTGTGTGTCACAAAGTCCTCCAAGTAATAGAGTCTTTGTGCCGTGTTTGCTGAGTTAGAAAAGATGGTAGCATTTGAAAATTCTTTTGTGGAATGGACTTCTTATATCCAAAAAGTGTCATTAAATTTAGGACCTGTAGTGTAGGCCACGACAAATGACCTAGAATTTAAGGAGAATTATATAGAAGTCGTACCTTTTTTTGGGCGTCCTATTTTTATTCATTGTTAGAACTTGATTGTCTAATAAATAAAGATATAATTTGCAAGGATAAATCCTGAGCTTTGGGTCATTTTCACACAGTGACTGGTCAACATTTTGTTAACAAATACATTTAATGAGGTTTATAAAAGTGTTGCAATGACTCACCCTGAATGCATAAATTGACTATAGTGCCTTTAATTCTTTTAATTTTATGCGAAATGTCTAAAATACCCTAGGCCTAAAAACTACACCTCACCTACTGCATCAACCACCCTTATTATTAAAAAAAATGATTAATTTCAATAAACCCCCCTCTATTATTAAATTTAATCAACTAACCCCATCTATGTCCAGATTGCCCCCAATACTTTCAAATTTAATCAACTAACCCCTCATATATCCGGATTGCCACCTATACTTTTTAATTTATCGAAAAAATATATAAAATTCAAAATATATATATATATATATATATATATATATATATATATATATATATATATATATAATTCAAAAAATATATACAAAATTCGAAAAAAATGTGTAAAATTCAAAAATATATATATAAATTTCGAAAACAATATATAAAATTCGAGATAAAATATATAAATTTCGAAAACAATATATAAAATTCAAATATATATATAAATTTTGAAACAAATATATAAATTTCTATGTTTTTATATAAAATTTGAAAATATCATATAAATTTTAAAAACATCATATAAATTTTGAAAATATATATTTATATAAAAAATATATAAAAAAGAAGACCACTAATTAATGTTGGTGGTAAGTAGTTTGATTTACTTCATTAGAAAAGATATGACATTTTACCAATATATATATATATTCTGAATTTAAATATTTTTTCAAATTTTCTCTTTTGAAATATATATATTTTTAAAAATTTATATATACATTTTTTACATTTTATATACTATTTTGAAATACATATTTTTTTCGAATTTTCGTAGTTTTTTTCTAAATTTTATATATAATTTTTGAATTTTTTATTCTTTTTTGAATTTTATATATTTTTAGAGTTATATATATATTTTTTGAATTTTATATATTTGTTTTGAATTTTATATATATATTTTTTGAATTATATATATAGTTTTTAGGGTGGAGGCAATGTGATTGAAATTGAAAAGTATAGGGGGCAATCCGGACATAGGAGAGGTTAGTTGATTAAATTGAAAGCATAGGGGACAATCCGGATAGAGGGGGGTTAGTTGATTAAATTCAATAGTAAATTCGGGTTTATTGAAATTAACCCTTAAAAAAAATACCATAAATAAATAAAATACACAATATATATAATTTTTATTTTGAATACAAAAATTCAAAACGTCTAAGTGGGAAGTTGAAAATAATTTTGTATTAACTGGTGTAAATTTAGTTTAATTGAATTTAGTAATATTTAAGATATTTAGTGTGTAACACTTAGGTAAATGTTAAGTAAACGAATAATTATATTATTTTAATAAATAAAAATTACTTAAAACATAAATAACAAGAGTAAATTAAGGTTGGTGTAGTAGGGGAAGTGTAAGGTAAAAGGGAATGGGGGTAACTTAAACACTTTGCATGCAAATTAATATAATCAAGGGTGTTTAAGTCCTTTCAAGCTTCTAAGGAGTGTCATTACAACGCTTTACAAATATCAAGGGATGTCTTTGTTAAAAAATTATTGACTGACCACTGGGTTGGGTGGCATTGACCCAAACATCAAGGGATGTCAGTGCATATTACCCTAAATAAAAGGTAGAACTTGTGTATAAGTTTACCTAACATATAATTAGTTTTTGGTCTAATCATGTATAGATTTATTGTTATAATGTGACTATAACATAATATTGCAAAGACCAAAAGTTCATTCGTCCCCGATGTGTCATTTGTTCCCCTACATTTTTTTCGAGTTACACAAAGTCCCCTGCACTATTTTTGGGTTGCACGGAGTCCCAATTCCGTCACCAATCCGTCAATGGTGTTAATAAATAGGTCATATGCGCATCATGTGACTTTTAAGTTAACATTTTATGCCCAAAATACCCTTGAATGGATTTGAGTTGAGTTGTTGAAGCCTATACGTATATTTATTGAATAAATTACCTGTATCTTCTTTCCCAGCATTAGGAAATCCTATTGAAATCTGTTGCAGCAGTTAACTCATTTGGTATTGAAATCTTGATTAATGTATAAATACAACTCCTCAACATAATTTCACTTAAAAGTACAATGCTAAACTCTCACTACTTACACTTTGTTTGGAATCAAGATTTTTCGGAATTTGGAATTAGAATTGGAAATTGAATTGTGAAAGGAATTATATTTTGTATTTGAAAAAAATTAAAATTCAGTTATTAAAAAAATAACTGTGTACACCCTTGTCTTTATAAATATAGGAATGTAAATAATTAATTGGTGGATAATTTTGGTAAACTCAAAGTAAATTAATCGGCAGTTATCAAATCCCCACAAATTCGCTCATTTTTCCACGAATTTGGTAAAACTATAAAATTTTCGGTCAAATTTCAAAATGTTAAGAATTCGATTTCTTCCAAATATCAAATTTCTATTTTCAAATTCAATTCCCCTCAAACAACCATTCACAATGGCACCAAGGAACACCTGAAAATTGATAGGGGATGAGCCACTACTCAGTAGGAGAGATAGAAAAAACTGCTCATATGTACCTCCGATAACCATTGTATAGCAATAATAGTTGAGGCTGACAATGCTAGTGGTGCCATAATCCAGTTTTAAGAAATAAAATGCATTCATCCACTATATATATATGTGTGTATATATATATATATACATATTTGAACAAATTGGGACCGTCTTTTAAAAATGCATTGCAACCTGTGTGATATGGACTAGAATGCAACCCCGAATTGAAACACAATAAGAGGAAAAACCAGCTAGGTAAGGTAATAGCATGAAGTTATTATTTGTAAAAAATTACTTCAATGGAGTGATATAATGTATTTTTCAAAATTAAAGAAAATTCTAAATAGTTTTTCTTGGTACTGATGTAATGTTTGGGACTGAAACAAGACTTCTTTATAATTCTCAATTTTTCTGTCAACTTCCCATTGCCTACGTTATGTTTGGGTCCTAAATTTAATGACACAATTTTGAATATCAAAAGTCCATTCCACACAATAATTTCCAAATGCTACCATCTTTTCTAACTAAGAAAACACGGCATAAACACTGTATTACTTGGGTGACTTTGTGTCACACACACATACAGACTAATCTTTGATGGTTCATTCTTTTGAAGCTTATAGGAAACTATACTTGACGTCAATTGATTCATTGTCAAAGCCTATGGTCTAACAGTCCTTTGTCGAGAACTTAAGTCACTTCAAAAACAAACGAGTTACGAGTATACGAGTTTCTTGCCAATGTCTTGGAAAAAAATAAAAAAATCTTCAGCCAATAAATATTTCATTTCCCCCTTGAGTATAAAGGACACATTCAGATTTATGAATAAAACCTCCCCTTAATTCTCCGATCCTTCAGAAAACTGCTTGAATAAATATATAGTAAATATACTTACTTTCATCATACCTTGATGGGAAAAGAAATTGCAATGCTAGTGTTATGGCTGGCAATGTGCTGCTTCATGGCTTGCCTAGCTGTTCCATTGAGCAATTTCACAGATGAATCTGCTCTTCTAGTCTTGAGAGCTCATATTATTTCTGACCCTAACAACACCATAGCAACCAAATAGTCACAAGGGACCTCCTTCTGCAATTGGATCGGCATCTCTTGCAGCACTAGGCGCCAAAGAGTGACTGTCTTGAATCTTGCTTCCATGGGTCTTGGAGGAACCATTCCGAAAGACATTGGCAACCTCTCATTCCTCGTTTCCTTGGACATGAGCAACAATAGTTTTCGTGGCAATCTCCCTCCTGAATTGAGTCGTTTGCATCGACTCAAGTCATTACATTTACACTCCAATGAACTTAGTGGGGAGATTCCTTCAAGTTTCGGATTTTTGAGCAAGCTACAAGTAATGAGTCTGTCTGACAATCATCTCACAGGAACTATTCCCAGAGAGATATTGGTTTTCTTCCTAGTTTAGAGAAACTAGGCATCAACAACAATTCGATCTCGGGAGTCATTCCTTCCACCATCTTCAATATCTCCTCCTTACGAGCGATTTTGTTGGTAAATAACCGGTTATATGGGACTCTACCAATGGACATGTGCAGCAATCTTCCAAAGCTACAACGATTATATCTTTCGGGTAATCAGGTAAGTGAACAACTTCCAAAGAGTTTATCCCAATGCACTGAACTTCGAGATCTATATTTGCAAGGCAATAGATTCACTGGAAGCATACCTAGGGGGATTGGCAACTTAACCAATCTTCAGAAATTACATCTCTCCTTCAACAATTTGACAGGTATGGCATATACAAATAGTATAGTTATACCATCTCTAAGAGTTTATGCTTTCAAAATTAATGTGTAACTAACAAGGTACAACCCAAGAAGTACCCCCACATTAAATTAGACATTTTCAGAAATAAGTACACAGTTCCCATCTTTGGGATAAATTAGATATTTTCAGAAATTTGTAGAGTATTGGGTAGTTGACGTTTATATATGTAGACAAACACACCCATAATCTGTATATATTTTGATGCATATGCAGGAATCATGGAAAGTGAAATTTGGAGCCTGAGAGCACTTCATTTTTTGGCACTCAATCGAAATAACATTCGAGGTAAGATTCCACCTTCAGTTGGTAATATGTCCACATTGGAGATCTTGGACTTTGGGGACAACAATATCCACGGCAGTTTTCCTCAGGAATTGGGGCAACTCTGGAATTTGAATTGGTTATCTGTGAACATGAACAACCTTTCTGGTACAGTGCCACACTCTATTTTCAACATCTCAACATTACACCTCCTTTCCCTCTCAATTAATCGCCTTTCCGGGAAGCTGCCGACAAATACAGGCCCTTGGCTTCCAAATATTTACGATCTTTATCTTGGTGACAACCAATTGAGTGGAACAATTCCTTGTTCAATCTCAAATGCCTCAAAACTTAGTATAATCGATATACAATCAAACTTTTTCAGCGGCAGTATCTGTCCCACTTTTGGGAATTTAGAGCACCCCGATGTTCTCCTCCTTAATTCGAATAACTTGACCAACGATCAGTCTGCCAATGATATAAGTTTTCTTTCTTCGTTGACGAATTGCAAGTTTTTGAGGGTTTTAAGTATATCAAGTAATCCCTGGAAGGCCATTCTTCCCGAGTCCATGGGAAATATGTCCATTTCACTTCAAAGTATTTATGCGCATTCTAGCCACATCAGAGGCATGATTTCCAGTGGACTTGGTAACTTGAGCAACTTGATCCTATTGGAATTGGGAGGCAATGACTTGACAGGATCAATTCCTTCTACACTGGGACAACTAAGGAAGATTCAACGCTTGCGAATGAGACAAAATCTAATACAGGGGTCGATACCCAACAATTTTTGCAATTTGACATACCTAATGGATTTAGCTTTGCAAACAAATAAGCTTTCCGGGCCAATTCCAAGCTGTTTAGGACAACTCACTTCTCTACGATCCCTCAGGTTAGGCTTCAATGCACTGACTTCCAATATACCACTACCTTTGTTGAGCCTTGAGGATATCGACACTCTAGAATTGTCCTCTAATGTTTTAGTTGGCCCTCTACCTCCTGAAATTGGCAATTTGAAACATATTAGAAGATTGTCTCTCTCAAAAAATCAGTTCACAGGTGAAATCCCAAGCACCATTGGGCAACTCTAGAGATTGGAATCACTAGACCTGTCTCAGAATAGATTGAAAGGCCCTATACCTTCATCCTTTTCTGATTTGATAAGCTTGACATCCTTGAACCTCTCTCACAATGAGCTTTCTGGTGTGATCCCCAAGTCAATGGAAAACCTTTTGTATCTTAAATATCTAAATGTTTCTTTCAATGGTCTATCAGGAGAAATCCCTAGTGGAGGACCTTTTGTTAACTTCACCATCGAGTCTTTCACACAAAATGATGCATTGTGTGGAGCACCTCAATACCATGTCAAACCATGTAAAAATCGTCAAAAATCTGACCAAGTTCAGATTTTCCTCAAATTTATTGTGCCATCAGTTGTTGCATTAGTGTTACTTGGAGTAGCTCTCGTACTTTGGTGGCTACGATCCCGAAACAAGAATAATCAGATTCTGGTTCAAGTTGATCCGCCAATTAGTACAACACATAGACGAATTTCACATCATGAGATTCTTTGTGCAACAAACCATCTTAGTGAAGGCAACTTGATTGGGAAGGGAAGCATTGGCAAAGTCTACAAAGGGACATTCTCTGATGGTATGATAGCTGCTATAAAGGTTTTTGATTTAGAGTTGCAAAGAGCATTCAAGAGTTTTGATGCAGAGTGTGAAGTAATCCACTGCATTCGCCACAGAAATCTTATCAAGATAATCAGCAGTTGCTCAAACCTTGATTTCAAAGCCTTGGTGCTTGAATACATGCCAAATGGGAACCTCGAGAAATGGTTTTACTCTCACAACTACTTTTTGGATATCGGCTCAAGATTAGGCATCATGATGGATGTGGCATCTGCTTTGGAGTATCTGCATCATGGTCATTCAAACCCCGTTGTGCATTGTGATATGAAGCCAAGCAACATCCTATTAGATGAAGATATGGTGGCGCATGTAGCTGACTTCGGCATAGCAAAGCTCTTGGCAGAGAATAAGTCAATCACACACACAAAGACCTTGGGCACCATTGGGTATATGGCCCCAGGTAAACTTCATTCCGACTGTAATGATATGCTATAGCATAATGTTTGATATATATTAGCTGTATATCAATCTCGCCAAAAACGGAAAGAGAAGAGAAAATAAAGAACACGCTATCTTGCTGTAAATAAAAATCATGATATCTGATCCTTGGGTACTAATTCTCGTTTACTGTTGCAAATTCTGAACTATTGTCCTTTACATAGTGTATTATTTCTTTGGTGCTTTAACGGTGACTAGTGATATTGCAGAGTATGGATCAAGTGGAATAGTGTCTGTTGCAGGTGATGTATATAGCTATAGAATCCTACTAATGGAAACATTTACAAGAAAGAAACCTATAGATGATCAATTTACGGGAGAAGTGAGTTTGAAAAGTTGGGTGTTCGAGTCTTTTCCAAATGAAGTGATGGATGTTGTGGATACTAATCTAATCAGATTGGAGGAAGATAACTTTAGTGACAAAGAATAATGTTTGTCATTTGTTTTGGAATTGGCTCTGGAATGCACATCAGATATGCCCGAAGAGAGGATTAGCATGACAGATGCCCTGGTAAGGCTCAAAAAGATCAAAACAATCCTTCTTGAGAATTTAATGAGGCCTTGAAGAAAATCATCTGTATGTAGGTAGTTCTCATCTTGCGTATTTCTCATTGTGACTCAAAAGAAGTAATGTCTTATGGCAGATCGTCTCATGTTTTGTTGAAGTCAAGTCATTAATAATTTAACTTACTTGTGCTCTCTCTTAAAAACTATTAGCATGGTTTGAAAAGTTTATGCTCTTCTTTTCTCTTCTAACCAAATTAGATTTATTATCTTGACTCATCACATGAATTCATTTGTGAATTTGTGTTGATTTATTATTGAGATTTTTGAGTTAATGATCGAGATCAGAGTCAATAGGTCAACTTGCCTAGTTTTTATAATTGATTAATTTACCTCAGATTTAAAAGACGAACAATCCACAACCACACCACACCATGGTGCATTCCTTTTGAAGATGAACTGTCTATGAGTGAGTGTGGATACCTCTTTTGGTATGATTTCAGGGCTGTCTGGGATTTGAAACAACCTCTGATGCTTTTATACTTTATTGAACTTCTCCGGCCTGTGAAGGCCTATTCCATTCGTACCTCTGTCGTTTGGCTTTACTTCTAAGCCTTTTAAGATATGTCAACTTTGTATAGTTTTTAAATTCTAACTTAGTTTAAAATTCAAAATTTAGAGATACATAGTTCATTTTGAATATGAAATCTGATTTATATATATATATGCGTATGTAAATGGATATATAAATAAATGATATATTAAGGGAGATTTGTAGGTGGGGAAGATAGGATTAAGATAGAAGAGGGAGGATAGAGAAAGTAGAGGTATACATAAAATGGTATTTTTGTAATTTTATGTCTCACATTGAGGATAATAAAGTAATTTTGGTAGGTCTGTTAGTTGAGTTAACGGTGTGTCACTTATAACTTATAAGGGAGGTCTGTGCAATGATGTTTGAATTTCAAGGGAGGTCTGTTTCATTTCTGAAACCCCAGAGAAGGTCCGTGTAATTTAGGCATACCTCAAGGGAAATCTGTGTAAAATACCCTAAAACTTATAAGTACTCTATTGTAACACTAAATTAACATGCCCCTTTCTGTCCCAAAACGAGACAAAAAAATATTAAAATGTTGTTGATTAGAGTCCGAAAAAGGAATCTATGAAAGATTTTCATAGTGGAGGGGGCAATATGATACCTCATGGGATATTTATATAAAAAATCTTGAAACCAGTGAGGGTTTTATGTTAATATCCCTTATTGTAAGTTGGGCGGGGCGACACTCCCTATAAAGCGATTGATTTTTCAATACCATTCTCGTAACTTAATCAAAATTTCAAAACCATAAAAAGTTAGATTGGGGCGGGATGGTTCTCCGATTGAGCAAATTTTGTTGTCATCCCTAATATGAATGGGTCAAAGAATTATGTAATCAAATTGAATTTAAGCAGTGGACAACGATCAAGTAAAATTCTTTTACAAGTATTGATAATTGGCTCATATTATATCCAATTTCAACTTCTTAATGGCTCAAACTAATATATGCATGCATTCCTATATTTGTAACCTAATAATCGTGACTAACCAACTATTATTGTTCTGAGAATCCATGGTCAAACTTTCATAACTGGTTTTGATGAAAGCACAATCTAATTTCCATATACTAAAAACTATATATTTTGGCAATTTACATTTGAGTAGGTTTAATGGTATAGGCACATGTATATGTAATGCTCATTGTTTATATTGATCAATTGGATATTCATGCTGCTTTTGGAAAGTGATTATAAATGAAGTACATAATAAAATACATTTGCTACTAATTTTTAAGGTAATTCGTTGACAATTCTTCTAACTTAATGAGTAAAGAGTTGAAAATAAATTATGAATAGAACACAGTATTTCTTTATAATAGAGTAATCAAGTTATGGATAGTTTACAAAACTGAAAAAAAAATTATAAAGCATGAATATTGGCCTTTTTGAATCCTTGACTCACAGAAGTCAAGCATGAATATCATTCAAGTTAATTTTCACTGTCATGACCAGATAGGCTTTGCACCAATTAGACTTGTTGATCCAGCTATGCAATGGCACATGACTCGTAAGTTACCATTCATCAACAGCTCAAGCTCAACTACAAAAGAGCTCTATCCATGTTAGGTCACAAAATACACCAGCATGATTTAATAATCACCATTTTCGACATCATTAATTCGCAAGCCGAACTTTAATACACCTTGCTCGACTCATTAAACTTACAAACATGTAGATAAATAGATAACATCAAAGACTTTTTTGTAGCAAAAGATTTTTAGAGAAAAAAAAAAATTCTGTCACCAATTTGTTGCAAGAAGTGGCGTAGCAAAAAGTGATTTGCTAAAAATTTTGAATTTCGTAGCAGATGTAATTCTATTACTACCACACAATTTTGTAGCACATGCTAGTTTATTTGCTACAAGATTAGTTTGTAGCAATTCACGTCTACAAAAATGCTGAATTATACTACAATACAATTTCGTAGCCAGTATCTTGAATTAACAATAATAATAGTAATAATATTAAATATATAAATAAACAAATCTCTTGACAATAAAAGTCACCTGCAATAAAAAAGAAAAGCAAATAAAAAATATGCAACAGGAATACAAGAGCAAAATATGGTTCCTCCAAACTTTAACTTTCTTGTAAATTGCTAGTCAACACAACCTTATTGCCCAGTTTTTGGTCAGCAATCAAACAACAAACATGTCAACAGTTCACCATTCATCTCCCAGCCTATTTGCCTATAAATAACTGCTAAGAATGTCTAGCGGTTGTAGTCTCGGCTTTCTTGCATCTTTGGGGTTGCTATATTATTACTTCATGAAATGTCTAGCTTGAGCACTCTATTTGGTTCAAACATTATTAACATTTAATAATAAAATAGAAACTTAAGTAAAATAATATGTAACTGCTAAGAATTACCCTAATTTTGCTATACGACGACCATTTTATTTTATTTGACAGTCGCAGGCATTTAGAATATTGCCCCAAGCAAGATTCTGATCAATCCCAGATGTAATAGAACTTGATGAGAAAATTGTTAAACCTTTGATTCTGTTTAAACATTGGCTGTCTATAAGATTAAGTGGTTCCTATGCATTTATAGGAAATAAAAGTAAGTTCTAAGTGTCTCCTTATTTCCTGTAGTTCTGTCAATAATTTTAGCATACTATAATCTACTTATTGAATTTAAACTTATGGTGAAGCTGTTAGCTATGAACATCTCAAGTATACACTAATCTACTTCTACTTATTACTGTAGCATACAGTAATCCACTTGTTTAGCATACACTAATCTACCATTGTGTACACATAAAAAAAATTATAAAAAAAAAAGAAGAAATATCACACAATGGAGAGTTCACCACGGAAAGCGAATTCGATCCTACTACATTACATTTTCATATAAAAAGAAATACCACACAATTGTGAGTACTCAAATCACAACCATTATTCCACAAACACTTCAGGAAAATGACCAATTTCTACAGACATTTCATTCAGCACTACCAAAAAGTCTCTTAAAAATATTGATACAGTTTTATTCTTGGTTGTTTTCAACCATTTGCTCCGTAACAATTATGCGCCGAAATAAAACCTTAACTAGCTAATCTGCTCACAAAAACCTGGGAGGTGCAGCCAGTTAACTCTATCTTTGAAACTAGCAAAATAAGACTTCGAAAGTCACTTGGTTTCACTGTTAATTAAGTGTACCAAGACAAAACAAAGTCTACCACCCGAGCACAGGCTCGAGAATACTTCATATAGAAGATATTGTTAGGTCAAATAACAGGAAATTAAACATGTCTATGACATACCGAAACTGAAAAAGAGAATACGAATAAAAACACTGTTCAGCTGATTGCACCCATCAATGAAGATATCTAGCTGATTAATTACTGT
The DNA here is from genome assembly GCA_963922005.1 of Cornus suecica. Taxonomy (NCBI): domain Eukaryota; kingdom Viridiplantae; phylum Streptophyta; class Magnoliopsida; order Cornales; family Cornaceae; genus Cornus; species Cornus suecica. Next base: position 16,876,568 of record OY998241.1, read on the forward strand.
TTCCATCCAATGCATCACATATTTGAGATCAAATTAGAAAGACTAGGAGCCCCAAAACTAAGAGCAGTCATAGAAGTAAGCATATCACAAACACGACAATTAATAATCCTTAAATTGTGGAAACGAGATGTTTCAGCGATATTATCGAACAAACATCTATGAAACCAAGAGAAGGTTTAATAGATCATTACAACAAAAATAAACTGCCTTGGCAGATTATTAAATGTTATTCCCTGGATAAGTTGGCAGCAGCCAACCAAGCATGATATATATATATTTTTTTTTGTTTCTTTTTTTTAAGCAATTAACACCTTCGACCTCATTATGCAAGCAAGCAAAACTTGAATAAACTTTGCTAAATGGATAATTATGAGCAGACAAGTTAAGGCTAGAGGACATGGTTAATTTATTGAACTCAAGTATAGCTAGCAAGTGAAACATTCTCAACCTTAACCTTGACTATCATTATCCGAGCCAAAAGGAAAACTTGCTATGATTTCCAACAATATATAATCAACTAGAGGCTTTTAAATGCTCAGCACGAGATCCAGCAACTCGACCTGAACAACCTACTTTTGACCACGCAAGTCATATTGTAAAATGCAGATCCTATCCCAAAAACAAAATCTAGATGATACATATTCAGCATAACATCTAAATCCATATCAGCCCAAATCAAAAGCTTGATGCGTGAGTTTTATGGTGCCCAAATAAAATTATTAACTACATCAATATTCTGTACCAAACGCAAAGTAAAAGTAACCAAAAACAGGGGAAGAGCTCACTATCTTGATTTTCAACACTGATCGCAGCCAGCCTTCTCTGCCTTCCAGATTTTGATATTCCAGATCACAGCCCTGAAAAAACAAACTCTGATTAATAATAAATATAATTCGTCGAAATGTAAATGTGTAATGTAGTTGACCGAAAACATTAAAGTTGATGCAACCTAATAAGCCAGTGGTGACATACAGAATATTCAAATGCTACGTAGAGCATTTACATTGGTATGTAGCAACTCAGCAACAGAAATAGCAAATATACATGTAAAAGGGAGTAATAGCAGGTCCCTTGTGACATGAATCTGTAGGTCTTTGTTACTCGTTCTGCTTCATGAATAAGCTACCAAAGACTCTGTATGCCGTACTCCATCACCCATATGCTATAATTTTTCTCCCACATAGCAACAATTAGTGAGAGTGATTCCTGAAACTCAGCAACAGAAAAACTTCCCTCCTGTCCCAGACAATGCTAGTAGGCCCAGTGATCTCACCACAAACCTCATAACCCATATGGAACGACACGACCAAGAAGGGAAACTCGCTCCTTTTATGATCATAAGCAGCTCGATGTCCAGCCCCGAGGAGATAAGCCTGGAAAGCCCACTTGTCCATGGCATACGGAAAACTCGATGTCCACTTTTTCAAGTCGGTAATTCTCTTCATTAGTCAGAGGAGTAATCAATTGGTAGAAGATTGTTCTAACCACCAATATGGATAAGCACCAGCCACCAGCTATGGTATGAATCCATGTGTTCTCTCTTTTGCTCCTCTGCACCTACAACCTCATTTTGATATGCTCACGCTTTTTAGTTTCAAAGATGCTCTAAACCTAAGTTACATGGACTTCAATACGTGTGTCTAACACGGTTATGTAGCCAGGTTTCAGACGTGTCAAATATCATATAGAATGACACATGGATATGGCTATATATTTGTTTTATTTCATCTTTTTACTTTATTCTTAACAGTACAATAATGTTTCTATAAGGTATAGTGTTGAAAATAAACATTTCATTCATTTGAAATAATAATAAAGCTAAGAGCAATTACTGGGATATAATTTAGGTAAATGTCCTACCAAATGTGTAGGATACATCCCATAACCATGTCCGACTAATATGTCCAATGCATGGGTACTTGAACTCTTTATCTATTAGTTGTCAGTATTCTTTTGGTGATGTTAATAGTCAAAATCTGAAAGGAGATACCACTAACCTATAACTGCTAGGAATAGCCCAAAAATTGGGGGTTATCATGTTGAAACAGATTATCATGGCAAAAGGTCTACTTAATTATAGTGAAAGACAAATCAGGCGTTTCAAGAACGTCAATAATTGTTTCTACTTTAGAGTGGAGATCACTCTCATAAGGATTTAACTGATTTTAATTATATATATATATATTAATATATATTTGGAAGTAAGTCTTCTAGTCTGTCTTCGCATTCAATATTTTGGCAAAAACATATTCATAAACGGATAATGATGGCCACCCATGTTAAGGCCAGTGAACATGGCTCATTTATGGAGCTCAAGTTAGAAGATTTGCTGTCATTATCTGAGCCAAAAAGAAAACTACATATGATTTCCTACAAAATGTCACCAACTAGTGACTTCAAAATGTTGGCATTACATCCAGCAACTTGATCTAAATAAGATACTTCTGAGAAATTGATTCATAGTAGAAAATGTGGATGTACCCCAAACAAAATTCAGAAGAGACAATGGTATCCTAGATCAGCAATAATGGATCACATACACGTTCAGCATAAGAGTTCAATAGCATCACGAATGAGTAATATATTGCCCAATTTTTTTTTTTTAACTACATCAATAAACAGTTTATGTAACATCGCAAAAGAAAAATCACTATAAACGGGGGAAGAGCTAACTATTTTGATTTCCTTGTAAAGCCAGGTATAGTAGAGTAATCCTCCACTTGTATCGATTCTGAGTTGCTTTGTCCAGGACTCTGAATGTTATACTCCTTCATCACCCCTACGCAGTAACACCAACAATTCCCTCCCAGTACTCCAAGGAAAATGCTAGTAGGCACCATGATCTTACCAAATACCTCATAGCCCATATAGAACGACACGACCAAGCGGAAAAACTCACTCATCCTATGATTATAAGCAGACCAATGTGCAGCCCCCGGAGATGAGCCTGGGAAGCCCGCTCGCCCACAGCATATGGAAAACCCATATTGGTCTACACTATCCTGACAACCAGATAGTCACTCGGACTGAAAATGCCACTCGAAACCTTCACATCCATTGAGCTACACGATCCTGACAACCAGGAAGTCATCAGTGAGCAAATCGAAGCTGTATCCAGTGGAATGAATAAAAGCACCTTATTGTCGTAAACATCTTATTGGAAGGTAACATGCAACAACAGAAGGGGCATTGTCTTGTGAATAAATTGAATCGAAAGATGAAACTACTTATTGTCATAAACATCGAAATCATCGGCGAGGCAAATGAGGCCCTTGCAGCTACCAATTATCCTGAGATAATTATTGGCTCTTCCGTGGAAGCTCAAAGTCAGCATAATCAATAAACACTTCATTTTCACACACACCAGTCATTAATTCTCTTCATTAGTATCAGAGAAGTACTCAATCAGTAGAAGGTGGTTGCTGTTGTGATTGAGGTGTGTGGTGATGAATTTAGGATTTGTGATTAAAGAGTACCAGGATTTGCAGACACAAGTGTCATGAATGAGTAATATATTGCCCAAATTTATTTATTTTAACTACATCAATAAACGGTTTATGTAAACTCGCAAAAGTAAAATCACTAAAAACGGGTAAAAACGGGGGAAGAGCTAACTATTTTGATTTTCAACTCTGATCACGGCTCATCTTCTTTGGCTTCCTGATTTTGATCTTCAATCTTGATAACAGCCCTGAAAAAACAAAATTTAATTAAAAAAAATTTGTAATTCCTGACCAAAATGTTATATATTGGCATATATATATATAATATGACTACTTTCTTATATTAACTTGTCCCACATCGGAAGATTGGAAAACCCACCTCTATATCCTCACCTATAAATATAAGGCTTCTCCTATTGAATTGTGTACACAGAAATAGAGAGAGAGAGTTAGGAATAATATACGTTTATATTATTCCGGTGATACAGGCGTGAGTATACACAGTGTGTGTGCGTGTGTGATCTGCGAATCACCCCCTTGTAATCCTTCTCTCAGTGATTTTTTAGTGAAACGGTGCTCTGAACCACGTATATATTCTTGTGTCGACTGTTTGGTGTGTTTGTGTGCGTTTTCTAATTTGCAGGTGTGCACGGCTTCGTACATAGGGTGTGCGAACCCTAACAAGTGGTATCAGAGCCTCAGGTTGGAGCAAATCACGAAGCCCGACGATCTGGTCCAGATCTGATTTTTTCGAATGCCCTAAATCAGAAACTGATCACACCAGGAGCTTCGTCTCGACGAGACGAAGCCCGCAGTGTCAAGCACGTCGCCGGAAAGTTCCTCACGCGCCCCCACGCGCTGCCTGAAGTTCTGGTCAGTTTTTTGGCTCCGTCGAGCAGCAGTTTGGGTTGGCGTGATTTTCCGGAGCATCGTTTACCGTAACGAGGCGTATAATATATCTACAGAAATAGAATTCGAAGCCCGACGTTTTGGCGCAAGAATCAGCCCAATCAGAGTAGGAACGCGCCCGCACGCACCCCGAGAAGGTACTGATTACGTGATTAAATTTCTGTCTTTTGTGCGAATTTGTTTTGGCCCGTTTGGAGTCGTTTTTGACCCGTTTTGGACGCGATCAGAGGCGTTCTTAAGGTTTTGAACCGTCCCCGACGCAACCGTATACTCGATTTTGCACTCCGAATATCTCTAATAGGCTTAGTGGGAACTATGGGAGAAGAAAGGACAGTAATGATCGACAAGTTTGATGGTACAAACTTTACCTATTGGAAGATGCAAATTGAGGATGTGTTATTCCAGAAAAATTTGTATCAGCCGCTAGAAGAGACGAAGCCAGATTCAATGAAAGAAGAGGAGTGGAATATCCTAGATCGAAAGGCTCTTGGCACAATTAGATTGACGTTGGCAAAATCTGTTGCCTTTAATATCAGGAAAGAAAAGACTGCAAAGTCTCTCATGGAAGCACTTTCGAAGATGTACGAACAGCCGTCTGGAGCAAATACATTACATCTTATCAGCAGATTGACGGATCTGAAGATGTCCGAGAATGGGAATGTTGGTGAACATCTCAGTAAACTTAATGACATTTATGGGCAGTTGGAATCAATTGAAGTAGTGCTTCAAGACAAGGTGAAATCAGTTTTTCTCCTTAATCAATTGCCAGAGAGCTGGAACGCCACAGTGGCTGCAATCAGTAATTCTTCAGGGATAGACCCATTGAAGTATGATACCGTTGTGAGTATGGTACTCACAGAAGAGATCAGAAGACAGTCGTCAGACTCTTCAAGCAGTGGCACAGCATTGAATGTCGACACCAGAGGCAGAGGTTCGAATAGACAGAAAGGCAGAAACCAAAGGCGTGGCCGTTCCAAGTCGAGACAGGGAAGATCACAGTCTCGAGGTCCCAGAAATTCCAAAGCAATCGAATGTTGGAATTGCGGCAAGACTGGTCATTTAAGGAACCAGTGTAGATCCCCGCAGAAGGTAGCAGATTACAAGACAGAGGCAAATATTGTCTTAGAAGAAGCAGATGATGCACTGATATGCTCTTTGGAGAGCAAAGCAGAGTCTTGGGTTTTGGACTCTGGAGCATCTTTCCATGCCACCTCAAGTCGAGAGCTCTTTGAGAGCTATGCACCTGGAAACCTCGGCAAGGTTTATCTAGGTGATGATCAACCCTGCAGTGTTGTTGGCAAGGGTGAAGTACATATCAGACTCAACGGATCGATATGGAAGCTGAGGGATGTCAGACACATTCCAGACTTGAGGAAGAACCTGATCTCAATAGGCCAGTTGGCGAGTGAAGGTTATGTGACCACTTTCAGTGAAGATAAGTGGAAAGTTTCCAAGGGAGCTATGACTATAGCACTAGGAAAGAAAACAGGTACGTTGTACACTACCACCAAGGCTAGCACATTTATAGCAATTGCAGAAAGCAAGGAGGATCATAATTTATGGCACCAGAGGCTAGGTCACATGAGTGAAAAGGGACTCAAAGTTATGCTCGCAAAGGGAAAGCTACCAGGTCTAAATTCGATTGATATCGACTTCTGTGAGGATTGCGTATTCGGTAAGCAGAAGAGGGTTAGTTTTCAGAAAAGCGGCAGAGAACTCAGAAAGGAGAAGCTTGAGCTAGTTCACACTGATGTCTGGGGGCCAGCAAATGTCTCATCTATTGGCGGAAAGTCCTATTTCGTCACCTTCATCGATGACCATTCCAGAAAGGTATGGGTTTATTTCTTGAAACATAAATCTGAAGTGTACGGTGTGTTCAAGAGTTGGAAGGCTATGATAGAGAATGAGACGGGTTTGAAGATCAAGAGATTACGGTCCGATAATGGTGGAGAGTATCAGGACACCGAGTTTAAGAGATTTTGCTATGAGAACGGTATCAGATTAGAAAGAACTGTTCCACGTACACCACAACAGAATGGCGTAGCAGAACGGATGAACCGGACATTGACTGAGAGAGCCAGAAGCATGCGCATTCAGGCAGGGTTGCCGAAACAGTTCTGGCCAGAAGCAGTCAGTACAGCAGCGTACTTAATTAATCATGGTCCATCAGTACCATTGGAGCACAGAATACCAGAAGAGGTCTGGAGCGGTAGAGAGGTAACGCTTTTACATTTAAAAGTTTTTGGTTGTGTTGCATATGTACATGTTAGTGACACTATGAGGGGTAAGCTTGATCCCAAGTCACAAAAGTGTATTTTCATTGGCTATGGCGGTGATGAGTATGGTTACCGCATGTGGGATGATCAGAACCGAAAACTGATCCGAAGCAGAGATGTAGTGTTCAATGAAAAGGTTATGTACAAGGACAGACACACAACAACCTCAGAGCCTATAGCACAGAGTGATCATGTGTGTGTTGAGTTAGATGATGTTCAAGACAGTGAGAGTACTCAGTCAGACGAACATATTGCAGATGGAAATACTCAACAGGTTGATACACCGCAATCTCCGACTCCTATTCCTGTACCTAGGAGGTCTTCACGGCAGCATGTGCCGAATCGGAGATACATGAATTATTTGTTCCTCACAGATGGAGGTGAACCAGAGTATTTTGATGAAGCATGCAGCAGATGCGAGCCAGTGGGAGCTTGCGATGGAAGATGAGATGAAATCCCTTATTTCCAACAAGACATGGAAGCTAACCGAGCTGCCGGTAGGAAAGAAAGCTCTCCATAATAAATGGGTCTACAGAGTCAAAGAAGAACATGATGGTTCTAAGAGGTACAAGGCGAGACTTGTAGTAAAAGGCTTTCAGCAGAAAGCAGGAATCGACTACACCGACGTATTTTCTCCGGTTGTGAAACTGACTACCATTCGTTCAGTTCTTAGCATTGTTGCATCAGAGGGTTTGCACCTAGAGTAGTTAGATGTCAAAACTGCTTTCCTCCATGGTGACCTAATGGAGGAGATTTATATGCAGCAACCGGAAGGTTTCTTAGAGAAAGGGAAAGAGAAACTTGTGTGTAAGTTGGAAAAGAGCTTGTATGGTTTGAAACAAGCTCCAAGACAGTGGTACAAGAAATTTGATGGATTTATGCAGAGACATGGTTATATCAAGTGCAACGCTGACCATTGTTGCTACTTCAAGAGGTTTGACACAAGTTACATTATCCTCCTACTTTATGTTGATGACATGTTAGTAGCTGGATCTGATTTTACGGAAATCAGTAAGTTAAAGAAGCAGTTGGCAAAAGAGTTCGAGATGAAGGACTTAGGCACAGCGAAGCAGATTCTTGGTATGAGAATCATCAGAGACAAACAGAAGGGAATTTTGCAGTTGTCTCAGGCTGACTACGTTGAACGGGTTTTGAAGCGGTTCAACATGAGTGATGCTAAGTCAGTTAGCACACCTTTGGCTAGTCATTTTCGATTATCCAAAAAGCAGTCTCCCAAGTCAGAAGCAGAGAGGAATAACATGGCCAGTATTCCATACGCTTCAGCTATTGGAAGCTTGATGTATGCAATGGTTTGTACAAGACCAGATATTGCATATGCAGTGGGAGCAGTCAGCAGGTTCATGTCCAATCCAGGAAAGACTCACTGGGAAGCAGTGAAGTGGATATTGCGATATCTACGAGGTACCACAAACAGATGCCTTTATTTTGGAAAAGGTGAAGTGAATTTACATGGCTATGTAGATTCAGATTTTGCTGGTGAGATAGATCACAGAAGAAGCACTACTGGTTATGTCTTTATAGTAGGTACTACAGCATTCAGTTGGATTTCGCAGATACATTGCAATAGGGAATATTTTTTCCTACCACAGCTATGCCTTAGGCGTAGGTCAGGTGTACATTGAGCATAGGTACTGAGCGTATCTTGAGCGTAAAATTCCAATTTTTGCTCCTGTAGGCATAGGCTTGAGCGTAGGCTTCTTCATGAAAATCATTTTCTCCGCAATTATGCTAAAATGACATTCTTGACTCCCCAATACTTTTTGCTTGAATTGACGGCTTTGGAAAATACCGTTTTCACCCTCTGGAAGACATTTTTACTCAATACGCTCACTTTTGCACTTCACTTGTATTATTCACTACTTCAATGCTTGATTTCACCTTTCTCGGAGCTTGTAGATGTCGTTGAAACCAAAACGACCTATCTAACACTCAACATAGTTATTGTCTAGAACATGCCATAAATAAACAATACTCAAAAGTGTTCTTACATAATTGCATTCTCAACTGCTAATATGTTGTGGCATTCTCCTGCAATGCCACATTGCCTTTTGTTGGATACATATAGTTGTGTGTCCCAAAACTACACCAACTACCTTGTAAGAATCAACCTTTGTCCTGACCAACCTTGTTTTGCCTAAGTCTATGAGCTAAGGAGCACCACCACGAGCAATCTCTATGTCAGGCATATGCCAACCGTGTAAAATGCTTACATTTACTGAGGCAACGTCAATGCATCATCCCTCTCATGCCTCCGCGCACATGAATTCGCCAAGCTTGACCCAAGTGCCTTCCCCAGCCAGCCTGCACCGTGCCATGCCTCTGGCTTGGTCTGTCAATGTCTTAACACATAGACATGCACCGCGCCATGCCCGTGGCTTGGTCTGTCAATGTCTTGAAACATAGACATGCACTGCGTCATGCCTATATCTTAAATATTTCCACACCCACATTGCTTGTTTCCGTATCTCAAACTTACCCAATGGCAAGTTAGAATAGCCAAAGCTTGGTTTGCACATAGCTTGCCAAGCCAAGTGTTATGCATGCATATTAGTGCATGTCAAGCTAAGGCATCACCTTGCCTAAGGCAAGTTGGCAAGCTCGTGGGCATACGCGCATAGTTTGTCAATCCATGTGTGCTCCAACATGCATTGCCCACCGTATCATTGGCATCGAGCCGTCATCACCAACCGTGCCACCGAACCATGTCAAAATATGCTAGCAAGTTTTTCCATACGTGCCCTAGACAAATATTGCCAAGGCCTTATGATAGGTGCTCAAAAGTATCAAATTTAAGCCTCTATCTTACTGTTGTTATGTCTTTTCATTCCATTATTTGGTATTTTTATTGCACTTGTGTGTTTAAGCATGTTTCAGGAGCTTAATGAAGAAATAGAGCTAACTTTAGGGAATTAACCATGTACATGTTCGTTTCTATCTAAGAGGAAAGTCAAAGAGGTGTTTCCAAGACAAAAATGGCTCCCAAAGGGCAAAAACGGCATTTTCCGAAGCCGTCACCTAAAGCAAAAAGTCTCATGGAGTCAAGATGGTCATTTTGGTGTAGTTACAAATAAAAGTGGTTTTTATGAAGAATTTACGCTTAAGCCTACGCTTTCAGAAGCAGAAAGTTTCCAGAAAACACATTTTTACGCTTGAACCTACGCTTCAAGTGTAATGAACCGTGTTTTCAGCATAAAATTTCAGTCAACTACGGGAGCTCATATCTCGGTCGAAAAAGGTCCAAATGGGGTGATTCTTAAATCTATCATCAAGATATTAAAGTCAGCTTTCCAACGATATATTACAAGCCTCCATACAATGTGTGTAACTACAGATATGATCAAAAGGGTGAGAGGTATCCTGCATAAAAAGCTGAAAATTTCATAATCGGGCCAAAATCCTATTTTGACCCGGATTGTTCCATTTTGACCCGCATGACTTTAAGTTCGACCCCAACACCTCTATACATGTAATATACACATATTATACATCAGATATTAGGGTTTTTCTTGGTTGGGTATGAAATTACCAAAAATGGTAATCCTATTCTCCAAGTTAGGGTTTCCTTCAACTTTGTCTATAAATACCAAGTTTTGCTACAGATTTTAGGGGACTTCTCTCCCCATAATTTTTGGACTCCTTTTCACATAATTTTAGGACTTCTCTCCATATAATTTTGGGACTTCTTTCTACCTAATTTTTAGATTAATATCATTCAATGAGATGAGTCATTCAAGACCTAGAGATCCGGAGAAGAAGACCATGGATGAAATTTCTACATTAACGATGCAGTCAAATTCTACCATGAACAACTAATTCGATATCTAGGGTTTTCTAGAAAAAACTAACCAAGTAATGTAATTCTTTTATTTGTTTCAATTATAACGAGAGGAAACTGTGACCATACTATGATGATTGTAATATATGAGATATTGTTTTTATTCTTGATAAAAGTTTATATATTTATTCCTATTATTGTCTTAGACTGAATGAATATATTTATCTTACACAATCTTGGTTATTCACTATGGGCTGGAACTTGGATGTTTAACTTATGATTTTCTACACAATGGTGGTAATAAAACTTGAAACCTTAGGTTGACACAGGCTATGCCTTGATGATTTAATATAGACATGCTTTAGTTTATTTTCATGCATTAGGAGTAGATTAGAATAATGTAATTGGCATGTACTAGTTAGGTTAGTCATAAGATGGGTTATCGCAATCTAGTTGATGATAATTCTTTTTGGGGTTGTATTTAGCTATTTGCAGTACAACCTGATTCACAATTATTGATCGCCCTCTTGCAATTGAGCAAATTAAGAATTATATTTTGTGATTAGTGGTGGAGTATGGAAACCCTAGATTTTATTTTTATTGTTCTTGTCTTAATATATCTTTATTGTTTTATTAGTTAATTAGTTCAGAAATCAAAACCAACAAATCATATTTTTATAGCAATTCAAGAGTATTATTTTACGAGAATTAAGAATACGACTTAGTCTTTGTGGGATCGATAACCTTTCACAAGTTGAACTATACTACAATACAATTCGTGCACATACGATAGGTAAAATCTAAGTCGTAATAAGGGGCCATTTTTAACACATATTTTATGCACACCCCGACGGACATCACCTTGCTAAGTAGTTGGATGCCCATGGGAGTCAAGGATACACCCCTCCCTATATATGCAGAAAACACAAACACTTGTTTGCCCAAAACAAATGTTACCTATGTCTGAGGAGTCATATATAATGGCCTTTTTCAATTTTCTCGTCATAAATCCGGATTTTCTTTCACATGTCATCTTCTTGGGTCCTAAGGTTACTTCAATTAAATTCCTACATTTTTCCAACACCTTTAAGTCCGACTTTCAAAGTTGGACTTATTTACGAAACTGTCACTGTGCCATCTTTCATATTACATTGGCATGCCACCCCCACCCCCAAGTCTTTGGTTTTTTCTACTACTTTTATATGTATTCAAAGATAAAATTGATTTTAGGTGTAATTGGTCCCTCCAAATAAATTTACATGGCCCAATAATTTATTAAGTAAAAAAATAAAAATTATGTATGTACTTTTGTAAATCAAGTAAAGAAAAAAAGCAAAGATTATATCACAAATCAATAGATGGTAAGATTTTTGTTATTAATTTACTTCCATTCTAATCTCGTTAATGAATTAAATTCTAATCTTAACATCATTTCAATCTTTATTTAATTATCAAAGTCGTACTTTTTTATTTTATTTCTTTATTCTTTGTTTTTATATTTGGACACAAGTCGGGTCATATATTTACCCATATTATTGATGATTATATCATGAAATTAAGTTCGAGATGTTTAATATTTTTTATTAAAGAATATCAATTATGGTAAAGATCAACTTGTTAAAGTTATTAAAATTGTCATTTTGTTAATTGTTGATGAACTTGAGATTTGTAGAGGATTGAAGCTAATTAAATTGGTGCCTAGAATTTTCAAAAATGAAATTTGTGTATGATAAAATTTGTCAAAACACAAATTCATTATAAGAGGGAAGACAAGTTTGTATGGGGATTACTTGGTTATCAACATTAGAAATGATAGATTTTTAATTAAAATTAAGTGTAAGATGATTTATTTTCTTTAAAAAATTTCGAATTCTAATTTGATAATAGATAAAAATATATATATATTGTGTAATGATTAGATAGAGGTCATTTGTATGAGTTGATAAAGGTTTAGGCAGTTATCATATTTATTAGATATATAATTATTTTTAAAATATATTTATATTATTAAAATAAAAAATTAATAGTTCTCCCCATATTTTGAAATCTTGGCTTCACCTGTTTGCCACCATTTCAATGTGGCTTTAGAAGTGTAATATTGTAATAAGTTGATTAAAAATATTATATGACACAATTTTCAAGATATCGTAACATCCTATTTGATTTCACATATTTTAGTATAATTATTTTCTTTTTATCATAGTCCATTTCCGATTTAAGCCCCGGTTCAAATCGGGCAGACAAGTTGGTCCAATCGTAACTAGCAACAAAGGTGCAACTTAAATTTAATTTTGGTCCAACTACAAAGGATCAGACCTATTACACAAAGTCTGTACAAGTGTTCTGTAGATGCAGAAAAATACACAATTATAATTGGGGTAAAAATTGGATCATTTATTCAATATTTCATCACCTATTTATACACAATTTGATCAATGGGTCAAACCCATTTTCCAAGTTTATCAAATCCCTTAAATCGTGGGATTTGATAAAGCCCTTTTTCCTTATGGACTCTATAATCCATAAATAGGACAACTCTTTAACTTGTGGATCATTTATTTTCTAGAATCTTCCATTAACCCATTATTTCTTTAGCCCACTTGCTTTCGGCCCATCAGTCCTGTGGCCCATCCTGGTTGGGCCATGTATTATTTTGACTATTACACAGGCCCCTGAGGTTATGGGCTTTATGGTTTTCTTTTCAAAGCCCATGGCCGAAAATTGAATACCCTAATACTTATATGTATATATTCATGTACTTTATGGGACATGGTGGGGATGAGTTGTCATGTCATCATTATGCATTTAATGACAATTCAAATTAATAGGCCATTACCTCCCCAATTCTTGCACCACGACGGCTCCTCGTGGGTCGTGTGACCTTCGAGTTTTGTGCAATCTCTTGATATGCCTCCTCTATAAAAACCCACTATATGCATTTCATTTCTTCATTCTTCATTTTCAACCACTATTTGCTCTCAATATCCATCTCCTGAACCACGTCCCTCTCCACTCCTTGAGAACTTCTTCGCTTTGGTCAGTTCCAGATTTTCCAGTAACACGATAGTCTGCTTCCACCCGAAGCCTCTCTTTTCGCATCACAGTTAAGTGAGTAAGTCGTACGGTTTCTTCCTTTCTCTTTATTTTCACCTCTATCTCCCTTCTGTCTCTTCTACCTTTCTTGGCACTATGTCTGATAGCGACGACACACGGTCGGTAGAAGAAGTCGTCATGTCCTCTACTACTGGTACCGATCCCACCAATCGTGACAGCCCCCGGTCCAATAGCCAAGGAGCCTAAAAAACAACTACCCAAAACACTGACCTTCCGGGTTCATCAATGAACGAACCTGTGAATCCCAAGCCCACTGAACCGTTTGTAGTGGCCCCACTTAAGAGAGTCTGGCCTGAAGTAGATGTTAAACATCTTCAGGCTAAGACCCAGTACCTGGGGATGTTGATGTATCCCCTTACCCAGGTTACCTAGATTTTACTAAGAGTCAGGGACTAGCACCCGGTAGAATTCTGTTATTGGCATCTCATCTTAGGGTTTTAAGGTTCCCCCTTCACCTTTATTTCACTATGTGTTCTTCATGCTAGGCTTACACCCCCTTCAACTGAATCCGAACAGCTTTAGGATTATATCCATGTTTCTGTTATACAATAGGGATCTGGATCTCAACTTAAGTTTAGCCGATCTGCTCCTCTGTTACTTTTTTCCAGAACACTAGAGCGAGTAAGGGTAGATACAATCTATTTCCCTTCCAAGGCCGGAACATATGTACTGACACCGAAAAGTCTGATAAGGGATGGAAGGAAATAATGGTAGTTGTGAGTGGAAACTGGTCTTACCCTTTTTCACGTATATTCCCAATCCCAAGTAATTTCGGTGCCATCCGTCTGCCCATCTACCGCCCCATTCATAAAGCCTCTTGCCTTTGTGAATACTGTGATCTTCATCGGGGAGACTATGTCTATAAGTTTTTGGGTTATGAGAATAGGGACATCCCCCTGCCCTTCATAAAAAAACGTATAGGTCTCCTAAAAACCCATATCTGGGGCAAAGCCCGATCTGCCACTGACCTATTGACTTTGGAAAATCTGGAGTCAATTTCTAATTTGGGCGCTGCTGTTGACAGGATGGACTTGCCTGACAAACCTTTTTCTACCAGACGCCCCCAAATTCCCGAAGGGGTCACCCTGGTTGATGTTGTACCACTCTCAACAGCACTGCCAGTGGCTTCGGTACCTCCTCCTGCTCAGATCTCGGTAGTGCCACCATTACAGAATCCGGTAGCTCCACCCCAACCTCCAGCAAATCCTTCAATTATCAGGACCCGGTCCACTATAGGCGGTGGATTGGCCAATAAAAGGGCCAGAACTCAAGCTGATAATGTTTCTACAAGCAATGCCCCTAAAGCTCCTGAGGCATCCCATACTTCCATTCCTTGGGAACCGAAGTTTCTTCTGCCAGATGGGACTCCGGTCTACGCCGATCAAATTACCCTTACCCAGCCGGAAGCTCTTCGGGCTATGGCAAAAGGGATCTGGACTCCAGCTGACAGGGTCGCTCAGTCCAAAATCTCCAGGACCGATCTGGCAAAGAAAACTTCCATAATGGTTATGGAGGTACACACTTTGTTATTTATTTTTGGAATTTGGTTTATTAATTATTTGCCACATTATGTACTGACATGTCTATTTCGTGCAACTTTTCTATGGGGTTCAGGCTTACAACAACATCGTTGAGTCTGATGTTAAGGAAATGGCCAGTATGAAGGCCTAGATCAAGCAGAATGATGCCCACCGGGCTATACTAGTCAGGGAGGTAGATGGCCTTCGCCAGACCACTTCAGAACAAAAGATCCTTCTGGAGACCGGTGAGGCAGAAAAGTGGGCTCTGACTGCTGAAAATCTAGCTTTAGTTGTTGAGCTTGAAAAAGTGAAAGCAGCTAGCCAAAAGATGGCATCTGAAAAAGCAGAGTTAGAGAACCTTCTGGTTCTTGAGCGGGCCAAAGTGGAAGTGTGCCGCCTAGGAGGTCTCGATATGTACAACCGATAATGCGTCATCTGTGATCTCCGATCGGCCAGAGCTTGGCGACAGAGGCACGAAATGGAGCATATTCCTCTGGAAGCTCGGGAGTTCAAGACCGCACAGGAATTTGATGCCCACATGGGAGTGCATATGCCCTACAAAAACCCTCCTGCCTCTGAAAATGAGAAGCGATTCGCCGCCATTTTGAAGGGAGAAGAATATCATCCTCCCGACCAGTATAATAGGCTTTAAGTTTATTTGTACTTTACCCCTTCTAAAAGGGTACTTCTGTACTTTCTTCCTTTATCAATGAAAAGAACTTTTCTTACTTTAGTGTTCATTTTGTTTTTCATGCAATGTTCATTGGTTGTTTCATATCCCATCTGAAATTCAATACTTAGGAAATTTTAATTATGGCACCTTCGGGCATCAGGCCCCTCAAGCTTGTCTTTGTCCTCTAGATAGTTCAAATCATGCTTGAATTTATTACTTAGGAAGATTTTAATTAAACATGGAGCCTTCGGGCATCTGGCTCCTAAGGCTTGTTGTTTATCCTCTGGTTAATTCAAATCAGGTTTGGACTCAAACACTTAGGAAAATTTTAATTAAACATGAAGCCTTCAGGCATCTGGCCCTTGAGGCTTGTATTTGCCCTCTGGTTAGTTCAAGTCAGGTTTGAACTCAACACTTAGAAAAATTTTAATCTGAATTTAGATATGGAACACTCATAAGAATAGAATGTATCTTTATTGGGATGAATCTTAAGAACTATGAAGCGGCGGTGCCGACATCGAGCACAAATGCCTTAATATAATTAGAAGAAAATGTCATAAGAGAGACACAGCTCCAGTGTTTTAACAAAAAGAAACTTCCTAAGGATAATACCTCTTAAGCCGAGAAGCGTTCTGAGAATTGGACTCGATGCGGCATGTTTCGTTCTTTCATACCCGATAAGCTCCGCGCCCGATGACCTCAATTACTGTGTAAGGTCTTTCCCATGTCTCTCGTAATTTGCCCACAATCCCAATCTTTCTTCTGAGTACCATATCACCAACCTGAAATTCTCTTCTTTTGACTTTCTAATTGAACCGTGCCCTGATTTGTTGCTGATAGGCAGCCAGTCTTATCCCGGCAGCTTCCCTTCTTTCTTCTAGGAGGTCCAGATCATGGGCTAGGTGCTGATTGTTCGAACCTTCTTCTCATGCTTGACTCCTTAAAGTAGGTACCCTCAACTCGGTCGGGATAACGACTTCGGCCCCATAATCCATGGCGAAAGGTGTCTCTCCCGTCGGTTGCCTTGGAGTAATCCGATAGGACCATAACACCTCGGGCAATTTCTCCAACCATGCCCTTTTTGCTTTTTCAAGTTTTTTCCTCAGTGTATCAAAAATGGTTCTGTTTGTTCTTTCAGCTTGCCCATTTCCTTGCGGATAGCCAACGGAAGAAGAGTTCTGATTGATCACATGCTTCACCAGGAACGCTTAAACCCTCATGTTATCAAGATTGGTGCCATTGTCCATCATTATAGTTCAGGGTAAACCGAATCTACAGATGATGTGGCTCTAGATGAAATTTATAACATGGTTGCCTGTTATGGTGGGGTATGCCTCGGCCTCCACCCATTTGGTAAAATAGTCTATAGCTAGAAGAACATGAGTGGTTGACCGTATAGCCTGCGGAAGAGGATCCACAATATCCATACCCCATCGGGCAAAGGGGTGAGGGATAATTGTTGGGTTCAATAACTCCAGCGGTGGATGAATGACATCTCCATGAAATTGGCACTTTTTGCAGTATTGGGTGTAGACTTCAACGTCCCTTGCCAGATAGGGCCAGAAGTATCCCTGGGTGAGAACTTTATGAGCTAAGGATCTTCCTCCGGAATGATTGCCACAGGCTCCTGCATGAATCTCTTCCATGACTGCCGAAGCTTCGGAGGGCGTGAGACATCTCAAGTATCCATGCAGAAAAATACACAATTATAATTGGGGTAAAAATTGGATCCTTTATTCAATATTTCATCACCTATTTATACACAATTTGATCAATGGGTCAAACCCTTTTCCCAAGTTTATCAAATCCCTTAAATCGTGGGATTTGATAAACCCTTTTTTCCTTATGGACTCTATAATCCATAAATAGGACAACTCTTTAACTTGTGGATCACTTATTTTCTAGAATCTTCCATTAACCCATTATTTCTTAAGCCCACTTGTTTTCGGCCCATCTGCTTTAACCCCTCAGTCATGTGGCCCATCCTGGTTGGGCCATGTATTATTTTGACTATTACATGTTTCGAACATGAAAATGGGTTGGACCAGTTTTAAACGGGTGTTTGCTATAAAAACCTTGGTCTCGATTAGTGAATTGATTTCTCAGTCTCAAATCACACTCTGTCTAAACTTGTCATGGCCATCCTCATCGTCCCTCACTGATCGGTAAACCTTTTCATCCTCATCTTCTCCACATAGTTTCTATTATACATATATAAGATATATACATATATCTACACACATTAACATACTAACTGTATATCTAGAGAAGAACAAATGTGGTTAATTGTAAGGGTTTAGTGAAGGATAGAAAAATACTTTGCTATCTCTCCCCCAACTTACTAGGGTTTTGTTTTTCCAAATCCATTTCTGTTTTTTTCCCGATAAAATGTCAGATTTCTTACCTGCTGATTTGTTCATCAACATCCTCACTACACTACCAATCAAAACCCTAGTCCGATGCGCCTATGTGTGCCAATCATGGTACTCTTTGATCACAAGCCCTAATTTCATCACCAAACACCTCAATCAATCGTCTATGTCCAACAGTGATATCAACAACAACTCTCTACTTGTTCGAAACCGCTCTGGCGATGAGAGCAGTGTTGTGCATTTCTCATTACTACATTGGAAAAACAGAATTTTGTGTCACAATGAAGAGCTTGAGCTTCCGCTGAAGAGCTATAGGGATCCTTATTTGAGGATAATCGGTTATTGCAATGGGCTAGTGTGTCTCTCTGCAGATTTGGATTGTTATATGGAGGAGCTTTATCTATGGAATCCTTCAATTCGGAAGACGATGACCCTTCCCCCGTTACGAGTTAAGTATAGTTCCCACGGTGCTTTTATGCATGCCATTGGGTTTGACATCGATTCGGTTACTGATGACTACAAGATTGTCAGGATTGTGTATCTCGATGATTGTGATTTGCAACAAATAAAAGTAAATAAATAAATAAAACTGAAAACCTAGATCTATCCTTGGGTCTCACAAAATTCAAACCCACAGATCCCCGCCATGTTGGGTTTGAAGATGTGTAGTTTTAGAGAGAGAAAGAGGGAGTGGGTTTATCAATACACGTGATGGAGAGAAGAGAGTGCAAACGAAGATTGCATGAACTCGTCCCAGCCGTGGTTAGGTTTTGAATATAAATTAAAAACGTGTAGTTTTAGAGAGAAAAAAGGGTAGAGTTTTAGAGAGAGAGAGGGAGTGGGTGTTTGGAGAGAAGAGTGCAAAGAAGTAGAGAGAGAAGAGCTTTAGGGTTTATGAAGGGGAAAAGTTAAGTGCTTGTTTGGTAGACGGTGTGGTGTTGGTTTTTGGTTTTGGTTTGGTTGAAGTTGGGTTGGTTGGATTTGGTGTGGTTTTATTTTGGTTCCAAACCATATTTGGTGCATATGGTTTTGGTGTGAGAAAAAGTGAAACTGAAAAACCAAACCATATTTGGTAGAGTTGGTATGAACCGAAATTTTGAAACTAATCATATTTGGTAACTTGGAATAGTTTGACATTTTATTTATTTAAAATAACATTTTGTAAATATATATGTTTTAAAAAATAAAATATATAAATATTTAATTTTTTCGAAATATTTATAGATAAAACATTTTGAAAAAATAAAATATTTCAGTAAAAATTCATATAATTTGTATATTTTTTAAAAAACAATAAATATATTTTTATTATTTTTTATTTTTTCTAGAAATATTTGTTTTCCTGAAATATTTTATTTTTTATTAAATATATTTTTTTGTTTGATATTTTTGAAATATTTTATTTTTTCATAAATATTTTATTTTTTGAATTTATATATATATATAATATTATAAATGAATAGTGTCAAACCATTGGACCCAACTCCAACCAAACCATCTCTTGAGATGGTGTGAAAATTGATGGATTTGGGTCAAATGAAGTGATATTATTCAAGCACTTTTTGTCCAATATCATGCTTGCCAAATATGGAGTAGAGCAAAATTTTCAAACCAAACCCAAAAAAAGGGCACCACTCCCTCAACCAAACAAACATAAATGTAATTGGGTTGGGTTCATTTAAGCCAAATCATTTTTGTTTGGCCAAATCGGGTTGGGTTTGACCCAAATTTAAGTGAAACCCATATTCGCTCAACCTGATTTTGGCACGAATTACAATATTAGTGACTCAAGCCCGAAAATTTTCGGACTGGGCCGGGCTAAGCCCACCGAAATTGCAGGCCCAGTTTCATTCCACATGGGTGATGAGGTATTTGGCGAGATCATGGTGCCTCCTGGCATTTAGGAAGACAGGGTATGATAGTTGTGTTGCTAAGTTTCAGGAATCACTTTCTTTAATTGATGGTATTTGGGGTGAAACTTGTAGCATTTGGGTGATGAAGGAGTATGGCATTTCGGATTCTGGGACAAAACTGTACAATATTGATACTAGTGTAGGATTTAAGTGTGTAGACGGCTTTACGACAAAAGGGGAAGTTCTGTTGGGGTTAAATCGTCAGCTAAGGTTTAATAATGAGCTGGTAGCTTATGATCCCGAAGCCAAACGCGCGATGCATCTTAATATTTGGGGAGCGGCGGATCTATGGTGTATGAACACGTTTTGCGCAGATGCTTATACCAAGAGCCTGGTTTTATTTGGAGCAAGGTTAAATTGACCTTCTTATTTATATTATTGTGGAGTTACAGTTATTGTTGTTATGTTTTGGTCAAATATTGTTTCATATTCATCATTGAGGAGGTACGATCAGTGTTGACTTTTTTATAGCGTTTTTATGTGAAAGGATGTTCTTTCAGGGCTGTTATCACGGTGGAAAATGATAATTTGGAAAACAGAGAAGGTGGAGAACTGTAGAAAGAGTAGAAGATACTTAGTGAGCTCTTTCCCTGTTCTTTTTTGTTGTTCCTTTTACATTGGCAATGGTACGGGAATTGTATTCTGATGTGGTTAAAAACTTCCTTCGACGATATTTTTAACTCACTTGTGATGCTTTCAAACTTTTGAGCATTTGGGCTTGATTGGCCCTAGATGCTATGCTGAAAGCATTTGTTATATGATATCGCTTATGGTTTTTCTAAATTCTGTTTGCTGTATAAGCAACATTTTACTACATTATATGAATTCTCAAGGGCAACTTCTTTCGGTCAACTTGCTGGATGTCGAACCAAGCTTTTAAGAAGTCACTAGTTGGTGTTATTTGTTTTCCAATAAATATAGCTAGTTTTTATTGTCTTAGATGATTCTAGCGAAGGTTAAAGTTGGCTTGTTTCGCATGCTAGCCAATCCGGATTTCTAACTTGAGCTCAATCAATTCGTTGTTATCAATGTGTTCTGAATTTAATCTGTCAAGCAAGGATTATTCAACTTTGGCTCCCTCAATGAGGCTGAAAATGTTCAGTTACACTAGTGCATTGTCTTACTAAGATGAGTAGAGCTCGTGTGTTGTTGAGCCTCAACTGTTCATGAATTGGTTGTTCGACGTACTTATGGGTGTCCCACAACATCATAGGATTAACACCTTCAATTGGTGGAAAGGCCATCCTCTAGATATCTATAATGGTACTGAATAAATTAACTTTTAATACATTCCTATGTAAAGAGCATTTGTATTTACCCTTCCTTTATCTGTTTCTTCTTTGACTTGATAGGATCAGACTACAACGCAATAACGGCCTTCATGCCTCGTATGACAGTGTTTAAGTTTCATCTATTTCTTTTTGCGTTCTCTGATTGTGGCTCTGGTGTTTACTTTACTCTTATACCATATTAGAGGGCAAAGCTATGAGGAGATCAAGCTTGTATTAGAAGTGCAAAATAAATCTTGGAATTCTAGTCAACCAGGTAAATGGCTCATGAGTTTGTTCGGTTATTTTTGGAGTACTACGTTGGTTATCCTCTAATTAGATAAACAGAATGTGATAGAGATTTTAAATTCACGAAAAAAGTAAATGTTGGAGCATTTATGCCTTGTTGGTTTTCGAAAGTTATCCAACAATTACGTTTAAAGATCTGCCACAGCATCTTCATAACAGTCTCTTTCATAATATCATTGTAGCACATCATATTCACAATAGAAATCAATTAGTTTGTATGTCTGTGTAAAGCCTAGTGTTAGAACTTCTTAAACGTCAGTACCTTTGTGCTCATACACTTCTAATTTGAGCTGAAAATTTGTGATGCATTTGATGAAAACAGTAATTAAGCGGGTTAATATCTTCACTGATTGATGCAAACTGAGTGAGTTTTTTCCTTTTCAGTATGTCACAGACGCGTTATATATTTATTAATTGAGTTAACATCTTTGATACAATGTGTTTCTTGATGGTATGCTTAAGTGCTAGACCTTGTGTGTTTCGTTGCAGTTTTTCAATTGATAGTGGAATCCATATGCCGTCAAGATTGATGGAATTGATATATGTATATGTATATGTATATACTTTTCCTATCTTCTGTAAAAAGATTTCTGTATTCAAGGCCATGGTTAACAGACTGTACCTCTTAGGTTGCTGCTTGCGAAGGCATTCCACTTGGGGCAAATAGCACTAGTTTTTTGTTCCACAGCAATACAGAACATCCCTATTATCTGTTGTCTTTGTTTCTTTTTGTTTTTTTTTGTTGTTGTTTTTTATTTCTTTATTATTAGTTTTTCTTGCCAGGAGGGTTAGGTAAATTCTCGCACATGCAGCCCCAAATGCCCACCATGGGACTTGAACCCTCACCTTCCCAAAGGTGAGGTGTTATTTCTACTGTGTTAATGGCTGAGCGGTTATGCCATTTATTGTTGATTCATGAAGGTCTTCTTTACGTTTATGAAGCATGACTTCCAGTGTAAACATTTGTAAATTACCTCAACACAGCTGAAACATATTTTTTTGCAGCAAATTAGTTAAATTTATTTGAGTGGTCTCTGGCGATATTTTTCTTATATATATATACATATATTTATACATGTTTTATAAGGGAAATAAGGTGATAGCAACCAATCAGATAACGAAATTTAATCAGGATTACTTTTCTGTTAAGAGACTGCTGGATCTGCCTGGGCTGCATGAAATTGTCTCTTGAGAAATTTGATATTTTCTGAAGTGCTTGTTGAATAGTTGTTGTGATTGAGTGATTCAATTTGTGTGATGCCTTTTATAAAAATTTCTGTTTCTACCCAGTTTTACGTACATACTCTTGCCTATTTATCAAAAATAAAAATAAAAATTATGTTCATAGTCTTCCCCAAACTTCTTTTAGCTTCGGGTAGGGTAGATAGATGTCTTTAGTTTAGAAATTGGTTATATGTATCGAGGCTATTTGGGTTTGAAATCTGCAGGTTCTTACTACTGTGCAGTTTGTGTATTTTGCTTGATTTTTATATCTTATATTCCTTCCGTCTCAAAATAAGTGTCTACTTTACTCTTTTTAGTTGTCCCAAAATAAGCGTCCAAATTAGAATCCCAATATAACATTTTTTACAACATTCACATATTACCCTCCTTACCTTTTGTCAAAACACGTGGGCCCACAATATATATCATACCTTCTCTCCTACAAAGACTTAAATCCGAAGAGCAAAGTTGGTAAAGTATTAAACTTTCTTCTCATAAAATAATATAAAATCAATTTCCTTAAAAAGTTGAGTTCCCAAAATTGGACTTATAAAATGGGACAGATGGAGTATTACTTTTACGTTTGCTACTATAATATATTCTATTTGAAAAATATAATATAATTTTAGGCCTAATTGATGATGTATAGTTGATCCTGTTTGGCTTCAGAATCTTGAGGTCCAAAAGCTAAAAGATGCTTCAGTAATTAGTTTTTACTGTAGCACAATAGCTCCCATGGCTAGAACATTCTTTGTTACATGGACTCTGATACTGATGTCGGATATGACAAATCCTTAAAACAAAATTACAGACTGAAATATTCCTCTTATTTAATTAGTTTATTTTAGTTTTAGAGTAAAGTAATGTTTTTATCTAATATAAGCTGTTATATAGGCTCTAAATTCATTTTAAAATAACAATAATGCTTCCTTTTTTTAGGTACATATCCAAACAAAGTGTCGGACACGGGACACACACCCACACCCATGTGTAGAGGGATATGTGTCCGACACGACTCTTCATTATTTTTGAAGGGTCCAAGTAACATAGAGAATAAGTGATAATAATAGCTTGTTATCAGTTGTAGTTTTAGGTTAGTGGTACCTTGTTCTGAGTTTTCACTATTGATACTACAAAAAAGAACAGTGGCTACTAATAGATATGAGACGGGATTGAAAATGAAATGGGGTTCTTTTGGATATCCTGTTTTTTGTTTTTGTTTTTTAACTGTTTACAAGACTAAAAAAAAAAAATACGTTTGGCAAACGCATTTACTGTTCACTGTTTTTTTCCAAGAAAACTGTTTTCTGTGAATAGTGTGTAAAAGTGATGAAAACACCAAATACAACTTTTAGTTATTTTTTTAGTTTTTTCACTGTTTAGGTGGTAAAAACAATGAAAACACCAAATTCATAAAATACAATTTTCACCAAATAAAAGTGGTGAAAACACCTTCATCCAAACGCTTTTTTGTTTTTAGTTTTTTCCTGAAAAAACAAAGACAAATACAAAAACAGTTTTTATATTTGAAAACAGAAAACAAATTTAAAAAACAGGTTTTCCAAACGCACCCATAATCATTTATTTCGATATTCAAATAATTCCAAATTACCTTTTAATTACATCGAGGCACTAGACTATCCTACCACAAGACTAATCATGGTTCAATCAAATCTTTTGGAATCTTAAGTTGCTTGTTTATCCTGTAGTTGTTTAAAGTATTCAACTCTTTCAATATTGCTAAATCCCTTATTAATGCATTTGATCTTCTTTTAACTTAGTTAAGCATATCTTTTACACCTTGTAACATAAAAATTCTGTATTTTAAACTATGAAATAGTAGTCATGAGTTATATCTCCTCTCCTTGTTTAGTCATGGCAAATGTTGACATGACACAAAATTTATAAATTTGGGTTTACCTTAATCATATGCATGCCGTCATCATTTTTTCCGTTTTAAGTAATTGCTTCATTTTTTTTTAACGCAACCGTGTTTAAAGTCAGATAATTCTTTAAATTCGTGAAAATAAATTTGGGGCAGGTAGCCATGCTTGGTTGTTTTTTGCCAACTTATGCAGGAATAACATTTATTTATCTTCAGAGCTGGTTCTTTTTTGTTATTTTGACTTGTTTAATATCCTCTACTGGCTTCATAGAAGTCTATTTGGTAATATGTTCAGCCATCTCATCTTAAGAACTGGAAATAAAATAGTTTTGATGTCTTTGTGAAGCCCACTTCTAAATCTGCTCATGACTTTCTGCTCATTGTCGCCTAAATTGAGCTAAAAAATGTGATGCATTTCGTCAACATTGCGGTGATTTTTATTCCGTGTTGGATTATGTCAGAGACACATATTTTTTATGTTATTGGAGTTTATTAAATATTTGAAATGATGTGTTTCTGAATAGTATTCTCAGGTAATGCAACTTGTTCACAGCATACGTGCAAAGTGATAATTTCACACAAATCAAATCAGATAAGACTCAGAATATATCAAAGAAAATAGAACATGCATGATGTTTACTTAGAAACACCAAGTCCAAATCTCTTATAATTGGCCAACTTGTTCTATTCTTTTTTATCTTGAATTTTTTACTTGATTGTACAACACAATGCCACCTGACCCAATCATTATACTTAAAAGAGTTATAAGATGCTTGAGATGCTTTCTTAATTTCTACCTTAACATGATGACCTCATTTTTGGGGTAATTTTAAATCGTCAATTCTATCATTTATTTCATTATATTTGCATTGGGACGTGTTGGTAGTGTTGCTACTATTTATTCAAGATATGATAAATTACAGCTGGATCTTTTATCATTTATCAAATTACAGCTAGATCCCCTTAAGTTTGTCAATTATAACAGATATTCCCTACCGGCGTGGTCAAACTTGATCAATATTGATGTCATCACTTTTTCAGGGGTAAAATATCTTAAATACCCTTGAGGAGATATACTTAAAAGAAATATAGGCATGGGTGAAAATATAATTACATATTACCGGTAATCAAAAATATACATTGATTAACTTGAGAAGGTTTAACTATAATTTATCAAACGACAGACGATCTAGTTATAATTTATCATATATTGAGAGGGTCTAACTTTAACTAACCTTTTATTCAATGAGTCATTATAAGTTATGTATTACCGGTTTAATAAAAAGGCCATGTTCGAGAAGTTTTGACAGGATTATGATAGTGTCGACTGTCACTAATTTCTATCAAGGGGTGAAAAGCATGGTTATACCATATTAGTAAACTGTGATATATATATATATTATATGGGTGACATTGAAAATCTAAGGTTTCAATGTTTAAACGGTGTACCTTCTGTATAGTCACGAGACATGCTATGTTTATTGCAAATACAGCTGGCAAAATTGTATACATAACACGGTACGAACACGATTTTATTTAAAATAGTTAGGGTTATATTCGGGTCAAACTTGTATAATAAACACGACCCGTATAATTAATCGGATAAAACTAGTCGTGTTGATTTGTTTACTTGAATCCAACCCATTAATTATTTAGTTTATTTTTTCAATATAAAAATATCTGACTTGCAAAAAGTTTTTGTTACCCCCAACCTAAAACACTATATGTCACCCCCTATCCACTACCAACAACCTTATCAGTGTTAGTTGATTTTGTCCGGTAATAAGCTTGAAGAAGAAAATTGATTTATAATCATTTTTTTATATAATTAAAAGAATAGAACATTGTAAACTTGATTTATATTTTATTGAAATGATTTGTAAAGTTATAATTATATTTTTGGCTTATCTAAATTGTTGATTGTATTATGTCAAAGTTAATTTTTTTTTTTTTTAAACAAATAAAAAATTTCATGTCGGGTTGAATCCGACACGACCCAATTTTTTAAACAGGTTACACGGATCGTGTCGTGCTACCTGTTTAAATAACAGGTCGTGTTAGTGTTTAGTAACTTCGACACGATTATTAATTGTGTCATGTTCTGGTCTAGCCATTTCGGGTTCGACCCGAACACAATCCGTTAACACGAATTGTCAGTTCTAAATTTGCAAGGGATGAAATAAAGCGAAACAATAAGGATTCGTTTGGTTTGTAATCAGTTTTCTATTTTTGAAAATAAAAAATTAGAAAATTTTGCAAGGAATTTACTTGGTTTGAGTTTTTAATAAAATCCGTTATAAGAATGAAACTGGTATCTGATTGTCCATTGAAAATTATTTCCTATTTTCTAAGACATGTTTTTGGACTACTCAAGGCCTGTTTGGTTTATATATCTGAAAAAACTTGTTAAGAATGCAAGAAATAGAAAACTGTTCTAGTAAACAATAAAAAATAAACCTCTAAAAACAAATAGGGGTTTTTGAAACCACATTCCGAAAAACTAAAACCCAACAAAATCAATTTAAAAAATTCAAATTTTAAATTATCAAAGAAACATGGAAAATTCTGTTTTGCAAACCAAATAAGAGAACAACTTTCAGTAATGTAAACGAAATAGACTCTCAGATTCATCCCTTATTTTCTCGATGCTATTCCCATCAGGTTCCTTCCAACTAGTCCCACAATGTTAGTCTTTTCTTTCTTTGTATTACATTATGCTTATATAAATTAGTCTTTTCTTTGTATTATATTATGCTTATATAAATTAGTACTAATATATATAAAGGTTTATTGTAGTTTTGCTAAACAACAAATAATGAAACATACCAACTATTTTTTAAATATTTATATGCCACTCTTTCACTGTCTGCTGAGGAGGATGAAGCTGGGTTCACAAGGCCTGGAAGTATCGGCTCAAGGACTGGGCTGCATGGGCATGTCGGCCTTCTACGGCCCCGCCAAGCCCGACGCCGACATGATCGCCCTCATCCACCACGCCATCGATGCCGGAGTCACCTTCCTCGACACCTCCGACATGTACGGACCTCACACCAAGGAAATCCTTCTCAGCAAGGTACCATTCCATCTCCAATTAATTTTCCATCAATACAAAACTATTATTGTGTAGTAAATCATGAATTGATCTAGAATGTTAAATATTTGAGGAAATAGAAACATGTACTCAGCCTGATGTGGCCCAATATAATTTGGAAACATAACCAAAATCTTATTTCAAAGGAATTAACGCTAATTTCTGTTTGTACAAATTTTATGTACATTTTCCTTTATATGAAGAATTTCGCCACGCTGTTCAAATTATATTAGACGACATCAGAGGTGGGTGAGGACGCAAGTATTGTTCAAAATATTTTCTAGTAGATGAATGATTGATCAATGTAAGAGTTCGCCACTAAAAGGGAGCCTTTAACAACGGACATAAAAATTGTCATATAGAGTGTTTTAGGCGCTAAATGACAGTAAAAATTATTGTTATGCCATAGATCTCCTAGATAGAAAATTCAGCTCTTTGCTATAATTTTAACTAGAAACTATATTTTTGTCACTATAAACACATTTTTTTAGTGGATTGATCACCGAATGTGAAATGTTTGACGAAATAATTCTCGACAAGGTGACATTCCATCTCCAATTGATAATGTTTTCCAGCAGATGAGTGATTGATGGCTGAATGGGAAATGGGTGTTTGATTGGTGCATTGAAGAGTGGAGTGAGAGAGAAAGTTGAATTGGCCACCAAGTTCGGCATATGTTTTGAGGCTGAAATTAAGGAAATCAGGGGCGATCCGGCCTATGTAAGAGCTGCATGTGAAGCTAGCTTGAAGAGGCTTGACATCGATTGCATCGATCTCTATTACCAGCATCGCATTGACACTCGTGTCCCTATCGAAGTCACGGTTAGCCCTTTTCTCCCTACTATATATATATATATATATCCTAGAACTGATAAATATTGGTTATGTTGTGTTAATTTGTCTTCCTAATCTAATTTTCATTGTCGGCAAGGGTATATTTGCCAATACTGTCTGTATTTTGTGCAATTAAGTTTGTCGGCAAGGGTATATTTGCCATTTCAGTTTATGTACTTACCATCCTCTGCCTCCAATGATGCGCTCCTGCTTGACATAAACACCACCCATCAAGCAACTATTGTTTTAGAACTGTTTTAAGAGATGATTTTCACTCATAGGTATCATAATAATAGTTATGGTTGCCTTTCTACTTTTCGTTTGAAAAATTAAATTTTTTTATCAACAATACTTGAATAGGATGAAGTTCGTTCTCTCGCTTATGTTATCCAATATACCTATGCCTTTCCCGCCCACTCCGGGGAAAAAAGAAGAAGCAAACTTCTGATTAAACTTTTCTTAAATTTTTTCATGCCCTTTCGCAAGATGGGAGAACTAAAAAAACTGGTTGAAGAGGGTAAAATAAAATATATAGGTCTATCCGAGGCCTCAGTCTCGACTATCAGAAGAGCGCACGCTGTTCATCCGATAACAGCTGTGCAGCTGGAGTGGTCCCTGTGGACCAGAGATGTGGAGGCCGAAATAATTCCTACTTGCAGGTGAGCCGTATATCTTTTGTTCTAATTTATTTGCTCCGGGAGTGCAAGTGTTTCGGAGTCCCAAGTTTGTTCTTCTTATGATTTTATTCAGGGAGCTCGGCATTGGGATTGTTTCGTATAGTCCTCTAGGACGGGGATTCTTTTCGTCTGGTCCGAAGTTGGTTGAAAGCTTGTCAAATGATGACTTCCGAAAGGTTTGTCAATTCAACATATGCTTGATCTGTTGGAAAGATAGAACGTGTTTCAAATTATGTCAACGAACGTATTTACTATGTTTATTATGTCAAATCACGAGTAATTATTATGCGTTTGGTTCTTTTGTATGTCATGTAGGCAAGCAGTTCCGATCCTGACCTCTCCATTTTGCAGTATCTACCGAGGTTCCAACCCGAGAATCTTGAGCATAACAAACTCATCTCCGATCGGGTTAATGAAATGGCAGCGAAGAAGCAATGCACCCCATCACAGCTAGCACTGGCATGGGTCCATCACCAAGGGAACGACGTGTGTCCGATCCCTGGTACCACCAAGATCGAGAACCTCAACCAGAACATCGGGGCTTTGTCCGTGAAACTAACGCCAGAAGAAATGGCGGAACTAGAAGCCATTGCTTCTGCTGATGCAGTTAAGGGTGACAGATATGGGGGAAATATTGCTACTTGGGAGAATTCAGACACTCCACCCTTGTCCTCCTGGAAAACTTAATAAAGACGTTGTTGTACGACAATCATTTTCTTTTAATTTTTTTTTTTTTACCGAAAGTGCAAACAACGAACACATTTAGAATACTGACTCAAGCAAGACAACAATCAAAGATGTTGTAGCATTTGCTAACAAAATTGTTAATACTTCGATTTTGTTTTACATAGTCTGTCTATAAGATTAAGTTGTTCCGATGCATTTAGGAAATAATAGTAAGTTCTAGGTGTTTCCTTTTAGCCTACTCTGGAAATTAATTTAGCATACAATAATAATCTACTTATTGAATTAAAAATTATGTTCAAGTTGTGGCGACCTATGTGGGCGGGTGCAAGTGGCACTGATAGGCTACCACACTGGGCGAGCTACAGGTGCACAATCCCACATCGTGTGGATAAGGAAATGCTAGTGCTATATGTGAGTTTCCTACCTTTTTATGACACGACGCGTTTTAGCGGCCTAGTGATGGCTAGCTAGAAACAAGACCTTGAGGGTAGGCATCAAAGTCGGGGGTTCGACTCTTGGCAGGCGCCCAAAGAGAACAATATTGCCTGGGGTGAGTGGGCCAATGCGAGCCACGGTTCGGCTATGCAACTCTGACACCAAGACGACACTACCAGAACTACACAATTAAGTGTGCTCAACGTGCGTGGAATAATCCCAGGATGGATGACCCCTGGAAAGTTTCTAGTTCGGGTGAGCCAAAAGCGGACAGTATTGTGTTTGAATTGGGAGGGAGTTATTACACAAGTTGTTTGTTAGTTATGAATATCTCGAGCAAACACTAACCCACTTATTAATAATCCTTGACTTGTGGAAACAAGATGTGTTCGGATTGGGAGGGGGGTTTTTACCCAAGTTGTTTGTTAGTTATGAATATCTCGAGCATACACTAACCCACTTATTAATAATTCTTGACTTGTGGAAACGAGATGTTTCAGCGATATTATCGGACAAACATCCATGAAACCAACAGAATGTTTGAACTGCATTGGCAGATTATTAAATGTTATTCCATGGATAAGTTGGCGGAAGCCAACCAAGCATGATTTTTTTTTTCTTTTTTCTTTTTAATGCAATCAACATCTTCGACCTCATAAAGCAAGCAAGCTAAACTTGAATAAACTTTGCTCGACTCATTAAACTCAAAAACACGTTTATAAATGGATAATTATAAGTAGACAAGTTAAGGCTAGTGGACATGGCTCATTTACTGAAAGTTTGAAGTCGAGATTGGCTAGCAAGTGAAACATACTCAACCTT
The DNA here is from genome assembly GCA_963922005.1 of Cornus suecica. Lineage (NCBI taxonomy): Eukaryota > Viridiplantae > Streptophyta > Magnoliopsida > Cornales > Cornaceae > Cornus > Cornus suecica. Next base: position 16,907,816 of record OY998241.1, read on the forward strand.
GACCTCGACTATCATTATCCGAGCCAAAAGGAAAACTTGCTACGATTTCCAACAATATATAATCAACTAGAGATTCTAAATGCTCGGCACGAGATCCAGCAACTCAACCTGAAGAACCTACTTTTGACCACGCAAGTCATATTGTAAAATGCAGACCCTATCCCAAAACAAAATGTACAAGATACAACAGTATTTAAAGATCAGCAATAATGGATGATACATATTCAGCATAACATCTAAATCCTTATCAGCCCATATACCCTAAGAAATCAAAAGCTTGATGCGTGAGTTTTATAGTGCCCAAATAAAATTGTTAACTACATCAATATTCTGTACCATACGCAAACTAGAAGTAACCAAAAACAGGGGAAGAGCTCACTATCTTGATTTGCAACACTGATCGCAGCCACCCTTCTCTGCCTTCCAGATTTTGATTTTCCACTCTGATCACAGCCCTGAAAAAACAAACTCCGATTAATAATAAATATAATTCGAAATGAAAATGTGTAAAGTAATTGACCAAAAACATTAAAGTTGATGCAACCTAATAAGTCAGTGGTGACATACAGAATACTCAGATGTTACGTGGAGCTTTTACATTGACATGTAGCGACTCAAAACTTAGCAACAGGAATAGCAAATATACATGTAAAAGGGAGTAATAGCAGGTCCCTATGACATGAATCTATAGGTCTTTGTTACTCGTTCTGCTTCATGATCATAAGCAACCAAATACCAAATTCTGTCCCAAATAGAACTTCACCTTTCCTTGTACAGCCAGCTATAGAAGAGAGTAATCCTTCACTCATCAATTTTGAGTTCCTTAGTTCAAGACTCTGTATGCCGTACTCCATATGCTATAATTTTTCTCCCACATAGCAACAATTAGTGAGAGTGATTCTAGAAACTTAGCAACACTAACAAATCCCTCTGCATACTCACAGACAATGCTAGTAGGCCCCATGATCTCACCAAATACCTCATAACCCATATGGAACAACACGATCAAGAAGAGAAACTCGCTCCTCCTATGATCGTAAGCAGCTCGATGTCCAGCCCCGAGGAGATAAGCCTGGAAAGCCCACTCGTCCATGGAATACGGAAGACTCAAATTGGTGATGCTCTGCCATGTGCCTCTGCTCAGTCTGGAAATGCCAAGCTCAATACCTTTGGATCCATTGAGATACAATAACCTGAAAACCTTGTGAGGGGAAGGTAACATGCAATTGCGGAAGTGGCATTGTTCTGCAAATGAATTGATCCCGTAAATGACGCTGCTCATTGTCCTAAACATCCAAATCATCAGCAAGGAAAATGAGGCCATTGCAGGTACCGATTATTGTAAGGTAATTATTGTAGCTCTTATGTGGAAGCTCAGAGTCAGCATACTCAATTAACTTTTTCGTTTTCACATCACACTAGTCGGTAATTTTCTTCATTAGTCAGGAGTTATCAATCAGCAGAAGGCGGTGGTTGTGATTGAGGTGTGCGGCGATGAATTAGGAATTGTGATGAAAGAGTAACAGGCTTTGCAAACACAAGTGCACCGGACCAGGGTCTACACCAGTAGTCTAGTGAGGACGTCGATCAACGCATCACTAGATATGAACTCTGACATTTGCTTTAAATTTTTTTAAACAAACAGAAAAACAACGCCCTAAACTCTAAGCAACCAAACCGGGGTAATTCTGTTTAAGAAAAAGTTTGGTGTTCGATTTGTAAACTAGGTCTTGAAATTTAAGGATGCAAGTTGGAGTTTCGAAAAAAAATAAAGTTGGAAAAGAGGGGAAATTAATGAAGATGGTAATAAGTCTACCAAGTTCCAACAGATGTTCATTATTAGGCTTTTGTGATTCTGATAATAAGGGGACCATTCACAATCCTAAGAAGAAGTTTGAAATTTAAACCTCTTGGCAGGTGACATTCATTACCACCTTGAAATGTGGTAATCCCGGGAATTGTAAAAATTAGAATTGGCCGAAAACTACCACCGTGTGGCACCTCGTCATCTTTGACATGGAACATTAGAAGGGAGACAAATTAGACCAATTTATGGTCCAATAATCATTGAAACGTGGCCTATTTGGAGGTTAAACAGACTTCTAAAATTTGGTTTGGTGGTGAAACTAAACAACCGAATAATCAAGACATGGAGGGACGGAGAGGTGATAACTGACCTTCTATAACTCATTGTAACAAATTACTAAAAGTAAGAAAGTAGGTTGTTAAGCGGGCTGAATGCAAGGTGAAAAATTATTAGATTTTAATTAGGTTGCTACAAGTGAGATAATGGGCCAAAGATCATCGACTAACCCAGCCCTACAAAGATGGACACAGCAAATATGGGTGAAAAGCTGAAAGCAAAACCTATATACATGGTAAAATGGGAGTGGCAGCAGAATACAGGTTCAATTCCTGGAAGTTAATAGCTGGAGATCATGGGAAGGACGTGGGACACTTGAAAGAGAGGATTAAGGCGCGCACATTTAGCGATGCGCTTCTTAGAATTCTTCAAATAGTATCCTTGGGGCAGTATTTGAATGCCCCTCGACGGCATCAACAAAGCATTTGAATTACCATTTTATTCATGTCATTTTCGTTTCCTTGTATATCAATTCTGTATTCCAATACTAGTATTTCCTCTTAATTCCTGTACTTTTGTGCACTACTTTACATAACAACCTTAGGCACTAGAAAAGTCCTTTTGATTAAGGAATGAAAAATCCCTGTTAAGAGATTGGTATTCCTTCTCCTACACAATCGTCTAACCGTTCAAAAGGGTTCTTTTGTTAGATCACTTTGATAACTCCGAGAATCTGGAAAGCGAACACCGACACCAATCAACAAAAAGCAAAAAAGCTTCAAATAGAAAAAGAAAAGAAAAAAAAAGCTAACAGAAAACCAAAAAAATGATCACAACAAAGGGATACACAGCATCTAGCATCAAACGACTATTCAATCATTCATGTTTGGGGCCAACAGTTTGGATCGCCTTGCTTTCCTAAACAGACATTAATTTACTACTTGCATGCAAGGATGTCAACCACACAAGAGATCTGTTACTAAGCAAAACCAAAGAAGCAGACTAACGAACAAGCATCTGAATAATCCGATCCATATTATCAAATCGCAGCATGTACATGTTTACTGCCCATTGACAGAGACCCTGTCTATCGAACATCACACCCAAAGCGGTTATGCAATAATGAGAAATAAATAGGGATACAAAGTTAAGGGCTTGAAAAAAACAAAACGGAAAAATACACTCCTCACATACACTATATAAGAGCCAAGATTGTTTCACTGCACTCTCTTCTATCTTAGAAATCTATTGCTATGTTTTTAGTATTTTACTACAATTACCAGTTGCATATTCAAACAAATCAGACAAGAGAGAAAGGCATAACTTAATCTATACACAACTCTTAGATAATGCAGGACGAAATTTCGAGATACATGTGAATCAAAGTATTCATATATGCACCAACTACTTCGTCTAAAAGCTGTTCAATATACCACGTTATACTAGCTTTAAGTATGTCATAGTATATACATTGCTACTACACCTATACTAAATAAATCATTGTATGGGTTAGGACTTAGGAGTGAACCAAATGGGGGCTGACAGGTGAATCTTGGTGAAAGTATGAAGATGAGACAGGAAAAGGATTTGGCGGTGAAGTCTTTGTGGAAATATATGACTCAAGATATGAGAGTCATGCATGCATGCATATGAGGTAAGCAATGATGAAATGAGAGAATGTGATGTATAGGATGACGTCCAAAGAAGCTTCCACAACCATGTCACCTTTCACATGCATGAACCAAAGTCTTCACCAAAACATACGTGAAGAAGTTTGCCACTCTTACCTCTGACAGCACATGATTATTATCATTTTGATTTCCTCTCTCAAACCCTATATATATGGGACAGATACATATTGTATATGTGTGGTTAACAAGCTCAAAGTCTGTAAGAGTATTGTGAGGTAGAGAGAAAAGAAATCCCGATATATATTGAGCTACCCCTCCGTGGACATACCCGAATTTGGGAAACCACGTAAATATTGTGTTTGTGTGTGTTTGATTAGAATTAGGTCCAACAATTGGTATCAGAGCCATTTTTGTTCAAAATACAGCCGTTCTTTTCGACTCTACTTCGAAGCAAACCAAGCCTCAAACTCAAACACCAAATACACTGGGAGCTTGCCCATCAAGAGAGAAAGGTTTTCCCTTTAATTTCAGGCCAAACAAGCCTTCCACGCGCCTCCAGAAGATAGGCGCGTCAAGGGGCATCGACATCACGCGCTCCACGCGCCTTCTTCCTCCAGAGCGCGTGAATCCCACTTGCGTCATGTGCCTTCTCCGGCGACCCTGGTTTCCCCGGCCAACTTTCCGATGAATTTTTCGGCGACTGAACTTTTAAAGGTGATGACGTCATCAGATGACGTCACTGCCACGTGTCTCAGTCCTATGTTGACACGTGTCACCAACCAGTGAGTGACACGTGTCATCATCCAGGAGTTGCCACGTGTGCCTAATCAGGGGCTGCCACGTGTCACGCTGTCAGCTGCCACGTCAGCAATTTTCTGATATTTACAGTTTTGCCCTTCTATACTGTTTTGGTTATTCCGAGCTCGTTTTAAGTCCGTTTTGAGTAAACGAAAGGTCGATCCTAGCTAAATCGACCGTTCCGGATTCAATGGTGGGCTCCGTTTTTCGAAATTAGTACTCTAATTTTTGGAAAACTCGGTTTGAAGTTTTATTGCTCCTAGTTGGTGAGTTAATTTCATCAATTTTTTATATATGTTATTTCAAGTCATGGCTGAAGTACAGGATACCGAGCAATCAGAGACCAGAGATACTGGAGGGAATACTGTTGGGACGAGCGGTTCTATGAGGAGAACTATTCTATCAAATGCAAAGTTTGAGGTGGAGAAATTCGACGACACCAATAACTTTGGCATATGGCAATGCGAAGTCCAAGATCTTCTATTTCGAGATGGTTCCCAGATTGCCTTGGATGCTAAGCCCAAGGATATCTCGGATGAAGATTGGACATTTGTGAATCGTCAAGCTTGTGGTATAATCCGATTATGTTTAGCGAAAGATCAGAAGTACTTTGTGATGAAAGAAAATATGGCGGCAGATCTGTGGAAGAAACTGGAGGATAAATTCATGACGAAAATTCCAGAAAATCGCCTTTATCTGAAATCAAATCTCTTCAAATTCCAGTACAAGAAAGGTACTCCTATGATCGAGCACTCAAACAATTTCAACAAACTAATTGCAGATTTACAGAATTTAGATGTTGAAATTCTTGATGAAGATAAAGCTTTGATTTTATTAAATTCCCTGCCTGAAAGCTATGATCATTTATCGACAACTGTAATGTATGGAAAAGATGAGGTTAAATACATAGATGTTGCTAACGCTTTGGTAAATAATGAGTACCGGAAGAAGGATCAACATGATCACCGGGACAATACATCAGAGGCGTTGATTGTAGACAGAGGCAGGTCGAATAACAGATCAAAAGGAAAGGGGAGATGGCGGTCCAAATCCAGATCACAACCAAACAGATCTGAATCATCCAGAAGACGACAAGAGAAGGATGAGTGTTTCCAGTGTCACCAGAAAGGGCACTGGAAGAGAGACTGTCCAAACAAGGACAAGTCACATACCAATATTGCCTGAAAGAGGGAAGACGAAGAAGAAGCAGCCTTTACTGTTTCATCATCAAACACTGATCAGTCTGATAGATGGATTCTTGATTCAGGTTGTTCTTATCATATGTGTCCGAACAAGAACTGGTTCTCTAGTTTCGAGGAGCTGGATGGAGGAGTTGTGCTAATGGGCAACAACAACACATGTCAGACCAAAGGGATCGGAACAATCCGTCTGAAGATGCACGACGGTACAATCAGAAAACTCTCCAATGTCAGGTATATTCCAAACCTGAAGAAAAACCTCATTTCATTAGGGGTTTTAGATTCCAGTGGTTACAAGGTGACCATGGAAGGTGGAGTTCTGAAAGTAGTTTGAGGAGCATTCGTGGCAATGAGAGGTACTTTGAAGAAAAATATGTATTACCTAGATGGGTATACAGTAACCGGAAGAGCAGTTGTGGTGAGCAGTTCTGAAAACAAGTCATCTGATCTTACCCGACTCTGGCACATGCGTTTAGGGCATGCGGGTGAGAAGGCGTTGCAAGGCTTGGTGAGGCAAGACATACTAAAAGGTGCTAAAACTGGCAAACTTGATTTCTGTGAGCATTGTGTGCTAAACAAACAAACGAGGGTCAAGTTTGGCACGACGATTCATCGAACAAAGGCAACACTGGATTATGTTCACACAGACGTATGGGGGCCATCCAGAATCGCTTCATTGGGAGGTAAACGTTGGTTTGTAACGTTTATTGATGATTTTTCTAGATATGTCTGGGTTTATACTATGAAGCATAAAGATGAAGTGTTAGATATCTTTCTTAAATGGAAGAAAATGATAGAGACCCAGACAGGCAGGAAACTCAAGAGGCTCATATCAGACAACGGTGGCGAGTACAAATCAGACCCCTTCATGGAAATCTGTCAAGATGAAGGGATAATTAGACACTTCACAGTGCCTAGAATGCCACAACAAAATGGAGTAGCAGAAAGAATGAATCGCACTTTGGTGGAAAAAGTACGATGTATGCTATCTCAATCTGAGCTAAGCAAGGCATTTTGGGCAGAGGCGTTGGTATACTCCACTCATATTGTCAACCGACTTCCTACAACTGCCCTAGATGGGAAAACTCCCAAGGAGGTATGGTCCGGATATCCAGTTTCTGATTATGACTCTTTTCATATATTTGGGTGTCCAGCATACTTTCATGTTGTAGAATCTAAACTGGATCCTAGAGCCAAGAAAGCTCTCTTCATGGGACATAGTGAAGGAGTTAAAGGATTCTGGTTGTGGTGCACTGAAACAAAGAAGATCATTTGTAGCAGAGATGTTACTTTTGATGAGTCTGTCATGCTGAGACAGACAGCTCCAGCTAAAGAAGAAGTGAATCCAACTCTTCAGCAGCAGGTGGAGTTTGAGAGTCATGAAGATACTGAGCCACCAGTTGATTGTTCTGAAGATGATTCTGATAGTCAGGACGAGGACTCAGTTGAGGTGGAGACTCCATCTCCAGTACAGGTGATTAGTCAGCAGCCAGACTCTATTGCCGCCAGCAGACCCAGAAAGGTCATTCAGAAGCCTGCCTGATTTATTGACATGGTGTCATTTGCACTTCCAGTGACAGAAGATGATGTCCCTAACACTTATAGAGAAACAGTACACAATACTGATAGTAAGAAATGGAAGGCAGCTATGGATGAAGAGATGAAGTCTCTACATCAAAATCAAACTTGGAAGCTAGTTCAACTTCTAAAGGGCAAGAAAGTTATTGGCTGTAAATGGGTTTATGCTCAGAAAGAAGGTGATCCCGGCATAAACCAGATCAGATATAAAGCCAGACTCGTAGCTAAAGGCTATGCTCAAAGGGAAGGAATCGACTACAACGAGGTATTTTCGTCTGTTGTTAAACATTCCTCTATTCGGATACTTTTGGCTTTAGTAACACAGTTTGATCTCGAGTTAGCTCAACTTGATGTTAAAACTGCATTTCTCCATGGCACTTTGAACAAAGAAATTTACATGACTCAGCCCAATGGGTTCAAAGCTTCCGGACGTGAAAACTGGACATGTAAATTGAGCAAGTCACTGTATGGCTTGAAACAATCCCCGAGACAATGGTACAAAAGGTTTGACTACTTTATGAAGCAATAAAAATATACCAGAAGCCATTTTGATCATTGTGTATACCTTCGAAAACTCCCAGATGGTACATTTGTATATTTGCTCTTATATATAGATGATATGTTGATAGCATCTAAGAGCAAGGTGGAGATCGATAGACTGAAGACTCAATTGAGCTCAGAGTTCAAGATGAAGGATCTTGGCAAAGCTAAGAAGATACTTGGGATGGAGATCAAGCGGGACAGACAGAAAGGCACAGTGTGTTTAACTCATACGAAGTATTTGAAGAAAGTGCTTCAGACATTTGCCATTGATGGCAACACCAAATCCGTAAGCACACCGCTGGCCTCACACTTCAAACTGAGTGCACAGATGTCACCAACCACAGATGATCAGAAAAGGAAAATGGAGCATGTTCCATATGCAAATGCAGTTGGTGCTCTTATGTATGCAATGGTATGTACCAGACCCGACATTTCACATGCTGTAAGTATGGTGAGTCGATACATGCACAATCCTGGTAAAGGCCATTGGCAAGCAGTGAAGTGGATTCTACGGTACATTCATGGTACTGTGGATATCGGGTTAAAATTCGAGAGAGAGAAGACAGTGGGTAAGCGTCTAGTTGGATATGTTGATTCCGACTATGCTGGAGATCTTGATAAAAGAAGATCTACTACTGGTTATGTATTCACTATGGCAGGCGGACCAGTATGCTGGAGGTCAACATTACAGTCAACGGTGGCTTTGTCTACTACAGAGGCAGAGTATATGGCTGTAACCGAAGCTTTCAAAGAAGCTATTAGGCTTCAAGGGTTGACTACAGACTTGGGTATTTTTCAAGAAACCGTGAAGGTTTTTTGTGATAGTCAGAGTGCCATCTGTTTGGCAAAGAACCAGGTCCATCACAGTCGTACCAAGCATATTGATATTCGATTCCACTTTGTTCGAGACATAGTAGATAATGGGAACATTCTACTACAGAAGATAAGAACTGCAGATAATCCTGCAGACATGCTTACCAAAGTGGTTACAGGGATCAAGTTTCAATACTGTTTGGACTTGATCAATATCTCTCGGACTCAGAGCGCTTAAATGCGCATTGGGGGGTAGCTCAATTAGAAGACTTAATCAGTGAACTCTTTCGTCATGGTGGAGATTTGTGGAAATATATGACTCAAGATATGAGAGTCATGCATGCATGCATATGAGGTAAGCAATGATGAAATGAGAGAATGTGATGTATAAGATGACGTCCAAAGAAGCTTCCACAGCCATGCCACCTTTCACATGCATGAACCAAAGTCTTCACCAAAACATACGTGAAGAAGTTTGTCACTCTTACCTCTGACAGCACATGATTATTATCATTTTGATTTCCTCTCTCAAACCCTATATATATGGGACAGATACATGTTGTATATGTGTGGTTAACAAGCTCAAAGTCTGTAAGAGTATTGTGAGGTAGAGAGAAAAGAAATCCCGATATATATTGAGCTACCCCTCCGTGGACGTACCCGAATTTAGGGAACCACGTAAATATTGTGTTTGTGTGTGTTTGATTAGAATTAGGTCCAACAGTCTTGCATGTTGCAGATACACATCACACTATCTTCATCGTGAAATAGATAGAAAAGGGGATCAATACTCCTGCAATAAAGTCACAACCTGATAACTGGAGGCTTGGTGCACTCCCACAACCAGAACTGCACTGTGGTCTATCACATTGTCCCAACCTCTCTTGGGCACATTAAGATCAATCAGAAGTGTCTTGAAAGTGAATTTTATCGGACTAATCGAGGCAATAGTGTGGTTCTCTGTCAACAAGGCTTTAGAAGCAATATTCTGTCAAAACAAGCTAAGTAAACTAGCATAATCACCACCAGTTCCACTTAAATTCATACAAGAATCACCATTACTACCACCACCACCATCATATAACTAAACCACCAGCTTCAATGAAAAAAATTGCTGGTGGATAGCATATAATGTTACTGTGACCTGTTTATAGTTTTTAGAAGCAATATTCTGTCGAAACAAGCTAAGCAAACCAGCATAATCACCACCAGTTCCACTTAAATTCATACTAGAATCACCATTACTACCACCACCACCATCATATAATTAAACCACCAGCTTCAATGAAAAACATTGCTGGTGGATATCATATAATGTTACTGTGACCTGTTTATAGGGGTTGAACTTGCACAAACAGTTCAGTCATTTCATCAAGGGAGTTCTTCGGGATTGTTCTAACCACCAATCTGGATAAGCACCAGACGCCAGCTATGGTATGATATCCATGTGTTCTGTCTTTTGCTCCTCGGCACCTACAACCTCATTTTGATATGCTAGCGCTTTTTATTTCATCTTTTTACTTTATTCTTAAGAGTACAATAATGTTTCTATAAGGTATAGTGTTGAAATAAACATTTCATTCATTTGAAATAATAATAAAGCTAAGAGCAATTACTGGGATATAATTTACGTAAATGTCCTACCAAATGTGCAGGATACATCCCATAACCATGTCCGACTAATATGTCCAATGCATGGGTTCTTGAACTCTTTATCTATTAGTTGCCAGTATTCTTTTGGTGATGCTAATAGTCAAAATCTTAAAGGAGATACTACTGACCTATAACTGCTAGGAATAGCCCAAAAATTGGGGGTTATCATGTTGAAACAGATTATCATGGCAAAAGGTCTACTTAATTATAGTGAAAGACAAATCAGGCGTGTCAAGAACGTCAATAACTGTTTCTGCTTTGGAGTGGAGATCACTCTCATAAGGATTTAACTAATTTTAATTATATATATATATATATATATATATATATATATATATATATATTTGGAAGTAAGTCTTCTAGTCTGTCTTCGCATTCAATATTTTTTCAAAAACATATTCATAAATGGATAATGATGGCCACCCATGTTAAGGCCAGTGAACATGGCTCATTTATGGAGCTCAAGTTCGAAGATTTGCTATCTTTATCTGAGCCAAAAAGAAAACTACATCTGATTTCCTACAAAATGTCACCAACTAGTGACTTCAAAATGCTGGCATTACATCCAGCAACTTGATCTAAATAAGATACTTCTGAGAAATTGATTCATAGTAGAAAATGTGGATGTACCCCAAACAAAATTCAGAAGAGACAATGGTATCCTAGATCAGCAATAATGGATCACATGTACGTTCAGCATAAGAGTTCAAAAGCATCACGAATGAGTAATATATTGCCCAATTTATTTTTTTTAACTACATCAATAAACAATTTATGTAACATCGCAGAAGTAAAATCACTAAAAACGGGGGAAGAGCTAACTATTTTGATTTTCAACTCTGATCACGGCCCATCTTCTTTGGCTTCCTGATTTTGATCTTCAATCTTGATAACAGCCCTGAAAAAACAAAATTTAATTAACAAAAATTTGTAATTCTTGACCAAAAAAAGTCCAGTTAAATGCCACAGATTGAACTTTTTAGATTCAAGTGCAGAACATGCAAACTTAGAGATAAAAATAGCAAATATACGATGTAAAAGTGAGTATAAATTATAATTATGGATTTGAGTAAAATTTTACCTTTCTTCTGCACAATTAATTCTATCACGAAAATCTGATGTAAGCAAAACAAGGCTCTCAGTATAAGCATCTGCATAAAATGAGTTCCTATGAGATGAATTTGCAGTTCCACGGTGATTTGTTATTAGTTTTGTTTCTGGATCAAAAGTTGCCAAATACCCCTGCTCTGTCCTAACCAGAACTTGGCCTTCCCTTGAAAAGCCAGCTATAATACGAGATAATCCTCCCCTCATTTCAATCTTGAATTTCATAGTCCAAGACTCTGGTACCCCATACTCCTTCATCACCCATACGCAATAATCTTCACCCCACACACCCGTAAGATACCGATTAGTCGAACTTCCTTTAAATTGTTCAAATATTATTCCGGCTTGTCAAAACTTTCATTCAAGTAAAAACAAATACTTTTTCAAAAATTTGATTCAACATGTAAAAATCATCATTCACCATATATAAATAAAAATTCAACATTTAAAAATCGTCTTGTCAAAATTTTGTTTAACTTATCCAAGTTTTATTTCACTACGCGAAAATTTCATTTCATGAAAAAATAAATATTTTGTCAAAATTTTAATTTAATATGTAAAAATCAATTTGTCAAAATTTATTTTCAAGTTGTACAAATATTATTCCGGCTTGTGAAATATTTCTTTCAAGTTAAAACAAATATTTTTTCAAAAAATTTATTCAACGTGTAAAAATTACCTTGTCAAAATTTAGTTTTAAGTTGTCTTAAAAATATATATATTATTGTAATTTTAGTTCAACACGGTAAAAATCACCTTATCAAATTTTTATTTGAACCTTTCTAAATTTTATTTTGTTATGAAAAAATTTACTTTCAAGTCGAAACAAAAAAATTGGTCAAAATTTTGATTCAAATTTTTGTTTCAAACTACTTTCTCCATAAACAAGGACAGAAGCTAGAACAAGAACATCAGTCACAACATTCACAATTGATGCAACCACACCTATCGATTGAGAAACACCCAGTTAATATTCACAATTGATATAATGACACCCATCAAACTGAAAAACACCCGCTTCAGATTCTCTCTTTAAGATGGACTGGAATATCTTTATAGACATCGAAATTGATCCCAGAGTACTCGTGCTCACCAAACACTTCCTCTGTACCATCTTCATCTCCAAAATGTTTCTCTTCCCTCTCCGTACAACAACCACTACAGAAGTCATTGGATCACCCCAACGAGTGCCACCCACCACCGCACCATACCCAGAAGTTGAGCAAGTGGTGTGCAAAAAACTTTTCGTTGGAAGAACCCTAGTTTCTAGGCGAAAATTTAGTTTAGGGTATTATTGTCAATTTTAAAAAATTATTTATTAATTTTGTAATTAATTATATTAAAATTTGTGTATCTTGTAAATAAGTTTTTACTTGTGGTATTTATTGTACATCCAATTTATGTACAGTTATATTTGTAATTACATCTCATTTTAACGTTATATTCGTAATTTTTTCTTTTTCTTTCCTTCCCTTTTTCACTCATCTCTTCACTTTTCCAACTCTACGGGCCCGTTTGAAAAGTGGTCTGATCTGGTTTTGTTTAGCTATATTGGTTTTCATTGGTCTTGACTGGTTTTGTAAAGAGTAGTGGCCAGCAGGGTCCACCATAAAATATATATATATAAAGAGAGAGTAAATAATAGTGGTCAGCGGAACCTACCATAAATTATATATATAGATATAGAAGGATAATTTGCACTAACACCCCCTGAGGTTTGATTTTACTTGCCATGACACCCCAAATGACCAAAATACCCTTCATAAAATTCAAAAATATTAAAGATAATGTGAAATGACCTTTATGCCCCAACCCTAAATATATAAAATTTTGAAAAACATATATATAAATTCGAAAAAATATATAAAATTCAAAAAAATGTATAAAATTCGAAAACAAATATTTAAATTTTGAAAAAAATATATAAAATTAGAATAAAATATATAAATTTCGAAAAATATATATAAATTTCAAAAAATATATATAAAATCAAAAAATATATAAAATTCGAAAATATATATATATAAATTGAAAATTATTTAAATTTGAATATATATATTTCAAAAAATATATATAAAATTCAAAATATATATATTTTCAAAAACTAAATTCAAAACATTATATAATTTCGAAAAACATTTATAAATTTAAAAATATATAAAAAAATTCAAAAAAATATATAAAATTTGAAATATATATATATTCGAATTTATATATATTTCAAATTTTATATATATATTTTCGAATTATATATATATTTCAAAAAAAAATTCAAAAAATATATATTTTCAAAAACAACATTCAAAAAATTATATAATTTTGAAAAACATATATAAATTTCAAAAAATATATAAAATTTGAAATATATATATAATTCGAAAATATATAAATATAATTTGAAAAATATATAAATTCGGAAATATACATATTTTTTGAAATGATTATATGTTTTTCAAAATTATATAATTTTTTTAATTTTGTTTTTGAAAATATATATTTTTTGAATTTTTTTTTTTGAAATATATATATATATATATATATTCGAATTTATATATTTTTCAAATTATATATATATTTTTGAAATATATATATATTTCAAATTTATATGTTTTTGAAAATATATATAGATGCAAATCTCAGGGGGTGTTAGTGCAAATTATCCTATATAGAAAGAAAGAGTAAAGAATAGTGGCCAGCGGAGTCCACCCTTCATTATATATATAGAAAGAGAGAAAAAATAAAAAAGATGATGTGTAGTGGAATGCGGGGCCCACCTAAAAAAAACATTTGGTCTTAAATTGTAAAAACCAAAGTCCATTTGGTTTTTTTTTAAAAAAAACAAGACAAGACTAAGGCCCCGTTTGGATACGGAAAAACAGTTTTTGTTTTTTTACTATTCACCAAGTTCAAAAAAAAAAACACGTTTGGCAAACGCGTTTACTGTTCACTTTTTTTTTTCCAAAAAACTGTTTTCTATGAATAGTGTGTAAAAGTGGTAAAAACACCAAATACAACTTTTAATTGTTTTTTGAGTTTTTTCACTGTTTAGGTGGTAAAAACAGTGAAAACACCAAATTCATAAAATACAACTTTCACCAAATAAAAGTGGTGAAAACACCTTCATCCAAACGCTTTTTTATTTTTAGTTTTTCGCTGAAAAAAACAAAGACAAATAAAAAAACAGTTTTTATATTTGAAGACAGAAAACAAATACAAAAAACAGACTTTTCAAACGCACCCTAAACCAACTTAAAAATCAAACAAACCCGTCTTCATCTTCATTAGATTTTCGTATTATACTTTATCTCCTGATGAATGGGATAAGGATTTTAAAAAATTGAATGCTAAAAAATTAGATTTATTTGGGAAGATGATTCATATATAATAAGAGAAATATGGAAGAGAAGAAATCATATAGCACATCAAGCTTCAACTTTGCATACATGAATCATTTCCCAAAAACTTATATATGTCTTAGCAGATCAACTTATTTCCTTTTCAAAGTTTATATCATCATTTTCCCTTCATGTCATTCCTAATATTTTTCTTTTGTGCCTATCCATGGCTTAAACCAGGACCAGTTGTTAAGGAGGAAGACAATCGGGAGGTGGGGGAACAAGAGGAGGCCATGGGCCCCTCAAAGTTTTTGGTTACTTCTATTGAATATATATTTATTCAAAGATAAAAATAGATTTAGGTGTACTTGGCCCTTCCAAACAAATTAAATTAACTATATAGCCAATAATTTACCAAGTAAAAAAATAAAACTTTTGTATCTATTTTTGTAATTCTAATAAAGAAAAAAACTAATATTATATTACAAATCAAGATATGATAAGATTTTCATGATTAATTTACTTTCATTCTAATATCGTTAACGAATTAAATTCCAATTTTTAACATCCCTTCAATCTTTACTTACCAAAGTCATACTTTTTTATTTTGTTTCTTTATTTTATATTTTGGACACACGTTGGGTCATATATTCACCCATATTATTAATGATTATATCATGAAATTAAATTTGAGATGTTTGACATTTTTAATTAAAGATTATCGATTATGATAAATATCAATTTGTTCAAGTGTTATTAAAATTTTCCTTTTGATAATTATTGATGAACTTGAGATTTGTAGAGGATAGGAGCTAATCAAATTAGTACCTATAATTTTCGAAAATAACACTTTTTATTATAAAACTTGTCAAAACACAAATTCATTATAAGAGGGAAGACAAGTTTGTCCGGAGATTACTTGGTTATTAGTATTAGAAATGAAACTATTTAGATTTTTAGTTAAGATTCAATAGAGTTGATTTTTATTCTTTAAAAAATTTCAAATTCTAATTTAATAATAGATATATATACATATATAAATTTTTTGGTAATGATTAGATAGCGGTCAAGTGTAAAGTGTAAATTTTTTTTTTTTTTTAAAATGAAATGATAACATTTAGCTAGTTAACATATTTATTAAATATATAAATAATTTTTTAATAATTATTTATTTATAATATATTTATATTATTAAAAAAAATTTAATAATTGGCCCCACCCCCTACTTCGAAACTCTGGCTCTGCCCCTGAAGAGAATGGCCACCGCAAGAGATGAAAAGATAGGGTTGAGGATGAGGATGAGGATGGAAAGTGAAGATATTTTAGAGTAAATAAAGGACAAAAGAAAATTTTGTTCAAATTTGGGTTAAATTTCATAAATGATGGGTTATACCCATATATCTCGTTAATTAATTTTAACCATTTGTCTTATATTTATTGAGCTATATAGGAGGGAATGATGAACTTGGTCCTCCTCGGGGAGGACCCGAGTATTATCCTAATATTAATATTCAATCTTCAATCATGTTACATTTTCACTCGAACTTCATTGTGTGAAAAATATACCACATCAAATCAAATCCAATCAATATCGGGTTCCACAAAATTTTGATTGGTGGGATCCAATTTCGATTAGATTAAATTAGGTCCATTAAGAGAGTAATTTGATTGTATTTTTTTCCTCTAACTGAAGTCACTGATTTTCCATATATAAAATGACTCGAATACTCAGAAATAATTCTAAATATATATTTGCCCTCCAAACATATGATAAAAGGCAAATTTATCCTCATTAAGATTTTTGTCTTCTTATATGTATATGCGTATTATTTCTAGCTGTATGAGTTATCAGATGCTACATTGGTTTATGTTTTTCGTACTTCAGTCTTTTCTCCAAAATTATTAAAACTTTGAATTGGATTAAAATTGATAAAGTCGGATTGTTTTATTTTGATGTTTGTAAGCCTTTTATCATTATAAAGAAATGGCCACAACCGAACCCCAACCAAAATGTTTTTACTCTGAATAGCTTAGGTTGTTGAAAATAATAACTCCTTAATTGGAATAGAAGATTAGTGAATGGGTCCAATATTTCGTTATTTGACCCAAAAAATTTTTAAATTAAACTAACATTCAATCAATTTATACTCAATTGCTTTCTCATACTGATCCGATGCGAGACAATACATTATAATATTCTTCCTACTAAAACTCTGACCCCCTTGTTGCGATCAAACCACCTTGCCTATCCGATTTAGAACCGGACTTCTCCCTAATAAGTCACACATATGTAAACGCTTGACATGACACCGGATCAATGATTGATTGTGGCTTTGATTCCAATATGTGAGACTAGTCTGTCATTAGAATTAACAAGATTCATTCACTTTAAAATTTATCGACTTGAAAATTGTGTCTTCAATGTTTATCAACTTGAACCTTATGATTTGTTAACCCAAGTGAATGAATTGATTTTTTTGTGGAACTTTACAAATCAATTCCTTATTATTGATGTGGAACTTTCTTTGGAGGCCTCTATACAAGGACATCATTGGTGTGCACTTGAAGGCATAAAAAATCAATTAATGTATTCTTAGTTCATTACAACAAGTGTGTTTTATTTTACCACATATAACTCTCGCTTTCTACTCTTGGGCATAGATTAATACTGCATCGTACAAATACATTGCAACTTGGTTAAAGCAAGAAATACATCGGTCATTATCCCTTCCACTTTGGAAAAGACTTCAACTATCTTTAAGAAGCGTTCTACGCGCTGAACATGAACTCTTACATTTACTCAAAGGTGAAAACAAAATAACAAAGAGCATCAACAGTCAATCATAGAGGTCATGGTGGGAAGAAGAAGAATGTGTTATGATGTCAAGTAGTTGGCTCGAAAAAGTATGATGTCAAGTTCTGTTGTAAACTTATTTCACAAAAGGGCAAACACACTTCTTGATCAAGAATAAGCACAACAAAATCAAATATCGAGTTTTCACATTGTCAACCGACGCCATGATTGATTCCTAAACATAGAACTTTAGACAATACATTTGCAAGATTTCACTTCAGATGAAATGTTATTCTCGGGGGCACCTCTTTTTATAAAGTTCTCGTATTACAATTAACAACTCAAATATCAATCGATTGTGAAAATAGAGAATATAACATGTCTACAGCCACATTACTGAAACAATTAAGTTTTTTTTTTGTTTTTTGGTCATAAATGATGTCATACCGAGATCCGAGTGTGTTGTGTACCTCCTCTAATGGAATATATTTTACTTGATAGCCCATAAGGCTAGTGAACATGGCTCATTTACTGAACTCAAGTTTGAAGTCGAGATTGGCTAGCAAGAGAAACAAGCTCAAGATTTACCCCGACTATCATTATCCGAGCCAAAAGGAAAACTAGCTACCATTTCGGAACAAAAATCACCAACTAGTGACATATAAAATACTCAACACGACATCCCACAACTCGGCCTAAAGAAGCTACTTTCGACAATATTGCAAAATGTGGATTATTAATCCTGATCACAGGGAAGAGCACAGCCACACCTTCTCTGGCTTCCTGAATTTGATTATTAATCCTGATCACAGCCCTGAAAAAACAAATTTTGATTAATTAAAAATATAATCTCTCAAAAAGTGAATGTAAAACTATAATTGACCAAAAACATCAAAGTTGATGCAGCCTAATAAGGCAGTGGTGAGATATAGATTACATAAATGCTACATTGACCTTTTACATACAAATGTAGCAACTCAGAACTTCGCAATCATAATAGCATATATACAGGTAGAATACAGTAATAGCAGGTCCCTATGACGTGAATCTATAGGTCCATGAATACGATGGTTTGTTAATTATACCGCTTCAATATCATAAGCTACCAAATACGAAATTCTGACCCAACTAAAACTTGATTTCCTTGTAAAGGCAGGTATAGTAGAGTAATCCTCCACTTATATCAATTCTGATTTGCTTAGTCCAAGACTCTGAATGCTATACTCCATCACCCATATGCAATAACTCTTCCCCCACAAACTAAAAATTAGCGAGTGATTCTTGAAACTTAGCAACACCAACAATTCCCTCCCAATAAGCACATTCTAGAACGTCTACACCCCTCTGGGGAGCACTTTTGCTTGCTCACTAAGAAAACCCAGTGGGTGGAATTGTAATTTACCTTGTAACGTTAGAAAAGGACAAAAATGACCACTAGGGCATCCCTTTAGGGAAATGGGCTGAGAGGCCCACCTCACCTTTGTATAAATATAGAATGATTTGCTCCTAAAAGGGCAACTGATGTATTAGGAAAGTTTCCATAACAAAGAGAGAAATTTTCTGCACATACAAGGCACCGTGATCTCACTATATACCTCATTACCCATACGGAACGACACAACCAAGCGGAAAAACTCACTCATTCTATGATAAGCAGCCTATTGTGCAGCCCCGCGGAGATGAGCTTGGGAAGCCCACTCGTCCAAAGCATATGGAAAACCCAAATTGGTGTGCGCTTCTGCTCAGACTGAAAATGCCACTCAAAACCTTCAGATCCATTGAGCTCCATCCTGTAAACCTGGTAGTAGTCATCAGTGAGCGAATCAAACCTGTATCTAGTGGTATGAATAAAAGCACCTTGTTATCGGGAGGTAACATGCAACAACAGAAGGGGCATTGTCTTGTGAATGAATTGAATCGATAAATGAAACTACTTATTGTCGTAAACATCCAAATCATCGGCAAGGCAAATGAGGCCCTTGCAGCTACCGATTATCCTCAGATAATTATGGCAGCTCTTCCGTGGAAGCTCAAAGTCAGCATAATCAGTTAACACTTCGTTTTCACTCCACACCAGTCATTAATTCTCTTCATTTAGTATCAGAGAGGTAATCAATCAGTAGAAGGTGGTTGCTGTTGTGATTGAGGTGTTCGGTGATGAATTTAGGATTTGTGATCAAAGAGTAGCAGGATTTGCAGACATGCACGGGAGCAGGGTCTTCACTGGATCAACAAACCATCAGGCATGAGATCTGACATTTACTTTAAATTTGAATGCTCGGTTCTTGTGAGGGTGAGGAGGTTGTTCCACGTACTCCAAGGATACGGAGATTAAAGTCTAGGTGGAGTTCCGAGCTACACAAAGGATTCCCAAACAATTGGGATTGAGAGGCAATGCCCTTAGTTTAAGTTACTTGAGATATCATGTTAAATGTAGTTCTTCTTAATGGATGTTGTCATTATGACCATCATTCGACCTTAATTATACCCCTCCTGTCCGAGTATTCTTTTGAACAAGTGGTATTCCTTGGGGGACAAGACTGTAGCCCATTGTCCTTAATGTTAAACATCGTCATTTCACAGAACTGGGTGGCCTAACATTTAATGCAGTCTGTTGGAAGTTAGATAACATCCTCCAATTTCGCAATATCTCAACTTACTTAAGTCAACTGCGATACCCCTCCCCTTTACGCAGGCCTCGAGCTACAAGCAATGGGGTCCCTCGGTATAAACTCCAGCCCCACTTTGCTTTTCTCGAAAGGCAAACCCTCGGGACTCAGCCCTACCTTCATCTTATCTCAGTTTCCCATTAGTGTAGTTAGGAGTCGAGGACAAGGCCGGAATGGCCATAGCTTTTCCTCTATGGCGTTCTCCTTCACTTTCTGTACTAAGGTCCTCCTTTGACATTGGGCATTGCTTTTCAGCCGTCGCGCTTCGACGTAACGCTGCATTGTATTGAAGGATGCAACAAAATCCATCTGGTTGTGCCAAATTTGCAGAAGTCAGGCTGCCCTGCTTTGTGGAGACGTATTGGCCAGATGTCAAAACTGGACACGTGTCGCATTGCTATTGTTGTGACCATAATGGGCCTTACAAATTACAACCTTAAACACTAGAAAAGTCCTTTTGATTAAGGAATAAAAATACCCTGTTAGGGGTTTGGTATCCTCCTACACTATCTTTTAACCATCCAAAAGGGTTCTTTTGTTAGACCACTCTGATTCTTCTGAGAATCTGGTAAGCGGACTCAATACCAACCAACGAGAAGCAAAAAAGCTTCACCAAAAAAATGATCACAACAAAAGGAAACACTACGCAGGTCCCTATGACATGAATCTGTAAGTCCATGAATACGATGGTATGTTACTTATTTCGCTTCGCGATCATAAGCTACCAAATACGAAATTCTGACCCAAATAGAACTTGGTCTTTCCTTGTAAAACCAGGTATAGTAGAGTAATCCTCCACTTATATCAATTCTGAGTTGCTTAGTCCAAGACTCAGAATGCTAATACTCCATCATCCCTACGCAATATCTTTTCCCCCACATACCAAAAACTACCGAGTGATTCTTGAAACTTAGCAAGACCGACAATTCCCTCCCAATTCTCCAAGGACAATGCTAGTATGATGATCGCACCAAATACTTCATAACCCATATGGACCGACAAGACTAAACGGAAAACTCACTCCTCCTATGATTATAAGCAGCCCAATGTGCAGCCCCGCAGAGATAAGCCTGGGAACCCCACTCGTCCACAGCATATGGAAAACCCATATTGGTGAGTGCTTCTGCTCAGACTGAAAATGCCACTCAAAACCTTCAGATCCATTGAGCTACACTGTCCTGACAACCAGGTAGTTATCAGTGAACGAATCAAAGCTGTATCCAATCGTATAAATAAAAGCACCCTGTTATAGGAAGGTAACATGCAACAACGGAAGGGGAATTGTCTTGTGAATAAATTGAATCGATAGATGAAACTACTTATTGTCGTAAACATCCAGACATCGGCAAGGAAAAGGAGGCCATTGCAGCTACCGATTATCCTCAGATAATTACTGTAGCTCTTCCGTGGAAGCTCAAGGTCAGCATAATCAATTAACACTTCGTTTTCACATCACACCAGTCATTAATTCTCTTCATTAGAATCAGAGAAGTAATCAAAAAGTAGAAGGTGGTTGCTGTTTGATTGAGGTGTATGGTGATGAATTTAGGATTTGTGATCAAAGAGACCTGCAATGTGGGTCGACATATTAAACCCGGATTCTGTAATATAGGTGAATAGGTATGCAAGCTATTTTCATTATGTGACATACGGGGTATTATATACAAGCCTGAAGAAGTGAAAATTTGAAGAAACCAACCACAAAGTGGTTCCTGCCTTATATCACCATATCTCAATTTTCGTATATAAATGTAACTAATGTATCTCCTTCATCCTGAGTGGTAATAATACCGGGGCTTTGCAATATTTGATAGTCTTCAAAGCGGCAGGTCATGGGACACAGCTGACCAAGGAATAATGTGGACAGATGGCAGCAGAATATCGGTTCAGTTTCTGGAAGTTAATAGCAGCAGATCATGGGAAAAGACAGAGGACACTTGGAAAAGAGGATTAAGGCAACATACACTTTGCGATAAGTTTTTTTTTTTTTTTTTTGATAAGTAAGTCATTATTATAAAAAACACTCAATCGGGGAATGCATCCTAATTACAAACCCCTAGGGGCCAAGAGATCTCAAAAACTCTATCTTCTCGTCTAAAGATTTACAATCTCTCCCCTCAACCCAAGAAAATAAACTAGAAATAAATAAATCTTTGATTACTCCCAATGAGGACTTCACACCCTCAAAACAACGCCTATTGCGTTCCAACCAAATGGTCCCCCAAAGACACATGGGAGCCGCCCTCCAAAGAGACCGGACGTGGGACCCCATCAACACCCTCTTCCAAGAAAGCAAATTGTCACAAACCAAGACCGACATCACCCACTGAACACCAAAAAGACAAAAAAAAAAAAGACACCAACAATCATAGACAAACGGACAATGCAACAGGAGATGATCCACAGATTCCCCGTCCTTCTTGCATAAAAAACACTGATTGACCAAACACATGCCCCTTCTTCTCAAATTGTCCAAGGTGGAGATACGACCCCAAAAACCAAGGTCATAATAGTCGGCTACTAAAGCATATCGATCTCGGGCGATCCTAAATAACTGAGGGAAGGAAGTAGCAAGAGATCCCTCCCCGCACCACCAATCCGTCCAAAAACCAACAGAAAGGCCAATACCCACCCTGAATCTGACAAAAGGAAAAAAGGAGTCCCAGCCCCATCGGATATCCTTCCAAACCCCCACACCTCGACGACCCCGAACCACCTTTGAACACCAACCACCTCTAGCCTCCCCATAACGACAGACAATCACCCTCATCCACAAGCGATGCCTCTCAACCCCAAAACGCCACAACCACTTGCCCATAAGAGCTTGGTTAAAAGGCAACAGACGATGAATACCCAAACCTCCCTCCTGAGTGGGACGACATACAGCCTCCCACCGCACCAGAGGAAAAGAATAGCCCTCCCCACATCCACCCCACAAAAACCGCCTCTGAATCCTCTCTATCCGCTGCGCCACTTCTCGAGGAATATTATAATGGGATAACATATAAGTAGGAAGATTGGATAACGTGCTCTTAACCAAGGTAAGTTTCCCACCCTTGGAAATATACTGCTGCTTCCATCTCGCCAAATGCCTCTCTATACGATCAACCACCGACTCCCAACAAGCCTGTCTCTGCCTAGACGACCCCAGAGGCAAACCCAAATACACCGAAGGGAGCTGACCCGCCCTGCAACCAAGAGCTAAGGCTAAAGCCGACACATTACCCACCTCACCCACCGGGAACAGAGAACTCTTACTTGTGTTAATCTTCAATCCAGAGACAACCTGAAAACAAATCAGAATACACCGAAGATACCGCAACTGAGTCACATCCGCATCACAAAACACAAGAGTATCATCAGCAAAAAGGAGGTGAGAGATATCCATAAACTGAGAACCTACACCACCCACCCTAAATCCACGAAGGAGACCCAATCCCGTGGCTCGAGTCATCATTCGACTAAACGCCTCCATCACCACAAGGAAAAGGAGCGGAGAAAGAGGATCACCCTGCCTTAGACCACGAGAACTCCCAAAAAATCCCGAAGGAGACCCGTTCACAATCACAGAAAAACGGACCGAGAATATACAGAACTGAATCCATCTACGCCACCGCTCTCCAAAGCCCAATCTCTCCAACATATAAATGAGGAACCCCCAATGCACATGATCGTATACCTTTTCCACATCCAATTTCACCAAGACCCCCGGAATACCACTCTGAATCCTAGCATCCACAACCTCACTAGCAATAATAGTTGAATCCAGGATCTGACGCCCCCCTACATAGGCATTTTGTGACTCCGAAATAACCCCATACAACACACCGCACATCCTAAAAGAAAGGACCTTCGAAATAAGCTTATACACACATCCGACCAAACTGATGGGTCTAAAATCCTTAATATCCTTCACCTCTCCCTTTTTCGGAAAAAGATAAATGAATGTAGCATTAAGAGATTTCACAAAGCAACCCTCCTGATAAAAAGCATTGAAAGTAGCCATCACCTCCTCCCAAACAATAGGCCAACACTCCAACAAAAATCACATAGAGAACCCATTCGGACCAGGGGCTCTATCCCCATCACAATGCTTTAGAGCCCTTAAGACCTCATCCTCAGAGAATGAAAGCTCCATCCTATCCCAGTCCCCCTCATAAATGGTAGCAAACTCAAGTCCATCCAGATTCGGCCTCCAACCATCACTCTCAGTAAACAATCTCTGATAAAATTCTTCCTCAGAGGAAAGAAAAGAACCCTCCACAGTCAAGCTCCCAATAAAATTCTTCCTCCTACGAGCATTCGCCAACCGATGAAAAAATTTGGTATTACGATCCCCTTCTTTCAACCAAATAGCCCGTGATTTCTGTCTCCATGAGATCTCCTCCTGAATGGCAATCTCCTCAATATCAAACAAACACTGCGCCCGCCTCCTCCTCGAAGTCTCATCCAAACCCCCACTCAAATCAACTCTATCAATATCATCAATCTCTGCTAAAAGCACATTCCTACGCCACACAAGATTGGCAAAGACCTCCCTATTCCAAGTGATAAGGGATGACTTCAAACTACGCAATTTTGAAGCCAAAACGGAACTTGGAGAACCTGATCTAACAGGACAAGCCCACCACTCCCCCATCTTCTGTTGAAAGTCCCCAACCCTAAGCCACATGTTCTCGAACCTAAAAGGAGACTTCCCTGAGATAATACCCCCGCAATCCAGAAAAATAGGGACGTGATCAGATGTAAACTGAGTGGCAATAGACTGAATTTGTGTGTTCACTTGTGAGAGTGAGGAAATTGTTCCACGTACACCAAGGATATGGTAGATTAAAGGTCTAAGTGGAGTTCCGAGCTAAGCAAAGGATCCCAAACAATTGGGATTGAAAAAGAAAAGGCAATATCTTTAAGTAACTTGATATATCACGTTAAATGCAGTTCTTCTTAATGTTTGTTGTCTTATTTATATCCCTCATGTCCGGGTATTATTTTGGACCAGTGGTATTCCTTGGGGGCTAAGACTCTAGCCCATTGTCCTTATTGATAAACATCGTCATTCCCTGGAACTGGGTTACCAAACATTTAATGCAGTCTGTTGGAAGTTAGATACCATCCTCCGATTTCACAATATCGCAACTT
Source organism: Cornus suecica (assembly GCA_963922005.1). Taxonomy (NCBI): domain Eukaryota; kingdom Viridiplantae; phylum Streptophyta; class Magnoliopsida; order Cornales; family Cornaceae; genus Cornus; species Cornus suecica. The sequence continues at coordinate 16,933,158 of OY998241.1, forward strand.
ACTTAAGTCAACTGCAATACCCTTCCCCTTTGCGCAGGGCTCGAGCTACAAGCAATGGGGCCCCTAAGTACAAATTCCAGCCCCCCTTTGCTTTTCTCGAAAGGCGAACCCTCAGAACTCAGTCACCTTTCCTCTTATCTCAGTTTCCCATTAGTGTAGTTAAGAGTTGAGGACAAGGCAGGAACGTACACCTATCCTCTTATATGGCGTTCACCTTCACTTTATATACAAGGGGCCTCCTTTGACGTTGGGCATTGCTTTTCAGCCCCGCACTTCGACCTTTGTAATGGTCAAAATAATTCATGGCCCAACCAGGATGGGCCACAGGACTGATGGGCCAAAGACTGATGAGCCGAAGATGGATGGGCCGTATAATTTATTGGCCCATGGAATTTTCTAGAAATTGAGTGATTCATAAGTCAGGGAGTTGTCCTGTTTATGGAATAAATAGTCCAAAAAAGGGGAATGTTTATCAAATCCCCTAATTGAAGGGATTGATAAACTTGGGTAAATGGGCTTGACCCATTTACCAAAATTGTGTATAAATACAAGGTCAAAGATTGAATGAAGGATCCAATTTTTACCCCAATTATTATTGTGTATTTTTCTGCATCTACACAATTGGCGTCGTCTGTGGGAAACTTTATTGTTGAAACCTTTTTCAATAAGCTTCCCATCCTCTACAAAAAGCTAAGATTCATACCATCAATGGCGGTGATCACTCGTTCACACCAGACTGATTTACCTCCGAACGGAGGCCAGCAGCCTGAAGATCCTATCAGGCGAGCCCTGGAGGAGAGAACCGCCGAGTTGGAGAGGCAGAGCGCTGAGCTAGTTGCAAAACTGGCTCAACTTCAGAATCCGCAAGAGGTCCAGAACGATGAACAGTCCGGCCAGAAGGATCGATCCATAGGCCACCAGTTAGAAAGGGACAACCACCATGTAAACTCCAACAACGATCGGGAGGAACACGCAGAATCATCCCTACAGGTGCTTGGGGGGCGCAATCCCGAAGAGGTCCTGACCATGAGGAAGTTAGAGGAGATTGTGACCCGATTCCAAAGGGAGGTACTAAAGGACCTGAAGGTACAGACCCCTATCGATCTGGCCTCCGAGGCATCCATCGATGTCGTGTAGACCCCTTTCACCGTGGCGATCACCAGTGTGCCCTACCTAGAGAAGTTCAGACTACCGAAGTTCACCCTATTCGACGGCACAAAGGATCTAACGGAGCACATCTACCACGTTCATACCAAGATGAATGTTTACAACGAAAACGAGGCCTTACTCTGCAAAGTCTTCCCCACCGGCCTGACCGAAACAGCCCTGCTCTGGTTCAGAAAACAACCACCCCGATCCATTGGAAGTTGGCTCAGACTCTGCGAGTTATTCATAGCACAGTACTTCGATAACAGAAGGCAGAAGAAAATTATCTCCAGTTTGTTCACCATGATCCAAGAAAAGGGTGAGTCCCTGAAAAGTTTTGTCTCACGTTTCAATGTCGAGATGTCTTCAATTGATAATTGTGACCAGCATTCGGCTGTCGAAGCCTTCAGAATAGCCCTGATCCCTGGAACCAAGTTCCATCAGTCCCAGCTCAAGAGGCCACCATTAGACATTGGAGAGCTCAATTCCAGGGCATAAGGGCACCTCTGAATAGAAGAGGAGTTGGTCATACGACAAAGAAGAACAACCTTTGCAAGCGTAGAGGCAAGAACAACAGAGCCTTCCAGGATAAAGGATCGAGCACCTGACTGGAAGCGACCGAGCGCTCCTCCCGCACCTTCTCCAGTCCCAGAGAAACGCCAGAGGTTTGAAGACAAAGTAACTCCCTTAAAGGTTACCCTGGCCAAACTGTATCAGGAGACTAACGGTAAAGGAATCTACCGGTCGCCACCACCCATCAAACAGCCGATGGATCAAAGAGATATGTCGAGACACTGTGCCTTCCATGGCGAGTACGGAAACCACACCAACGAGTGCAGAAGCCTCAAGAGACAGGTGGAAGCCATGATAACAAAAGGAGAGCTGACCGAGTATGTTGCCAAGGAAGGAACCCGATCAAATCAACCACCTCATGCACCCGCCAAGGGGGCAATGGGACAGCCCGTAAGAATCATTCACATGGTTCACGGAGGACCAAATCGATCAGAATTAGAGGAAGCCCATAGATCTCAAATGCGTCAAGCTCAGAAGCTGAGAAGGGTTGGGGAAGTCAGCGAGTTCCGAAGCCCGAAAGAAGATGCTCGTATAACTTTCTCCTCCGCATATATGCGGGGCATTCAATCTCCACAAGACGATCCCTTGGTTACCTCTCTCATAGTCTCGAACTGCTTGATCAAAAGAGTGATGGTTGACCCAGGACGCAACGCCAACATTATCACCAAGTGGGCCTTTAAGAAGTTAGAGATCAACCCCCAGGAGATAGTCCCTTCCAGGAGCCCGATAGCCGGATTTAATGGGAGAAGGGTGGAACCAGTGGGAGAGATTCAGCTACCGGTAACAGCAGCAAGGCGCACGCTCAGGGAAACCTTCGTGGTCGTAGATGTTAAACCCTCCTACAATCTCCTTATGGGGAGAGGTTGGATCCATCGGATGCACGGAGTCCCGTCAACTATGCATCAGGTCATGCGATGCCTCGATCCAAACGGAAATGATGTGATTGACATCAGGGGCGATCAGGTAGCAGCGAAGGAATGTTATGCAGTTACCATGAAAAGTCTGAAGAAAAGGGCTGAACCAGAATGAGGGCCACGAGCCAAGCCAGTACTGAATGACCAATAGCAATTACAGGAAGAGGGTGCGGGGTCATTAATAACAGCTGAACCTTTGCTTGAAGTACAGATCTAACCCGATCACCCCGAAAGGCTGACTTCTATTGGCTCTGGCCTTAGCTCGCAGGAGAAAGAAGAAATGGAGGCCCTACTACACTCTAAAGCTGATATATTTGCCTAGGGACATATGGATATGACTGACATCGATCCGTTAGTAACCCAGCATTCCCTCAACATGGATACCGGGGCAAAACCTGTCAGACAGAAGCAAAGGCAGATGGGGGCACAACGGAACCAGATCATAGCTGAAGAGGTTGATCGACTTCTCCAAGCAGGATTCATAAAAGAGGTACAGTATCCGTCCTGGTTGGCAAAAGTTGTCGTGGTCCAGAAAAAGAATGGGAAATGGAGGGTGTGCGTGGACTTCACCGATCTGAACAGAGCATGCCCGAAAGACTGTTTCCCCTTACCGAAGATCGATCAGATGGTAGATGCCACCGCAGGGTTCGAGCGCTTGAGTTTTCTCGATGCGTACTCTGGATATAACCAGATACGAATGAACCCCGATGACGAGGAAAAGACAGCATTCATCACTGAATCAGGTACATATTGTTACACAGTTATGTCTTTCGTACTAAAAAATGCAGGTGCAACCTTTCAAAGGTTGGTGAACAAAGTTTTCCAAGACATGATGGGATCCACCATAAAAGCTTACATTGATGACACGGTGGTTAAAAGCAAAGTAAAAAGTGATCACCTGACCGATCTGCAGCAGGTGTTCGACACCCTCAGAAAGTACAAAATGAAGCTCAACCCATCAAAATGTTCCTTCGGGGTGTCATCAAGCCAGTTTTTAGGACACATAGTTGATCGGACGGGAATTCAAGCTAGCCCGGCACAAGTCAAAGCACTCATGGAGTCAGCAGAGCCAAAATCCCCGAAGGAGATCCAGGTGCTAACTGGAAGAATAACGGCCCTCAGTCGATTCATCTCTCGATTAACCGATCGGTGTAAGTCGTTCTTTCAAGCAATAAAAGCGGCGAAAGGAGAGGTCTGGGAGCCAGAACAAGCAAAAGTCCTGAAGAAACTCAAAAGCTACATGGCAAAGCCTCCTATACTGGCAACCCCAGAAGCCGATGAGCTACTACACCTGTATCTGGCCATATCAGCAACTTCTACCAGCGCCGCTCTGGTCAAGGAGGGCAAGGGGTACCAAACACCAGTTTTCTACACCAACAAAGCCCTTGCTGATGCGGAGACTCGCTACTCGAAGCAGGAGAAGCTGGTACTATCACTAATCAATGCAAAGCGATGTCTTCGGCATTATTTTGAAGCACATCCGATCGTAGTGCCAACTGCAACCCCGATCAGATCCATAATGGCGAAACCTGAGTTATCGGGGAGAGTATCCAAATGGGCAATAGAACTCGGGATCTTTGACATAACCTATGTCCCCCGAACTGCAATCAAAGGCCAAGCAGTAGCTGATTTCTTGCTATAAACAGAAACTACAGACTCTTTGGAAGAAAGTGAACCTGGCTTATGGGTTGTGTTCGTAGACGGATCCTCAAATGTCAACGGAGCATGGATCGGTGTGGAACTCGTGACACCAGATGGCACTAAAATCCAGCAATCCGTTCGACTGGAGTTTCCTGCCTCCAACAACGAAGCCAAATATGAAGCCCTTCTTTCAGGAATTCGGTTGGCCCGAAGTCTTCAAGTACAGAAAGTAGAGATTCGAAGTGACTCTTAGTTGGTCGTGCGGCAGTTAAATGGGAAGTATGAAACCCGAGTGCCGAAAATGGAAGTGTACAGGAATTTAGTTCTAAAGGAGGCCGAAGGGTTTCAACAAATAACCTTTAAACAGATTCCCAGAGGGGATAACTCCGTAGCCGATCATCTGGCTAATCAAGCCTCCGCGGCAGGAGAAGGTATGACTCGTACTGTACCAATAGACTTCATCGCTCGATCAAGCTTGGAGCCCCCCGAAGAAGTAATGGTCATTCCATGGGAGCCAAGTTGGATGGACCCTATAGCAGATTATTTAAAGACTGGTGCATTGCCTGAGTCAAAATCAGAAGCCCGGAAAATAAGAATGAAGGCAGCCAGATATGCTCTCTACAACGGCCAACTATACCGCAAGTCTTTCTCCGAGCCATACCTGAGATGCCTCACGCCCTCCGAAGCTTCGGCAGTCATGGAAGAGATTCACGCAAGAGCCTGTGGCAATCATTCCGGAGGAAGATCCTTAGCCCATAAAATTCTCACCCAGGGGTACTTCTGGCCCTATCTGTCAAGGGACGCGGAAGTCTACACCCGACACTGTAAAAAGTGTCAATTTCATGGAGATGTCATTCTTCCACCTCCGGAGTTACTGAACCCAACAATTATCCCTCACCCCTTTGCCCGATGGGGTATGGATATTGTGGGTCCTCTCCCGCAAGCGATACGATCTACCACCCATGTTCTATTGGCTACAGACTACTTTACCAAATGGGTAGAAGCCGAGGCGTACCCCACTATCACAGGAAGCCATGTTATAAAGTTCATCTGGAGCCACATCATTTGTAGATTCGGTCTGCCCCGAACTATAATGATGGATAATGGCACTAATTTGGATAATAGAAAAGTTCAAGCATTCCTGGCAAAGCATGGAATCAATCAAAACACTTCTTCCGTCGGCTATCCACAGGGAAATGGGCAGGCTGAAAGGACAAACAGAACTATTTTTGATACACTCAGGAAAAAGCTTGAAAAGGCAAAAAGGGCCTGGTTGGAGAAATTGCCCGAGGTGTTATGGTCATATCGGACTAGTCCGAGGCAACCGACAAAAAAGACCCCTTTCGCCATGGCGTATGGGGCCGAAGCAGTTATCCCGACCGAGTTAAGAGTGCCTACTCTGAGAAGTCAAGCCTGGGAGGAAGGTCTGAACAATCAACACCTTGCCCATGATCTGGACCTCCTAGAAGAAAGAAGGGAAGTTGTCGGGATAAGGCTGGCTGCCTATCAGCAACAAATCAGGGCACGATTCAATCAGAAAGTCAAGAGAGGAGAGTTCCAGGTAGACGATATGGTACTCAAAAGAAAGATTGGGATTGTAGGAAAATTGCGAGAGACATGGGAAGGACCTTACACAGTAGTTGAGGTCATCGGACGCGGAGCCTATCGGGTACGGAAGAACGAAACGGGCCGCATCGAGTCCAATTCTCAAAACGCTTATCGGCTTAAGAGGTACTATCCTTAAGAAGTTTCTTTTTGCTGATGCACTAAAGCTATGTCTCTCTTATGACATCTTCTTCCATGTTTAAATAAAATTTTCTTAAGTGTTTGAGTTCAAACCTGATTTGAACTAACCAGAGGATAAACAGCAAGCCTCAGGGGCCAGATGCCCGAAGGCTCCATGTTTAATTAAAAATTTCCTAAGTGTTTGAGTTCAAACCTGATTTGAACTAACTAGAGGATAAACAACAAGCCTCAGGGGCCAAATGCCCGAAGGCTCCATGTTTAATTAAAAATTTCCTAAGTGTTTGAGTTCAAACCTGATTTGAACTAACCAGAGGATAAACAGCAAGCCTCAGGGGCCAGATGCCCGAAGGCTCCATGTTTAATTAAAATTTTCCTGAGTGTTAAATTCAAGCCTGATTTGAACTATCTAGAGGACAAAGACAAGCTTGAGGGGCCAGATGCCCAAAGGTGCCATTATTAAAATTTCGTAAGTGTTGAAATTCAAATAGGATTTGAAACAGCCAAGGAGAAAGTGTTAACCAATGAATATTGCATGAAAAACAAAATGAACACTAAAGTGAGAAAAGTTCTTTTCATTGATAAAGGAAGAAAGCATAAAAATACCCTTTTAGAAGGGGTAAGTACAGATAAACTTAAAGCCTATTCTATTGGTCGGGAGGATGATATTCTTCTCCCTTCAAAATAGCGGCGAACCGCTTCTCGTTTTCAGAGACAGAAGGGTTTTTGTAGGGCATAGGCACTCCCATGTGGGCATCAAATTCCTCTGCGGTCTTGAACTCCCGAGCTTCCAGAGGAATATGCTCCATTTCGTGCCTCTATCGCCAAGCTCTGGCCGATCGGAGATCACAGATGACGCAGTATCGGTTGTACATATCGAGACCTCTTAGGCGGCACACTTCCACTTTGGCCCGCTCGAGAGCCAGAAGGTTCTCTAACTCTGCTTTTTCAGATGCCATCTTCTGGTTAGCTGTTTTCATTTCTTCAAGCTCAGCAACTAAAGCCAACTTTTCGGCAGTCAAAGCCCACTTCTCCACCTCACCGGTCTCCAGGAGGCTTTTCTCTTCTGAGACAGTCTGACGAAGGCCATCTGCCTCTTTGACTAAAGCAACCCGATGGGCATCATTTTGCTTGATTTAGGCTTTCATGCTGGCCATTTCCTTCACGTCAATCTCCACAATGTTGTTGTAGGCCTAAACCCCATAGAGAAGCTGCACAGAAAGGACACATTAGTACATAAATATGGCAATAAGTAATGAACCAAAGTTTCAAAGCGAAAACCAAGTATATACCTCCATGACCATAATAGAAGTCTTCTTCGCTAGATCAGTCTTGGAGATTTTGGACTGAGCGGCCCTGTCAGCTGGAGTCCATATCCCTTTTGCCATGGCCCGAAGAGCTTCTAGCTAGGTAAGGGTAAGATGATCAGCACAGACCGAGTCCCATCTGGTAAAAGGAACTTCAGTTCCCAGGGAATTGAAGAACGGGGTGCCTCCGAAGATTGGGGATTATTGCTTGTAGAAGCGTTATCAGCTTGAGTTCTAGCTCTTTTATTAGCCAATCCACCGCCTGTAGTGGATCGGGTCCTGATAACTAGAGGATTTATTGGAGGCTAGGGTGGAGCTATCGGATTCTGGGCTGGTGGCGTTACCGGACTCTGAGCAGGAGGAGGTACCGAAGTCGCCGGCGGTGCTGTTGAGAGTGGTATAACATCAACCAAGGTGACCCTTTCGGGAACTTGAGGGCGTCTGGCAGATAGAGGTTTGTCAGGCAAGTTCATCATGTCAACAGCAGCGCCCAAATTAGAAATTGACTCCAGATTTTCCAAAGTCAACAAGTCAGTAGCAGATCGGGTTTTTCCCCAGATATGGGTTTTCAAGAGGCCTATACGTTGTTTTACGAAAGTAAGGGGAATGTCCCTATCCTCATAACCCAGAAATTTGTAAGCATAATCCCCCCGATGAAGGTCACAGTGTTTGCAAAGGCAAGAGACTTTATGAAGGGGGCGGAAGATGGGCAGATGGATGGCACCGGACGTACTTGGGATCGGGAATATACGGGAAAACGGGTAAGACCAGTTGCCACTCACAACTACCATTATCTCTTTCCATCCCTTATCAGATTTTTCGGTGCCAGTACATATACTCCGACCATGGAATGGAAAGAGATTGTATCTGCCCTTACTCACTCTGGCATTTTGGAAAAAATAACAAAGGAGCAGGTCGGCTAAACCTAAATTTAGGTTCATATCTCTATTGTACAACAGGAGCATGGACATGATCCTGAGGCTGTTCGGGTTCAGTTGAAGAGGATGTAAGCCTAGCATAAAAAACACATAGGGAAAGAAGGGATAAAGGGGAAACCTCAAAACCCTAAGGTGAGATGCCGATAGCAGAATGTTACCGAGTGCTAATCCCTGACTTCTGGTGAAATCAAGGTAACCAGGGTAAGGGGCCACATCAACATCTCTAGGTACTTGGGTTTCAGCCCGAAGATGCTTAACATCTACTTCGGGACGGACTCTCTTAAGAGGGGCCACTACAAACGGTTCAGAGGACTTGGGGTTTACGGATTCGGTGGGACCCCCTGAAATGGGTGTTTCCGGATTCGTTGACGAACCCGGAAGATCAGTGTTTTGGGGAGATGTTTGTGGGGCTTTTTGGCGAGTAGATTGGAGACTGTCACTACTAGTGGGATTGGTACCGGTAGTAGAGGACAAGACGACCTCTTCTACCGACCGGGTATCGTCATTGTCAGACATAGTGCCGAGAAAAGTAGAAGAGACATAAGGGAGGCAGGGGTGAAAATAAAGAAAAGGGAAGAGACCGTCCGACTTACTCAAATAATAGTGATGCGTCGGGGAAGGCTTCAGGCGGAAGCAGAAAACCGTGCTACTAAAGGGTCTGAAACTGACCAAACGAAAAAGATTTCAGGGAATAGAGAGGAACGTGCTTCAGAGATGGAAGTTGAGAGCAAAAAGTGTAGTTCTAAAATGAGGAATGAAAAAATGAAGTAGCTTTAGGGGGGTTTTTATAGGAGAAGGGAAGGAGGCCAAAGGACTGCACGAAGCCCGAAGGTCGCGCAACCCACGATGAGCCATTCATTTCAAATGTCAATAAATGCTTAGTAATGATTGACAGCCCACTAACCATCATTTCCCATAAAGTGCATGTATGTATATATATGTGTATAGTACCTCAAATTTCGGTCATGGGCTTTTAGGAAGAGAATCACAAAGTCCATAACCTCAGGGGCCTGTGTAATGGTCAAAATAATTCATGACCCAACCAGAATGGGCCACAAGACTGATGGGCCATTGATAGATGGACTGAAGACTGATGGGCCGAAGACGGATGGGCCGTACAATTTATTGGCCCATAGAATTTTTTAGAAATTGAGTGATCCATAAGTCAGGGAGTTGTCCTGATTATGGAATAAATAGTCCAAAAAAGGGGAATGTTTATCAAATCCCCTAATTGAAGGGATTGATAAACTTGGGTAAATGGGCTTGACCCATTTACCAAAATTGTGTATAAATACAAGGCCAAAGATTGAATGAAGGATCCAATTTTTACTCCAATTATTATTGTGTATTTTTCTGCATCTACAACCTTACACTGCATTGTGTTGAAGGATGCAACAAAATCCATCCGGTTGTGCCAATTTTGCAGAAGTCAGGTTGCCCTGCTTTGTGGAGACGTATTGGCCAGATGTCAAAACTAGACACGTGTCGCGTTGCTATTGTTGCGACCATAATGGGTCCTACAAATTACAACCTTAAACACTAGAAAAGTCCTTTTGATTAAGGAATAAAAATACCCTGTTAGGGGTATGGTATCCTTCTCCTACACTATCTTTTAACCATCCAAAAGGGTTCTTTTGTTAGACCACTCTGATTCTTCTGAGAATCTGGTAAGCGGACTCAATACCAACCAACGAGAAGCAAAAAACCTTCAAACAGAAAAAGAACAGAACAAAAGCTAACAGAAGACCCAAAAAAATGATCACAACAAAAGGATACACTATGCATCTAGCATCAAGCAACTATTGAATCATTAATGTTGAGTCCAACAGTTTGGATCACCTTTGCTTTCCTAAACAGAAATTAATTTACTTTGTAAGTAACAGGCAATAATGTCAAGTCACCTGCTCGCTTCAGAGAGCCTCGGATCAATTGAAACGAGAACATATCCATGTTTACTGCTCAATGAAGAAGACCCTATGTATATGACTTCACGCACTAAGCGGTTATGCAATAACGAGAATAAACCGTGGGATATAGATGTGGGGCTTGAAAAGAACAAAACAGGAAAAATACACTCCTCAAGAACAGTATATGACAGCCAAGATTGTTTCATTACATCTCTTTTCTACCAAAGAAGTGAAAAGGCTCAGTTTTGCATTTCGCTTCAATTAGCAGGTCCATAATCATACAACTCAGACATGAGAGAAGGAAAAGCTTAGTATACAAACAGTTCTTGGATAAGGCATGATGAAATTAAGAGACATATGACAATCAAAATGGGCATATATGCCCCAACTACTTGGTCTGAATGCTGTCCAATAGACCACGTTATGCTCGCTTTAAGTATGTTATAGGATATATGTTACTACAACATCTATGCGGAATAATTTATTGAATGGGGTAGGAGTGAACCAAATGGGGACTGATTGGTAAATCTAGGTGAATGGATGAAGATGAGACAAGGAAAGGATTTGGTGCCACCACCATCATCATATAATATAATCACCAGCTTCAAACTACACTATTTTGATATTCTCACTCTTTTTACTTTTGAAGATGCTTTAAACCAATATGAAATATGCTTAAACGATCATATGCTAATATCCTTTTTATTTCATCACTTTATCTATTAGTTCCCATTATTATTTTGGTGGTATTAATACTCAAAATTCGAAAGGAGATAACACTGAGCTATAACTGGTTGGTATTGCCCAAAAAGTGGGAGTTATCATGTTGAAACAGATAACATGGCAAAAGGTCTACTCAACTATAGTGAAAGACAAATCAAGCGTTTCAAGAATGCCAATAACAGTTTCTCCTTTGGTGTGGAGATCACTCTCATAAGAATTTAACTTGGAAGTTGGAAGTAAGTCTTCTAGTCACTCTTCACATTCACTATTTTCTCAAAAACATATTCATAAACGGATAATGATGGGCACCCATATTAAGGCCAGTGAACATGGCTCATTTATGGAACTCAAGTTCAAAGATTTGCTAGCAAGTGAAACAAGCCAACCTGACTATCATTACCTGAGCCAACAGGAAAACTATATATGATTTCCAACAAAATGTCACCAACTAGTGACTTAAAAATGCTGGTTCCATCCAGCAACTCGATCTAAATAAGCTACATCTGAGAAATTGATTCATTGTAGAAAATGTGGATCCTACCCCAAACAAAATTTAGAAGAGACAATGGTATCATAGATCAGAAATAATGAAATATAAGTTTAGCATAAGAGTTCAAAAGCATCACCAATGAGTAATATATTGCCCAATAAAAGTTTTAACTACATCTATAAACAATTGATGTAACATTGCAAAAGTAAAAGCACTGAAAAACGGGGGAAGACAAAGAGCTAACTATTTTGATTTCAAACTCTGATCACGGCCCATCTTCTTTGGCTTCCTGATTTTGATCTTCAACCTTGTTAGCAGCCCTGAAAAAACAAAACTTAATTAACAAAAATTTGTAATTCCTCAAAATGTGAATATGTTCAGTTAAATGCCACAGATTGAGCTTTTACATTCAAATGTAGAAAATGCAAACTTAGAGATAAAAATAGCAAATATAAGATGTAAAAGTGATTATAATCATGGATTTGAGTAAAATTTTACCTTTCTTCTGCACAATTAATTCTGTCATGAAAATCTGATGTAAGCAAAACAAGGCTCTCGGTATAAGCATCTGCATAAAATGAATTTTTACCTTTCTTCTTCACAAGTGATTCTATCTTGAAAATTTTCTCCAAACAAAACAAGGCTCTCAGTATAAGCATCCGCATAAAATGAGTCCCTATTATCTGTAGGACCGACAATATGATCATCTGTTATTTGTTTCGCTTCTGGATCATAAGCTATCAAATGCCCAAAATGTCCCCCAAATAGAACCAGGCCTTCCCTTGTAAAGCCAGCTAAACTATCAAATAATCCAAAACTCAGATCAATATTAAATTGCTTAGTCCAAGACGTCGATACCCCATACTCCTTCATCACCCATACGTTGTAATATATCCCCCACATACCCTCAAATAGTGAGAGTGATTCTCGAAACTTAGCAACAATGACAATTCCCTTCCCATCCTCGCGGGGAACGCCAGCAGGCACCATGATCTCACCGAACACCTCGGACCCCATATCGAATGACACCACCAATGGTACAGTCTCGCTGCCCCTATGATCATAGGCAAACCAATGTGCAGCCCCATTGAGATAAGCCTGGGGATCCTTCTCGTCAATGGCATATGAAAAACCCGAATTGGTGATGTTCCGCCATGTGCCTCTCCTCAGACTGAAAACATCAACCTCCCCGGGAGGGTCAAAGCTCCCGAGATACGCAATCCTCACTACCTTGTAGTCATCGGAGTGCGAATCGTACCCGAATCCAATGACATGAATATAAGGACCATGCGAGTCCAAGGTAACACGCATTCGGGGAAGCTGCAATACCTTCCGAATCGATGGATTCCATAGATAAATCATCTCAGGGTCATAAACATGTAAATCATCGGAAAGGCAAACGAGGCCATTGCAGGTACCGATTATTCGAATATAATCATTATGGGGGTGAGAGCTCTGCAACGGAAACTCAACCTGGGTGTAATCGATGAACACTTGGTTTTGGCACCGCACTAGTACGTATTGCTCTTTTCCATAGTCAGGCATGTAATGAATAAGATAAAGATTGTTGTTCTTGTTGGTGTTGGTGATGTGATTGAGGTGTGTGGTGATGAAATTAGGGTTTGTGATGAGTGAGTGCCATGATTTGCAGACTGATGTGCATTGGATTAGGGTTTTCGCGGGTAGTCTGGCGAGGACGTTGATCAACAGATCCTCGGGTATGAAATCTGACATTTTGATTACTATTTTTTATGGATCGAAACAATTGGAAACAAAACCCTAATCTCTGAGTAACAGAGCTACTAATACAAAATATGAAAGAAGATACAGAGCTACTAATACAAAATATGAAGACAAGGACTATGAAAACAAAGAAGTATGAGACAGTTTAGTTACACTGCCCAAGAACACTGTTATTGACTACATGCAGACTTGCTCGATACAGATCTTCATCACTGGCAAGTCAATTTTGGGGGTTCGCCATCGTTACCATCAGAAACAAGAGAAATTATACCACGTTATCATGTATCAACATCCAATAAAAATCAATTTTTTACATATGTAATAACTTTTATTACGTCAACATTCAAATAAATATGAAAAAAAATTAAAAAATATATGAAAACAAACAAAAAGGAAAAAAGGAATGAGTGATTATATTTAACTCTAATACCTAGTGTATCATTTCTTATATTAAGAAGATATCATATTTTCTTTTCCGATTGACAAGGAAAGTACCATAAAAAAAATACTATAAATGAACTCTTGAAACCTGAAACCTTAATTTCGAATGATTAAAAGACTAAGTATAGTGATAAATAACTTAAAAGAAAAACCCATAACATAGTATTGGGTCTGTAACCTAAATCACAATCACATGCATCCAATATAAATATATATACTGTATAGTTCTGCTTATTGAAGTCGTCTACTGTGAACAAGGATATGGCAAATAAGCTGAGTAAAGGTAGCAATTAGAATTAGAGTCACATTATCATTCTAAGCTCTAACGTTTGTGAAAGGTTTTCTCATGGACAAGATTCACTCTGCAGAATTGTGTATTTTTAGCATTGGCTGATTGTCAAAGCATAAACTTAAAAAAAATAAATGTTTGAATAACAATAGTGGTGGGAGAGAGGGAAAATTCAGATATGAATATAAGTTAAATTATAGAGGATTACTAACTCTAATATTAGAGATTAAGGCCACAACTTCTGTTTTATTACTATTTCAATTTCCTCATAATTAGTACATTTAATTTGTATCTTTAATTTTTTTTTTTTTGACAAATTTAACGAAGGAGAGGAGAAGAAGAACATATTGGAGATCTCTTAATAAAAAAGGCATGCATCAAAGTAAAGTTTAACTTTTCCAAAAATAAAAATAAAAGAAAATTTTGTTTCCTAATCTATTTGAATGCTGACATAATAAAAGCTATTACACATGTAGAAATGATTGATTTTTATTGGATGGTGATACCACATCACCCTGATGACGTGGTATCACCGTTGCAACGAATAATTTCTCCAGAAACAAGGGATATATATATATAACAAAACTCACTCTAATATTAGTTAATATATATATATATATATATATGCGTGTGTGTGTGTAAGGCTTTGTTTGGCATAGCTTCTACTTCTGATTTTTCGCAGAAGAAAAAGAAAAGTAGAAGCTGTTTTGAGAAGCTGGTATGGTATAAATAAATTTGTCGAAACCTTCTTCCAATGTTCAAAAGCTCTTCTAAAAATTTGTCAAACACCATGCAAAACAGTTTTTCTCTCTAAGAAGCCAAGAGTAACGTTTGAAAAATCAATCCAAACAAGGCTTAAATCTATATCTATATGTATATCTATATCTATCTATACTACTCTTAAAAGTACAAGCATTTTTTATTATTTCCAAACATTTATTTTATTTTTTAAATCAAATAATTAAAAGACACATCTAGGGATGGCAATGGGGCGGGTCGGGGCGGGTATCATATTCCCTATCCCCGAACCCGGTTTAATTTCACCGCCCCGTCCCCGATTATTTTTTTTATTTTCCGCCCCGCCCCGCCCTATGACCCGATTGTCCCTGCCTCGCGCCCCGCCCCGCAACCCGATTATATATAATTTTTTTTCCCTTTTTATATAATTTGTTTTTCAAAAAAAACAATTTCTGAAATTCGTTCATTGCAAAAATAATAGATGAAATGTAAAAAATTAAAATCATTAACTTTGAAATGTAAAAAAAATTTAAAAAACAGTTTATGAACTTCATTCATAGCAAAAACAATAGATGAAATGTAAAAAAAATATAAAACATACTGGAATCCACTCCCCATTACAAAACAATAGATGCAATTCATAGAGTAGACAATAGATGAAATTCATTCATAGCAAAAAGAAATTAACATATAAAGCTATTACAAAATACTTGTCCAGACCCTAACTTGAGAGCCCCAATAATATTTTGAAAACTGAACTTTAAACTTAAAGACAGTCAGCTTCTTCATATTGCTCCCCTTAGCATCAGCTTCCGCATGGCATACCCACCCATTGTTGGCATCCTACAAAAATTCCAATATAAATGGGAAAACCAAAAATAGACAACCAGATATGATTAATACGACAAATATTCGTTGTCCAATTTTAGTGCTGAGGAAAATAGAGCAAAATAGTCCACTTACAGAGGATAATCCAGACTAACCACATGCCTGCAAATCATACACATGAACCAAATCAGAGAAACAGAAACTAAATTATCATTAATCCCACCAGATCACTAAGAACCCATCTGAGCCTTCAATATTCTTCCGCAAAAACCCAATTACATTTTGCCAAATAAAACAGAAAATATATTATCAAAATATAAAAAATTAAAATTATTACTAAATTAAACTAATAGAACATGTATTATACCTCTATTCAAGAACCTGGGACATTAGAGAATTGTCATCATCACAATCACAAAATATATTATCATTTATTGTATTCACCTCGAATGGAATTCCTATAAACCAAGAACATAATTTTTTTAAAAACAATAAATCATGGCTATAAAAAAATAAAAAATAAGAAATGAGAAAAAAGTAAACCAACAATTACCATTTTCTTGGGCTAAAAGCCAACTTTGGGAACACATCAAAGCTTCCAACGTAGTTGGATGAAGTTTGCTACGATGTGGACTAACAACCCTACCACCAATACTGAAAGCAGACTCTGAGGCAACGGTAGACACTGGAATTGCTAATATATCTCGGGCCATCTTTTGTAAGGTAGGATATTTCACTCCTGCAGTCTTCCACCACCCCAAAATATCAAAATCATCCGACTGAGGCAATAATTTCTCTTCCAAGTACGAGTCAAACTCGGTCTTTTCCCCATCTTCAGGTGCATTTTGACTAACAAATTTACCAAAATTTGACTTATACCTCAACACCCCCCCCCCCCCCCCCTTAACATCACTCACACTAGTAAGATTAGAAGACGAAACACTTGCATTATTTTCACCTTTTTTGGACTTTCTTGAATATTCGGAAAACATACTAGCACAACTTTCTCGCAATTTTTGAGCTTGCACCTTCCACTCAGTTCCATAAATTTCAGGATAGAAGAATTCAACCAGTCGCATCTTATATTGTGAATCTAACACTACCGCCATTACCAATGCCTCATGACAAATATCCCAATATTTCACATATTTTGCCAACATGTTGCGTGCCATCTCATGAATTGTCAAACTTCTGTCATCAAGCCAATTATACAATGCAACTCTAATTTCACAAATATAACCAAAAAATAAATTGGAAGTAGGATATTATGACCCAGAAAATAACTCAGTGGTAGAGTAAAACAACACCAACTTATCACAATTTTTTTTTCTCATTTCCCAATCCTCATTGGTTGGCAATGTTTTGTAAAGTTTCTCACGTTGCTTCAATCGTGGGAACACATCTTTATACTCTAAAGCAGTTACAAGCATAAGATATGTAGAGTTCCAACGAGTTTTGCAATTCATTACCAACTTTTTGGTACATGAAAGTTTCAATTGCCGAGCTGCTTCTTTAAACTTTTCAATTCTACTTGGGCTTGCAGTCCAAAAATAAACGTTATCGCGTATTCTTTCAATTTACTCCCTTATTACTTCTAGCCCTTCTTTCACAATCAAATTCAAAACATGAGCACAACATCTCATATGAACAATTCTCCCATCTAGTATAAGTGAACTCATATCAACCTTATCAATGACACAATCTACCAAGGCCTCATTGACAGAACAATTATCCAATGTAATCGTGGATAATTTTCTATCAATGTTCCAATCCAACATGGTATCAAGTAGCACATCAGTTAAAACTTCTTTATTATGTGGAGCAGGAACATATGTGAAACTATAACATATTAAAAATCAATTTCAATAGAAACCCTTGTTGAATTGTTCAAAATATAATTTCAGAATATAAATTATAAACTTTTTCAGTTTTAGTATTGAAAGTTTGAACACTGTTGACATATAAATGGTTCAGTTTTACAAAAACCAGCACCACTTTGACTTGGAAAATTTGGTGCAAGTACTAGAGAATGAATCACAAACTGGCTAGTTTTAATCTTCCCACTTTGTGCAAGTACTAGAAAATTTGGTGCAAAATGGATTTTACCAATTTTGAAGCCTAGTTAATTACCAAGTTTTGACTACTGAGGAACAATGAATGAAAATTTTAGAAAGTAAATAACTAAAATAAACACTAAAGGTATCAAAGCATAAGTAAACTCCTATTAGGGAAGGAGATGAAAAATATAACAGGAAATAAAAAAATAAAAGGAAAGAAAAACAAAAGATTTAGCCAGCTTCAAGAAAATTGGTAGATAATAATCCAGAAAATCTATCATGCTACTCTAATATGAGGGATCCAGAAGAAGCTTTGGTGGCCACTTGACCCCATCTACAGAAGACTTGGTACTGCTATCATGCTACCCTTGTTGCCTATTCAAACAGAGGAAAAATAGTGTTGACTAATTGAAATACACGGGCAATATAGAGAGATGAGTACATATATCTCATGACTATGAACTGATTAGTTAGAGAAAACAGAGTCGAAACATAGCATATCCATATATCCACATCATTAGAATAGATGAAAAATGCATACAAATCAAATCAAATAAGAAATTTCGAAACAAGTGTATGAACAACCCAAGAATAATATCCAAACCAAGAAACCAAAACAAACCCAAATCATAGAAATTGGGACAGATAAAAAATAAAATTTAAAAGAAACTCAAAATAAAATTTCATACCTCAAAAGTCTTCTTTGCAGTTTCCACGAATCATCAATGAAGTGAGCCGTTACTGCCATGAAACCCTTCCTTGAATGATTACAAGTCCACATATCCGATGTGAGAGCGACTCTGTCATTAAGATTCTCCAAAAATCTACATGTTTTAGCCTTTTCAGTCTTATAAATCTTTAAGATATCACTTTTGATTGTATTTCGAGAAACCATCTTAAACATCGGTTGAAGGCTATTCATGAATTTTCGAAAACAACAATGGTTAACCATGGAAAGAGGATACTCGTGCACTATTATCATACATGCAAGCTCATGTCTCGAGACAGTTTGATCAAACACATGATTGCGATATGAAACTTGTCATTCACCTGTCTTATCATTTCTTTTATATGTGCTTTGTAAAACCGATTATCTCAAACCACTACTGTCCCTCTTTAATCTTGGACACCTCTTTAGATGAACAATCAAACTATTAGTTCCATAACTACTAGGTGCTTTCAATTTCGCATTACAATGATGACACACGCCATACACCATTCCATTCTCTGTGATTTTACTAAAATCATTCCAAACCGCTGATGTTAATTTTCTTTTTCTTTCTGTAACAGTTGGAACACTAATTGGCTCATCACTAGCTTTAGGAATTTCAGGGTCAGGGGCTGAAGTGGGAGCCTCAGAGGTGGCGGGAGAGGGATTATCATTTGTAGGCTCTATAACTACATTTGGACTATTTGATTCCTTCTCTGACATCTTTCCATTTTGTAATATCTACAACAAAATTGCACAAAAAATAATAATTTCAGAATATAAATTATAAACTTTTTCAGTTTTAGTATTGAAAGTTTGAACACTGTTGACATATAAATGGTTCAGTTTTACAAAAACCAGCAGAACTTTGACTTGGAAAATTTGGTGTAAGTACTAGAGAATGAATCACAAACTGGCTAGTTTTAATCTTCTCACTTTGTGCAAGTACTAGAAAATTTGGTGCAAAATGGATATTACCAATTTTGAAGCCTAGTTAATTACCAAGATCTGACTACTGAGGAACAATGAATGAAAAGGGTGGAGATAACCTGTAATTGTCATCATTATCATCACACACACACGCACCAAAAAAAAAAGAATAAAAAGAAAGAAAGAAAAAGAATAAGATACTAATATAAAATAAAATTTTAGAAAGTAAATAACTAAAATAAACACTAAAGGTATCAAAGCATCAATAAACTCTAGGGAAGGAGATGAAAAATATAACAGGAAATAAAAAAAATAAAAGGAAAGAAAAATAAAAGATTTAGCCAGCTTCAAGAAAATTGGCAGATAATAATCCAGAAAATCTATCATACAACAGAGCTGAATATAAAACTCAATGAATACAACATAAATTGGACAATAAAAAAGAAACACAATCAATAACTCGTATTGAAGCAAAAACTCGTATTGAACATGTTTTTCTATCTTGGACAAATTCAACACCAACTGAGAACTCATTAGAGTAATAAGCTGATAACCTATCAGAGTCACCCAAATTACTTAAAATATGTAAATTTAGCAATTTAACCAAAAAGAAAATTATTCATTACCATCAAACAACGCAAGGAAAAAAAACCCCAAAATAAAATGGATTCAGAACTTCACTGTTGTATGTCATTAGAGACAGAAAAATCACACAGAAGATGTCAAACAAAGTCCAACCATCCAGAAAGGCAAAACACCAAATTTAGACAATCTTCCATCATTAGAAAGCCTTGAAAAAATACATATACAATAATGATCAGCTCAAACTCTCCATGTATATACAAATACTTAGATCTCCCCTAAAAAAATTCCTTTTCGAAAACAAAAAGAAAAAGAATACTTATGAATTCATAACTTCACTGCTTTATATATTCTGACTAAGAAAAATCATAAACACACACAATGAGATTGAGAACAGAGAACCGAACAATCCAGAAAAGCATAAAACCTCGAACCTCGCCAATTTTTCATCATTAACAAACCTAGAAATCCAAAATCTCAGCTCAAACTCCACTGCGAGTATAGTTAATTTTTTATTTTTTAGTTTTTACTTCAAAAAAAAATGATTTCAGACACAAGAAAAGAGTATAAAATCAAAGTTATATACATAATCTTCAATATATATATATATGCATATATCTATATCTATATCTATATATCTATAGAGAGAGTAGTGGACCTTCAAAATTGATGAATATTTTTCCTTTTTCTTGTTGCTCCGCCCAATTTCAAACCCTAGCCATCAAACAAAACTTATGACCTTTGCCCAATTGAACACTGACTGAAGCTGCGAGCCGCGACGTTCGCTTTTTTTATGGAGACCTTTGTCGGAGCTGCAGGCGATGTGATTGGTGGTGTGTTGAAGACCGTGAGAGGTGAGGGTTTGGGAGTGATGAGAGGCGAGAGGAAAGCGACGTGTTAAAGTTAGAGAGAAGACTAAGGTTTGGGAGGTATGAAGATATATATATATATGGGCTATGTTTATAATATGTCAAATATATAAGGTTAGTTCAGTACATAACCAATTAAACGGGGCAGGGCGGGTTCGGGGCGGGGTGGGGGTGACCCATACCCGCCCTGTTTATAATCGGGTAATTTTTTTTTGCCCCATACCCGTCCCGATTAGTTTAACGGGGCGGGATAAATGGGGCGGGTCCCCGTCGGGGCGGGTTTTTTGCCATCCCTAGACACATATTTTGATTTAAATATAGAGATTATGTCTCTTCATTTAAATCCAAAAGGTATGAGACATGTTTCTTCGTTTAAATCTAAGAGTCAGACAAATTTATATGTATTATAAATAAATAATGTGTGATGGTTGTGATCCATATAGAGTTATACTCAAATTTTTAAGATGAACATCATTTTTATTATTTCTAAATTTAGAGTTTAGAACACGTGCTCTTTACTAGTAAAAAGCACGTGTTATGCACGTACTAACAATTGAGTTGTGATAAATAGATGAATTATTTCATTATAATTTATAATCCTAATTAGACTATAAGATTAAAAATTTTAAATTAGATTTTAGGGATAGAGATTTTTAGATGTTTAATTTATATATTTAATATAACTTTTAAATTATATTTTAGAGATAAGATCACGTGCTATGCACGTAATAACAATAGAATTGTGATAAATAGATGAATTATTTTATTATAATTTATAATCCTAATTGGACTATAAGATTAAAAAAAAAAATTAAATTTTAGGAATAGAGATTTTTAGATGTTTAATTTATATATTTAATATAATTTAATACAACTTTTAAATTAGATTTTAGGGATAAAGATTTTTAGGACTCCTTATTCTACCGTAGTATATCATACATAAATGGTACTCATGAGTTTTAATAGTGTGAATTTTATTATAGAACTACCTAATCAGATAAATACTCATGGTGTTGTAACTTGTAAGTTGATATGTGTTTAATATTATCCATTTTAAGCCCCTATCTTGCTATAGTTACGTCATTTCATTCCATTATTTGGTGTTTTTATGTCATTTGTGTGTTTAAGCATGTTTTAGGAGCTTAATGAATAAATAGAGCTAACTTAGGTGAATTAACCAAGTACACGTTCGTTTATATCCAAGATGAGAGTCAAATAGGGGTTTTCGAGACAAAAAGGCCTTCTGAAGGGCAAAAATGGCATTTTTCGAAGCCGTTACTTCAAGCAAAAAGTTTCGTGGAATCAAGACGGTCATTTTGGCACAGTTGCGGAGAAAAGTGATTTTCATGGAAAAGCCTACGCTCAAGCCTACGCCTACATAAACAAAAAATGCCAGAAAAGTGAAGTTTTACGCTCAGGCTACCAACCTACGTTCAAGGTACGCCTAACCTACACCTAAGGCGTAGGGGCGGCAGAAAATTATGTGATTTTCGTTGTAATGTCCGATTTCCCCTCGTTTTGATTCTATGATGCGTCCACGACTCTCACACTTCAAAGTACGTGCAAAACACATATATTCATCAAAGAGTAGGGTTTTGATTGATTGATGGTGAAATTACCAAAAATGGCGAACTTAGGGTTTGCCTACACCTTTGCCTATAAATACAAGGCTTCACATCGAAGTAAGGGGATGGTTCAGAGAGTTCTTCCATGTTTACATTCAGAATTGTTGCTGCCATCAAGGTGTGGAGATTCCATTAAGAAGAAGGAACCATTCAAGACCTAGAGATCCAAGGAGGAGGATTATGTAAGGCGATTCTACACCAAAGATGTAGTTCGCCTCAGCCATGATCAACCAACTCGGTATCTAGGGTTTTCTAGCAAAACCCTAGCCAAGTAATGTAGTTCTTTATTTGTTTTCAATTGTAACGAGATGAAGCTGTGACCATACTGTGATGATTGTAGTAGATAAGATACCGTTTTTATTCTTGATACAAGTTTATATATTTATTCTTATTCTTGTCTTAGACTGAATGAATGTATTTATCTTACACAATCATGATTATTCACTATAGGCTTGAACTCGGATGCTTAATTCATGATTTTTTACACAATGGTGGTAATAAAACTTGAAACCCTAGGTTGACACAGGCCATGCCTTGGCGAGTTGATATAGACATGTTTTAGTTTATTTTCATGCATTAGGAGTAGATTAGAGTAATTTAATTTGCATGTACTAATCAGTTTAGTCATGAGATGGGTTGTTGCAATCCGATTGATGATATTCCTTTTTTGGGTCGTATTTAGCTATTTGTGGTACGACCTGATTCACGGTCTATGGATCGCCCTCTTGCAATTGTTTCACTGATAGAACTATGTTATGCGACTAGTGGTGGAGCGATGAAAATCCTAGTTTTCTCTTTCTTGAACCACAAACCAATTTACTTTGCTTTTTAGAATAATTTTAGTTAATTTAGATAATTTGGTCTTCGATCACCAAAACAAACAAATTTTCAGAAATATAACTTATTGTTTTTTAACTATTAAAGTGAACAATCTTAGTCTCTATGGGATTGATATCCCTTACTCAAGCTGTTTCTATTCTACAATTAATACGCGCGTTTGTGTAGGGTAAAACCTAGCGTCCTTAAGGTGTCATTTTTAACCACATATTTTGTACACACCTGGACCACATCATAAGTCCAAATAGAATTTTGCTTGAATTTGGAGTTAGAATAATAATTCAATTAAATTCCCATCTAAAATTTGAAGTATAAATACTGAAACACTGAAATTATTCACACTTTTAGTAGTAGTATAGATAGATATAGATATAGATTTGGTTAATTATCATAAAACTCACTGTAATACTCCATCCATTCCATATTAGTTGTCCATTTTCTTAACTTTGCTTATCCCAAAATACTTGTCCAGTTTTGAATCTCAATACAATATAACTTTTCACTTTCCCCATCTACCATTCTTCTACTAACTTCAAACAAGCACCAGACCCACCATAATACGTTATTATTAGGGACAAAAATGAAAAATTGCACACCCTGGACCCCACCTCCATAATATGTTGAAAAAATTGGACAAGCATTAGGGGAGAGAGGTAGAATTAGTTTTAGGATAAATTACAGTTTCACCCCTTTTGTTTAGACCTATTACAATTTAACCCCTCTAGCATGAACAAATTATCACCCTTATTGTTCATACTTTGGTTTCACTTGCGAATTTCCGGCACAGTCAACACAGGTTAACGTTGGTGTCATCTTATTTTTAGATGTAAAATGATTATATTGCCCCTCAGAACTTGTAAAGACATTTTTACTCTTTCAAAAAAATAAAATAAAATAACATGTATAGAACTGTAAATTCATTTCTATGAACACCAAAATTAAATGTTTATGATTATTAGGGGAGGAAACTATAAATATCCAAAACACCAAGGTCGTAGAGGAAATATATTTACAATAACATCTTCTCTATGCCGCCAAATTTGATAGTATAACTACAAGGGAGTTTTGTGATAATTAACCATATTCATATATGTATATATACTTACCAAGCACATACACTTTAAGTTCCTGTTTGGCAATCGGTGCGATACGGTGTTGGTTTTTGGTTTTGGTTTGGATTGGGTTGAGTTGGGTTTGTGTGATTTTATTTTGAACTGAAATCATGTGTTGGTGCAGATGGTTTTGGTGTGAGAAAAAATAAAGCTGAAAAACCAAACCATGTTTGGTAGAATTGGTATGGAATGAAATTTTGTAGAGTTGGTATTATTTTTATTAATTATTTATTTATAATATTTTTGTTTATTATTTACTTGATTTTATTTTATTTATTATTTTTAAATATTTATTATTAATTAATTAATTATAATATTTTGGTTTATTATTTATTTGGTATTAATTTATTTATTATTTTTAAATATTTATTACTCAATATTTATTAATTTATTATTAATTATTTATTATAATATTTTTGTTTATTATTTATTTGGTTTTACTTTATTTATTATTTTTAAATATTTATTTATAATATTTTTGTTTATTATTTATTTGGTTTTAATTAATTTATTAATATAAATTTTTTATTATATTTTTATTAATTATTTATTATAATATTTTTGTTTATTATTTATTTGGTTTTACTTTATTTGTTATTTTACATATTTATTACTCAAGATTTATTTATTTATTATTAATTAATAATTATAATATTTTTGTTTGTTATTTATTTGGTTTTACTTTATTTATTATTTTTAAATATTTATTAATTTATTATTAATTAATAATTAATTTTTATTGTTTGGTAACTTTGATATAGTTATTTAATTTAATTAAATGATATTTTTAATTAAATAAATATATATGTAATATGGTTATGTGTGTGTGTATATATATATATATATATAGGAAAAATGACGCTAAACTCCCCTATAGTTTGAAAAGTGTGCATAAAACTCCCCTCAATTTCATTTTGTGCAGATAACCCCCACTAGTTTGGCAAAAATGTGCACGGTGACCCCCTGTAACATTCTTCTGATCACTTTTTTGGACAGAATCTGAGCACGTGACAGTCACATGTTAATTTTTTTTGTAAATTCCGAAAAGACCCTTATCTAGTTACTAAACTACCCCTCTTCCAAATATAGATATATATGTATGCAATCAGCTTCTATTATCTCAAATCACCTCCATTTCGTTTCCTTGCTCCATCTCTTTCTCTCTCTCTAACATTGCTCCATCATCATAGCTGAACATCAATAGCTGCAGAAACCATAATATTTTGATCACACACAAATTTAATTCTTATGCTTCACCAAACAGAACTTCAATACTAACCAACACCAAAATTCCCCAAAAATTCGAATCAAATTTTGCCTTCTCTCTTCTCAAATCAAACACTTCTCTTCAATTACAAGCTCATCTCTGAACCCAAACAAAATATTCAAATCATCAAATGATTAAATAAACTAATTTCCAACTCTAATCCCTCGAAAACCCTAAAATCAAACTACCAAATGATTGAGAAAGCAATTGATGAACTACCTCAAAGCGGTGTAGATCAGAGACCCCGATGCATTTTAGATTGAAATTATGAACAAGAATTCGCGAAACCAATTGTTTTCATAAATGAAACGAATGTGGAAAAGCTCAATCAGTAACAGAACAAAGCACAAGTAAAATACACCGACAAGATAAAGAAACTGCGAATTTTTGTTCTGTTCACATTGTTCTATTCTGAATTTTTGTGGGTTTTCCATATGGGATTTTGTTTGCATATATATGTTGAATATATTCACATTGTTCTGTTCTGAAATTTTGTGGGTTTTTCGTATGGGATTTTTTCTTGCTTCAATTTGGATCAATATATGTATTTGGATACATATGGCATATATTCACATGGTTGTATTCTGAAAATTTTTGTGGGTATTTCTTATGGGTTGTTTCCTAGCATCAATTCATGTATATAGATACATATTGCATATGACATTGTTCTGTTCTGAATTTTTGTGGGTTTTTCGTATGAGTTGTTTTCTTGCATCAATATTTGGCTATAGATGCATTATTGCATATATTCACAAGGCTTACATGATAGAGAGAGAGAAAGTGTAATATGAGATAGAGAGACAAAGAGAGAGAAAATGAAGTGAATGAGTTTTGAAAGAAACCCTAAAACGTTTTTGTATTCTAAGTGTAATCTGAGAGCCGAAGAGTGGCTGAATTGAATAAGTGATATCCAAACCACCTAAAACAATATATTTAATCCAAGGGTTAAAAATGTCTTTTCTTATTTCGTTATTATTTTTAAAAAATTAGAAAACACTAATTTAAGGGTAACTAGTACATTCACAACTCAGGCACCAGAAAAGGCTTTGGAGGGGTGTATTTGCCCACTTTTCAAAGGATAAGGGGGTTTACAAACCATGAAGGGGGTTTTGTGCCGACTTTTCAAACTATAGGGGGGTTTAGCGCCATTTGCCCATATATATAACACAACACACTCACATACACCATGGTTTAACATTTTGGCTCCAAACCATGCAAATCATGTTAAGAGATGGTGTGGGAAATCAACCATTTGGAACACCATGGTTTCACATTTTAGCTCCAAAACCAAGCCACCAAATAAGGGTTGGGCTAAACTTTCCACACCAAAACCATAAATTTGGCACTAAAACCATGTGCCAAACAACACCTTAGGTTAGGTGTTGTTTCAATAGGTTGATTTAATAAAAGGGATTCAAACCAAGTCCAAAAATAATTTAAAATGAAGGCACAGATTGCAACCCTCATGCAGTTAAAATATTAAATATTTTTTTTGATGAACCCAACATTTGACACACGGAGGAGTAAGTTCTATAAATAATTTTGTTATGCGATGATATTTTAATGCAATTTAAATATATTTGACTAATTAAAGAATAAAGTAAATTCTGAAAATATTTCTATTTTCTTTAAAAAAAAAAAAAGAGTAGAAACTGAAATAAATTTATCATTTTAAATGTATTAATTTTTGTTCACAACTTAGTTCAACTCGGTTATATTCTCTTTCCAATATCTTGTTGCAATTCTATGATTTATAGGGTTACACTTTCTCCTTTTATACATTTGATGATTTTAATTTTCATTTTGGGGAATTTTTTTTTTGATAATTGCTAGATGTTAGATTAGGATGCGCGGGGAGTTGAACCCTAGCCACCACAATTTACAGTAGGGCACTTAAACCGCCGAAAGGCACGCGCCCTTCTGCGGATTCTGGAGGTGCTCTTTACCAAGCTATCAAAATTTTGAACAAAATGTGTGAACGGAAATTATTTTTGCATAGTTAGTGAATGACAAATGTAGAAATGACACAAGAACTAGTGATATTGACAGATAAAATATGTAATTTTAGCTCATTGATCATTTTACCATTTTTAGACAAATATAGTGTACTTTTGGATTATAAAATATACAGGCTTTACTTAGGTGGTTTGGTAGTGATCCTTCAATTTATAGTTTTGTTTCATTTGGTTAATATTTTATTTCTCATATGTATATGCAAACATGATCTCTCTTTTATGTTGCGTTTGATACATACGAATGTAATAAAGGTGGAAATGGAATGAAAATGAAAATAAAATGACCAATCTTATTCTTTTGTTTGGTTACATCACAAAATAAAATTTTCAGTTTATACTGAATGAAATAATTTTTTAGTTTTGTTAGGCCAATGAATGCCCATTTCATAAGTTTAGTTACGAAATAAATTTTCATTATCTATAATAAAAAGAATGACAATTGTTAGATTTGTGTTTCAAAATTTACTTTTTCTAAATTGATTTTCAAATAAATTCTATAATATTTCAGAATGAACCAAAAACTATCTTCTTGAAAATCGTGAAATTTATCTTCTTTTGTATATAATAAAGTTCATTCGCTTAGTAAATTTTATCACCTTAAAAATTGTGTTCCAAAGTTCGTCATCTTAAACTTCTTGATTCATTAACCTAAGAAGATGAATCTTATTTATTATTAAGCTTTGAAAAACTAAAAAATTAATTAAGTCTTCTCTTGGAGGCCTATATAAGGACCTCATTGGTGTTCACTTGAAGACATAGAAAAGAATCCAAGTATTCTAGTTCTTTACATATAATTCTCTCTATCACTTGGGCATTCAAAAAAGAGGTTAGGTGTTGCACCCAATAGTGTATCGTGCAAATACATCGTGGTTGGATAGAGTTCAAGCTTGGTTGAATCCCGGAGATAGAGCTGTCATTATCTCTTGCATTTTGTAGGAGGCTTCGACTATCTTTAAGAAGCATTCTACGTGCCTCTAAGCCAAGGATTTCTTTTGTTTATTTTCTATGTGCAAGCTGTTATATTTCTAACAATTTGAAGATATATCTCTCTCCAATCTAGCATTGACAAATTCTTTTGGAATTATTGATAGGTGTCGAATGTTGTTCATTCTAGGCCACTAGCTCGTTATTGTTATGTCTTATCATTCCGTTACTTGGTTTTTTATGCAATTTGCATGTCTAAGCATCTTTCAGAAGTTTAATGAAGATATGACCTAACTTTGGTGAATTAACCAAGAAAGTGTTTGTGTCTATCCGAAAAGAGAGAAAAAGAGGAGTTTTTTTAGCAAAAAGTGTCCCCGAAGGGCAAAAATGGTATTTTTCGGAACCGAAACTTCGGGATACATACTAACAAAGTCGAGGGGGTTCAAACGGAGGAAGATTTGGAAAAATGGATTTTCATGTTTTTCCTACGTATAAGCTACGTAGACAGTAAGCAAAAAGTGGCTAGAATAACCATTTCTACACATAAGGCTAGGGAGCTACGCATGGAGCCTACGCTCTACGCTCAAGCGTAGGGGTCAATCGTAGGTCCATAATTTTAGCCAACTTCAGACGACCATATCTTGGTCAAAACATGTCCAAATTGATTGATTCTTAAGTATAAACTCAAGAGCTTGAAGTCAGCTTTTCAACAAAAAAAGGTACGCCTCAATCAAAGTTGCGTAGCTCAAGTTATAATAAAAAGAGTGATACGTATCTGTAGGAAAAAAAATTGAAAATTACAGATTCGGCTAAAAATCTTAGTTTGACCCGAATTGATCCGTTTTGACCCGAATGACTTTGTGTTCGACTCCAACACTTCCAAGCACGTGTATAAGGTGTATCTACATCAGATTAAAGGGGTTTAACTCAGAATTGAAGAGAAACACATCAAAGAGGATTCATACTCATAGTGGGACAAGTCTAATATAAGCAGTACTCTTCTCAACTTCTTCTATAAATACCAAAGTCAAGACCTAGAGATTCAGAGCGGATGATCATGGAGGGCGTTTCTACATCAACGATGCAGTCACCCACCACCATGAGCAACTAAACCGATATCTAGGGTTTTCTAACAAAACCCTAGCCAAGTAATGTAGTTATTTATTTATTTCAATTGTTATGAGGAAAAACTGAAGACCACACATGTGATGATTGTGTAGATCAGAGACCGTAGTTATTTAATATAAGGGGTTTTATATTTGTTATATTCTTCTCTTACATTGAATGAATGTATTATCTCAATCAATCATGTTTATCAGGAGTTCACCAACATATCATGATTTTTTACACAATGGTGCTTAACACCTGAAACCCTAGATTTACACAGGTCATGGCTCGACGAGGTGATATAAACATGCTTTAGTTTAATTTCGTGTTGTAGGAGTATATTAGAGTAAAGTAGATAACATGCACTAATCACACTCTGTTCGGAGATGAGTTGTAGCAAATCAAGTGGACGGTATCCTTTTTGGAACGTATTCGACTATTTGCGGTACAGTTTGATTCATGGTGATGGATCTCCCTTTTACAATTGATCGAGTTGATAGCTATATTATACGATTAGTGGTGGAGTAAGAAAACCCAAGTTTTAATCTCTATTTTTCTTGTCTTAATCTATCTTTACTTGCTTTATTAGTTAATTAATTAACAAATCACAAACAACAAATCATACTTTCATAAATATTCAAGAGTATTACTTTACGAGAGTTCAAAATATGACTTAGTCCCCTGGGTTCGATAACCTTTCTCAAGCCGAACTGTACTACAATACGATTCATGTACTTGCAATACGTAAAACCTTGTCATCAAAATGGTATGTTCTTAAGCACTATTTTTAACCCTGATTGACGTGCATCAATTATTCTAACCGATCTCAATCGGGTTGATGGCAAGAATTATTCTCAGTGGGTTTACAACATGGAGTTCTTATTGAAGCAATCCAAATTATTTTATGTCCTCGCAACCAATCGTTCTATTGTTCCTACTGGTGAGTCTTTCTCTTAACAAAAAGTGAATACTACAACTATTCTGCAATAAAAGTGGGATGATGCTAATGCTACCTGTCGTCATCATATTCTAAATTATCTTTCAGATTCTCCATTATCTCAATTTTCAAAGAAGACAAAAACAGCAAGAGAAGCCTGGGAAACAATCAAGATTGTTTATTTTCCGATGAATCAGGAACCAAAAAGTTTCAAGTCAGCAATTATGTTGATTACAAGATGGTTGATGACAAGCCTATCTTTGATCAAGTCAAGTAATTACAAGGCTTTGTAGACTTTATAGCTGCAGCAACGATGACTATTGATGGAAACTTTCATGTAAGTGTTATCATCTATAAATTACTACCATCATGGAAGGACTACAAAAACAAGTTGATGCATAAGAGGGAAGATTTGTCACTTGATCAGTTGCTCCATCACCTTTGTATTGAGGAAGAATCTTGTAATAGAGATAAGAAAGATGAAGCTCTTGTGAAATCTCATGTTGTTGAAGAGGCAAAGAACAAAGACTTGTCACACAAGAAGTTTGCACCAAAAAGAAAAAATTTCAAAAGAGGGATTGCAACCAAGCCCGAAGTTGGATTCAAGAAAAATGATAAATGGGTTCAAGGTGATAAGAAATTCACTTGCTTTGTATGCAATAAGCTTGGACATGTTGCTAGATTTTTGTAGGCATATAAAGGATATTCCTAACAACCGGTTTAAAGAAAAGGATGAGAAATACGTAGCGGTCATATCTGAAGCAAACATAGCAGGGGAGAAAGCGGACTGGTGGATTGATACTGGTGCAACTCGCCATGTTTGTGGAGACAAAGAGTTATTTATCACTTATGAACTAGTAGGGGACGATCACCATATGTACATGGGAAATGTGTCTATAGCCAAAATTGTTGGAAAATGATCGGTGGAACTTAAGGTCACTTATGGAAAAACTGTTATCCTCTAAAAAGTTCTATAGGTTCCCGACATCTGCAAGAATCTTATCTCAGACAGCCTTCTCACCTCTCATGGATTCAACATGGTCTTTGAATCAGATAAGTTCATTTTATCTAAAAATGGTGTTTTCATTGGAAAATGATATTCCGTCTCTAGTATATGTTTAAGTTGAATATTATCAATAATAATAATGTCATTATTGCTTACTTTGCGGAGTCTTTTGATCTTTGGCATGGTAGATTAGCTCATGTGAATTTTGGTTCTATAAAAACCATAGCCAATCAAGGACTTATTCCTGTTTCTAAAGTTTACCATCAAGAGAAATGCATTGCGTGTAACAAATGTAAAATCACTTGCTCATCTTTTAAAAATGTTGAATGGTCAACTAAAATCCTTGATTTAATTCACACTGACATTTGTGAAATGACAAATGTTCAAACTAGAGATGGTAAACAATATTTCATTACTTTTATTGATGATGCCTCGAGATACACTTATGTTTATATTTTTAGATCAAAAGCTGAAGCATTTGACAAATTTAAAGCTTACAAGGCTGAAGTTGAGAATTTACATAATTGTAAGATCAAGACTTTGAGATCTGATCGGGGAGGAGAATATTCACTTTCCGAGCTTGCCCAATATTGTGAGGAGTTGTTATTCATCACCAATTTTCAGCTCCGAGAACTCCACAACATAATGGAATTGCAGAAAGGAAAAATAGAACACTCACTGAGCATCTAACACAATGCTTAATGCTTTACATCTCAGGTGCTCATCTCAATCTCAGGGGTGATGTTATTCTCACGGCATGTCACATTTAGAATCGTGTACCTCATAAGGCAATCAACAAAACCTCTTATAAAGTATGGAAGGGTTGGAAACTAAATCTGAGTTACATCAAGGTTTGAGGATGTTTTGCTCATGTTCAATTATCACTTCCATCTACTCCAAATGTGTGTCCGCGAGGTACATATTAATATTTTCATTGGGTACTGATAGGTGTCAAATATTAGTCATTTTGACCCCTTAACTCACGATTGTTACGTTCTTTCATTCCATTATTTGGTATTTTTATTACGTTTGCGTGTTAAAGCATGTTTCAGGAGCTTAATAAAGAAATGGAGCTAACTTCGGTAAATTAACTGAAGAGGTGTTCTTTTTATCCAAGAGGAGAGTCAAAGAGGCAGTCTGAGACAAAAATGACTCCTAGAGGGCAAAAATGGCATTTCCATAAGCCGTCATCTTTAGCAAAAAGTATCGTGGATTCAAGACGGTCGTTTTGGTGCATTCACGGAGAAAAGTAATTTTCCATAAAATACCTACGCTTTTGCCTACACTTCCAGTTTCAAAAAGTGGTTGGAAAATACAATTCTATGCTTGGACCTATGCCTAGAGGGTACGCTTGGACCTACGCTAGAAGCGTAGGCCAGCTACACTCCAAGCGTAGGTGCGGTAACTTTTGGTGGTTTTTCGTGGATTTTTCCTGTTTCACCCCTGGATTAATTGGAAGACGTACCTGCAACTCCAGACCTCTATATACATGTATATACACTTATATATATGAGAAGTTAGGGTTTGCATGAGTTTTAAAGTGAAAATACTGAAAAGGGCCTCTCTATGCCATTGCCTATATATACATGATCATACATCAGAGTTATGGGGTTGGTTTTTTGGGAGACTTTCATTCAAAGAGGTTCATTCTTTCAGACTTGCTGCTGTTGAGAGCCATATTCAAATCTAGAGATCCGAAGAAGAAGACCATGGAGAGCGTTTCTACATCAACGATGCAGTCACCTTCTATCATGGCTAACTAACTCGGTATCTAGGGTTTTATAGCGAAACCCTAACCAAGTAATGTAGTTCTTTCATTGTTTTTAATTGTAACGAAGGGAAACTATTGACCATACTATGATGATTGTAGTAGTTAAGAGACCGTACTAATTTGCAATATAATATTATATGTTTGTTCTAAATTCTTCTCTTAGATGGAATGAATATATCATTTTGCACAACTATGATTATTCAATATGAACAGAAACTCGGATGCATTATGGTTTTCTACACATTGGTGGTAATGAAACTTGAAACCCTAGGTTGACACAGGCCGTGCCTTGACGATTTAATATAGACATGCTTTAGTTTATTTTCATGCAGTAGGAGTATATTAGAGTAATATAATTGACATGTACTAGTTAGGTCAGTCATGAGACGGGTTGTCGCGATTCGGTTGATGATACTCCTTTTTGGGGTCGTATTTAACTATTTGCAGTACGACCTAATTCACAGTTATGGATCGCCCTCGTACAATTGATACAGTGATAAACTATATTATGCGATTAGTGGTGGAGTGATGAAAACCCTAGTTTTCTTTCTCATCTGAATCACAACCAATTTAATTTGCTTTTTAGATAATTAATAGTTAAAATAGATAATTTTGTCTTTGACCACCCAAACAAATCATTCTTCAGAAAATACAATTTAGTGTTTTTAAATTATTAGAGTGAACAATCTCAGTCTCTGTGGGATCGATATCCCTTACTCAAGTCATTTGCTATTCTACAATTGATACGTGTGCTTGTGTAGGGTAAAACCTAGCGTCGTTAAGGTGTTGTTTTTAACCACATATTTTGTACACACCTGACGCGCATCAAGTTTTTGGCGCCGTTACTGGGGACTAAGCATTATTCGATAGCTTTAATAGTTTATTTGCATTGCGTTATTGTAGCTATAACTAAAGTTAGATTTTTGTGTGATTGGCAGGTACTCTGAAAAGTAGAAAAGGGAAAAGCGGAGCTTCTAAAGTTGTGTCTGGAACTTTTGTGAGTTTTAGAAATCTAGATTTTCGCATATTAATTCTTGCTTTATTTTCTGTAATTTAGAAGTAGTTAATTTATATTAGATTTTGTTTCAAAAAAAAATTCAAAAAAAATATATAGTTGTTTGAGTAGCGTATGGCCAATAGATCGACTTATTCTAATCTAAATACTGCGTTAGTCATTTACGATCCTGAGATAAAAAAGACTCTCCGTCGTTTACGTGGATCTATTGGAGAGCATCATCGTCAGTAAAAAGAAGCAATGGCTGACCAAAGAACATACCAACAAAGGCTAACAGAGACATCACTGAAAGGATATTACGCGCCTGATGCGTACGACTCCTATGCTGATTTTCCGGAGGAAGAAGGAGCGAAACATTTTGAGATCAAGACAAACATGATAAATATGCTTCCAAAATTTTCAGGCCTTAGAATAGAGGACCCATACCAGCACATCAATGATTTCCTAAATGTAGTCTCTATTGTTAGGTTTGACAATTTGCCCAAAAATGACTTGCGAGTGAGATAATTCCCTTGGTCATTGAAAGAGAGAGCTAAAAGATGGTATATCAAATTAGCAAAAGAAATTAAAATTGATTGGGAAACCCTTAAGAGATAATTCATAGAAAAGCATTATTCCATAGGAAAGACCTCTAAAGTACAAGATGCAATCAAAAGCTTTAGGCAGTTACCTGGTGAGCATTTTCATGATGCATGGGAAAGATATAATGAAATTTTGTATGAGTGTCCCCATCATAGGTTTTCTGAACAAGATATTGCTAAAAATTTCTACATGGGACTTGGAGAAGCGCATAAGACTTTGATAGATGCGGCCACACAAGGTCAATTTATTTTGAAGCCAGCTAAAGAAATTTTGGAGATATTTGATAATATCAGTGAAAACATAATTCAATATCAATCTGAGTTGAGGTCTAGATGTGGACAATAGGATAGGAGATCTGAGAAATCGTATGTTGTAGAGCATGATGATGTGAGAGATACCATGACATTGTTTGGAGAGAAATTAGAGAGAATTGAAAATTTTATGCAGCGAAGTTATTCCCCTCCTAGAGAGACGTTTGAAGTCAAAGCTGAGTATACCCAACATGAGTGTCAGGAGATAATGGTCGTTGATGCCAACGCATCGTGAAACTATTCCAATAATGCTCATTTCACCAATTTATACACCTCCAATGCCAAAAATCACCCACTCCTGTCTTACAAATCTACCAATGTAGAGAATCCACCACTAAAGTTCCAACAATGGCAATCTTCCAATCAACAGCCAAGATTCACAGAAAGATAGCAATCATATAACCCACAACCGAGGTTCATTAAAAGACAACAATCATATAACTAACAGCCAAGGTTCCAACAGAGTCAACAATCATTCGACTCACAACCAACAATCATGGCTAGAAATTCTCAATCCAATTACCAACCCAGAACATCCAATAATTCCCAATCTCTTCAGCCATTCAATAATTCCTAAGATCTTCAGCCATTCAATAACAATCAAGTTGTGCAGCCATATCATTACCAAACCTAGATTCAAAGAAGCTAAACTCCTCCACCCGATTTCCAGACTAATAGGTTAGAACAAGGTATACTGGATATTCATAACAATCTAGGTATTCATACCCAATCATTAACACAACTACATATGCAGATGGGCCAAATGGCTAATTAGAGGAATGTGAGAGAGCCAAGAAGATTGCTTAGTCAGCCGATCGCTAACCCAAGGCCACAACAAGCACTAGAGCTCGGATCATTTGTCAATGAACCTAATAAAACGGTTCAAGCAATCACGACTCTAAGAAGTGGTAGGGAAGTGGAGAGTAGAGTTGAGGAGGAGCATGAAGAGAGGTTGTGGAGAAGAAATAAGGAAGAACAAACACAGAAAAAGGAAGTTGAAGAAGAACAGAGGAAAGAAGCTGCAAAAAAATAGGCTGAAAAAGTTCAGAAGGATAAACCATCAGTAAAAGACAATGTTGATCAGACATTACTTGAAGAGTCCGACAGGGCAAGTTACGAGGAGGCACCACCATTTCCTCAGCGTCTTAGAGAGCCGACAAAGTATGGAAAGTTGAAAGAATCTGATATATTGGAAACATTCCGACAAGTCAAGATTAATTTACCTCTCTTAGATATAATCGCCCAAATATCGCCTTACGCTAAATTTTTCAAGGATCTTCGCACCCAGAAGCAAAGGAGCAGAGCAAAGAATCCAACAAAAATACTATTGACTGAGTAAGTGAGTTCATTACTTTTAAGTGATACTCCACCTAAGAGGAAAGATCCCGGTTCTCCCACTATTCCATGTGTCATTGGTGACTAGGAAATTGGTAGAGCTCTTATTGATCTAGGTGCGAGTATTAACTTGCTTCCTTATTCAGTCTACCAATAGCTAGGGTTAGGTGAGCTCAGCCCCACTGAGGTCGTACTTCAATTTGCTGATCGATCAATTAAATAGGCAAGATGAGTGCTTGAAGATGTCATTGTTCAAGTGGACAAGTTTTATTTTCTTGTTGATTTTGTAGTCCTGGATACAGAACCTGTCCCTGACTCAAAGAAGCACATTCTAGTAATATTGGGAATACCATTCTTAACTATGGTAAATGCATGTATCAATTGCAGAACCAGAGCCATGGATCTGAGCTTTGGAAATATGAAGGTCAAAAAGGTCAGAATGAATGTGTTCGAAGGAAGCCACCAATTGCCTAAATCTGGGGAATGTTTTCAGATTAATGAGTGCGATGAACTGGATGATATCATAGCAGATTTTTCAACTCAAATCCTGGAGAGAGATGAGATAGTCATTTATGACTAGAGAATGGCCAGATGAGGAAGTTGTTGATTGGGAGACATGCTGAAAGTTGCAAAATGAAGAGCTGGATGCGATGAAGACTACTTTATATATTCAACTATGGCGGGAGCCGGTTGAACCGCTCCCGATAGTTTCAAATATTCCACCAATTCCCTCCTTAACTACTCCTCCTACCTTGGAACTCAGGGACCTGCTTGAAAATTTGAAATATGTTTTCTTAGGACCCGGTGAGACTTTTTCAGTGATTGTATATTCAAAATTGACAGAAAAATAAGAATCAAGTCTAGTCGCGGTTCTGAGTGAGAACAAATAGGCAATTGGATGGAGCATTGCTGATTTGAAAGGAATAGACCCCTCGATTTTCATGCATCGCATACATCTTGAGGAGGATGCAAAACCATCAAGGGAAATGCAACGAAAGCTGAATCCAAATATGAAAGAGGTGGTGATGAAAGAAGTGGTGAAATTACTAAACGCGGGTATCATTTACCCCATTTCTGATAACACATGGGTAAGTCCAACTCATGCGGTGCTGAAGAAGTCGGGCATCACAGTGGTGCCAAACTCAAAAGGTGAGCTAATTCCACAACGTATGACCATAGGATGGCGTGTGTGTATTGATTATAGAAAGCTCAGCCTAAACACTAGGAATGATCATTTTTTGTTACCATTTATTGATAAAATCCTGGAGAGGTTAGTTGGGTAGAGCTACTACTGCTTTCTGGATGGGTATTTTGGCTACAATCAGGTGGCGATTGATCATGTTGATCAGGAGAAAATCACTTTTACTTGTCCATATGACACGTTTACTTATAGACGGATGCCGTTTGGTTTGTGTAATGCACCAACAACATTCCAACGATGTATGATGTCTATCTTCTCTGACATGGTAGAGAAATTTCTTGAAGTATTCATGAATGACTTCTCAGTTTTTGGGGAAACCTTTGAAGACTGTTTAAAACATCTAGAACTGATACTTAAGAGATACAAGGAGACGAATCTGATCCTAAGTTGGGAAAAGAGCCATTTTATGGTTCAAGAGGGGATAGTACTGGGCCATATTATATCTAAGCGAGGGATAGAGGTAGATAAAGCAAAAGTTGAATTAATTTCAAAACTGCCTCATCTCACATCTATTAAGAAAATACGCTCTTTTCTGGGCCACGCCGGGTTTTACCGAAGGTTTATTAAAGATTTTAGTAAAATTGCCCAGCCGTTATGCAACCTATTGGCTAAGGACAAAACTTTTTCCTTTGACGAAGAGTGCCTTCATGCTTTTGAGGAATTGCGTACTCAACTTTCATCAGCTCCGATTATTCATCTGCCAGATTGGTCTCTACCATTTGAGCTCATGTGTGATGCTTCTGACTATCCATAGGAACTGTGTTGGGTCAGAGAAAAGATAAGTTGTCGTATGCTATTTACTATGCCAGTAGGACTTTGAATGAAACTCAAATGAACTACACAACTACCAAAAATGAGTTGCTGGCAGTTGTCTTTGCCTTGGATAAATTCCGATCATACCTATTGGGCACCGAGGTTGTTGTTTACTCGGATCATGCCGTACTGAGGTATTTGTTGACGAAGAATGACTTTAAGCCCTGACTTATTCGGTGGATTCTGTTGCTATAAGGATTCGACCTGGAAATCAAAGATAAGAAGGGTTCAGAGAATGTTGTTGCGGATCATTTGTCAAGGATTATTGTTAAATCCACAAAGGAAATTACTCCTCTTAAGGATTATTTCCCGGATGAACATCTGTTTAATGTAGCTATGGTGGAACAAGCACCATGGTATGCTGAAATTTTCAATTATAAAGCCACATGTCGAATCCCAAAAGGATGGTCTAAGAATGAGAAAGACCGATTCTTCAGCCAAGTCAAATTCTATATATGGGATAATCTGCATTTGTACAAGTATTGCTCTGATCAGATTATCAGAAAATGCATTCTCGAGAGTGAGGTGCAAAGCATACTAACATTTCGTCACACGCTGGAGTGTGGAGGGCATTTCGGAGCTCAGAAGATAACCCACAAGGTGTTGTAGAGTGGATTTTATTGGCCTTCTATATTCAAGGATGATTTCGAGTTCTGCAAGGCATGTCTGCGATGTCAAAAGCTTGGATCCATATCTCGACGAGACATGATGCCTTTAATCCCAATTCTGATCGTAGAGTTATTTGATGTGTGGGGTATTGATTTCCTGGGACCATTTCCAAAAACAGACAAGAAAGAGTATATACTTGTGGGGGTTGATTATGTTTCAAAATGGGTAGAAGCAATAGCTACAAAGCGTGCTGACTATGATGTGGTGGAAGAGTTTGTAAAATCAAACATTTTCTCACGATTTGGTATGCCAAGAGTTTAGATCAGTGATGGTGGAAGCCATTTTGATAACCAGTTTCTTCCTGCTCTATGTGAGAAGTACGGTGTCACTTATAGAATTGGTATGCCATATCACCCCCAATCACAAGGTAAAGTGTAGATTTCTAATAGGGAGATTAAAAATATCTTGGAGAAAATGGTGCGTCCAGATTTTAAGGATTGGTCTCGAAGGCTAAATAAAGCACTTTGGGCGTACAGGACTGCGTTTAAGACACCAATTGGTATGTCGCCATATCGTCTTGTGTATGGTAAAGCGTGTCATCTCCCTGAAGAGCTGGAACACCGAGCATATTGGGCTATTCGAAGACTGAATTTTGATTTAAAAAAATCCGGTGCACAGCGGAAACTCCAACTTCAAGAGCTTGAGGAGTTGAGAAATAATGCATATGAAAACTCGCGGATTTATAAGGCTCGAACAAAAGCGTTTCATGATAAACATATTAGAAAGAAAGTTTTTGAGCCCGACCAAAAAGTCTAGCTGTTTAATTCGAGACTCAAGTTGTTTCCTGGTAAACTCTAATAGAGATGGGATGTGCCATACAAGATTACGAAGTTTTTCCCCCATGGGGCAGTGGAGCTCGATGATCCTGACATTGGAAAGAAGTTTTTCGTGAATGGGAAAAGATTGAAGAATTATATAGAGGTTCAACCAGCCGAGTATGTGGTAGAAACGATCGATCTAACTGAACTACCACCCAAGCTGGAGAAGCTTGATTTAGAGTATTGAAAGGTAGCAACGTCGCACCAACGACGTTAAATATTGGTACTAGGAGATGAAAAGTAGCTTTTGAGCCTAGTTTGTATTTGTAGACGGTAATTTAGTTATTTCAGTATTTAAAATCAAGTATGTAAAAATGAGTCGCAAGGCCATCATCATTTGAGTAGGAAGTGTAAATTGAGCCTAGGAAGCATTGAGAATGCATGGAGTTGAAGACGGGATGAGAAAACGACAAAAGAAAAAAATTAATTATGAGCCATGGGGAGCGTAGGTCCAGCTATGCTTGAAGCGTAGCTACAGGCCTGTTATAAACAGGACCTGTCAGCGGTTCCCCCCCCCCCCCCCCCCCCCCCCCAATTCTATTCAAACTCTTATTTCTCTCTCAATTATCCACCAATCTTTATGAGGTTTGATTCTACCATTTGTTCATCTGATTCCTCATCATTCTTTGCCAGCGGATCGTCAGATTAGTTGGTGATTCGTCCAGATTCACGTGAAGAACTCGAAAAGTCTCCGAAACTCAATTTTTGGAAAATCATCGTTTCTCTCAATTTGGTGAGTTTTGTTCCATTATTTTGATTTCATATGACTTATTTTACTATTCTAAACTAGTATTGACAAACGAGTCTGATCAAAATCGTGTGTTGATCCATTTTCCAAAAAGTAAAGTTTTTCGACTTTGAAAACGGATTAAATATCGAATTTTTGGAACGATGGCTTGTTTAATTGTCATATTGGATATATTTAGATATAGTTTGAGTTCGATTCGGTGTTTGGTTCATTATCGCTTACTTTTTGAAAATTCCCTATTGTAGGCATGGCATAGACCAAGTTGTTAACGAGATGAGTGGCTCAGGCTGTAGTTGCGGCTATTCCACCGGTGCGACAGAGGTCGAGATCGTCATCTCCTGCACTGTCCCCTATTCATCGCCGGAGTACACGCGGTAGGAGACCACAGTATGTCAACTCGGCATCCTCGTCTGTTGAGGCAGAGGTGCCAGAGAGTTCCATACAGGGACGCGACATCCTTTTACCACATGGTTGCCTTGTTGTTGATCCAGTTGCTCCACAGGCACCATCACCGCCACTTGTGCCTGAGTCGCACGCTGAGGAGATGGAGGAGTATACTGAGAGTGATGGTGTGAGGCAGGGGGATGATGCCAAGCAGGAGAAGGACTCCGCTCAAGGCGATGATCGAGCAGATAAAAGGGTACCGGAGCTGCCTGTGGAGGGTGACCCTGGAGTTTTGACTACATTTTTACTTGTGCCCCTGACAACATCGGTATAGGATTTACTAGACCAGGCGATCCGGAAGGGGTATCAGCAGGAACATATATACTTATTGAGGATATTTTAGGGATTATAGCCTGTCCCCACTTAGACGATCGACCGGTTGTGGGACCAATGTTTATTACCTATTCTTGCCCCGTCTACTCCTTATATTTACGATGATATGATCCGAGAGGCCTGGCTACATATACACCATTTCAGCAGGGGGTTGAGACTACAGATAGTGGTTTGAGGTACTAAGATTGAGATTACTCCCCAGACTATTGCTGAGGGGTGGGGTATTCTGGACGAGTGTCCACCCGAGCTAGCTACTGAGCTCCCACCTATGCCTAAGATACTCCCATCTATTTTTGAGATTGTTGCACTTCAGACTGCGGGGCAGTGGGCTGATACACATCGGAACTGCACGAAGAATGCGAACTATCACCCATGCTTTGGTTTTGGGATGTTATAGTCCGATCCCAGATTCTACCGAACAACCATACCACCATGTGTTATGCGCCATTTTTGGCCCTCCACTGTGCTTTCGAGTTTGGGCGGTGGATTTCTATCCCACGGATATTGTGGGAGGGCCTATATACACATTATATTTATCTGCGCAAGGAGACTAAGGTTGGTCATCGTCTGTTTCTCATTCAATTCCCATGCTTGGTGATGAAGATTATGCTGGATACCGGGATTGAGATGGATGTGGGTGAGCGAAACAGATTCAGAGAGGGTACCCCGTATACCAGAGGGATATAGACTGGTGTTTGGACCAGGTTGTATGGAGATGCTATTATGAGGCAGAAACCGAGATTCGGCATATTACCAGCCCCAGATCCATAGGCCTAGGCGCAGGATGATGACGTTGGTCAGGCTGATGCGGGTATGGCTCAGGATGCTGAGGCTGCTGACGAGGCTGAGATGCCACAGATGACGGTTGTTGAGGATGAGGTTGTATTGCCAGAGGCAATTACGGGTTGTACTGTTACTCTGTCCCAAGCACAGTTTGATGCTCTTATTGCATGGATGCAGGGGTTAGAGCAGTCATTGATAGAGGAGAGATAAGTTCGGCAGTGTGAGATAGTGCATCGTCGGATAAATCAGAGGCGGTTATTTCATCAGTTTGACTGTATGAGTTAGTATATGGGTATGCAGATTCCACCTACACCACTGACCTCTAATGATGAGGCTTAGTTTAGTTTTAGTTAGGTTTTTGTTTTTCTTTTAGTTCATTTTTATACGTTGGAGATAAATTATCTAGCGAGTAGTTTTGTATAGGGCTTCATGTGACCGCTTGGGCGATTATTTTCTAAATGTTTTTATTATTTTCTTAGTTTATAAAATATCATGTTTTCCTGATCAATCGTATTGAGTTGGATATATCCTAGAATTTTTACGCGTATTTTACATGTGCTGATAGTTTGAATTCTTTCAAAATTTTATATCGCACTATGCGGACATTTGTGCGTTTAAGTTTAAGGGTGTAAATGTGTTGGATTGATCAAAATAGTGTATTTAAAAATATATATATATATATATATATATATTTCAGGCTAAGCCTAAGCTTCAAAGCATAGGCTACCCTACGCTTAAAGTGTAGGGTATCACGAGGTATTATTTTGAATTTTAAAATTTTGACCCGTTTGCGGGGTGTTTTGGCCTGGTTTGTACTTGTACTTATATTAGGATTTGTTTAAGTTATTTTTAGGATTTTTTGTAGATTTTTTGTAAATTTTTAGGGTAATCCTAGTTCGATAAGGAAGTGGAATAAAAATACAAGTTCGAGTTAGATTATTCATTGCTTCCACTTTCCTAGTCAGCCAAGGGTTTTAAATCTTTTTCCTCTTTGATTCTATATCATCCATCTAGAAATACATCCATAGAGTAAACACAATTCACAATTCACAATTCTCAAGGGTTGAGCATTAAAGTTAGATATTCTTCTGTCTATCTCAAGGGGGTTAGTATGGATAATGCAAATGAAGATTATTTTGACCCGGAGGAATTCGTAGAAGGAACAACACCATATGTGGGCCTCCCTGGTAACTGTGGAGGCAAAATCTAAAGAAAGAATGAAGGATCAGAAGTCTTAACAATCCAGACCACCCCAATCAACTTCATCCTCCAAACAGCTTGACAAACGTCAACGAACATAGGAAAGAACAACTCCGCTCAAGACCAACCTAGGAAAACTCTTCCAAGAAAATAAGAGCAAAGGGATCTTCAGGCCCCCTCCACCAATTAGACAACCGATGGAGCTGAGGGATATGACCAAACATTGCACCTTCCATAGTGAGTATGGGCATCATACAAATG
This sequence comes from Cornus suecica, assembly GCA_963922005.1. NCBI lineage: Eukaryota > Viridiplantae > Streptophyta > Magnoliopsida > Cornales > Cornaceae > Cornus > Cornus suecica. The sequence continues at coordinate 16,976,840 of OY998241.1, forward strand.
ATTGCAGGAACCTCCGACAAGTGAAGGCAATGATCGCCAAATGGGAGCTTGTAGACTACCTGATAAAGGACCAGTTAAGGTCAGACAGATCAAATCGAGCACCACAGAACAACTAGTTAGGGTCATCCACATGGTCCAAGGAGGCGAAGAGGACGTTGATTCCAAGGGAAGTTGAAGATCAAAACTACGCCAGACACACAAACTCAGGCGTGTCGGTGAAATTTGTCAAACATCCATCAGACCTCTGGTAATTACTCTTCTTGTGGCTAACTATCTGATCAGGCATGTGATGATAGATACATACAGCAACACCAACATCATGACCAAATGGGCTTTCGACAAGATCAGGATTTATATGTCACAGCTGTGCCCGACTCGGATCCCTCTGGCTAGTTTTGACGGATGACGTGTGGAGCCAATCAGAATAGTCCAACTGTCAGTATCAGCCACACGGCGAACCCTGAAGGAAATTTTTGTGGTGGTGGATGTCAAGCCATCATACAACCTACTGATGGGACGAGGCTGGATCTATCGGATGCAAGGAGTTCCTTCAACTATCCATCAGGTTATGCAGTGTCTTGACCCGAATGGGGTAGATGTGACAGAAATCCCTGGAGACCAAGTAGCAGTAAAGGAATGCTACTCGGTAACTCTGAAGAGTCTGAATCCTAGAAACAAACAAGTCATGGAAGAGTCAGAGAGACCCCCATATAACGAGAAATAACAATTATAGACAGACCCTTCCGACGAGGGTTAGGAAATCCAGGCGACTACAGAGCCCTTAGAAAAGGTGAACATCAGTCAGACGGGCCACACTAAAGTCACATTCATTGGTTCATTCCTCCAGAAAGAAGAAAAGAACAAGTTGACCCATTTCCTCCAATTAAATTCAGACATCTTCTCCTGGTCTCACCTTGATATGCCAGGCATAGATCCCTCAGTCGCTCAGCATAACTTGAATGTGGATCCAGAGATCAGACCGGTGAGGCAAAAACAGAGGAGGTTTGGTATAGAAAAGAACCAAATTATATTAGAGGAGGTGGGAAAGTTGCTGGAAGCTGGATTCATAAGAGAAGTCAAATATCTATCATGGCTATCAAATGTAGTGGTGGTCAGGAAGAAGAATAGGAAATGGAGAGTCTGCGTAGACTTCACCAACTTAAACAAAGCCTGCCCGAATGATTGTTTTCCTTTGCCAAAGATAGATCAGATGGTTGATGCCACAGCAGGATATGAGAGAATTTCATTCCTTGATGCATATTCCGGCTACAATCAAATTCCGATGAACCAGGCTGATGAGGAGAAAACATCCTTCATCACCGAAGAAGGTACGTACTATTATAAAGTAATGCCCTTCAGATTTTAAAATACAGGTGCCACTTACCAGAGGCTGGTCAGAAGAATATTCAAAAGTCAGATGGGGTCACGGTCGAAGCCTACATAGATGACACAGTGGTAAAAAAAAGAAGGAAAGATGAGCACCTTCAACATCTCGAAGAAGTGTTCGATGCACTCACGAAATATGGGATGAAGCTCAACCCTACCAAGTGTTCGTTCGGGGTCTCATCCGAGCAATTCCTTGGCCATATCATCAATCGAATGGGAATTGAGGCCAACCCCTCACAAGTCAGGGCTCTGATAAGCTATGAAGAGCCAAAAACACAGAAAGAGGTCCAGATTCTGATAGGAAGAGTAGTTGTACTGAGCCGATTTGTATCCCGAATGACAGATAGATGCACGACATTCTTTCAATTAATCAGAGGAGGAAAATGAAGTATATGGGGACCAGAACAAGCCGAAGCTCTTTAAAAATTGAAGCAGTATCTCCAAAATCCACCAATCCTGACCTCACCGAGCCTTGCAGAGCCATTACATATCTACCTGGCGATATCAGCAGCTTCAACTGGTGCGGCGTTGGTGAAGGGTGACAAAAAATGCCAAAAGCCAGTCTTCTTCAGCATCAAATCTTTATCCAATGTCGAAACTAGATATACTATGGCGGAACGAGTCGTTCTGTCATTGATCAATGCAAAAAGATGCTTGAGGCACTATTTTGAGACTCATCCAATAGTGGTGCCAACCGCCCTGCCCATAAGAGACATTATGGCTAAGCTGTACTTGACTGGGAGAATCACCAGATGGGCACTAGAGCTCGGAACATTCGACATTACATATGTGCCAAGAACAGCTGTTAAGGGTCAACCTTTAACTGACTTTCTGCTCGAAGCTGAATGTGACACCCCCAAATTTTCATGCATAGGTTGGCCAGGCCCATACAAAGAAAACTGAGAGTGTCTGTAATTGATAACATAAGCACAGAAGAGAAGACATAAAATTGAAATATAATAATAACAACAATAACAAAATAAGGATCCAACTTATACATGAAGAAGACCACCCCCAATACATCCTTAAATAAAATAAGTCTCACACAGTACAACATGGAAATCCCATAAACATGGACCCCTAGAAACACACTTAAAAGAAATACAACATATGTCATTTATCAGATCCTACCCTGGAGTGGAAAGGAAAATATGATAGAACCGGACGGATAAATATGAAGTCCTCAACCCTGCTGGTGAAACTGCCGAGGACCTGAAATAACAAAAATGTGGGTTAAACCCACGAGCAAGTACAACTCTACATGATCCCAAGCAGAGTACCAGAATCCATCCCCTTTCCTAGTGACACCTAATCCCAAAATTATATTATAAAATAATAATATATTTAACTATAACCATAGTCACTAATATACTACCATTTAATATAATTATGTTTATAAATTCCTTACATTAATTTGATGTTTCCATACAACATTCATGCCTTACCATAACCACGTACCCGACAACTCACCCATGCCGTGACAACTCACCCATATCCCGTGGTACTAGTTAGACTGCAGTAATAGTCAGCCTCTTTGTGGTTCCTTATAAATCTCCAAAACATAGTCATTTAATTTAAATCTTATGATTTTATGAATTTATTAATTCACTCGTATTATTTATTCGGGAACGAATAACAATTTAAGAGGTCGAGCCTGGGGGGTCCAGGGGGGTGGCGTGACCATTACTTGAGCACCCCCTTGGCGGGGTCTGGGGCAACGCCCCAACGCCAAGGTATACGGTATTTTGTACGGTCGAAACTATTCATTTATACGGTCAAAAATACGTAATCCAGTATAATTCGTGAAACACATAATAACAATATAAATCAATGTCCAGAGTCTGATAACAAAGAAAATAGAGAAAAACAATTACATAAATATGCAATATTTTTCTAATAACAGTTTTGAAATCTTTGTCAACATTGAAATCTAAAATATTTCTGTATTCAGATATTTATACTTAGTTCCAACCGTATACACCTTGTCAGAATCATACCAGCAAGACACATAATCACGAATCCATACATGTATATCTACGCATGGTAAAAGCAGATTTGTACGTATAGCTAGATATAAACATAGTCTCATGCATATATCAATATATCACCACAAATCTCTATGTATATACAAGATCTATACATATAATCATGGATCTGTACATATATGTATAACCAGAATATAAATCATCATATATATATATGAATATAAATATAAACAGATTTGTACATATATATCTATATAAGTCTACTAATCTCTACCTATATGCAAGATCTGTACATATGATCATGGATTTATACATATACATATAAACATAATATATATCATCACATAAATAAACATTAATATGAACCTACTCTAACAGATCTATACATAAATGCATATATAAATCCACGAATCTCTACATATATACAAGATCTATATATATACTTACGGATCTATACATATATGTATAAACATAATATATATCATCACATAAATAAACATGAACATGAACATACTCTAACAGATCTATACATATATACCTATATAAATCCATGAATCTTTACATATATACAATATCTATATATATACTTACGGATCTATACATATATGTATAAACAAAATATATATCATCACATAAATAAATATGAACATGAACATACTCTAACAGATCTATACATATATGCCTATATAAATCCACGAATCTCTGCATATATACAAGATCTATATATATACTTACGGATCTATACATATATGTATAAACAGAATATATAAAAGTCATATATGAACATGATTTACACATACATATACATATATGAAAAATATTATCTAGCAGATTATAGATGCATAAAGTAAAGGCTACGAAATTTCAGTACAAAGAGTAAGAGTAGAACATATGTCTTGCCTGTAATGTAGAGCTGAATCCACCACAAGTACAGATCCAAACCAATTCTAAGCTCTCAACCCTCACAATTTCGGGAATAATTGATGAAGAAGAAGAAGTAGTAGAAGAAATGAGATGGGGGCTAGATCTAAAGTTAAGGATGCTTATATATAAGAGGCTAGGGTTAGGGAATTGTCCAAACTATCCTTGTGTTATGCATAAATCACCAACCTTGCCCCCCTTCAGCTCACATAATTACATTATGACCTACTAGACTTAAAAAGACTAAGAAAACCTCATTCAATAATTTAAGCACCCAATATGCCATCTGAAATAATTAAGGAAATAAATACCCATTAAATACAGGGTATTACATTCTAGCCCCCTAATAATGGAATTTCGTCCCCGGAATTCAGCTAATCTGACGAGGTGTATACGGTTGGAACTAAGTATAAATATCTGAATACAGAAATATTTTAGATTTCAATGTTGACAAAGATTTCAAAACTGTTATTAGAAAAATATTGCATATTTATGTAATTTTTTTCTCTATTTTCTTTATTATCAGACTCTGGACATTGATTTATAATGTTATTATGTGTTTCACGAATTATATTGGATTACGTATTTTCGACCGTATAAATGAATAGTTTCGACCGTACAAAATACCGTATACCATGGCGTTGGGGCGCTGCCCCAGACCCCGCCAGGGGGGCGCTCAAGTAATGGTTGCGCCCCCACCCCTAGACCCCCCCAGGCTCAACCTCTTAAATTGTTATTCGTTCCCGAATAAATAATATGAGTGAATTAATAAATTCATAAAATCATAAGATTTAAATTAAATGACTATGTTTTGGATATTTATAAGGAACCACAAAGAGGCTGACTATTACTGCAGTCTAACTAGTACCACGGGACATGGGTGAGTTGTCACGGCATGGGTGAGTTGTCGGGTACGTGGTTATGGTAAGGCATGAATGTTGTATGGAAACATCAAATTAATGTAAGGAATTTATAAACATAATTATATTAAATGGTAGTATATTAGTGACTATGGTTATAGTTAAATATATTATTATTTTATAATATAATTTTGGGATTAGGTGTCACTAGGAAAGGGGATGGATTCTGGTACTCTGCTTGGGATCATGTAGAGTTGTACTTGCTCGTGGGTTTAACCCACATTTTTGTTGTTTCAGGTCCTCGGCAGTTTCACCAGCAGGGTTGAGGACTTCATATTTATCCGTCCGGTTCTATCATATTTTCCTTTCCACTCCAGGGTAGGATCTGATAAATGACATATGTTGTATTTCTTTTAAGTGTGTTTCTAGGGGTCCATGTTTATGGGATTTCCATGTTGTACTGTGTGAGACTTATTTTATTTAAGGATGTATTGGGGGTGGTCTTCTTCATGTATAAGTTGGATCCTTATTTTGTTATTGTTGTTATTATTATATTTCGATTTTATGTCTTCTCTTTTGTGCTTATGTTATCAATTACAGACACTCCCAGTTTTCTTTGTATGGGCCTGGCCAACCAATGCATGGAAATTTGGGGGTGTCACACTGAACCTGAATCAATTTTGACAGAACCAGATGAACCTGAGTGGACACTTATTGTAGATGGGTCAGTCGGATTAGCGGGGTCAAGAATTGGACTCGAAATTATAACACCAGATGGAACCCGTATCCAACAATCAATCCATCTGGAGTTTCCTGCCACTAATAATGAAGCTGAGTACAAAACGGTCTTAGCAGGATTACGACTCGCTCAGAGCCTCTATATCCAACGACTCCGGATATTTAGTGACTCAAAGCTAGTAGTCAAGAAAGTTTAAAGCGAATATGACATGGGAGAAAAGTTGCAACCCTACAGGAAGTTGGCTCAGAGGGAGTTAGACAGATTGGAGCAGTACACCCTCAATCAGATTCCCAGAGGGGAAAATGAAAATGCAGATAGACTAGCTAATATGGCATCAATCAATGATCAGAATCTGACCAGAGTCGCCCCGATCGACTACCTTGATGTCCCGAGCATTCAACAACCATATATCGTGTGCATAATACCGTGGGAACCGAGTTGGATGGACCCTATAGTAGAATATCTAAGGAATGGCATCCTTCCAGACGATAAAGCAAAAGCTCAGAAAATCTGCATGAAATCAGCCAGATATGCCTTGCTGAATGGGCAACTTTACAGAAGGTCCTTTGGTGGTCCATACCTTCGGTGTCTCACACTTTCGGAGACATCAGCAATAATGAAATAAATCACTCTAGAGGACGAGCGCTGGCCTATAAAGTCCCAAGTCAGGGGTATTTATGGCCTTATCTCTCTCAAGATACTGAAACTTATGTCAGAAGGTGCAAGAAATGTTAGTTCCATAGAGATAACATCCACCCACCACCAGAGTTACTAAATCCCATTTTTAGCCCACATCCATTTGTGCAATGGGGGATCGTGCGATAGGGCCACTTCCAATGGCCCTTAGAACAGTAAATCAAGCTCTAATAACAACTGATTATTTCATGAAATGGGTTGAGGCGGTGTCCTATTCCACCATCACTCATAGACACGTGATCAAGTTCATATGGACAAACATCATCTGCAGAATCGGGGTGCCGAGGGTGATAGTAATCAACAACGGAATGAATCTAGATAATTGGTGGACCAGGAAGTTCTGCAAAGAACATAGAATTCAGCTAAAAACTTCATCAGTTGCATACCCTCAAGGCAACGGGGCAGGCCGAGAGATCCAATAGGACAATACTAAATACCCTAAAGAAGAAGCTAGAAGATCTTAAGGGCGCGTGGCCGGATAAACTTCTAGAGGTACTCTGGTCTTATAGAACCACATTAAGACTCCCCATAGGGCAAACACCATTCTCGATGGCTTATGGAACAGAAACAGTCATTCCAACAGAGCAAGTGGTACCGACTGCCAGAACGGAACTGTATTAAGAAGAGCTGAACAACCAACAACTTGTTGATGGCTGGATCTGCTCGAAGAGAAACGATACCAAGCCACTATTAAACTGGCAACCTACCATCAGAGGGTCAGGAATGCCTTCAACAAGAAAGTCAGAAGGTGTGAATTCCAGGTTGGTGATATGGTTCTAAGAAAGAAAATCAGATTAGTCGGTAAACTCAGGGAGAATTGGGAAGGGCCATACACAATCATCGAAGTCATAGGATGCGGGGCTTACCGACTCAGGCATAATGATGACAATATGGAACCAAATTCACAGAATGCCTCACGACTGAAGAGGTATTATCCTTAACAAGCCCATTTCATTTTCTGAATAAAATAAATAGGCGGAGGTACTCAAGCCTAGCTTTATTTCTGTGTTTTAAATTTCCAAGTTTGGTATTTTTGCTGAGCCAGATCATGCTATTTTTTAATTCCTTCATCATAATAAAAGATCATCATCCTTTATTTTATAATGAGTCGGAATAGCAAAAATCGAATAAAATCCCAAGTATGGGATCAACATAGGCATAATAGCCTAACCATACTAAAAGAGGAACAAAATGAAAAATATTTCCTAAGTGTTGAAATGACATAGGCAAATAGCTTGATTCACACTGCCAGAGGAACAAAATGAAAAATATTTCCTAAGTATTGAAATGACATAGGCAAATAGCCTGATTCACACTGCCAGAGGAACAAAATGAAAAATATTTCCTAAGTGTTGAAATGACATATGCAAATAGCCTAATTCACACTGCCAAAGGAATAAAATATTTCCTAAGTGTTGAAATGACATAGGCAAATAGCCTGATTCACACTGCTAGAGGAATAAAATGAAAAATATTTCCTAAGTGTTGAAATGATAGAGGCAAATAGGCTGATTCACACTGCCAGAGGAATAAAATGAAAAATATTTCCTAAGTGTTGAAATAACAGAGGCAAATGGCTAATTTACACTACCAGAGGAACAAAATGAATGATGAGATGACAGAGATAAATAATCTGATTCACAAAATGAAAAATATTTCTTAAATAATAAAATGACAGAGGGAGGTATAGGCAATCAAAACCATTGCTGTCATTTGGATATTACAAAATCGCCCGAAGGGCACAATAAAAAAAAATTACAATATTGGACAAAAAATAAGAATAGAAAAAACCTAAGTATGGCTTGGACCGCTGAAGTCCTTCCTGAACAAGTCGACATGTTGGGTCGGAGGGAAGAATTCCACAGAAGGGTTGAGAGGGTCAGCAGAAAAATATCCCTTGATAAATTCAGTGAAGAGATTTTGAGCATGACTAGCTTCAGGACTGACGTAAGGCTTCTTGACCCCTAAGAAAACATCCATGGCATCGGGGTCCTTGAACTTCCTTTTTTCCGAATCTTTCACACCGGTGTTAAAACCTTTTCGCCAGAATTACCTAGCCACGATCCGGTTCAGCCTCGCGTAGCGTTCATACATATCAGTACCACTTTTCTTGCACATCTCCAGAGCGGACTAAGAGATGCCGAACTGATGCTGAAGGGCTTCATGGTCAGAAGCTACCTTGTCCTTCTCACTGGATAGCTTAACATTCAACTCATTTGCTTAAGCGAGTTCACCCTCCAACTTAACAACCCGAGAAGGAAGCTCCCCCAACTGAACCTTCAGGTCTTTTTCTCTTTCATCCCTCTCGTCCAGATCAGTCTTGAGGCAGTTGATCTCCTTAACATCAGCCTCATGAATCAAGCACATGGCATTTGCACTGAAGAGAGCCTGAAAAGATTCAAGGAAAAATAGATCAGCAAACAAAATAAAAGGAATAACACAATTTGAAGTCAAGCAAACACTTACCCCCATTATAAGGCCAGGAGTCCTACCAACAATGTCATATGGATTGGCTTCCCTTTGGGCCTCAAGCTCCTCAGACGTCTAGAGATCCTTAGCCCGGGCCATCATCGCACCCATCGAAGTTATACTGGGTGCAACCTGGTCAGAGGACACTAGGCTCTTATCTTTGCTCTTACTCTTCCTCCTTTTTGCGGGCCTGTCTTCGACCACGGGTCTAGTTCGGGCAGAAGAAGACTGGAGTAGATCCGGGATTGTGGTCTGCACAAGCGTAGACCTAGACACAACACCCGCCACTGTAACTGTCACAACTTGAGGTTCATAAGTTGGGGCCACCTGTTCATTCCCCATAGGTAGCTCATCTAATTCTTCCACTTCATCATCATCATCCTCGATTATAGGCCTGATCGGATTCATCATTATCCTGAAGCTAGCGCCAACCCTTAAGATACCCTACAAATTGGTAGGAGTAAGCAGGTCAGTACATGTTTTACGATCCGACCAGACTTTAGACTTCAACATAACAAAACGAGCCTCTACATCTCGAGCCACTATATCCCTATCGTCAAAACCTAAAAACTTATATACAAATTTTGCTCTAAGTTAATCACACCCAGAGCAGAGGCATGTCTCCTTATGCAAAAAAGAAAATGGAAGGAGGGTAAGACGCCCAAAATTTTTAGGGATTGGCCATTCCTGAGAGTGAGGGTAGAACCAGGCCCCCTTTACTAGAACCATCTTTTCTTTCCAATACTTCTCTATCTTTTCTATTCCGTTACAGATGGACCAACCCTTAAAAGGGTAAAAATTGTATCTCCCCTCACAATCTTTCAGATCTACAATCTTATAGCATAGTAGCAGATCCGCCAGACCCAGTCTCAGATTTTTATCCCTATTTATCAGTATCATCATATATATTATCCTTATTAAGTTTTGGTTAGCCTGAAGAGGGGCAATTCCTAGGGTGAAGAAAAAAAAGTGAAACAAAGGATGAAGAGGGAACCGAAACGCTTTGATCTGAAGAGCAGACATCAGCACCTCATTTGGACCCACTCCATCTCCCTTCCTAAAATCATAATAAGGATCATACTCTTCCAAGATCACTTCATTAGGGATCTTGCAATCCCTCCTCAAGCTCTTGATATTTACAGCCTTCCTCTTATGAGCTTCAAGGGGCTCGACTGTAAATGGGACGGATCCGGTGGAGACCCCCACAGGAGGGACATCAGATGCATCTACCCCTACAGAAGAGACAAGAACAAAAGCCCCTACGAGTAGAACAACAGGAGCAACTACCCCTTCAGGCATTTCAGAAGCAGAAGGTCCCTCATGAACGCCTGGCACATAAATTCCTAGATTAGATGGATTCGGGCGAAGATGAAGAAGAGGGGTTTACAGAAGGAAGACTCGGAGCCTTAGATCCTCCATATTCTCGAGGAATCATCCTTTCGGTCAAAATTGAGGTATTGCTACCAAACATGATGAGAAATGAGCCACTTACACAAAAGATCTCGGCGAGAAGGTTGAAGAACTTACACAACCAAAATACAGAGAACGACGAAGAGTTGAAGATGATCGCTTAAGGCTACAATCAAGAAATGAGAACGTAGGAATAAAAAATTAAGCCAAAAGATGGCTTATATACACATAGACATATCAACCACCGCCATTAAATGACTGAGGAGGCACAACAGTTCCCATGCCTCAAACACGGTGAAAGAGGAACAAGTAGTCGCTTTTTCAAAATTCAAAGGGCACACGCATTTTCGCAATAATGACGCTGGCATCATCAAGTACAACTGTAATCCACCCATCAGTTCAATGGAATTCGGGTCAAGCCCACGAACCCGTATGCTAAACCCAAATGGGGCAAGTGTAAATAGCAAAAATTGACAAGCCCAAGCCTTTTTGTGAAGCCCAAGATTGACTAGGTCCATATATGAATGTGTAATTAATTGGCCCACGATTTAGAACCCATATAATAGGTTGAGTCCATCAGCACTATTCCACTACTTGAAGGATATGAAGTAACAACCCACTAACAATAGATAATGGGTGATTACCAACTAAGTGGGTCATGATTCCATAGAATTAGGGGCATGATCCTACAAAAATAGGAGAGAAATCCATGAGCTCATATGTATATATTTGGCCATTGAAGCCTCAATAAAATTTATTCTTGATGTGAGCAAAATTATACACTTACACATACAAAAATATATAGGTTAAAACTTATTTTGGTATGTATGTTATAATAATACTATAAGATAACCAACCAAACATTGAGTGAAAAAAGAAATATTTTTTTAAGTATTTATCATAAATAAATATTATATTAGAATACTAAAAGAATAACCAACCAAATATTGAATAAAGAAATAAAATTTTAAAGTATAATATTATATAAGAATACTAAATATTCATACAAAAGTACTTTTTTTAGTAATAATCATAGTATTTTTTATTTATTTCAATAGATCAAGTTCTATCTTTTCTTATTCTAATATTTACTATAACAACTATTTTAATTGAATAAAAATAATGCATTCTAGTTAAACTAAGTTATATAAATATTTAAGCATGAAATTAAAATATTTTAAATTTGGGTGAACATCTATCTCTCTTTGTAGTTGTTGGATAATTCAATTATACTACATTTTTAAGGAATATATAGGCCTTTAAATAATAATTTGTTAATAGTACATTTTAATTATAGTCCTTTAAATATAACTTATTTTAAGAATTTAAATTTGGGCGTACATCTATCTTCTTTATCTCTCTTTGTAAGAGTTCAAAATACTTTAATTATAATTGCTTGCTTGAAGAATATGCATATATTGAACCAACATATTGTAATAATGCATTGTAATGATACTTATTTGAATGTAGTTATTCTAATCTTTTATTTTAATTATTTTAATTTTTATTCTTTAGTAGATAAATGTATAGAAATAATAAAAAATGTCTTACATGTTTATAATATTATAGATATAAATAGATAATTATTTATAATAAAATAAGATATTATGATTTAGATTAAAATAGTATATTAGTGATATAAGATATTATAATTTAGTTTAAGATAATATATTATTTGATATATATTATTATAAATATATTAAAATATATATGAACAATACCGGATTTGACGGATTATTGAAAATCAAATCCAGAACCGATCTATAAAATACCGGATTCGGTGTTTTTGGATCCATGTCCAATCCAATCCATAATCAAACCGATCCAATATTTCTGGACCAGATTGAACGGATTGGATTTTCGGATTCGCCGGATTTTTGTCCACCCGTAATGCAAACTGTTGGACTCGAAACCTTAATGATTCAATAGTCGTTTGATGCTTTTGTGTATCCTTTTGTTGTGATCAATTTTTGGGTCTTTCGCTAATTGTGATGTCCGGACCAGCTTACGCGTACCTCGATTAATTTAAAGAATTTGTGCAAGGCAACCCCACACGAATCGGGTAAGGCTTTGAAACATTTTTGCTTCTAGTTGGTTGTTGTAGTGTTTACTTACCAGATTCTCAGAAGAATCAGAGTGGTCCTTTTGGTTAGTTAGACGATTATGTATGCGATTGATACCAAACTCATTTCTTTTTTGAAAGGACCAAACTCATTTCTATTCCTTAATTGAAATGACTTTTCTAATGTCTAAGGTTGTAATCGTAAGGCCCATTATAGTCTCAATGAAAGGAACACAACACATATCCAATTTTGACCTCTCTCCAAGACATCACCACAAAGCAGGGATGTCTGACTTCTGCAAATCGGCACAAATGACCCGTAAGTAAGTCTCGCTCCAATCGGATGATTTTTCTTGCGTCCTTCCACATGATGAGGGCTAAAATGCAATGTACAACTTTGAAGGAGGGCTCTAATACTAAAAGAGTAGGAGAACGCCATAGTTAATGAAGATAAAACTGCATATAAGACCGCGGACATAGTTCGAGTCTTACCCCATCTGTGTGGGGGTCGTCTTACACGGGTCCCGTGAATTAATCGAGGTGCACGTAAGCTGACCCAAACACCAAAATTATCAAAAAAAAAAAAAAAAAAAAAAAAAGCTATAAACGCTTTCTACCTTGTCTTCCTCAACTAATTGTCCTCATGGAATTTGAGATTAAATGAAAGTTGGCTGAGGTCCGAGGTTTCACCTTTTGAGAAAAGCACAGGGGGGCTCGAGTTTGTAGTGAGGGACCTGTTGCCTGCAGCTCAAGGCCTGCGCGGGAAGGGTATCATCGTTGACTTAAGTAAGCACATGGGGCTCTACGTGGAATATTTGCGCGAGTCCAAGTGGTATTTACCCAATAACATAACGGTGTTCACCATGTGTCCAATCTAAACAATAATGCAAAGACTCTTCTGCAAGTGTTGGAACGTGACATTGGTACAACCCTCTGTATGGGTACTTGACAACCCCTTCATAATTAATTGAAACTTATGCTAGTTTTCCATTTCATTTATGAATACAAACTTCTCACTTATTATATTCAAATTAATCATAAAATCACATGGGGTTCAGTTAAAAAATACTTGAGACTTCATATTTGAATATAGTGCAAGATTAACAGGTGTGGATTTTGCAGAGTCCTACGGATGGTGAACAAATTCGCCTCTAGACACATCGAACCGCATCAGTTCACCAGAGTGGAGCACGGTCAACCAAAATGGGCATAGGTTAGGTGTTATTTATGGAACACGGTAAGCCTATCTTTCTCTATATAAAAGTATTGTGGGCACAAAAACCTGAGGATATAACAAGATAACGAATTCGAATATTAAGATATATTCTAATAATATAGTTTTAAACTTATAACACAAATATAAGAGTATGTATACATTTACATACTCTTATATTCTAATAATACTATATATATATATATGTATGTGTAAATATATAAATTCGTGTTTTTAGTTTCAAAAGCCATGGAGCTGTTGGTTTAGGCGCGCTCATATGCAATTGATAGTCATCAGCTTACTGTTTTGCTACATAAAGTAGAGAGAAATACTTCGATTGCTTTATAGGCTAGAGTTTCATTTCTTGAAAATCATCTTCGAGGCTAGGGCTTCGTTTCTTGAAAATCATCTTAGAGGCTAGGGTTTCGTTTCTTGAAAATCGTTTCACAACAAATTGGCGCAAAATGTCAGATGTCATACGACTCATATCTGACGATCTGTTGATCGCCATCCTCGCTAGATTACCAGTGGAAACCCTAATCCGATGCACATCAGTCTGCAAATCATGGTACTCTCTCATCACAAACCCTAATTTCATCAACACACACCTCAATCACACCAACAACCACCACAATCTTTATCTGATTAACTACTTTTCTAAGAATTCTCGAGAGATTTACTCACTAGTGAGGTGCAAAAACAATGTTTTCACCGAGTGCGCTCAGTTTGAGCTTCCATTGAGGAGCTTCCATTACGGTTATCGAATAGTCGGTACCTGCAATGGCCTCATTTGCCTTTCCGAAGAATCAGGCCTTTTTGAGTTTGAGATGATGCCCATTTATCTATGGAATCCATCAATTCGGAAGATAATGGAGCTTCCTAAATTGGGTGTTGAATCAGATGATCCTTCCGTCCATATCATTGGATTCGGGTACAATTTGCACTCTGATGACTACAAGGTTGTGAGGATTGCGTACCACGCGAGCTTTGATCCTCCTGGGGAGGATGATGTTTTCGATTTGAGGAATTCGGACCGTGGGAGCTATAAGACTCCTGGGAAGGTTTATGTTTTCAGTCTGAGGAGAGGCGAATGGAGGGACATCACGGATTCGGGTTTTCGATATGCCATTGAGGAGGACGCCCCCCAGGCTTATCTCAAAGGAGCTGTACATTGGGTTGCTTATGATTGTATAGGCGGAGAGATTGTACCATTGGTGCTGTCATTTGATATGGGTTCTGAGTTGTTTAGTGAGATTATGATGCCCGCTAGCATTCCCCGCAAGTATGGGACGGATATTGTTGGTGTTACTAAGTTTCAAGAATCACTCTCGCTGATTACGGGTGTGTCGGGTGGAGATTATTGCGTATGGGTGATGAGGGAGTATGGGAAGGATGAGTCTTGGAGTATGCAATTCAAGATTGATATGAGTGGAGGATTATTTCATAGTATAGCCGGCTTTACAAGGGAAGGCCAAGTTCTGGTTAGGACACTGCGGGGGTATTTGGCAGCTTTTGATCCAGAAACGAAACTAATAACAAATCAACGTATTAATCGTGTATCTGCACATTCCTCTCATAGGGACTCATTTTATGCAGATGCTTATACTGAGAGCCTTGTTTTGCTTACATTAAATTTTCATGATGGAATAACTTGTGAAGAAGAAAGGTAAAATTTTACTCAAATCCTTGATTATACTCACTTTTACATTCAATGTTTGCTATTTTTATCTCTAAGTTCTGCATTTGTTACATTCAAATGTAAAAGCTCAATCTGGCATTTAACTGGACTTTTATGTTTTTGTTCAGATACAGTATCATATTCACATTTCGAGGATTTACAAATTTTTGTTAATTGAGTTTTGTTTTTCCAGGGCTATTATCAAGGTTGAAGATCCAAATCAGGAAGCCAAAGAAGATGGTCCGTGATCAGAGTTGAAAATCAAAATAGTTAGCTCTCCCCCCCGTTTTTAGTACTTTTGCTTTTGGAATAGTACATAAATTGTATATTGATGGAATTAAAACTTCTTTTGGGCAATATATAACTCATTCGTTATGCTCTTGAACTCTTATGCTGAACATACATGTTATCCATTATTGCTGGTCTTTTGATACCATTTCGCTTCTAAATTTTGTTTGGGTTGCGATCCACATTTTCTAATATGAATCAATTACTCAGAAGTAGCTTATTTTGATCAAGTTGCTGGATGTAATGCGAGCATTTTGACGTCACTAGTTGGTGACATTTTATAGGAAATCCTAAAGTTTTCCTTTTGGTGCAGATAACGATAGTTAGGCTGGGCTTGTTTTGCTTGCTAGTAAATTTTCGAACTTGAGCTCCATAAATGAGCCCTATTCACTGGCCTTCGCTTGGGTGTCCATCATTATCCGTTTATGAATATGCTTTGGAGAAAATATTGGATGCGAAGACTGTTTAGAAGACTTACTTCCAAGTTAGATCCTTACGAGAGTGATCTCCACAACAAAGCAGAAACAGTTAGTTCTTGAAACGCCTGAGTTGTCTTTCCCTATAATCGAGTGGACCTTTCGCCATGATAATCTGTTTCAACAGGATAACCCACAATATTTGGGCAATTCCTAGCAGTTATGGGTCAGTGGTATCTCCTTCTCAAAGTTTGACAATTAACAGCACCAAAAGAATGCTGGCAACTAATGATAAAGTTGAAACTAAAACATTAGCGTATATTGTGTATGCACATTTTCATATTCGTTTAAAGCTATGTTACATGAACTCTTTCAAAGTAGGTGAAGTACCCGTGCGTTGGACATTTTAGTCGGACATGGTTATGGGATTGGTAGGACATGTACCTAAATTTATATCCCAGTAATTCCTTTTAGCTATACTATTTCAAATGCGTAAAATATTCATTTGGAACACTATATTTCGTAGAAGCATTAGTGTACTCTTAAGAATAAAATATAAACATGAATTTGAACAAATATTTAGTCCTATCCATGTGCCCTTCTATATGATGTTTGAAATATCCGAAACTTGACACATAACCTTGTCAGATGCACGTATCCTAGTCCATTTAACATAGGTTTAGAGCACCTTCGAAGCTTAAAAGTGTGAGGAAATGAGGTGGTAGGTGCAGAGGAGGAAACGAAAGAACACATGGATATCATCCCATAGCTGGTGGCTGGTGCTTTTTCCAGATTGGTGGTTAGAACAATCCAGAAGAACTCCTCCTTTAAATAGTGTAGTTTGAAGCTGGTGATTAAATTATATGATGGAGGTGGTGGCAGCAATGAGGATGCTAGTGTCAATTGTGGTGATAATGCTACTTAATGGAGGCTTATTTTACAGAACATCGGTTCTTCAGCCTTGTTGACAGGGAACTGGTGAACCTCGGTAACATTTGATACCTGACATACAATTGCCTTGAGTAGCCCAGTGAATTCACTTTCAGGACAATTCCGATTGATGTTTGCGGTTTTGTTGCGCCCAAGAGAGCTTGGGACTGTGAGAGACCACTCTGGAGTTGGGTAATTAACACATGTTACCTTCCCGTCACAAGGTGCTTTTATTCACCACTGGATACTGCTTCTATTAGCTTTACTGATGACTACATGGCAGTTTCAGAGTGAGAGGTTGCTATTGTATCTCAATGGATATAAAAGTATTGAGCGGAGACACATGGGAGAACATCACCAGTTTGGGTTTTCGATATGCAATGGACGAGCGGGCTTTGCAGGCTAGAAATCATTGGGGCTGCACGTTGGGCTGCTTATGATCCTAGGAGGAGCGAGTTTCTGCCTTGTGTCGTTCCTTATGAGTTATGAGGTGTTTGGTGAGATCCTGGTGCCTACTAGCTTTGTCTGTGAGTATGTGGAGGGAATTGTCAGTGTTGCTAAGTTTCAAAAATCACTCTCAGTAATTGTGGGTGATGTAGTACATCATACAGAGTGTTGAAGTAAAGAACTAAAAATTGATATGAGCGAAGGATTACTCTCTTCCATCAACAAAATTTTTACAGAAAACATACATGCATATATAACAAATTTAGGTATCTAAAACATAAATGTTCAGTATATTGCTAATGAACTCCATGATGCCAAGAGTACATAAGTAAAAGTATTATAACAGCAAAAGATTCAACAAAAAATACAGAATTTCACTCCTGTATTGGTCAGACAAACTATGCAAAAACTGAACACAAAAGTTAGATTATAGAAGAAGGAAACAACTAGGATCTCTTTACCCCCAACAATTCCTCTATCTTCTTAACCCTCCCTTCTAGGTCTAGTCCACTTGTTGAAGTCCCCACATGCCCATCAACATTTATAGGATTACTAACAGACTCATCAGCCCTCTTCAGATTTTTTCCTCCCCCTTCATTTTCAACTTT
This sequence comes from Cornus suecica, assembly GCA_963922005.1. NCBI lineage: Eukaryota > Viridiplantae > Streptophyta > Magnoliopsida > Cornales > Cornaceae > Cornus > Cornus suecica. The sequence continues at coordinate 16,994,948 of OY998241.1, forward strand.
GACTGATTCTGTGCAAAATTTGCTCTGTCCCATCCATCTGCTTAGTACCTCAAAGTCCAACGCCTCGCTTGAAGGATCACCGGCGTCTCTTTTCACATCTCTGGCAACCCCTTTGGCTCCATTCTCAGAATGGTTAGCCTTTCTTTGCACATCTCTAGAAACCCCTTTGGTTCCATTCCTCGAAACATTGCTCTGTCCCATACTTTCGCTTAATAGCCCAAAGTCTAATGCATCGTTAGCAGGATCAACGCCGGCTCTTTTCACATCTCCAGCAACCCTTTTGGATCCATTTTCAGAATGATCAGCCTTTCGTTTCGCATCTCTAGCAACCCCTTTGGCTCCATTCGTCGAATCATTGCTCTGTCCTGTACTTTTGCTTAGTAGTACCTCAAAGTCTAATGCATTGTTTGCAGGCTCACCAGCGACTCTTTTCACATCTCTAGCAACCCTTTTGGACCCATTTTCAGAATGATCAGCCTTTCGTTTCATATCTCTAGCAACCTACAGATTGATGTCATAGGGTCCTGCTATTACTCCCTTTTACATGTATATTTGCTATTTCTATTGCTGAGTTCTGAGTTGCTACATGTGAGTGTAAAAGCTCCTTATAACATTTAAGTATTCTGTATGTCACCACTGGCTTATTTGGCTTCATCAACTTTGTTTATTGGTCATTCACATTTAAACATTTACATTTTGAGGAATTATATTTACTTTTTAATCAGAAAATATTTTTTTCAGGGCTGTGATCAGGGTAGGAAATCAAAATCTGGAAGCGGACGAGGTGGGCTGTGATCTGTGTTGAAAATCAAGATAGTTAGCTCTTCCCCTGTAATTTGTTACTTCTACTTTGCATATAGTACAGAAATTGTATATTGATGTAGTTTAAAACTTCCTTTGGGCTGTATAAAACTCATGCATGAAGCTTTCGGATTCTTTTAGTATTTGGGCTGATGAGAATTCTTTCAGTGTTGAAAATCATATTTCGGATCTTCAAACACTATTGTATCCTCTACATTTTGTTTTGGGCTTTCAATATGAATTAGGTGTCAAAAGTAGGTTCTTCAAGTCGAGTTGCTGGAGGTCATGCCGAGCATTTAGAAGTCTCTAGTTGATGGTATTTTGTGGAAATCATAGCGAGTTTTCCTTTTGGCTCGGATAGTCAAGGTTAAGGTTGAGCTTGTTTCGCTTGTTTCATCTGCTAGCCAATCTCGGCTTCAAACTTGAGTTCAGTACATGAGTCATGTGCAGTGTGCACTAGCCTTAACTTGTCAGATCAGAATTATCCATTTTAAGAACATGTTTTTGAGTTTATTAAGTCGAGCAAAGTTTATTCAAGTTTAGCTTGCTTGCTTAATGACGTCGAAGGTGTTTATTGAATACATTGTTTTCCCTGAATGGGATTGGTATTTCATTTCGAAAGTTATTGCAATTTAATACAATATTAAAGAAGGGCATACATTTCAGATAGAGCTTTTATGTTGATCATAATTGGTGTGTTCTTTCTGAAGGTGAGTGAATTATTTTTGTATTCTGTACGAACTTAATCTGGTAGAGCTTTGTTTGGCTTCTTCCAACTTTAATTATCTGCCAAGGAAGGTTTTTTTTATTGAAGAATTATTAAATTTTAAGTGCTCTTAGTTTTGGGGTTCCTAGTCTTATATTTTGAACTCAAATATGTGATGCATTTGTCGGAAAATCTTCATTGATTGATGCAATCAGCTGAATAAATATGGTTTTGGTATGTCATTGACATGTTTTCATGTCCTGTTATTTGACAGCAGATCAATGAAAACAAATATGATAAATAAAAATAGTACCTTATTCTTTAAAACACTCGAGTCCAATAGGTTGAGAGAAACTCTTTATAAATTGATTTTTATTAAAGTGAAGAAATCAATCCTAAACTATTACAATAGCATCTATAAATAGGCCGAAGTAAACTCGACGATAATGAAAATAGGCTTTTTGTCGATTTTATGATCAATTAAAATTATTTAGCGGAAATTCAATTTTAATTAGTCACAAACCCTAATTTTCAATTTAATTCCAAAAACAGATCTATCAAGCAAACATCGATATAGTGCAGAAAATAAGGCAAGAGACGACACAAAAAATTATACCTAGAAAAATCAAGGAAACGTTCCAAGGAAAAAACCACGGGTACACTCAGGTACCGATGCACCATGAATCAAACATTACAGACTCTATGAGAGTTTTAGACTTACAATCACTCATGATATGCCTTCCTCTACTCGCATTCTGAAACCCTTGAATCACTCGTACTTCACGAAGCACGTTTGCTCCGCCAGACACTATGAGAGACTCACAAATCACGCCTGATTTGCCTTTCTCTACTTGTGGTCTGAAATCCTCGAATCACTCCATACTCGAACGGATCAAAGCAACCTCGTTGCAATAGACGGTGTGATGATTTTTCAACAATCACTCATCCAATCGTGCATATAGAACTTCGATGTAGAAGCACGATTGGAGAAACTCAACACAAGAGATAACACCAATATGTATGATCACTCCATAATCACCTCTCTGTGTGTATCACTATGTAGAAGAATATGAACAATGGAATATTGCAGAGCTCTCACCAAAAATCCTCTTGAAAAATTGTCGTAAAAAACCGTAGCCTCTTCTCTTGTTGAACCTTGGTATTTATAGATCAAGTCATAGAAAACCCTAACCTTGCCCTCTTATGTAATTTCACAATACTTTGATAAATCCCCTAAAATTTGATGTAAATATGTGTAGCCAATACATAGAGGTCTGAAGACATCGATCACTTAACAACTCAAAGTAGGGACCAAACTGGAAAAATCCTAAAACACCCCGAAACAAATCCTGCGTAACAAGTGATCACGTGACCAAGCATTGGAACCTACGCTTGGGCGTAGGTCTAGGGCATATGGTCCATTTCCAGCTCCAAAAACCAAAGTGAAGGTTAGAGTCATTCTGCCTCCTTTTGACTATGACAATGTAGGTATGTTGCATATTTTGCAATTTTTTTATATCTGAGCTAGACTGGTCATCTCGAACTCCCGATACTTTTGGATGAAGTCATAATGTCTGGAAATGAAATTTTTGCCCTTCGGTGAAGTGATGATGTCTGGAAATGACGATTTTGTCCTCCCGTAGCTTTCTTTGCTTTGACATACTCCTTGACTTCTTTCTTGAGATAGAAACGAACATCCTAACAACTCTATTGCAAATACACAAAACTCTCAACATGACAATTCACTCAACATGGTTATTGTCTAGAACATGTCAAACACAAATAAAACTATAAATTTTCTTATAAACTCTAAAAATAGAAAATCCTAACCCAACTGGAAATAGGAAGAAAATAAATAGAAACTTTTAAAAACAAAATTCTAAACCAAATAGGAATAAGAAAAGTAAATAGAAACTTGCTAAAGCATAATAATAAAACAAATTAGAGAAATCAAATACCCCAACCCCTATAGTTTATATATATATATTAGCATATATATATATACTGTGGCATATTAAATTATATTTAATACTATAGTATTACACACATTTTTCATAACAATCTTAAGACAGATTCGTTTAATATTATAGTATTATTTGAATATTAAAATTGTGGTCTGTATATTTATATAACAGACGAATGACAAGTAGTAGTACTACAATTGTGCCTACTGTTCCCGTCAGTCAGGGAAAAAGGCCCAAAAAGTTTAATGGGGCAAATGTGACTGAGGTTGGGAATAAAAAGAGGAAATACTTTGGCCAAGGTCCCAGCTAAGGATTGAACAAAAAGTTGAATGGGAAGTGCTTCATCTGCGGTAAACAAGGACACCGTGCTAAAGACTGTCGAAGTGTGAAATCCCATAATCACTCCAAAAAAAAGACTACCGAGGTGCACATTACCAAGGAGGAGAGGTTAACAATTGATGTGTCAGAGCTAAACTTTTCAGCGGTAGTGTCATAAGTCAACCTTATGAGCAACAATAGAGATTGGTGGGTGGACACAGAAGCTACTCGCCATATCTGCTTAGAAAAGAGGATGTTCACGACCTATTAAGAAATAAAAAATGGTGAACAATTATACATGAGTAACTCCTCTATTGCCAAGGTTGGAGGATAAGGCAAAATAAAGTTGTTTACGACCTTAGGAAAAGAACTTACTCTAAATAATGTGTTGCATGTCCCAGACATTAGAAAGAACTTGATTTATGGTTCTCTCTTGAGCAAGAATGGGTTCAAGCTAGTCTTTGTCTTTGATGAGTTGCTACTTATTAAGAATGGGGAGTATGTGGGAAAAAGGGTATTTAAGTGATGGATTGTTCAAATTCAATGTAATGAATGTTGTACCCAAATTTAAATAATAACACATTTAATTCCGCTTACATGATTGAGTTATCTGAAGTATGACATGGTAGGTTAGGATATGTTAATTATGATACAATTCATGTATTAATTAACATGGATTCTATAACTAAAATTAAGTTTGATATAAATGAAAAATGTCAAACTTGTGTTGAAGCAAAATTAACTAGAACTTCGTTTCAGTCTATTGAGAGAAGCACTAAACCTCTAGCTTTAATTCACAGTGATATTTGTGACTTTAAAGCCGTGTCAACCAGAGGTGGGAAAAAATATTTCATCACGTTTATTGATGACTGTACAAGATACTGTTATGTATACTTGTTAAGAAGCAAGGATGAAGCCTTGGAAATGTTTAAACATTACAAAAATGATGTTGAGAATCAACTTGGCAGAACGATCAAGGTTTTAAGAAGTGATAGAGGTGGTGAATATGAAACACCATTTACTAAAAAATTTTCAGAACATAGTATTATTTACTAAACTACAGCTCCTTATTCACTTCAACAAAATGGTGTAGTTGAACGGAAAAACCGTACACTAAGGAAATGATGAATGTCATGTTGACAATCTCTGGTTTAACCCAAAATACACTACAACAAATATTGTCTGTAGCAGCAATTTAAAGTCAAGAAATTGCTGCCATAACTTCTTAGCAGCATTTATATGCAACAATTATAATTGCTGCCACAACCAGTGTCACTATTTTATAGCAGCAATTTTAAGTGCTGCAATAAAAGGTAGCACTTATCTGTAGCGCTTAAAATTGCTACAATAAAGGGCAAAAAAAGAGAGATAAGTAACACTTAAAATTGCTGCAATAAAAGGCAACAATAATAAGCAATCATGAGCGCTAATAAATCATTCACTAAGAAAAATGAAGAATTTTTAAGCATCATCAATTCAATTCATTCATAAATCAAATTTAATAATAAAAAAAAAATCTGGCACAACACACCAAGCAAGAAAATATGAATTATATCCATTATAAGATCTAAGATGAGTGTTATTATGTCTCAATAATACGGAATGAAAAAAACAATGTCTAGAATCCTTGGAATTCATAGGAAATCATTACAAATCCTTAAGAGAAGAAAATATTTTTTATTACAACAAAAAATCCTCGACTCCATTGTATCATCCTCAAAATCTCATGTACAATCCTCAAAAATCCTCCAATCATCATCATTTTTATCCGCAACCTGAAATAAAAATATAAACAACAAAAAATTATGTCGTCTTGCCAAAACACTATAACTGGAAGGTCAAACTATTAAACATTAGACACCACAAATCAGGAAGGTAACTTAATCATAACAGTTAATTCAGTACCCAAAGTTTATATAACTTAATCAAAATTATGTCGTCTCGCCAAAACACTATAACTGGAAGGTCAAACTATTAAACATTAGCCACCACAAATCAGGAAGGTAAGAGATCAAAAAGCCTGAATGGAATCATCGAAGCAAATTTTAACATATTGATATTTATTGAATTGTGATATACATCAGCCTTATTGGATGATGTATATCATTAGATGGATGAATTTCTTTAGATATCCTTATTGGAACTTGGAATATCTTAAACCAACAAATATCTAATTTTAGAACAAGGACCCAAGACTTCAAAGGAAGGTTTCTTCATATGGAAAGCCTATGTATCAGCTAAGAAGACTAAAAAAGCCAGTGAATTTGAGGAATGATATGAAATATATATAATCTATTCATTTATATGTTCTACTGTTACATCCTTCAATACTCTGCAGCCTTGCACTACAATGTTTAGTTTCATCAAAGGATCAAATTCCTCAAGTGAAATCAGTTTGTTTTACTTGAAAAAGAGTTGTTGGAACGGATGAGAAAACTAAGCCAAACACATTACTCTTTCAGCTTCCATCTTAGCCTTAATTTCCCCAAACTTCAATCTTGGATAGTCCTTTAAACTACTACAGTCACTACCATATATGCTACCAAACAATAAGAGTTTAGTTTTATGTACCTTGCTCGCGACTTCATGTACAATCCTCAAAATCATCCAGTTATCATCCTTTTCTATGTGCAACCTGATATAAAAAATTTACAAGAAGAAAATGACATGAAGTAATCTTTAGAAATTTACTCACATAAGATGAACAGAGATAAAAATAATAGAATGACAAAATATATGAAGATATGTACTTACATAATCTGAAGGCCAAGAGACAGTACCTCCAGCTACATCTCCAACAGTTTTGAAATGTGTAGAAGCTACAGGTAATGGTTCATCTCGCATTATTGGCACAATAACACATACCTCCCAATTTTGAGGTCCCAATTCAATGCCCCTTACTTTTGAGAGCGGGTTCTTACTCATAAGAATTCCTTGGGCAACTATCGCATTCGACTTCCTAAGACTCAACAAAAAAACTTCATTCATGCCCTGACAAAACAAAAGAAATATTAAGCATTGGGATCCCAATCTTACAATGACCAAAAATCTTACCAATGTCTTAAGTAATAATATGCTTTACTTTACCCCACATGTCAACCCTTTTGCAATACATATTCATACCTGGGTTGGCAAAATCATACAAAATTTGCAAGGTAAATGTTTAACACTTATCACAAAACAGAAATCAATTTCGCAATACATATGCTAGGGTTGTTTTTTATGCCAGAAAGAAACACCTCATATAAAATCATAAGTCAGTGCTAGACTATAATGGAACACATCTTCTTATAATATAAACAATGAGTGGTGGATATAATGGTCTTTCCCCTGCCCCTCTGAGATTAAAAAAATAATAATAATCTATAATAACACGTACAAATGCATAACATGTAAACAAGGAATTTACACATTGTTCCAGAAGTTTTTATTACCTGTTGTCCTTTCATAGGTTGAAAACAGGCAGTAAATTGATCAGGTGGCATAGGTTCGGGGCATGAATCATAAGCAACATTCATCCAGTCCTACCAAACAATAAGTTCAGTAAAATGATAAAAATATAAGGTACATATTGAGATTGTATTATTTTGCAATGAAGTTACCTGATGAGTATTAACATGATTAGTTTGAGGTGTCCATTGTTCAACATGAACAGATTGGTTATGATTATCTCTAACATCCATTCGACCATTTAATTGGATAATCATCTTCTTCATTTCTTACATTTCTTCTTTCAAATTGCGCACTTCTTCTTCAAATTCCTTTCTAATATCTGCAGTCATCCTCATTAACTTCACAGGAGGAGGTATTATGCCCCAAGGATCTGATGGAGTAGGGCCCAATCCATAAGTTCGAACCAGGCTATGTCCATCTTTGCCAACCACTTGGGAGAAGATGTCATCTCTACTAGCACCTGATAGTGATGATTCTGGTTGTTGATTTTCAAGATCCTTGAGCTTAGCCTGGATGAATTGGCAAGTGTTTGCATTATTACAACCACAAAATAAGAATAAGAAATAATTTTGACGAATTAAATAGTATAGAAAAGTATTATTGAATATTATACAGATATGCCCATATCCCTATAGTCTCCACATACACACACATAATTAGGATCAAAGATAAGGTGGAAGCTGTAGCTGTATTCACCAAAGACAAGGGCAAAGTAATTTCCCAGATTCATTTTTAAAGTACTTTTAAGCATCCCATATATGTGTGTGTAATATATAAGACACCCTTATCAAGTAACCCAAACCACTTATTTTCATTTTCCATATTACACACCATTTTATTTATGTAATAACAATAATGATATAGCAACAACTTACAATCATTTCTGTAGATGCTTCATCCATTGGTCGTCCATTCTTCTGTGTGTGTGTTAGGATATACATTTCTGCCCGTGATGGTTCTTTCCCATCATGTCTCTTCTTACGCTATTTAAAATTAAAAATACCATTGAAGTCCAGAATAATTGTTTAGAAATTAAACAAGCAATATATATCAGATAAAAATAATAACCACAATAGTTTACCTCTTATTCGCGTCTTCTTGCTAAGCTTTTTGTCCCTCCTGTGTGAGTACTTTTTTGCTTTGAACGACTAATGGTATTACTCATGCTAAGCTTCTGCAAATTAAAAAGAAAATCATTAGAACGAAGCCAAGTCCTTCCTCCCTCTTCAGGTATATATTAAACAACAAAACTAGGGAAACAAAGTTTTATTCTTACTTGATAGATTATGATTTCAGTGTCCTTTCAACATCTCAATATATGTATGATGATTACAACAACTAGTAGGGAAAAATTTAGATATTCCATCTTAATTAGCTTTTAATACTGTGTGTGTGTGTATGTGTGTGTGTGTGTGTGTGAGAGAGAGAGAGAGAGAGATAAAGAGAGAGCGAGAGAGAGACCACTTTTGAGTATCCCAAAGAATAAAATACTTTAATTAGCTTCACACACCTGTCCTTTTTCGGAGCTCCAAAATTGAACTAGGTAATACCATTCCTCTGGCAGGACTCGATTATCACGATCTGCTAGTCGCTCCACATTAGTTGTATGTATCTTATAATGCTTCTTTTTCAAGGCACACTTAAAGTTGCTCCATTTCCTACTAGTTGATTTCAATACCCACGATTTACCATAGTCTGGAGTTATAAATGTTTCCTACCACGGTGTAAGGTTAATTACACATAAGAAATTCAAACTGTTTCAAATAGAAAATGAAAATGTTGATACACTAAAAACAAACTAAACATGATGTTCAATAATCAATGTACCACTAGTAATCCATGGACAGTTTACATAGCAATACCTACCATTGCATTCAATATTTTGTTATCTGGTAACTAAGTTAAAAATCTAAACTATTCCTGTTAGACAAAGCGACAGAAATAAATAAAATTGTGAAGTTTTCATATCAAGACTATCGTCCAGACTTCTTCTTTATATCAATATGGTAAATGTCTCCAATCTGAAAAGTGCAAGGGTAGGAACTGATTGGATTGTGCTATAGTACCCAGAAATTGACCTAAAATACCACATTCCTTTTTAGTGGGCTACCCATCTTCATTAAATGGAACAACTATACGATCTTTTTCAGATATTCCCCATTCGCAGGGCACCGCTTGCATTTCCCTTGCGGTCTTGATGATTATGTTAGATGATAATTAATTATTTAAAAAAGTAAGTAATTTAAAATTAAACTGGTTGAAATGCTTATTCAATAATTCATACCTCCAGTTTCTACTGAGGTAGACTTGCTTTGTGTTGGTAGAACTTGTTGTTTTTGCACAAAACTAGTATGTTGTGTTTGCATGGAGCCATCAAGATGAATTTGTTGTTGACCAAACCTAGACAACATTACATGGGGTTGTTCTTTTTGTTGCAATGACTGTTGTGCCCCATCAATCCCAATGCCCTCAATGCATTTTTCTTTATTCTTACACCTTATACTTTCTGAAATATTAACAAATGGGTTAATTTTAAACCTAGTGCAACTAACTACTAATTAAAATAGTTCACATCTTAAAAGAGAGAAAATAACAGTTTACCTTTGGTACTAGCAATTCGATACTTTTTAGATAGAGTTGAATGTCTATCCTTTGAGTTGATAGTGCTAGCATGTTCAGTTTGCACAAAGTCAGTATGTTATGGCTGTTGACCAAAACTAGGCAGCATTATAGTAGGTTGTTCTTCTTGCTGCAATGACTGTTGTTCCCCATTAGTCCTAATGCCATTTCCTTTATTGTTACAACAAACTTGTTGTTTTTGCATGGATCCAGACTGTTGGTTTTGCTACTGTTGTGACTGATGTGCCCCTGTAGCCATATTACTCTTAGAAAATCTGTCTCTCTTAGTATGTCTGACATTATCTGAAAATTTGAACAATCAATTATAAGATCATGAGATCTGCTTATAGGCAATACTCATAAATTAAATGAGCTGAATTATAGAAATATGAATATGATATGTTTTAGTTTTTACTAAAAACAATAAGTATATAATCATATACCTTCAATTTCATTAGTACTACAATTTGGAGGTGGGCTTGGTTGTTTTGGACTGGAGCTATACTCGTTTCGTATGGGTAAAAATTGTTGCATTTGCATGACTTTCTTCATACGCTTCATACTAAAATATTTCTTGTAATAAAAGAAAAGTTAAACTTCAATACATTATTAAAGTTAACAAATTACAAAACTATTGATATTCATATACAAACACTATTGTATGGTGAGCTATTTACCTTGTGGGAAATCAAGTGGGGGGCTGGGAAAGCTAAACTGGTCCCCTATAAATGAAATAAATAATTTAAAAGTGCAATAGAATGAAGAAAAACGTTATTGTGTCTTAAAAACCCACAAAGTCAGTGTTAATCAAAACAACTATTATCCAACATAAACTTCCCTAACGGTGATGTAAATTTTATGCTAGTTTTTTACGATTAAACTGAGGTTTCTTCCACTCTAAGGCCTTAATTATAAGTGTATCAGTCTGGAATAATAAATAGTCATGTGGCAAAGGAAATAATCAACCATAAATGATGTACTAAACTAATACTCTGTAATGTTAAAAACCATAAATGCAAGTATGAAGCCTACATTCATATGAAAAACTGAGAGTATGGACGATAAATGACAAAGCATTCAAAGTGGAATTTGAAGCATCAACATCTCATTATGTCTCTTCAAAAGATATGTTTTCATCTCTTTATTCTAGTATAGGACTCCAATTTAGTACCACTCCTGAATCAATTGTGGTCCCAACCACATCCGACCTATCCCACCTAACAACGTCATCTATTTCATTTTCAGAAATTTCCAAATTTTGGCTATGATTTGACTCATTTTGCCAATATGTGTCTGAAACTTCACCAACTCCTTCATCACCTTCACAAAACATTTCAAAATGGTCCCGTGCTTTAAGCTTAGTAACTGTATGCCAGTCGAGCTCCTCTGGATCTTGGGTATACAACACTTGTTGAATTTGCGATGCTAGTACAAATGGTTCATCGAATGGTTGAGATCTTGTATGGCAGCGCCGAGAAAGATTTACCAACACAAAATCATAAGGGTCATTCTTAATTCCCCTACCATGGTTTAAAACGTCAACCCAATCGCATCTAAACAATACAACCTTTAAATGTGCGGAGTATGTCACTTCAATTATATCATTCAAAACACCGTAATAAGTGACATCTCCATCAACAGGGTTCTTATCTTTTGAACTTGAGAAGCTTGATGTCTTCGTAGTAACGAAAACTCCGTTGTTTTGTGTTTTTCTTCTTTTCTCGCGATTTTTAGTGTGAAATCGAAATCCATTTACGATATATCCCTTGTATCTTTTTGCAACACTATAAGGACCATGAGCCATCCATTTTATTTCATCAGAAATATGTTCATTATCATCATCCACTAGTTGATTGACCTGTTTGGTTATAAATAAAATATTAAATACACTTGTTAGAGTTATACAATTAAATTATTATAATAACAAGGCTAACATCTTATACTTACATGATTCTTGAACCAATTATGAAATGTTTCATTATACATGTGTTGTATATCCATTGGACATGCTCTACGATTATTTGCTTTTATTTCCTCTTGATGTTTTCTGCATGTTCAAGGTTTGTAAGCCATACTATATTATTCATTTGCTAACACTTTTTTAAAATAATAGATATCAACTTACCTTTGAAAATAAGCAATTATTTCACAGTTGAACAATATATATTGATGTGTGCTTGAGTCAATGTTATAGGTTCCAACACGACCATGTCAGTCTTTCCAAGATGACGACCCCTTAATGGGAATATTTTACCCAAGTAAGCATCATTCACCTTATAATTTCGGGATGGTCTATCAAGCCTCGTCTCACCACCACGCAAGTACCTAGAGCAAAATGTCATACATTCCTCAGATAGGCATCCTTCAGCAATTGATCCCTCTGGATGACTTTTACTACGTAGATAACTCTTTAGTCTACATAAATACCTATTTGTATAAAATTTAAGTAATGTTATATTTAGTCATCTAAACTCAAAGTACATCTAATAAGTGATCCTTGTAATTATATATGTGGGGGGAAGTTGTGCTTTCTATGAACTATATTCTCAATAAGTTACCTTAAAAGAAAAGTAATGTGACACCTTATGAATTATAAAAAGGTCAAAAACCTTTCTATAAATTCTTAAAAATGTGAGGGTGTCTAACAAAGGTTAAGGTTCTTACACCAAATAAAATGAAGATAAGACCTAAAACCGTTGATGAAATTTCCATAGGTTATGTACTTAACAGTAGTGCATATCGTTTCCTTGTGCATAAATCAGACATTCCTGATATTCATGTCAATACTATTATTGAATCAAGGAATGCTTATTTCTTTGAGGATATATTTCCTTGTAAAGAAATAAAAGAGAAAAATCCTCTTAAAAGAAATTATGATATTGCTAATAACAATATACAAGAGGATGTTAACCAAGAGGTTATAGCTAATGAAAATCAGGAAGAACTTAGATGTAGCAAGAGAGCTAGAACTTCTAAGTCTTTTGGTCCTGAATTTTTAACGTACATAGTGGAGAATGAGCCACAAAGCTTTAAGGAAGCAATGTGTTCTCTAGAAGCTCCTTTGTGGAAAGAACCTATAAATAGTGAAATTGAATCCATTATGCACAACCATGCCTCTAGTTGATGGTATTTTGTGTAAATCATTACTAGCCAATCTAGGCTTCAAACTTGAGTTCAGTAGATGAGCCATGTGCATTAGCCTTAACTGGTCAGATCAGAATTATCCATTTAAGAACATGTTTTTGACATTAATAAGTCGAGCGAAGTTTATTCAAGTTTAGCTTGCTTGCTTAATGACGTGGAAGGTGTTTATTGAATACAATTTTTTCCTGAATGGGATTGGTATTTCATTTAAAAAATTATTGCAATTTAGTACAATATTATAGAAGGGCATACATTTCGGATAGAGCTTTTACGTTGATCATAATTGTTGTGTTCTTTCTGAAGGTTGAGTGAATTATTTTAGTATACTGAACCAATTTAATCTGGTAGAGCTGTTACAAAGTTGAGCCTGATCTGTCCATGAACGGTTCTCTGGTTCTCGAGAAATAGTCAGATGAACTTTTTAAAATTTTGAAATCTTTTTATCCTTGGGACAGGTAACCATGCTTGTTTGGTTTCTTCCAACTTATCCGGGAAATAATAATTAATAATTTGCCAAGGAAGGTTGCTTTTATTGTAATGATCTATTAATTAGTCTGTCGATTTCATAGATGTTTGTTTACTGAAGATTTATCATAGATGTTTGTTAACTGGAGAATTATTAAATTTCATGTATGTGTGATGCTCACTTCTACAAGTTCTCTTAGTTTTGGGGTTCCTAGTCTTCTATTTTGATCTCAAATATGTGATGCATTTGTCGGAAACGTCAATTAATCTGCTAGGTCTTCCTTTCCTTCATCTCTTTTTGGTTTAGGTATGTCATTGACATGCTTTCATGTCCTTTTATTTCGGATTAGATACTAAACAAAAGGGTTTACACTGGGCTTAGTCAAATGTGCGCTAGCGCGCTACTACAACTAGCATCCAACTTCAACTGTCTATCAGTCTTCTTCTTAAGGGATGGTCTTGGCTTTCACTTAGGTCTTCTAAGCGGGAGTTTGGCGAAGATCTTATGTTTTGAAAGTAGCCTAAGTAAGGCAGCAAGAGGAAGAAGACGCTCGGACATTAAGTTAGTTGCTTTCAATTGCAACCTGTCACGGACTTTAACGCCTCTGCGCGCCAACTCCCGACACGGCGCCTCACACCCCGTACGCACCGACGCACGAAGGCTTGGCCAGCCATACTACCTCGCATGGGGATGCACTGTCTTGTGCTGCGGAACACCCCAAGCAAAGTACACTTTCTTATCAATGCAAACCAATTGGTTTCGACCTGCCTTGGTCTCCTTAGGGAAGCGGTTCCAGCTCCAGACCAGTTTGTGCAGGGATGGCATACTCCCCTCTAGGAGGCTGCCAACACGGAGACCCTGAACGCCCTTTCCTTGGAACCCTTCCAGTCACTTAACGTTAAGCGCGTCCACCAGTCAGCATGCCCATCTCTTGATACTTCAAGGCCTTGTTAAGATGGTTCATAATATCTCATTGGAAACTGTCTAACAAAACTCCCCCATTTAAAAATACGCAACGCCCTCATTGTGGTCGTACCACCCTGCCTGTCCACCTTAGCACTAGGACCCCCTAGAGGTGACATCCAAGTGGGTGCTTGGCATAACACGATCAGGGATAGTCAACCTAGCTCTGACACCACTTGTCACGAACTTTAACACCTCTGCACGCCAACTCCCGCACGATGCCTCACATCCCACACGCACCGAAGCACGGAGGCTTAGCCAGCCATACTACCTCGCATGGGGCTGCACTATCTTGTGATGCAGAATGCCCCAAGAAAAGTATGCCTTCTTATCAATGCATACCAACTGGTTTCGACTTGCCTTGGTCTCCTCAGGGAAGCGGCTCCAGCTCCTGACTAGTTTGTGCATGGATGGCATACTCCCCTCTAGGAGGCTGCCACCATGGAGACCATGCACGGCCTTTCCCTGGAACCCTTCCAGTCACTTAACATTAAGCGCATCCACCAGTCAGCATGCCCATCTCTTGACACTTCAAGGCCTTGTTAAGACGGTTCATAATATCTCAATGGAAACTGTCTAACATAACCTTTGTCCTTGCCCCTATGTACTTGTAGGCTAAAATGGGGTAATAAGCTTGATGAAAATAGTCTATGCCGTTCTGTTGATGCTAATGGAGGCAATTGACCTAGCAATATATTTGATATGAAGTATTTTCATGACGTAACGGATCAATGAAAGCAAATATGATAAATAAAAATAGTACCGTATTCTTTAAAACACTCGAGTCCATAAGAAGAGATTGAAAGAAACTCTCTATAAACCTGATTTTATTAAAGTGAAGATGTCACGCCCCTAAAATTCCCGAAACTCTAACCCTGAGAATCAGCGAATTTTCAAAGGGTGACGTCAGTCAAGCGACCACTATAGTCAACAATAACAAGGAAATACATGGAATAACAATGAAAAATATACTCCATGCCTAATCGAATACTAGAAACTCAATAGTATCCTCCAATACCAACTGACATGACCCTAAATTCCTAAGAATCCCGAACCGGGACATCCAAGGAATCCAGGATGTGATCCTTAATTCGAACGACCAACTAAGATATCATTAACCATAAAAATGTATGGAATAATGATAAAAAATGGTATATTTCATACCCAATAGAATGATAGAACAAAGCAACGGAATCTAACGAAAATCCGACAGAGTTCCGTTTGTAAATGGAACATTCGGACACCCAACCACAACAGAATAACCTATCAATAACAGTTCGATAATAACAATGGCTCACATGACCAACATTCATCAATCCTACTAGGGCCAAGGCAGTGGAAATAAACCACCAACCCCTACACAACCCTCTATAATCAACAGAGCCACAAATGCTCAAATAAGAATACAGAAATGCACATGGCAGTGCCAAATAGATATAATGACCTCCTGAAATAATAAATATAGGAATAAAAGATACACCAATAGGGATATGCCAACAGACTGGCTCCCAAGAGAAATATAAGACAATCCCACAAAACATGGGTAAAGAAGCTGACAGAAGATAACTATCGTCCCCAAACCAGCTGTGCTACAACCGTAACCGCATCACCCTGAGCAACTCCAAAACCTGTAACAAGAAAACAAAAGAAAGTTGTCGTTGCACCGCATGCTGCCCGTAGTCATAGCCCACAACATAATACCCATGTGAACAAATAAGCTCAGTGGGAAAAAAATGATATCCTAACTACCACATCCTCTGACTGTTTAGGTAATGCTAAACTATCTAGCAAGATACATAGCCCACAACATAATCCAGCCGCGAAAATCCAAGGCACACCCTCATATACTACCGTAAATAAGTATATAGGGGATATATATATACGTATATATATATATATATATATTTATATAAATACACAAAATGAGTCCATAAGGTACAACTAAGACTCGTACTCCAAGTACCAACAACGGTAGTCTACACTACTCTCACCAACGTATACTAGGTACACGACACCCAGGTCCAATCTAACAAATCATCAAGCACTCACAACGCTAACCAGAAAATCCAAACAGAGGGAAAACACACTAACCTCTAATATCCACAGGGATCAAAATCCACCACTAGTACCAAGGAATACTCATAACTCACTCCCCGAGAACACTCACATCCTTGCGTACTAACACAATCGTCATCTATATATATATATATATATATATATATATATATATATATATATATATATATATATATATATATATATATATATATATAACAAACCTCATCCCATTCCTAGAGAAAGTCTACCTCTAAAGGACTAGATCACCTCAATCACATCTCTTCATCAATACCATAAATCACATCATCACATCGACCTCATAATACTATCATCAATAGGATTAATCAAATCACTAACGCTCTCACTATGGATAAGGAACGCTAAACGGTCGAATCTCGGAGAGTACCTGAACACTACTCTCATGACAACCACATAAGAGTCAAGGAACCAAAGCAAGGTAAAAGAAGTCCCAATACTAAACCAACAGATAACAGAGACAACAACGTCAAGGTTAAAAACACCACAAGTGTTTAGTGAAAACACCCGAACAAGGAAACTAAGGCAAGGGAAAAGAAGTCCCAATACTAAACCAACAGATAACCGAGACAACAACGTAAAGGTTAAGAACACCCCAAGTGTTTAGTGAAAACACCCGAACAAGGAAACCAAAAGCGAATGGCCGAGAGTGGAAGTTATAAAAAGATGAATCCCGGGGATTCAATAGTTTTTAAGAAAATATTTTAAAACTCAGACCAATCCATTCGGCATCCATGCCCCTAACGTAAGAAAAACTCAAATCACCTAGGTGGTGACATCGAATAACCAAGAAGAAAGGAAAGACAACACTATATGTGTGCCCTGAACAACAACAAGCTTCAAACCCGAGACATAGAAATGATCTGAAGTAAAGGTGAAACAAGAAACCACCTTTCAAAACTCTACAGGGCGAGATCTTGAGAAAGAAGTCTCAAAATCTCAGAATCTCAAGAAAAGTAATAAAATAGTTTTCCTTTAAGAAATCACATAGTAAAAATGACCGTCTTGCCCCCGGTCTCCGTCAGTCGCCATCACCGACTTTTAGAAGTTGAAAATATTTTTAAATAAGTTCCTAAGATCATTTTATAAAGTGCTAAAACTTTTAGTTGCTACGGGGGTAGGCGAAAACGGGTTTTTCCTTTTAAATATAAAAAGTTTATTTAAAGACTTAGAAAACACCGTTTCCGAAAGATAACCAAATAAGAGTGAACACAACTCCACGGATTCCCAAAATGTCTAAGAGGACAAGGAAGGAAGAGTACTACACTGGGTTCATGGAACACAATTATCCGTTCCCAACCCCACGAAATCAAATGATAACACAAGGAAGAGGTTCGGCACCACGCCGTAACCGACGATTCAAGGAATGACATATAAGTCAACAATCACATACTAGTGTACAAAACACCGTACAAGGAATGCTTAGGAGAATGAACTAAGCATGAGAAAGAATACTATAGTACCCCAAGTACTTAAATAAAATCCCTCAACCATAACCTCTTCTCACCCAATCAAAATCTCAAATACAATTGATAACACATTCCTCAAAAGGTGAAAGACACCTAAAGGTCTATACTACAACATCCACTAAGTTCACAATCTCGTCACCCGCATTCTCTAAGGCCTCAAATCTCAATTAATATTAAAGTCAATTCCTGACCTCAAATCTCTAAAGATGTCACACAACTAACCACAATCACAAAACTATTAACCGTCTTCTCTAAGGCCTCGACATAAAACCGACTCTATAGTCCAATACTAACCTCAACTATCCAAAGAGATCACTATGCTAATATACTTAACCTCCCCCAAGGGCACAAAAGTATATAATCATAAGTATAAGAATATACTCTTTATTATACTTTAACAATTATCGCGTTTAATTCATGTTTTCACATTATTCATTTTCAATTGAGCATTTTATAAAATATGAATTTATTTTGCAATATTCATAATTAACATGCTCCAAAATCCACAGGTAATAGTAGCACATAATAAACCTAGTCCGACATCACATGTAATAACATCACCTATACATGTCAATGAAATCACATAAATACTATGCAATGCAATGTGACTCACACACCACCTATGACATGCACACAAAAACACACCCTTCCCAAGGGTGAGCAGATCCTTCTCCACCATTCCCTTGAGGATACAAGCTCACTAAGGAAGGTAGACTCATCGTACCATTCTTCCCAAGTGCTTTTGACACTTCACACTTTTAACCAAGGAAGACGTCCACCACGACCCAGTCGTGCACCTAGGATTGGAACAAGTCTCCCCTAGTGTCTGCGTTTCTTGGAAGATTAGTTCCGTGGGAACAAAGTAACACCCTTTGGCTAGTTGTTATGACGATCCAAACACAAGTCTACTCAAGCACCACACGCAAAGGATGTAAACCACACCAAATGAATTTTCTCTGCAAAAGGTGAACCCATGCACTACATGCACTAACACCCATGTACTCACTTGACATAGTGTACGCAATAAAAATTATGCCTCAACATAAATATGTAATGCATCATATTTATGAAAATATCCACATGATACCAACATGAATCTCATAATCTCTCTAACATGCTTTTAAAATATATTAAAGGCATTTAAATCACATGGAATCAAGTTCATGTTTTAAACAATATATTTTCTTTAATTCTCTAGGAAAATATTTCAATTTCTCTTAAAATGTCTTTAAAATAATTAAAGCAATTAATCCACATATCATAAGGGGAACATAACATAACGTCTAAGTTTTCATGTCCCTCACGTCACTTATCCCCTAACACAATAAAAAGGGAACTAGTATAGCGTTCTAAGTTCACGTCTAACTTTTACAAAATTCTACTAACCCATTTTAATTCTCAAGGGGTTACTAAACCACCTATTCTTATTCAATTCATATTGGAATTTATTTAGTTTCGTAGGAAATAATTTAATTAATTTCTCAAATTAATTCCTAAGTCCTACTTCATTTCTAACCTAATTTTAGATATTTTAAATTCACAATTTAATATATCTAAATTAAAATAAATACGGGTTTGCACACCCAAACCATGTCAACAATACGGAAGTGAGAATAAAATTTTCCACCTAAATATTTGCTTACAGAACAGCCCAAAATGGCCCATCGTGAATAGTACCGGCGCTCGAATATGGAGCCCGTTGACCAAAGTCACCCGACTAATATTTTTAATATACCGAAACGTCCGCCTCGACAACCTATACAATATATACAAAGCCCATTAGCAATAGGTTTATCAATTTGGGTAAATCTAAAATAACCCAAACGAAAATTGTAACATATAAACGCGATTTCTCGACAAACTGCTCAACAAAAAAATATGAAATTTTAGTATGATGAACACTAAGTAGAGACGAAGCTACTCACCAAAAATCGTAGTCATCGGACCACCGGAAGTCGTCAAACCGGCAGCCTGAAGCTCCAGTCGAACTGGCCTGCTTCGCCTCTATCGCGTGTCGCCACTGCGCGACCCACTAGCAGCAACCACCTGCTTCGTCGTCACCTTGCCTAAGTTGCCGCCGCACCTGCAAGTCGCCCCTCCCCTCTGCCATCGCCGTTGCTCCAACCGGCAACTCACCATGGGTCGCACCTCTGCGCACGACTCTCGTCTCTCCTTCACGCAACTCCTCTCTCTTTCTCGATCGTCAGCCATTGAGGATAAAGAGGAGTGTGTCGCGTGAAAAGAAGAGGAGGAAGAAGGATAATCATTGCGGGAGTTGACCAGATCTGTATACACATACATATATATGCTATATTGCACAAGTGAACCCCTTAATATTCATAATCACAAAATAACCCCACCTCTATATAATTATTTGCAATAATCTATATAGGCATAATTAATCCAAAATTATAACGGACCAACTCCCAAGTGTGATCACGCGAACTGGTAATTCCACGGGACACCAATTAACTAAAATAGTCTGGAATAAATACACCGAGGTAAGAACCCAACAACCGGAACACCTAACAAGCCCGATCAAATAAAACGTGTCGTCGTCTAGTTGAAGTACTAAACATTAAATGTCGAAACGATACCGCGTAGTCAATAACAAGAATTCTCGAAGTCGTCAAAGAGAAACCGTAATGTCGTCCAGTCGACTTTAAAACTAAAAAGTGAAAAATTTACACGCAAAATACCAAGAATAACCAGAACGTCATGAACAAGTGACGTCATAACCGAAATTAAATCAGAAATAATTTCAGGAAAAAGGAAAATAACACGGGGTGTTACAGAAGAAATCAATCTAAACTATTAGAATATCATCACATAGGCTTAAGCAAACTCTAAAAATAGAAAATCCTAAACCAACCGGGAATAGAAGAAAATAAATAGAAATTTTCTACAACAAAATTCCAAACCAAATAATATTGAGAGAAGTAAATAGAAACTTCCTAAAGCATAATCATAAAATAAATAAGAATGAAAAAAGTAAATGAAAACTTCCTAAAACATATTTCTAACAAAGTTAGAAAAATATAATATTAAAGGACTATTATCACAAAACCCCCTGAGGTTTCATCAAATGGTCAGATTGTCCCCTGGCCTATCAAATAACCCCCTAATCTTTTTAATTTGATCAATGTCCCCCTCCACCATCAAATTGACAAAGAATTAATTACCTTGACATCCCCTCAAGTTTGATCTATCTTCAATCACACCCCTCAAGTTTGACAATTATCATTTATACCCTTGATTTTTTCAAACTCACATCATTTACACCCCCTTATACCTAAAATACCCTCAAAAAGGAGATATTTGATGTTTGTAAACAAGGTTTACTAGCCTCATCTTTTATTATCCAAATAAGCCATTATTTTTTATTTTGGCATAAATCAAAAAACAGATTCGTTTATAGTAAAATATTTAAAAAATGAAAAAAAGGTAGTCCCTCAAACATATTTTCGCATTAATAAAAAAAAAGTAGGCTAAAACATTTTTTCCAGGAAAAAATAATAATAATGCCAAAATATTTTTGTTTTCGAACTAAAAATCAGGGTAAAATATAAAACATAATTATAAAATATTATTATTTATACATATAATTATTTTTCCGAAATAATTTTTCTTTTTATAAAAACATAATGCCTTTTTTTTTATATAAAAAATTATAATTGTTTTTTATATTTTATCCTAGTTGATAGTTCAAAAAATATATTTCGACATTATTATTGTTTATTTGAAAAAAATATATTTTACCCTATTTTTTTTTATTTATGCAAAAATGTTTTTGAGGGACTATTTTTTTCGAAATAAAAAAAATTAGAGTAGAAAATATTTTGAACTACCAACTCGATTTTATTTTTTGTTTTTTAAAAATATTTTACTATAAACGTATTTATTTTTTGATTTATGCCAAAATAAAAAAATTATTGGTTGGTTTGGATAATAAATATGAGGCTAGTAAACCTTGTTTTCAAACACCAAATATCTCAACTTTGAGGATATTTTAGGTATAAGGGGAAGGGGGGGGGGGGGGGGGGGTGTAAATGATGTGGTTTGAAAAAATCAGAGGTATAAAGGATGATTGTCAAACTTGAAGGGTGTGATTGAAGATAGAGCAAATTTTAGGGGTGTCAAGGTAATTAACTCTTTGTCAATTTGATAGTGGAGGGGGATATTAATCAAATTCTATCAAATTGAAAAAGTTAGGGGGTTATTTGATAGGTCAGGGGGCAATTTGATCAGTTGATGAAATTTCAGGGGGTTTTATGATAATAACCCAATATTAAAACAGAAACTAATAGTCGCCCTTCTTTTGTTCTACAACATCTGGAGCCTTCTCTAAACTTCTTTTTTCCTTGGTACACCAAATGACTTTCCGAGTCCTCTCTCTTTCTTACGAGTTTCTCTTGTCCGCTCTCTTAACTTAATCACAAGGTTTCACATATAATCTCTTAGTGGTATGTTTTCAATAAAAATTTATACAGTTAGTATCTTTCTCTTTGGGGTTTTTGAATAGCATTGAACTTTAAGATTGTTTGATATTTCACACCGGATAATACTTGCTCCCTATCCCATAAGGAGGAACTTCCTCCTACCCCATGATGTGGCCCAATAAAATGTGGACACGTGTAAATTTTGTTTTTTTTTTCAAAAAACCTAAAATTGAAGTTTCCATCTCTATTCTTCTCTATTCTCTCAAACCCTCAAAATCTTTCCCTTCTGTATTTTTCTCTCTATATATATATATATATGTTTATAAATATATACAAACACATGATTATATACATTATATATATATCTTTCCAATTCCAAACACAAAATCAAAACAATAACATTCCACAACATCAAAACACCAAATAAAAAACTAGGGTTTCGAAACTCTAATTCTAATAAACCGTTTGTTTCTTCAGTAAGAATTGTATATATAACTCGTATGATATATGTGATCGTGGGTTTGTGTATATATATATACATATATAGAGAGAGAAGAGAAAGGTTTGGAGTTGATAATCCAAAGAATAAACTCTAATTTTAAGGCTTTTAAAAAAAGGAAAAAAAATTACACATGTTCATATTTTATTGGACCACAATAGGAGGAACTTCCTCCTTATGGGATAGGAGGCAAGTATTGTACTTTCACACCCGGTGTTTTAATTTTAAAACTATTTGAAGTCCCTTTCTTTAGACATAATTATGTATGTATATATATATATATATGGATACACATATATGTGTAGGTAACTCATTGTATTGTATTATTGAAAGAGGGAAATGATAGAAAAAGCAAGAAAGTATTCATTAAAAGGACAAAAAAATAAGACAAACATCAACGTCAGCATTCGAAGAATAAAAAACACAATTGCAAGCATAACAGAACATTAAAATGAAGTTAGCACTTCAAACACCGATTTCTACTATAATTTTGTGTCACAATTTTCAATCCCAGAGAGAGAGAGATGGTGAGAGATCATAGAGACAGATGATGAGAGAGAAATGATGAAAATTATAATTGAGTGAGAGTATGAGAGTGGTACCAACGAACTGATATCATGAATATAGAATATAAGGCTATACTTTGAATCCAAGAAGGGTGAATTAGACGGATCTCGCCTGAGGTTTGTTTAAATTCAGGGGACATCACTTGTTGTTTGAGAAATGACACGGATCTTCCCTAAAATTTAAACATTATTGCACAGATTTTCTTGGAGGGTGACTTACCCGTTAAGTCGGGTAATGAAAGTAAGTAATTTACTTTGTTGTCCTTAAATTGTGATGAGAAATTACAATATTACCCATTGTGATTGTGATTTAAGTGTATTGTTGATTTATAGTGTAGTTGGTAGACCCACATTCTTTACTTTAAGCCGGTTAGTATTTATATATATATATATATGGGCAAATGGTGCTAAACACCCCTATGGTTTCAAAAGTGTGCGGAAAACCCCCTCATGATTTCTAAACACCCCTACACTTTGCAAAGACTGCAAATAGCCCCCACCAATCCCTTTTTTGGTGACTGAAATGGGGTTTTCTACACATTTCTGAAATCATAGGGGTGTTTTGCGTCTGTCACGTGATTGAATTCCGGCAAAAAAGTGAACAGAACAAGTGTTATAAGGTATCAAAGTGCACACTTTTGGAATAATAGTGGGGTTATCTGCACAAAATGAACTAGAAGGGAATTTTCCGCATACTTTTGAAACCATAGGGGCGTTTAGCGTCATTTTCCCATATATAGATATATATATAGCTATTTATTATAAAACACCTCAGATTTTCAAAGAAATCAAATACCCCTGCCCAATCAACAAACCTCTTGTAAAATTTCTTCTATCATTAATGTTATATTTCTTTTCTCTTCTTCTTCAAGTGTAAGTATTATAAGTTGGGGTTTATGATTTTTCTAATTTTAATGTTCAAGTTCACCCTAATGCGCAAGTTCACTGTAACTTTTATTTTGGACTTATTTTGCTCCAAATATCTTCATCAATCATAACATCACTTAAATTTTGCCACATCCTAACAATCTCCACATTGACGAAATTTCTCCACCTTGATTTAATATTTTAAAACAGGTTTATACACCATCTTCGGGATTGCTCCACCTAAAAGTGTATTTCCTAACAACTCATACAAATTTCCAACCTTCTTTCCAATGAACATGATACGTGGTCCTCTTTCTACTTTCAACAGTCCATAATTTGCTTTAAACCAACAATCTTTTAACACCAATGCACCCAAAGAAATCACATTCCTTCTAACACATGGAACGTGATACACATCTGTCAAAGTTCTTACCAATCCATTTGTTGTCTTGATATTGATTGTTCCGATTCCTACGACTTCACAAGAAGAATTATTCCCCATAATTTTTTTTCCAACAAATGGTTTGTAGAAGGTAAATCATTCTTTATGAGGACACACATGATGGAAACTAACAGAATCAAGAATTCATTTATTTGCTTCATCCTTTTTGTCAGTAATTGATAGGGCTTCAAGCACATCACCATCTTCTTCTCTTTTCTCAGAAAATGCAACAGTGTTGTACTCACTTTCTTTTCTTTTTGGACACTCCTGTATGTAATGTCCTTTTTCTCCGTAATAATAGTATGGTCGCTCCATAAATGGCAATGACTTCTTATTCCATGAAGCTCCACCTTGTCTTCTTTCAAATTTTCTTCTACTCTCAGCAACAAGAGCGTGATTATCTCGAATACTTCCTTCATCTTTTCCATTTATTTTCTCACTGGAAAATAAAACACTCTTCACTTGCTCCACTGTCACGGTATCTTTGCCATAGAGCAAAGTATTAAACAGATGCTTATGAGTTGAGCGAACCGATGTTAATAAAATAACTGTTTTATCCTCGTCACTAACTTGTACACCAAGATTATATAAATCACAGATAATTTCATTGAATTCACCAAGGTGAGTATGCAAGTCCATACCTTCTTTCCTATGAAAAGAATACAACTATTGCTTTAAGATTAATCGATTCATAATATTCTTTCCCATATAGAGATCTTCCAATTTTCTCCATAAATCTGCTGTAAATTTTTTGCCTACTACATCATATACAACATCATCTGTCAAAGTCAACTAAATGGTACTCACTGCCTTCGAGTTGATTCTGTTCCACTTTGTTGCATCCAAATCTGCAGGCTTCTCGTCCAGTGCATTATTCAAACCTTGTTGAGCTAACAAGTCTCACATCCGAATTTGCTAGAGACTGAAGTTCTTTCTTTCATCAAATTTTTCCACCGCAAATAACTTGACATCAGAAGTTGTCGCCATAGCTCTGATAGCGATCTGCTTCAACCTAGCTCTGATACCACTTGTTAAGAATTAATTCTATTTTCACTACTTAAGAATTAATCCCGTCCAATATCATACATAAAAATATCAACAACTCTTTTATTAATAAAAAACACTCAACAAGAAAATATCACTAAAAAAGAATTAATTTCTCTCTCTCTTTTTCTTTCCTCTGTATTTTCTCTACAAAACCCTAGCCACCATACTCCCATACATATATAAGAAAATAGAGTGGTAAACAAGCCAACCCGGATTGGTAAACAAGTCAATCCTAAAAGGAAGTCCCTAAGATTGTGATCTCCTAATTTAAAAGGAAAACAAAATCCCGAAACTGGGCTACCGAGTACTCGGTAACACTCCCATTGAGTACTCGGTGGATGCGCAAAAGCTGCGCAAGTTTGCATAACCTTCTGCCACTTTTTTACCCTAATGCACAAGTTCACACACTTGCGTACTTACCGAGTACTCGGTAAAAAACCCACCGAGTACTTGGTGGTTCTTCACTGTAACTTTTTATTTTGGACTTCTTTTGCTCCAATTCTCTTCATCAATGCTAACATCACTTAAATTTTACCACACCCTAACACAAGTTTCTTTCTCTTAGCTTAATCATCTTCAAGAGATGGACGACCTTGAGAATCATCTTCATGAAATAGCTTAATCATCTTTAAAATAGTAATGAAATGAGAAAATCATCTTCATGAAATAGCTTAATCATGATGTGTTTTTGGTCTATTAGCCCAATATTGAAAAAACTTTTTAGGTCAAGGGACGCAAATACCTTTCAAATTACTGCAAGAGATGGAAGGTCTTAAGAAAGTTTCCCAATGAGGGTGAACTTGAAAGGAGCCGCCATCAGCTCAACCTCGTCGTCAGAGAAGGCTATTGCGGGTTCCTCTTTGTACGAGCCTTTCTCCTTCAGCGGGGTGCGAATGCTTGGGTTGTGGAGAATCGACACGAAGGTTTTTTATAGGTGTTTCTGGTTACGGGTCTAGGGGCTTAAGGCTTGGATTGTCCTTTGGGAGGATGACCATTGCAGCCGGAGAGGCGGAGATACAGGGCTCGCCCTGAGATTGTAAAAATCATTAGGGGCCCTAGGTGAGATTTTATATGAGGCCCCTTCAAAATAAAATGTTCAACCCTTAACAGCGAGTTCAAAGCAAGTAGAACCTTACTGTAAGTACAATGACGAATTCAATCTAAATTTTTCTACTAAATCACACTAAGAATTCAAAATCTTCTAAAAGAAATGAAAAGAAAACCTACCTCAATCAGGTACCAGAGCTAGAAGAGAAATTATGAAAAGAGAAATTGGTTTTAACACCTCAATCAGGCACCCACCTAAAAGAAACGAAGTGGTATAAAGATCTGGAAAGAGAAATTGACCTCTCTATGACCATGTTCATTCTCCTCCTCCATCTCCCTCCCATGGCCATCGTGAATGAGAGAGTGATTGATGCAGAGTGTTGTAATTCCTTTTTTATTCCAAGGTTGGATGATTGAATCATTGCTCTGGAAGGCGAATTTTATGGTGTCTTGACCTCTTTCGTTGGAGGAATCAATTGATTGAAATTTGACGGTCGACGAATGAAGGAGAGGCTAGGATTTTTCATAAACTTTGGTGATTTTGATTTTGTATGAATGAAATTCGTGTAATAGGTTTGTTTCCCAAATATGGGATCGCTTTTTGTTTTTTATTCTTTTTTTTTTCTCTTTTCTTGTATTTCTCTTTTTTTGTATTTCTCTTTTGATATATAAATTTATTTACTCAAAAAAAGAAGAAGAAATTGACCTGAAAATTTGATTTTGGTTTCCTAACCCTAAAATTAAATTAGTGTTGGGCCAGTTTGAATTTAAAGTTTTGTTTATCAACTGAGTACTAAATTAGTGTTGGGCTAGTTATTGGGCTGTAACTGATTTTTGAGTGTTGGGCCTATACTATTAATATAGAGGAAATTTTGTTTGAAGCCCCCCTTGAACCTGAGGCCCAAGGCGGCCGCTTGGCCTGCCTTACCTCAGGGCCAACCTTGCAGAGATGTGCAGATGTGTTGATATTAGAGATGCCCAGAAAGTGTTCGATAGAATGCGTGAGAGAAAATGGTTGAGAGCTGGGCAAGAATTGGACATAAAAATGTTGATTACTTTATATTTTCTATTTGTTAATAAGTATGTAATTATTTCAATTTTAAACTTATATTGGGAGTGATTAAGAAGATTATGAGGTCATAGAGTTGATATTTGAAAGGACATGATGTTTTAAAGTTCATATATTTGTGAATTTGTATTTCGTAACAATTTTGGTCATTTTAATTTTATGAATTTGAGTGGGTAGGAAAATTTTAAGTTCATGAGTACATAAAGTCAGGAAGATTTTAAAGTTCATGTGAAAGAGAGAGATAAACATATATATCTATATTTGGAAGAGGGGTAGTTTGGTAACTTGATAAGGGCCTTTTTGGAATTTAGATCAAAATATAACATGTGGCTGTTACGTGTCAAGATTCCGTCCAAAAATGTGATCAGAACAGTATTATAGGGGGTCAACGTGCACACTTTTACAAAACTAGTAGGGGTTATCTACAAATGAAGTAGAGGGGGGTTTTCTGCACACTTTTCAAATTATAGGGGGGTTTTCGTCATTTATATATATATATTTAATTGGGCAAATGGCGCTAAACACCTCTATGCTTTCAAAAGTGTGCAGAAAACCCCCCTCGAATTCATTTTGTGCAGATAACACCCACTACTATTCCAGAAGTGTGCATTTTGACTCTCTTAACACTGTTCTGTTCACTCTTTTGGCCGGAATTTAATCATGTGACGAGTGCAAAACACCCATATGATTTCAGAAATGTACTGAAAACCCCCATCTCAATCACTGAAAAAGGGCTTGGAGGGGGTTATTTGCACTCTTTGAAAAGTATAGGGGGTTTAGAAACCATAGGGGTGTTTAGCATCATTTATCCACATTTCTTTAAATTACGGTTTCCACTTTTTTTTTTTTTTTAAAGGCATCATAGATTTTTAGGCCTTCAAATTGAAATTTTTTAGGATTTTTTGCAGTACCGAAGGTACTTTATTATTATTATTATTATTTTCCCTATGATGAGTTAAAGAGAATATATTTAAAAAGAAAAATCAAACTTGAGAATACACTTATGTGTAACCCCTCACTGTACGCCTAAAAATTACTCATTCTGTCCACAAAGTAAATTTTGGATAGTGACTAAAATTTTAATTCTTCGCCCTAATGTACAACCCGGTACAGATCTATTAATAGACCAGTTATTTTGTAATAATCTTAGCGAAAAAACATTCAACTATGTCCCCAGTAAAATTATAAAAAATCTCTCCATAAAATTATGCCCACACTAAAGTTATGAAATTTTCTTTTATAACAATATGTCCCTCTAAATAGTACTACGATTTTAAAATAATTGAAGCGATTTGATATTTTACGAGGTAAATAATTATTCTATTAAAGCAAATATTGAGTTTTCTTGTTCATTTTATTTTTTTATAATCTAATATTTAGGGTGAAAATTAAATTATGGATGCAATTTTTTATCTTTTGAAAAAAATCAATTAATATGGAATTTTGAAAAAAATCAATTAATAGGTTAAAAAGAAAAGAAAAAAAAATCATAGTGGCTCCCTCTAAAATAAATATTATCTTCATCTCCCCACTCAAATAATTTTTTGGATTTGTCAGTGTACAAAATGTTAGATTTGACTAAATTATTGTTATCATGCATGTCCAAATTGATAATGAGTTTACTACATGAGTTGCATGCTAATAGATTTAACTTTTTTATAAATTTTGTTCCATTTACTAGTAATCAAAAGGGCAAACAAGACTTTTATTTATTTATTATTTTTCTCCGATGTTGAATAATATTTCGGACTAGACTTCCATTAGTTTTTTTAAAAAAAGATAGACTCCCATTAGTTACCTAAAATAAACATTAAAAAAAAATGAAAAAAAAAACCCCCAAAAAATGAAAAAAAAAAAAACAAACTCGCTTGAACTAAAAAGATAACTGATAGTTTTCAAAGAGAGGAAACTTTATGCAAACTTGTTTGACATATCAATAGTATCACTACATGACACTATGTGCATGTTTGGTAGAGGGTGTGGAGTTGGTTTTTGGTTTTGGTTTGGTTGGAGTTGGGTTGGAGTTGGAGTGGTTGGAGTTGGTGTGGTTTTATTTTGGTTCCAAACCATGTTTGGTGCATATGGTTTTGGTGTGAGAAAAAGTGATGCTGAAAAACCAAACCATGTTTGGTAGAGTTGGTATGAGTTGAAATTCTGAATATTAATATATTAATAAATATTAATATTAATATATTAAAATATATTAATATATGAGTTTCACATTTTATTTATTAATAAATATTAATATATATTAATATATGGGTTTCACATTTTATTTATTAATAAATATTAATATTAATATATTTATTTTTTCATAAATATTAATATTAATATATTAAAATATATTAATATATTAATATTAAAATATTAAAATATTTTAATATTAATATTTTTTAATATATTAATATTATAATATATTAATATATTAAAATATTTAATTTTTTGAAATATTTAATTTTTCATAAATATTAATATTAATATATTAAAATATATTAATATTAATATTTATGAAAAATTAAATATTTCAAAAAATTAAATATATTAATATATTAAAAAATATTAATATTATAATATTAAAATATATTAATATTAATATTAATATTTTTTAATATATTAATATATTTAATTTTTCGAAATATTTAATTTTTCATAAATATTAATATTAATATATTAAAATATATTAATATTATAATATTAAAATATATTAATATTAATATTTTTTAATATATTAATATTATAATATATTAATATATTTAATTTTTCGAAATATTTATTTTTCATAAATATTTAATTTTTCAGAATATTTAATTTTTCGAAATTTATTAATATCAAAAATAAATTTGCTACAGTGTTGGTACCAAAACCAAAACCATGAACCTTCAAAAATTTGGTTCCAAATTTTGGCTCATTCCTTCACAAAAGTTGCACCATGGTTCAGCTACAGTGTCGGCTCCAAATTTTGACTCCATTTGCCAAACATGGGTTTGGTGCCAATTTTTTGAAACCAAACCCAAAACCATGGCTCCACTCCTTAGCCAAACATAGCCTATATAGACACACACTTAAAGTTGCCACGTTGATATATAAGATTTTTTTTTCTTATGGTTACTTAAAAAAAAAAAAAAAATTCATATTGAATACGTCTGAAAAGCTACCCACATACCATAGTTTTATACATAATAAAGGTTAGATTTAACACTTCCGATAGTTAAAAGACATCCCAGTCAGTATTAAGACTCCTAACCCTCCCTCTATTAGAATTTCCCAAAATACCCTTCGACTAGTTTGCCACCCGTAAAAAAGGAAACTAAAGATATTTAAGGAAATATAATACCACAACTTAAACAAGGAAACTATAGATTGAGAAACAAACATATATATAGAAATATAAAATAAGAGTATCAGTACAACTAGAGTTCAAAAAAGGAAATATTGATATTGATAGGGGTTGCTTGCTTACCAAGAGTCCCGAAATTTATATATATCAATCCCTACTTTCTTTTTCTTGTTCTTCAGTTCATCACTGTGAAATTTTCAGAGATACATTTATATATACATATATAATGCTGGTTTTCGATCCAATACAACCTCCTGCGGGTTTTCAATTTGCTCCAACCTCAGAAGATTTGGTGGCCTGCTACTTGAGAAGAAAGGTGAAGGGAGAAGCACTGCCTTGCGAGGGGGTGGTGATTGAGCGAGACATATACAGTGAACACCTGCAAGATCAAGCCCAACAAATATGAACATATCATTTACGTGTTCACCCAGTTAAAGAAAATTGGCGCCAAAAGGAGAGTTATTCGAAGAGCCGGTGATTGCGGGACATGGGATGGCCGAACTAGGGTTGAGAAAATCTTTAATGAGCAGAATGAGCATATTGGATTCCAGAAGCTGTTGAATTTCGAGGCTGATGCAAAGAACGACGAAGGTTTGATGCGTGCGAGGGGTCACTGGATAATGTATGAGTATTCTCTTGGTGGTGTGAGTTTGGAAGGAATTGAAGATGATCATGACTATGTTGTGTGCAAGATCAAGAGAGATGACTCTAAACCTCTAAAGACAGCAACAAAGCGTGATCGTGATGGTGATGATGTTGTTTCGGAGTTGAGCCATGCAAGAGACAATGATCATATAAATTACCCAATTCATAAGAAGATGAAATATGATCATGAGGCCTCTACTTCACAGAGCTCCTGTGCCTCATTGCAGATAGATTTGATTCCAGAGCATCTCGATTCAGAAACTGTGTTCTTTATGAACAACATTGATTTTGAAACGGAGCAAATAGTCGAAGCTTATTCAAATTACCTTTGGTCCGATGACTTTACGAACGACATTGATTTCGAAACAGAGCAAGTCAGAGCTTATTCTGAAAACCTTCTGTCCGATGAGCCTTGGGTTAATACTAACATATAGATTCAGTACATTATCATTGTTTTCTATCTTATGCAACAAATCAATTGTAGTTACTGTGGACTGTTGAATTGTTTCAGCAATGGCTATTATTAACCATGCTATGGAATTAATTAATCATACTGTCACTTTTGTTCCTTCCATTAATTACTGCTATTAGTTGAATACTTTAGGCTTTTAGCTTATGTAAGGAAATAGATCCTCTACTTTCTATATTCTGGTTCAAGGTGGTCATATGCATATATATATATATATATATATTTATATACACATTAATATATGTGTGAGTTCTCCATTTAATCACATAATTCCAAAAGGTTTATAACTAGAATGTAATCAAGTGAATGATGCAGATGTTATAAAGTCCATTTCAATCAGGTCCGTGTTTCACTATCTTCAAATTCGAATAAGAGAATATACACATTATTAATAAATGTATTAGACATGACCTAAAACATGTATCTTTATGAGGTGTTATAGCATAATGTCGTTTTCTTTGACTATGCTATTCCTAAACATATATGGTTCCTATTAATGGCTAAAAATTCATTACAAGATCCTTCAATTTATTTTCCTTTGATTTTCGGTGCAAGAATCTCTGTTGATCAAGCTCTAGCAACAAGTCCCGAGTCCCAGAAATTGTTTACTCCTGCCCTCTTCATACAGAAGGCGCACACCCCCTTTGAGGCAAGACTACATTTATGTAAACGAATGTTTTACCATTTGAAAGGAAGTGGGAGAAATTTTTACCTTAAAAAGCGAAACGCCAAAACCACCAAGGTGTCGTCCCATGTAGGTCAGCACGGTTCAAGAGAAACTGGATGAAACCATACAATCTAGCACATTGCTAGCCTTACTCGTGCCCATGCCAGCATGACAGAAGTGTCAAACTAAATTAATAAACCCTGCCTCATAAAGGAGAGAAAAAAATATGAATTAGATGGAAGTTTGTTTACAGTTATAAGCATGACGAGAGAGAAAAAGTAGTTACAGAATCATCCACTATAATTTATGCCCTTACGAAGAATAGACCATGTTGCCAAGGTTCAACAAACACCTGTTGTCCACAAATTCGGTCTAGAAATTTTTTTTTTACTTATTACACTTACTATTATGCTATTTCATTTTTTTATCAGGAAAGTAACTAGAATTTTCCTTCACGTCGAATGATATCTTCTGGGAATAGTTTGGGAGTTTCACGAGTATACCAACAAATATAAATCCAGTTCATTACAAAAATTGTCATAATTCAAAATTTCCAACAGCAATAAGGGTATGGAAAACTGTACCAACAGGAGCCAACAATACTTTCAATGCCAACATATCAGTTCCACATAAATATAGATTAAAACTCCCCCCATCTCCTGCCCTATTTCAACACCAGATCGATGCAACAAATATTCAAATTTTGGGAAGGAATAACTTGGTGGACAAGGATTAGGGAATTCCTTTTCCACTAGTTGTTTCATGTAGCCACAAAAATTCACGTTCTTGGCTCACCTTTCACATTGTGTACATAGCAAACGTTGAGTAGAAGTTAATATGAAACAGATGATCAATTTCGGTAATCTTGCACATATCTATCTTTCCCTGAAGGCTAACTGCCAACAGCATCAACCAAATTAGCAAGGATCATCTATTGTCTCATCTGATTCATACTCCGAAAACAGGTTACATTCCCACTCTCCTTCGGTTTTAAATCCACAGTCACTGAGTTCATAACTATAAACACTCCTTGGTTGATCCTCCTCATCAACAACATCTATTTTTTCCTTGTACAAGCCCCTGCTCCTATCCAGCAAAACTTCCGTCATCATACTTGCAAACTTTTTCCTGTTGTCAACAAGGCGGGTGTTTCTGGATTAGTTTATGAGAGTTTTAGGCTTCCCTAGGAACAAAAGTTTGGGTGTTACACTACTTAGAAATATAGAATATGCCAGGATGGTGTTCAAACGCCTTCGTAAACTTCCGAGGCAAGGCCAGTGATATCCGGAGATCGCTCACATTATTGCTTTCAGATTTCTTTGTTTTTGATGAGGTGGAGAAGCTCATGGAAAACACAAACAATCCTCTTGTTCAATAAATCAGTACAGGGAAATAAACGAGAGAAATCTGAATAAGGAGAAGTATAACGGAACTTCTACAACTCTTCTAACCACTCCATAGTTAGAAGAAAATAACTCTGGATGACGGAAAATCAATACGGTAATCGTTGGTAAAGGAAGTGTCCTAAACTATTAGAACCTTTCAAAGACAAACATTACTCAATCTAATAGAAATATTTTGCCGTTGATTTGATTATCTGTGCTACTGAACCAAACAAGATCAAGACTAAATTAGAGACAAAGCTGTAAACTTTAAGACATTAGGATAACATAGAAAGGCACCGAATAGAATCAGGCAAGATTCTTTTGTTGACATCAGTACATATTACCGAAGGGTGTATTAGGAACATAAAAGAAAACACCTTTCAAGAGATTGGTTCCTGAACCCAAGGAAACAAGGTAGATTTCAATAAAGGGAGAGACCCAATTGATTTTGGAGTAAAACCACATTCCTACATCATTGTGAACAACTCAACACTAAAGTTGGTCTAAACAATCACAAGAAGAGAAACTGAAACTGAGAGACAGACAAACGTATAGATACAGGAGATATACACATACAAATGAACCTTAAAATGAGTAAATGAATTATATGCCTAAATAAAACCAACATGAGAAAAAACATTAAATTAAAGAATAAATAAGCAGTT
Organism: Cornus suecica; assembly: GCA_963922005.1. NCBI lineage: Eukaryota > Viridiplantae > Streptophyta > Magnoliopsida > Cornales > Cornaceae > Cornus > Cornus suecica. The sequence goes on from OY998241.1 coordinate 17,030,089, forward strand.
ACCATATATACACAGAAAAACCATAAAAAAGAACAGCTTAACCAGCCACGGCATTCCAGTACAATTTAAGTTCAGTATATGAATACACGAACAAATATAAGTCCAATTTTTCATTAAAAATCCATCATAATTCATATTTTCCAACAGTTATAAAGGTATGGAAAATTGTACCAACATGAGCCAATAATACTTTTTATGCCAGCATATCCATCCCGTAATAAATAAAGATCGAAACTTCCCCCCCCCCCCCCCCCTCTCTCCCCAACTCCACTCCCTTTCGATTTCAACACAAATATTTGATTTCTTGGCTCATCTTTCACGTTTATGTAGTTTTGGTTAACAAGGGGGTGTTCCTGGATTTGTTGAGGATTGTAGGATTCCCTAAGAACAGAGGTTGGGTATCACACTTCCTAGAAATATAGAATATGTCAAGATGGCATTAAAACACCTTTGTAAACTTCTGCGGCTAATGGCCAGCAGTTTACTTAAAATGGTCACATTCTTGCGAACAGTTTCTTTTGTATGTTGAGGTGGAGAAGCACATGAAAACACCAACAATTCTCTTCTCGGATACATCAATATGCAGAACTAAATGAGAGGCATCTGAATAAGGAGAAATATAAGGGTGCTTCAGCCGCTCTTCTAACCATTGCATCCACATTCTCTTCAATCAGCAACCCCTTGTAATTCCAATCCGTAATGCTAAGCTGCCATATTCAACATTTTTTTCCCTTTGCTGCAAAGCAAATCTCTTTTTTTATTTTCCAATTGAGACACATCCATGGAGCCAAGAAGAGCATCCTGCCCTACTCTACAACTACCAAATCATTTTAAGTGATGTTCAACATACCCCTATTACATGATGGGAATTGTTTTAGAACTAAGATACCACTTCAATGACTCTAATGTAAGATCGGGAAAGTCAAGATGGCAACAGCAACAACATGAGAGCTTTAAACATGAAATAAAGCTATGATTCATTCAAGAGGGTTTCTAGAAATGAGTATGAAGCTTTGGTTTTGAAAGATCACAAGTTGGATGCATGCATATAACTTTTCATCCTCACTACTTTTCATGCCAAAAAGAATATAAGGAGAAAAAAATCAATGAACGATCCAGTCCAATGAGATTGTTGGGATAAACCGGTCAAAATAAAACAAACACACACACACAAACAAAAGAGACACCAAGATATATAGTGGTTCGGTCCAGTTTGGTACCTACGTCCACTTGAGAGAGCTTCACTATAATTTGATGAAAATTAGAGGAGGATATAACTTCGCTCAAGTCAAGTCAACTCACTCTTCTCTCTACCTCACACCACACTTAGAACTCACTTGGTTCTCTTATTTTTTTATGATGATATACAACCCAGGCATATACCCATATTTATAGGGTAAAGGAGAAAAAGAAGCCAAGTTGCAAATCTTGACAATCTAGTCAAGGTTGGCACCGTCATTGACAAAGTGTACAAGGTTGGCACCATCCGTCGAAAAGCTTGAAGTTAGGCACCACCATTCTTGACTTCATGTTGGTGCATACATGGTATGGAACCTTCAATTATCCCCCTCCATACCATCGGAGGAGAACATCTTCTACTGCGTTTCAGTTGGTGTACATCCTGGCTATGTCTCTGCATAGCTCTAGCTTCTCTTGAGTAACCACCTTTGTCAACATGTCTGCTGGATTCTTATCTGTGTGGATCTTCACGATTTTCAACAATTGTAGCTCCATTACTTCACGTATCCAGTGATAGTGAATGTCGATATGCTTCTTGCGGGAATGGTACATTGAATTCTTGCTCAAGTCCAGAGCACTCTGACTATCACAATGTACTTTGTATTCTTTATGTTTGACACCTAATTCTTGGAGAAACCGTTTCACCCACAACATTTCCTTCCCAGCTTCCACTGCGGCAATGTACTCTGCCTCTGTTGTAGATAAAGCGATACACTTCTACAATTTGGATTGCCATGAGACTGATCCCCCTGCAAAAGTGAATAGGAATCCTGATGTAGATTTTATGTTGTCAATGTCACCGGCCATATCTGAATATGTATAGCCTTCCAAGACTGGTTCTGCTCCCCCATAACATAGGCATAGTTTCGATGTACTCTTCAGGTACCTAAGAATCCACTTGATAGTTTCCCAATGGTCTTTGCTTGGATTTGAAAGAAGTCTACTTACAATGCCTACACCGTGAGCTATATCCGGTCTGATGCAAACCATTGTATACATCAAGCTACCAATGACTGAAGAGTAAGGGATTGTTTCCATCTCTTCCTTTTCTTTCGTCGAAGAGGGACGCGATCGCTTGCTTAGTTTGAAGTGATTAGCTAGTGGAGTACTGACTGGCTTGGCATTTCCCATGTTGAACTTTGCAATCACCCGTTCAACGTACTTCTCTTGTGACAACCACAATTTCTTGGTTTTCCAGTCACGAATAATCTTCATGCCCAATATCTGTTAAGCTGGGCCTAGGTCCTTCATGTCAAAGGACTTGGACAGTTCTTGCTTCAGCTTGCTGATCATACTAGTATCTTGTCCAACTATCAACATGTCGTCAACATACAATAATAGACGCATTGATCTGCAGCAGTTCTCTTATAACCATGACCCACCATGAATGAGTTGAACTTTATGTACCATTGCCTCGGTGCTTGTTTGAGGCCGTAGAGACTCTTCTTCAGTTTGCAGACCATATGCTCTTTCCCTGTAACTTCAAAATCTTCTAGTTGGTCCATGTAAATTTCCTCATGTAGATCTCTATGGAGGAATGTTGTCTTGACGTCCATCTGTTCAAGCTCTAGGTTCAGACTAGCTGTCAATCCGAGTATCACTCGAATTGAGGTCATTTTCACCACTGGTGAGAATATCTCGTCAAAGTCAATGCATTTCTTATATTGGAATCCTTTGACGACCAATCGGGCCTTGTGCTTCATCGGCTTTCCGTTGGAGTCTTTCTTCAGCTTGAACACCCATTTATTTTTCAATGCTTTCTTGCCTTTGGGAAGTCTCACCAACTCATAAATCTGGTTCTTCTGCAAGGAACTCATCTCTTTTTGCATAGCTTGCACCCATTTACCTTTGTCTGTATGGGTCTTCACTTCCTGAAAGCATTCTGGCTCCCCCTCATCAGTAAGTAGAATATAGTCTAACTCTGGATATCTCCTCGACGGAATCAGCGGTCGGCCTCTCTCAGATCTTCTTGGCCGAGGCTCTTCAACTGGAGGAGCTACTTCTGGTGGAGGGGTTTGTCAACACCCTCAGGTTCTCCTTTCTCCTCTGTTTCTGGAATTTAATCCTGCAGTTTTTCATTATTCAGGGTAAACTGTACTGGTGCAGGATCTGGGATGATTTCTGGAACACTAGTACTGGAACCACTTGGCTATGTGGTTGTTGTAGTATCTTTATATGTCTGGTTCTCTTAGAACACAACATCTCTACTTCTGATTGTCGTCTTTGATTCTGGATCCCATAGCCTGTATCTGAATTCTTCATCTCCATAGCCAATGAAAATACATGGAATTGATTTCAGATCAAGCTTCTTTCTTTGCTCCTTGGATACGTGTGCAAATGCCTTGCACCCAAACACTCTCAGGTGAGAGTAGGAGGGATCCTTTCCAGTCCATACCTTCTCCGGTACTTCAAACTGCAGCGGTACTGATGGTGATTTATCAATCAGGTAAACGGCGGCTCTAACTGCTTCACCCCAGAATGGCTTTGATAGCTTAGCTATACTGATCATACTTCTAACTCTGTCTATAATGGTTCGGTTCATTCTCTCGGCTACACCACTATGTTGTGGGGTACATGGGACCGTCTTCTCATGTCGGATACCGCGTTCAAAGCAGTATGCTCAAAACTCGTTGGAAGTGTACTCGCCTCCATTGTCTAATTGGAGACACTTTAGCTTCTTTCATGTTTCCTGCTCTACCATGTCGTGAAATGCTTTGAAGTAATCGAGCACCTGGTCCTTTGTTCTCAGAAAATACACCCACACTTTTCGTGAAGCATCATCAATAAAAATGAGAAAATATGTGTTACTGCCTAAAGACTCCACTTCTATAGGACCACAAACATCAGTGTGTAATAAACTCAACAACTCTGATCTTTTTCTGGTAGTTGAGTTGAAATAGATTATATGATGTTTTCCAAATAAACAATGATCACAAGGGTTTAATGGAATACCTTTTGATACTGCGATTAGTCTCTTCCTCACCAGTGTAAGCAACCATTTCTCCCCCATGTGTCCGAGTCTCTTGTGCCACAAATTTGGTGAAATCTCATCTTCAACTTCATTGAGACTTTTTGAAATTACCTTCACATGGGTCTTGTACAGTGTGCCATTTATCTGTCCTTAGGTGACAACCATGGCTCCTTTTGTCAGCTTCCAGGTGCCATTACTGAAGTAGTTGTCGTAGCCTTCTCTATCTAAGGTTGTCCCAGAAATGAGATTGAGGCGAAGGTCCGACACATGTCTAACATCCTTCAACACTATAGTGAAACCAATACTAGTCTTGATCTAGACATCGCCGATTCCCACGATCTTTGAGAAACTTGTGTTGCCCATCCTCACCGTACTAAAATCTCCAGTTTTGTACGAGGTGAAGAAATTACTATAAGGAGTGGCGTGGTAAGATGTTGTTATGTCAACCACCCACTCGGCTTCATTGCTTCCTAAGTGGAGGCACAATTCTTCATCGGTTGAGCATATTGCAATGTCTCCTGTAATAGTGACCATGGAATCACCATCTTCTTTCTGTGGTTGGTGGCTGCTTTGACCTTGCCTTTTTTGCAATTTTTGGCAATTCTTCTTTATATGTCCAGGAATTCCACAATGAAAACAAACATATTTACCTTTCTGTTGGTTTTGTCATCGCTAGGCCTTCCACGGGTTCGAGACCTTCCTCTACTTCTGCCTCTGCTTCTGCCTCTAACAGTTTTTCTACTTTATGTAACAAGGGCATGTGTCTGGTTCATGCCTACATCTTTTCTTCTGATTTCCTCACTGAGTATGACATCTTTCACTACCGTCATGGTGAGTTTTCCATTTGGTGTTGAGTTGCCGAGGGAAATTACCAACGTCTCCCATGTATCTGGTAGGGAACTAAGCAGTAGTAGGGCTTGAGTTTCATCACTAAGATTTAACTCTACAGCTGCAAGCTGGTTTACCAGGTTCTGAAACTCGTTGGTGTGCTCGGCTACAGAGGTTCTGCTCCTCAGCTTCATATTCACCAATCGCCTCATCAGGAGGACTTTATTTCGAGTCGTCTTGGTCTGGTACATATCCTCGAGCTTCTTCCAGAGCTCGTAGGCATTTGTTTATTGCGCTACATGGTGGAATACACTATGGTCTATCCAATGTTGAATTTGACTAATAGTCTTCTTGTGCGCCTTGGTCCAATCTTTCTCCGCGATCGCCGTGGGTTTTGCGCCTTCGTTATCTAACGAGTCTGCCAAATCCTTGCAATTAAGGAGATCCTCCATCCTGGGTCTCCAAATGGTGTAATTTGAGGCTGTCAATTTTTTCATGGCTCCTGAGCCCGATTCCTCCATGAATAGGATCGGTCTTTAAACTCAACTTGGCTTGTTTGATATGTTAGGAGCTGAATCACACAAAATGAAGTGTACCATTGCATCCGGAACGGTTGAAAACCTCAAGATCGCCTCTGACTGGGCTTCAATTGAACTTAAAATGAGTTATAGAAGCCCAAAACTGTGAAAAGGGTAAAATAGTCTTTTCACCTCTTTTTTTAAAAAAATAATAATTTACTGTTGCTGATGTGGCAGTGATGTCAGCAATGACGTGGTAAGGGTGGTGATGTGGCACGCTTGCGTGGCGATGACGTGGCAGATGACATCAGCGATGATGTGGCGTGATGTCAACGATGACTTGGCAGTGACGTCAGCGTCTTCCCCTCTTTCTGGTGACCTGAACTGAAATTTCCGGTATTTTTGAAAATTTTCCGGCAAGGCGTATCTTGCTCGTACGACTTCCGTTTTTGACGCAGTTTTCACCGTTGGCTTTGTCTCGACTAGACAAACACAATGTAATGCTCAAAAACCGATTTAGAGCAACTTCAAATTTCTGGAAATTTGACTGTGAGCTAAAGAAGCTCGATTTTTGGTGGAAAAATGCCTTCGAAAACTCCAACCGAGGCTCTGATACCACTTGTTGGGATGAACCGATCAAAATAAAACAAACACACACACACAAGCAAAAGAGACACCGAGATATATAGTGGTTCGGTCCAATTTGGTACATACGTCCACTTGAGAGAGCTTCACTATAATTTGATGAAAATGGGAGGAGGATACAACTTCACTCAACTCAACTCAACTCACTTTTCTCTCTACCTCACACCACATTTAGAACTCACTTGGTTCTCTTGTTTTTTTTATGATGATATACAACCCAAGCATATACCCATATTTATAGGGTGAAGGAGAGAAAGAAGCCAAGCTGCAAATCTTGACAATCTAGTCAAGGTTGGCACCGTCATTGACAAAGTGTGCAAGGTTGGCATCGTCCATTGAAAAACTTGAAGTTAGGCACCGCCATTATTGACTTCATGTTGGTGCATGCATGATATGGAACCTTCAGAGATCACAACTCTAATGTACGAGCAATAAAACAAATTTATACAATTTTGGCAAACAAGAAGGGCCCGTCCATCAAAGAACGAAAAATCAAACCACTAAAAATACCAATACCCGCCTATTAATGCAGGATTCGAAAAAATGGTTTGAATACTAAACAGTTGACATCATTCACAAATAGACTTTGTTCCTTATCATGCAGAAAATACAGGCTTTTACCATTGCACTTGTTTTGTAGAAAGAACATTAAAATGATATAGATAAAAGCAACAAACCTGAAAGCAAAATCATAATATAATTCAATAATACAGACCGTAGAACTAGTATCCCTCAAGTCTCTCAGCAAATCTGGACTACAGGATCCTTTCGAAGACAAACATTCATTTGATTATCTACAAACGCATTAACGAGGGGGTGTGAAGTCAAAAGCTACAATTAGAGAGAAAGCTCTAAACACAAGAACATTAGGGTAACAAAGTAGGGAACTTCAGAGAATCACAAAAGATTCTTTTGTTGACATCAGTGCCATTGTCGTTAACAAATTCAAAACATATTACGGAAGGGCGTATTAGAAACATAAAAGCAACCACCTTTCAAGAGATTGGGTCCTCAACTAGAGGGAACGAGGTCGATTTCAGTAAAAGGAGAGACCCAATTGTTTTTTGGAGTAAAACCACGTTCCTACATGATTGTGAACAACACAACAGTACTGTCGGTCTAAATAGAGACATAGACAAACACATAGATACAGAGATATACATATATATATGAACCTTAAAATGAGTAAAAAAATGCCTAAATCAAACCCACATGAAAAAGATATTAAATTAAAGAAGAAATATGCAGGTACCATACTTATACTAAGACCATAAAAAAGAACAGCTCAACTAGAACCGCCTATGGCATTCCAATACCATTTAGGACATCACGACTAGCAATAACCATATACAAAAGACCCATTTAAGCAAATAAACAAACACCTTGCAATCCACATTAGCAAATTAACTAGTATCATTCAAAATTGACCCATTTCAACAACCAAATCCACATTTGCTAAAGTTCACATAATGCAAAAAACAAACCCAACAACAAGGTAAAAGTTTTTCACCTTGGAGGGTAAATTAAAAGAGAGAAGACAAAACAACTTATTATTGAGATTTTTTATTTCTAGAAATAGAAAATAATCTTAGTGCATTACTATAAATCTTGATTTTGTACCTTTGAAGTTGCGAAGTTGGGCTTGTTGGAATAGTTTTTGGTAAATTGCTTCGGCACGAAAAGCTTTTCAGGAAACACATGGTTCTTATTATGCCAAATAGTTCATATGATCCCAACTCCCAAGTGAGCACATTCTCATTCAGGCTAGGACTAATGTGACTGCATGTCTTTTAACTATATAGAACACTTTTAATCCAAGGTGTTGTTTGATAAATTGAAAATTAAGAATTTAAAATTTTAAGTTCTTACCTTTTCAAAAAATAATAATAATAATAAAATCTTAATTTTAAGTACGAAATGTTTTAATTGATGCTTAAAATTTTATTTTATTTGATATTTTGGTAGGCTATTATTATTTAGACTTCAGTATTAAGTAATCACACTGTGATTTAAAATTTTATTTTATTTTTATTTTAAGTAGCAATTAATGTTGTTTTTAGTGATGTTTAATTTTTTCATCAAATGCATTTAATTGAATAAGTGTTGAATCCATTTAAATTTAAATAATGATATTAAACAACACCTGAAATCTATCTCTTTTTTCTCTCACTTATCCATAGGATAGAAAATTGTAACAACAAAATAACAAAAATAACATATTAATTTTTTAATAATAATAATGAAATTAATCTTTATAGCCAAAATATTTAATTAACTCATGTGATGTCCCACATCGCCCGGGCATAAGTCTAGGGATGTGCTTATATGTGCAGTGTTATTTTCAATTGGTATGAGGCCTTTTGGGTATAAGTCAAGAGCAAAACAGTGCGGGTTGGGCCCAAAGCAGACAATATCGTACCACGTGTTAGAGCGGGGTGTTACAATTGGTATCAGAGCCAGAGTCTAGCTGTAATTAAGTGTAGGTGCATGCACAAGTCCGTGGGTAACACCAGTGAGGACACTGGGTCCCAAGAGGTGGTGATTGTGATGTCTCACATTGATCGGGTATAGGTCTGGAGATGTATTTATATGTGCAGTGTTGTCTCCAATTGGTATGAAGCCTTTTGGGTAGGAGCCCAAGAGCAAAATCGTGCGGGTTGGGTCCAAAGCGGACAATATCATACCAAGTGTTGGAGCGGGGTGTTACATCTCACCTATTTCTTACTTGGGCATTAGTCTTATATATCTAAGATTCAACACTTATTTGATGAAGTGCATTGGATTGAATATCACTTAAAATTGAACAAAATTATAAGTATCAGAGCCATCACTTATCATTGAAAATTGAAAAATATATTTTTTTAAAGCACTACTTAAAACTTTCAGTACTTAATAATTCAGTTAAATTTTTTTTTAGTACTTAATTTTCAATTTTATCAAATAGCAACAACTTAGGCTTTGATCTTAACCCGTCATTAATAACATCAACATTCAATGGTTTTGTTAATCTAACAACATTTTTTTCCCATTGATGTCAATTGATCAACACTTAATTTCCATTTGGTTTTCATAAATTTGGCACACATATACTAGCATTGGTAATGTTAGGATATGACAAAATTTAAGTAGTGTTAGCATTGATAAAGAGAGTTAGAGCAAAAGAAGACAAATGTGAAGAATCGTAGTTGCAGAACCACCGAGTACTCGATGGGTTCTTTACCGAGTACTCGGCAGAGGAAAAAGTGGTTTTCTCTAGAGGCTAGTGCGAGTACGCGTGGCCATTGTGTGTTCAGTGAGTACTCGGTGGCCTAGTTGCTGGTTTTTTGTTTTCCTTTTTATTAGGAGAATATAATCTTATAATTCCTTTTAGGATTGACTCATTCACCAATCCAAGTTAACTATATATATTGAGGTCTGGTGGCTAGGGTATAATGTAGAGAAAATATAAAGGAAAGAAAAAGATAGAGAGAAATTAATTCTTGTTGAGTGATATTTTCTTGTTGAGTGTTTTTTTATTAATAAAAGAGTTGTTGATATTTTTTTTTTGTGTATGATCTTGGGCAGGATTAATTCTTAAGCAGTGAAAAGAGAATTAATTCCTAACAAGTGGTATCAGAGCTAGGTTGAAGCAGATCGATATCAGAGCTATGACGACAACTTCTGATGTCAAGTTGTTTGTGGTGGATAAATTTGATGGAAGAAAGAACTTCAATCTCTGGCAAATTCGGATGCGAGACTTGTTGGTTCAACAAGGTTTAGATGAAGCGCTGAACGAGAAGCCTGCAGATATGGATGCAACAATGTGGAGCAGAATCAACTCAAAGGCAGTGAGTACCATTCGGTTGACTCTGACAGATGATGTTATATACTATGTAGTCGGCGAAAAATCTGTAGCAGATCTATGGAGGAAATTGGAAGATCTTTATATAGGAAATAATGTTACGAATTGGTTAATCTTAAAGCAAGAGTTGTATTCTTTTCATAGGAAATAAGGTATGGACTTGCATACTCATCTTGGTGAGTTTAATAAAATTATCTGTGATTTATCTAATCTTGGTATACAGGTTAGTGATGAGGATAAAACAATTATTTTATTGACGGCGGTTCACTCAACTCATAAGCATTTGTTTAATACTTTACTTTTTGGAAGAGAAACCGTGACAGTGGAGCAAGTGAAGAGTGATTTATTTTCTAGTGAGAAAAAAAATAGAGAAGATGAAGGAAGTATCCAAGATAATCACGCTCTTGTTGCTGAGAATAGAAGAAGATTTGAAAGAAAACAATGAGGACATGATAGATAGCAATGTGGAGTTTCAATAACCAGAAGCCATTTATGGAGCGACCATGCTACTATTGCGAAGAAATAGAACATTACATACGGGAATGTACAAAAAAGAAAGAATATGGTTACAACACCGTTGTAGTTATCAAGACAAGAGAAGAGGATGATGATGTGCTTGAAGCCCTATCAATTACTGACAAAAAGGATGAAACAAATAAATGGATTCTTGATTCTGCTAGTTCCCATCATGTGTGTCCTCATAAAGAATGGTTTATCTCCTATAAACCATTTGTTGGTAAAACATTTATGGGGAATAATTCTTTTTGTGAAGTCGTAGGAATCGGAACAATCAATATCAAGACAACAAATGGATTGGTAAAAACTTTGACAGATGTGTATCACGTTCCAAGTGTTAGAAGGAATGTGATTTCTTGGGTGCATTGGTGTCAAAAGATTGTTGGTTTAAAGTAAATTATGGACTATTGAAAGTAGGAAGAGGACCATATATCATGTTCATTAGAGAGAATGTTAGAAATTTGTATGAGTTGTTAGGAAATACACTTGTAAGTGGAACAATTCCGAAGATGGTGTATAAACCCGTTTTAAAATATTAAGTCAAGGTGGAGAAATTTCGCCAACGTGGAGATTGTTAGGATATGACGAAATTTAAGTAATGTTAGCATTGATGAAGAGAGTTGGAGCAAAAGAAGATAAAGGTGAAGAATTGTAGTTGCAGAACCACTGAGTACTCGGTGAGAATGTCATCGAGTACTCGGTGGCCCAGTTACGGGTTTTTTGTTTTCCTTTTTATTAGGAGATTGTAATCTTAGGATTCCTTTTAAGATTGACTTGTTCACCAATCCAGGTTAACTATATATATTGGAGTCTGGTGGCTTGGGTTTAATGTAGAGAAAATACAGAGGAAACAAAAAGAGAGAGATAAATTAATTCTTGTTGAATGATATTTTCTTGTTGAGTGTTTTTTATTAATAAAAGAGTAGTTGTATTTTTATTTTGGTGTGTATGATCTTGGGCATGATTAATTCTTAAGCAGTGAAAAGAAAATTAATTTCTAACAGCCCACGTCCACAGAAAGCACCGTTTCAACTGTTAATTAGGTTAACGGCCGTTTGGCACTGGGGGTGTGAGTGAGAATATTGAACATTGAGGGGGTGTGAGTGAGAATATGACAAACCACGGGGGATTTTTATGGGAATAACCCTAGATAGTATGTAGTTCCTGTAAATACAGAAAAATTACACAACGATTTGGGTTGAATCCAATGCCTTTATTCATAACTTGGCCATATATTTATACACAATTTTGTAGATGGGTCAGGCCCATCTACCCAATTTATCAATCCTTTAAATCATGGGATTTAATAAACTCCTTTCTTTCTTGGACTCTATCTTCCCATGTATGAGACTAATCCTTAACTTGACGGACACTCATTTTCTAGAAATTATTATAGGCCAAGCCCATCGGTCCTTGCTTATGGCCCACCTTTATTGGGCCATATAATTTTTGCTATTACACAAGCCCCTGAGGTTATGGGCTCATGGGCCAATCCATGGCCCATGACCGAATATATATATAGACACACATGTATATACACAATGTCTTTATTGGAAATGATGGTGATGACGTGGATAGTGGTTTAATGCTAAGGTAGGCGGGTAATCATTTCAAATTCAAAATGAAAGGCCCACGTTTCCTTGATCTTTGCACACGACAGCTGGAGTGGCGGCGTTCTTCCCTCGTCTTCTACGCATGACTCCTGAACTCCCTCTGGCCTTCTATGAAATGGGTATTATTCGCCATTTCTCTCTCACACTTTGCAACTATCTTCCTTGAAGTTTTCTCTCAACTCTGATTCTTGAACTTTCAAACCGATGACTTTTTAGAGATTTCCACCGGAGCAATCTTCAATCCTTACCGGAGTTCTACTCATCTCACTCCTCTGATCTTGTGTAAGTTGGATAACACTCTTATCTTCATTTTCACCCCTACCCCCATCTACCTCTTCTACCTTTATGTATGAAATATGTCTGGGAGTGATGACACTAGGTCTGTAGATGAGGTTATCCTGTCTTTTGGTACTGACCTAGAGACCCTAAATATCAGTAGTCCCTCTTCTGTTCATCCAGAGACTTCCCCACTAAGAAACGTTCCTCTTATTACCGACCTCCCAAGCTCATCAGTAAACCCAGAAGTATTTGACAAAGGGGGCTCCTCTAATGATGAGGAGTCTGCAGATCCTTCCAAACCCTTCATAATTGCCCCTTTTAAAGGAAATTCCTGACCTGAAGTGGACGTCAAACGTCTTCGGGCCGACACTAACGTGCCCGGTGACGTGTTTCTGGCCCCTTACCCACATCATTTAGACTTCACCAAAAGTGAGGGACTTGAACCAGGTAGTATCCTTCTATCGGCGATTCACTTCAAAGTATAAAGATTCCCTCTTCACCCCTTCTTTACTTATGTTCTGTTCATGCTGGGGTTGCACCCTCTCCAACTTAACCCGAACAGTTTTAGGATCCTTGCCATGCTTCTTCTGTACAACAAAGACCTATACCTTAATTTAGGCTTAGCTGACCTACTTCTTTGCTACTTTTTCTAAAATGCCAGAATAAGCAAAAGTAGGTATAACCTTTTTCCCTTTCAAGGTCAGGACATTTATTTCGATAAGGAAAAATTCAATAAGGACTGGAAGGAGAGAATGGTAGTTGTCAGTGGAAACTGGCTCTACCCATTCTCTCTGACATACCCGATCCCCAGAGTCTTCTGACCTATTCAACTTCCCATCTTCCTTACCCTTCACAAAGCGACATGTTTCTGTGAATTTTGTGATTTATACCGAGGAGATTATGCATATAGGTTTCTTGGCTATGAGGAGAGTGAGATTCCCCTATCCCTTGTGAAAGAACGTTTTGCCCTTCTGAAGGCCAAGATCTGGAGCAATGTCAAATCTGCTAGTGAGCTTCTGACTAAAGCCAATCTGGAGATGATTTCTAATTTGGGCGATGCTGTTGACAGGATGGATTTTCCCCTCAGGCCCCTCTCTTCCAGACGAACTTAGGTCCCTGAAGGATCTAACCCGATTGATACCATATCATTCTCGACAGTGCCCCCAGCACCTCCGGTACGCCCGGTTGCACAAAGTCCTTCAGATCCTCCTCAGCCTCCTCCTGCAAATGCTTAAACCACCAGGCTACGATCTGGTATGGGTGGTGGGGCGGCCAGTAAAAGGCCCAGAACCCATACTATCGATGCCTCAACGAGCGACCCTCCCTAGGCTCAGGACATTCCTCGCACCGTAATTCCCTAGGAGCCAAAGTTTCTCCTTCCGGATGGCTCCCCTATCTCTGTTGACCATCTTACTATCTGTCATCCAGATGCCCTTTGGGCTATGGCCAGAGGAGTCTGGACCCCTGCTGATAGGGCTGCTCAGACGAAAAATCACTAGGACTGAGCTGTTTTAGAAAGGTTCCACGATGGCCATGGAGGTATTCACTTTGATCTTTTTTGTACGTTGTTTATTCCTTTGTCCATTTTTTCTTCGTTATGTACTAACATGTACCATTTTTCTATTTGTGTAGCTCTTTTATGCGATCCAGTCCTACAATCATGTCCTGGAGGCCGATGTCTGGGAAATGGCCAAGATGCAGGTTCAACTATAACAGAATAATGAGCATCGTATCACTTTGGCCAAGGAGCCAGATGGTCTTCGTTAGAGTTTCTCTGAGTACAAAAGTCTTCTGGAGACCGGAGAAGCTGAGAAGAGGGCTTTGGCTGCTGAATTGGCAGAGGCAAAGGCAGCCTACCAAAAGATTGCAGCAGAGAAGGCGAAGTTAGATAATCTTCTGGCTCTTGAGCAATCTAAGGTAAAGATGTGCCGCTTGGGTGGGCTGAACATGACCCAACGGTACGTCACTATCTATGATGTTCGATCGGTCAGGGCATGGCGAGAGAGACACGAGATGGAGCACATTCCCCTGGCATATTGGGAGTTCAAGATTGTTGAGGAATTTAATGCTTTCATGGGGGTGCCTCTTCCTTATTAGGACCCACCGACCTCTGAGAATAAGAAAGGTTTGTCGTCTTTCTGAAGGAAAAAAGACCATGTATTGCCCTGAATTCCGGGGTAAATAGGACTTAGGGTTTTTCTAAACATTGCCCTGTATTGCCCTTCAGAAGGGTTATTTTTGTATCTTTATTTATATTAATGAAAGAATTTTCCCAATTTCTTATGGCTTTCTGTTCTTGTTACTTCGGTTAGCTATTGATTGGCCTGAAATAAACACTTTTGAACTTAACACTTAGGAAAATTTTCATTTCAATATGGAGTTTTTCGGGCATCTGGCCCCCTAAGACTCGCCGATGTCCTCTGGTTAGTTCAAATTACATTTGAACTTTAACACTTAGGAAAATTTTCATTTCAATATGGAGTCTTCGGGCATCTGGCCCTTGAGACTCGTCGATGTCCTCTGGTTAGTTCAAATCAGATTTGAATGTTAACACTTACGAAATTTTTTATTTTAATATGGAGTCTTCGGGCATCTGGCCCCTGAGACTCGTTGATGTCCACTGATTAGTTCAAATCAGGTTTGAACTCAACACTTAAGAAAATTTTATTTTAATATAGAGTTTTCGGGCATCTGGCCCCTGAGACTCGTTGATATCCTCTGGTTAGTTCAAATCAGGTTTGAACTCAACACTTAGGAAATTTTTTATTTTAATATGGAGTCTTCGGGCATTTGGCCCCTGAGACTCGTTGATGTCCTCTAGTTAGTTCAAATCAGGTTTGAACTTTAACACTTAGGAAAATTTTCATTTCAATATGGAGTCTTCGGGTATCTAGCCCCTGAGACTCGCCAATGTCCTCTAGTTAGTTCAAATTAGGTTTGAACTCAACACTTAGGAAAAGTGGTATTCTTCACAAGGTCTGATCATACACACATATATAAAGAATATGATATTTTATTCAAAACTTGAAAAACATGTAGCAGATGTGTTGAACATCGGGCACATATGCTTTATTATAATCAGCATAAGTATCATATGCAGGACACAAATACTCATATTACTATTTAATGGAAAACTATCTAAGGATAATACCTCTTCAGACGGTAAGTATTCTGAGAGTTGGGCTCGATGCAGCCTGTCTCGTTCTTCCATACCCGATAGGCACCACGAACTATGACCTCAATTATTGTATAAGGTCCTTCCCATGTCTCTCGTAACTTGCCAACAATCCCAATCTTTCTTCTATGCACCATATCGCCTACTTGGAACTCTCTTCTTTTGACCTTCTAATTAAATCGGGCCCTAACTTGTTGTTGGTAGGCAACCAACCTTATTCTCACGACTTCCCTTCTTTCTTCCAGTAGGTCCAAATTGTGACTCATCCCAGGCCTGACTTCTTAGCGTTGGCACTTTTAATTCGGTCGGAATAACGGTTTCAGCCCTGTAGGCCATAGCGAATGAGGTCTCTCCCGTCGGTTGCCTTGGGCAGTTTCTCCAGCCAAGCTCCTTTTGTTGCTTCTAGTTTTTTCCTGAGAGTATTAAAGATCGTTTTGTTTGTTCTCTCTTCCTGTCTGTTACCTTGCAGGTAACCAACGGAAGAAGTGTTCTGATTGATCCCATGTTCTGCTAGGAACGCTCGAACTTTTCTGTTGTCTAGGTTGCTACCATTATCCATCATTATCGTTCGGGGTAGACCAAACCTACAAATTATGTGACTCTAGATGAACTTGATAACATGGTTGCTCTTAATGGTCGGGTACTCCTCGGCTTCCACCCACTTGGTGAAATAATCCATAGCTAGGAGAACGTGTGTACTTAATCGGATGGCTTGCGGGAGTGGACCTACGATGTCCATACCCCATCAAAAAAATGGGTGAGGAATAATCATTGGATTCAACAACTCCGGAGGTGGATGAATGGCATCTTTGTGAAACTGACACTTTTTACACCATTGGGCATATACCTCGGCATCTCTTGATAGGTAAGGCCAAAAGTACCCCTAGGTGAGGACTTTATGGACTAATGACCTTCCCCTAAAATGATTACCACATGATCCGGCATGTATTTATTTCATAACCGCATAGGCTTTAGAGGGTGTAAGGCACCTTAAGTATGGTCCGGAGAAAGATTTTCAATAAAGCTGGCCATTGTAGAGTGCATATTTTACAGCTTTCATCCTTCTCTTTTGAGCTTCTAGCTTTGATTCTGGCAAGGCACCCGTTCTCAAATAATCTACTATAGGGTCCATCCAACTTGGGCCATGGAATGATCATCACTTCTTTCGGTGGGTCTAGGATTGATCTATCGATAAAGTCGATCGGCACTACCTATTTCAGGTTTTACCATGTTGCGGAGGCTTGATTGGCCAGTCGATTGGCATTTATATTATCACCCCTTGGGATCTGCTCAAAAGTCAATTGCTGGAATCCCTCGACCTCTTTTAAGACCAATCCCTTGTATGCTTCCATTTTTGGATCTCGGGTTTCATACTCCCCGCTCAACTGTCGTATGACCAATTGAGAGTCACTTCTCACTTTCGCCCTTAGTACTTGCAGGCTTCGAGCCAAACGAATTCCTGCTAGAAGGGCCTCATATTTAGCTTCATTGTTCGATGCTGGGAACTCTAAGCGGACAGACTGCTAAATTTTAGTGCCATCGAGTGTCACGAGCTCTATACCAATCCCCACTCCATTGACATTGGACGATCCGTCCACGAATATTACCCACAAGCCTGGTTCACTTTCTTTCGGAGAGTCGCGGGTTCAGTTTCTAATAGAAAGTTAGCTATTGTTTCTCCTTTGATGGTGGTACGGGGGACATAGGTTATGTCGTAGATTCCCAACTCTATCGCCCATTTGGATACTCTCCCTGACAATTCGGGCTTCGCCATTATGGATCTGATCGAAGTCGTAGTTGGTACCACGATCGGATGTGCATCAAAGTAATGCCAAAGACGTCGTTTTGCATTAATCAGCGATAATACCAGCTTTTCATGCTTGGAGTAGCGGGTTTCAGCATTGGCAAAGGCTTTGCTGGTGTAAAGGACCGACATCTGGCATCCCTTGCCCTCCTTGACCAGACCGGCGCTGGTGGATGTTACAGATATGGCTAGGTATAAGTGCAACGGTTCATCTACTTCCGGGGTTGCTAGTATGGGAGGTTTTGTCATGTAGCTCTTAAGCTTTTTCAGAGCTTCTGATTGCTCCGGACCCCAAATCTCTCCCTTTACTACCTTTATGGAATGGAAAAAGGGGCGGCACCGATCGGTTAGGCGAGAAATGAAATAGTTGAGGGTTGCCACTCTTCCGGTTAATACTTGGATTTCCTTTCGGGATTTTGGCTCTTCCATCTCCACAAGAGCTCTGACTTGCGCTGGGCTCGCCTGTATTCCTATTCGATCAACTATGTGTCCTAAGAACTGGACCAAGGACACTCCAAATGAATATTTGGATGGGCTGAGCTTCATCTTGTATTTCCTGAGGGTGTCAAACACTTGTTGTAGATCAGTCAAGTGGTCCCTCTTCGCCTTGCTTTTAACCACCATGTCATCAATGTAGGCTTCTATGGTAGATCCCATCATATCCTGAAAAACTTTGCTAACCAACCTCTAAAAGGTTGCACCTGCATTCTTTAGTCTGAAAGGCATAACTGTATAACAATATGTACTTGACTCAGTGATGAATGTTGTCTTCTCCTCGTCATTAGGGTTCATACGTATCTGATTATAGCTGGAGTACGCGTCAAGGAAGCTCAGGCGTTCGAATCTTACAGTAGCATCTACCATCTGATCGATCTTTGGCAGTGGGAAACAGTTCTTTGGGCATGCTTTGTTCAGATCAGTGAAGTCCACGCACACCCTCCATTTTCCATTCTTCTTCTGGACCACTACTACGTTTGCTATCCAGGAAGGTTACTGCATTTCTTTAATGAATTCGGCTTGGAGAAGTCGATCCAGCTCTTCAGCTATGATCTGGTTTCGGTGGGCCCCCATGCTTCTCTGCTTCTGTCTGACGGGTTTAATGCCAGGGTCCACATTGAGGGAATGCTGGGCTACTGAAGGATCGATGCCAGGCATGTCCATGTGACCCCAAGCGAATATGTCAGCATTGGAGCGCAGAAGGGCTTCCAATTCTTTATTTTCTTGTGTACTGAGGCTAGAACCAATGTAAGTCGTCCTTTTGGGGTTATCGGGGTAAATATGAACTTCTAGCAAAGGTTCAGCTGTTATAGATGACCCCGCATCCCCATCCTATAATTACTATTGATTATCGGGTACTGCCTTGGCTTTTGAAGCTTGCTCCGGTTTTATCCTTTTCCTCATGCCTTTCAGGGTGACAGCGTAGCATTCTTTGACCGCCACTTAATCTCCCCTGATGTCAATCACATCAATTCCGTTTGGGTCGACGCATCGCATGACTTGATGTAGGGTGGAAGGAACTCCATGCATCCGATGGATCCAACCCCTGACCATGAGGAAATTGTACGAGGGTTTGACATCTACCACCACAAAAGTCTCTCTGAACGTGCGCCTTGCTTTTGTTACTAGCAGTTGGATCTCTCCCATTGGTTCCACTCTTTTACCATCGAATCCTGTTACCAGTCTTCTGGAAGGGACTATCTCTTGGGGATCAATCTCTAACTTCTCAAAGGCCCACTTAGTGATTATGTTGGCGTTGCTCCCTGGGTTGATCATTACTCTTTTAATCAAGCAGTTTGAGACCATGAGGGAGACCACCAAGGGATCGTCATGTGGTGATTGAATGTTCCGCAAATTTGCAGAAGAGAAAGTTATTCGGGTATCCTCCTTCGGGCTTCGAAACTCGCTGATCTCCCCAACCCCTCGCAGTCTCTGGGCTTGGCGCATCTAGGATCTATGGGTTTCCTCTACTTCTGATCGGCTAGACCCTCTGTGAACCATGTGAATGACTCTTACGGGTTGACCCGCTGTCCCCTTGGCTAGTGTATGTGAGGTTTTATCTAATCGGGTGCCCTCCTTAGCAACGTATTCGGCCAATTCTCCCTTTGCTATCATGGCCTCTACTTGCCTCCTAAGGCTTCTGCACTCATTAGCGTGGTGCCCATATTCGCCATGGAAGGCACAGTGCCTCGACATGTCCCTTAGTTCCATCGGCTGCCTAATAAGGGGTGGTGATCGGAAAATCCCTTTACCCTTAATTTCCTAATACAGTTTGGCCAGGCTAACCTTCAGTGGAGTGATCTTGTCTTCGAACCTCTTGCGTTTCTCTAGGGCTTGGGAGGGTGTAGGAGGAGCGCTTGGCCGCTTCCAGTCTGGCACCCGATCTTTAATTTTTAATTCGGATGCCCTTGCCTCTACGCTTGCAAAGGCTGCCTTTCTTTAGTGTATGGCCAATTCTTCTTCTATCCGGAGATGCCCTTGTGCCCTGGAGTTGAGTTCTCCGATGTCTGCTGGTGGCCTCTTGACCAAAGACTGGTGGAACTTGGTTCCAGGAATCAAGGCCATCCTGAAGGCATCGATGGCTGAGTGTTGATCGCAATTGTCGATCGAGGACATCTCGAAATTGAATCGCGAGACAGAGCTCTTCAGGGATTCACCTTTTTACTGGATTATGGTAAATAAACTGGAGGTAGTCTTCTTCTGTCTTTTATTGCCTAAGTATTGGGTGATGAATAGCTCGCAGAGTTTGAGCCAGCTTTCAATGGATCAGGGTGGTTGTTTCCTGAACCATAATAAGACTGCTTCGGTCAGGTTGATGGAGAAGACTTTGCAGAGTAAGGCTTCATTTTTCGTTGTAGACATTCATCTTTGTATGGACATGGTAGATGTGTCCCGTCGGATCTTTCGTGCCGTTGAACAGGGTAAATTTCGGTAGCCTGAACCTCTCCGAGTAGGGCACGCTGGTGATCGCTAGTGTAAACGGTATCTGCACTGCGTCGATGGATGCCTCAGAGGCCAGATCATTGGGGGTCTGAACCTTCAGATCCTTGAGCACCTCCCTTTGGAATCTGATCATAATCTCCTCCAACTTTTTCATGGTTAGGGTTTCCTCGGGATTGTGCACCCTGAGCACCTGTAGGGATGACTCTGCGTGCTCCTCCCGATCGTTGTTGGACTTTATGGGGTGGTTGTCCCTTTCCGATTGGTGGCCCATGGATCGCTCCTACCGGTTGGACTGGTCGCCATTTGGGCTTCTCGAGGGTTTTACAACAGAGCTAGTTTTGCCACTAACTCGGCGTTCTGTCTCTCCAACTCGGCGGTCCTATCCTCCAGGGCCCGCATGATCGGATCTTCGGTTTGAGAAGGTTGGCCTCCGTTCGGAGGTAGTTCGGACTATTGTGACAGGGTAATAACCGCCATAGACGATGTTGGCCAAAGCTTAAGAGATAGTGGGAAGCTTCGAAAATTTTCAAAAGCGTTTCCTATAGACTGCGCCAATTGTTTAAAGCAGAAAAATTACACAACGATTTGGGTTGAATCCAATGCCTTTATTCATAACTTGGCTACATATTTATACACAATTTTGTAGATGGGTCAGACCCATCTACCCAATTTATCAATTCCTTAAATCATGAGATTTGATAAACTTATTTCTTCCCATGTATGAGACTAATCCTTAACTTGTTGGTCACTCATTTTCTAGAAACTATTATGGGTCAGGGCCATCGGTCCTTGCTTATGACCCACCTTTATTGAGTCATATAATTTTGGCTATTACAGTTCCCCACTAGACCTTAATTAACTAAATCCGTCCCTGAATATAGCAAACTAAATCAAATTGAATATGCGTATATAAATGTATTTATTTTAAAAAGCCAAGGGCGTGTTTGTTTTAGGCGCGTAATATCCAATTGATCAAGAACTGATTATTGCTTCATTAAGGGCCTGTTTACTAACATGAAACGTTTTCTGTTTCCGTTTTCTGAAGAAGTAGAATTATGATTTTGATTCCTTTAAGAGAAACAAAAAATAAAATCTTGTTTACTAAATTTTTATTTTTTTCAGAAACAAAAATAAAAAACAGAAATTATGTATACTAAAAAATTTTGTTCTTACTTTTTATTTATTTATTATATGTATTTCTTATTATTTCTTATTTTTATTTATTATTTATCATAAGTTTTATTTATTTATTATTTAATTATTTTTATTTAATTTATAAATATATTTAATTTATTAATTTTATTATTATTCATTCATTATTTTTATTTAATTTATAAATATATATTATTTAATTTATTATTTATTATATTTTTATTTTATTTATAAAAATATTTAATTTATTTATTATTTGTAATTTTTATTTATCATAATTATTATTTATTTATTATTATTTTTTTGTATTATTTAATCTATTTTATTATTGTTTATTATTATTTATTCATTTATTTTTATTTAATATATAAATATTTTTTATTTATTTATTATTATTATTTATATATAATATTTAAATTTATTAATGCAAAAGACATGAAAGTCCCAATTTTACAATTTTAAAATTTGATCATTTTGAAGGCGAAAAGAAGCAAAAAGAGGAAGTACCATTTTTCTTACAATTAGAGAAAATATTTTCTTAAGGGCAAAAGTAAAAATAAATTGTGAAACAAGATTTTACTTTTACTTCTTCATTTCAGAAAATAAAAACAGAACTAAGAAACGTTTACCGTTGGTAAACATGCCTAAGTAGAGTTTAGGGTTTCGTTTCTTAAAAACATTTCTGATTTGTTCCAATCCACAACAAAAATTGGCGCCAAATGGCCGATCGCATACCTGAGGAGTTGATCAAGATCCTCTCTAGACTACCGGTGGAAACCCTAATCCGATGCACAAATGTCTGCAAATCATGGTACTCTCTCATCACAAACCCTAGTTTCATCAAAACACACCTAAATCACACCATCGACACCAACAAAAACCACAATCTTTATCTGATTCAATACTTTTCTAAGTATTCTGAAAAGATTTACTCACTAGTGAAGTACGAAAACAATGTTTCCACTCAGTACGCTCAATTTGACCTTCCATTGAAGAGCTTCCAAAACGGGTACATTCAAGTAGTCGGTACCTGCAATGGCGTCATTTGCCTTTCGGATAATTTAGACGTTCATGACATTCAGTTGTTTTATCTATGGAATCCATCAATTCGGAAGATAATTGAACTTCCTGAATTGAGTGTTAAACCAGATGATTTAGTTATTCATATCATTGGATTCGGGTACGATTCGCTCTCCGATGACTATAAGGTTGTGAGGATTTCGTACTGAGGCGGGATCATCTTATATTTGAACCTCCTGGGGAGGTTGATGTTTTCAGTCTGAGAGGAGGAGCATGGCGGAACATCAACAATTCGGGTTTTCCATATGCCATTGCGGAACGGGAACCCCAGGCTTATCTCAACAGTGCTGCACATTGGTTTGCAGACGATCATAGGTGCAGCGAGGCTGCACCATTGGTGGTGTCGTTCGATATGGGTTCCGAGGTGTTTGGTCAGATCATGTTGCCGACTAGCATTACCCACGAGTATGGGAATGGAAGTTTTCATGTTGCGAAGTTTCGAGAATCACTCTCGCTCATTATGGATGTGAGGGGCGAGAGTGATTTGAGAGTATGGGTGATGAAGGAGTATGGGATATCGGAGTCTTGGACTCAGCAATTCAAGATTCAAATGAGTGGAGGATTATTTGAGAGTATAGTTGGCTTTACAAGGGATGGCCAAGTTCTGGTTGGGACAAAGCAGGGGTATTTGGTAGCTTTTGATCCAGAAACGAAACTAGTAACAAATCAGCGTGTTAATCGTGGACCTGCACATTCATCTCATAGGAGCTCATTTTATGCAGATGCTTATACTGAGAGCCTTGTTTTGCTTACATCAAAATTTCATGATGGAATTACTTGTGAAGAAGAAAGGTAAAATTTTACTCAAATCCTTGATTATACTCACTTTTACATTGTATATTTGCTATTTTTATCTCTAAGTTCTTCATTTGCTACATTCAAATGTAAAAGCTCAATCTGTTATTTAACTGGACTTGTATGTTTTTGGTCAAATACAGTATCATATTCACATTTGAGGAATTACAAACTTTTGTTTATTTTGTTTTTTCAGGGCTGTTATCAAGGTGGAAGATATAAATCAGGAAGCCAAAGAAGATGGGCTGTGATCAGAGTCTTGAAAAATCAAAATAGTTAGCTCTTCCCCCGTTTTTCGGTGCTTTAACATTTGCAATGTTACATAAATTGTTTGTTGATGTAGTTAAAACTGTTTATTGATGTAGTTACGAATTCGTTATGCTCTAGAACTCTTATTCTGAACATACATGTTATCGAATTTGCTGATCTTTTGATACCATTTCTCTTCTAAATTTTGGTTGGGGTACGATCCATATTTTCTGCTATGAATCAATTACTCAGAAGTAGCTTGTTTAGATTGAATCAATTTCTCAATATGTTTTTGAGAAAATATTGGATGCGAAGACTTCCTTCTAACTTACTTACTTCCAAGTTAGATCCTTACGAGCGTGATCTCCACACCAAAGCAGAAACTGTTAGTTCTTGAAACGCCTGAGTTGTCTTTCCCTATAATTGAGTGGACCATTTGCAATGATAATCTGTTTCAACAAGATAACTTCAATATTTGGGCAATTCCTGGAAGTTATAGGTCAGTGATATCTCCTTTCTAATTTTGACAATTAACATCTCCAAAAGAATATTGGCAACTAACAGATAAAAGGTTGAAATTAAAAATGTTATTAGCGTATATTGTGTATGCAGATTTTCTTATTCGTTTAAAGCTATGTTACATGAACTCTTTCGAAATAGGTGAAGTACCCGTGCGTTGGACATGGTTATGGAATATGTGTCCGACAGTTTTTGTAGGACATGTGCCTAGATTTATATCCCAGTAATTCCTCTTAGCTATACTATTTCAAATGAGTAAAATATTCATTTTGGACACTATATTTCGTAGAAGCATTATTGTACTCTTAAGAATAAAATATAAACATGAAATAAAACAAATATTTAGCCGTATCCATGTGTCCTTCTATATGATATTTGACACGTCCCAAACCTGGATACATAAACTTGTCAGACACATGTATCCTACTCCATGTAACATAAGTTTAGAGCATCTTCGAAACTTAATAGCGTGAGAATATCAAAATGGGGTGGTAGGTGCAGAGGAGGAAAAGAAAGAACACATGGATATCATCCCATAACTGGTGGCTGGTGCTTATCCAGATTGGTGGTTGGAACAATCCAAAAGAACTCATCCATTAAATAGTGTAGTTTGAAGCTGGTGGTTAAATTATATGATGAAGGTGGTGGCAGCAATGAGGATAATGCTACTTAACGGAGGCTTATTTTACAGAACATCGCTTCTACAGCCTTGTTGACGGAGAACTGGTGAACCTCGGTAACATTTGATACCTGACCACACAATTATCTTGAGTAGCCCGATAAATTCACTTTCAGGACACTTCCGATTGATGTTTGCAGTGTTGATGCGCCCAAGAGATGTTGGTAATTAACACATGGTGCTTTTATTCACCACTGGATACTGCTTCTATTAGCTCACTGATGACTATAAGGTTGTCAGGTTATTGTATCTCAATGGATCCAAAAGTATTGAGCTGGGAATTTTCAAACTGAGTAGAGACACATGGAGGAACATCACCAGTTTGGGTTTTCCATATGCCATGGACAAGCAGGCTTTCCAGGCTAATCTCCTCAGGGCTGCACATTGGGCTGCTTATGATCTTGGGAGGAGCGAGTTTCTCTGCTTGCTCATGTCATTCCATACGGTTTATGAGGTATTTGGTGAGATCCTGGTGCCTACTAGCTTTGTCCGTGAGTATGCGGAGGGAATTGTTAGTGTTGCTAAGTTTCAAAAATCACCCTCACTTGGTATGTGTGGGAAAAAGTATTGCATATGGGTGATGTAGTACAGCATACACAGTGTTCAAGTAAAGAACTCAAAATTGATACGAGTGAAGGATTACTCTCTTCTATAGCTGGCTTTACAAGGTAGCTTTTGCTCGTGAAGCGGAACAAGTAACAAAGACCTAGAGATTCATGTCATAAGGTCCTGCTATTACTCCCTTTTACAAGTATATTTGCTATTTCTATTGCCAAGTTCTGAGTTGCTACATGTGAATGTAAAAGCTCCTCATAACATTTAAGTATTCTGTATGTCACCACTGGCTTATTAGGCGGCATCAACTTTGTTTTTTTGTCAATTACATTTACACATTTACATTTTGAGGAATTATATATTTATTTTTTTATCCGAAAATATATTTTTCATGGCAGTCATCAGGGTAGGAGACTAAAATCAGGAAGCAGAGGAGGTGGGCTATGATATGTGTTGAAAATCAAGATAGTTAGCTCTTCCCCTGTTGTTTGTTACTTCTACTTTGCATATAATACACAAATTGTAAATTGATGTAGTCTAAAACTTTCTTTGGGCAATATGAAACTCACGCATGAAGCTTTTGGATTCTTTGAGTATTTGGGCTGATGAGAATTCTTTCAGTACTGTTGAAAATCATATTTCCTATCTTCAAACAATATTGGATCATCTACATTTGTCTTTGGGTTTTACCATATGAATTAGGTGTCAAAAGTAGGTTCTTCAAGTCGAGTTGCTGGAGGTCATGCCAAGCAATTAGAAGTTTCTATTTGGTGATATTTTTTGGAAATCATAGCTAATTTTCTTTTTGGCTCGGTTAAGGTTGAGCTTATTTCGCTTGCTAATCTCGGCTTCAAACTTGAGTTCATTAAATGAGGTATGTCCACTAGCCTTAACTTGTCTGCTCAGAATTATCCATTGAACAACATGTTTTTGAGTTTATTAAGTCAGATAATGATAGTGTGTTGGCTTTCACAAATGAAGAATTATTAAATTTGATGTGTGTGTGATGCTCACTCCTACATGTGCTCTTAGTCTTGGGGTTCATAGTCTTCTAATTTGAACTCAAATATGTGATGCAATGCATTCAATTGAACGAGTCTTCCTTTTCTTCTTCTCCTTTTTCGTTTCGGTTTGTCATTGACATGTTTAATGTCCTGTTTTTTGACCTAACAATATCTTCGATATGAAGTATTCTGGAGCCTTTTTCCCGGTGATTAAAGGTACAACCAAATGAATTTCTGAGTCTTACTTTCTAGTTTCAAAGATTGGTTAACAGAAACTGAAACGTACCTGCATTATAGAAAATCAGACTCCTGAATCTCATGAAATCACATAGTTTGTGTGGAAATTTATTTCAACGTTTATGAAACAGGTTTTCGTGAGCAGATTAGTTAGTTAAAGTCTATTTTGGGGTTCTATTGTTATGGAGGAAAGCCTATTACCTAGTGGAATTTTTTTTGTGAAAGTTCTATGGTTGGTTTCGAGTTGTTTGTCGAGAACAACTCTTTTTTTATGAGCAATACTCGCCAACTTATTTCTTACATGTGATGTGGTTCAATTAAAAACATCCATGTATCCAAAAACTTTAAAAGTGTGTTAAGATTTAGAACCTTTCTGATTGTTCCAATCCACAACAATTTGGCACCAAATGTCAGATGCCATAGGACTCCTACCTCATCATCTGTTGATCTCCATCCTCGCTAGATTACCAGTGGAAAATTGATCACTTTAGAAGCTACGGTTTCGTTTCTTGAAAACATTTCTGATTGTTCCAATCCACAACAAGAATTGGCGCGAAATGTCAGGTTTCATAGGACTCCTACCTAATCATCTGTTGACCTCCATCCTTGCTAGATTACCAGTGGAAACCCTAATCCGATGCACAAAAGTCTGCAAATTATGGTACTGTCGCATCACAAACCCTAGTTTCATCAACACACACATCAATCACACCATCGACAGCAACAAGAACCACAATCTTTATCTGACTCGCTACTTTTCTGACAATGAACAAGAGAATTACTCACTAGTGCGGCGCGAAAACCATCTTTTTACAGATTACGCAAAGTTTGAGCGTTTGAGCTCAAACTCGAAGTAATTAATGACTATCTTCGAATAATCGGTACCTGTAATGGCCTCATTTGCCTTTTCGACGATTTAGACTTTTACGACGATAACTACATACTGATATATCTATTGAATCCATTGATTCGGAAGGTACTGCAGCTTCCAAAATTGAATGTGATCGATTCGGAAGATAATGACGATCCTTGTATTCACATCATTGGATTCGGGTACGTGGCGCTTTGATGACTACAAGGTTGTGAGGATTGCGCATCGTTGGGATAACTGTAATACTCCTGGGAGGTTGATGTTTTCAGTCTGAGGGGAGGAGCATGGCGGGACATCACCAATTCGGGTTTTCCATATGTCATTGAGCCCAGGCTTATCTCAATGGTGCTGCACATTGGTTTGGCTACGATCATAGGGGCAGCGAGGCTGTACCATTGGTGGTGTCGTTCAATATGAGTTCCGAGGTGTTTGGTGCCATCATGGTGCCCGCTAGCATTCCCCGCGAGTATTGGCAGGAAAGTTGATATTGCTAAGTTTCAAGAATCACTCTCGCTGATTAATCGTGTGTCGGGTACAGATTATTGCGTATGGCTGATGAAGGAGTATGGGGTACGGAGTCTTGGACTTTGCAATTCAACATTCCAATGGGTGGCGGATTAGTACATAGTATAGCTGGCTTTACAAGAGAAGGCCAAGTTCTGGTTGGGACAGAGGATGGGTATTTGGCAGGTTTTGATCAACAAGAGAAAGTAATAACAAATCCTCGTGTTAAGCGTGAACCTGCACATCTCATAGGGACTCATTTTATGTAGATACGTATTCTGAGAGCCTTGTTTTGCTTACATCAAATTTACGTGATAGATTTACTTGCAAAGAAGAAGGGTAATACTTTTCTCAAATTTATGATTGTACTCCCTTTTACATTGTACATTTGCTATTTTATCTCTAAGTTTGCATTTGCTGCATTTGAATGTAAAAGCTCAATCTGACAGTTACATATTCACATTTTGAGGAATTACAATTTTTTGTTAAGTTTGTTTTGTTTTTTTCAGGGCTGCTATCAAGGTGGAAATCAGGAAGCCAAAGAAAAGGGGCCGTGATCAGAGTTAAAAATCAAAATAGTTAGCTCTTCCCCCGTTTTTCGGTACTTATACTTTTGCAATGGTACATAAATTGTATATTGATGTAGTTAAAACTTTTTTTGGGCAATATATTACTCATTCCTTATGCTCTTGAATTATGAATCAGTTACTCAGAAGTAGATTGTTTAGATTGAGTTGCTGGATGTAATGCCAGCAATTTGACGTCACTAGTTGGTGACATTTTGTAGGAAATCCTATCTAGTTTTCCTTTGGGCGCTGATAATGATAGTTAGGTTGGGCTTAGTTTGCTTGCTAGTAAATCTTCGAACTTGAGCTCCATAAATGAGCCATGTTCACTGGCCTTAACTCAGGTGCCCATCATTATCCGTTTATGTATATGTTTTCGAGAAAATATTGGATGTGAAGACTGACTAGAAGACTTACTTCCAAGTTAGATCCTTACGAGTGTGACCTCCACACCAAAGCAGAAACTATTAGTTTTTGAAACGCCTGAGTTCTCTTTCCCTATAATTGAGTGGACCTTTTGCCCTGATAATCTGTTTCAACATGATAACCCCCAACATTTGGGCAATTCCTAGCAGTTACAGGTTAGTGGTATCTACTTCTGAGTTGAAAATAAAAATGTTATTAGCGTATATTGTGTATGCATATTTTCATATTCGTTTAAAGCTATGTTACATGAACTCTTTCAAAGTAAGTGAAGTACCCGCGCGTTGAACATGTTAGTCGGACATTGTTATGGGATATGTACCTAAATTTATATCCCAGTAATCCCTTTTAGCACTATTTCAAATGCGTAAAATATTCATTTTGAACACTATAATTTGTAGAAGCATTATTGTACTCTTAAAAATTAAATATAAACATGAAACAAAACAAATATTTAGCCGTATTCATGTGTCCTTCTATATGACATTTGTCGCGTCCGAAACCTGGATACATAACTTTATCAGACACACGTATCCTAACCCATGTAACATAGGTTTAGAGCATCTCTAAAACTTAAAAGCGTGAGAATATCAAAATGAGGTGGTAGGTACAGAGGAGGAAAATAAAGAACACATGGATATCCTCCCATAGCTGGTCCAGATTGGTGATTAGAACAATCCATAAGAACTCCTCCCTTAAATTGTGTAGTTTGAAGCTGGTGGTGATGATGGACGTGGTGGCAGCAATGGTGATGCTAGTGTGAATTTAAGTGGAACTGGTGGTGATAATGCTACTTAGAGGAGGCTTATTTTACAAAACACCGGTAACATTTGACAAATTCACTTTCAGGACACTTCCGATTGACATTAGCAGTCTTGATGTTGAGACCACAGTGGAATTGGGTAATTAACACATGTTACCTTCCCATCACAAGGTGCTTTTATTCACCACTGGATACTGGTTGTCAGGTTATTGTATCTCAATGGATCCAAAAGTATTGAGCTTGGGATTTTCAGATTGAGCAGAGACTCGGGGCTGCACATTTGGCTGCTAGAAGACGAGCGGCTTTCCAGGCTAATCTCCTCGGGGCTGCACATTTGGTGCTAATGACCATAGGAGAGTGAGTTTATCTGCTTGCTCGGGTCGTACCATATGGTTTATGAAGTATTTGGTGAGATCCTGGTGCCTACTAGCTTTGTCCAAGAGTATGCGGAGGGAATTGTTAGTGTTGCGAAGTTTCAAAAATCACTCTCACTTGTTGTTGGTATGTGTGAGAAAAATTATTGCATATGGGTGATGTAGTGCAGCATAGACAATGTTCAACTAAAGAACTCAAAACTAATATGACTGAAGGATTACTCTCTTCTATAGCTGGCTTTACAAGGTAACTTATGCTGCTCGTTAAGCGGAACAAGTAACAAAGACCTACAGGTTCATGTCACAGGGTCCTGCTATTACTCCCTTTTACATTTAGGGTTTAGGTATTATGTCACCACTGGCTTATTAAGTTGCATTAACTTTGTTTTTTGGTCAATTACATTTATACATTTACATTTTGAGGAATTATGTTTATTTTTTAATCAGAAAATAATTTTTTCAGGGCTGTGATCAGGGTAGGACACTAAAATCAGGAAGCAGAGGAGGTGGGCTGTGATCTGTGTAGAAAATCAAGATAGTTAGCTCTTCCCCTGTTGTTTGTTACTTCTACTTCGCATATGGTACAGAAATTGTATATTGATGTAGTTTAAAACTTTCTTTGGGCAATATAAAACTCACACATCAAGTTTTTAAATTCTTTTAGTATTTGGGCTGATGAGAACCCATTCATTGTTGAAAATCATATTTCCTATCTTCAAACACTATTGTATCATCTCCATTTTGTTTTGTGTTTACACATATGAATTAGGAGGTCAAAAGTAGGTTCTTCAAGTCGAGTTGCTGGAGGTCATGCCGAGCATTTAGAAGTCTTTAGTGGGTGATATTTTTTGGAAATCATGGAGGGTCCGTTTGGGTGCGCGGAATTGGAATTGGAATGTCATGGTATCTCAATTCTACAAATACAATTCCAAATACATTGTTTGGACGTGTCTTAGAATTCAAGTATAATTGGAATTCAATCTCAAAGTCAACCCAATTTAAATGTAAACTATCATAACTTTAAAATTAAAATAGACAATATAGATATATATATATATATATAGATAGATATAAGTATACAAGTATAGGTATTCATATATATACATGTATGTATGTGAATGTGTATATATGCGTGAATTTATATGTATGTGTTTATATGTATATATGTGTGTGACTATATATTTGTGTGTAGGTGTATTCATATTTGTATATATATGCGTCTATGAGTTCATATATATATACATACGTATATATAAGTTTCTATATATAAGCATGTTTATATATATATTTGTATATAGGTGTGTGTATATATATAGGCGTATGTATATATATAGAGATTTATGTATATGTATGTATGTTGGTGGTTGTGAAAAATTTGTTGTTAAAGAGAGAATATTTAATGGGTCAATGTTTGGAGAAGATGTGGAATTGTAAATCACAACTTCTCCTTGTGGAATTCAAGTTATGGAATTGGTGTCTTTGGAATTACATTTCAATTCCATTTCCAAAGTATTTTATTACATCCAAATAATGGAATTGGAATTGGAGCCCCCAATTCCAATTCCATGATCCCAAACGGACCCGGATAGTTTACCTTTTGTCTCGGGTAATGATAGTCAAGGTTAAGGTTGAGCTTGTTTGTTTTCACTTGTTTCATCTGCTAGCCAATCTCGGCTTCAAACTTGAGTTCAGTAAATGAGCGATGTCCACTAGCCTTCACTTGTCTGCTGATAATTGTGCATTTATGAACATGTTTTTGAGTTTAATAAATAAGGACATACCTTTCAGATAGAGCTTTTATGTTGATCATAATTGTTGTGTTCTTTCTGAAGGTTGATTGAATTATTTTACTAAACTGTACTAACTTAAACTAGTAGAGCTGTTATGTAGTTTAACCTTACCTGTACATGAACTGGATCTCGAGAAATACAGATGAACTTTTTAAATTATCCTTGGGAAATAACATTTAGTAATCTGCCAAGGCTGGTTCTTTTTATTGTAATGATCTATTAATTAATCTGTTGGTTTCATAGATGTTTGTTAACTGAGGAAATAATTAAATTTCATGTCTGTGCAATGCTGCTCACTTCTACAAGTGCTCTTAGTTTTGGGGGTCGTCTATTTTGAACTCAAATATGTGATGCATTCAGCTGAACAAGTCTTCCTTTTTTTTCCTCTCTTTTTTCGTTTCGGTATGTCATTGACATGTTTAATGTCCTGTTTTTTGACCTAACAATATCGTTCGATATGAAGTATTATTGAGCCTTTTTTTCGGGTGATAGAGCCTTGAAACACTTGATTAAAAGTACAACCAAATGACTTTCTGAGTCTTAGTTTCTAGTTTCAAAGATAGGGTTAACTGGCTGCACCTCCTAGGTTGTTAGCTTGTGAAGGCAGGCATACCAGCAGTGTAGGAAAATGAAACATACCTGCAGTTTGTGTGGAAAATTCTTTCAAAGTTTATGAAACAGGGCTTACAAAGAGAATTATTGAGACTCAACTAGCCTCTGTTTATAACAAGTTTTTGTTAAGGCTATGTTTGGTTGCACCATTATGAGATTACATTGGAATTGAACTTTCATGTTACTTGAATTCGACCAATGCTATGTGAAATATATTATTTGGAAATGCAATTCAATTGTAATTGAATTCCTATCTTAAAGTGAATTTTAAATTCATAAATTTGGAATTAGATTAAACAATATAGATTTATATACATAACATAGGTAAATGGGTGTATGCATATACATATATATATCAGAATATATATGTATCAAGCCTGGATGTTCAACATCGATTTTTTGGTAAATGTAAAGGTTTAAATCGAGAGTCGTTGTTGTAAACCAACCTTGCTTTGAGATAGTGGATTGTTTGCTTACTTCGAGAATTGTTGGATCTCAACAACGTGGTTTTCACCCCGGTGAGATTGTGGATGTTCGTCATATTAATCTGAGATAAATATTTCAATTATAGAAATTAGGCAAGTTGACCTATCGACTCTGGTCTTGGTCATCAAGTCATAGCCTCAGTAATAAATCAACACAAACTTCTGCACCGCACAAGTAACACGTGAAATTTTGTGTGATGAGTTAAGATTATAAATCTAGTTTGGTTAAAAGAGAAGAAAGAGCATAACTTTTCAAAATATGCTAAAACTTTCTAAGGTATTGCACAAGTTGCATTATTAATGACTTGACTTCAACAAAACATGAGACGATCTACCATAAGACGTTACTTCCTTAGACACACAATGAGAAAAAGAAAGATCAGAAAATACATACAAACAAATGACTTTCTTCAAGGCCTGATTGAATTCTCAAGAATGATTGTTTTGATCTTTTTGAGCCTTACTAGGGCGTCTGTCATGCTAATCCTCTGTCCAGGCAAATCTGATGTGCATTCCAGAGCCAATTCCAAGACAAATGACAAACATTCTTTTTTGGCACTAAAGTTATATTCCTCCTGCCTCACTAAATTAGCATCCACAACATCCATCACCCCACTTGGAAAAGACTCGGACACCCAACTCTTCAAACTCAATTCTCCCGCAAATTGATCATCTGTCGGTTTCTTTCTTGTGAATGTTTCCATCAGTAGGATTCCATAGCTATATACATCACTCGCCACAGACACTGTTCCGCTTGATCCGTACTCTGCAACATCACTCTTCATGGTCAACTCAACAAAGAAATAGTACATTATGTAAAGAAAAATAGTTCAGAATTTGCAACAGAAAACAAGAACTAGTAAATTCTTACCTTTTAAAAAGAAAAATGAATGTATATTCTTCTTTTTCATAAGGATCATGTATTATTATATATGTTTATGATAAGATAGCATATTCTGTATTGGTTTTAACCATTGTGCTTTATGTTACGAAAATATGACAGAATGAGAGTCAATAGCACTGGCAAAAATAAAACCAGGTAGGTTTCTAGGAAAGATTTGAAGGGTGACAGAGTTTTCTTGGACATTGTATTTATGGGCCTTCAAAATCAGATTTTGCATCTATGATTTAGGTCAAGAAAGCAAAATTGCATGTGGCTAGAATTTGAACAATTAATTTGTTAGTTGAGCCGCCATTGTAGGTGACACTATAGCATATAATTATTGAAAGGAATATAGCTTACCTGGGGCCATATACCCAATGGTACCCAAGGTCTTTGTGTGTGTGATTGACTTGTTATCTCCCAAGAGCTTGGCTATTCCGAAGTCAGCTACATGTGCCACCATGTCTTCATCTAATAGGATGTTGCTCGGCTTCAGATCACAATGCACAACGGGGGTTGAATAACCCTGATGCATATACTCCAAAGCCGATGCCACATCTATCATGATGCCTAATCTTGAGCCGATATCCAAAAAGTAGTTGTGCGAGTAAAGCCATTTCTCGAGGTTTCCATTTGGCATGTATTCAAGCACCAAGGCCTTGAAATCAAGATTTGAGCAACTGCTGATTATCTTGACTAGATTTCTGTGGCGAATGTTGCGGATTACTTCACACTCTGCATCAAAACTCTTGAATGCTCTTTGCAACTCCAAGTCAAAAACCTTTATAGCAGCTATCATACCATCATAGAATGTCCCTTTGTAAACTGTGCCAATGCTTCCCTTCCCAATCAAGTTGCCTTCACTAAGATGGTTTGTTGCACAAAGAATCTCATGATGTGAAATTCGTCTATGTGTTGTACTAATTGGCGGATCAACTTGAACCAGAATCTGATTATTCTTGTTTCGGGATCGTAGCCACCAAAGTACGAGAGCTCCTCCAACTAACACTAATGCAACAACTGATGGTGCAATGAATTTGAGGACAATCTGAACTTGGTCAAAATTTTGAGGATTTTTACATGGTTTGACATGGAATTGAGGTGCTCCACACAGTGCATCATTTTGTGTGAAAGACTCGACGGTGAAGTTCACAAAAGGTCCTCCACTAGGGATTTCTCCTGATAGTCTATTGAAAGAAACATTCAGATATTTAAGATCCAAAAGTTTCTCCAATGAATTGGGGATCACACCAGAAAGCTCATTTTGAGAGAGGTTCAAGGATATCAAGCTTATCAAATCAGAAAAGGACAAAGGTATAGGGCCTTTCAATTTATTCTGAGACAGGTCTAGTGATTCCAAGCTCTGGAGTTGCCCAATGGTGCTTGGGATTTCACCTGTGAACTGATTTTTCGATAGATGCAATCTTCTAATATGTTTCAAATTGCCAATTTCAGGGGGTAGAGGGCCAACTAGAACATTAGAGGACAAATCTAGAGTGTTGACATCCTCAAGGTTCCACAAAGCTGGTGGTATATTGGAAGTCAGTGCATTGAAGCCTAACTCGAGGTATCGAAGCGAAGCGAGTTGTCCTAAACAGCTTGGAATTGGCCCGGTAAGCTTATTTCTTTGCAAAGCTAAATCCATTAGGTTTGTCAAATTGCAAAAATTGTTGGGTATCAACCCCTGTATTAGATTTCGACGCATTCGCAAGCGTTGAATGTTCCTTAGCTGTCCCAGTGTAGAAGGAATTGATCCTGTCAACTCATTACCTCCCAATTCCATTAGGATCAAGTTGCTCAAGTTACCAAGTCCACTGGGAATCATGCCTCTGATGTGGCTAGCACCTGCACTAAATCTTTGAAGAGAAATGGACAAATTTCCCATGGACTCGGGAAGAATGCCATTCAAGGGATTATATGCTATACTTAAAACCCTCAAAAACTTGCAATTAGTCAACGAAGAAAGAGAACTTATTTCATTGCCAGAGTGATCGTTGGTCAAGTAATTCAATTCAAGGTTGAGAACATCGAGGTACTCTAAATTCCCAAAAGTGGGACAGATACTGCCACTGAAAAAGTTTGATCCTAGACCAATTATACTAAGTTTTGAGGCATTTGAGATTGAACAAGGAATTGTTCCACTCAATTGGTTGATACCAAGATAAAGTGTGTGAAGATTTGGAAGCCCAAGGCCTGTATTTGCCGGAAGCTTCCCGGAAAGGTGATTAGCTGATAGTGAAAGGGCTTGCAATGTGGAGATGTTGAAAATTGAGTGTGGTACTGTACCAGAAAGGATGTTAAGGCTCACAGATAACCAATACAAATTCCACAGTTGCCCCAATTCCTGGGGAATACTGCCATGGAAATTGTTGTCAAAAGTGTCAAAGACCTCCAATGTGGACATATTACCAACTGAAGGTGGAATCTTACCTCGAATGTTATTTCTGGCGAGTCCCAACACTTTAAGTGATCTCAGGCTCCAAATTTCACTTTCCATGATTCCTGTAGATGCATCAAAATATATATACAGATTATGGGTATGCTTGTCTGCATATAAAAACGTAGAAATTTCTGAAAAGGTCTAATTAATCCCAAAGATGGGAACCGTTTTGTTTAGCTTTTTTCCATTTGTTAACCATATTGATATTGCCATCCGAGATGCCCCCAATCAAATTAAGACATGTGGTTAAAGCCCAAGGTAACATAACACCCATTAATTCTTCAAAAAAAAAAAAAATTAAACAAAAAAACATAACACCCATTAAAAGATGAATTGTTAAAAAACTAACATCTATCTATTTCCTACTCTAAAGCATTTAGATGTTAAACATTGATAATTTACTATTGTGTCCATTATCGGTTGCTTATTATTGGTTCTAAACTAATTATTGATTATATATATATATATATATATATATAAACTAAAAGGAGACTTATGGAAGAATTAATGTTGAAAGTGTTGTTCTCTAGGTCATGTTACTTCAAGTGTTTCCAACTACCAGTTTCATGATTAATATTCTAACAAATAATATTCTACACGTGGAACAAATTTACTTTGGTCCTTATTATTCATTTTTCTTTTCCCATAGTTAAGGTATTATGCCGACAATCACCACCCCAATTATTAATTATATATATAATATAATATTTATTATTAAATTGTTGGCAAAAACTCATGTCCAATTAGTGTGTGTTTTATATGATAGGGAATATTTAATATGTAACGAATTCCACTAGTCAAAGGGATTTTGATGACTGATATACACTACCAAAGATACCTAGTCAAAGGAATTTTGATGACTTATCAGGTAGGGGATATACACTACCAAAGAAACCTAGTCCTAATAGGAATATACTAAGACTCAGGGGTTAAACAACTCATTCAGATAATGGTTCACAGTTGCGGTCTCGAACAAT
Organism: Cornus suecica; assembly: GCA_963922005.1. NCBI lineage: Eukaryota > Viridiplantae > Streptophyta > Magnoliopsida > Cornales > Cornaceae > Cornus > Cornus suecica. The sequence goes on from OY998241.1 coordinate 17,067,416, forward strand.
ATTGGTGTCAAAAAATAAGTATAGGTGCTAAATCGGTATCGTCACTTTCCAAAAGAGTTATGAACTGCGTGATTACAACACAATTTCTTAGGCCGTGTTTGGTAGGTGGTCTGGTCCCGTCTTGCGTTTTATGGGACCAGACCGTGTTTGGTAGCATTGGTCCCAAATTTTTTGTTAAACCAAGTAACACCAAATTAGACAAAAATAGCATCATTTCAGACAAAAAAAAAAGGTGGTTCCTGGTGGTCCGGTCTAGTCTTATTAATAAAATATATTTATAAATAATTAAAAATGAATAAATAATAATAAAAAATTAATAATAATAATAATAAATTAAATAAAACATATTTTAAAAATAAAATATAAATAATAAATAATAAGCAAAATGAAATGAAATAAATAATACCTAATAATAATAAATAAATATAATAATAATAAATAAATGAATAAATAAATAATTAAATATATTTATAAATAATTAAAAATGAATAATTAATAATATAAATAATAAATTAAATAAAACATAATAATAATAATAAATGAATACAATAATAATAAATAAATATAATAATAATAAAAAAATGGACTAAATAATAAATAATAATAATAAATTAATAAAATAAATAATAAATTACATAAAACATATTTAAAAATATAATAAAAATAATAAATAATAAATAAAATGAAATAAATAATAAAAAAAAATAAACATAATAAAAAATAATAAATAGATATAATAATAAATAAATATAATAATAAATAATAAGTAAATATAATAATGAATAAATACTTCATAAGAATAATAAAAAAATTAATATTAAATTAATAAAATAGATTTTTAAATAATTAAAAATGAATAAATAATTTATAAATAAAATGAATTAAATAATGAAATAATAATAAATAAATAGAATATATTTATAAATTAATATATAAATTAATAAATAATAATTTAATAATATAAATAATAAAATATATTATAAAGTGAAGAAATAATAAATAATATAATAAATAATAAATAAATAGTAAGACCAGACCGCTTACCAAACAGACTTTTCCATATCAGATTAGACCAGACCAGACCAGAAAGACTGCCTACCAAACATGGCCTTAGAAAAATTCTAATTTCTCTTTATCATTCAAGTACTAACTTGACTGTCCCGGCCGTCACTTCCACTGTTTTACAGATCGTGCAGAATTTTGCTTCAACAGTTGGCGCGGTCTGTGGGAACGTCCAATTCTATTCTAATCCAATTTATTAATCATGCGATCAACTGAATGTTGGAGGATGTAGATTGGAAGTTGTACAATTGTAGAGAATACAGAAACTGGTGTAGTGTGATGCATGAAAAGCAGGTTCAACCATACAAGTCCTTGCACATATATTCTGTGAATCTTCAGAGACAAGAGTACGTCTCGCCATCGCTGGTAGTCTGCAGGAGCAGTTCCCATGAGATCGAGATCATCTCATTCTTAGGAATTCTACGGTCATTACAGATGCACCAGGCACGAAGGAAGTCCAAATGCATGAGGCTTTGCGGAACAAAGTTCAGAATATCTACATCCTTATTAAAGAAATGAACTCACAAAGTTCGAAAAATCTACATCCCTTATTAAAGGGACGAGCCCACAAAGTTCAGAAAATCTACATCATTATTAAAAGAACGAGCTCATAAAGCTTGAAAAACCTACATCCCTTATAAAATGGACGAACTCACGAAGTTCGGAAAATGGTTAACTTCAAGAAACCCTCCTATGTTATTCAATTTAATCAACTAACCCCTACTCTGTCCATTTTGCCCCATATACTATCTAATTTCATCACTATGCCCCTTTCTTCTCACATTTAGAGTCAAAATGTCTAAACTACCCTCCCTTAATAATATAAGGGGGTTTAGTGAAATCAACCCTTAAAAATATTATTTTTCGTAAAAACTATAAATTTCAAATATATATATATATATTTCGGAAAATATGATTTTTTACGAAAATTAAATTTTTTGCGAAAAATATATATTATGTTCCAAAATATGATTTTTTTTACTAAAAATATTTTTTTTGTGAAAAATATATATATTATGTTCCAAAATGTGATTTTTTTTTCCGAAAAATAATTTTTTTACGAAAAAGTATATATTATGTCCCAAAATATGATTTTTTCCGAAAAATATATATTATGTTCCAAAATATGATTTTTTTTCAAAAAATATTTTTTTTGCGAAAAATATATATTATGTTCCAAAATATGATTTTTTCCGAAAATAAATTTTTCGAAAAATATATATTATGTTCCAAAATATGATTTTTTTATGAAAAATAATTTTTTTTGCGAAAAAGTATTTATTATGTTCCAAAATATGAATTCTTTTTCGAAAAATACCTTTTTTGAGAAAAATATATACTATTATGTTCCAAAATATGATCTTTTCCGAAAAATAATTTTTTTGAAAAAAATATATACTATTATGTTCCAAAATATGATTTTTTCCCGAAATTTTTTTTTTTTTTGCAAAAAATATATATTATTTTTTCCGAAATAATTCATATTTTGGAAAATAATATAATCCCTCCGAAAAATATATATATATTTTTGAATTTATAATTTTTGCGAAAAATATAATTGATTTTCGAAAAATAATTTTTTAAAATGGTTGATTTCACTAAACCCCCTTATACTATTGAGGGTAGTTTATGCATTTTTGACTCAAAATGTGAGGTGATGGGGCATAATGATGAAATTGAATAATATAGGGAGCAAAGTGGATACAATAAGGGTTAATTGATTAAACTGGATAGTATAGGGGGGTTTCTTGAAATTAACCCTTCAAAAAATCTACATCCCTTATTAAAAGGACGAGCCCACAAAGTTCATAAAATCTACATCCTTATTAAATTAACGAGCTCACAAAGGTTGAAAAACCTACATCCCTTACCATAAGGACGAACTCACAAAGTTCAGAAAATCTACATCCTTATTAAAGAAACGAGCTCACAAAGCTTGAAAAAATCTCCATTTCTTATTAAAGGGATGAGTTCACAAATCTCTTAAGTGTTAACAATCTTTATTAAAGGTTGAACGCCTAAAGCTCGAATAATCTACTTTCCTTATTGAAGGTCCGAGCTTCAAAGCTTAGTCAACATTCCTTACCAAAGGGATAAGCTTACAAAGCAGTAAATGCATTTCCCTTATTAAAGGGTGAGCTGAGTGAAGCTTGTAAAATGTACTTATCTTATTAACATAATAACCTTAATTTATGCATTTAATTGATTTTGGTATTTATGAAGTGTGTATGTGTGAAATTTATAATTATGATGTGTATATGTCTATGTGTGTAGTTATAAATTTTAACTCGTAAGTAGGTGTGTGTTTTGTTTTTATAATTATGATGTGAGTAGGCATGTGTAATTTATAATTTATATGTGGGAGAAAAGTAAAGAATGAAATTTAATTATGAAAAGAAATGGGAAAAGGAGAATGAATAATGTTAAAGGGCATTTAGGTGTTGGATTTGAGGTGTAAAGGGGAAGAATTTTGGTAAGTTGGAGACAAACACTAAAGGGTAGAGCTGGCAATTCATGTCAACAGATCGACCCATGTGTCAACAAGGCAATCTGATACTAGTCGACACGAAAATCAAACATTTTAAATATGACACAATCCAACACGAAAAATAAAAAATAAAAATAAAAATGAAATTGAATTTGAATTTGACACGATTCAGTAATAGTTTATTAATATTTCAATCCATGATCAATTAGAGAATAGAAAAAATTAGCAAATAAATATAACAATAAATATTATCGTGACAAATGTGTCAAGTCGTGTCAGAAATTGCCAGCTCTACTAAAGAGTAGGGCCTAGTGTCCTTGGTTGTTGTTATTAAATGATAAAGGAATAAAAATGGTGTCTTGCCATTATAAGTGAACGATTTCATATCTATGGCAAACTTAGTGCCTGTTTGGCAATCGATGCGATGTTGGTTTTTGGTTTTGGTTTGGTTTAGGTTGGGTTGGGTTGGAGTTGGTATAGTTTTATTCTGAACTGAAACCATGTTTGGTGCAAATGATTTTGGTGTGATAAAAAGTGAAGTTGAAAAACCAAATCATGTTTGGTAGAGTTGATATGCGCTGAAATTCTGAAACCAAACCATATTTGGTAACTTGGAATGATTTGATATTTTATTTATTTATAATAACATTTTCTAAATATATATGTTTTAAAAAATAAAAATACATTAAGGATGAATTTATTTTTTTACAATAAATATTAATATTGGATAATAATATTTCATCATATTGCAAGAATTATTCAATTAGTTCGTATATGTAGTTTGAAAATTTATAATCTTTTTCCATTTGAAATTTCAATGTTCTTTTACCAATTTATTAATTTTAAATATTTATTACTGAATATTTATTAATCTATTATTAATTATTTATTCATATTTTTTTTTTATTATTTATTTGATTTTACAATATTTATTATTCTATTAATTAAATTAAATTTTTAATTAAATAAATATATAAGTATATTTAACTGTTTATTTTTTGTACAAATTTATTTAATATTTAACTATTAACTATTAATTATTTATTCATTTTATTTTTGTTTATTATTTATTTGGTTTTACTTTATTTATTATTTTAAAATATTTATTACTCAATATTTATTTATTTATTATTAATTATTAATTGTTAATTATTTCTATATTATTTATTTAATATTACACTCAAATTTTTTTATTTATTATTAATTACTAAAAATTTATTAATTATTATTTTTGGTTTATTATTTATTTGATTTTACTTAATTCTATTTTATTTATTTAATAAAATGAGAAGCATGACAATGTTGACTTTTGTTGAGAATGAAATAGTACACCAATAATGGATTTGGGATTGTGAGTTGGTTTTAATTTGATGGTTATGGGTTGTGAGTAGTAACCACACCATCCAAAATCATGTCTTTAGATGGTTCCTAATTTGTTTCATTTGGTGCCAATGGGTTGACCCTGTTGCACCAGAACCAAAGCTACCAAACATGGGTTGGGCTAACTTTTTCACCCCAAAACCAAAAATTTGGCACCAAACCCTTCTGCCAAACACGCACTTAGAGAGTAAATGGGGAGAAGGAAAAATGAGAGAGTTCTTGGTGAGGAGAAGGTGATGACCTAGAATGGATTTTTGGCTTGAAGATAATATATTCAATCCAAATAATTTAAAGCAAGTTACAACTCTATTATACCCATTTGGATTTATAAATTCAAGGTATTTATGAAAATAATATGTATAAATAGATATATATTATTTATACTTATTAATTTTCTATAAAAATAATAATTATAGAAGTGTTATTATGTATATAGATGCATAGGAATAGGAATAGAGGAATATTTAATGATTATTATCATATATTGCATATTGTATTTAAATTGTATTTTAATTATAATATACATGGATTATCATCAAATTCTAGTTAGGAAACTTTAATAATATTTAAAAATATTTATTTAGGATTCTTGAATTTTCTAGAATTATTTAGAAAGTTTTAGGAAATTTTAATGGCATTTTTTGGAAATTATGTATATTCTGAAATCTAGTGTGAACGACTTTAGAATACCATGGTACACTTACCTTTCCTAACCATAGGATTTGGTGAATCTTTAATCTTAACATTTGATTTAAATATCTATGTATATGCTGGAATCTAGTGTGGGCGGATTTAGTTTACGATGGTATACTGAATTTTAATAACCATAGGATTGGGAGATCCTTTAATCCTAACCCTTGAAATAGAATATATAGTTATCGGGTATAATCTGGGGTATATGTGCGCATAGTAAGCATAACTTTAACCAATCAGAATTATCTATACCGTAATATATTTAGGGGTAAGCATGGGTACTTCACTGAAAATTATGTTAGAACCCCTAAATACTACTGTAATTACGTAATTACCCCTAAATGTTATTGTAATTACATTTTTACCCCTAAATATATTACGGTATGAACCGATACTTTAAGTAAATTATAATACGACCCCTATACTTTAGAATAATTACATATGAGTCCCCAAACATTACGGAAATTATAGTATGACCTCTGTACGTCACTGTAATTACAGTTTGACCTTGTATCTTTGGTAAAAATATATTTTGGATCCCTAAAATTTAAATAAATAATATTGTGATCTAGGATCCTCTTATTAACCTACCATAATATATGTTAAGGTTATAATGGTGTTAAATATACTTATTAGAATTATTTATCAATGAGTACATTATGGAAGTTGGTATTTGTTGTCTAATTAGAGATAATGGTTTGATATGTTGGTATAGATCATTATTTATAATTATGTTCATAGGTGGAGCATGGGATGAGCAGTGATGAGTAGGACGCTTACCTTTATTGTGTTAATAAGCATATCACCTTTATTATGATAATAAGCATAGTTGTGGGCAATGATGTATAGGGTATTCCCTTAATATTGGCATAATGATGCATAGGATGATCACCTTTATTATGCTAATAAGTATATTTGTGTGCGGTAATGTATGAGGTGAAATAAATAATGCAAGAAAATTGATAAATTGATAAATCATAATATTTAATTAAATAATTATGGATTAAGGATATTTAAGGAACCACTTGGAGGTTGACTATTAACGTAGTCTCATAAGTACTACTGGACATGACTGAGTTGTCACGACGTGGGTGAATTGTCGGGTATGTGGTTAAAAATAGAGTTTGGATAAGTGTCTATTGGCATAAGGAAATGATTATGAATATTAATAGATTCATTTATATGTTATTGGTGATGCATGGGATGCATTGGGTATTTATTTTAAAAGGTAATTATATATTTTTTATTCAATTATGTGATACACATTATAAAATATGTTTATGCATGGGAGGCCTTGGGTTGTTATTCTAAAGGGTATATCTATATATCTTTTATTCAATTATATAATACATATTATAAAATATGTTTATGTCTTATTATAAAATATGTTTATGTATAGGATGCATTGGTTATTTATTTTAAAAGGTATAATTATATAACTTTTATTCGGCTATGTAATACGTATTATAAAATAGGTTTAAGTATTATTATAAAATAGGTTTATGTATTATAACAAATATGTTTATGTATGGGATGCATTGATTATTTATTCTAAAAAGGAATACTTTTATATCTTTTGGTTTGGTTAGGTAAAAAGGAATGTTATAAAGATTTTATGAAAAGTGAAAGATAAATCCTTATTATATAGGGTTTATCTATCCATGTTGTTTCGTTCAAAGATGATGGCTTTATCGGTCCTCTGTTGGGTTGTAGTAGTAGTGGACTTGCTTGTGGGTTTAACCCACCTTGTTGTTGACATTTCAGGTCCCAGAGAGTTTTAGCTACCGGGTTAAGGATTTGAGTCATCTCGATTTGTTCATGATTGTCTATTACATTCATACTTTCTAGTTTCAGTGTATATTAGTTATACAACTATTGTAACTTAGGCACAGTTCATAAAAATGTATTTTAACAGGATTCCCAAGTTGTATCTTACGGTCTTTTATAAGATTTGACATTAGTGTTATTTCCGCTATGATTTTTATTTCCCAAAATTTATATTGTATTATGTGTTTTTGTATATCAATTGTATGGTATTTCCCGATCTTCATGTGTGAGGCTGGCCAACTCACGTGCGGAAATTGGGGGTATCACAATTAAATGGCAAGCTTAGTGAAGCATATAAATACTTTTCTCATTGTGAAACTTGTAAATATTCTCCTTATTAAAGGGCGAGTTGATTAAAGCTCGTAAATATAATTTTCATAATACAAGCTACATGAAGAGTGTACTTGGTAAAGCTTGAAAAATTCCTACTTTCCTTGTGAAAAGCACAAGCTACATGACACTCATAATGCATATCCACCATTGAAAGAATTTGTTGAATACAACTATTTCCTCAATAGGGAGACCAAAGGGATTATACACTCATGGCTTGAATTATCGAGCTGAAAAAGTAAAAAAGATGAATTATTACTTGGCATTCCCGATACTCGACAAGCAAGAGCTTGAGAATGGGGGACAACTAATAGGGAATATTTAATATGTAACGAGTTCCACAAGTCAAAGGGATTTTGATAACTTATCAGGTAGGGGATTTACACTACCAAAGAAACCTAGTCCTAATAGGATACTACTAAGACTCCCATAAAAGAGGGGTTAATCAACTCATTCAGGTTAGCAACTATTTCTTAGAAAAATTCTCCTTTTTCTTTATCATTCAAGTACTAACTAGACCCTCGGAGTGCCCCCGACTAACACCTAGCCACCTGTCACTTCCATTGTTTTGCAGGCAAAGACACCGGAATACGGATCGTGCAAAATTTTGCTTCAACAATATACATATATATATTTTTAATATAACACCCGATCCTTCCTATCCTAGTACTTCCTAACATGTTACTAACTAGACCTTTTAAGTCCACATCACAACAATTGAAATTCGCATTATGCTCTCTGTAAAAGCAATAATAAATTAACTCATTTTTGAACCTACGCATTCCATATTCCATCAAATAGCTTGGAGAAAGGGAGGTACCACTTGGCCACTAGGCCATTGGTAACGTCCCTTGAGTTTTTGTGGTTCAACACATGTATCCATTTTAATATGGGGTACTTCTTGTATTGTACCTTGTTAGTTACACATTTATTTTAAAAGCATAAACTATTAGAGATGGTATAACTATACTATTTGTATATGACGTACCTGTCAAATTGTTGTGGGATAGACGCAAGTACTGAAGATTGGTTAAGTTGCCAATCCCCCTAGATATGCTTCCAGTGAATCTATTGAATCCCAAATAAAGATATTGAAGTTCAGAGCATTTGGATAAACTCTTTGGAAGTTGACCACTTAGCTGATTATGTTCAAGATGTAGCCGTTGTAGCTTTGGAAGATTGCTGCACATGTCCATAGGTAGAGTCCCATATAAGCTGTTATTTACCAACAAAATCGCTCGTAAGGAGGAGATATTGAAGATGGTGGAAGGAATGACTCCCGAGATCGAATTGTTTGTTATGCTTAGTGTCTCTAAACTAGGAAGAAAACCAATCTCTCTAGGAATATTTCCATTGAGGTAATTTTGAGACAGACTCATAACTTGTAGCTTGCTCAAAAATCCGAAACTTGAAGGGATCTCCCCACTAAGGTCGTTCAAGTCCAAATATAAATACTTGAGTCGATGCAAACGACTCAATTCAAGAGGGAGATTGCCCCAAAAACTGTTGTTGCTCATGTCCAAGGAAACGAGGAATGAGAGGTTGCCAATTTCTTTCGGAATGGTGCCTCCAAGACCCATGGAAGTTAAATTCAAGACCGTCACTCTTTGGCGCCTAGTGCTGCAAGAGACGCCGATCCAATTGCAGAAGGAGGTCCCTTGTGACCAGTTGGTTGCTATGGTGTTATTGGGGTCATCAGTGATACGAGCTCTCAAGGCTAGAAGAGCAGATTCATCTGTGAAATTGTTCGATGGAACAGCTAAGCAAGCCATGAAACAACACATTGCCAGCCATAACACTATTGATGCAATATTTTTTTCCATAAAGGTATTATGAATGCAAGTATATTTATTTGATGTGTTTGCTAAATATTTATGCAAGTGTTTTTTCTTAAGGATTGGAGAATTAAGGATCCTTAGACCATAGACTTTGAGGATGAATTGATTGATGTCACCCAAGTCATACGGTCTTTGTGCCGTGTTTGCTCAGTTAGAAAAGATGGTAGCATTTGGATGGTAGCATTTGGAATTGAATTTAGGACCCCTAGGCAATGGGAAATTGACACAGACATTAAAGAGAATTATAAAGAAGTCATACTTTGTTTATTTTGGGTCTCCGATGTGGACATATTACCGACTGAAGGTGGAATCTTACCTTCCTTGGCAAGTCTTCTGTGTAAACACCCAAAAAAGACCATTGAATTAAGGACGCACGAGATGGGAAAAAGTCATAAAATTTAGAAACATATTGGATTATTGAATAATACAAACAAATAGAAATGTCAACAATAATACTCGGTTTTGAAAGAGAAAATGATAAGGATACAATATGTAATCACACACAAGCAACATGGAAATATATAATGTGATTCGGGTCAAAATCGACCTGTGTTCACCAAGCGTACCAAATAAATCCAAAATAAAAATTTACAAATGATTCAAATGTAAATTATTCTACAAATTAGGGGTAGACATGGATTGGATTAGACCGGATTGAGGATATTTTGGATCCGATTCACTATTACCGGATTTCCAATTTCCGGAACCAATCCAATCCATTTGTCTAATGAAACCAAACCAAATCGAACCGCAGTGAACCAGATTGGTTCGGATCGGTTTCACGGATTGAAACATAAATCTATATTAGCTAAATTGAGAAAATAAATTCATACACTGCACAATATTATGTGAACCACAAGAACAAGTTTAAAAGGCCAGAGTTTTTTTTTTTTTTTTTTTGAAAAGTCAAGCTTGGTATTAGTAGAAAAGGCTACAAAGTCATGCAAATATACTAGGAGAAAAGTTCATACTACAATGCTCTAAGAAGCCACACCCACTAGGTGATGACCAGAACAAAAACCCACAATCTGACATAACATAAGGACTTTGTCAATCCACCAACTCAAAAATAAATAAAAAAATTACAAATACAACAGCAAATGAAATTTTAGTAGCACCACCCCCGTGATACAATGTTCTTTGTAATAACCATGACCCAAAGAACTCAGGAAATGAAACTGCAGTAGCACACCTACCAGGAACCACCAAGCTGCAGCATAAGCAATCAACATTTAAAACAAAGTCACGAGGCACATTTTACCTAAAAAAAAAATTCACGAGGCACATATATTTTATAGTGATTTATTTAAAAACACATATATTTTATAAACATAATAAATTAATAGTGAACAAATAGCTAGGATGTCAACAACAAAATAGCTAGGATGCCACGACCCCTGTGCTAAAGGCCAAGATGCAATAGTTGAAACAGGAATAGCTAGGATGTCACGAGCAACTTTGGATAAAATTTCATACCTTAAAGAATTTATTTTCCACCAATTCAAGATGTCAAAAGTTAAGTTTTCATTCTTCCAAGTAGTTTCTTCCAAATACCTCTCCACTTGCGATTTCTTTCCCCCACTTCCTAGTTTCTCCAAATGTTCCAAATATAAAGGCTTTCGTGTGTAAATAAATATAATATAAAGGCTTTTGTGTGTTACTTTAAGATTTTTAGAGTTAATTTTGTTTTTGTGTGTAAATAAATAAATATATATAAATAATATAGTTGTAAGTTGATAGATCAATGAAATTATAAAATAAATTGTTTATTATTTTTTTGTTTAAAAATATATATTTTAAATATATAAATATAATATAAAGTAGTGAAATTGACTTCAAATGAGTTTAATTGATAAAATCCCCAATTCCATGTAACCCCCAATTTAAAGTAGTTTAATTGAGTGAAATTGATAAAATCTCTAATTCAAAGTAGTGAAATTAAGTTCAATTGAATAAATCCCCATCTCAAAGTAGTAAAATTGACTTCAATTGAGTGAAATTAATAAAATCCTCAATTTAAATTAGTGAAATTGACTTCAATTGAGTGAAGTAAAGTAAATCTCCCAATTTAAAGTAGTTTAATTAAGTTCAATTGAGTGAAATTGATAAAATCCCTAATTCAAAATAGTGAAATTAAGTTCAATTGAGTAAATCCCCCAATTCAAAGTAATTTAATTGAATGAAATTGATAAAATCTCTAATTCAAAGTAGTAAAATTAACTTCAATTGAATAAATCCCCAACTCAAAGTAGTAAAATTTACTTTAATTGAGTGAAATTGATAAAATCCCCAATTTAAATTAGTGAACCGTTCAGTAGCCTATAGTAAGTGGTTGAAATTGATAAATCCCCAACTCAATTTAAATTAGTATCTCTCTCACGAGGTTAAATCTACCACTACCCTATAGTAAGTGGTTAAGATCCTGGTATATATTGATGTGCCCGTTCAGTAGCAATATAACAAATTGAATGTTGCAAGTGCACATCAAACCATATAAATCTGAAGATAAGTAAAAGCATAGATTTTCATACCAAGGCTTATCCTTTTGTTGGAGGAAGAATAATTTTGTCCAAGCTCCCATATTTCCCAAACATCTTGGCCATCTCGCCTTTAGAAAAACCGTAAGGCAAGTTCTTTACCAAAATAACATGGTTGCTTCTTTTCACACCTTCAATTTTCCCAGCAGCGTATTTCTCTAAAGATGCTATATTAACGCCATCATTTAGAAGAGCCTTTTTTGTTTCTGCAATAATGAGTTTCTCCCAAAGCAGTACATACAGCAAGATCATCAGATTCTTCTTCAAGGAAATCACTTTTACTTGCACCAAACTTCCTAGCGACATATTCAACAACCTAGTAATGCCCCAAAATAAGATTGAAATATGAGAGTATGCCTTGAAGCAAAACCATGACAAATCTGAAGCAGGCATATAAAAAAAAATATCAAAAAAAGAAAAGAAAAGAAAAGAAAGAAACATCTTATTTTCCATCAGTACCAAGACAAATCACTAAATGACCTAATATTGTTGGAGCAAGCTTAATGGGACATGAAACTCACAAAAGCATTCAAGTATGCTGGTGTGATTATAGGAACCAATGGAGAAACTTCTCAGCGGAATTGAATTTTTTAACTATGTGGTAAAAGAGTCTATGGTAGATCATCAGTAGCATGTGTGGAAATAACAAAGAGATGATTAGCAGGGCTAGAATACTGCAGTAACAATAAAGCACAGTTTCGAGAGCAATTCTTGTCCCTAACACCCAATTACAACTTTAGTTAGTGAAAGAAGCACATGCTTAACAACTTGTTGCCCCTGTTAACATTCAGGGTATTATGTCCAAGTCTTCAAGCCAGATGGTAAGATGCAATGCAGAGGTTCATGTCGCTGACAGCCTCATTAACAAAACTTATAAATCAATCATCACATTCATCAACATCCTTCATTCATCACATTACAAGGATTTCTGAAAAGCATTTGTAATCTTCATAAACTATAATTGAATGGAAAGATACCGTGTCAGAGCGCATGTACAAACTGTTCCACGCTTGTGTATTTCCACTGGCTTCAGATGCTTTCCTAGCCTCCTCTCTCTGTTGTTTATACGTTTTCGAAGATTGATTCACAGCATCTTTAATCCTATAAGGTGGGTGACGATTAAAAATACAACCCTGAACCTTGGAGGGTAAAAGGTGGTTAACAAATTTGCCACTTACTCTTGTTTCTCAGGTGCACTCTTTCGCTTTGCTCGCATAATATTCAGTAGCCTGCCTTGAAAACTTGACTTATTTAGCTCTTCCAATGCCCTGAAAAAAAAAAGAATAAACAATAATAAACCATGATTAATATAAAAGACTAGAAAACATAGAAGATGGCCAAGATCAAGAGAGCCTGTGCAGCATGTCAGGAGAAGGATAGAAACTTAAGACACCTTTTTCAATTCTTTGATACAGGATGAGTTTATTTTGAAACTACCTGCCACATCATTCAAGAAAGTATGAGGAAAGAAGCGACTTGGCTTCTGTATACTAGTACACATGGATGTATACATAGCCCATAAGCTGCAAACTAACTCAGCTTTTGTTTTCGGGGGGGATTTGGTTGGTAACCTGGGGCATGAAAATCAGGCATCTAAGACCATAAAGGTTGCAAATCAAAGCACAAACATCAGCATCAGAATGGAGGATATATGAAGCTTTTATTTAGATTTAGCCTAGAAACTATACCTGGTTGCAAATTCTGGAAGCGTGTTACAAATGAAGGCAAATCCCTAGGATTGTTTTGTTTCTCTATCTATAACAAGATGGACCTGTGAGACACGGCCAAACTTGCTAAAATGCTCTTCTAGTTCATCCTCACTGAGCGACATAAAAAGGCACCAAAGTTACTCCAATAAACAATTAGCACCTCTCACCAGAACCATAAATGAATTCATATCACACTGTAAGGAACAGGTTTAAGATAAAACAAAAAAGAGGAGTCTACGTGGCAGTAAATGGCAGATTACGAACAAAAAGGCTGCCAGTCTCTAAAACTTCTCCTTTCCCATCTTTTGAACTTGATGACGGATTATTTAAGTCAATCATTTCATCATCAGATTCTTGAGAAGGACCCTTTTCAACCTCCTCTTCAAAAACATCTATTTCGGAGGTATGGTGTTGTCCCTTAGGATCTACTTTATGAACATGCTGTCCCCCATGGCTTTTCCGGAGAGAATTGTCGCCACCATGATCATTTTCATCATCATCCTCATCGTTGTCACTGTCTTCATCACCACTTTCTGAATCTGACCACTCTTTCTTTACCCTACTTTTGAAATAATCCATATCTGAGACAACTTCATCATGGGCCAAATCATGTGGTTTCTCACCATCTGAAGACCCATCATCTGCTTCATCAATTTCAACTAATTCAGCCTGCACTAGAGCTGATTCCTCTTTGCCATCCCCCTTTTCTCTTTTTCCCTTCTGCTGAAAAGGTGGAGCTGACAACGAATCATTTGCCCAGAATTTTGACTTTATTCGGGGCTGCATTACTTGAAGGAATTCTTGAAGCTGAGGATCATCATTCTCGTTTTTATTTTCACTCTCGTTTTTCTCTCGTTTAGAATTTGTAAGGTGCATACTTTTCGGGCCAGTGACCTTTTTTCCCTCTTCCATCGGTTTCTCTTGTTTCTTCAAAGAATACCGACTCCACGGCTGTGGAATATTTGGGTGCCCCACTTTAACAGCAATCTGGCATTAACAAACAGCATTTTTCCAAGCATTTATATTACCGAAAAAGAAGGGGGGAGGGGGATCCCGAATGTGCAACTATTATTATTATCCCACTTTAACAGCAATCTGGCATTAACAAACAGCTTGCACTACTACTACTACTACAATTATTATGCGCACTAGATAGCTCAGTGTCATCTTGAAAATCAGCTTCTGGTGTGGTTTTCTAGCCTCACAGTGCAAGCTAAAGCTATTCTCTTATGTGTTGGCATCAGTGTGATTATGAGCAAATTTCGAAACGCTACACAAACAGTCCTAGTGTCAATTTTTCTTTTTCTTTTTTGGTTTTTTTGTACGAATTGATGCATTTACAAACATTTAAACTAGTATGAAACACGTCCTGTGCATCTCTTGGGCTTCAAGAATTCGCAATATAAAACACCACATTTTTCTTCTTTTTTTTCTTAATTTTCTTTTGTGCGACTTGATGCATTTACAAACATTTAATAAACGACTGATATGAAACACCTTGTGCAGTTGGGTGCAACTTTTGGGCTTTTAAGAACTAGCAATATTAAATTGAAGCATTAACCAAATGAGACTTCTAATATGGAAAAACACACTTTAACTACGTGTTTGAACCGTGTCTTTGCATTCTATGTACCCAATTTTACTGCATATTTTCCTCCTAGTTTTTCCATTGTTATCGCAGAAAATCGGAAATAGACAGTAGCAAAAAATTCACACAAACAGAGCCAAAAAAAATTAGAAAATTTAATTAAATAAATGAATATCAATGAGAAATAAGACACACACCTTACAAGAGATTGGGTAAGTATCCAAGTAGGTGTTGTTGAAGTATTTCAAAGCTTCCTCAGCCTCTGCTCCGTTCGATACCCTTTAAACTCGAATCGCCGACTCTCTCCCTCTCTAAACAATTCAAAAATCAAACCACACATATACACATACACATACACATACACATATACAGAGACGCATTCACATATACATAAACATTCACATACGTATGGATATACATATACATATATATATATATATATAAGTGGAAGATATACATGATTTAGTTTATTTTCATGCATTATGAGTAAATTAGAATAATTTAATTAGTATGTACTAATCAGTTCAGTTATGAGATGGGTTGTCGAAATCCGGTTGACGATAATCCTTTTTGGGGTCGTATTTAGCTATTTGCGGTACAACCTGATTCACAGTTATGGATCACCCTCTTGCAATTAAGCAAAGAGCGTATTATATTATGTGGTTAGTGGTGGAGTATGGAAACCCTAGATTTTATTTCTATTTATCTTGTCTTAATCTATCTTTATTTATTTTATTAGTTAATTAGTTCATTAATCTCAAAACCAACAAATCATATTTTTATAGTAGTTTAAGAATATTGTTTTACGAGAATTCAGAATACGACTTAGTCTCTGTGAGATTGATAATCTTTCACAAGTCATTTATATGCTACAATTGACTCATGCATTTGCGATAGGTAAAACCTAGGCAGTTATAAGAGTGCATTCTTAACACATATTTTTAAGCACACCCCGACGAACATTAGAAGACAAAGATCAGAATGTACAAATACTAAATCTTCTGCTCTTTGTAGTGATATATTGTTCCTCTCTATATAATGGATAAATAAATAAGTGCTCCAATTCCTCTCACAATATAAGGAAGAACAAAGATATTCAAATATCTTTAAAAGCCAAATATTGAATTAGGGGTATTTAAGTTTTATAAGTGATCCACTAAATTAGCGACTCCATAAGTCTTTTATCTTTCATGGAATCAACTAATCCACCGCATGTCTAACATGCGGGTGTCTTCTATATGTTCGTTACGTGTCCAATTTTTAAAAATTCAGAACACGTCATTTAATGTATCGGACATGTATTTTTTATACGTCCAACACGGATGCATCAACTCTAGACAAAATATCGGTACTTCATATGCTCAAATCTCTCTCGGGTGACCGAGAGCCATTGTGCAGACAACAACCAACAAAATTGAAGAATACTTATCAATAGTATTCTTCATTTCCAGATAATCTCTAATCTTCACAATCCAAAAAATTACAAACATCTAACACCTATATATGGATATATACACAATAGATTCATGATGAGATAAATAATCACAGTCCAAAAAATTAACACCTATACATGTACTGATATATACACATATATATATAAGGGTTATTTGCGAGAAATCCCCTGTAGTTTCATACTAGATGCGAAAAAATTTTAATTGTTACAAAATGTATGTATAAATTCATTATGTTTCAAAAATGTGCAACTTACCACAAAACGATATAAAATCCCTAAAATACTCATTCTAACCTAATAAATATTGAATTAATAATAAAAAAATCTATAATAAAAATGTAATAAATAAAAAATTAAATAAAAATTAAATAAAATGATTGAAAAAGTTTTTAAAAATATACTTTTTTTTCAAAATTTTTTAATATTTTTGAAAGTAAAATTGTAATTTGTTTTTGATAATTTTCTTAAATATGGTTTTATGTTTTTGATAATCATATTTGTTTAATGTTATATAAATATAACTAAAAATATTTTAATAAAAATTCTTATTTGTTTTTCAAAATAATTTTAATACTTTTTGAAAAACAAATGTAATTATTTTGTTGATTATTTTCTTAAATATATTTTTTATAAATATATTTTATGTTTTTTTTTGTATTTGTAATTTTATTATATATATATTTTTTAAAAATAAACTGGATTAATTTTTTTAATCAAAATGTTATATAAATATAAATAAAAAGTGTTTGAAATAGTCTTATTTGGTTTTAAAAATAATTTTAATATTTTTGAAAAAAGATATAATTATTTGTTGATTATTTTTATAAATATATTTTTTGTTTTTTTTATTTTAGTAACTTTATTTTAAATTATTTTTAAAAATAACTTATTCTAAAGATATTTTAAACAATTCATATTATAATAGGGGTAAAACACACACAGTTTTTTAATAATAATATGTCAAATAATCACATGAGTTTATAAATACTACAAAGTTTTTCGCTCTGACCCTATATACAATAAATTCATGAATTGGGTAACACCTATACATGTACGGATATATACACATATATATATATATACAATAGATTCATGAATTAGGTAAAAATCATACCTCAATAGGAGTGTACCCATACTGGATTTCATCTCTATCCAAAGAGATACCAAACATCCAAAAAAATTTGAAACCGGTTTTTTAGGCTTAGAAACCCATTTGGGAGGTTTGAAAAGCCCTCCCAAATAGACCCCAGGTATTCAAAGAAATTTTATTTACAATAAATAATGAAAATATAAATTTAATTACAAATTAGACAAGTTGCCAAGAAACAAGAATACCTTTGAAAGTTACAAATTTTATTAAATTGCCATCAAATTACTATTTTACCTAATTAAATTTAATACATTTTGAGACCAAGATAGTATATTACTAGAATATCTTGCCGTTATTATCCTCAAATATCATATTAACCAAAATAGCCTCATTAATAATTTGACCAAATTATCCTCACTTTACTATTAATAATTACCACATTAACCAAATTATTTCTCAAAGTGTCCGATTTAAATTTCACTCTCTCAAAAATTTATTTTAAGTGAAAACAAATAATTTGTAAATTTTTTGATTCACATGTCAAAATTACTTTTCATGGTGTCCAAATTCCAATTGATGTCAAAATATTTTTGAAATAATAATTTTTTTTTTGTTCATTATAAATAAATAAATAAATAAATTTATTAAGTTCAAGGTCTTTTTAAAAAACACTTGTAGGCTCGAGCGTTGGACATAGCTTGTTTTACAAATTTATTTGTTTTCACTTTAAACAAATTTTTGATTGTGCGCAATGGATTTTAGAAACTTTGAAAAGTTACTTTGACTAATTAATTTTGATTGCCTAATTTGCCAAAGTGGTCAAAGAAATCTATTGCTCATTCATATAATTCAATATTTATTCGCCATTACGTTATCGGTTTTAGTCACAATCGCAATAACGGTGAAAATGACTTGGAGAATATCGATAAAAAAAATGTGTATTAGATGAGTATCGGTATTGCATAGGGATGATAACGGGTGCGATTTTGGGCGGGTGTAACCTTCCCTGCCTCCACAACCGTGAAGAAACTCCCATCCCATCCCTGCCTAAAACCAACTAAACGGAATGAGAGGTCACCCCGTCCTCGTCGGATTTTTTAAAATCGTTGGGTGCTCGCGGGTACCCGATAACAATTGAAATTTTCAAATATATCATTTTAAAATGGGTTTACTTCAATAAACCCCCTATGTTATTCAATTTAATCAACTAACCCCTAGTGTGTCCATTTTACCCACTATACTATCCAATTTCATCACTATGCCCCATCCTCCTCACATTTTGATTCAAAATACCTAAACTACCCTCCCTTAATACAATAAGGGGGTTTAGTGAAATCAACCCTTAAAAAAATTATTTTTCAAAAATAAACTATATTTTTCGTAAAAACTATAAATTTCAAAATATATATATATATTTCGGAAAATATGATTTTTTCCGAAAAATAATTATTTTGCGAAAAATATATATTATGTTCCAAAATATGATTTTTTTTTCAAAAAATAATTTTTTTGCGAAAAAATATCTTTTGTTCCAAAATATGAATTTTTTCCGAAAAATAATTTCTTTTCGAAAAATATATATTATATTCCAAAATATGAATTTTTTTCAAAAAATAATTTTTTTGCGAAAAATATATATTATGTTCCAAAATATGATTTTTTTCTAAAAAATATTTATTTTACAAAAAAGTATTTATTATGTTCCAAAATATGAATATTTTTCCGAAAAATACTTTTTTTGCGAAAAATATATATTATGTTCCAAAATATGATTTTTTTTCAAAAAATAATTTTTTTACGAAAAATATATCTTTTGTTCCAAAATATGAATTTTTTTCGAAAAATAATATTTTTTCGAAAAATATATATTATATTCCAAAATATGAATTTTTTTCAAAAAATAATTTTTTTGCGAAAAATATATATTATGTTCCAAAATATGATATTTTTCTAAAAAATATTTATTTTACGAAAAAGTATTTATTATGTTCCAAAATATGAATATTTTTCCGAAAAATACTTTTTTTGCGAAAAATATATATTATGTTCCAAAATATGATTTTTTTACGAAAAATATATCTTTTGTTCCAAAATATGAATTTTTTTCGAAAAATAATATTTTTTCGAAAAATATATATTATATTCCAAAATATGAATTTTTTTCAAAAAATATTTTTTTTGCGAAAAATATATATTATGTTCTAAAATATGATTTTTTTCTAAAAAATATTTATTTTGCGAAAAAGTATTTATTATGTTCCAAAATGTGAATATTTTTCCGAAAAATACTTTTTTTACGAAAAATATATATTATGTTCCAAAATATGATATTTTCTGGAAAAAAAAGTTTTGCGAAAAATATATACTATTATGTTCCAAAACATGATTTTTTTTCCCGAAAAATATATGTAAATATTTTTGAATTTATAATTTTTGCGAAAAATATAATTGATTTTCGAAAAATATATTTTTTAAATGGTTGATTTCACTAAACCCCCTTATACTATTGAGGTTAGTTTAGGCATTTTGACTCAAAATGTGAGGTGAGGGGGCATAATGATGAAATTGAATAGTATATGGGGCAAAGTGGACACAGTGGGGATTAGTTGATTAAACTGGATAGTATGTAGGGGTTTCTTGAAATTAATCCTTTTAAAATTAAACAACTTCACAAAATCAGATACTTAAAACACGAAATTCAACATTATAAAAACTAAATAAACCACCAAATTATCCAACAATCCACATTACAATATATTCTACTGAAAAGAACAACAAAAAAGAAGATTGTCCAATATTAGGTTCACTTCAATCTAGATAACAACAAAAATAGAGTTTATGATTGATGGGTTACATTTATTTTTTATTTATATATATATATAATAATAATATGTCTAAACGGGGCAGGGACACTTAAAACCGTCCCCACCCTGTTTATGTGCGGGTTTTTTTTCAACCTCATCCCCACCCATATAGTATAAACGGGGCACCCAAAATCGTTATAAACGGGGCGAGGCGGGTACCTGGCGTGTCGAGGCAAATTGTCATCCCTAGTGTTACCCGTTGAAGTCTTGAAGTAGGTTGTGGCATACCAGTGTGACATGGGAGGAAGGCACAGTAACAAATTTAGTAAATAAGTCCAACTTTGGAAGTCAGACTTAGGAGCATTGGAAAATTATGAGAATTTAATTGGAGATGCTCTATATCATAAAAAGATGACCTGTTAAAAAAAAATCGGATTTGGAATTCGGGAACTTTGAAAAAGGCCATTATGACTCCTCAAGCATGGTTGATATTTGTTCTGGTCAGAGCTGTAGTTGTGAATTCTGCATATATAGGGAGGGGTGAGTCTCTGACCCAAGTATGCATTTAACCACTTAGCAAGGTCATGGGTAAGCCTTGGCTAAGGCATGTATTGGGAAGCTTGTTGGCTTGTGAATGCATGGTTTGATAAGGTTCGGTGGCACGGTTGGCAAAGACGGCTCGGTTAGACACTGTGGGTTGTGTTGGAGCACGCATGACTTGGCAAGCTATGTGTGCATGCCCATGAGTGTGCCAACTTGCCTTTGGCAAGGTGATGCCTTAGCTTGGCATGCATTGGTGTGCATGCAATGCACTTGGCTCGTCAAGCCATGCACACACCAAGCTTTGGCTAGGCCAACTTGCCCTTGGGGCAAGGTTGTGACACTAAGACAAGCAATGGTTGGTGCAAGCTGGTTCAAGACATGGGCATGGAGAGGCATACCTATGGTGCTAAGGCATTGATAGAACCAAGACATGGGTGTGGCTAGGTGCTGGCTCGATGGTGAAGGCATTGGTTCAGGCTTAACAATACTCTCAAGTGCGCGTAGGCTTAAGAGAAGCTGGGACAAGACATTTGGCTCAGCAAAGACAAACATTATGCAGTCTTGGCATATGTTTGACATAGATGGCTCATAATGGTGCAACATGACTCAGACATATGGAAGGATGGTCAAGACTAGGTGTGGCTCAGACATGCAGTTGGGTAGTTTGATGACACACAAACCACCAAGGGGCATGTGGCATTGTAGGAGGATGCCACAACATGATGCAGTTGAAGAGTGCAACTGTGTGACAAATGTTGGCAGCCTTTGATTGGTGCCAACATAGCCTAAGTGGATGTGCAGTTTTGTATATTGGCCTATATAGGGACATATGTATATCATTAGTATGGGGACGAATTTCAGAGAGAGATAGTGCTTGTAAATGCTGTAGTGTGGCCTGAATGAGAGAGAATCCTTGTACTATTTGTGTTTGATAATGAAGGTTGGGGAACCATTGATTGTGGTTGTCTGTAAATTTGTGGGTGTTGTTATTTTATTCCATTCATATACAATGTCTGTGTGTTTGTGTAAGACTGTGTGTGAATTGACTGACTTGATTGGTGTCAAGTGTCATCATAGGGTGAAAATTTCATGTTGAAATATAACCCCCGTGACACCTAGTATTACATAATGGACGGTATCAAAAACATTCAAAAAGTGTGACAAACTAGACAATACATAATGAATGATACGGCAAACTAAGAATATAGCTAGAATGCGGCGAACCATAAATCCAAAAGACAATACTTAGGTCATGCCACATGAAGACCAAGTTTCAAACTTCCTTTTTAAAAAGATTCTGATCACGTGTCCAACTTATATTGGACCATACCAAATGGAAAGGACGAACTTGGTTCTCATGAGGCAGGACTAAGTATTGTCCAAATCGAAATACGATTGAAAGAAATTTATTGTCCTTTAAAAACAAAAGTGAATAAAATCATTAGTTGTATTTGATATTACAATAAATTTTGACCAGTCTTTAAACAAATTTCTCTTCAATTTCAATTTTAAATCATCAATCTTATAAGATTAGTGATTTGATTGGATAAAATATCTTTCCTTATTCAAATTTTACACCAGGGATAGAAAACAGGAATTAACATCTCACAATCCTACGACTGGTAATATTCAAACAAATGAGTCTAAATAGATACAGACTTGCCATTATGTATAGTTATTGTATCTTCAGTTCGTTAAAAAATTACCTTTAATATTTGATTTTCAAACTCAAATTATCTAGTAGCGACAACAAATGTATGTAAAAAATTGTAGAGATTTCCAAACCTGAGCAATACTACCACAATGAGCAATGTTGATACCATCAATGGTCCTGTATTCTGATAATATTATATATATATATATATATATATATTTGAATGTTAAGATGATTTGAATAAGATAATCAAAAGATTACATGGAGCAAAGGGGCATTCCCCAGATTACAATGTGAAAACCATATTTCCACCAGATGAAAAAGAAATCTAGAAGAAACAAAAGCCTAATAGAGCAAGCAATTAGGCTTAAATAGCAAGAGGAATTCCAACCCAAGTTAGCACCATAAGTATTACTCTCAGCAAAGATGATTGGAGACTCATAAAACCAATGCACATCATCTTGAATAGTATTATGAAAAACATAGGAGCTCATAGAGAATCCGTGACAATTCAGCACCAAAATTCCATAGCAAACCATAGCAGAACTATTGAGAACTACACGAAAATTCTGGGTCCAAATTGCTGTGAACTAAACCTTTATAATAGAAGTGAAGTGGGCAAGCTCCAAGCCGTAACCAAAGACTGATTTTCAGCATTATTAGTAAAACCTGTCAGAGAGAAAAGAGAGTAACAGACACTATCCACAATCCTCCTATGAATAATCTCCTCAGTAGTATATTCTTCAGAATAAAGCCTGCGACAACGCTCAGTCCACACTTCATAGATTGTAGCCGAAAAAGCAAGTCTATTTAGGAGAGAAGAAAGGGACTTATTCGACAAGTGATCTATCATCCAATAGAAGAGACAATTCCAATCTCCATCCGGCCAAGGTTGGAGCCCATGAACAGTAATAGACTTCCATACTCTTGAAGTAAAACTACAAGAGAAAAATAAATGATGTCTGTCCTCTTGACCAGCTCCACAGAAAAGACAAGTAGCATACTGAACCAATCCAATAGATAGCAGGAAATACAAAGAAGGCAGCCTATCATGTAGAACTATCCAGAGATTAAAAGAGTGTTTAGGAATGCAGTGCCTAAACCACACTACCTTATTCCATTGAACTTTATTGCTGCGAAATCTAAGAAATTCCCATGCTGAGCTAATAGAGAACTGACCATTTCAAGGGATCCAAATTAGCTTGTCTGGAACAGAAATGTTCGGATTAAAATCAGCTTTAAAATCAAGCCAGAACTGATTATTAAGAGCAGGAAAGTGTCACCCTCCTCTAGCACTAATTAATCTGCTTACAGAGGCGTTTGATCCTAAGCCAGAACTTCGTATAATACTGATAGAGCTATGATCAAATAGAGGACCAAATGGATGCCAGTTGTCAAACCAAAGCGAAGTAGATCTTCCATCCCCAATTAGCATTTTAAAAGCATACTTGAGCATAGGCCTTAATTGAAGAAGTTTTTTCCAAGTCCATGAAATCCCTTTAGCTTCACCCAACTCCCAAAAATTCTTATGTTTGATGAGATAGGTCTTGACCCAAGAAGTCCATAAAGAATTGTGATATGGATTAAGAATATGCCACACATGTTTTGCCATAGCAGCCTGATTCCACTCTTCAAGATCTTTTATTCTTAAGCCACCTTCATCTAAAGGAGAGCATACCCTTCTCCAAGCAATTTTGCAACCTCCTTTACTCATTTTGGAACCTGTCCAAAGGAATTTCCTGAGAATACCCGTGAGATCATTAATGACAGCCTTAGGAAGGATGAATATAGAAGCCCAATAGACCTGGATAGAGAAAAGAACTGATTTTACAAGTTGTAATCTGCCCCCAAATGATAAAAACTTTGAAGCCCAACTGTTGATTCTTTTAGTGATCTTCTCAATTAGCAAAGAACAATCATTCTTGGTAATCTTGGTAGACAGAAGAGGCACTCCTAAGTACTTAACAGGTAAAGTACCAAAGTGAAACCCCAAACCATTTTGAATCTGCTGAAGAGAAAGCCTATCAATTCCTACATGAAAAATAGTACTCTTATTTATATTAGGCTTTAAACCAGAAAGAGTTCCAAAGTAATTCAAGGCTTGAACCAGACAATCCACTGAGGTTGAATCGCCAGCAGAAAACAATAGCAAGTCATCTGAAAACATAAGGCTAGTGATCTTATGATCTTGACATCTCCAATGGTATTTAAATTCGCTACAAGAATCAATTTTCTTAGCTAGAATACCAGTTAAGACCTCCATTGCAAGCACAAAAAGGTAAGGAGATAAAGGGTCTCCTTCCCTAATACCTCTACCACTGCTAAAGTACCCTTTAAAACAGCCATTGATGTTGACCGAAAATTTAGCAGTTGATAAGAAAGTCATAATCAAATGCACAAGGTGATCAGGGATAAGAAAAACTTTTAAAGTTGCCTCCAGAAAAGGCCAAGACAAAGTGTCAAAAGCCTTAGTGAGGTCAACTTTCAAAGCCAACCTAGCAACTCCATCATCTTTATGGTATCCTTTCATTAGCTCTTGAGCCATAAGGATATTATCTGCAATGTTCCTCCCAGGGATAAAGGCACTCTGGTTCAGACTGATGCAATCCTTTAAACAATACTTCAATCTATAAGCAATAATCTTGGTAATGCCCTTATAGAGAGTAGTGCATAAAGATATAGGTCTATAATCAGCTACTGTAGTAGGAGAATCATTTTTTGGCACTAAAGTAATCACTGTATTGTTAACTTCCCTTAACATATATCCGTTATGAAAGAAAGCTTGCACAACCCTAGTAACATCCACCCCAATAATAGCCCAAGCATGCTTATAAAAATAAGCATTAAAACCATCACTACCAGGAGCTTTCCCATCATTCATAGAGAAGATAGAATTTCGGATTTCATCGGGAGTAACATCTCGACTTAGGTAATGAACTTGCTCTTCAAATAGAGGTTGCTTAATAAAATCATTAAGAGAAGGCACTACTATATCATTTTGAGCTTGCAAAAAAGTCTGAAAGAACCCAACAAATTCATTCTAAATAACCTGAGGATCATCCATTCTAGTTCCATCGCTTGAAGTGATAGAGAGAATATTATTCATCTTCTTCATGTAGTTTGCAATTCTATGAAAATAAGCAGAATTTTTATCCCCCAAATGCAACCATTGTACACGAGACTTTTGCTTATTCTGAGATTCTTCCACTTTAGAGACATGCAAGTAATGAGATAAGCAACTTTTCTCCTGAGTCTTGAGATAAATATTTCCAGGATTAAGATCAAGAGCGGTCTGAATAGCATTAAGAGCTAACTTACTATCTTGCACTTGAGAACTCAGATTATTTTAAGCACTTAAATTTAATCTTTTGAGCTCAAGTTTAAGCAACTTAAGCTTTTGAGTGACCCTGAACATATAGGAACCCTGGATATTTATATCCCATACTTTTTGAACAGTAGGCATAAAATCCGCATGATGAACTAAATGATTATTAAAATGAAAGGGAGCTTTACCCTTAGAATTCATACCATTGAATTTGAGATGAAGCATAACATGATCAGACACGCCTTTTAGCTCAACAGTGGCTTCCGAAAAATTGAAAACTTCATTCCATTTGTCATTTACCACAATCCTATCAATTCGACTGAAAATTGTCCCATTAGTCCAAGTAAATCGAAGGCCAGAAGATTTAACATCCAACAAAGATGCATCATTTAAACAATCCCTAAACTCCTTCATAGAAGAATCCCAAATTTCAGAACCACCAAATCTTTCAAAAGGATACTTAATTGCATTAAAATCACCACCAAAAAATATAGGAAATTGACTATAATTTTGAGAAATCTGCAAAACATCTCTCCATAGGAGTCTCCTTCCAATAGTATCATTAAGAGCATACACAAAACCTCCCATAAAATTCTGAGAAGTAACTTCGTCAAGAATGGTACACAGAACAACTTGAGCAGAATCATACAACTTGTTAACAACATATTTAACTTTCATCCCAACATATCCAAATCCTCCCATTATGAGCATGATCATAGTGACTCAAAAAATGCCAACCATGCATAATAGAATTAACCACTTTCACAGCCCGTCGTTGCTTCACTTTTGTTTCAATAAGACAAATCATAGAGAATTTATACTACTTAATAATTCTCCTAACTTCACTCTGCTTATTAGGATCGTTTAAACCCCTAATATTCCAAATGCCTAAAGACATAAGGAAACCAAATTTAATTGGAATGATGACTCCTTCTAGTTTTAATACTAGATGGAGGTAACTTAGCATTTTTATGCCTCGCAGAACACTTTAAATCACCTTTACCTTTACCATGCCCAAGAGATAAATCCGCAGCAGTGATTTGAAGATTAGGAGGAAGCAATATTTCAGAATTTCGGTGTACATTAACCTGCCCTTGAGAAGCAAAATCTTTGGCAATCTGACCGTGAGGAATTAAATTTGGCACATCAGTTTTCTGATTTGAATATGCTGAACCCGTTAACCCCTCCTGTTCTATACGCACAACATCCACATCTTCCTGGCCAATCAAACTGTTCGGTTCATTACTGACCTGAGTCTCAGGTATAAGCTTCACCCGCATAGCAGAATCTGTAGGAAGGTGCTGATCATGGTGTATTTCTTCTCTTGAGGAGTCTAGTTCAGCATTATCCTCATTGGTCCCATCCAAAACATGGAAACCATTAGTAGCCACAATAGAAGATGATACATGCACTTGATTATTAATTTGATTAACAAGAATCGCATCGACAATTGAGTCATGAACTTCAACTGTAGTATTAGATGCTTGATTCTTCGTAGCAGCTCCAACAACTCTCCATTCTTGGGTTGGCTTAGGCTCAGTAGATGACTTTGTCGCCACAACCTTAGGACAATTTTTTTCCCAATACCCAAATATCTTACATGTAGAGCACTTGGCTGGAGACCATTGATATTCAATGTGAATTGTTTTCACCAAGCCAGACTTTAGCATAACGTCAAACTCAGTAATAAGTTCTTGACTTGCGGATACTTCGACATATACCCTCGCATAACCGACTATTTCTCCTTTCTCGGTAGGTAAATCCATGCAAAGAGACTTCCCCAAGGCACTAGCTAGGTGACTTAGGCCTCTAGTATTCCAATATTGCAACGGAACCTTGTATAACTTAGCCCATATTGGTAAAGTTTTGATTTCATCTTTAACTAATGAGATATCCTCATGCCATTTTTGTAAAATAATAAAATGATTGGCAAAATGATAAGGGCCACTCTCCAATACTTTATCACATTCTTTCTCTCATGAAAACTGAAAAAGGAAGAACCCTTTCTCCACCCCAAATACCTTCTTGAGACCTTCAGTTTGCCATAACCTCACTGCAATGTTATTGACAACTATGAATGGGAGACTCTTGTCTAAAAAATAACCCACCAGACTTGACTTCCATTTAGTGCTAGCTGCATCCGAGACATCTGGAGGAGGCGTATCAATAACACGACCATTCTTCACCGATGGAGGAAAATAACTCAGCTTTTGACGAGGAGCAACCATAGGATTCACAATGTTTGCCAATGTCTGAACCGGAGAATCCTTGACAGCAGTAGCAGCCGCTTGGTTTTGAGATAGAGTTATTTCCTTCTTCTTACTGTTATCAGAACTTCCAAAATTCTCTGTTCTTTTGCCCGTTTCATCAAATAACCGGTGGGTTTTATTTTCAGAATCATCCTCGGAAGCATTATGGTTAGGCTGTGTTGATGAAGGAACTGTATGCCTCTTAATGGAACCCTCAGTTGAAGAATGTACTTGCCCACTCGGAGGAGATGTGTTCTGGTTCTGCACAACAGCAACACCACTATGAGGGGGCTGTGACAAACCATCGAACACCTGGTATGCATTCCCAGGTGATTTCATTCCCTTCTCCATTACCTGCAAATCTGAGCCCAAAGAAGAAGAAACCTCTTCATGTGTATTTGCTTTATTTTTCTCTAAAATTTTACTCAACATCATTTGTAAAGTCACCAAATCATCGTCCTCTTCACCAGGCGTTGCTTCCCCCTTTGAACAGGAGCAAGCCGACGACTGAAACCACCAGAAGCGAAGACTTGAAAGAAGCTTTAGCTTGCCGAAAGAAATTTTCCCTTGTCTTTAACGAACCAGAGGATTGATTCATGGAAGGTTAGGTCGCTCAAAACTTTCATTTCGCCCAAATCGTCATCGCTCACTGTTACCCTGGTAAGGATGATTGCTAATATTTCTTATTAGTGATATATATATATATATATATATATATATATATGGAGAACTATTTGGTCTATTGATATAAAGGCTACTTTAGGAACAAAATCAAATGTAATTTTATAAGTGTTTAAAAAATTTAATCATTAAAAATAAATATTCGTGATTTTTATAATTAATTATATAAAAATGTCTAATTTGTAAATAAATTGACACTTTCATTATTTTTGTAAATACAATTTATCATTCGTTATATTTGTAATTATACTTCATTTTATTGTCAAACTGGGATCATTCAATACAAGAACACGGTACCAAGGTAAACCCATGAAAATACCTCTTTATTAAAGATAAATAGACACTACGTAACTTTATTGCATTGGAAAAGACTATACTATGGACCTCCCTTGTTCTGTGGATTATTTTGGAGCAAGGGTTAATATTTGTTCTATTTTGTTGGTAATAATGGAACAATTTTGTTTGTAGGAACAAAGAATTCGTAATTTTTCCACTTAATTCTTTTACTTAGGTAGTAGGTTAATTTTTTTATTTTTTCAAAAAAAAGAAAGAAAGAAAAAGTCTTTACTTGTGGAATCAAATAATTTATTGAGTGTATGATCATTTTATTCACATTTTATTTTCAAATGCCTTTCATTTTTTTCAATATAAAAATGTGAAGTATCATTTCATATTAAAACATTTGATTTGCATATTTTTTCAATATTTTGTATTTAGAATTTAAGTTACTGGTCGACTTAATAATTAAATTCACTCAATTCGCTCTTTCTTTTAACTTTTATATTAATTACTACTTTCTTGTTTAGCTATTAGGAAATTCGATGCCACTAATCTGTCACTCAATTCAATTTTACAAGAGAAAACAAATTGATGGTGCGGTAAATAATATTATTTAAAGTACTACTATAAACACACACCACTACAAGAGAAGAATTACACGTGATTCGGCTAATAATACCTACGTCCACATGGCGCATCAAAATTCATTATATCACTTGTGCATATCCGACAAACAAACACGGGTCTCTCACACTCTTGAAAAATACCCTGTATTTTCATATCTCCCTCACTTGAGGTCACACAATTATTTCTCTCCTTGATGTATATGTTTTACCCTCTATGCTTTGGTATGAGACTTGGTTTTTTGCTTTAGCCGACGATAGCCTTTTTATAGACACAATAATTCACCAAACGAGTCAACATTTCAATTTGCTAATTGTGATAGGTGAGCTGACATTATTGGATGTTACTTCTACAGTAAATTGAATTTGTTTAGCAAAGCAAATGTGATGCAAAGTTTAGATCCAATTCATTAATACCGGATTTCCAATTTTCGAAACCAATCCAATCAATTTATCCAACAAAATCAATTCAAATCAGATTGTGGTGAGCCGGATTGGTTCGGATCGGTTTCGCATATTGAAACACAAAATTACATTACCTAAATTAAGAAAACAAATTCATATACTACACATATATGATGTGAATCACAACAACAAGTTAATAATATAGCTATTTTTTATTTTTTTTTGTAAAGGCAAACAAACTTAGTATTAATAGAAAAGGCTAAAAAGTCATGCAAAGATAATATAGGAGAAATCTGAGTTCATACAATGCTCCAAGAAGCCCGACAATCACCAATTAATGACAAAGATACTATGAGAAATCCAAGTTCATACAAAAACCCACAAGGATAACCAATGAATTTGGGAGAAATTCAAGTAATCATACTGTAAACAACAAAAATTTACAAGCCCAAGCCCGTTTGTGAAGCCTAAGATTGGCTAGGTCCATATATGAATGTGTAATCAATTGGCCCACGATTTAAATCCTATATAATAGGTTGAGCCCATCAGCACTATTCCACTACTTAAAGGATAGGAAGTAACAACCCACTAACAATAGATAGTGGGTGGTTACCAACTAAGTGAGTCAT
The DNA here is from genome assembly GCA_963922005.1 of Cornus suecica. Taxonomy (NCBI): domain Eukaryota; kingdom Viridiplantae; phylum Streptophyta; class Magnoliopsida; order Cornales; family Cornaceae; genus Cornus; species Cornus suecica. The sequence continues at coordinate 17,098,603 of OY998241.1, forward strand.
GATTCCATAGAATTAGCGGCACGATCCTACAAAATAGGAGAGAAATCCATGAGCATGATGTATATATTTGGCCATTGAAGCCTCAATAAAATTTATTCTTAATGTGAGCAAAATTATACACTTACATTTGGCGTCGTCTGTGGGAACAAAATTAGTCCTCTCATTCGTTTCCACCTTTAGAACTCTTTTATTCTCATTCAGCAAATAACCATGGTATCTACTCGATCCACAAACAATGAAGTTCGGTTCGAGGAATTAATGAGATGATTGGAAGTTGTAGAATAGTGAAACGCCGCCCTTGAACAGCAATAGACCGAGCTATTCCATCGGGTAGCCTAGGAGCCATTTCCCCTCTGAGGTTCCAATCCAACCGAGGGTGTAGATCAATAAAGGAATGGCAGAGCAGAGCCCTCCAATTCTCATCATGGGTGAGATGTGTCGGCCACTCGAACGGACAAAGTGCCGAAGGAAAAGGAAGAATCCTCTCATCCCATGACGAGGGAGGCCTTGACGATGTATGTCCCAACCCTGAATGATCTACACGAAATGGCAGCCAAGATCCAGAGAGATGTGATGAAGGATTTGAAGATGCAGACCCTAGATGACCTGGCCATCCATGCAACAACAGACATGACCCAATCCCCGTTTACAGAAGAGATTGAGATAACCAAATTCCCCAAGAAGTTCGTGTTACTAATCTTCATACTTTACAATGGTATAAAAGATCCACTCGACCATATCTATCAGGTGTAGACGAAGATGACCATATATGGGAGAAACCAAGCACTTCTATGCAAGGTATTTTCCACCAGTTTAACAGAAACACCCATTTTATGGTTCAGAAAGCAGTCCCCCAGATCAATCAGTAGCTGGAATGACCTCTGCAGACGTTTCATCGCTCAGTACTTCAGCAACCGGAGGCAGAAGAATACGATATCAAGCCTTTTCACCATGACACAAGAGAAGGGGGAGAGCCTTAAGAGCTTTTTATCCAGGTTCAACGTGGAGATGTCCTTTATCGATGACTGTGACCAACTGTTAGTAGTAGAGGCATTCCGTATGGCGGTCATCCCTGGCACGAAATTTCACTCTTCATTAGTGAAGCACCCACCTGGCAATATCGGCGAACTCAATTCCAGAGTGCAAGACTACCTCAGAATATAAGAAGAAGAAGAAGAAGAAGGGGTCAGGCAAAAGAGGGCCTCCCTGGTAATTGTGGAAGCAAAATCTAAAGAAAGAATGAAGGATTAGAAGTCTCAACGATCCGGACCACCCCAATCAACCTCATCCTCCAGACAGCCTGACAAATGTCAGCGAACATAGGAAAGAACAACTCCGCTCAAGACCAGCCTAGGAAAACTCTTCCAAGAAAATAATAGCAAAGGGATCTTCAGCCCCCCTCCACCAATTAGACAACCGATGGAGCTGAGGGATATGACCAAACACTACGCCTTCCATAGTGAGTACGGGCATTATACAAATGATTGCAGGAACCTTCGAAGGCAAGTGGAGGCAATGATTGCCAAAAGGGAGCTTGCAGACTACTTGATAAAAGACCAACCAAGGTTAGACATATCAAATCGAGCACCACAGAACAACCCTGCGACAGGACAACCGGTTAGGGTCATCCACATGGTCCAAGGAGGCGAAGAGGACGTTGAGTCCAAGGGAAGTCGAAGATCAAAACTACACCAGGCACACAAACTCAGGCATGTCGGTGAAATTTGTCAAACTTCCATCAGAAAAGAAGAATTAAGAATTACATTTTCAGAGGCCGGCATGCAGAATGTTCAGACACCCCACGAAGACCCTCTGGTAATTACTCTTCTAGTGGCTAACTATCTGATCAAGCGTGTGATGATAGATACAGGCAGCAACACCAACATCATAACCAAATGGGCTTTCAACAAGATTAGGATTGATGTGTCATAGCTATACCCGGCTCGGATCCCTCTGGCTAGTTTTAACATATAACGTGTGGAGCCAATCGGAGTAGTCCAACTGTCAGTATCAGTCGCACGACGAACCCTGAAGGAAAGTTTTGTGGGGGTGGACGTCAAGCCATCATACAACCTACTGATGGGACGAGGCTGGATCTATCGGATGTAGGGAGTTCCTTCAACTCTCCATCAGGTTATGTAGTATCTTGACCCGAATGGGGTAGATGTGACAGACATCCCTGAAGACCAAGTAGCAACAAAGGAATGCTACTCAGTAACTCTGAAGAATCTGAATCCTAAAAACAAACAAATCATTGAAGAGTTAGAGAGACCCCCATACAACGAGAAATAACAATTATAGTCAGACCCTTCTGGCGAGGGTTAGGAAATCCAGGCGACTATAGAACCCTTAGAAGAGGTGAACATCAATCAGACGGACCACACCAAAGTCACATTCATTGGTTCATTCCTCCAAAAAGAAGAAAATAATAAGCTGACCCATTTCCTCCAATTAAATTTAGACATCTTCGTCTGGTATCACCCTGATATGCTAGGCATATATCCCTCAGCCGCTCAGCATAACTTGAACGTGGATCCAAAGATCAGACTGGTGAGGCAGAAGCAGAGGAGGTTCGGTATAGAAATGAACCAAATTAAATCTGAGGAGGTGGGAGAGTTGCTGAAAGATGGATTCATAAGAGAAGTCAAATATCCATCATGGCTATCAAATGTAGTGGTGGTCAGGAAGAAGAACGGGAAATGGAGGGTCTGCGTAGACTTCACCAACTTAAACAAAGCCTGCCCGAACGATTGTTTTCCTCTGCCGAAGATAGATCAGATGGTTGATGCCACAGCAGGATATGAGAGACTTTCATTCCTTGATGCATACTTCGGCTACAATCAAATTATGATAAACGAGACTGATGAGGAGAAAACATCATTTATCACCGAAGAAGGTACGTATTGTTATAAAGTGATGCCCTTCAGATTTTAAAATGCAGATGCCACTTACCAGAGGCTGGTCAGAAGAATATTTAAAATTCAGATGGGGATCACAGTTGAAGCCTACATAGATGACACAGTGGTAAAAAGTTGAAGGAAAGATGAGCACCTCCAGCATCTTGAAGAAGTGTTCGATGCACTCAGGAAATATGGGATGAAGCTTAACCCTGCTAAGTGTTCGTTCGGAGTCTCATCCAGGCAATTCCTTGGCCATATCGTCAATCGAACGGGAATTGAGGCCAACCCTTACAAGTCAGGGCTCTGATAAGCTATGAAGAGCCAAAAATACAGAAAGAGGTCTAGATCCTAATAGGAAGAGTAGTTGTACTGAGCCGATTTGTATCCCGACTGACAGATAGATGCACGCCATTCTTTCAAGCAATCAGAGGAGGAAAATGAAGCATATGGGGACGAGAACAAGCCGAAGCTCTTTAAAAATTGAAGCAGTATCTCCAAAATCCACTAATCCTGACCTCACCGAGCCCTGAAGAGCCATTACATCTCTACCTGGCGATATCAGTAGCTTCAACTAGTGCGACGTTGGTGAAGGATGACAAAAAATGCCAGAAGCCAGTCTTCTTCAACAACAAATCTTTATTTGATGTCGAAACTAGATATACTATGGCGGAACGAGTCGTTCTATCACTGATCAATGCAAAAAGACGCTTGAGACACTATTTTGAGACTCATCCAATTGTGGTGCCAACCACCCTGCCCATAAGAGCCATTATGGCTAAGCTGGACTTGACTGGGAAAATCACTAGACGAGCACTGGAGCTCGGAACATTCGGCATTACATGTGTGCTAAAAACAACCGTTAAGGGTCAACCTTTAGTTGACTTTCTGCTTGAAGCTGAACCTGAATCAATTTTGACAGATGCAGATGAACCCGAGTAGACAGTTTTTGTAGATGGCTCAGTCGAATTAGCGGGGTTAGGAATTGGACTCAAAATTATAACACCAGATGGAACCCGTATCCAGCAATCAATCCGTCTGGAGTTTCCTCCCAGCAATAATAAAGCTGAGTACAAAGCGCTCTTAGCAGGATTACGACTAGCTCAGAGCCTCTGTATCCGATGACTCCGGAGATTCAGTGACTCACAGCTAGTAGTCAAGCAAGTTCAAGGCGAATATGACGTGGGAGAAAAGTTGCAACCTTACAGGAAGTTGACTCAGAGGGAACTAGACAGATTAGAGCAGTACACCCTCAATCAGATCCCCAGAGGGGAAAATGAAAATGCAAATCGACTGGCTAATATGGCATAAATCAATTATCAGAATCTGACCAGAGTCGCCCCGATCGACCACCTTGATGTCCCGAGTATTGAGAAACAAGATACTGTGTGCATAATACCGTGGGAGTCGAGTTGGATGGACCCCATAGTAGAATATCTGAGGAATGGCATCCTTCCAGGCGATAAAGCAATAGCTCAAAAAATTAGCATGAAATCAGCCAGATATGCCTTGCTACATGGGCAACTTTACAGAAGGTCCTTTGGTGGTCTATACCTTCGATGTCTCACACCTTCGGAGGCATCAACAATAATGAAAGAAATCCATGAGGGATCGTGCGGAAATCACTCTGGAGGACGAGCGCTGTCCAATAAAGTCCTAAGGCAGGGGTATTTATGGACTTATCTCTCTCAAGATACTGAAACTTATGTCAGAAGGTGCAAGAAATGTCAGTTCCACGGAGATAACATCCACCCACCACCAGAGTTACTAAATCCCATTTTTAGCCCACATCCATTTGCGTAATGGGGTATCGATGTGGTAGGGCCACTTCCAATGGCCCTTAGATCAGTAAATCAAGCTCTAATAGCAACTGATTATTTTACGAAATGGGTTGAGGCAGAGTCCTATTCCACCATCACTCACAGACACATGATCAAGTTCATATGGACAAACATCATCTGCAAAATCGGGGTGCCGAGGGTGATAATAATCGACAACGGAATGAATCTGGATAATCGGTGGACCAGGCAGTTCTGCAGAGAATATGGAATTCAGCTAAAAACTTCATCAGTTGCATACCCTCAAGGCAACGGGTAGGCCGAGAGATCCAATAGGACAATACTGAATACTCTGAAGAAGAAGCTAGAAGATCTTAAGGGTGCGTGGCCGGATAAACTTCCAAAGGTACTCTGGCCCTTCAAAACCACATTAAGACTCCCCACAGGGGAAACACAATTCTCGATGGCTTATGGAATAGAGGCAGTCATTCCAACAGAGCAAGTGGTACCGACTGTCAGAACGGAACTGTATTAAGAAGAGCTGAACAACCAACAACTTATTGATGTGCTGGATATGCTCAAAGAGAAACGAGACCAAGCCTCTATCAGACTGGTAGTTTACCATCAGAGGGTCAGGAATTCCTTCAATAAGAAAGTCAGAAGGCGTGAATTCTAGGTTGGTGATATGGTTCTAAGAAAAAAAATCGGATTAGTCGGTAAACTCAGGGATAATTGGGAAGGGTCATACACAGTCATCAAAGTCATAGGATGTGGGGCTTACCGACTCAGGCATAATGATGGCCATATGGAACCCAATTCATAGAATGCCTCATGATTGAAGAAGTATTATCCTTAACAAGCCCATCTCATTTTCTGAATAAAATAAATAGGCAGAGGTACTCAAGCCTAGCTTTATTTCCGTGTTTTAAATTTCCAAGTTTGTTATTTTGGCTGAGCCAGATCATGCTATTTTGTAATTCCTTCATCATAATAATATATCATCATCCTTTATTTTATAATGAGTTGGAATAGCAAAAATCGAATAAAATCCCAAGTATAGGATCGATAGAGGCACAATAGCCTAACCATACTGAAAGAGGAACAAAATGAAAAATATTTCCTAAGTGTTGAAATAACATAGGCAAATAGCCTGATTCACACTGCCAGAGGAATAAAATGAAAAATATTTTCTAAGTGTTGAAATGACAGAGACAAATAGCTTGATTCACACTGCCAGAGGAACAAAATGAAAAATATTTCCTAAGTGTTGAAATGATAGAGGCAAATAGCCTAATTCACACTGCCAAAGGAATAAAATATTTCCTAAGTGTTGAAATGACAGAGGCAAATAGCCTGATTCACACTGCCAAAGGAACAAAATGAAAAATATTTCCCAAGTGTTGAAATGACAGAGGCAAATAGCCTGATTCACACTACCAGAGGAGTAAAATGAAAAATATTTCCTAAGTGTTGAAATAACATAGGCAAATAGCTTGATTCACACTGCCAGAGGAACAAAATGAATGATGAGATGACAGAGGTAAATAATCTGATTCACAAAATGAAAAATATTTTTTAAATAATAAAATGACAGAGGGAGGTATAGGCAATCAAAACCATTGTTTTCATTTAGATATTACAAAATCGCCTAAAGGGCACAATAATTTTTTTTTTACAATATTGGACAAAAAATAAAAATAGAAAAAGCCCAAGTATGGCTTGGACCGCTAAAGTCCTTCCCAAACGAGTAGACATGTTGAGTTGGAGGGAAGAATTCGGCAGAAGGGTTGAGAGGGTCAACAGATAGATATCCCTTGATAAATTCAGTGAAGAGATTTTGAGCATGACTAGCTTCAGGACTGGCGTAAGGCTTCTTGACCCCTAAGAAAACATCAATGGCATCAGGGTCCTTGAACTACCTTTTTTCCGGATCTTTCACACCGGTGTTCACCAGAATTCCCCAGCCACGATCTGGTTCAGCCTCGCGTAGTGTTCATGTATATCAGTACCACATTTCTTGCACATCTTTAAAGCGGACTGAAAGATGCTGAACTGATGCTGAAGGGCTTCATGGTCAGAAGCTACCTTGTCCTTTTCACTAGATAGCTTAACATTCAACTCGCGTAGTGTTCACCAGAATTCCCCAGCCACGATCTGGTTTAGCCTCACGTAGTGTTCATGTATATCAGAACCACATTTCTTGCACATCTTTAAAGCGGACTGAAAGATGCCGAACTGATGCTGAAGGGCTTCATGGTCAGAAGCTACCTTGTCCTTTTCACTAGATAGCTTAACATTCAACTCATTTGCTTGAGCGAGTTCACCCTTCAACTCAGCAACCTGAGAAGGAAGCTCCCTCAGCTAACCTTCAGGTCTTTTTCTCTTTCATCCCTTTCGGCCAAATCAGTCTTGAGGCGATTGATCTCCTTAACATCAGCCTAATGAATCAAGCACATGGCATTTGCACTGAAGAGAGCTTGAAAAGATTCAAGGAAAAATATATCAACAAATAAAATAAAAGGAAGAACACAATTTGAAGTTAAGCAAGCACTTACCCCCATTATAAGGCCAAGAGTCCTACCAACAATGTCATATGGATTGGCTTCCCTTTAGGCCTCAAGCTCCTCAGGCGTCCAGAGATCCTTAGCCTGGGCCATTATCGTACCCATCGAAGTAATACTGGGTGCAGCCTGGTCAGAGGACACTAGGCTCTTGTCCTTGCTCTTACTTTTCTTCCTTTTTGCGGGTCTGTCTTCGACCACGATTTGGTTCGAGCAGAAGAAGAGTGGAGTAGATCCGGGATTGTGGTTTGCACAAGCGTAGACCCAGACGCATCACCCGCCACTGCAACTGCCACAACTTGAGGTTCAGAAGTTGGGGCCACCTATTCATTCCCCATAGGTAGCGTAGCTACTTCTTCCACTTCATCATCATCATCCTCGATTATAGGCCTGATCGGATTCATCATTATCCCTAAGCTAGCGCCCAACCTTGATATACCCTGCAAATTGGCAGGAGTAAGCAGGTCAGTGCACGTTTTACGATCCGACCAGACTTTAGACTTCAACAAAGCAAAATGAGCCTCTACATCTCGAGCCACTATATCTCTATCGTCAAAACCTAAAAACTTATATACAAAGTCTGCTCTAAGTTGATCACACCCAGAGCAGAGGCATGTTTCCTCGTGTAAAAAAGAAAATGGAAGGAGGGTAAGACGCCCAAAATTTTTAGGGATTGGCCATTCTTGAGAGTGAGGGTAGAACCAGGCCCCTTTTACCAGAACCATCTTTTATTTCCAATACTTCTCTGTCTTTTCTGTTCCGTTACAGATGGACCGCCCTTGAAAGGGTATAAATTATATTTCCCCTCACAATCCTTCAGATCTACAATCTTATAGCATAGTAGCAGATCCGCCAAACCCAGTCTCAGATTCTTATCCTTATTTATTAGTATCATCATATATATTATCCTTATGGAGTTTGGGTTAACCTGAAGAGGGGCAATTCTTAGGGTAAATAAAAAAAGTGAAACAAAGGATGAAGAGGGAATTGAAGCGCTTTGATCTGAAGAGCAGACATCAGTAGCTCATTTGGACCCACTCCATCTCCCTTCCTAAAATCATAATAAGGATCATACTCTTCCAAGATCACCTCTTTAGGGATCTTGCAATCCCTCATCAAGCTCTTGATATTTACAACCTTCCTCTTATGAGCTTCAAGGGGCTCGGCCGTAAACGGGACGGATCCGGTGGAGACCCCCATAAGAGGGACATCAAATGCATCTACCCCTACAGAAGAGACAGGAACAGAAGCCCCTACAGGTAGAACAACAGGAACAACTACCCCTTCAGGCATTTCAGAAGCAGAAGGTCCATCATGAACGCCTGGCATATAAATTCCTAGACTAGATGGATTCGGGTGAAGATGAAGAAGAGGGGTTTACAGAAGGAGGGCTCGGAGCATCGAATCCTCCATATTCTCGAGGAATCATCCCCTCGGTTGAAATGGAGATATTGCTACCAAAAATGATGAGAAATCAGCCACTTACACAGAAGATCCCGGCGAGAAGGTTGAAGAACTTTGGCAACCAAAATACAGAGAACGGCGAAGAGTTGAAGATGATCGTTTAAGGCTACAATCAAGAAATGAGAAAGTAAGAATAAAAAATGAAGCCAAAAGAGGGCTTATATACACACAGACATATCAACCGCCGCCATTAAATGACTAAGGAGGCACAACAGTTCCTAATGCCTCAAACACGGTGAAAGAGGAACAAACAACCACTTTTTCAAAATTCAAAGGGCACACGCCTTTTTGCAATAATGATGCTGGCATCATAAAGTACAACTGTAATAAACCCATCAGTTCAATGGAATTTGAGTCAAGCCCACAAACCCATATGCTAAACCCGAATGAGGCCAGTGTAAATAGCAAAAATTGACAAGGCCAAGCCCGTTCATGAAGCCCAAGATTGGCTAGGTCCATATATGAATGTGTAATTAATTGGCCCACGATTTAAAACCCATATAATAGGTTGAGTCCATCAACACTATTCCATTACTTGAAGGATAGGAAGTAACAACCCACTAACAATAGATAGTGGGTGGTTACCAACTAAGTGGGTTATGATTCCATAGAATTAGGGGCATGATCCTACAAAATAGGAGATGTATATTTGGCCATTGAAGCCTCAATAAAATTTATTCTTGATGTGAGCATAATTATACACTTACACATACAAAAATATAGAGGTTAAAACTTATTTTGGTATGTTTGTTATAATAATACTAAAAGATAACCAACCAAACATTGAATGAAGAAAGAAATATTTTTTTAAGTATTTATCATAAATAAATATTATATTAGAATACTAAAAGAATAACCAACCAAACATTGAATAAAGAAATAACTTTTTAAAGTATAATATTATATAAGAATACTAAATATTCATACAAAAGTAATTTTTTTAGTAATAATCATAGTATTTTTTTTATTTCAATAGATCAAATTATATCTTTTCTTATTCTAATATTTACTATAAAAAATATTTTAATTGAATAAATATAATGCATTCTAGTTAAACTAAGTTATATAAATATTTAAGCATGAAATTAAAATACTTTAAATTTAGGTGTACATCTATCTCTCTTTGTAGTTGTTGGATAATTCAATTATACTTCATTTTAAGGAATATATAGGCCTTTAAATAATAATTTGTTAATAGTACATTTTAATTATAGTCCTTTAAATATAATTTATTTTAAGAATTTAAATTTGGGCGTACATCTATCTTCTTTATCTCTCTTTGTAAGGGTTCAAAATACTTTAATTATAATTGATTGCTTGAAGAATATGCATATATTGAACCAACAGATTGTAATAATGCATTGTAATGATACTTATTTGAATGTAGTTATTCGAATCTTATATTTTAATTATTTTTATTTTTATTTTTATTCTTTAGTAGATAAATGTATATAAATAATAAAAAATGTCTTACATGTTTATAATATTATAGATATAAATAGATAATTATTTAGAATAAAATAAGATATTATGATTTAGTTTAAAATAGTATATTAGTGATATAAGATATTATAATTTAGTTTATGATAATATATTATTTGATATATATTAATATAAATATATTAAAATATATATGAACAATACCGGATTGGAGCGGATTTGACGGATTATTGAAAATCAAATCAAGAACCGATCCATAAAATACTGGATTCGGTGTTTTTGGATTCATGTCCAATCCAATCCATAATCAAACCGATCCAATATTTTTGGACCAGATTGGACGGATTGGATTTTCGGATTCGTCGGATTTTTGTCCACCCTTAATGCAAACTGTTGGACTCGAAACCTTAATGATTCAATAGTCGTTTGATGCTTTTGTTATCCTTTTGTTGTGATCAATTTTTGGGTCATTCGCTAATTGTGATGTCCGGAGCAGCTTGTACGTACCTCGACTAATTCACAGAATTTGTGCAAGGTAATCCCTACACGAATCAGGTAAGGCTTTGAAGCATTTTTGCTTCTAGTTGATTGTTGTAGTGTTTACTTACCAGATTCTCAGAAGAATCAGAGTGGTCCTTTTGGTTAGTTAGACCATTATGTATGAGAATGATACCAAACTCATTTCTTTTTTGAAAGGACCAAACTCATTTCTATTCCTTAATTGAAATGACTTTTCTAATGTCTAAGGTTGTATTTGTAAGGCCCATTATAGTCTCAATGGTAGGAACACAACACATATCCAATTTTGACCTCTCTCCAAGACATCACCACAAAGCAGGGATGTCTAACTTCTGCAAATCGGCACAAATGACCCGTAAGTAAGTCTCGCTCCAATCAGATGATTTTTCTTGCGTCCTTCCACATGATGAGGGCTAAAATGCAATGAACAACTTTGAAGGAGGGCTCTAATACAAAAAGAGTAGGAGAACGCCATAGTTAATGAAGATAAAGTTACAGACGTGACCGCATACATAGTTCGAGTCTTACCCAATCTATGCGGGGGTCGTCTTGCACGGATCTCGTGGATTAATCGAGGTGCACGTAAGTTGACCCGAACACCAAAATTATCAAAAAAGAGAGAGCTATAAACGCTTTCTATCTTGTCTTCCTCAACTAATTGTCCTCATGGAATTTGAGATTAAATGAAAGTTGGCTGAGGTCCGAGGTATCACCTTTTGAGAAAAACACAGGGGGGCTCGAGTTTGTAGTGAGGGACCAGTTGCCTGTAGCTCAAGGCCTGCGCGGGAAGGGTATCATCGTTGACTTAAGTAAGCATATGGGGCTCTAAGTGAAATATTTGCGCGAGTCCAAGTGGTATTTACACAATAACATAACGGTGTTCACCATGTGTCCAATCTAAACAATAATGCAAAGACTCTTCTGCAAGTGTTGGAACGTGACACTAGTACAACCCTTTGTATGGATACTTGACAACCCCTTCATAATTAATTGAAACTTATGTTAGTTTTTCATTTCATTTCATTTATGAATACAAACTTCTCACTTATTATATTCAAATTAATCATAAAATCACATGGGGTTCAGTTAAAAAACACTTGAGACCTCATATTCGAATATAGTGCAAGATTAGCAGGTGTGGATTTTGCAAAGTCCTACGGATGGTGAACGGATTCGCCTCTAGGCGCGTTGGAATCGCATCAGTTCACGGGGATGGAGCACGGTCCGTCAAAATGGACATGGGTTAGGTGATATTGATGGAACATGAAAAGCCTATCTTTCTCTAAATGAAAGTATTGTGCCACATAAACTTGAGGATATAACAAGACAACAAATTCGAATATTAAGATATATTCTAATAATATAGTTTTAAACTTATAACACAAATATAAGAGTATGTATACATTTACATAATAATACTATATATATATATGTATGTGTATATATATAAATTCGTGTTTTTAGTTTCAAAAGCCATAGGGCTGTTGGTTTAGGCGCGCTAATATGCAATTGATAGTCATCAGCTTACTGTTTTGCTTCATAAAGTAGAGAGAAATACTTCGATTGCTTTATAGGCTAGGGTTTCATTTCTTGAAAGTCATCTTCGTGGCTAGGGCTTCATTTCTTGAAAATCATCTTCGAGGCTAGGGCTTCTTTTCTTGAAAATCATCTTAGAGGCTAGGGTTTCGTTTCTTGAAAATCGTTTCACAACAAATTGGCGCGAAATGTCAGATGTCATACGACTCATATCTGACGATCTGTTGATCGCCATCCTCGCTATATTACCAGTGGAAACCCTAATCCGATGCACATCAGTCTGCAAATCATGGTACTCTCTCATCACAAACCCTAATTTCATCAACACACACCTCAATCACACCAACAACCACCACAATCTTTATCTGATTAACTACTTTTCTAAGAATTCTCGAGAGATTTACTCACTAGTGAGGTGCAAAAACAATGTTTTCACCGAGTGCGCTCAGTTTGAGCTTCCATTGAGGAGCTTCCATTATGGTTATCGAATAGTCGGTACCTGCAATGGCCTCATTTGCCTTTCCGAAGAATCAGGCCTTTTTGAGTTTGAGATGATGCCCATTTATCTATGGAATCCATCAATTCGGAAGATAATGGAGCTTCCTAAATTGGGTGTTGAATCAGATGATCCTTCTGTCCATATCATTGGATTCGGGTACGATTTGCACTCTGATGACTACAAGGTTGTGAGGATTGCGTACCACCCGAGCTTTGATCCTCCTGGGGAGGATGATGTTTTCGATTTGAGGAATTCGGACTGTGGGAGCTATAAGACTCCTGGGAAGGTTTATGTTTTCAGTCTGAGGAGAGGCGAATGGAGGGACATCACGGATTCGGGTTTTCGATATGCCATTGAGGAGGACGCCCCCCAGGCTTATCTCAAAGGAGCTGTACATTGGGTTGCTTATGATTGTATAGGTGGAGAGATTGTACCATTGGTGCTGTCATTTGATATGGGTTCTGAGTTGTTTGGTGAGATTATGATGCCCGCTAGCATTCCCCGCAAGTATGGGACGGATATTGTTGGTGTTAATAAGTTTCAAGAATCACTCTCGCTGATTACGTATGGGTGATGAGGGAGTATGGGAAGGATGAGTCTTGGAGTATGCAATTCAAGATTGATATGAGTGGAGGATTATTTCATATTATAGTCGGCTTTACAAGGGAAGGCCAAGTTCTGGTTAGGACACTGCGGGGGTATTTGGCAGCTTTTGATCCAGAAACGAAACTAATAACAAATCAACGTATTAATCGTGTACCTGCACATTCCTCTCATAGAGACTCATTTTATGCAGATGCTTATACTGAGAGCCTTGTTTTACTTACATTAAATTTTCATGATGGAATAACTTGTGAAGAAGAAAGGTAAAATTTTACTCAAATCCTTGATTATACTCACTTTTACATTCTATATTTGCTATTTTTATCTCTAAGTTCTACATTTATTACATTCAAATGTAAAAGCTCAATCTGACATTTAACTGGACTTTTATGTTTTTTGTCGGATACAGTATCATATTCACATTTCGAGGATTTACAAATTTTTGTTAATTGACTTTTGTTTTTCCAGGGCTGTTATCAAGGTTGAAGATCCAAATCAGGAAGCCAAAGAACATGGTCCGTGATCAGAGTTGAAAATCAAAATAGTTAGTTCTCCCCCCCATTTTTTAGTACTTTTGCTTTTGGAATAGTACATAAATTGTATATTGATGGAATTAAAACTTCTCTTGGGCAATATATAACTCATTCGTTATGCTCTTGAACTCTTATGATGAACATATATGTTATCCATTATTGCTGGTCTTTTGATACCATTTCGCTTCTAAATTTTGTATGGGGTACGATCCACATTTTCTAATATGAATCAATTACTCAGAAGTAGCTTATTTTGATCGAGTTACTGGATGTAATGCGAGCATTTTGACGTCACTAGTTGGTGACATTTTATAGGAAATCCTAAAGTTTTCTTTTTGGTGCAGATAACGATAGTTAGGCTGGGCTTGTTTTGCTTGCTAGTAAATTTTCGAACTTGAGCTCCATAAATGAGCCCTATTCACTGGCCTTCGCTCGGGTGTCCATCATTATCCGTTTATGAATATGTTTTGGAGAAAATATTGGATGCGAAGACTGGCTAGAAGACTTACTTCCAAGTTAGATCCTTAGGAGAGTGATCTCCACAACAAAGCAGAAACAGTTAGTTCTTGAAACGCCTGAGTTGTCTTTCCCTATAATCGAGTGGACCTTTCACCATGATAATCTGTTTCAACAGGATAACCCACAATATTTGGGCAATTCCTAGCAGTTATGGGTCAGTGGTATCTCCTTCTCAAATTTTGACAATTAACAACACCAAAAGAATGTTGGCAACTAATGATATAGTTGAAACTAAAAACGTTAGCGTATATTGTGTATGCACACTTTCATATTCGTTTAAAGCTATGTTACATGAACTCTTTCAAAGTAGGTGAAGTACCCGTGCATTGGACATTTTAGTCGGATATGGTTATGGGATTAGTAGGACATGTACCTAAATTTATATCCCAGTAATTCTTTTAGTTGTACTATTTCAAATGCGTAAAATATTCATTTGGAACACTATATTTCGTAGAAGCATTAGTGTACTCTTAAGAATAAATTATAAACATGAATTTAAACAAATATTTAGTCCTATCCATGTGCCCTTCTATATGATGTTTGAAATGTCCGAAACTTGACACATAGCCTTGTCAGATGCATGTATCCTAGTCCATTTAACATAGGTTTAGAGCACCGTCGAAACTTAAAAGTGTGAGGAAATGAGGTGGTAGGTGCAAAGGAGGAAAAGAAAGAACACATGGATATCATCCCATAGCTGGTGGCTGGTGCTTATCGAGATTGGTGGTTAGAACAATCCAGAAGAACTCCTCCCTTAAATAGTGTAGTTTGAAGCTGGTGGTTAAATTATATGATGGAGGTGGTGGCAGCAATGAGGATGCTAGTGTCAATTGTGGTGATAATGCTACTTAATGGAGGCTTATTTTACAGAACATTGGTTATTCAGCCTTGTTGATAGAGAACTGGTGAACCTCGGTAACATTTGATACCTGACCATACAATTGCCTTGAGTAGCTCGATAAATTCACTTTCAGGACAATTCCGATTGATGTTTGCGGTTTTGTTGCGCCCAAGAGAGGTTGGGACTGTGAGAGACCACTCTGGAGTTGGGTAATTAACACATGTTACCTTCCCGTCACAAGGTGCTTTTATTCACCTCTGGATACTGCTTCTATTAGCTTTTCTGATGACTACATGGCAGTTTCAGACTGAGAGGTTGTTATTGTATCTCAATGGATATAAAAGTATTGAGCGGAGACACATAGGAGAACATCACTAGTTTGGGTATTCGATATGCAATGGACGAGCGGGCTTTCCAGACTACTTTATGTACTTTGCATATAGTACATAAATTGTATATTGATGTAGTTTAAAACTTCCTTTGGGCAATATAAAACTCATGCATGAAGCTTTCGGATTCTTTTAGTATTTGGGCTGATGAGAATTCTTTCAGTGTTGAAAATCATATTTCTGATCTTCAAACACTATTGTATCCTCTACATTTTGTTTTGGGCTTTCAATATGAATTAGGTGTCAAAAGTAGGTTCTTCAAGTCGAGTTGTTGGAGGTCATGCCGAGCATTTAGAAGTCTCTAGTTTATGGTATTTTGTGAAAATCATAGCGAGTTTTCCTTTTGGCTCGGATAGTCAAGGTTAAGGTTGAGTTTGTTTCGCTTGTTTCATCTGCTAGCCAATCTCGGCTTCAAACTTTAGTTCAGTAGATGAGTCATGTGCAGTGTGCACTAGCCTTAACTTGTCAGACCAGAATTATCCATTTTAAGAACATGTTTTTGAGTTTATTAAGTCGAGCAAAGTTTTTTCAAGTTTACCTTGCTTGCTTAATGACGTCGAAGGTGTTTATTGAAAACATTTTTTTCCCTGGATGGGATTGGTATTTCATTTCGAAAGTTATTGCAATTTAGTACAATATTAAAGAAGGGCATACATTTCAGATAGAGGTTTTATGTTGATCATAATTGGTGTGTTCTTTCTGAAGGTGTGAATTATTTTTGTATACTTAAGTAACTTAATCCGGTAGAGCTTTGTTTGGCTTTTTCCAACTTTAATAATATGCCAAGGAAGGTTGTTTTTATTGAAGAATTATTAAATTTTAAGTGCTCTTAGTTTTGGGGTTCCTAGTCTTCTATTTTGAACTCAAATATGTGATGCATTTGTCGGAAAATCTTCATTGATTGATGCAATCAGCTGAATAGATATGGTTTCGGTATGTCATGTCCTGTTATTTGACAGCGGATCAATGAAAACAAATATGATAAATAAAAATAGTACCTTATTCTTTAAAACACTCGAGTCCAATAAAAGAGTTTGAGAGAAACTCTCTATAAATTGATTTTATTAAAGTGAAGAAATCAATACTAAACTATTACAATAACATCTATAAATAAGCTGAAGTAAACTCTAAAAATAGAAAATCCTAACCCAACTGGAAATAGGAAGAAAATAAATAGAAACTTTTAAAAACAAAATTCTAAACCAAATAGGAATAAGAAAAGTAAATAGAAACTTGCTAAAGCATAATAATAAAACAAATCAGAGAAATCAAATACCCCAACCCCTATAGTTTATATATATATATATATATATATATTAGCATATGTACGTGCGGATTTTGTCAAGCCCATTAAGGGAAGAGTCCGCTAGCCCAACAAAGGAAGGAGCTCGAAGGGAAGGCCCACCCCAAAGCCCATTTCGTGAAATATTCTAGAACAAGCTTGATGAACAAGTTAATGACGTGGCAAAAGGACAAAAATGATGTAAGCAAGAGAATGTTGCCCTAATGGGCTCAAAACCCAAGAAGGGAATGTATATAAGGAAAGCCAAATCTAAATAAAGTATTCTATTATGGTGTTATTCATTTTTTGGCATTTACACATTGGCGCCGTTTGTGGGAAGTTACAAGGAGTTCTTAATTTTTCAGATATGTTCTTGGAGATTTGTAAATCATCTCCTTTTTCCCATCTCGTTAAGCTGAGATTGTTTTATTCAATTTGAAGATCTGAGAGCTTGTTTATATTCTTTACCATCTTCAAAATCTCCATTCACGTTGACCCACTACTTCCTAAAACAAACATGTCGGTCACCCGTTCGCAAGCGGACATTCCGACCACCGGGGACAGCCGTGTAGAAGGTCCTCAAACCATTGAGTAAATCCTGCAACTCCTGATAGCCGTTGAGGAACGTTGCCAAGCTCTTGAGAAGAAAAATGCAGAGCTCATGGTGAGGTTGGCTCTACAACTGTCTGCCCCTCTAGCAGCAGCGCTCAACCACTCTTAAAACCAGGAAGATGTCGACAGACTGGAAGAGCACGCCGAGTCTTCCCAGCGCTTAGGAAAGGCTCCCACAACCGACAAAGCCATGACCCTCCAAAAGCTCCAAGCAATGATGGCCGAGTTCTAAAGGAAAGTCCTCGGGGATTTGAGAACCTAGTCTACCGATGACCTGGCCATCCAGGCATCAACCGAGTTGATATAGTCACCCTTCGTCCCCGAGATAACCCAGGAACCTTTTCCGAAGAAGTTTGTTATGCCTCGGTTTATCCCCTACGATGGCACCAAGGACCCCGAGGAGCATATTTATCAAATTCATCAGAAGATGACCATGTACACTGAGAACGAGTCCTTGCTTTGCAAGGTATTTTCCACAAGTCTTGCCGATGTAGCTCTGCTATGGTTCAGGAAGTAGCCACCCCGATCCACCGATAGCTGACAATAGTTGACCAGGCTCTTCGTTGCCCAATACTACGGCAACAAGAGGCAGAAGAAGACCGTATCCTTCCTCTTCACTATGATCCAGGAGAAAGGAGAATCCTTGAATAGCTTCCTATCCCGATTCAACATTGAGTTTTCTTCTATTGATAACTGTGACCAGCACTCTGCTGTTGAAGCCTTTTGGATGGCCCTTATTCCAGGGACCAAGTTCTATCAGTCTATGGTGAAACGCCCCCCATCGGGTATTGGGGAGTTAAACTCCAGAGCCCAAGGGTACTTGAGGATTGAAGAGGAGGAGACCATCAGGCAGAAGAGGGCGGCCTTGGTCAGCGTTGAAGCTCAATCGAAGGATCAGGCGACCGATCGAAAACGTCCAACATCATCAGGGCCATCAGCTTCTTCAGGACCTTCAGCCCCGAACCCTTTCAAAAGTTCTAAATCTGAAGAGAGAGTGACCCCCCTGAGGGTCAGCCTTGCCAAGCTCTGCCAGGAGAATAAGGCCAGAGGTATCTTCCAACAACCCCTAACCATCAGACAACCACTGGATCAAAGGGATATGTAAAAACATTGTGCTTTCCAAGGCGATTTCGGACACATCACAAACGAGTGCTGTAATCTTAGACAACAGGTAAAGGTAGTGTTGCTTCACAGTGAGCTCCGGGATTACATCCAACGGGATAGGCTGAGGGCCGATCAACAAGCTCCTAACGCCCCTCGGAACCCCACAGCCGCACAGCCGGTCAGGATCATCAATATGATTCTTGGTGGCCCTACCTCCAAAGAGACGGAAGGATACAGCTGGAGCCAGCTGCAAAGAGCCCGAAAAATAAGAAAAGTCAACGAAGTCAATCAAGTCCACCACAAGACAGGAGAAGCATAAATTATTTTCTCTGCATCAGACCTTCGGAATATACAGACCCTACATAATGACCCTCTAGTTGTGACATTGATGGTGGCCAACTGCCTTGTTAAGAGAGTCATGATCGACCCCTGGAGCAGTGTAAACGTCATTACTAAATGGGCTTTTGAAAAACTTGAAATCAACCCGAACAAGATTATGGCCTCCCGGTGTCTTATTGCAAGAATCAATGGAAAACAAATCGAACCGATCGAGGAAGTCCAATTACCGGTATCTGCTGCTCAAAAGACCTTAATTGCAACGTTTGTTGTAGTGGATATAAAGCCTTTGTATAATTTACTCATGGGAAGAGGATGGATTCACCGGATGCAAGGCGTGCCTTCAACCCTTCACCAGGTGATGAAATGCATAAGCCAGAATGGTATGGACATCATCGATATCAAGGGTGACCAGGTGGCCGCCAAGGAATGCTATGCGATCACTCTAAAGGAGATCAGGAAGGGAAAAGGCCCAGAGGTGTCCCATTCCAAGAAAAAGAATCCAGGCCCCAAATAACAATCAAAGGAGAGGGATCCGGGTACCCCGATCGTGGTCGAGCCATTACAACCAATCTATGTTATACCCGATAGCCAGGAAAAAGTTATTTTTGCAAGTACAAATCTTACCGACTCTGAATTAAAAGAATTGACACAGTTATTGCAGGATAACTCTGATGTCTTCGCGTGGGAACATACAAACATGCCAAGTATCGATCCTATTATTGTCCAACATTTATTACACGTCGACCCAAACGTAAGACCGATCAGGCAAAAGCAGAGGCGCATGGGAGCGCATCGGAACCAGATCATAGTGGACAAAGTGTCCAGATTGCTCTAGACAGGTTTTATCAAGGAAGTCATGTACCCCGAGTGGCTCGCCAACGTAGTGGTCGTCCAGAAAAAGAATGGTAAGTGGAGGATTTGTGTTGATTTTACTGACCTGAATAGGGCATGCCCGAAGGACAGCTTTCCATTTCCCAAGATCGACTAGATGATGGACGCTACCACCGGCTACGAACGTCTAACTTTCCTGGACGCTTATTCGGGATACAATCAGATAAGAATGAACCCGACAGATGAGGAAAGACCTCCTTCATTACTGAGATAAGTACTTACTGCTTTAAGGTTATGCCCTTCGGTGCAGGTGTCACTTTCCAAAGGTTGGTCAACAAGATATTTAAAGGAATGATGGGTACAGTGATTGAGGCTTATATTGATGACACTGTAGTCAAGAGCAGAGGAAAGGAAGATCATCTTGCACACCTGCACTAAGTGTTTGACACCCTTAGGATACATGGCATGAAGCTTAACCCGGAGAAATGCTCCTTTGGCGTGTCATCCGGATAATTCCTGGGACACATCGTGGACCGGATCGGTATCCAAGCCAACTCGACACAAGTCAAGGCCCTGATGGAAATAAAGGAGCCCTAGACACATAAAGACGTTTAAGTCCTAACTGGGAGAGTGGTTGCCCTCAGCAGGTTCATTTCATGACTCACTGATCGATGCAGGCCATTCTTTCAGGCAATCAAGGCAAAAAAAGGGGAAATTTGGGGTCCTAAAAAGTCTGAAGCCCTAGCGAAGTTAAAGGCGTATATGACCAAACCCCCGATCTTATCCACACCAGGTCCCGAAGAAGTCTTATATCTGTATCTAGCAATATCCTCCGTCTCAACCAGCGCAACCATCATCAGAGAGGACGGGAACTTGCAAATGCCAGTTTTCTACACCAGTAAACCCTTGGCTGAAGCGGAAACCCAATACAACAGGCAAGAAAATTTGGTTCTATCACTGGTAAATGCCAAAAGATGACTGAGGCATTACTTTAAGGCTCATCCAATCATTGTTCTGACCTTTATGCCTCTCCAGGTTATTATGTCAAAACCTGATCTTTCGGGCAAAATCTCCAAATGGGCCATCGAATTAGGCATATATGACATAACTTACATACCCCAGGTTTCCATTAAGGGACAGACGGTGGCAGATTTCTTACTTGAAGTTGAAACTGAAGAACCCGACCAGCAGACTGAGCCAGACACTTGGAAGTTTTTCGTGGACGGATCAACCAGTTTTACCGGATTGGGAATCGGATTGGATATCCAGACGCCCGATGGAACACACATCCACATGTCAGTGCAACTACAGTTTCCATCCACAAACAATGAGGCAGAATATCAAGCGATCGTATCTGGCTTGAGATTGACCCGAAGCCTTCAGATTTAGGCCCAGGCAATGCACATCGACTCTCAGCTAGTCATTTGACAAATTAAAGGGGAATGCGAGGCAAAAGACCCCAAAATTAAGTCTTACCAAGAACTTGTGTTAAAGGAAACAGAGAGCTTTCAAAAAATAACCTTCACTCAGATCTCGAGATGCGAAAACTCTGTAGCTGACCACCTAGTCGGCCAGGCATCCTCAACTGGAGAGGACCTGACCCGGGTTGTGTTGGTAGATTTTATAACCAGGCTAAGTATTCAAGACCCCAAACAAGTGATGCTTATTCCGTGGGAGCCCAGCTGGATGGATCCCCTAATGAATTACCTGAGAGATGGGACACTCCCAGAGAACAAATTTGAAGCTCACAGGATCAGGAGGAATTCAGCCTGATATTCAGTCATAAACGGGAAACTCTATCAAAATTCCTTCTAGGGTCCTTCTTTAAAATGTATTACGCCCTCAGAATCAAGAGCAGTGATGCAGGAGATCCAAAGTGGATCTTGCGGGAACCACTCCGGAGGAAGATCCCTTGCCTATAAAATACACTCCCAATGATACTTTTGGCCTTATCTATCACGGGATGCCGATGACTATGCCCGGAGGTGCAAGCCATGCCAGATGCACGGGGACGCTATCCATCGACCGCCGAAGTTCTTACACCCAACCATAGTCCCACATCCATTCGCCCGATGGGGAATGGATATAGTAGGACCTCTCCCAAAGGCAATTCGATTAAATTCCTATGTCCTCCTGGCCATTGATTACTTTACCAAATGGGTGGAAGCTGAAGCTTACCCCGCCGTCAAAAGTAGCCACGTCATCAATTTCATTTGGACCCACATAATATGTAGATTCGGGCTACCAAGGAAAATTACGATGGATAATGGGACAAATCTTGACAACAAGGAAGTGATAGTGTTTTTTGCTGAGCATGGTATCAACCAGAATACATCCTCCGTCGGGTACCCGCAAGGGAACAGATAGGATGAGAGAATAAATCGAACCATATTCGATACCTTAGCTAAAAAACTTGAGGAAGCCAAAGGGGCCTGGCTCGAGAAGCTGCCTGAAGTGCTCTGGTCATACAGAATGACCCCCAAACAACCCACTAGAAAGACCCCCTTTGTCATGGCATATGGCGCCGAGGCTGTGATTACAACGAAGGTTAGGGTTCCAACCCTCTGGAGCCAGGCCTAGGTGGAAGGCCCAAATAACAAACACCTGACTTATGATCTTGATCTACTGGATGAAATAAGGGAAGCTGTCGGGATCAGGCTGGCTGCCTACCAACAGCGTGTCCAGAACTACTTCAACCAAAAAGTCAAAAGAAAAAAGTTCCAGGTCGGAGACATGGTCCTTAGGCAAAAAATTGGACTCATAGGAAAGCTCAGGGAGCCTTGGGAGGGCCCGTACACCATTACCGAAGTCATCGGGCGCGGAGCATACCGTGTCCGAAGGAACAGAGATGGTAGAATGAAACCAAACTCCTAGAACACCTCTCGCCTGAAGAGGTACTACCCGTAACATACCAAGTTTACTTTTACTTTGATCACTTTTGTAAAAAGGCCCTAGTGCCGGATCAATCAAAAATATTCATTAGTAAAATTATCATTCTTCGCAAAAACAACTTATAAATACCTACTGATGCACTGATGCGAAAATAAACTAAGTGTTGTCATGTCTCTCGCATAGCCTGAAGTGCCCAAAAGACACAACACTGATCCATAAGAGATCAAAATTTTGTGAAAAATAAACTAAGTGTTGTCATGTCTCTCGTATGGCCTAAAGTGCCCAAAAGACACAACACTGACACAGAAGAGATCAAAATTTTGTGAAAAATAAACTAAGTGTTGTCATGTCTCTCGCATGGCCTAAAGTGCCCGAAAGACACAACACTGACCCAGAAGAGATCAAAATTTTATGAAAAATAAACTAAGTGTTGTCATGTCTCTCGCATAGCCTAAAGTGCCCGAAAGACACAACACTGATCCAGAAGTGATCAAAATTATGTGAAAAATAAACTAAGTGTTGTCATGTCTTTCGCATGGCCTGAAGTGCCCGAAAGACATAGCACTGATCCAGAATAGTTCAAACTTTTACAAAATATGAACCAAGTGTTGTCATGTCTCTCGCATGGTCTGAAGTGCCCGAAAGACACAACATTGATCCAAAAGAGATCAAACTTTTGTAAAAAATGAACCAAGTGTTGTCAAGTCTCTCGCATAGCCTCAACTGCCCGACATACACAACACTGGTCCAGAAGAGGTCAACATTTTTTTTAAAATGAACCAAGTGTATTGATGCCTCTCCTATGGCCTCAAGTGCCCGAAAGACACAATACTTTTTGGGTGAAATAATCTAAGTATTGCAGAAGTCAACTAGACAGGAACCACAATTTTCATTCAAAATATGGGCCTCGATGGTCAAGGCTTACAAAATGTTTTACAAAAGAAGAGTCCTACATTATACTATCCTAAAACCTAAAAGGAAGCCCGATAGAATTCACTATCTAAGTGCTAGCCTCAGTGCCCGCCGCATTTGAGTCCACAAGAGCAATTGTCGGGTCCAAAACTTGGACAGAAGTGGGCTGCACTGAAGGATCAGAATCGAAAGTCGGCCCCGGAAGAGGTTTGGTCAAGAACTCACAAAAGAGAACATCATCCGGACCTCCAATCGGATCATCATATAGCGGAACAATGCCTAGAGACTCATCCAATTCTTCCACTGAGGCAAATTCCCTCTTCTCAACAGGTTTCTCGATGTCCAGGAAGCAAATCCTCCAACCGAACCCGATCCGGTACTGGGTAGTGTCGCAAAGACGCTTATACATCTGATTGCCACCTCGATGACACATTTCCACTGTTGACCTCTCCACTGCCAAGAGATTCTTGGTTTCAACCTTCTCCTCCAGAAGCTTCTTGTTAGAGGCCCTCAGGCCCTCATTCTCTGCCTTCAAGCCTTTGACTTCAGCAGCTAGGGCCTGACGAACTGACTCCATCTCCTTGATCTTTTCTTGGGCCACCTGAAGCTTTTGCTATGTAGAGATTGCCCTTATGGTCTGGACCTCCAGCTTATCATTAGATATTGATAGCAAGGTGGCCACTTTTTTTCTTGCATCCTCCTTCAACCTCAAGAGCTCTGAAGATTTACTGAGTAATATGTTGTCCTCCTCTAGCTTTGCATTATAAGATTGGGTTAGGTAGAACATCTGCTAAAAGTAAAAGAGAATAAAAAGAAAAAAAAAACACAAGTGTTAGCCCGATCAATGAATGAAATACATAAATACAAACTGTGACTGGAGAAACAACAAGGTAAAAAACGTACCTTCATGGCAATCTCTTGACCAGTTAGGGCCAACTCTGCCAGATTGATCTGTGTTAGCTTTTTCTGGTCTGCGGGGGTCCAAATCTGAAGACCCATTTCCCGAAGGGCAACATCATTATCAATGGTCTCGTTCCCTGCGACCAAGAAGCCACCGCCTGGAAATTTTATCTTTGGTCCCCATGGGACGGGTTGCTCCTTCCCAGATGCAGCCCCAGACTCCGCCACTATGCTTAGCGATGACGCCGTAATCAGATGGGGCCGAACCAATCGGTCGGGGACATCTTCCTTAGACCGGGGACATTGTGTTCCCGCCAGACTGGGCTCTCCCTCAACTGATTGGGATCCAGGAATAGGTATTTCGCCCGAAGAAAGGACAAAGGGCGAATTGGCAGTACCCTCCCCCGAAGGAGGAGGTGGAATTACTAGAGGACTTCACGATGGTGGTGGAGGAACTATCCCGAAGGGAGGAGTTAGAATACCCTGGGATGGCTGATTGGGTTGGGCATCTCCTGGCACCGAAGGGTTTGTTTGAGAGCCCGATAATCACTTAGCCTTCTTGTTAAGGACGGGTGGCGGGATCCTCAACATGGTGTTCTTTCCTTCTAATGTTAGTTCCTGTAAATTAACACCAGTCAGGTAATTGCCACACATCCTCAGGGGCTAGCCCCAGATTTTAGACTTAAGGATATCAAATCAGGATAAGATATAGTTTGGAGTTTTAAATCGGTCGGACACTCCCCGAAACTCTAGCACATGATGACCCAACTTATCATTGCACTATTCACAATAACATGACCCTCCAATTCCTGCTCACTAGGATCATTCTTTCTTTCCACCCCTTATTGGACTTCTTATTACCATCGCACATTTTCCACCAACTTAAAGGAAAAATATTGTACTGACCCCTACAGTCCTTCTGGTCTTGTATCTTGTATAGGACTGGCAATTCGTGTCAACAGGTCGACCCACGGGTCAACAGGGCAGTCTGATACTAGTTGACACGAAAATCAAACATTTAAAATATGATACAATCCAACACGAAAAATAAAAAATAAAAAATAAAAATGAAATTGAAATTGAATTTGACACGATTCAGTAATAGTTTATTAATGTATTTCAATCCATGACCAATTAGAGAATAGAAAAAATCAGCAAATAAATATAATAATAAATATAATCGTGTTAAACGGGTCAATTCGTGTCAGAAATTGCCAGCTCTAATCTTGTAAGAGAACAGGAGCTCAACAAAACCCAGATTAAGGCCCATATCTCGATTAATCATCAGGACCATAGCCACAATCCTGAAGAAATTGGGCCCCACTTGAAGCGGAGCCAGACCTAGGGTGGATAGGACATAGAGAAAGAAAGGGTGGATCGGGAAACGAAGAACCTGAAGATGAAATGCCGACAACAAGATCTGATCATCCCTAACTTTCTCCCCTATCCTAAAATTATACTTTTTGGGATAATTCTTAACTATCACCCCATTGGGTATTCTACATTTAACCCTCAATTTCTTCAGTACGGTATCTACCCTATATGCAGGGGGAAGGGGATCCACATAGAATTGATCTCCCGACCTTCCTACAGCTAGATCCCCACCCACAGCAGTGTTTTGGGTGACTTCAGGAGGACTAGATCTGACCCTCCTGACCATCACTACCGATGGGGAACTAAGGGAGGCATCGAGATCTACATAAGAAGGGAGACAGTCACTACCCGACCGAGTATCATCGCTATTAGACATATTGACAGAAAGGTAGGAGAGATGGAAGAAAAAACTTACTCTAAGGATGATTCTGGCAAGATTTTGTGAATTTTTCGGGAAAGAGGTGCAAATTTTGGCAATAACAAGAAGAGAAACCAAGTTGCAGAGAGTTTTTGAGAGCCAAGAGATTTGAAATGTAAGAAGTGTTTCGCAAATGAACTTTGGAGAATTTATAGAGGTTACCGAAGAAGACTAAGGGTAGTGTGCACAAAGAATGAGGCATCGAGTTGTCTCACCAGCCCACTTCACGAACACTGAATCCATAAGGGTCATGCATTTGAAATTCGAAACGACGGTGGTACCTACTCCATTTAATACAACCGCCACGTCACCCGACATGGGTAATATATATATTTGTTTCCACACGTTTGTTTCTCGATGATGGGCCTTCAGTAAAAAGCCCATGATCAAGAAGTGGGCCTGTGTACGTGCGGATTCTGTCAAGCCCATTAAGGGAAAAGCCCGCTAGCCTAATAAAGGAAGAGCCCAAAGGGAAGGCCCACCCCAAAGCCCATTTCATGAAATATTCTAGAACAAGCTTGAGGAACAAGTTAATGACATGACAAAAGGATAAAAATGATGTAAGCAAGAGAATGTTGCCCTAATGGGCTCAAAGCCCAAGAAGGGAATGTATATAACGAAAGCCAAATCTGAATAAAGTATTCTATTCTGGTGTTGTGCATTTTTTGGCATTTACAACATATATATATATACTGTGACACATTAAATTATATTTAATACTATAATATTACACACATTTTTCATAACAATCTTAAGACATATTCGTTTAATATTATAGTATTATTTGAATATTAAATTTGTGGTATGTATATTTATATAACAGACGAATGGAAAGTAGTAGTACTACAATTGTGCCTATTGTTCCTGTCAGTTAGGGGAAAAAGCTCGAAAAGTTTAATGGGGCAAATGTGACTGAGGTTGGGAATAAAAAGAGGAAATACCTTGGCCAAGGTCCCAGCCAAGGACTGACCAAAAAGTTCAACGGGAAGTGCTTCGTCTACAGTAAACAAGGACACCGTGCTAAAGACTGTCGAAGTGTGAAATCCCATAATCACTCCAGAAAGAAGACCACCGAGGTGCACATTACCAAGGAAGAGAGGTTAGCAACTGATGTTTCAGAGCTAAACTTTTCAGCGGTAGTGTCAAAAGTCAACCTTGTGAGCAACAATAGAGATTGGTGGGTGGACACAGGAGCTACTCGCCATATCTGCTCAGAAAAGAGGATGTTCATGACCTATGAAGAAATAAAAAAATGGTGAACAATTGTACATGGGTAACTCCTCTACTGCCAAGATTGAAGGACAAGGCAAGATAAAGTTGTTTATGACCTTAAGAAAAGAACTTACTCTAAATAATGTGTTGCATGTCCCAGACATTAGAAATAACTTGATTTCTGGTTCTCTCTTGAGCAAGAATGGGTTCAAGCTAGTATTTTTCTCTGATGAGTTGTTACTTATTAAGAATGGGGTGTATGTGGGAAAAAGGGTATTTAAGTGATGGATTGTTCAAATTCAATGTAATGAATATTGTACCCAAAGTTAATAATAACACATTTAATTCTACTTACATGATTGAGTTATCTGAAGTATGACATGGTAGGTTAGGACATATTAATTATGATACAATTCGTACATAGATTAATTAACATGGATTCTATATTTAAAATTAAGTTTGATATAAATGAAAAATGTCAAACTTGTGTCGAAGGAAAATTAACTAGAACTTTATTTTAGTCTATTGAGAGAAGCACTGAACCTCTAGCTTTAATTCACAGTGATATTTGTGACTTTAAAGTTGTGTCAACCAGAGGTGGGAAAATATATTTCATCACGTTTATTGATGACTGTACAAGATACTGTTATGTATACTTGTTAAGAAGCAAGGATAAAGCCTTGGAAATGTTTAAACATTACAAAAATGAGGTTGAGAATCAACTTGGAAACAAGATCAAGGTTTTAAAAAGTGAAAGAGGTGGTGAATATGAAACACCATTTACTGAAATTTGTTCAGAACATGGTATTATTCACCAAACTACTGCTCCTTATTCACCTCAACAAAATAGTGTAGCTGAACGGAAGAACCGTACATTAAAGGAAATGATGAATGCCATGTTGATAAACTCTAGTTTAACCCAAAATATGTGGGGGGGAGCTGTGCTTTCTGCGAACTATATTCTCAATAAGATACCTCAAAAGAAAAGTAATGTGACACCTTATGAATTATAAAAAGGTCAAAAACCTTCCTATAAATTCTTAAAAATATGGGGGTGTCTAGAAAAGGTTAAGGTTCCTACACCAAAGAAAGTGAAGATAAGACCTAAAATTGTTGATGACATTTTCATAGGCTATGCACTTAAAAGTAATGTATATCGTTTCCTTGTGCATAAATCAGACATTCCTGATATTCATGTCAATACTATTATTGAATCAATGAATGCTTATTTCTTTGAGGATATATTTCCTTGTAAAGAAATAAAAGAGAAAAATCCTTTTAAAAGAAATTATGATATTGTTAATAGCAATATACAAGAGGATGTTAACCAAAAGGTTATAGTTAATGAAAATCATGAAGAACTTAGACGTAGCAAGAGAGCTAGAATGTCTAAGTCTATTGGTCCCCGAATTTTTAACTTACATAGTGGAGAATGAGCCACAAAGCTTTAAGGAAACAATGTGTTCTCAAGAAGCTCCTTTGTGGAAAGAAGCTATAAATAGTGAAATTGAATCCATCATGCACAACCATGCCCCTAGTTGATGGTATTTTATGGAAATCATTGCTAGCCAATCTAGGCTTCAAACTTGAGTTCAGTAGATGAGCCATGTGCACTAGCCTTAACTTGTCAGATCATAATTATCCATTTAAGAACATGTTTTTGAGTTTAACAAGTCGAGCAAAGTTTATTCAAGTTTAGCTTGATTGCTTAATGACGTCGAAGGTGTTTATTGAATACAATTTTTTCCTGAATGGGATTGGTATTTCATTTAAAAAATTATTGCAATTTAGTACAATATTACAGAAGGGCATACATTTCAGATAGAGGTTTTATGTTGATCATAATTGTTGTGTTCTTTCTAAAGGTTGAGTGAATTATTTTAGTATACTGAACCAACTTAATCTGGTAGAGTTGTTACGTAGTAGAGCCTGATCTGTCCATGAACTGGTTCTCTGGTTCTCGAGAAATAGTCAGATGAACTTTTTAAATTTCTGAAATCTTTTTATCCTTGGGATAGATAACTGTGCTTGTTTGGTTTCTTCCAACTTATCCGGGAAATAACAATTAATAATCTGCCAAGGAAGGTTGCTTTTATTGTAATGATCTATTAATTAGTCTGTCGGTTTCATAGATGTTTGTTTACTGAAGATTTATCATAGATGTTTGTTAACTGAAGAATTATCAAATTTGATGCTCACTTCTACAAGTGCTCTTAGTTTTGGGGTTCCTAGTCTTCTATTTTGATCTCAAATATGTGATGCATTTGTCGGAAAGGTCAATTAATCTGCTAGGTCTTCCTTTCCTTCATCTCTTTTTGGTTTCGGTATGTCATTGACATGCTTTCATGTCCTGTTATTCCGGATCAGATACTAAACAAAAGGGTTTACATTGGGCTTAGTCAAATGCATGCTAGCATGCTACTACAACTAGCAGCCAACTTCAACGGTCCATTAGTCCCTCTTAAGGGATGGTCTTGGCTTTCACTTAGGTATTTTAAACGGGCGTTGGGTGAAGATCTTATGTTTTGAAAGTAGCCCAAGTAAGGCAGCAAGAGGAAGAAGATGCTCGGACATTAAGTTAGTTGCTTTCACTAGCAACATTTGTCTAGTTGCTTTCACTAGCAACCTTTGTCCTTGCCCCTATGTACTTGTAGGCTAAAATGGGGTAATCGGCTTGATGAAAATAGTGTATGCCATTCTGTTGATGCTTATGGAGGCAATTGGCCTAGCAATATCTTTGATATGAAGGATTTTCATGACGCAACGGATCAATGAAAGCAAATATGATAAATAAAAATAGTATCGTATTCTTTAAAACACTCGAGTCCACGAGAAGAGATTAAGAGACTCTTTATAAACCTGATTTTATTAAAGTGAAGAAATCAATCTAAACTATTAGAATATCATCACATAGCTTAAGCAAACTCTAAAAATAGAAAATCCTAAACCAACGTGGAATAGAAGAAAATAAATAGAAATTTTCTAAAACAAAATTCTAAACCAAATAAGAATGAGAGAAGTAAATAGAAACTTCCTAAAGCATAATCATAAAACAAATAAGAATGAGAAAAGTAAATGGAAACTTCCTAAAAGATATTTCTAACAAAGTTAGAAAAATATAATATTAAAGCCCTTCTCAGTCACTAGAAAAGGGCTTGGAGGGGGTTATTTGCACTCTTTGAAAAGTATAGGGGGTTTAGAAACCATGAGGGGAGTTTTCCGCACACTTTTAAAACCATAGGGGTGTTTAGTGTCATTTATCAAAATTTCTTTAAATTATGGTGTCCACTTTTTTTTTTTTTAAAGGCATCATAGATTTTTAGGCCTTCAAATTGAAAATTTATAGGGTTTTTTGCAGTACGGAAGGTACTTTATTATTATTATTATTTTCCCTTATGATGAGTTAAAGACAATATACTTAAAAAGAAAAATCAAACTTGAGAATACACTTATGTGTAACCCCTTACTGTACGCCTAAAAATTACTCATTCCGTCCACAAAATAAATTTTGGATAGTGACTAAAATTTTAATTCTTCGCCCTAATGTACAACCCGGTACAGTTTTATTAATAGACCAATTATTTTGTATAATCTTAGTGTAAAAACATTCAACTATATCCCCAGTAAAATTATAAAAAATCTCTCCATAAAATTATGCCCACACTGAAGTTATGAAATTTTCTTTTATAACAATATGTCCCTCTAAATAGTACCATTTTAAAATAATTGAACCGATTTGATATTTTACGATGTAAATAATTATTTTATTAAAGCAAATATTGAGTTTTCCTGTTCATTTTATTTTTTTATAATCTAATATTTAAGGTGAAACTTAAATTATGGATGCAATTTTTTATTATTTTTATCTTTTGAAAAAAAATCAATTAATATGGAATTTTGTTAATTGCGATAGGTTAAAAAGAAAAGAAGAAAAATCATAGTGCCTCCCTCTAAAATAAATATTATCTTCATCTCCCCACTCAAATAATTTTTTGGATTTGTCAGTGTACAAAATGTTAGATTTGACTAAATTATTGTTTTCATGCATGTCCAAATTGATTATGAGTTTACTACATGAGTTACATGCTAATAAATTTAACTTTTTTATAAATTTTGTTCCATTTACTAGTAATCAAAAGGCTAAACCAGACTTTTATTTATTTATTATTTTTCTCCGATGTTGAATAATATTTCGGACTAGACATCCATTAGTTTTTTTTGAAAAGATAGACTCCCATTAGTTACCTAAAATAAACATAAAAAAAAAATGGAAAAAAAAAACCCCAAAAAAATGAAAAAAAAAACAAACAAACAAACTCCCTTGAACTAAAAAGATAACTGATAGTTTTCAAAGAAAGGAAACTTTATGCAAACTTGTTTGACATATCAATAGTATCACTACATGACACTATATAGACACACACTTAAAGTTGCCACGTTGATATATAAGATATTTTTCTTCTTTTGGTTACTTAAAAAAAAATTAATATTTCTATATTAAATACGTCTGAAAAGCTACCCACATACCACAGTTTTATACATAATGAAGGTTAGATTTAACACTTCGGATAGTTAGAACTTAGAAGACATCCCAGTCACATTAGTATTAAGACTAACCCTCCCTCTATTAGAATTTCCCAAAATACCCATAGACTAGTTTGCCACGGTAAAAAAGGAAACTAAAGATCTTTAAGGAAATATAATACCACAACTTAAACAAAGAAACTATAGATTAAGAAACAAACATATATATAGAAATATAAAATAAGAGTATCAGTACAACTAGAGTTCAAAAAAGGAAATATTGATTTTGTTAGGGGTTGCTTGCTTACCAAGAGTCCCGAAATTTATATATATCAATTCCAACTTTCTTTTTCTTGTTCTTCAGTTCATCACTGTGAAATTTTCAGAGATACATTTATATATACATATATAATGCTGGTTTTCGATCCAATACAACCTCCTGCGGGTTTTCAATTTGCTCCAACCTCAGAAGATTTGGTGGCCTGCTACTTGAGAAGAAAGGTGAAGGGAGAAACACTGCCTTGCGAGGGGGTGGTGATTGAGCGAGACATATACAGTGAAGCACCGTGGAAAGTATTCAATGACCAAGACCCATGGAACACCTGCAAGATCAAGCCCAACAAATATGAACATATCATTTACGTGTTCACCCAGTTAAAGAAAATTGGCGCCAAAAGGAGAGTTATTCGAAGAGCCGGTGATTGCGGGACATGGGATGGCCGAACTAGGGTTGAGAAAATCTTTAATGAGCAGAATGAGCATATTGGATTCCAGAAGCTGTTGAATTTCGAGGCTGATGCAAAGAACGACGAAGGTTTGATGCGTGCGAGGGGTCACTGGATAATGTATGAGTATTCTCTTGGTGGTGTGAGTTTGGAAGGAATTGAAGATGATCATGACTATGTTGTGTGCAAGATCAAGAGAGATGACTCTAAACCTCTAAAGACAGCAACAAAGCGTGATCGTGATGGTGATGATGTTGTTTCGGAGTTGAGCCATGCAAGAGACAATGATCATATAAATTACCCAATTCATAAGAAGATGAAATATGATCATGAGGCCTCTACTTCACAGAGCTCCTGTGCCTCATTGCAGATAGATTTGATTCCAGAGCATCTCGATTCAGAAACTGTGTTCTTTATGAACAACATTGATTTTGAAACGGAGCAAATAGTCGAAGCTTATTCAAATTACCTTTGGTCCGATGACTTTACGAACGACATTGATTTCGAAACAGAGCAAGTCAGAGCTTATTCTGAAAACCTTCTGTCCGATGAGCCTTGGGTTAATACTAACATATAGATTCAGTACATTATCATTGTTTTCTATCTTATGCAACAAATCAATTGTAGTTACTGTGGACTGTTGAATTGTTTCAGCAATGGCTATTATTAACCATGCTATGGAATTAATTAATTATACTGTCACTTTTGTTCCTTCCATTAATTACTGCTATTAGTTGAATATTTTAGGCTTTTAGCTTATGTAAGGAAATAGATCCTCTACTTTCTATATTCTGGTTCAAGGTGGTCATATGCATATATATATATATATATATATATATATATATATATATATATATTATATACACATTAATATATGTGTGAGTTCTCCATTTAATCACATAATTCCAAAAGGTTTATAACTAGAATGTAATCAAGTGAATGATGCAGATGTTATAAAGTCCATTTCAATCAGGTCCGTGTTTCACTATCTTCAAATTCGAATAAGAGAATATACACATTATTAATAAATGTATTAGACATGACCTAAAACATGTATCTTTATAAGGTGTTATAGCATAATGTCGTTTGCTTTGACTATGCTATTCCTAAACATAAATGGTTCCTATTAATGGCTAACAATTCATTACAAGATCCTTAAATTTATTTTCCTTTGATTTTCGGTGCAAGAATCTATGTTGATCAAGCTCTAGCAACAAGTCCCGAGTCCCAGAAATTGTTTACTCCTGCCCTCTTCATACAGAAGGCGCACACCCCCTTTGAGGCAAGACTACATTTATGTAAACGAATGTTTTACCATTTGAAAGGAAGTGGGAGAAATTTTTACCTTAAATAGCGAAACGCCAAAACCACCAAGGTGCCGTCCCATGTAGGTCAGCACGGTTCAGTAGCAGCCTCATTTTCAAGAGAAACTGGACGAAACCATACAATCTAGCACATTGGCAGCCTTACTTTTGCCCATGCCAGCATGACAGAAGTGTCAAACTAAGTAAATAAACCCTGCCTCATAAAGGAGAGAAAAAAGTATGAATTAGATGGAAGTTTGTTTACAGTTATAAGCATGACGAGAGAGAAAAAGTAGTTACAGAATCATCCACTATAATTTATGCCCTTAGGAAGAATAGACCTTGTTGCCAAGGTTCAGCAGACACATGTTGTCCACAAATTCGGTCTAGAAATTTTCTTTTACTTATTACACTAATCAGGAAAGTAACTAGAATTTTCCTTCATGTTGAATGATATCTGGGAGTAGTTTGGGAGTTTCACGAGTATACCAACAAATATAAGTCCAGTTTTTCATTACAAAAATCGTCATAATTCAAAATTTCCAACAACAATAAGGGTATGGAAAACTGTACCAACAGGAGCCAACAATACTTTCAATGCCAGCATATCAGTTCCACATAAATATAGATTAAAACTCCCCCCATCTCCTCCCCTATTTCAACACCAGATCGATGCAACAAATATTCAAATTTTGGGAAGGAATAACTTGGTGGACAAGGATTAGGAAATTCCTTTTCCACTAGTTGTTTCATGTAGCCACAAAAATTTACGTTCTTGGCTCACCTTTGACATTGTGTACATAGCAAACGTTGAGTAGAAGTTAATATGAAACAGATGATCAATTTCGGTAATCTTGCACATATCTATCTTTCCCTGAAGGCTAACTGCCAACAACATTAGCTGAATTTAGCAAGGATCATCTATTGTCTCATCTGATTCATACTCCGAAAATAGGTTACATTCCCACTCTCCTTCAGTTTTAAATCCAGTCACTGAGTTCATAACTATAAACACTCCTTGGTTGATCCTCCTCATCAACAACATCTGTTTTTTCCTTGTACAAGCCCCTGCTCCTATCCAGCAAACCTTCCATCATCATACTTGCAAACTTTTTCCTGTTGTCAGTAAGGCGGGTGTTTCTGGATTAGTTGATGAGAGTTTTAGGCTTCCCTAGGAACAACAGTTTGGGTGTTACACTACTTAGAAATATAAAATATGCCAGGATGGTGTTCAAACGCCTTCGTAAACTTCCGAGGCAAGGCCAGTGATATCCGGAGATCGCTCACATTATTGCTTTTAGATTTCTTTGTTTTTGATGAGGTGGAGAAGCTCATGAAAAACACAAACAATCCTCTTGTCCAATAAATCAGTACAGGGAAATAAACGACAGAAATCTGAATAAGGAGAAGTATAACAGAACTTCTGCAACTCTTCTAACCACTCCATAGTTAGAAGAAAATAACTCTGGATGACGGAAAATCAATAGGGTAATCGTTGGTAAAGGAAGACAAACATTACTCAATCTAATAGAAATATTTTGCCGTTGATTTGATTATCTGTGCTACTGAACCAAACAAGATTAAGACTAAATTAGAGAGAAAGCTGTAAACTTTAAGACATTAGGATAAAATAGAAAGCCACCGAATAGAATCAGGCAAGATTCTTTCGTTGACATCAGTACATATTACCGAAGGGTGTATTAGGAACATAAAAGGAAACACCTTTCAAGAGATTGGTTCCTGAACCCAAGGAAACAAGGTAGATTTCAATAAAGGGAGAGACCCAATTGATTTTGGAGTAAAACCATTGCTCTCTTTTCCTATTTTCCAATTGAGACACATCCATGGAGCCAAGAAGAGCATCCTGCCCTACTCCACAACTACCAAATCATTTTAAGTGATGTTCAACATACCCCTGTTACATGACGGGAATTGTTTTAGAAGTAAGATACCACTTCAATGACTCCAACGTAAGATCGGGAAAGTCAAGATGGCAACAGCAACAGCAGGAGATCTTTAAACATGAAATAAAGCTATGATTCATTCAAGAGGGTTTCTAGAAATGAGTATGAAGCTTTGGTTTCGAAAGATCACAAGTTGGATGCATGCATATAACTTTTCATCCTCACTACTTTTCATGCCAAAAAGAATATAGGGAGAAAAAAATCAATGAATGATCCAGTCCCATGAGATCACAACTCTAATGTACGAGCAATAAAACAAATTTATACAATTTTGGCAAACGAGAAGAGCCCGTCCATCAAAGAACGAAAAATCAAACCACTAAAAATACCAATACCCACCTATTAATGCAGGATTGGAAAAAATGGTTTGAATACTAAACAGTTGACATCATTCACAAATAGACTTTGTTCCTTATCATGCAGAAAATACAGGCTTTTACCATTGCACTTGTTTTGTAGAAAGAACATTAACATGTAGATAAAAGCAACAAACCTGAAAGCAAAATCATAATATAATTCAATAATACAGACCGTAGAACTAGTATCCCTCAAGTCTCTCAGCAAATCTGGACTACGGGATCCTTTCGAAGACAAACATTCATTTGATTATCTACAAACGCATTAACGAGGGGGTGTAAAGTCAAAAGCTACAATTAGAGAGAAAGCTCTAAACATAAGAACATTAGGGTAACAAAGTAGGGAACTTCAGAGAATCACAAAAGATTCTTTTGTTGACATCAGTGCCATTGTCGTCAACAAATTCAAAACATATTACCGAAGGGCGTATTAGAAACATAAAAGCAAGCACCTTTCAAGAGATTGGGTCCTCAACTAGAGGGAATGAGGTCGATTTCAGTAAAAGGAGAGACCCAATTGTTTTTTGGCGTAAAACCACGTTCCTACATGATTGTGAACAACACAACAGTACTGTCGGTCTAAACAGAGACATAGACAAACACATAGATACAGAGATATACAGATACATAAGAACATTAAAATGAGTAAAAAAAATGCCTAAATAAAACCCACATGTTAAAGATATTAAATTAAAGAAGAAATATGCAGGTACCATACATATACTAAGAACATAAAAAAGAACAGCTCAACTAGAACCGCCTATGGCATTCCAGTATCATTTAGGACATCACGACTAGCAAGAACCATATACAAAAGACCCATTCAAGCAAATAAACAAACACCTTGCGATCCACATTAGCAAATTAACTAGTATCATTCAAAATTGACCCATTTCAACAACCAAATCCACAATTGCTAAAATTCACATAATGCAAAAAACAAACGTAACAACAAGGTACAAGTTTTTCACCTTGGAGGGTAAATTAAAAGAGAGAAGACAAAACAACTTATTATTGAGTTTTTTTGTTTCTAGAAATAGAATATAATCTTAGTGCATTACTATAAATCTTGATTTTGTACCTTTGAAGTTGCGAAGTTGGGCTTGTTGGAGTAGTTTCTGGTCATGGTGGAGGCCGCCGATCACCGCCGTCGCCGGAGACGGGGAGAAATGGTGAAACAGTAGAGGGTTTGTTTGGAAATTGCTTCGGCAGGAAGAGCTTTTCAGAAAACACGGGTAATTTACGGGACCTCCGGAGGTTTGCCAAAAAGCAAGGCTATTTGAAAATTGTCAGTTAACTTCTATGTGGTTTGCAACAGTTTGTACATACTTCTCCAGTAGTTAAATTCTCTAACGAAAACAAAATGAAAGGTTGGAAATACCCCCAAACATATTTTTTATATTTTAAACTTAATTTTTTTATATTTTATTATAATTGGCAGTTCGAAAACAAAATTTCGGCATTAATTTTTTATTTTGGCATAAATAGAAAAATAATCATTATATTAAAATGATTTATATATATATAGTTTTTACTATAAATGAATTCTTTTCTAATTTATGCTGAAATAAAATTTTAAAATTGAAATAAAATATTTTTTTGAACTATCAATTAAGGTATATTATTTTCTCACTTTTAACATTATTATCTAGTTATATAAATAAAAAGTATTTTTTTTAACTACCGATTATAATAAAATGTAAAAACATTTAAGTCCAAAATATAGAAAAATATTTCGAACCACCAATTAGATTATTTTTTTTGTTTTTAAAATATTTTTATATAATGATTATTTCTCTATTTATGCCAAAATAAAAACTTAATACCGAAATATATATTTTTGAACTATCAATTATAGTAAAAGTTATAAAAAATTAAGTTTGAAATATAAAAACATATGTTGGGGGAGTATTTTCGTACTTTCACTTCAATTTCGTTAGGCAATTTAACGACAGGGGAGGTATGTGCAAACGGTTGCAAACCACAAGAGAGATAACTAACAATTTTCAAACAATAGAGGAGGTCATTGGCTTTTTGACAAACCTCGGGAGGTCCTGTAAATTACCCCAGAAAACAGATGGTTCTTATTAGGCCAAATAGTTCATAACATGATCCCAACTCCAAAGTGAGCACATACTCATTCAGGCTAGGACTAATGTGACTGCATGTCTTTTAATAGTATAGAACACTCAAGATTTTTTATTTATTTTTAATCTAAGGTGTTGTTTGATAAAATTGAAAATTAAGAATTTAAAATTTTAAGATCTTATGTTTTCAAAATAAATAAATAAATAATAAAATCTTAATTTTAAGTACGAAAGGTTTTAATTGATGCTTAAAATTTTATTTTATTTTATATTTTGGTAGGCTTTTATTATTCAGACTTCAGTATTAAGTAATCACATTGTCATTTAAAATTTTATTTTATTTTAAGTAGCAATTAATATTGTTTTCAGTGATGTTCAATTTTTTCATCAAATGCATTTAATTGAATAAGTGTTGAATCCGTTTAGATTTAAATAATGATATTAAACAACACCTGAAATCTATCTCATTTTTCTCTCACTTATCCATTAGGATAGAAAATTGCAACAACAAAATAACAAATTAATTTTTTAATAATAATAATGAAATTAATCTTTTTAGCCAAAATATTTGATTATCTCACCTCTCTATTACTTGGGCATTAGTCTTATATATCTAAGATTCAACACTTATTTGATGAAGTGCATTTGATTGAACATCACTTAAAATATTAAATGCCACTTAAAATAGAACAAAATATTAAGTATCAGAGCCATCACTTATCACTGAAATCTGAAAACTGAAAAATATATATATATTTTTAAGCACTATTTAAAACTTTCGGTACTTAATAATTTAATTAAATTTTTTTTTCAGTACTTAATTTTCAATTTTATAAAATAGCAACAACTTAGGCATTAGTCTTAACCCATCATTAATAACATCAACATTCAATGGTTTTGTTAATCTAACGACATTTTTTTTCCATTGCTGTCAATTGATCAACACTTAATTTCCATTTGGTTTTCATAAATTTGGCACACATATGCTAGCATTGGTAAGTGAAGGTTACAATTGTTCACCATACTAGTACATCAAGTACAATTGGTGCAACAAAACTGTTAAGGTTTTTACACCCACCCAAGATCACTTGTTAGGATTTGTTAAC
This sequence comes from Cornus suecica, assembly GCA_963922005.1. NCBI lineage: Eukaryota > Viridiplantae > Streptophyta > Magnoliopsida > Cornales > Cornaceae > Cornus > Cornus suecica. The sequence continues at coordinate 17,138,124 of OY998241.1, forward strand.
CCTATTAATAAAGCCACGAACACTTGCATATCAGAAATCATACAAACACACACCAAACACAATTGACACAAAGATATATACGTGGTTCGGTCAAATCAACTTACGTCCACGGAGAGTACCATTTTAATAATTAGTTAGGCTAACGGTTGTTTGGCACAAGGGGTGTGAGTGAGAATATTGAACTTTGAGGAGGTGTGACTGAGAATACGGCAAACCTCAGGGGATGTTTGTAGGAATAACCCTAGATAGTATATAGTTAGGCGTTAATTAACTAAATCCGTGCCTGAATATCGATGTATTTATTTTAAAAAGCCAAAGGCGTGTAATATCCAATTGATCAAGAACTGATTACTGCTTCATTAAGTAGAGTCTAGGGTCGTTAAAAAAAAAAAAAAAAAAGTAGAGTCTAGGGTTTCGTTTCTTAGGGCCTGTTTGGTAGCAGTGTTTTTGTGTCTGTTTATGTGTTTTGTGTTTATAAATTTGTTTGGTTAGTGTTTTTGGGATATGTGTGTTAAAAAATACTTTTTCACTTAGGCAAATTTTAGGCATATTCTAATAAACATGAATTTGGTATTTATTGGGGTGTTTTTCACTTACACTTTCTTCACTTTATAATATATTTTATTATTTTATTATTTATTAATTTATATATTAATTTATAAATATATTCTATTTATTTATTTATTTTTTCATTATTTAATTCATTTTATTTATAAATTATTTATTCATTTTTAATTATTTAAAAATATATTTTATTAATTTAATATTAATTTATTATTATTATACTCATTTTTTATTATTATTATGAAGTATTTATTTGTTATTATATTTATTTATTATTTATTATTATATTTATTTATTATTATTATTTATTTCATTTTTATTTATTTATTATTTTTATTATATGTTTTATGTAATTTATTATTTATTTTATTAATTTATTATTATTATTTAGTCCATTTTTTATTATTATATTTATTTATTATTATTGTATTCATTTTTTATTATTATTATATTATATTATATTTATTGTTTATATTATTAAATTATTATTTATTAATTTATAAATATATTATATTTATATATTTATTATTATTTCATTATTTAATTCATTTTATTTATAAATTATTTATTCATTTTTAATTATTTAAAAATATATTTTATTAATTTAATATTAATTTATTATTATTATACTCATTTTTTATTATTATTATGAAATATTTATTTGTGATTATATTTACTTATTATTTTTTATTATTATTTATTTCATTTTGTTTATTATTTATTATTTTTATTATATTTTTAAATATATTTTATGTAATTTATTATTTAATCCATTTTTTATTATTATATTTATTTTTTATTATTATTATATTATATTTATTATTTATTTTATTAATTTTTAATTTTTTAATTTCAACCTAAAAAACATTCCTACCAAATATACTTATATTTTTAGATGAATAAACAAATAATATTTTTTCATTTATTTCAATACAAACACAAACATTACTACTTCGTTAAGTAGAGTCTAGGGTTTCGTTTCTTAAAAACATTTCTGATTTGTTCCAATCCACAACAAAAATTGGCGTCAAATGGCCGATCGCATACCTGATGATCTGTTGATCAAGATCCTCGCTAGACTACCGGTGGAAACCCTAATCCAATGCACACAAGTCTGCAAATCATGGTACTCTCTCATCACAGACCCTAGTTTCGTCAAAACACACCTCAATCACACCATCGACACCAACAAGAACCACAATCTTTATCTGATTGATTCCACTCAGTTCTCTCAATTTGGAAAAAAGCTTCCAAAACGAGTATATTCAAGTAGTCGGTACCTGCAATGGCCTCATTTGCCTTTCGGATAATGTAGACGTTCATGACATTGAGTTGTTTTATCTATGGAATCCATGAATTCGGAAAATAATTGAACTTCCTGAATTGAGTGTTAAACCAGATGATCTAGCTATTCATATCATTGGATTCGGGTACGATTTGCTCTCTGACGACTATAAGGTTGTGAGGATTTCGTACCACGGGAGGCGAGACTGTCTTATATTTGAACCTCCTGGGGAGGATGATGTTTTGAGTCTGAGAGGAGGAGCATGGCGGAACATCACCAATTCGGGTTTTCCATATGCCATTCGGAACGGGAACCACAGGCTGCACATTGGTTTGCAGACGATCATAGGGGCAGCGAGGCTGCACCATTGGTGGTGTCGTTTGATATGGGTTCCGAGGTGTTTAGTCAGATCACGTTGCCCACTAGCATTACCCACGAGTATGGGAATGGAAATTTTAGTGTTGCTAAGTTTCGCTCATTATGGATCTGAGGGGCGAGAGTGATTTGAGAGTATGGGTGATGAAGGAGTATGGGATATCAGAGTCTTGGACCCAGCAATTCAAGATTCAAATGAGTGGAGGATTATTTGAGGGTATAGCTGGCTTTACAAGGGAAGGCCAAGTTCTGGTTGGGACAAAGCACGGGTATTTGGTAGCTTTTGATAATAAACTGTTTTTGGGCAATATATTACTCATTCGTTATACTCTTGAACTCTTATGGTTAACATATATGTTATCCATTATTGCTGATCTTTTGATAATGGATCGAGTACAAACACACTCTCTCTCTATATAAGTATATGTATATACATGTATATATGAGTGTTTAATTTGTGTTATGTACTAACAATTGGGAGGAAATTCGGATACCCTTTTTCTTTAATTTTCTTCTGTGGGAACATTGATGCTTTTTGGAGTTGTATTCGTTGCTTGCCTTTTTAAGTACTAGATTGCAATACGTGATGATTTTTATTTTTATTTTTTTCAAAGGGAGATACGTGGTGATTGTTGATAATTATGGGCTCTATTGATTTGAACATGTTACTAGTTTTAGAATAGGAAATTACTTAATGAGCATAGTAGTTTGAAACCATCATCTTTAACGGAAAGAACCCTAGGGGCAAGTTATTACTTGGTTTTGATAATAAGTTTTTATCCATTACCAAGATGTTGTGCAAAGTGAACTGTATATACTCTTTGTTAAGGTTGAAAGGAAGAACCATAGAAGGGGACTATTTGAATTGTTTATAGAGTTCTGTATCAATTTGCATTGGAGTGTGTTAGGAATGGCATTTTGGAGATGAGATTTTCGCTTTAGTGGGTGAGAAGGATTGGGAGTTGTGGAAATAGATAAATAATTAGTATTTCCCCTGTAATAGTGGTTTGTATCATATTATACTATCATTGAAAATGCAATGCTTATACGTCACGACTACAACAATACATGTTGGTGAACATGGGTATTGGTTTAGGATTTAGAAAATGTATAGGGAAACTCGTCCAATTTTTGTATGGGGTACGATCCACAATTTCTACTATGAATCAATTACTTAGAAGTAGCTTATTTAGATTGAGTTGCTGGATGTAATGGCAACATTTTGATGTCACTAATTGGTGACATTTTGTAGGAAATCCTATCTAGTTTTCTTTTTGGCACAGATAATGATAGTTTGGTTGGGCTTGTTTTGCTTCCTCGTAAATCGTCGAACTTGAGCTTCATAAATGAGCCATGTTCACTTGCCTTAACTCAGGTGCCCATCATTATCCGTTTATGAATATGTTTTTGAGAAAATATTGGATGCGAAGACTGACTAGAATACTTACTTCCAAGTTAGATCCTTACGAGAGTGATCTCCACACCAAAGCAGAAACTAGTAGTCCTAGAAATGCCTGACTTGTCTTTCCCTATAATTGAATGGACCTTTTGCCATGATAATTTGTTTCAACATGATAACTCCCACTATTTGAGCAATTCCTAGCAATTATAGGCCAATGGTATCTCCTTTCAAATTTTGACAATTAACGTCACCAAAAGAATACTGGCAACTAATAGATAAAGAGTTGAAATTAAAAATGTTATTAGCATATATTGTGTATGCATATTTTCATATTCGTTTAAAGCTATATTACATGAACTCATTCAAAGTAAGTGAAGTATCCGTGCGTTGGACATGTTACTCGGACATGATTATGGGATATGTGTCTGACACTTTTGGTGGGACATGTACCTAACTTTATATCTTAGTAATTTCTCTTTGCCATACTATTTCAAACGCGTAAAATATTCATGTTGAACACTATATTACGGAGAAGCAATATTGTACTCATAAGAATGAAATATAAACATGAAATAAAACAAATATTTAGCCTTATCCATGTGTCCTTCTATATGATATTTGACATGTCCGAAACCTGGATACATAACCTTGTCAGACACACATATCCTAGTCCATGTAACATAAGTTTAGAGCATCTTCGAAACTTAAAAGCGTGAGAATATCAAAATGAGGTGGTAGGTACAGAGGAGGAAAATAAAGAACACACGGATATCCTCCCATAGCTGGTGGCTGGTACTTATCTAGATTGGTGATTAGAACAATCCAGAAGAACTCCTCCCTTAGATAGTGTAGTTTGAAGCTGGTGGTTAAATTATATGACGGAGGTGGTGGCAGCAATGGTGATGGTAGTTTGAATTTAAGTGGAACTGGTGGTGACAATGCTATTTAACGGAGGCTTATTTTACAGAACATCACTTCCACATCCTTGTTGACAGAGAACTGGTGAACCTCGGTAACATTTGATACCTGGCGACACAATTGCCTTGAGTAGGCCGATAAATTCACTTTCAGGACACTTGCAATCGACAGAGGCTTATTTTGCAATTTTGATGCGCCGAAGAGATGTTGGGACTGTGAGAGACCACAGTGGAGTTGCGTAATTAACACATGCTACCTTCCCGTCACAAGGTGCTTTTATTCACCACTGGATACTGCTTCTATTAGCTCACTGCTGACTACAAGGTTGTCAGGTGATTGTATCTCAATGGATCCAAAAGTATGGAACTTGGCATTTTCAGACTGAGCAGAGACACATGGCGGAACATCGCCAGTTTGGGTTTTCCATAGGCCATGGACGAGCGGGCTAATCTCCTCGGGGCTGCACATTGGGTTGCTTATGATCATAGGAGGATAGGAGGAGCAAGTTTATCTGCTTGCTCATGTCGTTCCATACGGTTTATGAGATATTTGGTGAGATCCTGGTGCCTACTAGCTTTTTCTGTGAGTATGCGGAGGGAATTGTTAGTGTTGCTAAGTTTCAAAAATCACTCTCACTTGTTGGTATGTGTGAGAAAAATTATTGCATATGGGTGATGTAGTACAGCATACACAGTGTTCAAGTAAAGAGCTCAAAATTGATGCGAGTGAAGGATTACTCTCTTCTATAGCTGGCTTTACAAGGTAGCTTTTACTCGTGAAGCGGAACAAGTAACAAAGACCTAGATTCATGTCATAGGGTCCTGCTATTACTCCCTTTTACATGTATATTTGCTATTTCTATTACCAAGTTCTGAGTTGCTAAATGTGAATGTAAAAGCTCCTCATAACATTTAAGTATTCTGTATGTCACCACTGGCTTATTAGGCTGCATCAACTTTGTTTTTTTTGTCAATTACATTTACACATTTACATTTTGAGGAATTATATTTATTTTTTGATCCGAAAAATATTTTTTTCAGGGCTGTCATCAGGGTAGGACACTAAAATCAGGAAGCAGAGGAGGTGGGCTGTGATCTGTGTTGAAAATCAAGATAGTTAGCTCTTCCCCTGTTGTTTGTTACTTCTACTTTGCATATAATACAGAAATTGTATATTGATGTAGTTTAAAACTTTCTAACAAGTTTTTGTGAGCAGATTAATTAGTTGAAGTTCTATTTTGGGGTTCCATTGTTATGGAGGAAATTGGTAATATAAACCCAGAATGAAACAAACTCGAATTGGTATTAATTTTTTTGTTAAGGCTATGTTTGGTTGCACCGTTTCGAGATTACATTGGAATTAGACTTTATTTGTATTTGAATTCGACCAATGCAATTCAAAATTTATTATTTGGACAGATTATGCAATATAATTGTAATTGAATTCCGATCCAAGTGAATTTTGAAGATTTTAAACAATATAGATTTATATACCTACATATGTATAACTAGGTATCTATAAGTATGAAGATATATGTGTATATATAGGTATGCATATGTGTGGGTGTATATATATATATGTATATATGTGCTGCATACATCATTGTAACAAGATAATATTTTTCAAACCACATCAGGTAACAACACAATTTCACTTCAAAAAAATTGAGAAATAAACAACTCACCATACCACAACTTCTTTTCTTCTCACAAAGTACAGCTTTGACTTTCATCATTTTCAGTTGGTGCACCCATGGTCACAACACTCATGCATAGAGCCACTTGTTTCGGTATCACAGATGTGGGATTAGAGGATAAGTGATGAATCCATGGTTGAAGAGGATTATTTGATTTTGTGGCTCATTGTATTTTTACTCCTAACATTTCAAGCATGAGAGTTTGATTCAACTTCTGTTGAGGTAACAGCTTAACGGACTTGGATAATATCGTTTTTTAAAATGAGTATTGAAAGTATATGGGTATTGGATAACAATATAAACACCTTCCAAAAGAGTTATAAATCGGGCAATACAATAAAGTATCAAAAGATACAACAAACCATAAGTGTAACAGGCTTCGGGGCTGGAGGTTACCGGTAATTCAATCTTCCAGTTCACATAGAAACTCAATGCTGTTAAAAGGGGCTATGGAAGGATGAAACAGGTTTGGATTCATATTTGATCCTTGGACACAGTTAACCTGAGTCTCTTTCAAGATCCTCTTGTTTGCCAACAAAACATCTTTTTTTATTCTTTTTGGTGCAACTTAAAACTTGAACCTGTAATATTATTAATTGACTTCAACAAAACATGAGACGATATACCCTAAGACATTACTTCCTTCGACACGCAATGAGAAAAGAGATAGATCAGAAACACCTACAAACAAATGACTTTCTTCAAGGCCTGATTGAATTCCCAAGAATGATTGTTTTGATCTTTTTGAGCCTTACTAGGGCATCTGTCATGCTAATCCTCTCTCCAGGCAAATCTGATGTGCATTCCAGAGCCAATTCCAAGACAAATGACAAACATTCTTTTTTGGCACTAAAGTTATATTCCTCCTGCCTCACTAAATTAGCATCCACAACATCCATCACTCCACTTGGAAAAGACTCGGACACCCAATTCTTCAAACTCAATTCTCCCGCAAATTGATCATCTGTCGGTTTCTTTCTTGTGAATGTTTCCATCAGTAGGATTCCATAGCTATATACATCACTCGCCACAGACACTGTTCCGCTTGATCCGTACTCTGCAACATCACTCTTCATGGTCAACTCAACAAAGAAATAGTACACTATGTAAAGAAAAATAGTTCAGAATTTGCAACAGAAAACAAGAACTACTAAATTCTTACCTTTTAAAACGAAAAATGAATGTATATTCTTCGTTTTCATAAGGATCATATATTATTATATATGTTTATGGCAAGATAGCATATTCTATATTTGTTTTAACAATTGTGCTTTATGTTACAAAAATATGAACGGATGAGAGTCAACAGTACTGGCAAAATTACAACCAGGTAAGTTTCTAGGAAAGATTTGATGGGTGACAACAGTTTCACTGAAAATCTAATTTCCTAACTACAGTTTTCTTGGACATTGTATTTTTGAACAGTATCGCAAAATACATATATAGCACAAGAAAAAAGGATATAACATGGTTTGGCTTTGCATACGTCCACGGGTAAAGACAGAGCATAGTATATCACTATGGAGATAAGAAATAAAGGGCAGACAAATATTGGCTCTTACCCAAATCCCGAATACACACAATAACCCAAGAGAGACTCGTGAATCTCTCAATCTCTGAATGTTCAGATAAGCTCACACACCTCTACACTTTAGTGTTTGCTCCGGGTACATTTCTCTTTGAAACAAGAGTATCCTATTTATAGGCCTTCAAATTCAGATTCAGATTGTGTAGCTATGATTAATTTACACAAGAAAGCAAAAATTGTATGCTGCTAGAATTTTGAACAATCAATTTATTTAGAGCCAACATTGTAGGTGAGACTATATAGCATATAGTTAATGAAAGGAATTAAGCTTACCTGGAGCCATATACCCAATGGTGCCCAAGGTCTTTGTGTGTGTGATTGACTTGTTCTCTGCCAAGAGCTTTGCTATGCCGAAGTCAGCTACATGCGCCACCATATCTTCATCTAATAGGATGTTGCTCGGCTTCAGATCACAATGCACAACGGGGGTTGAATAACCATGATGCAGATACTCCAAAGCAGATGCCGCATCTATCATGATGGCTAATCTTGAGCCGAAATCCAAAAAGTAGTTGTGAGAGTAAAGCCATTTCTCGAGGTTTCCATTTGGCATGTATTCAAGCACCAAGGCCTTGAAATCAAGATTTGAGCAACTGCTGATTATCTTGACTAGATTTCTGTGGCGAATGCTGCGGATTACTTCACACTCTGCATCAAAACTCTTGAATGCTCTTTGCAACTCTAAATCAAAAACCTTTATAGCAGCTATCATACCATCAGAGAATGTCCCTTTGTAAACTGTCCCAATGCTTCCCTTCCCAATCAAGTTGCCTTCACTAAGATGGTTTGTTGCACAAAGAATCTCATGATGTGAAATTCGTCTATGTGTTGTACTAATTGGCGGATCAACTTGAACCAGAATCTGATTATTCTTGTTTCGGGATCGTAGCCACCAAAGTACGAGAGCTACTCCAACTAACACTAATGCAACAACTGATGGTGCAATGAATTTGAGGACAATCTGAACTTGGTCAGATTTTTGAGGATTTTTACATGGTTTGACATGGAATTGAGGTGCTCCACACAGTGCATCATTTTGTGTGAAAGACTCGACGGTGAAGTTCACAAAAGGTCCTCCACTAGGGATTTCTCCTGATAGTCTATTGAAAGAAACATTCAGATATTTAAGATCCAAAAGTTTCTCCATTGACTTGGGGATCACACCAGAAAGCTCATTTTGAGAGAGGTCCAAGGATGTCAAGCTTATCAAATCAGAAAAGGACAACGGTATAGGGCCTTTGAATTTATTCTGAGACAGGTCTAGTGATTCCAAGCTCTGGAGTTGGCCAATGGTGCTAGGGATTTCACCCGTGAACTGATTTTTCGATAGATACAATTCTCTAATATGTTTCAAATTGCCAATTTCAGGAGGTAGAGGGCCAACTAGAACATTAGAGGACAAGTCTAGAGTGTCGACATCCTCAAGGTTCCACAAAACTGGTGGTATATTGGAAGTCAGTGCATTGCAGCCTAACTCGAGGTATCGTAGCGAAGTGAGTTGTCCTAAACAGCTTGGAATTGGCCCGGTAAGCTTATTTGTTTGCAAAGCTAAATCCATTAGGTTTGTGAAATTGCAAAAATTGTTGGGTATCAACCCCTGTATTAGATTCTGGTACATTCCCAATCGTTGAATGCTCCTTAGTTGTCCCAGTGTACGAGGAATTGATCCTGTCAAGTCATTATCTCCCAATTCCACTTGGATCAAGTTGCTCAAGTTACCAAGTCCGCTGGGAATCATGCCTCTGATGTGGCTAGAAGCTGCATAAAATCTCTCAAGAGAAATGGACAAATTTCCCACGGACTTGGGAAGAATGGCATTCCAGGGATTATCTGATATACTTAGAACCCTCAAAAGCTTGCAATTCGTCAACGAAGAAAGAAAACTTATTTCATTGCCAGAGTGATCGTTGGTCAAGTTATTCCAATCAAGGTTGAGAAGTTGGAGGTACTCTAAATTCCCAAAAGTGGGACAGATACTGCCGCTGAAAAAGTTTGATTGTATATCGATTCTACTAAGTTTTGAGGCATTTGAGATTGAACAAGGAATTGTTCCACTCAATTGGTTGCCACCAAGAAGAAGAAAGTCAAGATTTGGAAGTCCAAGGCCTGTATTTGCCGGCAGCTTCCCGGAAAGGTGATTAACTGCGAGGGAAAGGTGTTGTAATGTGGAGATGTTGAAAATAGAGTGTGGCAGATTCCCGGAAAGGTTGTTAAGGTCTCCAGATAACCAATTCAAATTCCACAGTTGCCCCAATTCCTCAGGAATCCTGCCATGTATACTGTTGATCCCAATGTCCAATGTCTCCAATGAGGACATATTACCAACTGAAGGTGGGATCTTACCTCGAATGTTATTTTTGCGGAGTGCCAACAATTTAAGTGATCTCAGGCCCCAAATTTCACTTTCCATGATTCCTGCATATGCATCAAAATATATTATACAAATTAGAAAACTAATTATAATAGAAGACTAGGAATTTTTATAAATTATAAACCTTATTATAGTAGAAGACTAGACAATTATTTTGTTTTATCATCTTGTGCCAAGATATTGATTTTACCAATCCGATTGTTCTTGTGATGTACATCAACATTCCTAAAAAAATTAATTTTAAATTATATATTAATGGTAATATTGTTAGAATTAATTAACTACGTAAATTAGAGATTAACCTGATTATAGTAGAAGACTAGGAATTTTTATTCAGTAACAATTCCAGTGAAAATATATTTTCTTAACATTTATTTTAGTTTTATCATCTTTGTGTCAAGTGAGTGGTTTTACCAATTCAATTAATCTTGTGATGTACTTCAACATTCCTAAATGTTATAAACTTCTAATAAACATCGCATTCCTAAATTCTATAAGCTACGTACTAATTAATAAATTAACAGAGGGCGATGAGACCACTCTAAATTATATGCTAAACATGGTCGGCCGGCTTTTGGCAAGAGAGGGATGGGTTTCTCTAGCATTTGGCAAGAACACACCCAATAAAAGTGGAGAAAAAATGCTCCGGAATTCCCGTTGGTAGGTGTTCTACTCTATCTAATATTATTTTATTTAAAGTAGATAAATCTATTTATTTTATTCATTTTTTCTTTCTAACCAAACATATACGTGTACATAGATATCAATTTTTCTTTTAAATAACTGAGTAAGAGTTTATCTATATACATGTCATAACATTATAACCCCGAAACTACTTGATTCCACTATTTTCAAAATTAGGTATCTATGCAATAATTGCCATTTATTTAACAAATTAATTTTTAGTTTATACTTATCAAATTTTTTCATTAAATGTGTGTATATATATATATATATATTTTTCTCTTATTATTTATTTTTAAACCATCTTTTTGTATGTACGATATCATATATAAAACAAATATTTCATATATTTTATAGAAATATTAATTTACATACATATTTCAAATGGAATGTTAATTTAATTTTTATTACGTGCATCGCACGTGCTATTTACTATTATATATATATATATATATATAGCCGTGTTCAGTTGCACCTTGGTGAGAGTTTTATACGCGAATCTAATAGGAGTCGTAATCTAACGATGGGAATTAAAAACCACTCATAACGCAGTGTTTGATATTACACCTATTAAAAATCACTCATTCAAGTTTTCAATTAATATAAATTCCTTAGGGCCTGTTTGGAAACTTGTTTGGTCTGGTCTTATCCTAGATCTAAACTCTGTTTGGTAACAATTTGGTTTAGTTCCAAATTTTATTAAAAATATATATATATATATATATGTATAAATATATATACACTTAAACAAAATCAATTACTCCAAAAATTATTCGATTAGGAGAATTAATAAAAGAGATGGGGAAAAATAAAGAAAAAAAGCGAAAAAATATTCAAGAAATACAAGAAATGACTATTTTTACTAAACCCCACATGATTTCTTTTTGCAACAACTTACCCCCTCCATATCAGAAAAACCCTGTGATTTCATTTTGCATCAATTTACCCCATTCCCTATAATTTTAACCAAAATATCCCTAGAGTTTAATTAAATTCAAAAAAAATATAGAAAATTCAAAAAATATATATAATTTGTAAAAAATATATAAAATTTCAAAAAATATATATATAATTAAAAAAACATATAAATTCGAAAAAATATATAAAATTTGAATATATATATATAAAATTAAAAAAAAAAATAAATTCGAAAAAATATATAAAATTTGTAAAAAATATATAAATTTTAAAAAAACATATAAAATTTCGTAAAAAAATATATAAAATTCATAAAATATATATATAATTCAAAACAAATTATATAAAATTCGAAACAAATATATAAAATTCAAAAAAACCATATTACTAATCAAATAAAATATCACGAAAACATAAATCAAATATAGTGGAAAAGCACTTTCTTGGATTGTATTGTTCAACTCTCATTGGTTCTTTTGATTATGATTTTCCTACCCTTTTTTTTCTTTTGGATAATCTTGTAAGAATTTACTATTGTGGTGTGCCAAAGGAATATATATTCATATATGTTTTTAATTTTATATATTTTTTACTAATTTTATATGTTTTTTTTTTAATTTTATATGTTTGTTTTTAATTATATATATATTTTTACAAATTTTATATATTTTTTTGAATTTTATATGTTTGTTTTTACTTTTGATATATTTTTTATGAATTATATATATATATTGAATTTTATATATTTTTTACGAATATTTTTTTTTTTTTTTTTTAAATTTTGAGTGAGAGATGGGCTAACTTGGTTTTAGATGGGCTGATTTTAAAACCTCAAAACCTAGCAGCCCAAACATGATCTGGTCTTTAAACCAAAGACTAGACCAGACCAATAAGCCGAAAACCCATCAACCAAACAAACCCTTAACATTAGGAGATGGTAATGAAAATAAGATGTAAATAATTGACCGAGAATTCAACCTAACAATATACGTGACTTTTTTAAATTTTTTAAGTTTTGCTCTTGCAACTTAAAGTCAAGAAAATAAAGCGCAACAAAGACTTAAAGTTAAAAACTAAAAAGAAGGCTTATGGAAGAATTAAAGTTGAAGTGTTGTTTTCTAGGTCATATTACGTCAAGTGTTTCCGACTATCATTTTCATGATTAATATTCTAACAAATAATATTCTACTCGTGGAACAAATTTATAGAGTCCGTGAGGGAGGAAAAAAAAAGTGTTTTTAAGTTGAATTGATAAGATTACTTTGGTCCTTATTATTCAATTTTCTTTTCGCATAGATAAGGTATTTTTGCCGACAATCACCGCCCCCAACACATTAAATTTGAATTATATCCACAATTTTCACCCCTTTCCCAACACCGTTGGGTAATCTTATTAATTATTTTTTAAAAAATAATTAAATAACAGAAACAAACTCTAAGTTCCTAAACTGCATGTTTGCGCTCGCATTTATGAATGTATGTATAAATTGATTAAAAATATTAATTATATAAATAAAATATAACATTAATTATTAATTATATGTATAAAATATAACATTTATTATTAAATTATAGTAAATCCATGTCCAATTAGTGGGTGTGTGATATATGTTCTTTTTTATATAACACTCGATCCTTCCCATCCTAGTACTTCTAACCTTTTATTAACTAGATATTTTAAGTCCACATCACAACAATTGAAATTCACATTATACTCTTTGTAAAACAATAATAAATTAACTCATTTTTTAACATGTGCGTTTTGTATTCCATCAAATAGCTTGGAACAAGGGCAGGTACTGGTTGCCCACTAGGCCTTGACATAACATGTATCTATTTTAATGTGGGGTACTTCTTGTATTGTACCTTGTTAGTTATACATTTATTTTAAAAGCATACACTGTTAGAAATGGTATAACTGTACTATTTGTATATGACATACCTGTCAAACTGTTGGAAGATAGATACAAGTCCTGAAGATTGGTTAAGTTGTCAATCCCCCTAGGTATACTTCCAGTGAATCTATTGGCTAACAAAGATAGATGTCGAAGTTTAGTGCATTGGGATAAACTCTTTGGAAGTTGTCCACTTAGTTGATTACTCGAAAGAGATAGTCGTTGTAGCTTTGGAAGATTGTTGCACATGTCCATAAGTAGAGTCCCATATAAGCTGTTATTTGCCAAGAAAATCGCTCGTATGGAGGAGATATTGAAGATGGTGGAAGGAATGAATCCCGAGATCCAATTGTTGCTGATGAATAGTTTCTCTAAACTAGGAAGAAAACCAATCTCAATGGGAATAGTTCCATTGAGATGATTTTGAGACAGACTCATAACTTGTAGCTTGCTCAAAAATCCGAAACTTGAAGGAATCTGCCCAGTAAGGTAGTTCATGTGCAAACGTAAATACTTGAGTCGGCGTAAATGACTCAATTCAGGAGGGAGATTGCCCCGAAAACTGTTGTTGCTCATGTCCAAGGAAATGAGGAATGAGAGATTGCCAATCTCTTTCGGAATGGTGCCTCCAAGGCCCATGGAAGCAAGATTCAAGACCGTCACTCTTTGGCGCCTAGTGCTGCAAGAGACGCCGATCCAATTGCAGAAGGAGGTCCCTTGTGACCAGTTGGTTGCTATGGTGTTATTGGGGTCATCAGTGATACGAGCTCTCAAGGCTAGAAGAGCAGATTCATCTGTGAAATTACTCAATGGCACAGCTAGGCAAGCCATGAAGCAACACATTGCCAGCCATAACACCAGCATTGCAATTTCTTTTCCCATCAAGGTATGATGAAAGTAAGTATATTTGTTTGGTCTGTTTACTAGATATTTATGGAAGCAGTTTTTCTCAAGGATTGGAGAATTAAGAAATCTGAATGTGTCCTCTATACTCAAGGGGAAAATGGTATATATATTGGCTGAAGAAGTTTTATTTTTTTCCAAGACATTGGCAAGACACTCGTATACCCGTTACTCGTTTGTTTCTGAAGAGACTTGAGTTTTCGACAAAGGACTGTTAGACCATTGACTTTGACGATGGATCAATTGGATTCAAGTCCATAGTTTCCTATAAGCTTCCAAAGAATGAACCATCTAAGATTAGTCTGTGTGTGTGACACAAAGTCACCCAAGTAATACAGTGTTTATGCAGTGTTTTCTGAGTTAGAAAAGATGGTAGCGTTTGGAAATTATTCTGTGGAATGGAATTTTGATATTCAAGATTGTGTCATTGAATTTAGGACCCCTAAGCAATGGGAAAATTGACAGAGAAATTAAGGATAATTATAAAGAAGTCAGACTCTGTTTTTTTGGGTCTTATTTATTCATTGTGAGAAATTGATTGTCCTATAAATGAAAGGTAGAACGTGTATCAATTTTACCTTTTTGTTCAATATTTGTGCCTAAGCATGTATAGACTTATTGCTATGCAGATGTATAGTGGTGCTAAATTTAATGAAAATTCATTTTTCTTACTTTCTTTTCAATCAGAAAATCATAAAAAAATAATAATTGAACATGCATATTTTTATACACATACTTTTGCAACACTCGACTCTTGAAGTAGCCCCATTGCCAGCCACAACACTACAATTGCAATATTTTTTTTCCATCAAGGTAATATGAATGCAAGTATATTTCTTTGATCTATTTGTTAAATATTTTTGGAAGCAATTTTTTAAAGGATTGGAGTATTGAAGTGAGGTTATATTCAGAAATCTGAACTTCCAAGTTAATGCTAACGTACAACTTGGGGGAGAGGGGCCATGTAGCAGTATTCCGGGTTACTAATAAATTATGACAACCTCCCATGAGGTTTGAGCAAATTACACGTGAATGTAACATTTGGCCTTTATTATTTCCATCTCTCTTTTAAGTTTGGTCAATGTATTCAATAATTCCCCTCCCTGTTAACAATTTTTTTACCATAAACCAAATTACCCTTATCTTACATGACAAGATAATACTAATAGAGGTCACCATTTCATAATTAATATTAAAATAAAAAGGATAAAAAAATATTTTACATACGTATAAAGGGAGATCCAAGTAATAAATGTTAAAAGCTCTATCTGGGTGTTATTTGCTCAAATTTTAGCAGAAGTCACTGTAATTTACCCAAAATGATATTGTCCTGGGTTTAAATTAAGTTTTTGTTCGGTATTACATAACTTGATAGATTAATAATGGTAAGAATCTCGTAGTTGAGGTTAGGGGTTCGAGTCCAATGGGACTCATGTGGGTGTGTGAGTATTTACCTAATTTTATTTATTTATTTTTTTAAAAAATAAAACCGTTGTTGTCACGTACACTCATTTCTTTTCCACATAGAACCATTAGACCATGGATTTTGATGGTCAATCTTCACGTTCCAGTAAGCTTCCACATAACATATCCATCAAACAATTCCACAAGTAATAATTTCATTGTACCATGTAATATATGTTAGAAAATATGATAACATTTGGCAAGTCTTATTTGGAATGGACTTAATTCTGACCCCAGAAAAGGACCATTGAGTATATAATTTAAGATAAATTATAGTATGACCCCTCAAGATATAATATATTACACCCGCATCCCCTATAGTTTAATAAATTATAGTTTGACCATCTCTAGTTGATCAACGTTTAATTTTGGTGACTGGAGCTGTGAAGTTACCTATTGACGCCGGACAGAATAGAGATTATTCTGCAGGCTATTGCAATAGGTAATTTGCAAGGAAAAAACAGGAGAATTCGACCCAAAATTTCAGAGAACACTCTGGAATTCAATAAAATTGTTTATAATCAAGAATGACCAAAAAACAACCCACAAGCCGGGTTAAAATAGCTGAAAATCGACCCCTAATGGGATTTTTACCAAAAATAGCAAAACCCTAAAAGTCTTACCAAAATGAAATACGGAAAGAAATCAAAAGATTGCCAAAAATCTGGCCCAAATCGGGTTCAGAATCATCTCCTAATCGACAAATAAAAGATTACCATAAATAGCAAAAATTAACTAAAAATAAAGATTTGAAAAGGAAAACATCAGATTTAGGGCTCGAAACGAGGTGCACCGAGCATAGCTCGGTGGCCACGACGTGCGCGCCGAAATTAGCTTTCCGAATTGGGGTCACAGGCGCGAATCGGACACTTGTAGCTTCAGTTATGGCCAAAAAACCGACACGTGCACGGAAACCGCCCCAATTAGGCTAAATCACGATTTCTTGTCATCCTTGCGCTGATCCTCCCGCTCCAGGTAATCCAGCGTCATCAATGAGCAATCTGACAGCTCGGCATCGTCTGACTCGGACCCCCCTGCATCACCTATATATACCCATGGCTTTTTTCATTTAAAAATATCTTTACAAATAAATGAGGGTATTATAGTCAATTCACCCCTGGTCACGGAGGGAAATTTTTGTTACTACTTACAAACTATAGGGGGTCAAATTATAATTTATCAAATAATACAGGATGCGAGTGTAATATATTATATCTTTAAGGGGTCTAACTGTAATTTATCCTATAATTCCAATGAGTAATAAATGTCAAGACCAGAAGCTTACTCCATCCCTGTTGTTGAGTTGTGTTGTGAAATTTTCATTTATGTTATTTCTTGATTGTTTCAATGCTTTCTCATGATTTTTCACTAAAGAATAGTAGATTGGATTTATTGCAAAAACTCATCTGGGCTTGGGTTGGAGGGAAAGAAGATTATTTTAAATAACACAAACAAAAAGAAATGTCAACATTCAATAATAATATTGAGTTTTGAAAGAGAAATGATGAAGGATGGTATCACGTGGTTCGGTGAAAATTGACCTACGTTAATGAAGTGCACCAAATAAATCCAATAAAAAATGATAAAGGATTAAAATAAAAAAAATTCTCCCAATTTCTCTCGCTCTATCCATCTCTTGTGTGGGCATACAATTAATACAATCCTCACTCATTGTATTTGCGAGTTACGAGGGTGCAAAATGGATGTTTGAATACAGAACTTTATTTCTCCATACCTAAAGGGTTATAGGTAAACTTGGCACAATGACGGATCTAGAAGTTTATGTGAGAAGGTCAAAATCGCAATATCAAAATTTCAGTTTAGTCTTTAGAGTATCTCTTAAAAAAGAATGACAAATTGAAGGTAAATAGGCTAATTAATTTATTTATTTACTTTTTTTTTAAAATGGTAAGAAACGCACATACACCCTTATTACGCACTTTCAGACAATCTAGATTCAAAATCAAAACCAAAAATTCAGGTCATGGGGTACTGCTATTACGCCCTTTTACATGTATATTTGCTATTTCTATTGCTGAGTTCTGAGTTGCTACATGTGAATGTAAAAGCTCCTTATAACATTTAAGTATTCTGTATGTCACCACTTGCTTATTAGGCTGCATCAATTTTGTTTTCTGATCAATTACATCCCGAAACTCAAATGCAACAATTCTGATAAGATCAACAACTCAGATTGTTTCCATTACTACAATGTTTATGAATAACATCAATTTAAGGTTGAGAAGTGTGTGAGGGAGGTCCTAATTTCTGATTTGGGAAAATGTGCGGGCTCTTTCCATTAATTTAGGTAAGTAACATCATCATGTTGACCATCTTTGACGATTAAAAAGGAAGGTATGTGCAATAAGGCTTGAATTTTAAGGGAGGTTGGTATCATTTATCAAACAATGGGGAGGTCCCCTAAAATTAGGCAAACATCAGGGGAGGCCCGTATAATTAACCCATTTAAGAAAACACAAAATGGGTTCAAATAGAGAACTACCGAGTAGGGATAACAACATATGTTGTTTTGGGCATGTGTACCCTCCTCCTCCCCCGCAATTCTTAAGAAACTCTCACCCCATCCCTGTTCAAAATTGACTAAACGGGGTGGAAGGTCACCCCGTTCCCGTCACCGTTGAATTTTTTTAAAAAAACCCACCGGTATCCACAGGTACCCGTTAACAATTGAAATTTTTAGATATGTCACTTTAAAATTAAACTACTCCACAAAATCATATACTTAAAACACGAAATTCAACATTATAAAATGTAAATAAACCACCAAATTATCCAATAATCCAAATTGCAATACATTCTACCAAAATAACAACAAAAAAGAAGATTGTTCAATATTAGGTTCACTTCAATCTAGACAACAACAAAAATAGAATTTAAAATTAGTGGGTTACAGACAATAACAAAAATAGAATTTAGAATTAGTGGGTTACGTTTATTTTTATTTATTATATATAAAAATTAAAGCGACAATCCAAATTATTTTTTGTGTGTTTTTTTTTTAAAACCCATAAGTATCCACATGTACCCGTTAACAATTGAATTTTTTAAATATGTCGCTTTAAAATTAAATCACTCAACAAAATCATATACTTAAAATACGAAATTCAACATTATAAAATCTAAATAAACTACCAAATTTACCAACAATCTAAATTACAATACATTTTTTCAAAAATAACAACTGAAATTAAATAGAGGATAGTGAAAACAACCTAAAGGGGGGGTGAATGGGATTTTTGTCGATTTTATGAACAATTAAAATTATTTAGCGGAAATTCAATTTTAATCAATCACAAACCCTAATTCTCAATTCAATTCTCAAAACAAATCAATCATGCAAATATGAATATAACTATAGAAATTTAAATCATGAGAAGACATAAAGATTTTTTTTGTAGAAAACCGTGGAAAGACTCTAAGTAAAAATCACGGATACACTAAGGTAACGATGCATTATGAATTAGAGAATTTATACAAACTCTATGAAAACAAAACTTACAACCGCTGTAATTTGATATTCTTCACTCGACGTCTGAAAGTCTAGATTCACTCGCGCTCCACGAAGTTTTCACTCCGATCTCTGTACTCTAAGGGCTCTGCTTCTCAACAGATCAAAATCACCACGAAGTCTCTTGCTTTGATCTCCGCACACATAAGGCTCCGTTCTTCAACGGATCAATGCAACCTCGTTGTAATAAACGGTGTGTGAATTTTTCAGCAACTAAACCATTCAATCGTGCATAGAAATCGTCGATGTAAAAACACGATTGAAGACATCCAAAAAACAAGAGAGAACTTGTGTATCTCTAATCACTCAATGATATTCTCTCACCATATGTATATCTCTGTAGAAGAAGAAGAAAGTTGTAGAAAACTTGCAGATAATTCTTCAAGACGTGCTTCCTTTTGTTGAAGACTTGGGTATTTATAGACAATGATGATCCAAACCCTAAGTTTGTCATTTCTCGTAATTTCACATCCAAACCCTATGTTCTAGTGAATATAATGTATATAACACGAACTTTGATGTATATAAGTTGTGGACAAATCATAAAACCAACCCATGGACAAATCAGACATCGTAGCAAAATTTACCCAAAATCTTGCCGCAATTACTCTTCAAGCGTAGGTCTAAACATACCTCAAAGCGTAAAAATGTGTTTTCTAGCCACTTTTTTTAAACTGAAAGCGTTGGCATTTTTGTTAAAACCACTTTTCTCCGTAACTGCGCCAAAATGTTCCTCTTGAACCCACGATACTTTTTGCTTTTAGTGACGGCTTCGGAAAATGTCGTTTTCGCCCTCCAGGAGACATTTTACCTCAATATGCTCACTTTCGTGCTTCACTTGTATTCTTTATTACTTCAACGCTTGATTTTGCCTTTGAAAAAGATGCGATATCAGTGTTAGTACCTGATGGATACCACAGTCCATAATTCACTTTCCCTTTAACATACTTGATAATCCTTTTCACAACAGTAATATGAGACTCCTTAGGACTTGCCTGGTAACGTGCACATAAACCAATACTAAAAGCAATATCAGATCGACTGGCAGTCAAGTACAATAAACTCTTAGTCATACTCCTATAAAGTGTAGGGTCAACTTTTTTGCCTTTAGTATCTATGCTAAGCTTGACACTGGTACTCATAGGAGTGCGAGCATCCTTAGCCTTTTCCAAACCAAACTTCTTTACTAATTCCAAGGCATAACGAGACATTACTACTAATGAATGAATGCAAAATGTCATGAATAAAAATAAAATAAAATATTTTTGCTTTTAGAAATCTGTGAGCAAGGCTATAGAGACAGAAAACAAATCATTAACACTTCATATTCTCATATTTAACTCGACCATTATACACACGGTATAGAAGAAAATCAGCACACATACCTTGTAAACTCAATAATGCACAAGTCAAGTTTTGCAAATACATATATATATATATATATATATGAAGATTCTTATGTGCAAGCACTAAGGTAAGATAAAAACAATACATACTAAAGCTGATAATCTCCCCACCAACCGTGATGATAAGTCAATCCAAGATCCAAAATATAATACAAAAATAAAAGATATTTTCTTTTTTGTCACGCAATTTCCTCCTTTTCATCTTTTCAACTTTTTCACCATATCCCTTTTTCTCTTTCTAAGCTCCGGACTTTCCAATGAGGATTTTTAGTCCCGATCAACTGGGCCCCACCTTCTTCCATGGCATTTATGCTCATTAGTCTTCTCCCTTTTTTACGCGAACACTCAATGCTTACTGAGGCAAGAGGCCCGATTACTCAGATTGAAGAACTATTTTTTGCATTTTTATATTTTAAACATCTCATTCTTTCATTTTTCCAACATCACCACAACATTCATACACATGTAAAAAATATTTCATGCATAGACCAATCTAGCATAGCTCATGAACCTTCATACCACTTCGGGTTAAATAAAAAAAATTAACAGATTTAGCAGGCATTATAATCATCACCGAAGCTACTGGCACCTAAGATTAAAGTTTTGTAACATAAAATAATCATATCAAGTGATCATCCAAAAATTTTAGATCAGACTGATACATGTACTTCACATATGCGTAATGAGACAAGTAAATGTGAAAATAGAGTAAAATATGACAACTTTTGTACTCTAGTCAAGCTCAATAGTCTCAAAAATTTTATTGTTATTTATTTCAAAATAAAATGCATGCATGAAAAAAAATAATACAAATGCATGACTACCTATCAATTCTAAGATGAAAAACAAAATACAATGTGTTCCTAGAATGATAGATAAGAAGATATCTATTATAAAGAAAGCATACCAATAGATTTCCTAAGACTAACATGTTTTTGAAAATCTAATGGTTTTGTAAAGATATCTGTCAACTGAGAATCTGTGGATATAAACTCTAGAGACACTATACCATCTTCACCAAGATCACGAATGAAATGATGTCGAATATCTATATGTTTTGTCCTAGAGTGTTGAACAGGATTCTTAGAAATATTTATTGCACTCGTGTTATCACAGAACACAGTCATTGTACCTTGAGAAAAACCATAATCCTGCAACATTTAACGCATCCACAAAACCTGAGTACACAACTACCAATTGTTATATATTCAGCCTCAGCAGTGGAAAGAGAAACACAATTTTGCTTCTTGTTATGCAAGCAACTAAGCAATTTCCAACATAAAAACACCCTCCACTGGTACTTTTTCTATCATCAATATTACCGGCACAATCAGCATCAGAAAAAGATGCGATATCAGTATTAGTATCTGATGGATACCACAGTCCATAATTCACTTTCCCTTTAACATACTTGATAATCATTTTCACAACAGTAATATGAGACTCCTTAGGACTTGCCTGGTAACGTGCACATAAACCAATACTAAAAGCAATATCAGATCGACTGGCAGTCAAGTACAATAAACTCCTAGTCATACTCCTATAAAGTGTAGGGTCAACTTCTTTGCCTTTAGTATCTATGCTAAGCTTGACACTGGTACTCATAGGAGTGCGAGCATCCTTAGCCTTTTCCAAACCAAACTTCTTTACTAATTCCAAGGCATAACGAGTTTGAGAAACCCTAGAAAGAAGTTCAATTCACCAATCATACTTATCTCAAATTCATGTTTCATTTGATCTCTAAAATAATGAGCAAGTTGATTAGAAGTGGAACCAAACACAAGATCATCAACATAGATTTGAGCAATAACTGTATCACTCTCAATTTTCTGAATAAATAGTATTTTGTCCACTCCCCCTCAAGTAAAACCTATTCCCAACAAGTAATCAGTCAAGCTTTCATGCCAAGCTCTAGGAACTTGTTTTAGCTCATACAAAGCCTTTTTCAGCCTGTAAACATGACTCGGACAATAAGGATCTTCAAATCTTTTGGACTGCTCCATATATACTTCCTCATGAAGAATACCATTCAAAAATCCACTCTTCACATCCATCTGATACAACTTGAATCCAAGATGACAAGCGATAGCAAACAAAATCCGGATAGATTTAAGCCTAGCAACCGGAGCGAAAGTCTCATCAAAATCAATACCCTCCATCTGAGTATATCCTTGAGCAACAAGCATTGCCTTATTTCTAACAACTATACCATGTTCATTCTTTTTATTCTTGAAAATCCACTTGGTACCAATCACATTTATCTCCTTCGGTCTAGGCACAAGATACCACCCATCATTCTTAACAAACTACTGAAGTTCTTCTTGCATAGCATTAATCCAATCACTATCTTGAAGAGCTTATTTGACATTTTTCGGTTCTAAGGAAGATGTATAGCATGCATACGAAATCTCATTCATAGCCTTTCTTTGCGTCGCCATCATCTGATCAACAGATCCTATAACATTATCCAAAAGAAGGTATAACTTTACCCTTGAAAATGGTTCTTTAGAATGAGTAGGCTAAACGTCACAAAACACTTCAATTTATGAATTTTCAAACTCCCTTCCATGATCACTCATTACTCTAAAAATCGAACAATTCTTCTCAGTCTGAATTATTAAACAAATTCTCTTAAAACTTTCAGAAGCTTCAGATTTTTCACTTAAAAATCCAACTCATGCAAACCTTGAGTAATCATCCAGTATGACAAAAATATAATTATTTCCTCCTTTGTTCATTGTCCTAATGGAACCCATTAAATCAATATGCAACAGCTCTAAAGGTCTAGAAGTACCAATGACATTTGTCTTTTTATGTTGATATCTGACTTGTTTACTCTTCTGACATGATCCACACACAATCCATTTTGCATAACCAAGCTTAGGAACTCCCTTAACAATTTCACTCTTAGTAATTTTTTTAATTCTCGAAAATTAACATGTCTCATCCGCTGATGCCAAATTTCAACTTCATCAAGTTTAACTTTATTGCATGACAATTCAGAACTAGGAACAATGCAATAGCAGTTATCAGTTGAATGCATACCTTCCATCACACAATTCCCAGAAGAGTTAATGATCAAACACTTATCAGGAGAAAAATAAATGTATGCTTGTTATCACATATCTGACTTATGCTCAACAAATTTGCTTTAAGACCCTGTACATAAAGCACATCTTCTAGTTTAGGTAGACCAGAAGTCACAACCGTATATTTTCCTATAACCTTCGACTTCTTTCCATCACCAAAAATGACTATCCCACCATAACATTCCTCGAGAAATCCAAACAATGACTTATCTTCAGTC
Source organism: Cornus suecica (assembly GCA_963922005.1). NCBI lineage: Eukaryota > Viridiplantae > Streptophyta > Magnoliopsida > Cornales > Cornaceae > Cornus > Cornus suecica. The sequence continues at coordinate 17,162,429 of OY998241.1, forward strand.
ATATGTCTCGAACATCCACTATCCAGATACCAAGAAGTAGAGTTTCATGCTCTAAGAGTAGTATGAACTATAATACAGTGTAGCTCGCCTTTGTGAATCTATGTCTTCTTCATCTTCGGAGCTCCATTCGCCAATCGTGACAAATTCTTCATTTCTTCATTCAGCATTTAAATTTGATCTTGAACATGATCTCCATGTTGAACTCTTTGTTCCTTCACTGACTTCAACACCTTCCATTGCAGCTTCGAACACCTTAGTCGAATGTGACCTCTAACACCATAGTGGTGACATATAGGAATGAACCTTTAAACTCTATCAGTTAACCTCCTAGAATATCTAGAGGTAAGGAAAGGCTTGCTTTCAACAGGTATTTTGACATAAACTCGAGTATCAGGATTCCAATTTGAATTTCCATGTGCAGAACTAGTCGTTTCATAAGAGGCTTTTACAAAGGTGGTTTTCGCAACAACATTCGAATTCGACGTTGTTCCAACAAAACCCAATCCCTTTGTATTTCCTGCCAATTTTCCAACACTCAACATATGGTTAAGCTTAAGAGTTCCACTATACCACTTCTAATTAGTCAAGTTAGCATCTTTCAGCTCTTTTTCCAAACTATCAATTTTAGTAGATTTCTCACCACTTCCTTATTGAGATCATCTACTAATTTCAAAACCTAAGTTCTTTCTAGTTCAGATTTCTTCAACTCCTCAACCAACTTGGCCTTTTGAGTCTGTAGAATATTTTGTGATTGAGAACTATTGGCTAATTCATCTTTTAAATAATGTAATTATTTATCCATGTTAAGACTCTTAGTCAATAGTTTCATGTGATTTTTATGAAGTTGTGCAGTCTCATCAAGTAATTTGTCATAAGACTCTTGAAGCGTATCATCACAACCTTCATCACTCTCAGAACCTTCTTCTTCAGACATCGCCTAACTTGATGCAACTTCTTTAACCTCCTTGCTTTGTGCAGCAAACACGGTGAAGTTCTCAAACTCATCACTTACCTCCGAGTCTGTCGCATCACTAGTTAATCCATTGTCAGATTCAACATCCCAACTGATAGATAATGTGATACCCCCAATTTTCGTACGTGAGTTGGCCAGACTCACACACGAAGATCGGGAAATACCTTGCAATTGATATACAAAAACACATAATACACTAGAAAATTTGCGAAATAAAAAAAATCATAGCGGAAGCAACACTAACGTCAAATCTTATAAAAGACTTTAGATAAAACCTGGGAATCCTATTAAAGAAGGATCCCTAAATAAAAATTATATTTTTAATAACCTTGCCTAATTTACAACAGTTGTATAACAAATATACACTGTAAACCGAAAGTACAAATGGAGTAGACAATCACGAACAAAACGCGATGACTTAAAACCTTAACTCGGTGGTTGAGTTATCCCAGACCTGAAATGATAACAACAAGGTGGGTTAAACCCACGAGCAAGTCCACTACTACTACAACCCAACAAAGGACTGATAAAGCCAACATCTTTGAACGAAACAACATGGATATATAGACCCTATGTAATAAGATTTGTCTTTCACTTTCCATAAAATCTTTAGAACATTTATTTTATTTTCATAATCACATAAAAGATATATAAATATATACATTTATTTATTTAAAATAACCAATGCATCCTATGCACACACATATTTTATAATATGTATCTCACATAATCAAATAAAAGATACATAATTATATAATTTAAAAGAAATACCCCATGCCTCATATGCATAAACATATTTTATGATATTTTTCCCATAATAAATAAAATATATATTATTATACATTTTAAAATAAATAATCCATGCAATCCATGCATAAATATATTTTTATAATATATTCTCATACTCATTTAAAAGATATATAATTATACATTTTAAAATAAATAGCCAATGAAATATGTGCATTAATATATTTTCATAATCAAATAAAAATATATAATTATCACTTTTAGGATAAATGACCCATGCATACCATGCCTCACCAATATCATATAAAGGAACCTATTAATATTCATAATCATTTTCTTATGCCAATAGACAACTTATCCACACCTTACTGTAACCACGTACCCGACAACTCACCCATGTCATGACAACTCAACCATGTCCCGTGGTACTCATGAGACTGTGTTAACAATCAGCCTCCAAGTGGTTCCTTAAACATCCTCAATCCATATTTATTTAATTAAATAGTATGATTTACGAATTTATCAATTCCCTTGCATTATTTATTTCATCCCATACATCACCGCACACAAATATGCTTCTTATCATAATAAAGGTGAATATCCTACACATCACTGTATATCATATGTTACATATATGTACGAAATCATACATAATGATTTATAACCACATAATAAACAATTATATTCAATAAATAACAAATACCAACTTCCATAGTATAATCATTGATAAATCATTCTAATGAATATATTTAACACCAATATAACCTTAAAATATTTTATGATAGGTTAATAATGAGATCCGAAATCACAATATTACTTAATTAAAGTATAGGGATCCCAAATATCTTTTTAAGAAAGATTTGGGGTCAAACTGTGATTACAGTGCAGTATAAGGATCCTATTGTAACTTCAGAAACTTTATGGGGACTAATCTATAATCTCCGTAAATTATAGGGGTAATATTGTAATTAGTATAAACCTAAGGGGTCAAACTGTAATTACAGCAATGTCCAGGGGTATATTCATAGTTGTAGTAATATTCAGGGGTTTGAATATAATTTCAGTGAAGTTCCCATGTCTAAGGTGTTACACATTTACACCGGATCATTTCTCATATATTTGGATGATTTTAATTGGTCAAAGTTAAACTTAGTGTGTGCACACCTACATGAGATTATATCCAATTACTATAGTTTACTTCAGTGATAGGGATTAAATATTTCATCTAATCCTATGGTTACAAAAATGAATACATCATAGTAATCTATATCCTTCCACACGAGATTCCAGTACTCTTATATAATTAAATCAAGGGATTGGATTAAAAGTTCATATAATCCTATGGTTAAAAACAACAAGTGTACCATAACAACATACAATCAGCCACACTAGATTTCTAGATTTATATAATTTTCGAAAATTGACACAACAATTCCTTAAATTTCTAGAAAATTCAAGAAGCCTATTTAAATAATTTTAAATATTAATAAATTTTATTAACTAGTATTTGATGATCAATTCCATGATTATAGATGTATTTTATAATTAAAATACAATTTAAAAATAATATGAAATATATGATAATAATCATTAAACATTCATCTATCCATATATATATATGCATTTATATACATGATAACACTTGTATAATTATTTTTTATAGAAAATTAACTATGTATAAATAATATATATATCTATGTATACATATTATTTCACAAAGGTCTTGGATTTATAAATCCAAATGGGTAGAATAGAGTTATAACTTGTCTTATATTATCCGGCTTGGATTTAAAATCTTCAAGCCCAAATCCTTCCAAGGGAAACTTCTTCTCTCCTAGAACTCTCTATTTTCTCTTCATTCTCTCTCAAATGGTAGAAAAATGAAAGACAAGTCTTCGTCCGAAATGCAAGACCTCTAATAATTCTAATTATTATTTTATTTTTAATTTACAAACATGTGGCCCTCTCCCATTTATTTTTTTATCCACCTTTCCCCAACTTTCTCTACCTTTACACTTCATTTTCAACCTTCCTTTCTCTTTTTCCTCCTTTCTTTTATATTTTATAATTCATCAATTATATCATTCAACTTCATTAACATACACCTATATATATATATATATATATATATCCACGTAACACTACAACATATATATATATATATACAAGTTCATACATATATAACTACTTACACACAATATAATTAATAAATTACTCACCCCAAGTATTAAATTACACATCCTAATTACTAATTCTACCCTACATATATCATAAATACCAAATCAATTGTATGCACAAAATTAGGGTTATTACAGCTAATCCTTTGGATTTCTTTAAAGTGTTTGCACACTCTTCAGCTATGTGACCACATCCTTGACATTAAAAACATTGGGGTTTCTTCTTTTTAGGATCAGACTTGTCCTTCCTAGTTTGAGTCTTATTTCTACTTCTAAACTCACCCAACTTATCCCCAAATTTTTGTCCCTGACCATTCTGTTTAGCCCTAACAAATTTATTCAATCTCTTAGCAAACATGGTTATATCATTCAGACTCAACTCACTTTCTTCATCAGGTTCAACATGATCATCCCTAGTGGTTTTGAAAGCTATGTTCTTCTCTTTTGTGCCACTAGGTTTCTTAGGGGGGTTTTGAACATCTCCATCTCATAAGATTTTAAATTTCCAGCCAATTCTTCAACCTTAATTTCTTTAAGACTCGTGACTTCTGAGATGACAATGACCTTATATCAAAAACGTTCAAGAAGAGACCTAAGGATTTTCTTTACGATGGTAGTCTCATGAATAGGCTCACCTAGGTTATGACAACCTATTACAATATCAGTTAACCTAGCCTCAAAGTTGGCAAAGACCTCATCCTCCTCCATCTTCAGCTATTCAAATTGAGAATTCAAAATTTGAAGCTTTGATTGTTTCACCTTCGACGTTCCTTCATGAGTGACTTGGAGAATGTCCCAAGCTTCTTTGGCAATTACGCACGTAGAAATCCTCTCAAAGTCACTCAAAGTTATAGCATTGTATAACGCATTCAATGCCTTCGAGTTCCAATTCGTACTATTCGTCTCGGTAGCAGTCCACTTGCTCGACATTTTTGGTGTTGATTTATTGGTTGCGTCGTCTTTCACAGTAGGAGGTGAATATCATACTTCAACAACATTCCACGCTCTCTCATCTAAGATTTTAAAAATGCTCTCATTCTCGTTTTCCAATATGTGTAATTCGACCCATCAAACAAAGGGGATCTAGATATGGAACCTCCTTCATGAGGCATCTCCATCGTCTCAGTTCATGATCTAACCCTAGGTAGTTAACCTAAATCGGGGCAACCATGCTCTGATACCAATTGAAAATACCTAGACGATAGTGAAAACAGCCTAGAGGGGGGTGAATAGGTTTTTTGTCGATTTTATGAGCAATTAAAATTATTTAGCGGAAATTCAATTTTAATTAGTCACAAACCCTAATTCTCAATTCAATTCTCAAAACAGTCAATCATCCAAACATGAATATAAGTGCAAAAATTTAAATCAAGAGAAGACATAGATATTTTTGCGTGAAAAACCTTGGAAAGACTCCAAGTAAAAACTATGGATACACTCGGGTATCGATGCACTATGAATCAGAGAATTTGTACAGACTCTATGAAAACAGAACTTATAACCGCTGTAATTTGTTGTTATTCACTCGACGTCTGAAAGTCTAGATTCACTCGCGCTCCACGAAGCTTAGGCTCCGATCTCCATACTCTGACGGCTCTACTTCTCAACAGATCAAAATCACCACGAAGCCTCCTGCTTTGATCTTCGCACACAGAAGGCTCCGTTCTTCAACGGATCAACTCAACCTCGTTGCAATAAATGGTGTGTGAAGTTTTCAACAACTAAACCATTCAATCATGTATAGAAATCGTTGATGTAGAAGCACGATTGAAGACGTCCAAAAAATAAGAGAGAACTTGTGTATCTCTCATCACTCAATAATATTCTCTCACCATATGTATATCTCTGTAGAAGAAGAAGAATTTGTAGAAAATTTGCATAGAATTATTCAAGACGTGCCTCCTCTTGTTGAAGACTTGGGTATTTATAGATAATGATGATCCAAACCCTAAGTTTGCCATTTCTCGTAATTTCACATCCAAACCCTCTATTATGGTGAATATAATGTATATAGCACGCACTTTGATGTATATAAGTTGTGGACAAATTATAAAACCAACCCATGGACAAATCAGATATCGTAGCAAAATTTACTCAAAATCTTGCCGCAGCTACGCTTAAAGCGTAGGTCCAAGCGTAAAAATGTGTTTTCCAGCCACATTTTTGAAACTGAAAGCGTAGGCATTTTTGTTAAAACCACTTTTCTCCGTAACTGTGCCAAAATGACCCTCTTGAACCCACGATATTTTTTGATTTTAGTGATGGCTTCGGAAAATGTCTTTTTCACCCTCCAGGAGACATTTTACCTCAATATGCTCACTTTCGTGCTTCACTTGTATTCTTTATTACTTCAACGCTTAATTCTGCCTTTAACGAAACTTATCGATGTTATTGAAACTAAACCAATCTATTTAACACTCAACATAGTTATTGTCTAGAACATGCCATAAATAAATAATACACAAAAGTGTTCTTACAACAACAAAAAATAATATTGTCCAATATTTGATTCACTTCAATCTAGACAACAACAAAAATATAATTTAGACCAGTGCACCTCCCCCAAATGGGGTGGTAACGGGATCGAGTCTCCTTAGAGACATTGTAGGTATGTGGTGTGTGAGTTTCTTACCATTCAAAATAAAAAATAACATAAATTTAGAATTAGTTGATTACGCTTATTTTTATTTATTATATATATATTATAATTGTTTGACTTGATGACTCATTTCCTCATTAGATGAGAAGAGAGAAACGGAGCAAAAGAAGTCAAAAGCAAAAGTTGCAGTGAAGAACCACCGAATACTCGGTAGAGTTTTCACCGAGTACTCGGTAGGCCAAAGATGGTTGTGGCTTACCGCAACATGGCGTGATTCCAGTAGCTCATGCGCTATGGCCGCTCCATCATACGCCATGAGGGATTCACCGAGTAGTCGGTAGAATTCCCACCGAGTACTCGGTAAGCCAGTTTCGGAAATTTAAAAGGAATGACGTAAAGGAATCCTATTCTAATTGGTATATGAATTAACTTGTTCATCAATTAACCTCTTCTATAAATACAGGGGTCAACCCTATTGAATTGTGTACACAGAAGATAGAGAGAGAATAAGAGATACAGACTGGTAATGTTCGTGGTGTAAGTGAAACACCAGTGAAAGTCAGGAATAATATAAGCTTATATTATTCCGGTGATACAGGCGTGAGTATAGCGTGTGTGTGTGTGTGCGCATGTATGATTTACGGGTCATCCCCTTGTAATCCTCTCATTGATCAATAGTGAAACGGTACTCTCTGTGGACGTATGTTGATTTGATAAATAGTGAAATGGTACTCTCCGATACGCCAAGAGGCATCCATCGCTGTCCACTGCCGTCCATCAAGAAGCCAGAAGATTGTTCAAGAAGAAGCATGAAGCATCCAGCAGCCATGGAAGCAGTCAAGAAGCTTTAAATGGTTGAATTCAAACGTGAACAGTAAACACGTATGAAACACGGTTTTGAATTCAACCTCTTCTCCAAGCTTCTTAAAGACGGTTGTGAATCCTATAAATATGGGATGTTTATGTTGTATTGAAATCATTTCAGATCTAAGAATAGGTAGATCTGTTGAGTGCTTTGAAGGTTGAGAGTGAATTTGAGTGATTTGTATTATTCTCCCATTTGAATCAATCAAAGGATTGAATTTATCTCCCAAATTTGTGTGTGTTTTGATTTCATGTTTGGGTTTGGCTAATTCCGCACAACAAATTGGTATCAGAGCATTAGGTTCAAAACAAAGTCATTTTTGTTTCAATCCTATTTCGAGCCAAACCACTGATCAAATCATCAAAGTAAATACACTAGGAGCTTCCCCAGGAGAAGACGAAGCCACGCCCGTCGGAATCAGCCCAAACCACCGTCGCACGCGCCTCCACGCGCCACCTGAAGATCGGCGCGTGAATCCCACGCATCTTCAAGCTCCGGCCATGCGTGATCCCACGCGCCGCTGACATCATTATTGACATCCTGTTAACATCATCTGCCACGTGTCCTTGTCAGGTACTGCCACTGTTGGCCAAAGGGTCAATCAAAGAACAATTATCCGTTTTGATGATAACAAAATGTTAAGTATGTGTTTAGTACTAATGTGTCTATTCAGTTGAACATTACAGATTAACAAGATATTTATCCAAAGCTAAAGAAAGGACAAAAACATCAATTCACGTTTATGCTTCAGAAGATTGATGAATCAAGACTTGGGGTAGATAGGATGGTGAGCGAATTGTATCAAAGGGTTTATGCAAGGATTTCACACTTATAAGCTTATCCTAATTCAAATTAAAATGAAATGGAAAATTCAGGCGACTGACCATCAGTTGACTCAATGTACTGCCAGTCGACTGACCTTGTCAGAGAGTTTTAAGGCTATTTGCCAGTCGACCGACATTGAAAATTCAGTCGACCGACAGACATTCAGTCGACTGACATTAACACGTCAGTCGACCGACCTCATCAGAGAGTTTAAAGGTATTTTCCAGTCGACCGACATTGAAAAGTCGGTCGACCGACGACCTCACCAGTCGACCGACAGTTCATGTCAGTCGACCGAACTGGTCAGAGAGATTTTTGGTTATTTTCCAGTCGACCGACATTGTAATGCCAGTCGACCGACAGACAGGAATCAGTCGACCGACCGACAAGAATCAATCGACCGACGAAAATAAAAACGGCTATATTCAGAGCATTAATGGCTCTCACCTGTCCCTAGCTACTACTACTCTCAGCTCACTCTCCTAAAGTGAGTCTTACTCTCTTAAACCTTGCCCTAGCTATATATATGTAGAGATATTGATTGAAGAAGATACATCTCTTTACTACTCTGCAGAAAAGCTGTTCTTCATCCTTATTCTCTCTGAAAAACTGCTCTTCATTCTCATTCTATAGCAAGCAAAGCTTGAGCATTAAAAGCTAGACTCCTCTCATTTATTTCTAATCATTTTATTTGTGAGAAGCTAGTGAGATAAGATCTTTGTTCCAACTCTTGAATCATTGATTCCTAGGGTGTGTAAGATCTTGAGAGAACCAAACACTTCACATTAAACACTTGAGCTTATACATTGTGAATCTTTCATAAACCCTAAAGGTTTTGAGTGTTTTTATTGAGTGTATCCTTTCATTAAAAAAGGAAAAGAGATCCTTGAGTGAGTGAAACTCATTGATCCAAAAGAGGGGTTTGTCCTCTTGTTTCGTGTGACGGGCTCGTTAGCTCGTGTGTAAAGGTTTGTTATTCCACCTGCAAGGAAAAGCCGTAGTGTGAGATTGGGAAAGTCTTAAGGGGGGATCCTTAAGACGAGGAGTAGGAGTTACCGAACCTCGTAAAAATTGCGGTGTCATCTCTCTCTCTCTTGCTCTTTCATTTGATTATTTGCATGCTTACCTTATTTTGATTTATATTATTTGATTATTGCTTTCCCTTAGAAAAATATCTATTGTCATCTTCATAACTTTTTATTGATTTATTCAAGCTAAATCAACTTGTTAAAGTTAAGCTAAGTGAAAAGAAAAAAAAAAGTAGGAAATAATTTTTATTATCCCTATTCACCCCCCCCCCCCCCCCTCTAGGGCTAATTAGTGACTTACAATTGGTATCAAAGCCTAATCTCTAGTGATTAAAAGGCTTAACCGTCTTAGAGAACGATCATGACTTGAAATATAGTCACTTATGTTGGGGTCAATCGAACAATAGACCCCCTTGGTTTGATGGATCAAACTATAGTTATTGGAATACTAGAATGATAGATTATCTTCAATCTATTGACTACCAAATTTGGAAAGTCATCACGAACGGTCCCTTCGTTCCCTTTAAACTAGTCGATGGAGTACGTGTTCCAAAATTGCTAAATGAATGGGATAATGATGAAAGAAAACTTATTTCCTTAAATGATAAGGCAAAGGTCAACATGAATTGTACTCTAAGCCCAAATGAATTTAATCGTGTTTCCACCTTCAATACGGCCAAAGAAATGTGGGATAAGTTAGCTATAACCTATGAAGGTACTTCTCAAGTGCGTGAATCTAAAATTGATATTCTTATGCATGAATATGAATTGTTTGCTATGAAAAATGATGAAAATATCAATTATATGATGTCTCGATTTACTAACATCTTAAATGGGCTTAAGCATCTTGGTAGGATCATTCCAAAATCCGATGTTTCTCGAAAAGTTCTTAGAAGCCTTCCGGCTAAGTGGGATGCAAAAGTCACGACTATCAAGGAGGCCCATGATCTAAATACCATGGACATTGATGAAATTTTTGGGTCCCTTCTTACGTGGGAGATCACTCTAAAAGCCCGAGAAGAGGAATCCAAACCAAAGAAGGGCTTGGCATTAAAGTCATCTACTCAAGAAGATACTCTTGAGACGGAAAATGAGGACCAAGATGAGGACATCGCCTTGATTACTCAGAAGTTCAAAAGGTTTCTTCAACGTAAGAAATTGAATGGTGGTAGGTTCATCAAAAGAAATGAACAAAGAAATTATTCAAACAAAAGAGAACCTCCAACTTGCTTCAATTGCGAAAAGCCAGGGCACTATAAATCGGATTGCTTCAAGCTAAAGAAAGATGATGAAAGAAAGCATAAGAAAGTTGCCATGAACTCCACTTGGGATGATGATGATTCAAACGCCTCAGATGAGGATGAAGATTCCGAGGAGACGGCTAACTTTTGTCTCATGGCAAAGGATGATGAGGTACAATTAGATTCATTTTTTGAAGATTGCTCTAAATTATCATATAATGAATTATTAGTATCATTTAATGAACTACAAGAAGCTTTTGAAGATTTGCATGATGAATTTGAAAAATTAGCTATTAAACATATTTCTCTCAAGAAAATTAAATCCTCTTGTGATATTTCTTGTTCCTCACTCATCTCACCGAGCTTGCATGATGATGTTATTAAAAAATTAGAAAAAGAAAATGAATTCTTAAAAAGAACCATTGATGATCAAATCAATGTTCTAGCTAAGTTCACTAAAAGAAAAGAAAATATAAGTATCATTCTTGGAAGACAAAGAATAGGATTTGATAAGAGTGGACTAGGATATGACGCATTTGACAAAGATGCAATTCTATTGAAAAAGAAAAAACCATTATGGCACACATTCACCAAACAATCTCATTCTTCAAATTTTCACAAGCATGTTTATTGTTATTATTGCAAGCAAAATGGACATAAAGCGAATGTATGTAATCGTAGATTTAAAGAGACAAAAATGATTTGGGTTCCAAAAGGAACTTTTGTTCGTAATAAAAAAACGTGAAAAGATTACAACCAAGATGACTTGGGTTCCAAAGGGAACTATTGCATGCATCACTAACAACAATGGACCCAAAATTACTTGGGTACCAAAAGGCGGCACTTAAACATCTTTCTGTAGGTATGCTTGAAGACAACCAACAAGGACAAATGGTTCCTTGATAGTGGTTGCTCGAGACATATGACGGGGGACAAATCAAAGTTCACCTCTCTACAAGCCTACGAAGGAGGAAACGTCACTTTTAGAGACAACTCAAAAGGCAAGATCATTGGAATTGGCGATATTGGTATAACCCCTTCTCTCTCAATTGAAAATGTTCTACTTGTTGATGGATTGAAGCACAATCTTTTTAGCATTAGTCAATTATGTGATAAAGATTATGATGTCATCTTTAGGTCAAATGCATGCATAGTTGAGAAGGATGGATCGCAATTATTCAATGTCAAACGAAATGGAAATGTCTATACTATGTTGCTTTGTGAATTGCATGAACAAAATGTTAAATGTTTCATCACAACTAGCGAAAGTAGTTGGTTATGGCATAGACGTTTAGGACATGATAGTATGGACCTTCTTCACCGATTGTCTAAAAATGATTTAGTCAAAGGCCTCCCAAAGACTAAGTATTCTAAAGATAAAATCTGTAGTGCTTGCAAGTGGGCAAGCAAGTCAAATCTTCTTTCAAAAGAAAGAAAGATATCACCACTTCTAGACCTTTAGAGCTTATTCATATGGATCTTTTTGGTTCGGAAAGAATTGCTAGCATAGGTGGTAAACTTTATGTTCTCGTCATAGTTGATGACTTCTCACGATTTACTTGGGTACATTTCCTTGCTCATAAAAACGAAACTCACTCCATTTTAAATAAAGTTTGCAGAAGAATCCAAAATGAAAAAGAGTTTTCAATTAAGAAAATTAGAAATAGGGGAAGAGAATTTGATAACCATGACTTAGAGGAATTATGTGATGAACTTGGTTTATCTTATGATCTCTCGGCTCCTAGAACTCCTCAACAAAATGGAGTTGTTGAAAGAAAGAATAGACCACTTCAAGAAATGGCTAGGACCATGTTAAATGAACATAGTCTTCCTAGAAGTCTTTGGGCCGAAGCGGTCAACACCGCTTGCCATGTTATAAATAGAGTCATCATTAGATCTAAATTGGATCAGACACCCTACGAATTATGGAACGGTCAAAAGCCCAAATTGGGTATTTCAAAGTTTTTGGGTGCAAGTGTTTTGTGCTAAATGACAAGGATAACTTAGGAAAATTTGAATCCAAATCGGATGAAGGAATTTTCTTGGGATATTCTTCTCGAAGTAGAGCTTTTAGAGTCTACAATAAAAAGACGTTAACCATGGTAGAGTCAATTCATGTTGTTTTTGATGAGTCACCACTACCATTGACTTCTAGGATTGACTTAGATGATGATGAGGTTATTGGGATTGAGAACGAACTAAATGATCTCAATATCTCTTACCCGTGAAATGACCCCCCGGAAAAGACGAAAGTCAAAGATCAATTCAATGATGATTTGACTATGTCTATTCCAAAATCTTGGAGGATTGTACACGATCATCCAATTGATCAAGTCATAGGTGATCCATCTAAAGGGGTTGGCACTCGTTCTCAACTTAGAGACTTGTGTAATTACATGGCTTTTGTGTCTCAAATTGAGCCCAAGAATATTCTTGAAGCTCAATGCGACGACTCATGGATCATTGTCATGCAAGAGGAACTAAATCAATTTGAACGTAATCGAGTTTGGCATTTAGTTCATAAACCCAATGATCAAACTATAATAGGCACTAAATGGGTTTTTCGAAACAAAAATGATGAAAATTGTGTGATTATTCGTAATAAAGCAAGACTTGTTGCCCAAGGTTATAATCAAGAGGAAGGCATTGACTATGAGGAGACCTTTGCACCTGTGGCTAGATTAGAAGCAATTAGAATGCTTCTTGCATTTGCATCATCTAGAAACTTCATGTTTTATCATTTGTCAATAGTGTTTTTCTAAATGGTGTCGTAGAGGAAGAAGTCTATGTCAAGCAACCACCCGGTTTTGATAATGAACATTTCCCTAATCACGTTTTCAAATTAACTAATGCCCTATATGGTTTGAAGCAAGCCCCTAGGGCTTGGTATGAAAGACTTAGTGGCTTTTTGCTCCAAAATGATTTTTCAAGAGGAAAAGTTGACAACACACTTTTTACTAAAACCATTGAAAATAATTTATTGCTTGTTCAAATATATGTTGATGACATAATTTTTGGATCAACAAATGAATCACTTTGTAAAGATTTCGCGGTTAATATGCAAAAAGAATTTGAAATGAGTATGATGGGTGAGTTGAACTTTTTCTTAGGATTGCAAATCAAGCAAAGCTTGGATGGTATCTTCGTTTTCCAATCCAAGTACACTAAAGATTTGCTAAAGCGATTTGGTATGGAGGATACCAAACATGCCATAACTCCTATGAATACAACTACCAAGCTAGACAAAGATGAAAATGGTAAATGTATTGATATCACTAAATATAGAGGCATGATTGGTAGTTTGCTCTATCTTACTGCTAGTAGACCGAACATCATGTTTAATGTTTGTCTATGTGATTGTTTTCAATCTTGTCCTAAGGAATCTCATCTCTATGCCGTTAAACGAATTTTCCGTTATCTTAGCGATACAATTAACTTAGGACTTTGGTATCCACATGACACCTCTCTTGATCTAATTAGTTATTCGGATGCCGACTTTGCCGGTTGCAAAGTAGATCGAAAGAGCACAAGTGGCACATGTCACTTTTTAGGGCACTCACTAGTTTCTTGGTCTAGTAAGAAGCTAAATTCCGTTGCATTGTCTACCGCCGAGGCCGAATATGTTGCGGTCGGTAGTAGTTGTGCTCAAACGCTCTATATTAAATAACAATTGCTAGATTATGGTCTTACTTTCAATCATGTTCCTATTAGATGTGATAACACAAGTGCCATTTATATTTCCAAAAATCCCATTCAACATTCTCGCACCAAGCACATAGAAATAAGATATCATTTTATACGTGATCGTGTATCTAAGGGCGATGTTGAGTTGGTCTTCGTTAAAACAAATGAGCAACTAGCTGACATTTTTACAAAACCTCTTCAAGAAGAAAACTTTTCAAAAATCCGTAGAAAAATTGGTATGGCAATGGAAAATGAAGTTGTTAAATGATCGTAATTTATTTTTCACTATTGAAGGTGGCTAGTTTATATATCTCTTACATTTCTTAGTTTTAATTTCTGTTTTATTTAGAAATATTAAAAAAAAAATTTCAGTCGACTGACAGTCACCCTGTTCATCATCATTTTCCCCTGACCATGTCAGGCGACTGATGATTCCTGTCAGTCGACTGATTTCTATAAATCAGTCGACTGATGAGGAAGTATCGGTTGACTGACAAATAACATATTTTCCCCAGTTTTTTTTTCTGGTCAGGTCAGTCGACCTACACTGAACAATCAGTCGACTAATTTTTGTTTTTCAGTCGACTGACGGAGACAAGTCAGTCGACTGACGAGCAAAATAAAGTCGTCTCTAGGGCCTGTAACTGCCGCATTTGATCTTCCCAACTTCTCTCCACTTCCCCAAACCGCTCTCTACACGTTCTTCCACTCATTTACTACATTTTCTCTCTATTTATTCTCCTTTTTCACTTCTTCTTCATCACACTCTACCTATTTTCAAATTTACTCTCATTTCTCTCCTCATTCTCTACAATGGCTTTCATCCTCCCATTTCTTCTAGTTCTCTCCACTCTCATGGCACCACATCGCCCTGATAATCCTCCTAGAAAGCGTCCTCGATCTTCTTCTCAACGAAATCGTCGTATTCCATCACCACCTCCTTCACCTTCTCCATCTCCATCTTCATCTCCATATCCCCCACCACGGTACCGTTCCCCTGCTGATGATGATGAAGATGATGCACCAATGGGTCTTCATGCTCTATTTCCTAATGCCAGTCATCGTGCCGATTTTCTTCGAAAGTTTGAGCATCGAGAACTTTGCAAAACCCGAATCGTCAAAAACTCCTTCTACCGAGAGTTGAACATTCAACTTTTCTCTCTTTTTTAGGCTATAGGCTGGAGTCACTTCGTGTCTCTCGATTATCCCGCTCACGAACGCCTGATTCAATCTTTTTACACTACTATTGAAGAATCCTCCTCAATCGGTGCTCTTGTTGCCTCTGTTGCTGGTATACCTATCACCATTACTAATACGCAATTTTGAAATTGGTTTCATATTCCAAGCATTCGCCAAACCATTTATCTTCAATATGAATGGTATCAAAGTAGCACTTTTGAGCCAAAAGACGTTATTGCCGTCATTTGCCATTCTCCGGAGAGCATTCTTCCATCCACCTTGCTTGAGACCAAACACCTCACTCTCGAAGCCCGGTTAGTTCACAAAGTGGTCACCTATTCCATTTTGCTTAAATCCGGCGGTCGCGATAATGTGTCGCATTTTGAAGCATATATTGTGTTTTGTATTCTCACCAACTATCCTCTCGACCTAGCCCATATTTTTCGTAAGCATGTAATGGCTTGCAAAAATTCAAAGAACAAGCAGCTTTTCTACCCTATTCCAATCACCCACATCCTTCACCTTTACAAGGTTCCAACCGAACATGAAGCTATCACTAATGTGAGTCTTCCAGTGGACGGTCGATGTCTTAGCCAAATGGGTTTAGCAGTCAGCCGTGACGGTGTTCTCATGCCAAAGACTGAATCCACATCTACTCGTCGTCCTCGCCAAGCTCCTCAAGCCCAGCAGCATGCCCCTCTTGCTCAAGGACAAGCTTCTTCGTCCTCGGCTCCTCCCGGTGATCTAGCCATGGTCCCGACTGGCCCCTCGCCATTTTACTCTGATCCTCACACTGTACTACTTCGTGAGATTCTCAGCGGTGTCAAAAGGAACGAGGAAGGTATTCTTCACAATGCTGAATCGATTTCTTGCAATGAAAGGAAAATTGTTGAACTTTCCACCGATTTCAGCACTCAGTTTGCCGCTCTCAATCTCACACTTGAGGAGATTAAGAACGCCATCCCTCCTTTTTGATGTTGCCAAAGGGGGAGAAATGTGTGCTTTGGGATGTTAGTAGTTGGTTGTTTAGCTAGTTTTATGTTGTTTTAGCCTACTTTTTGTTTGCGTCTTGCATTTTCATTTATTTATGCTTTTAGTACTTGTGGTACTGTTATGTTTTTACTTCAAATTCTCATGTATTATTAACGAAGATATCTAAAATGAGAATATGTTTTTTTTTGTGTCTGAAACATTCCACTGTTGTTATATGCATAAAGTCAGGGGGAGCATATTATTAATGCCACCCTCATTATCAAACACGCAATATTTTGTCATCATAAAAAAGGGGGATATTGTTGGCCAAAGGGTCAATCAAAGAACAATTATCCGTTTTGATGATAACAAAATGTTAAGTACGTGTTTAGTACTAATGTGTCTATTCAGTTGAACATTACAGATTAACAGGATATTTATCCAAAGCTAAAGAAAGGACAAAAAGATCAATTCACGTTTATGCTTCAGAAGATTGATGAATCAAGACTTGAGGTAGATAGGATGGTGAGTGAATTGTATCAAAGGGTTTATGCAAGGCTTTCATACTTATAAGCTTATCCTAATTAAAATTAAAATGAAATGGCAAATTCAGGCGACTGACCATCAGTCGACTCAATGTACTGCCAGTCGACAGACAGTTTCATACCCGTCGACTGACCTCGTCAGAGAGTTTTAAGTCTATTTGCCAGTCGATCGACGGATATTCAGTCGACCGACATTAACACGTCACTCGACCGACCTCGTCAGAGAGTTTAAAGGTATTTGCCAATCGACCGACATTGAAAAGTCAGTCGACCAACAGTTCATGCCAGTCGACCGACCTGGTCAGAGAGATTTTTGGTTATTTTCCAGTCGATCGGCATTGTAATGCCAGTCGTCGACCGACAGACAGGAATCAGTCGACCAACTGACGAGAATCAGTCGACCGACGAAAATAAAAATGGCTATATTCAGAGCATTAATGGCTCTCACCTCTCTCTAGCTACCACTACTCTCAGCTCACTCTCCTAAAGTGAGTCTTACTCTCTTAAACCTTGCCCTAGCTATATATATGTAGAGATATTGATTGAAGAAGATACATCTCTTTACTACTCTGCAGAAAAGTTGTTCTTCATCTTTATTCTCTCTGAAAAACTACTCTTCATTCTCATTCTATAGCAAGCAAAGCTTGAGCATTAAAAGCTAGATTCCTCTCATTTATTTCTAATCATTTTCTTTGTGAGAAGCTAGTGAGATAAGATCTTTGTTCCAATTCTTGAATCATTGATTCCTAGAGTGTGTAAGATCTTGAGAAAACCAAACACTTCACATTAAACACTTGATCTTATACATTATGAATCTTTCATAAACCCTAAAGGTTTTGAGTATTTTTATTGAGTGTATCCTTTCATTATAAAATGAAAAGAGATTCTTGAGTGAGTGAAGCTCATTGATCCAAAAGAGGGGTTTGTCCTCTTGTTTCGTGCGACGGGCTCGTTAGCTCGTGTGTAAAGGTTTGTTATTCCACCTTCAAGGAAAAGCCGTAGTGTGAGATTGGGAAAGTCTTAAGGGGGGATCCTTAAGCCGAGGAGTAGGAGTTACCGAACCTCGTAAAAATTGCGGTGTCATCTCTCTCTCTCTTGCTCTTTCATTTGATTATTTGCATGCTTACCTTATTTTGATTTATATTATTTCATTATTGCTTTCACTTAGAAAAATATTTATTGTCATCTTCATAAGTGTTTATTGATTTATTCAAGCTAAATCAACTTGTTAAAGTTAAGTTAAGTGAAAAGAAAAGAAAAAAGTAGGAAATAATTTTATTATCCCTATTCACCCCCCCCCCCCCCCCTCTAGGGCTAATTAGTGACTTACAGCCACGTCATCAAATTTTTTGAAATTACAGTTTTGCCCCTCAACATATTTGGAGTTTTCGGGTCCGTTTTAAGCCCAATTTGAGCGAATGAAAGGTCGAACCTAGCTAATTCAACCATTTCGGACGCAATCGTACACTCCATTTTTCCATACAAGCTTTGTTTATCAATCTAGAAGATAAAAGATGTCGGAGGTATCGTCGACAACTTCGGCTACGAAGTCAACATAAAAGAATATGGTCTCGAATGCTAAATTCGAGGCAGAGAAATTTGATGGCACAAATAACTTTGGAGTGTGGCAGTGTGAAGTTTTGGATGTCCTAGTTCAACAAGAGCTAGACATCACGTTGGAAGAAAAGTTGTCACGCCCCGAATTCCTAGGACTCCGAAACCCGAGCCTAAGAGCTAGGGGAGTGAATGCGGAAGTAAAAAGAAACTGGAACAAATGACATTCAGTCATCAAACACCCAAAAAAGGTAAAAATGATACACTCTGATACCCTACTATCACGCCCTTAGAATTCCCGAAACTCTAATCTAGAGAATCAGCGAATCGCCAAAGGGTGACGTAAGTCAAGCGACTACTAGAGTCAAGAATGACAAAGAAGTACATGGAATAACAATAAGAATATACTCCATGCCAACACGAATACTAAAAACATAATAGTATCCTCAGATACCAACAGACACGCTCCTAAATCCCTAAGACTCCCGAACTGGGACATCCAAGGAATCCAAGATGTGATCCTTAATACGAATGACCAACTAAGACATCATTAATCAAAAAAACACATGGGTTAATGATATAAATGGTATATTCCATACCCAAATGACTAATAAAACTAAGCAGCGGAATCTAACGAAAATCCGGCAAAGTTCCGTTTGTAAATGGAACATCCGGACAACCAAACACAACACAATAACCTGCCCAAAGCAATTCAATAATCACAATGGCTTCCAAGCCCCACATTCATCAATCCTACTAGGGCCGAGGTAGTGGAAAGAAACCAAAACCCCTCCAAACCCTCTAAACTCAACAGAGCCACAAATGCTCGAATAAAATACAGTAAAGCACCTAGCTGTGCAGAATAGATACAATAACCATCAGAAAGAATAAATACAGGAACTAAAGAATACATCAACAGGGATATGCCAACAGACTGGCTCCCAAAAGAAAATACATAACAATCCCATAACAATGGGTAGAGAAACTGAAAGCGGATACCTATCGTTCCCAAACCAAGTCGTGCTGCAACCGTAACCGCATCACCCAACGCAACTCCAAACCTATAACAAGAAAACCAAGGAAGATTTTCGTTGCACCGCATCCTGCCCATAGCCGTATATTTCCTGCATCCTGGCGTGTGAATACCAGGGGGCAAATGTAATACCCCTGTGAGCAAATAAGCTCAGTGGGAAAAGATACTCTAACTACCCCATCCTCTGATAGTTTAGGTAATGCTAAACTATCTATCGATATGCATATAGCCCAACTAATCCCATCCACGCAAAACCCAAGGCACGCTCATATACCGTACGTAAGTATATAACGGGGATACATATATATACATATATATATATATACAAGTATACATGTATAAGTATGCAACCTGAGTCTACAAGGTACAACTACGGCTCATACTCCAAGTACCAAAACCGGTAGTCTACACTACTCTCATCAACATATACTAAGTGCACAACTCCTGAGTCAAACCTCACAAATCATCAATTACTCACAACACAAATCAGAAGATCCAATAGAGGAGATCACACTCACCTCTAATATCCACAGGAAAACAAAATCCACCACTAGTACCAAGGAAGGCTCAAATCCCACACCCCGATAACACAGGAAGGAAAACACCCACGTCCTTGCGTACTAACACAACCATCATCACTATATATATATATATAACAAACCTCATCCCATTCCTAGAGAAATTCTACCTCTCAAGGGCTAGGTCACCTCAATCATGTCATCACATAAACACCTCAATTGTTATCTCCAACAATGTCAATAAATCACCAACACTCTCACTGAGGATAAGAAAAACCCCGTAAGAGTCAAGAACCCAAGCAAGAGAAAAAAAAGTCCCAATGCCAAACCAAAAGATAACTGAGACGACAACGTCAAGGTTAAGAATACCCGAGCAAGGAATAACACCATAAGTGAACAAGGAAGGAACACCAAAAGTGAACAAGGAAACCAAAAACGAATGGCCGAGAGTGGAAGTAATAAAAAGATGAATCCCAGAGATTTAATAGTTTTTAAGAAAAAGGTTTTTCAAACTCGAACCAATCCATTTAGCATCCATGCCCCTAACGTAAGAAAAACTCATATCACCTAGGTGGTGATACTAACAACCCAGAAAAGGGGAAGGCAACACTATATGTGTGCACTGAACAACAACAAGCCTCAATCCAAGACTTGAGCATGATAGGAAACAAAGGTGAAACAATGGAACACCTTTCAAAACTCTACAAGATAAGATATTGAGAAAGAAGTCTCGAAATCTCAGAATCCCAAGAAAATAATAAAATGGTTTTACTTTTAAGAACCACATAGTAAAAATGACCGTCTTGCCCCCGGTCTCCGTCAGTTGCCATCACCGGCTTTTAGAGTTAAAATTCTTTTCAAGGAAGATCCTAAGATCAGTTTATAAGTGTTAAAACTTTTCATTTCCACGGGGGTAGGCGAAAACGGGTTTTTCCTTTTAAATATAAAGAGTTTGTTTCAAGGTTTAGAAAACACCGTTTTCGAAATGACAGCCACATAAGAATGAACAACTCCACGGATTCCTATAATGCCCAAAAGGACAGTAAAGGAAGAATAACACGTTGGACTCACGGAAGACAACCATCTGTTTCCAACTCCACCAAATCAAATGACAACACATGGAAGAGGTTCGGCACCATGCATTAACCAACGAATCCCGGAATGACATACAAGTCAACGACCACGTACTAGTGTACGAAACACAGTACAAGGAATGTTCAGGGGAATGAACTAAGCATAAGAACCAACACTACAGTACCTCGAGTACTTAATAGAACTCATCTCAGCCATAACCTCTTCTCACCAATCAAAACCTCAACTACAGTTGATAACTCATTTCCTCAAAAGGTGAAAGACACCTAAAGTCCATACTACAACTCACAATCTCATCTCCTGCCTTCTCTAAGGCCCCAATTCATAACTGATACTAACATCAATCTCAGACCTCAAATCTTTAACAAGGTCACACAGCTAACCACAATCACAATTAACAGTCCTCTCTAAGGCCACAAATCAAAACCAACTCCACAAACCACTACTAGCCTCAACTAGCCATATAGATCACTACGTCAATACACTTAACCTCCCCCAAGGGTACTAAGGTATACAACAACAAGTATAAACATATTCATTTCATTTATACTTATTAATAATTACCACATTTAAAGTCTTGTTTCACATTATTCATTTTCATCTGAGCATTTATAAAATATGAATTTAATTCGCAATATTCATAACTAGCATGCTCCAACATCACATGTAATATAACACATATACATGTCAAATGAGATCACATAAACAGTGTGCAGTGTAATGTGACTCAACACCCCACGTGATACACACACAAAATCACACCCTTCCCAAGGGTAACGGATACATACTCTGTCCACTCATCATAGTGTAGAGTTACCACACCGACTCTTCCCAAGTGATTTTTCTCTCTATCACTTCAACAGGGAAGACGGTTGTACGAGAGCCCAACTTGCAACTCCGTACGCCATGACTACCATAAAGTCAAGAACATGAGCCTCTACCTGGACTCCTAACTCACATTTGCCGGCTTTTTAGTTCCGTAGGCGTGATACCTCCTGGCCAGTTGTTGTGATGATCCGACACAAACGTCTACTCGTGCCCCACGCACAAAGGAAGTAGACCACACCAAATGAACTCTATCTGCCAATGGTGAAACCGTGCACTACATGCACCAACACCCCATGTGCTCACACGACATGGTGTACAATCAAATCATATCTCAATCAAATATGTAATACATCATATTCATAAAATACTCACATGGTAATATATGTCTCAAAATCTCTTTTCATGCTTTAAAATACAATAAAACAATTAAATCATATGAAAACAGTTTCATATACATTTCATGTTTTCAAAATATATTTTCTTTACTCCCTTAGAAAATATTTTCAATTTCAATTAACATGCCTTTTTAAAATAATTTAAACAGATAATCCACGTAATAAAAGGGGACCTAGAATAGCGTCTAAGTCTCTCACGTCCAACGTTTACAAAATCTTCTAGCTCATTTAATTCTCGAGGGAATTTCTAAGTCGTCTATTCCTATTCAATTCAATTAAGAATATATTTAATCTCGTAGGAAATAATTTAATAAATTTTCTTAAATTAATTCCTAAGTCCAATTCCGTATCTAAACGAATTATAGATATTTAAATTAACGATTTAAAATATCTATATTAAATTAAATAAGGGTTTTACACCCCTAAACTACTTCAATAATACGGAGTGAGAAATATAATTTCCCACCTGAAATACGCTTACAGAACAGCCGTTTTGGGCCCACCGTGAAAAGTACCGGCGTCCGAATATCACGCCCACCGACCAAAGTCGTCCAAAAAAATATTTCACATATATCAAAATGTCCGTCTCGACAACCTATACGATATATACGAAGCCCGTTAACAATAGGTTAATTAATTTGGTTAAATCTAAAATAACCCAAACGAAATCTATAACCTATAAATGCGATTTCTGGGCAAACCATTCATCCTAAATTCACGAAATTAATATATGACAAATACTAGGTAGCTACGAAACTACTCACCGAAAATCGGCTCAAACCGATCATCAGAAGGTCACCAAAAAATAGGCCGAAGCTCAGCCGAAACCGGGACTGTCGCGCGGCTGTTGCTTCGCCCTGCATCACCACCTCCGGCGCTGTCGTCTAGCTCAACGGCAACCACCCCAGCTCGCCGTCATCAACCCAGCAAGCCCTCGCCGTCGTCGCACCGCCATTGCCGCTGCTACAGCTGCGGCAAACCAGTCGCCTCCAGCCGACCCCTCTCTCCCTCCGGTTCTCTCTCTCTCTCTCTCTCTTTCACTCAGCCTCTCGCCGGCGACCATGGTGGTCGCCGCCCATGGAGAAGATGAAGTCCGTGTGAAGGAGAGGAGCAAAGGTCTGATGTTGGCGTGAAGGAGAAGATGCAGGTCTGCGTACATGTATATACATATATATACTAATTGCATAACTAACCCTCAACTTCTTTATAATTACAAAATAACCCCCACTAAAATATATATATATAATTAAATATATATATATATACAGTAAACCCCAATAATTATCGGGAACGCCCAAACATAGTCTCGTAAGCCCGAAATAATAACGGGACGCCCAATAAAATATATCGGGGTAGAAACCCAAACGTCGGGATACTAAACGCCCGGTCCAATTAAAACGCGTCGTCATTCAATTGAAACACTAATCATTAAACGTCGAATCGAAACCGTGTAATCAATAACGATAACTCGCGTAGTCGTCAAGGAGAAACCGTAAAGTCATCCAGTCGACTTTAAAACTAAACGCGAAAAATTTACAGGTACCAAATACCAAGAATAAACAATGCGTTAAGAACAAGTGACGTCATTACCGAAATTAAATTAAAATTAATTTCAGGAAAAAGGAAAATAACACGGGGTGTTACAAAAGTCGAACGATATGAAGGAAACAGATTGGGACAAGCTTAACCGATAAGCTTGCGGAACTATCTAACTTTGTCTTGCGAAGGATCAAAAGTATTAAGTAATGCGGGATACATCGGTAAAGACATTGTGGAAGAAACTTGAAGACAAGTTCATGACGAAGAACATAAAAAATAGGCTTTATTTGAAGAATAAATTTTTTCGTTTCGATTACAAAGCAGGTATCTCCGTTGGTGAACACTTGAGTAGTTTCAATAAAATACTTGTTGATCTACAAAAATTGGATATGAATATTGATGAAAAAGATAAAGCATTGTTATTGTTAAATTCTTTACCCGATACATATGATCATCTAGCCACCACTTTATTGCATGAAAAAGATGCAATAACCTATGATGATGTTTCCAATGCCTTAACAAATTATGAGTATTGGATAAAGGATAAACAGGTGAACAAGGAAATAGTAGAGGCCTTAACAGTAAGGGGTAGATCCGAACAACGAAAAAGCAATGGCGGAAGAAGGAACTATCGTTCTCGATCGAGAGGTAGATCTGGTAATAAGATTCCTGCAAAGGATGAATGTGTGTTTTGTCACCAGATGGGGCATTGGAAGAAGGATTGTCCGAAATTGAAAAAGGACAATCAGACTGCAAATGTTGTACGTGCTGATGAAGAAGTTGAGTATAGTTTGGCCGCCATGCCAGAATCTCAGAACTCTGAAGAATAGATTTTGGGCTCAGCTTGCTCGTATCACATGTGTCCTCACAGGGACGAGTTCACATTCGTGGAGGAGATGAATGGAGGAATTGTTCTTATGGGAAACGACAACGCCTGTGAGATAAAAGGGACTGGAAAAATTCGTTTGAAGTTGCATGATGGGACGATTCGTGTATTGTTGAATGTTCGGTATGTGCCGGATTTGAAAAAGAATCTCATCTCTTTGGTGCCCTTGAATCTAAGGGTCACAAGAATGTCAATTATGGTGGAGTATTGAAGATTGTTATGGGAGCCATGATCGTGATGAAAGGAGATCGCCGTAATAATCTATACTTCTTGCAGAGCCATACAGTTACAAGTGGAGCATCATCAGTATCTAAAGACATTGGAGCGATAGTTCCAGACACTACCCGCTTATGGCATATGAGACTTAGTCATACTGGTGAAAAAGCTCTACAAGGACTTGTAAACCAAGGATTGTTGAAGGGTGCCAAAACCTGCAAGTTGGAGTTTTGCGAGCATTGTGTATTTGCCAAGCAGACTCGTGTGAAATTTGGCACTACGATACACAACACAAAAGGGACATTGGATTATGTATACACAGATGTTTGGGGGCCTTCGAAAACTGCGTCATTGGGAGGTAAGCATTGGTTCGTGTCATTTATAGATGACTTCTCAAGACGAGTTTGGGTGTACAATATGAGACACAAAGATGAAGTCCTGGAAGTGTTCAGAAATTGGAAAAGGATGATTGAAACCCAGACAGGCAGGAAGATAAAGAGGCTTCGTTCGGATAATGGTGGCGAATATAAGTATCATCCATTTTTTAAACTGTGTCAAGAATAAGGGATTGTGAGACATTTCACAGTCAGTAGGACACCACAACATAATGGAGTTGCAGAACGTATGAATCGTACTTTACTGGAAAATGTGCGATGTTTGTTATCTAACTCGGGATTTGGCAAACAGTTTTAGAGTAAGCTGTGACATATACATGTCATCTTATCAATCGACTACCTACAGTAGGAATAAATGGGAAAACTCCCATTGAGGTATGGTCTGGGAAACCTGCTTCAGATTATGATATGTTGCATATATTTGGTTGTCCTGCTTATTTTCATGTCACAAAAAATAAGTTAGACCCTAGAGCCAAGAAAGCTATCTTCTTAGGCTTTAGCACAGGTGTGAAGGATATAAACTCTGGTGCCTTGAGTCAAAGAGAATAATACACAACAGGGATGTTACTTTCAATGAGTCAGATATGTTGAAGCAGTCAATGGGATCTCAGGTGAAAGAAAATAACTCGGCAAAGGATACTCCAAAACAGGTGGAGTTTGAGGTATCAGTACAACAGTCAATAGAGAAATCCCCAGAGGAACTTGAAGGTGACTCAAGTTCAGATGAAGATGAGACTTCTATTCAAGAGTCTCCACAACATCTAGATTCGATTGCCGCCAGTAGACCCAGAAAAGATATCAGAAAGCCAACACGCTTTACTGATATGGTGGCATATACGCTTCCGATTATCGAAGATGAAATTCCGTCCACTTACATTAATTCAGAACTCTGAAAAATGGCAAATGGAATATTACTATGGATGAGGAGATGTAGTCTCTTCATAAGAACAAGACATGGGAAGTGGTGAAACTTCCTAAGGAGAAGAAGGTAATTGGGTGCAAATGGGTTTACACGAAAAAGGAAAGTTCAACAGACAAAGACAATGTGAGGTTCAAGGCGAGATTTATGGCAAAAGGATACGCACAAAAGCATGGGATTGATTACAACGAAGTATTTTCACCAGTGGTAAAACATTCTTCAATTCGTATTTTGCTTGCCTTGGTAGCACAGTTTAATCTTGAGTTGTATCAACTCGATGTTAAAACTATTTTTCTGCATAGGGATTTGTATGAAGAAATTTATATATCTCATCCTGAAGGATTTAAAGTTGTTGGAAAAGAGGATTGGGTTTGTAAGCTGAATAAGTCGTTATATGGTTTGAAGCAGTCACCGAGACAGTGGTACAAACGATTTGATCAGTTTATGTTGGGTCAAAACTACATAAGAAGCCAGTTTGATCATTGTGTTTGAGATGAATGATAGGATGAAAGACTAATTGAAAAAGGAGTTTGAGATGAATGACCTTGAAGAAGCAAAGAAAATACCTGGGATGGAGATTTCCAGAGACAAAGGAACAGTTGGATTGTCGCAACGACAATATTTGAAGAAGGTATTACAGTGTTTTGGAATGAAAAAACCAAACCTGTAAATACTCCTCTTGCTCCTCACTTCAAGCTCAGTGTTCTACTATATCCGAGCACAAATGAAGAACGTAAGTATATGTCTAAGGTTCCTTATGCAAGCACTATTGGTAGTTTGATGTATGTTATGGTATGTACAAGACCCGATATTATACAGGCAGTCAATGTTGTTAGCAGATATATGCATGCTCCAGGAAGAGGATATTGGTATGCTGTGAAGTGGATTCTACGGTACATACTGGGTACTGTAGATATTGGTTTGCTGTTTCAGCAAGAAGATGGTCAACAATTAGTTTGATATATGGATTCAGATTATGCAGGTGATTTGGATAAGAGATGGTCAACTACAGGATACTTGTTTAGTCTTGCTAGAGGGTCGATCAGTTGGAGATTGACATTACAGTCGACAATTGTTTTGTCTACTACGAAAGCTGGATACATGGCTATTACAAAAGCTATGAAGGAGGCCATTTGGATACATGGGTTGATTGAAGACATGGGAATTGTTCAGAAGCACGTGAAGGTATTCTCTGATAGTCAGAGTGCGATTCATTTAGCAAATAACCAAGTTCATCATTCAAGGATGAAGCACATTGATGTCCGTTTTCATTTTGTTCGTGAAATTATGGAGGAAGGTGATATTCTTCTTCAGAAAGTTGGAACTGCAAATATGTTAACGAAAGTGGTTACTGGGGCAAAGTTCAAACATTGTTTGGACTTAGCTAATATTTGTTGATCAGATATGAATGGACTCTTTCGCCAATGTGGAGATTTGTAGAAATTATGGCATAAATAGTAGAAGCTTCAAGAGGCATCCACCGCTGTCCACCGCCGTCCATCAAAAAGCCAGAAGATTGTTCAAGAAGAAGCATGAAGCATCCAGCAGCCATGGAAGCAATCAAGAAGTTGTAAATGGTTGAATTCAAACGTGAACAATAAACACGTTTGAAACACGGTTTTGAATTCAACCTCTTCTCCAAGCTTCTTAAAGACGGCTGTGAATCCTATAAATATGGGATGTTTATGTTGTATTGAAATCATTCCAGATCAAAGAATAGGTTGATCTGTTGAGTGCTTTGAAGGTTGAGAGTGAATTTGAGTGATTTGTATTCTTCTCCCATTTGAATCAATCAAAGGATTGAATTTCTCTCCCAAATTTGTGTGTTTTGATTTCGTGATTGGGTTTGGCTAATTCCGCACAACATCTTCCTCCGTTTCAATTGCCTCTTATATATAGGCATTTTGTGACCAAACAATTCAAAAATGGCTTGCCGCCTAACTAGCATTTAAGTCTCATTTGGCTACTTCATTTTTCAAGCTCCTTACCAAACTAGCCCCCCTAACTTGGAATACAAAATCAACTTGGTATCTCCCACTTTTCTTTTAACCATCCCATGTGATTTGTATGGCAACAATATTTGGCCTCTTTTTAACCAATTCAAAGTTGTCTCCAAGTTGAACACTTCATGCACATCAACTATTACCAAGTCAACTTTTATACCAAATTTTGCCAAACCCAACACTTGTTTCGCCTGCTAATCTCGGCTTCAAACTTGAGTTCATTAAATGAGGTATGTCCACTAGCCTTAACTTGTCTGCTCAGAATTATCCATTTAAGAACATGTTTTTGAGTTTAATAAGTCGGATAATGATAGTCTGTTGGCTTTCACAAATGAAAAATTATTAAATTTCATGTCTGTGTGATGCATTCAATTGAACAAGTCTTCCTTTTCTTCTTCTCTTTTTTTTGTTTCTATATGTCATTGACATGTTTAATGTCCTGTTTTTATTTCAACGTTTATGAAACAGGGCTTACAAAGAGAATTATTGAGACTCAACTAACCTCTGTTTCTAACAAGTTTTTTGTGAGCAGATTAGTTAGTTAATAGTTCTATTTTGGGGTTCTATTGTTATGGAGGAAATTGTTAAATATAAACCCAGAATGAAACAAACTCGAATTGGTATTAATTTTTTGTTAAGGCTATGTTTGGTTGCACGGTTTTGAGATTACATTGGAATTAAACTTTCATGGTATTTGAATTATAGGTATGTGCATATGTGTGTGTGTATATATATGTGTGTGTGCTATATACATCATTGTAACAAGATTATATTTGTAACAACACAATTTCACTTCAAAATAATAGAAAAATAAACAACTCACCATACCACAACTTCTTTTCTTCTCACAAAGTATAGCTTTGACTTTCATCATTTTCAGTTGGTGCACCCATGGTCCCAATAACTGATGAATCCATGGTTGAAGAGGATTATTTGATATTGTAGCTCATTGTATTTTTACTCAGTAACATTTCAAGCATGAAACGCGCTACACTAAACTTCTGTTGAGGTAACTGTTTAACGGACTTGAACAATATTGTTCTTTAAAATAAGTATTGAAAGTATATGGGTATTGGAAAACAATATAAACACCTTCCAAAAGAATGATAAATCGGGCTATACATAACGTATCGAAAAATACAAAACCATGAGTGCAACACTTCGAGTAGAGAAACAGGTTTGGATCCATATTTGATCTGGTGGAGAAGACTAACAAATCCTTGGACACAGTTCACTCGAGTCTCTTTCAATTAATCCCCTAAACCAAAGAGTTGATTGATAAAAGAACATGTATTTACCATACTCCATATGTCACTTTCTGGAAAACCTTGATTTTAATGAGAAAGTTATTTCTTCTACATACTTTTTTAAAAGTAGACTCGTATATTACCAACTAATAATGATAGAATGAGAAATATTTAATTAATCAAAAAGTAAAATATAATACATAGTTAGAATATATGTAAGATTTTAAAGCGCCACCAAAACCTATTACCTAGTGGAATTTTATTTTTGTGAAAGTTCTATGGTAGGTTTCAAGTTGTTTGTCGAGAAAAAGAAAAAGAAAATAGTTTGTTGAGAATGTATACTAACATACAGGGGCGGAGCTAGGAAATTGAATCGGGGCGGCCAATGCAATTTTTAATAATTTTATTGATAAATTTTATATTTTTTGGGTTGGCCATAGAATTTTTTGAAAAATTTAGGGAAGGAAAATGCAACTTTTTATAAATTTAAGTGATAAAATTTATATTTTCTAGGCTACCTAAGGAATTTTTAAAAAAAATTGGAGAAATTGGGAGGGGCCATATGCAATTTTTA
This sequence comes from Cornus suecica, assembly GCA_963922005.1. Taxonomy (NCBI): domain Eukaryota; kingdom Viridiplantae; phylum Streptophyta; class Magnoliopsida; order Cornales; family Cornaceae; genus Cornus; species Cornus suecica. Next base: position 17,192,463 of record OY998241.1, read on the forward strand.
TAAGCCTATCTATAATATATGAAATTTTGGGGCAAAAAAAAAAATTGGGGAGGGTCATGGCTCCCCTAGTGTTACAGGGTGTCCATTTGTCCTACGGATGAGGATGGGAAAGTGAAAAGAATTTTATAATGGATGAATGTTAGCCTTACCTATTGGGTTAAATTTTTTGGTTGAACCGCGAAGCATCCACTCGTTGCATCTAGCCGCATGAGGTTCACATTAAGTTTGTAACTTTGTTAAGTAAGATTTTAATATTTTTATGCAATTTTCACTTGTTTTAAGTTTAATAAAAATAAAAATAAAAAAAGGAAATTGGAAGGAGTATTTGATATAGAAATATTTTTGTTTTATTGAAAAATATAAAATGGGAATACAATATTTGATTAGAATTTGAAGTGACTACCTTCCCAAATTTAATTTTTACTACTTTAAATGTGATACATTAAACCTCTTAAAAAATTTATTTTGAGGAGTGAATTAATTTATTAATTAAGTTTATATTTTCAGACCTCTTGAATTCTAACTATTACAATTTCAAATTAAATAATTAATTTATTTTCTTTTTGTAAGCAATAAACTTTATGCTAGTGTATATAAATGTGTGTGTATATATATAAATATATATATCGTGCATTTATTTTTAAAAGCCATGGTATGTTGGTTTAGGCGCGCTAATATGCAACTGATCAGATCTGCTTACTGCTTAATAACTGTTTACAGCTTCATAAAGTGGAGGGAAACACATTGATCGCTTTAGAAGCTAGGGTTTCGTTTCGTTTCGTTTCTTGAAAACATTTCTGATTGTTCCAATCCACAACAAATTGGCGCGAAATGACAGATGCCATAGGACTCCTACCTCATCATCTGTTGATCTCCATCCTCGCTAGATTACCGGTGGAAAATTGATCGCTTTAGAAGCTAGGGTTTCGTTTCTTGAAAACATTTCTGATTGTTCCAATCCACAACAAGAATTGGCGCGAAATGTTAGATTTCATAGGACTCCTACCTAATCATCTGTTGACCTCCATCCTCGCCAGATTACCAGTGGAAACCCTAATCCGATGCACAAAAGTCTGCAAATTATGGTACTGTCGCATCACAAACCCTAGTTTCATCAACACACAAATCAATCACACCATCGACACCGACAAGAACCACAATCTTTATATGATTCACTACTTTTCTGACAATGAACAAGAGAATTACTCACTAGTGCGGCGCGAAAACCATCTTTTTACAGATTACGCCGAGTTTGAGCTCAATCTCGAAGTAATTAATGTGTATCTGCGAATAATCGGTACCTGTAATGGCCTCATTTGCCTTTCCGACGATTTAGACTTTTACGACGATGAGTCCATCTTGATATATCTATTGAATCCATCGATTCGGAAGCTAATACAGCTTCCAAAATTGAATGTAATCGATTCGGAAGATAATGATGATCCTTGTATTCATATCATTGGATTCGGGTACGATTGGCGCTCTGATGACTACAAGGTTGTGAGGATTGCGTATCGTTGGGATAACTGTAATACTCCTGGGGTGGTAGATGTTTTCAGCCTGAGGGGAGGAGCATGGCGGGACATCACCAATTCGGGTTTTCCATATGTCATTGAGGAGCGGGCGCCCCAGGCTTATCTCAACGGTGCTGCACATTGGTTTGGCTACGATCATAGGGGCAGCGAGGCTGTACCATTGGTGGTGTCGTTCAATATGAGTTCCGAGGTTTTTGGTGCCATCATGGTGCCCACTAGCATTCCCCGCGAGTATTGGCAAGAAAGTGTTGATATTGCTAAGTTTCAAGAATCACTCTCGCTGATTACTCGTGTGTCGCGTACAGATTATTGCGTGTGGGTGATGAAGGAGTATGGGGTACCGGAGTCTTGGACTTTGCAATTCAACATTGCAATGGATGAAGGATTATTTCATAGTATAGCTGGCTTTACAAGGGAAGGCCAAGTTCTGGTTGGGACAGAGGATGGGTATTTGGCAGCTTTTGATCCAAAAGAGAGAGTAATAACAAATCCTCGTGTTAAGCGTGAACCTGCACATCCATCTCGTAGGGACTCATTTTATGCAGATGCTTATACTGAGAGCCTTGTTTTGCTTACATCAGATTTACGTGATAGATTTGCTTGTGAAGAAGAAGGGTAATACTTTTCTCAAATCCATGATTGGACTTCCTTTTACATTGTATATTTGCTATTTTTATTTCTAAGTTTGCATTTTCTACATTTGGATGTAAAAGCTCAATCTGACAGTTACATATTCACATTTTGAGGAATTACAATTTTTTGTTAATTAAGTTTTGTTTCTTTCAGGGCTGCTGTCAAAGTGGAAATCAGGAAGCCAAAGAAGAGGGGCTGTGATCAGAGTTGAAAATCCAAATAGTTAGCTCTTCCCCCCATTTTTCGGTACTTTTACTTTTACAATGGTATATTGATGTAGTTAAAGAAGAAATTTGGGCAATATATTACTCATTCCTTATGTTCTTGAACTATTATGCTGAACATATATGTTATCGATTACTGCTGATCTTTTGATACCATTTCTCTTCTAAAAATTTTGTTTGGGGTACGATCCACTTTTTCTACTATGACGTCACTAGTTGGTGGCATTTTCTAGGAAATCCTATCTAGTTTTCCTTTTGGCGCAGATAATGATAGTTAGGTTGGGCTTGTTTTACTTGCTAGTAAATCTTTGAACTTGAGCTCCATAAATGAGCCATGTTCACTGGCCTGAACTCGGGTGCCCATCATTATCCGTTTATGCATATGTTTTTGAGAAAATATTGGATGCGAAGACTGACTAGAAGACTCACTTCCAAGTTAGATCCTTACGAGAGTCACCTCCACAACAAAGCAGAATGTTAGTTTTTGACACACCTGAGTTGTCTTTCCCTATAATTGAGTGGACCTTTTGCCATGATAATCTGTTTCAACATGATAACCCCCGTTATTTGGGCAATTCTTAGCAGTTATAGGTCAGTGGTATCTACTTTCAAATTTTGACTATTAACATAACCAAACAAATACCGGCAACTAATAGATAAAGGGTTGAAATTAAAAATGTTATTAGTGTATATTGTATATACATATTTTCATATTTGTATAAAGCTATGTTACATGAACTCTTTCAAAGTAAGTGAAGTACCCGTTCTTTGGACATGTTAGTCGGACATGGTTATGGGATATGTGTCCGACAATTTTGGTAGGACATGTACCTAAATTTATATCCCGATAATTCCTCTTAGCTATACTATTTCAAATGTGTAAATTTTTTATTTAAACATGAAATAAAAATAATATTTAGCCGTAGCCATATGTCCTTCTATATGATATTTGACACGTCCGAAACCTGGATACATATACTTGTCAGACACATGTATCCTACTCCATGTAACATAGGTTTAGAGCATCTTCGAAACTTAAAAGCATGAGAATATCAAAATTAGGTGATAGGTGCAGAGGAAGAAAAGAAAGAACACATGGATATCATCCCATTGTTGGTCACTGGTGCTTATCCAGAATGGTGGTTAGAACAATCCAGAAGAACTCCTCCCTTAAATAGTGTAGTTTGAAGCTGGTGGCAGAAATGGTGATGCTAGTGTGAATTTAAGTGGAACTGGTGGTGATAAGGCTACTTAACAGAGGCTTATTTTACAGATGATGGCTTCTACTGACTTGTTGACAGAGAACTGGTGAACCTCGGTAACCTTGAGTAGCTCGATAAATTCACTTTCAGGACACTTTCGATTGATATTTGCAGTCTTGATGTGCCCAAGAGATGTTGGGACTGTGAGAGACCACAGTGGATTTGAGTAATTAACGTATGTTATTCGTCTCGATGGTTCCAAAAGTATGGAGCTTGGAATTTTTAGACTGAACAGAGACACATGGCGGAACATCATAGCATTCTTGTCATAGGGTCCTGCTATTATTCCCCTTTACATGTATATTTGCTATTTCTGTTGGTAGGTTCTGAGTTGCTACATGTGAATGTAAAAGCTCCTCATAGCATCTAAGTATTCTGTATGTCACCACTGGCTTATTAGTATGCATCAACTTTGGTTTTTGGTTAATTACATTTACAGATTTACATTTTGAGGAATTATATTTATTTTTTAATCAGAATTTTTTATTTTTCAGGGCTGTGATCAGGGTAGGAAATCAAAATCAGGAAGCCTGTGATCTGTGTTGAAAATCCCCTGTTGTTTGTTACTTCTACTTGGCATATGGTACAGAAATTGTATATTAATGTAGTTTAAAACTTCCTTTGGGCAGTATAAAACTCACACATAAAGCTATTGGATTCTTTTAGTATTTGGGCTGATGAGAATTCTTTCAGTGTTGAAATCATATTTTTGATCTTCAAACACTACTGTATCCTCTACATTTTGCTTTGGGTTTTCAATATGAATTAGGTGTCAAAAGTAGCTTCTTCAAGTCGAGTTGTTGGAGGTCATGCCAAGCTTTTTGGCTCGGATAATGATAGTCAAGGCTAAGGTTGAGCTTGTTTCACTTGTTTCATCTGCTAGCCAATCTCAGCTTCAAACTTGAGTTCAGTAAATGAGCCATGCGCACTAGCCTTAACTTGTCTGCTCAGAATTATTCATTTAATAACATGTTTTTGAGTTTAATAAGTCGAGCAAAGTTTGTTCAAGAGTAGCTTGCTTGGTTAATGATATCGAGGTTGTTGATTGAATATATTTTTTTCATGAATAGATTGGTATTTCATTTCGATAATTATTTCAATTTAGTACAATGATAAAGAAGGGCATACCTTTCAGATAGAGCTTTTATGTTGATCATATTTGTTGTGTTCTTACTTAAAGTTACTTGAATAATTTGAGTATACTGTACTAACTTAATCTAGTAGAGCTGTTATGTAGTTGAGCCTGATCTGTACATGAACTGGTTCTCTAGAAATAGTCAGATGAACTTTTTAAATTCGTGAATTTTTTTAATCCTTGGGCATGTTTAATGTCCTCAAGCAGATTTGGGCTTACATCAAAGAACACAGCCTTCAGTTCTCTTCTATAAATATGTGTGTGTGTGTGTATGTGTGGGTTTTAAATTTTTAATACTATGGATTTGCTAATAAAACCCTGTTTTCTGCTTCTAATGAGTAGGACTTGATTGGGGTTTTTTGTAGTTTTTGATGGGTTTGCACAATGATAATATTATATTGATGGAGAATACATATTAGTTACTAATGTGTATTAATATTGCTGGTTTGTGATTATTTTTATTTTTGTATGTGAAGTTCTCAGATTAGTGCCTTATTCATTTCAATGTTGTTTAGTTATCAGAGATGTTCATGGATTTTCTGGATGTTTATATACATGAATATGTATGTTTGATCATAATGGTGCTGGTGTAAGTATGGTTTTTTGTTCTTATTCTGTAACTGAAACAGGGCTTGCAATGTAAAAATTCGTGCGAATTATTGAGACTTAACTAACCTCTGTTTATTACAAGTTTTTGTGAGCAAATTAGTTAGTTAGGGCCCGTTTGGTAGGCGGTTCGGTCTGGTCTTATCTGGTCTGGTCTGGTCTTATCTGGTCCGGTTTGGTCTGGTTTTATCTGGGTGGTGTTCTGAAAGTCTGTTTGGTAAAGTTGTCTGGTCTTATGGTCTTATTCAAGCTGTTTGGTCTTATGTTTGGAAAATAATACAAAAAATTAAAAAATAATATCTAAAATTCAAAAAATATATTAAGTATGAAAAATATATAAAATTTGAAAAAATATAAGAAATTCAAAAATAATATATATTTCAAATTTTATAAATTATTTCGAATTTTTATATTATTTTTTGAATTTTATATATTATTTTTGATTTTTTATATTATTTTCAAATTTTTTATATTTTCTCAAATATATATATATATATCTAATTTTGTATATTATTTTTGAATTTTATATTTTTTTCAAATTTTATACATTACTTCAAATTTTTTATATTATTTTTCAAAACTTATATATTATTTTTTAAATTATATATATATATTTAAAATTTTATATATTAATTTTGATTTTTATATATTTTTTTCGAATTTAATACATTAATTTAAAAAAATTATATTATTTTTCAAATTTTATATATTATTTTCGAATTTTATAAATTATTTTTTATTTTTTCTATTATTTTGGAATTTTTTTATTTTCCCAAATTTTAAATATAATTTTTGCATTTTATATATTAATTTTGAATTTTATATATATATTTCAAATTTTATACATTATTTCAAATTTTTTATATTATTTTTTTAATTTTATATATTATTTTCAAATTTTATATATTATTTTCAAATTTTATATATTTTTTAATTTTATATATATTTTTCAAATTTTATGGTCTCATGTGTTAAGAAAATTGTATATAAGACCACTTGAGACCATCATTTTTTGTTGTCTCAAATTATCCATTTTGATCTTAAGTGGTCCTTCTTTTTTCGGAACCGTATTTTTGAAACCATGCTGCCAAACAGTGTCCGATCCTAAAGAAGTCATTATGAGACCGGACCACATGGGACCGAACCGCGAACCAAACAGGGCCTTAATGTTCTATTTTAGGCTCTATTATGTATGTCGCCGGCCCCACTGATTTGTTCTAATTTTTATCTTTTTACCTTACTTGCCCCCTGAAATTTTGGACATTTGTAATTCTGGCCCGACTGATTTTTTTATTTTTTTTCACTTTGCTTACCCCTAAATTTCTAATATTGCGATATATGGTTTGGTTTGGAATTGACAGTTGCAAATGAGATTGCTAGTAAGTTTATGAAAGTGTGAGGGACTAGGACTGAGTCCAGCCATGGATCGCAGTTGCCGCATCAAGTTTTTGTAGCAATACTTGTAATAACGATGTAATGGATTTGGACAATATCGATCTTCAAAATAAATATCGAAAGTATATCGGTATTGCCTAACAGTATAGACACCTTTCAAAAGAGTTACGAATCGGGCGATATGTAAACGTATCGAACCATGCGATGAAAGAGTTATAAATCGGGCGATACGTAAAAGTATCGGACGATAATCATGAGCGCAACAAGCTTCGAGGCTGAAGGTTACCGGTAATTCAATCTTCCGGTTCACATAGATCCATCTTTGATCTGGTGGAGAAGACAAACAAAGACTAGAACACAGTTCACTTGATTCTCTTTCAAGATCCTCTAAACCAAGAGCTAATAGAAAAATAACCTGTATTTATCATACTCCCCCTATGCCTCTTTCTGGAAACCCTGCTTTTAGCGGGAAAGTTCTTTCTTTTACACACTTTTTTTAAAAAACGTTTGGTATATTACCAACTAATAGTAATAGATTGTGAAATGGTTAATTACTCAAAAATTAATATATAATACCTATTTAAAGTAAACTAGTAAATAGCAGCTGCATGCAAAGCATGTAAGTAATTTTTAATTTATCACACATTTAAATGACAAAAAACGTTTAGAAGCAAAATAAAAAACTAATATATGATGAAAAATACAGATATCTTGAGGTATTTATTGGAACCATAAGTGAAAAATAAAAAATAAATAAAACTTAGTCATATAGCAAAAAATTTTAAAAAATAAAAAAATCAAGTAAAAATATTTTGATACTATATAAATAATATACATATATGTGTGTGTGTGTGTGTGATTAGGCCTTTAAAATGGAATTTGAAATTTATTTTTGATACATGGAAAATTAACTAATGTCATGAAAGAAATAAAATTATGCAATAGGTAGTAATTATTTTCAGATTAAAAAATAATGATTTACAAAAATAGATTTTTAATTTTTATAAATACTAAAAAATAAAATCAACATAATTGCATATAACAAGCAGCATAATAAGCAAAATGAGAGAAAAATAATTATTACCGATACTGACCATATTTTGGCTATATGAAGACGAATGTTTTTGACTTTGACATCCTGTTGCAATAAAAATGTTTATATTGTAAGGATGTGTGACTGTGAGGTTGCTTTAATTTGTTCAAAGTGACCTATATAAATTGCAACATAAAATTATAAATATATTATATTATCTCAATATTATCAATATTATTTACTATAACTAAAATAGAGACTAAATTTAAAATATAGATACAAAAAAAAAAAAAAAAAAAAAAATCACAGAAAATAAAGCTTTATCAATTGATTTAAAAATTGTTCGCATAGTTCTTTAGTACCCAGTGTTACCAGCATCTTTGCAGGATCAATTTCTACAGCAACACTTGGTAGGATATAAATTATTGGGTCACGAGCGTTTATCCCTTGTAATATGCATATAGTGTGTATAACTCTCTGTCGTTCCTAAAATTCTCAATTTTTGAATATATGTCATATAGTGTGTATAATCCCATATCATTCCTAAAATCCTCAATTTTTGAATATATGTGCGTCTTGCCTTCATTTTAAAATTGTTGGTGACCGGAAGTGAGAAATATCAATCATACCGTTGTTTTAATTATTTATTTTAAAAAAGAAATTACATAAAATATGAAATTACCAAAATACCCTTATATATATATATATGAGATCTCCAACCTGATTCCCACCAATCCTAATCTCTTCCCATTTCCCACAAACCCTAATCCAAATCACAATCTTCAAAAACAATCACCAATTTTACTAATTAAGAAATTAGAAATCCACGAAAACCTTGAAGCATTTCGATCTTGTCGAAAATCAGAAATACACTTCTATATGTGTGTGTGTATATATATATATATATATATGTGCCTCTGGATGTGATTTTCTCTTCTTCAAATTCAAATTTCTCCCAACTTTGGAGTAGGGTTTAAATCGAATAAGTTCAAATGTACAATTTGCTTAAATTGTGCCAAACAATCCCGATTCTCCATTCACGACCAACTGATTTTTCACACACAAAAAGTTAAAGTTTATCACTGTTGGGTTGTCACATGCCATTTGTGTATATCTATATATATATATACATATACACTTTTCTCTATTTAGATCTTTGTCAACAATTGTGTTTATCCTCTTTCGTTGTTGGTGCCGGCTCATTCAAGGATAAAGTTATAGTTTTTATTTCTTTTTATTTCTATCCTATCCTCCCCTGAATTGAAATCATGGCCCAATCAACGCTTTTATACTTAAAATGACTAAATTATGGATAGATTAATTCGTAGTCGAAGCATATTATATTTATATATATATTTATATATATATATATATATATTTATATTGAGTAATCATATACTCTATATGATTTCTTATACGATTATTCAATATAGATAAGGGTATGTTTGGGAATGGGTTTTAGGCATTGGTTTTGGTTTTGGTTCCAAATTTGAAGATAAAAATCATGTTTGGCTCAAGTTGATTTTTAATTTGAGAGAAAAATTATTCAAAAATCAGTCATTATTGTTGACTTTTTTTCTCCTCCTCTCTCTCTCTTGCACGGCCTACCAAAGTTAACTTTTATTCTCTCTCTCTCTCATTATATATATATATATATATATATATATATGTTATTTCTCATTTCATTTATTTGTTCAAATTATATATATATTATTTTGATTTTAATTATTTTTTTCATATTGATATATCTGAAATTTATATTAATTTTAAAATTTTATTTCTGTATTTTTTAAATTTCTTTCTTTATTTTCTATAATATATATTTTTTGAATTTAATAAAAATTCATAGAAATTTAAATATTGTTTTCTCGAATTTTATATATTGTTTTCAAATTTTATATTTTTTTTTCTTATTTTAAATATTTCTTTCAAATTTTATATATTATTTTGGAATTTTATAATTTTATATGATTTTTGAATTATATATATTTTTTCGAATTTAATATATATTATTTGAATTATATATATAATTTTCACATTTTAAAATATTTTTTTCAATTATATATATATATATATTTCTGAATTAAAAAATATAGAAATTTAAATATTGTTTTCGGGAATTTTATATATTTTTTTAATTATATATATTTTTTCATTTTAATATTTTTTTTCCAATTTTATATATATATTTTTCAAATTTATATATTTTTAATACATATTAGTATATATATATAATAATATTTGGACCAAGACCAACTCCTTACCAAGACCAGACAAGATCACCAAAACCAAAATTATAAGACCAAGACCAAAACCAAGTTTCCAAATGGGCCCTAAGGGAGAGGAAGAATGTGAGATAAGGGGTTTTAACCCTAATTATTGGTAAGAGGAAAGTGAGTTTGGGGATCTTAGAGATGAAATCAAAATTAAACCTTTTGATTTCATTCATTTTGATTTTATCCAATTTTATTTTCTCTCTCTATATTTGCATATATATGCATATGTGAAGATGATCATAAGAGAGAGAGAGAAGAAGATAGAGGAAGAAGGAGATGGGGAAATGGGTTTAAGGTTATAGGGGTAAGGGGTAAGGGGCATTCCGAAAAGGGTATTTTTGGGTATTTACAATTATTTTCAGTCATTTGCAGCTTACATGATTATTTCCCCGAAAAATATGGTCAGTGAGTGACCTAGGGGGGGGGGCAAGTTGCAACATTGTTTAAACTGAATGGATTTATACACACACTTGAAAAGTTTTTGGGGGTTTTCGCACCAAGTGTCCTTAACCATGCTTTGTATCCAAGATTGAATATGGCTAGTGCATTGGATTGTGATCATAGTTCGCCGTAACGGCCCATAACAGTTTTTCACGTTATCGTTACCATTACGGCCCCGTTTCCCGATTCCCACACCCGTAACGCCCGTTATGAGTTGTTACGGGGGTCGTTACGGTGTTACCCTGATTTTCGCAATACTGTAACGGTTAACACAATTGAAGTTTTTCAAAATTTTGGGTTAAAAAACTTTTTGTTATGTATATAATATGATAAATATTACTCTATTATTAAATTATTGAAAAGTAAAGAAAAGAATAATTTTGATTTAATAATATCATAACAAGTATATCATAAACATTCAAATAACGACGACACCATTAGATTTATTAATAACTCATTTTTTATATTAAAATTCTTTAAAAAATTAAATATAATTAACTTAAATCTACCAAAAAATAATCTTTATTCATTCATGTTGCCAAAAGTATCCAATTAGAACATTTTGGGTAAGATGTGCAAGATTTTAAAAAATTCACGATTGCGATAACCGAGTCCTGTTACGTAATCCCGATACTAACCCGAGTGACCGATACCGTTACGACGAACCATGATTGTGATTTAACATGCATATAAGCCTCTACTGCCCGATCATAATCAATTTCAGCACCGGGAATTATCAAAAACGAATGCGAAAAATTATAAAAATTTGTTAAAAAACATTATAAACAACAAAACAAGGGTAAAAATAACAACCGACAATACATATATCTATACATGTGATTGTGTAAATACGATTTCATTAATACTTCGTTTGGTTGGAGGAACGGATAAATGGATGGAAGGGAGAGGGGAGGGAGGGATGAGACATCTTTAGGGAAGGGATTGTGTTCTTCTCAATTTTTTTTTGGTTGGGTGGAAAGGATAATAGAGAGGATGAATAAATTAACACATGATTCTTGTTTGATTGAAAGGAAGGGAACTATGATTTTTATATTAATTTTACAAATATATTCTCATTAGGTGCTATATATTTATATATATATATAATGTTATAAAGGATAAGAAAGTAATTTTAAATACAACAAGATAGTTAACATTTTTTCTCTCTCCTTTTCCGTCCAAATTTGGGCGAATAAAAAAATATAAAGGATGAATAAATATTTCATTATTCCTCTCTTCCCTTCCCTCCAACCAAACATAAAATAATTACATTGCGCTCCCTCCCATCAATCATAGCATAAGTGAAAGAATAATAAATTGGAAATGATTGTTGTGCTTGTTACCTATGAAGTCTATGATGAGGCGTCCATCGAAGTCATGATTGCAAGCAAAGGTGTTGGAGTTTAGATATATCAAAAAAGTTAAATAGATAATATTAAAACTAAATAGTATAGTTTGGGTTTAACTATAAGTATGTTTAGAATTAAAGAATGATTTTTTTACATAAATTTAGGGCTGAAAGTCTTTAATTTTTTATATTAGTATAGATAGATAGATTAATTTATAAAAACAATAAAATTATTAAAAACAATAACAAATACACGGTGAAACACTTAAATTGTTTTTACTTTTAATTATATATATATATTAGTAAGAAAGAGTAATTATATTTAGAGTTCATCTATAACACGAAAATTAATTAGATAAGATTAGGTTGTAGAGTTTAATTATAATTAAGTTTAAAATTAAAATAAAATAAAAAATTGAAAAATAGGGGCTAAAATTGTATTATTATTCTTATTAGCTCCAAATAGATTCAATTTTCAACCCAATATGATATCTCATTTACCTTTTTAAATTGAGATTAAAATATAATACAAAAATAGGGACTGGAATTTTTCACACTTTTAATTTTATATATTAGTATTTGATTGAGAAATTCATTTTAATTGCATTTTAACTATTTAATATATATATTTTTAAAGATTTTTACACTTTATATTTTATATTTCATATGATTATTGTTTTTAATAAATACTTAATATTTTTAAATATGAATATAGAAAGATAACTATTCTTAAAAGAAGGAAATTATCCTAATCTATTTATTATTAGTTGATCTACTATGTCTTTCCAAATCATTAACATATATATTGGTACAAATAGAATCCTACTTCTATAAGTTTTTTAAAGATAAATTTTAACAAAAATTAATGTTTTAATTTTTTTATATAATTTAAAGTAAAAAATAGGGTTGAACCTTGAAATATTGAAACACTCAAATATACTGAAATTTTCACACTTTTAATAGTAGTATAGATGTAATATTTAAGTTCTTTAAAGTGCCACTAAAACCTATTACTTAGCATATGTTTTATTCATGTTTTTGCTTTCGTGTTGTGGATTTTATAAAATAGAAGTATATGTTTTTGTTGTGGAGTGTTGTGAATGTTAACTGGAAGCATGTTTGGTTCTGATATTTTTACTATTATTTGTAAATATTTTGGTCACTTATTTCCTTTAGTGCAAAAAACACACACATATATATATATATATTATATATCATTTTGATACTTTCTAAAAATGACTCTCAAACTTCATATTTTTCTACTATAAAAAATAGAAGATTGGTGCCAAACATATTTTTGTTGTGAAAAATAAGAAATAACACAAAACAAAAAACAAAAACGTGAACCAAACATACCCTTAGCGTACCTTTTTATGTGGAAGTTCTATTTTCGCTTCAAGCTTTTTGTGGGAAAAAAGAAAAATATAATAGTTGTTGAGAGTGTATGTAAACATACAGTGTTTTGCCATTAAACACGTAATGATTGCCTTAAAATTTTAAGGTCATATTTTTAAAGTATTTGGACATGTGTATGTTTTTAATTGGACGATGTTAGAAGGAAATCTCTCATTGGCTTGTACAAGCATAGCTCTTACCTATATGTTTAACAACAATAATCATATAAATGTATCTTGTAACTTGATTACGTAAAAATTATAAGTTCATAAATAAAAATCTATAATATTTTCATCCTTCTCAAATTCAATTACATAAAATTAAACAAAAGTTAAAAAAAACAAATTCATAATCCTCTTTATTAAATTGAATCTTACACATGGGTGACGGGGAGGGGTGGATGCAGGGGCCATGGCCCCCAAGATTTTTAATTATTTTTTGGTTGTTATGTATAATTAGGAAAACATGTGTCATTGCCCTCCCCTGTCCAAAATTTTTAAGAAAAAGCCCAATTAAGTTGTGACCCAATAATGTGCAGAACTTTTAAAAAATAATAATAAAACAAAAACTCTTTGATGCCCATATTAATAAAATACTTGTTAATATGCATATATATACATATATATATATATATATATATATATATCTTTGATACCATTTGTAGGTGGGTCAGTGTATAAGGGTTTATTTACAGTTCAATTTTTTTAATTATTAATTTGATGACTTAGAATATATAATTACATATGTTGGATCGTTTCACAAACAATACAACTAGAGTAATTAGTATTTATTTAATTATTATCTTCACATTCATGATAACATAGTTGCACAATTTTGTTACAGTGATTGAATGGATTATCAGTAGTTATTCTTAATGGCGTTACTGAAAAAGGCACATGCGCGAAGCGAAACTTTTATTATTTTGTCTTGTGCACGATGCACATGATGCATTGTTATTCATCTAAATTTAATAATGATTATTTTACTTTCAAATAATTATATATAAATTATTTAAGTGTCACTTTTGAAAATTAAATTACTCGAATTTTAGTTCGGGATTTTGTAACAGACGATTTTCATTTTCAGAAAAATCCTCATTTTTTTTTGTAGTGATTAGATATGCTCCAAGATTTACTAGTGCCACTATAAATGCTGTATATAAAAATATTTTAGGGTAGAGAAGAGAAAAAAATTCTAGTAATAGTTATAAACTTGTAATACAATATAAGAATAGATATTTACATGTATACATAATTATACATAGATTCTATATCTATATCTATCTACTTATATATATATATATATATACTACTATAAAAGTGTGAAGGCTTTTGATTATTTCTATACATCTCTTTAATATTTTAATTAAAAAACACAACTGTTAATTGATTCTAATAAAGTCATTAAATATTGATAGATCTCATATGTACACACACAAATATCTACCCTACTTATAAAAATTATTCATTTACCTGTTTCAACTTTCAAACTCAATATAATAATGTAATAGTTTTCAAATATATATATATATATATTATATCCTACTTATAAAACTAGGGGGAATAATGATTGCTTAAAATTGCTTTTTAATTTTTAGAACAAAAAATGCATTATTGGTGTAATAAATTAATATTTTTAAAACTATTAAATTTAAGTATTAAATAATAAAATTGCATTAAAAGTGACTTTAATGTTAAGAAGTCAAAACGTTTCATGTACAATTTTCAATATAGGAAACGAAAAGCTATTTAGGCCCTAAAGGCTTTGGATTATTTCTATACATCTATTTAATGTTTCAATTAAAAACACAATCATTAATTGATTCTAACAAAGTTCTTAAGGCCTGTTTGGTAACCGGTTTGTTTTGGTCTAGTTCGGTCCCTGAATTGAAAGTCTGTTTTGAAAGCGGTCTGGTCTGATGGTCTCAGTCTGTGAAAAATAGAACCAGATCATTTATAAATATATATATTTATTATTTATTATTTTTATTATTATTTATTTATTTATTTTTATTTTTATTTTATTTATAAATATGTTTTATTTAATTTATTATTTATTCATTTATTTTTATTAATTTATAAATATATTTTATTAATTTATTAATTTTATATTATTATTTATTCATTATTTTGTTTATTTTTTATTCATTTATTTTTATTAATTTATAAATATATTTTATTTTATGTATTATTTATATTATTATTTATTCATGTATTTTAATTTTATTTATAAATATATTTTATTTTATTTATTATTTATTCATTTATTTTTATTAATTTATAAATATATTTTATTAATTTATTTTTTATATTAATATTTATTCACTTATTTATTATTATAATGTTTATGTATTATTTAATTCAATTTTTTTATTATTCATTATTTAATTTATTTTTTATTCATCTATTTTAATTAATTTATAAATATATTTTATTTAATTTATTATTTATTCATTTATTCATTTATTTATATTTTCATTTTATTCATAAATATATTTAATTTAATTTATTATTTATATTTATTATTTATTTATTAATTTATAAATATATTTTATTAATTATATTATTATTATTTTTTTATGTATTATTTAATTCATTTTATTTATTATTCATTATTTTGTTTATTTTTTATTTTTGTGTTTTGGTTTATGAAATTTGGACCAAATACCAGACCAGACCAGACCAGATCAATTGGACCCATCAATTTGTAGTAAAAAAATACACAATTTGGTGTATTTAGTCTGAGTCCAAAAAGTGAGACCATGTCAACACAAATATGGTCTGGTCTCTAAAATCCTAGACCAAACCGATTACCAAACATGACCTAATTACTAAACATGGCCTAAATATTGATAGATCTCATATGTACTTTCTCTCTCTCACACACACAAATATGTATATATATCCCCTACTTATAAAATTATTCATTTACCTGTTCCAACTTTCCAACTCAATATAATAGTAATTTCTAAATATTATATATATATATAATGATTGATTTTAATTACTTTTTAATTTTTAGAACAAAAAATGCATTTTAGGTGTAATAAGTGATTAATTTTTTAAAAACTATTAATTTTAAGTGTTAAATAATAAAATTGCATTAAAAGTGACTTTAATGTTAAGAAGCCAAAACATTTCATGTAGTACAATTTTCAATATACGAACCCGAAAGCTATTTAGGCCCTAAAGACTTTTGATTATTTCTATACATCTATTTAATGTTTTAATTAAAAACACAATCATTAATTAATTCTAACAAAGTCCTTAAATATTGATAGATCTCATATGTACTCTCTCACACACACACGTATGTATATATATACCAGCAAATAGCACATGCTATATACATGTGGTTTATGAAATTTGGGAAACAAATAATTGATCTAATAAATATGGAAGACCAATTATATAATTTTTTATTTTATTTTCTACAACAAGATAATGAAATAATGATACAAGTTCATAACTATTATTGAATTGAGACTTTCCGGAAAAAGAAAAGTCATATTTACTTATTACTTTTTGAATGAAATCTTTCATTCTAATATAAATCATACATCTATTTCAAATACGAAAAATAACATATCTTAATAAGAATTATCAATTCTTTTAATGTATTATCATCATAAAAACTGATCAAATAAAACACTAATAGATTAGAAAAGTATAATTCAAAAACTATGAAGTTTGTATTACAATATAATTGCAGTAACATAAACGATAGTAAAAATTGAATAACAAATTAACAATATACGAAAACAATGTACTCACCTATACATACTTTTAAAAAAACTTTAATTTCATATTGTCTCGAAATAAATATAAATATAAAAGTGCATAAACATAATAAGTTTAATCCTTCAATTCTAACAAATAAATAATACAGCAAATAAAAACCTATAAAAATAGTTTGTACTTATAACTACAATGAACAAATAAAGAAAGAAAGAAAGAGAACCTTGTTAAACAGATTAACCACATTTGGTGGCGAAAATCTTTGGTTTGTTTAAAGTGGAATTTTTGTATGGTAAGTAGTAACACAAAACTTTGGATTTTGGGTTTGGGTCAAAGAGGAGAGATGTATTGTCTATGCATGCATTTTGTTGTTTGTCAAATTTAAATAGAAAAACCTAGGGGGAGGTGAATCAATTGATATGTTATAGGTGTCGTTTGGAAATCTTTGCAAATAACCAATATACATTACATTCCAACAATAAATGGCATTCAATAAGCATTTAATAATATGAAAATTTTGTATAGAAAACTTTTTAGCTTCATAACATTTGGATAAGTTAAAAATTATATGATTCCAATACTAAATAGAATTAAATGGGTATTGATATTGAAAATTGTAGATGAAATTTTTGGGTTTCTTAATATTAAATATCCTGCCACCAAAACTATCCGGGTTTTCTCGCCTTCCTCATCCGAAGGCATCGTAACATATGTATCAACGATTTTAAGGTCGCTTTCTTGACCCGGGCTTTCATCCTTTTCAGCCTATCAGGAAGAGCTAGCCAGACTAATGACCGTGAGTGCGACGAGCGACACCCTGGTCCATGAAATCTAGACTTAACCATTACAAGCCACACTAAAATAGAATTAAAATGGTAATAATGACACAAGCAAAATAAATTATTTTTAATGCATTATATATTACATTATTAGAATAATTTAATGCTAGTAGTTTTTTTAAAATAAATAAATGTATAGAAATAATCAATTCCTTCACACTTTTGTAATAGTATATATATATATATATAGATATAGATATAGATAATAAGTATGATAATAGTATCATAATGGGAAACTCAAAAGCATTATAATGTATTTAGTCCAGAATCAAAGGAGCATGAAAAACTTTTGGCATTTCTATACATGAATGTAAATTTTTATAAAAAAAATATTTTTTTTTATTTAAAATATTATATTAAAGTGGGAAGAAATAATTCAAGGATCACACTTATTTAATGAATCAGATTTAATAAATAATAAAACAAATGGTTTTTTTATTTAAAATATTATATTAAAGTGTGTAGAAATAATCCAAGAGTCTTACACTAGAAATAATCCAAGAGTCTTACACTTTTAGAATAATATAGATATAGATATAGATATATCCCCTACTTATAAAAATTATTCATTTACCTGTTCCAACTTTCCAACTCAATATAATAATAATTCCTAAATATTTATTTATATATATATTATCTTACTAATAAAATTAAGAGGAATAATGATTGCTTTTAATTACTTTTTAATTTTTAGAACAAAAAATGCATTATAGGTGTAATAAGTGATTAATTTTTTAAAAACTATTAATTCTAAGTGTTAAATAATAAAATTGCATTAAAAGTGACTTTAATGTTATGTTAAGAAGCCAAAACATTTCATGTCATGTCCCAAGTGGTAAAGTGCCGTTCGAGGCGGCCAGGGTTCGATTTGTCCCACATGCTAATCTAAAGCATAACATTTGCCATGTGAAAAAAAAAAAGAAAAAAAAAACCCACGGAACGGGAAAGTAATTTATTGGAATGATATAATTTACAAAAAATACCAAACCACTAAAAAACTTGCATTAAAAGTGTTTTTTATGAAGTGTTCCACACACAAATAATGCATTGAAACTTATTTATATTTGCTTGTGTTATTCCTACCATTTTAATTTTAATTTAGTGTGTGAATGTTAAGAATCCAAAAAGTTTCATGTACAAGGTTTAATATTAGTGAATACACATTGAATGTTATTTATTATTAGAATGATAGAATGTAATTTATTGGTTATTTAAAAAAAAATCAAAGTACTCAGAACTTTTCTTCTTCTTCCACCAAATAAATTACCTTATATACCATATGAATTGATTCATCTTCCTTGGGTTTTGTTCTATAAATTGGACAAATAACAAATTGTAGGCTACATTATTTTAGTTACGCACAACATTTACACAAGAAGACACCTCTCTTTTTACATACAATTTCTTTTGTTTGGGACATGATTGATTCAGTTGCCCGTCAAAATAATGCTTTGATGGAAAGATGATAATTGACCCAAAGTATTATGTTGCTACTTATCATACAAGAATTTCACTATACAACAAACTAGAGATTTCTATCTCCAGCGTCGTTGATATGTTTGACAAGGTAAGGTTAGATACAAGTTTTCTTCATTTTTATTTGTTCATTGTACTCATACACACACACACATATATATATTTTGGGATTCTTGCTAGAATCGAATGATTAAATTTATTAGGTTTATGCATTTTTTTTATATTTGCTTATGCGAGACAATATGAAATTAAGAAATTTATGGAATCACAATTAAAATAAAATAAATTATTTTATATATTTGTTTATTGAAATGATATCACTTTTGTTCCTATTATTCGACGGGTAATGGAATAATTCATCTACTTGTGCTTTTCTATCATCTAAATCTTTTATGATAATTTTCTGTAACATTTATATTGGAACAAAAGGTTCATTTCAAAAGTCTTAAAAAAATATTATTTATTTATTTTTTCTTTTCCAAAATCTCCAAGTAATAATAGTTTTGAATATGTTTCAATATTTCCTTATCTTATAATACAATAAAATGAAAAAAAACATATGCTTGCTTTTCCTTATTTATCAAGTAAATTATTATTTTTTCTTCAAAATTTGTAAACCCCACACGCATATAGCACGTGCTCTTTGCTATTGTATATAATAGGGTTAATTAGAGCTAAACCTTCTCGAGATATGTCAAACAATAGGCAGATTCCTTGTTATTAGGTAAATTACAGATAGACCCCTCAAATTTGTAAATTATAACAGATACCGCCTACTACCGTGGTCAAACTAGGTCAATGCTGATGTCAACACTTTTTCAGATATAAAATGTCTTAAAAACCCTCAAGTAGATGCAAAGTACATGTGAAAAGACCAAAATACCCTCATTTAAAATTTATAATAAAACCAAAATTACCTTTGTAAATAAATAATTGACAAAATAATAATTTTTAGATCTTTTAAATGAAATATAGGCATGGGAAAATATGTAATTTCAAATTATCAGTCACCGAAAATATAGGTTAATCGACTTGAGGGGGTCTATTTGTAATTTACCAAACAATAAGGGGTCTACCTATTATTTAATATATCTCAGAGAGATTTAGCTGTAATTTACCCTATATAATATATATATACATATATATATATATGTATTATATGTGTATTTATTTTTAAAAGCCATGGGCGTCTTGGTTTAGGCGCGCTAATTTGCAATTGATCAAGATCTGCTTACTGCTTAATAACTGCTTAGAAGCTAGGGTTCATTTCTTAAAAACATTTCTGATTGTTCCAATTCTTTGATTGCTTAGAGTCTAGGGTTTCGTTTCTTGAAAACATTTCTGATTTGTTCCAATCCGCAACAAATTGGCGCGAAATGGCCGATCGCATAGCTGATGATCTGCTGATCAAGATCCTCGCAAGACTACCGGTGGAAACCCTAATCCGATGGACAACGGTCTGCAAATCATGGTACTCTCTCATCACAAACCCTAGTTTCATCAAAGCACACCTCGATCACTCCATCACCACCAACACGAGCCCCAATCTTTTACTGATTCACTACTGTTCTAACGCTGATGAAGACATTCACTCAGTAGTGAGGTACGAAAACAATGTTTCCACCAAGTACGCCGAGTTTTTTCTTCCAATGCAGTTCTTGATCAACGATCACCTTCGTATAATCGATTCCTGTAATGGCCTCATTTGCCTTTACGACGATATAGACTTTGCTGACGATGATTCCGTACTGATATATCTATGGAATCCAACGATTCAGCAGATATATCAGCTTCCCCAATTGGAATTTGATGCTCCTAATATGCATATTGATGGATCCGGGTATCCTGAGCCTTATAGGCATATTGTTGGATTCGGGTACGATTCGCGCGCTGATGACTACAAGGTTGTGAAGATTAGGTATCCTGCGGAGACTCCTGGGGAGGTTGATGTTTTCAGTCTGAGGAGTGGCACATGGCGGGACATCTCCACCGATTCGGGTTTTCCATATGACATTGAGGAGAAGGCACCCCAGGCTTATCTCAGGGGGGCTGCACATTGGGTTGCTCGTGATTCCAGGGGCGGAGAGGCTGTGCCATTGGTGGTGTCGTTCGATATGGGTACCGAGGTGTTTGCTGAGTTGAGGTTTCCCGAGAGCATTACTCGTCAGTATGGGAATGAGATTGTTCGTGTTGCTAAGTATAGTGAATCGCTCTCGCTGATTACGGGTGTGCGGGGTAGAGATTATTGCGTATGGGTGATGAAGGAGTATGGGGTACCGGAGTCTTGGACTAAGCAAATCATGATTAATATGAATGGAGGATCATTTCATAGTATAGCTGGATTTACAAGGGAAGGCCATGTTCTGGTTGGGACACATCGTGGGTATTTGGTAGCTGTTGATCCAGAAGCGAAACCAACAACAATTCAACGTATTAATTGTGGACCACCAGCACGTTCATCTCATAGGGACGCATTTTATGCAGATGCTTATATTGAGAGCCTTGTTTTGCTTACATTAGACTTTCGTGATAGAATTACTCGTGCAGAACAAAGGTAAAATTTGACTCAAATCCATGATAATACTCACTTTTACATCGTATATTTGCTATTTTTATCTCTAAGTTTGCATTTGCTACATTTGAATGGAAAAGCTCAATCTGTGGCATTTACCTGAACATTTATGTTTTTGGTGAAATATAGTTACATATTCACATTTTGAGGAATTACAATTTTTTGTTAATTAAGTGTTGTTTTTCAGGGCTGCTATCAAGGTGGAAATTGGGAAGCCAAAGAAGAGGGGCTGCGATCAGAGTTGAAAATCCAAACTGTTAGCTCATCCCCCCGTTTTTGCTGCGCTTTTACTTTTGGAATGGTACATAAATTGTATATTGATGTAGTTAAAATTGTTTTTGGGCAATATTACTACTCATTTGTGATGCATTTGAACTCTTATCCCGAACATATATGTTATCCATTATTGCTGATCTTTTGTTACCACTGTCTCTTCTAAATTTTGTTTGGGGCACGATCCACATTATTGCTGATCTTTTGTTACCATTGTCTCAGAAGTAGCTTATTTAGATCAAGTTGCTGGATGTCATGCCAGCATTTTAAAGTCAATAGTTGGTGACATCTTGTAGGAAATCATATCTAGTTTTCCTTTTGGCTCAGATAATGATAGTCAGGCTGGGCTTGTTTTGCTTTCTAGCAGATCTTTGAACTTGAGCTCCATAAATAAGCCATGTTCACTGGACTTAACTTGGGTGCCCATCATTATCTGTTTGATACTTACAACTAATAGATAAGAGTTGAAATTAAAAATGATATTACCATATATCGTGTTTTGCCTATTTTCATATCCGTTAAAAGCTTTGTTACATGGAATCTTTCAAAGTAGGTGAAGTACTTGTGCGCTAGACATGTTGCTCGGATTTGGTTATGGGATATGCATATGTGTCTGACACATTTGGTAGGACATTTACCTAAATTTCTATCCTAGTAATTCCGCTTACCTATACTAATTCAAGTGAGTAAAATATTGATTTTGAACACTATCTTTGATAGAAACATTATTGTACTCTTAACAATATAATATAAATATGAAATAAAACAAATATTTAGCCGTATCCATGTGTCCTTCTATATGATATTTGACACGGCCAAAACCTGGGTACATAACCTTGTCAGACACACGAATCTATGTAACATAGGTTTAGAGCATCTTTGAAACTTAAAAGCGTGAAAATGAGGTGGTAGGTGCAGTGAAGGAAAAGAAAGAACACCTCCAATTTATCATCCCATAGCTGGTGGCCGGTGTTTATCCAGATTGGTGGTTAGAACAATACAGAAGAACTCCTTCCATAAAAGAGTAGTTTGAAGCTGGTGGTTAAATGAAATGATGCTGATGGTGTCAGCAACGGTGATGCTAGTGTGAATTTAAGTGGAACTGGTTGTGATAATGTTACTTTACGGAGGCTTATTTTACAGAGCATCTCTTCTACAGCCCTGTTGACAGAGAACTGGTGAACCTCGGTAACATTTGATACCTGACCACACAACATCCTTGAGTAGCCTGATAAATTAACTTTCAGGACACTTTTATATATGCAGTCTTAATACGCCCAAGAGATGTTGGGACCGTGAGAGACCACAGTAGAGTTCTGGTTATGGGATTGCAGCAAGCCCCCAGTTATCAGGTTGTGACTTTACTGCAGGAGTATCGATCCCCAGTTTTATCTATTTCACGATGAAGACAAAGACAGTGATATGGGTTTCTACAACATGCCAGATTTCTTCGCCAAATCCTTTTCCGACCATCTTCATCCTTTCACCAAAATTCACCAGTCAGCCTCCATTTGGTTCACTCCTAACCCCTACTAGGATTTATTTAGTATAGGTGTAGTAGCAAAGTATATACTATGACATACTTAAGCTAGCATAACGGGTATATTGGACAGCATTCTGACCAAGTAGTTGTTGCATATATGTAGACTTTGACTCTCATCTATCTCTTAATTTCGTCCTGTCTTATCTAAGAGTTGTTTATATATTAAATTATGCCTTTCTCTCTCATCTGATTTGTTTGAATATTGAACTGTTAATTGTAGTAAAATATTGAAACATAGACATCTGATTTCTTAGGTAGAAGAGAGTGAAGTGAAACAATCTTGGCTTACCATATAGTGTTTGTGAGGAGTGTATTTTTTCTTTTTGTTCTTTTCATGGCCCCACCTCTATATCCCTATATTTCTCATCATTCCATAACCTCTTAGTGTCTGAAGATCTACAGGCAGGGTCTCCTTCAATGAGTAGTAAACATGGATATGTTTTAATTTGAATGGATAGTAAACATGGATATATTTCATTCAGATGCTTTTAGGTTGGTCTGTTTCTTTGGTTTTCCCAAGTAACTGGTCTCTTTTTTGGTCGATATTCTCGCCTGCTACTTCTTAAGTAAATTAATTTCTGTTAAGGAAAGCAAGGGTGATCAAAACTGTTGGACTCAAAACATGAATGGTCGAGTAGTTGCTTAATGGTAGATGCTTTGTGTATCCCTTTGTTGTGATCATTTTATTTGGTTCTGTTAGCTTTTGGTCTGTATTTTTTCTATTTGAAGCTTTTTTGCTTCTCGTTGGTCGTTGTCAGTATTCACAAGACCAGATTCTCAGAAGAATCGGAGTGACTAACAAAAGAGCCACGCTTGTGTAGGAGAAGGAATACCAATACTCCTAACAGGGTATTTTTATTCTTTAAGTAAAAGGACTATTGTAGTGTCTAAAATTGTAATATAAAAAGCAAGTGCACAAAAGTAAAGGAATCAAACCAAAAGACTTGTATTTGAAAACACAATCGATATACAAGGAAACGAAAATGACATAAAGAGAATGGTAATTGAATTACTTTGTTGCTGCCGTAGCAAGTCATTCAAATGCTGCCCCAAGTAAACTATTTGAAGATTTTTAAGAAGCGCGTCCCTATTTGTGTGTGCCTTGAACCTCTCTTCCAAGTTTTCCACATCCTTCCCATGATCTCTTGCTATCAACTTCCACGAACTGAACCTGTATTCTGCTGCCATTTCTGCACTTTATTCCTTTGTCAGCTGTCCCTTGATCTGCCACTTTGAAGACAATCAAATATTGCAAAGCCATAGTATTCTTGTTGGTCAGAATGAAGGAGATACATTAGGGACATTTGTATATAAAAGATTGAGATCTGGTGATACAAGGCAGGATCCGCTTTGTGGTTGATTTCTTTGATTCTTTTGTTTTTTCTTCTGTTATTTTTTGGAAGTTTAAAGAAAATTCTTTTCAATTCTATAGATTTATTTTTAATACGTCGTAAGTCCTGTGCTTTAAATAGCTTGCAAACATTCACCTACATTACAGAACCTCGCGGGGTTATGTCGATCCACTAAGCCACTTGAGAACTCATTTTTCATGTATATAGGTTTTATTTTCAGCTTTTCAGCCATATTCGCTATGTGTCCATGTTTGTAGGGCTGGGTTAGTCGATGATCTTTGGCCCATTATCTCACTTGTAGCAACCTAACTAACTTCTACCTTTTACACCTTGCATTCAGCCCGCTTAACAACCTACTCTATTACTTTTAGTAATTTGTTACGATGAGTTAAAGAAGGTCAGCTGTCACCATTCGTCCCTTCATGTCTGGATTCTTGTCTCACCGCCAAAACCCAAGTTTTTGAAAGTCTGTTTTTACCTCCAAAGTTTCAATTTTAATTGTAACATAATTGATTTCATTTGTCTCCCGTCTAATGGTCTATGTCAAAGATACTGAGGTGCCACACAGTGGTAATTTTTGTGGGTGCCGACAAATGCCCCCAAATTTTGGGGGGCTTGCAAGGTTTTCGAAAAATAAACTTCAGCTTTTTTGAAATGAAATAATGTCATAGGAAAAATTTTTGGGCAATCCTTGTCTTTGCAATTGCCGGGATTACCACATTCCAAGGTGGTAATGATTATCACCTACCTAGAGGTTTAAATTACAAATTTTTATTAGGATTGTGATTGGTCCCCTTCTTATCACAATCATAGAAGCCCAATGAGCATCTCTTGGAACACGATTGACTTATCACCATCATCATTAATGTCCCCTCTTCACCATCCTTATATTTCTTGGAAAGCTAGCCTCCAACTTGCATCGTATTTAAGACCTAGTTTACCAAATCAGACACCACACTTTTTCTTGGAGAGAAGTCCTTCGGTTTGGTTGCTAGAGGTTTGGTCGTTGTTTTCCGTTTGTTTAAATCAACAATTTGGAAGCCTCGGATTTCATATATAGTGATGCATTGATGACGTCCTCACTAGACTACTGGTGAAGACCCTGGTCCGGTGTGCGTGTGTCTGCAAACCCTGGTACAGGAAAAGCGTAAACTCATTGCTGCACACCTCAATCATAACAAGAAGAACCTTCTAGTGATTGATTTCTTCTCTGATACTAATGAAGAGAATTACCAACTTGTCTGGTATAGAAGTTCCTATAAAAATGGGAAATATGTGAAAACGAAAATGTTAATTGATTATGCTGACTTTGAGCTTCAACAGAAGAGCTACAATAATTATATTAGGATAGTTGGTCCCTGCAATGTCCTCATTTTCCGTGCCAATGATTTGGATGTCTTCGACAATGAGCAGCTTCATCAATGGAATCAATTCATTCACAAGACAATGCCACTTCCGCCATTGCATGGTAACTTGCCCATCACATGGTGCTTTTATTCACCACTGGATACTGCTTCTATTAGCTCACTGAGGTTGTCAGGTTCTTTTATCTCAATGGATCCAAAAGTATTGAGCTTGGCATTTTCAGACTGAGAAGAGACACATGGCGGAACATCACCAATTTGGGTTTTCCATGTGCATGGACGAGCGGGCTTTCCAGGCTTATCTCCTCAGGGCTTCACTTTGAACTGCTTATGATCATAAGAGGAGCGAGTTTCTCTGCTGGCTCGTGTCGTTCCATATGGGTTATGAGGTATTTGGTGAGATCCTGGTGTCTACTAGCTTTGATCGTATATGGAAGGAATTGTTAGTGTTGCTAAGTTTCAAGAATCACTCTCACTAATTGATGGTATGAGGGAGAAAAATTATTGAAGTTGGGTGATGTAGTACGGCTTACAGAGTCTTGAACTAAGTAACTCAGAATTGATATGAACGACTCTCTTCTATAGCTGGCTATACAAGGAACGGCCAAGTTCTATTTGGGACAGAATTTGGTATTTGGTAGCTTATGCTCGTGAAGCAAAATGAGTAACAAAGACCTACAAATTCATGTCATTGGGACCTTCTATTATTCCCTTTTACATGTATATTTGCTATTTCTATTGCTAAGTTCTGCGTTGCTACATGTGAATGTAAAAGCTCCACGTAACATTAACTCATTAAGCATTCTGTATGTCACCACTGGCTTATTAGGTTGCATCAACTGTTATGTTTTTTTGTCAATTACATTTACTCATTTACATTTTGAGGAATTATATTTTATTTTGCATCACAATCTATTTTTTCAGGGCTGTGATCCGGGTAGAAAGTCAAAATCCGGAAGGCAGAGGAGGTGGGCTGTGAATAGTGCTGAAAACCAAGATAGTTAGCTCTTCCCTCGTTTTTTGTTACTTCTACTTTGCATACCGTACAGAAACTGTATATTGAAGTAGTCTTGAACTAAGTAACTCAAAATTGTATATTGATGTAGTTTAAAACTCATGCATCAAGCTTTTGAATTCTGTGAGTATTTGCGCTGATAAGGATTTAGACGTTATGCTGAATGTGTCATATTGCTGATCTTTAAACACTGTTGTATCATTTACAGTATGAATTAGGTGTCAAAAGTCAATTTGAGTTGCTGGAGGTCATGCTCAGTATTTAGAAGTCTCTAGTTGGTGTTTTATTTTGGAAACCACAGCAAGTTTTCCTTTTGGCTCGGATAATGATAGTCAAGGTTAAGGTTGAGCTAGTTTCGCTTGTTTCATCTGCTAGCCAATCTCGGCTTCAAACTTGAGTTCAGTAAATGAGCCATGTCCACTAGCCTTCACTTGTCTGCTGATAATTGCGCATTCATGAACATGTTTTTGAGTTTAATAAGTCGTGCAAAATTTATTCAAGTTTAGCTTGCTTAATGAGGTCGAAGGTGTTGATTGAATATATTTGTTTCACAAATGGGATTGGTACTTTCATTTTGAAAATTATTGCAATTTAGTACAATAATAAAGAAGGGTATAACCTTCAGATATGGCTTTTATGTTGATCATATTTTTTGTGTTCTTTCTGAATGTTGATTGAATCATTTTAGTATACTGTACTAACTCAAACTGGTAGAGCTGTTATGTAGTTGAGCCTGATCTGTATATGAACTGGTGAATCGGCTGACCACTACTGAAGGCCATGCGCCACTGCATCGTAGGATTAAAACCTTTAACTAGTGAAAAGATGTAGTGCTGTTCACCGCATTATTCTGTTCAGCCATTTGTGGTTGCCTTCTCTAGTTCTTACTTACCTTTACGTCTAAAGAGCCTCACTTTGATCTTGCCTAGGACCTCTATGTATTTTCGAAATTTTAAGATGGGCTCTGCTTAGACTGCTGGCAAGACTAGGGATGGCAATTTGTATTGCCCGTTGGAGCTCCGCCCTGTTATTTATGGGTTTGGGAACGTCTTTTGTTTCGTAGAGACGAGTTTGGTAAAAGAAATTGAACCCGTTCCGGATTATGGGGGGTACGAGTTTTGTTAAATACACGCCATGACCCGCCCTGCGCCGTTTACATAAATTTTATTGTACTTTACTTATTATATGTATAAGACTTTTTATGAATTCTAAATTTATATTTTATTGATTATTACTCAGACAACAAAATACGAGTAGTCAAATCTATACAAAGAAAAATGAGTTTTATTGTAAGATGATTTGAAAGAAGTTCATATGTTAGGTTTTTTTTATTATTATTATTTTTGTGTCAAAAGATGACACTGAGAAAAGTATTAATGGGACGGGATGGACACGAGTATAGTAAACTTTTAATGGAATGAGTATAGTTTATAAAAAGACAATCCGTAAAAAAACTCGTGAAGGTAAAATTAAACGGGGAGAATGAATATAGGCTAACCCCAAAACAAGTCTTCCTTTTCTTGAGACCAAGCAAGCGAGGCTTACCAAGGCTTCACAGTTCATATAAAAAAACAATTTAATTTTCCAATAAACAACTGCATTGAACTTTTCTAGATCACCTAGGGAAAATAATAATCATAACAACTTCTCTAGATCCCGCCAGAATACAAATTTGGACTTGGTTGGTTCAACAATAAATTGGTCTATTATTAATCGGATAAATGCAGCATTGAAGATGATGCTTATGATGATCACACTAAAAGTTATTTATTTTACATCAAAATTAAGATCATTGAACATGATCAGCTCATGTAAACCAGCTGGTAGACGATAGGAAACTTAAAAAAATCAACTCCACAGACGTGGTTTTGCTGGTCATATTATGCGTTAATTCAATTTAATTAAGGGTTATTATCAGTAAACTCCCTATGAATTCATTTTGCATCAAGTAACCCCTTCGTTTCAGAAAACCCCCTTTACTTACCAAATTGTATCATCTTACCCCATTGCCTACAATTTTGGACAAAAATACATCTGGATTTACTGATAAATGATTTTTTATGAGAAAATTACACTTTCACCCAATGTTGTTAATGTTTACACTTTTACCCCCTCTTGTTTTACTAATTATACTTCCACCCCTTATTTGTTTCACTTTGACCCTTAACCAAGTTTTGAGATGTGAAATGACTAAATTACCCCTAAAGATGCGTGATGACCCAGTTGTCATCCCATAAAAATGTGAAAAGACCAACCTACCCTCCTTTTATAAAAAATATATATATTTTGAAAAAAAATTCAAAAAAATATATATATAAAAAAAATTGGAAAACAAATTTTTGGAAAAAATATAAATATTTTGAAAAATATATGTATTTCATAAAATATTTTGTTTTTTGAATTTTTTTTTGAAATATATATATATTGTAAAAGGATGGTAGGTTGGTCTTTTTACATCTTTATGGGTTGATAAGTAGGTCCTCACACATATTTAGGGATAATTTAGTCATTTCATATCTCAAAATTTAGTTGAGGGGTCAAAGTGAAACAAATATGGGATGAAAGTGTAATTTATATTAACAACATGGGGTGAAAGTGCAATTTATGCATAAAAAAACCATTTATCAGTTAACCCCTCTACTTTCAGGAGTATTTTTGTTCAAAATTATAGGGAATGGTGCAAGTTGATACAATTTGATAAGTGTAAGGGGTTTTCTGAAATGGTGGGGGTTAGTTGATGCAAAATGAAACCATAGAGGAGTTTACTGATAATAGCCCTTTAATTAATGCATGGAGCTACATAATTAAAATTGAATTTAACGCATGACCTTTTATATTCCAAGCTATAAAAGTGTCCACATTCACTATTCTATTTATCTATTCCAAAAACAATAAAGTCAATACATTTTATTTAGTTAATTTACCAATTTACCCTACAAGCATTTAAGTTATAAAAAAGTGACTTATAATTTGAGACATAAGGAGTAATAAATACTATATTCCGGTGAACTTTTTCACGTAGTCAACTCGACGAGTTTTTCTTTGGTGAAATGTTTATAATACCTTCATTTAATGGCTATTATCGAAAGATCCCATGTGATTTTACAAAATCATCAAATTGCCCTTGACTTGTCAACTAATCCCCTGAGATTTTCAATTTGATCAATCCATTCCATGAACATGAATTGGGTGAATTTTTCGGCCCCGAAAAAGCAAAATTACTAGAACGCCCTTATGAGTATGATTCATTTAAACTTAATACACAGTCGTTTCAATTAAGGTAATCTAGTAAATTTGCTTTTTCGGTGCCGAAAAATTTATAGGGGGTAATTTGATAATTTTGTGAAATCGTATGGGGGTTTGTGATAATAATCTTTTATTTAAATGATAATTAAGTATGGGTATATAGGTAATCTTTTATCTAGAGGAGGTAAAAATCGTAATTATCAAAATGATAAGAGTGCGAGTATAATTTTATAATTCCAATGCATAAAAGGTGTATTTATATTCGAAGTGCACGGGGGTAGGGGTATTGGTTTAAGCGCGCTAATCTGCAATTGATAATCATCTGCTTGTAGAGAGAAACACTTTGAGTCTAGGGTTTCGTTTCTGATTGTTCCAATCCACAACAAATTGGCGCCAAATGGGCGGCCGCATACCTGATGATCTGTTGATGAAGATCCTCCTCGCTAGACTACCGGTTGAAACCCTAATCCGATGCACATCAGTCTGCAAATCATGGTACTCTCTCATCACAAACCCTAGTTTCATCAAAGGACACCTCAATCACACCATCAACCACCCCAATCCTTTACTGATTCACTTCTGTTCTGACAATGATGAAGAGGTTCAGTCACTAGTGAGGGACGAAAACAACGTTTCCACCGAATACGCTCAGTTTCAGCTTCCATTGAAGACCTTCAATCACAACTATATTCGAGTAATCGGTACCTGCAATGGCCTTATTTGCATTTCGGACTATTTAGGGTTTTCTGCTGATAAGATTTATCTATAGAATCCATCAATTCGGAAGATAATGCAGCTTCCTGAATTGAAATCCATCAATACTGTTGATATCATTGGATTCGGGTACGATTTGCGCTCTGATGACTACAAGGTTGTGAGCATTGTGAACTTTTATGTTTTTAGTCCAATACAGTAACATGTTCACATTTTGAGGAATTACAATTTTTGTTAATTGAGTTCTGTTTTTTCAGGGCTATTATCAAGGTTGAAGATGAAAATCAGGAAGCCAAAGAACATGGGCCATGATCAGAGTTTGAAAATCAAGAAGATAGTGTAGTTTGAAGCTGGTGATTATATTATATGATGATGGTGGTGGCACCAAATCCTTTCCTTGTCTCATCTTCATCCATTCACCTAGACTTACCAGTCAGTCCCCATTTGGTTCACTCCTACCCCATTCAATAAATTATTTCGCATAGGTGTAGTAGTTGTTGTAAACGAAGCTTTTATTTCAAAATCTCACACTTTCAAAAATACAAAGCTCTCTCTCTTTTTCCTTTCTTTTCTCACTTCTAGCTTCTAGCTTCTACTTAATTCAACACCATACATACTGTATATATAGACATGTACATAACATAAGACAAAAACAACAAATCTTCATCCGCCGTTTTTCTTGACTTCGGTGGATTTGAGCATGCAACTCTTGACATGTAGATAACGCATGCTTTGGCTTCACGCATGGTGTTTGGTGGCAGCCACTCTTGACATTCTGTGCATGCATGTGGAATCAAGTTTATCTTTCAACAGTAGTAACGTATATCCTATGACATACTTAATTTGAATGGATCTAAGGCTCTCTGAAACTAACAGGTGAAACTAGTTTGGAGACAAGTATTTCATTCAGATGCTTGTTCGTTAGTCTGTTTCTTTGGTTTTGCTAAGTAACTGGTCTCTTTTTTGGTTTACATTCTTGCCTGCTACATCTAAAGTAAATTAATTTCTTTTTAGGATAGCAAAGGCGATCCAAACTGTTGGACTCAAAACGTGAATGGTTGAGTAGTTGCTTGATTTTGGTAGATGCTTTGTGTATCCCTTTGGTGTGATAATTCTTTTGGTCTTCTGTTAGTTTTTGGTCTGTTATTTTTCTATTTAAAGTTTTTTGCTTCTTGTTGGTCGATGTCAGTATCCGTAAGACCAGATTTTCAGAAGAATCAGAGTGATCTAACAAAAGAACCCTTTGGACGGTAAGAGGATTGAGTAGGAGAAGGAATACCAATACTCCCAAAATGGTATTTTTATTCCTTAAAAGTAAAAGGCTTTTCTAGGATCTAAGGTTGTAATGTAAAAAGTAATTGCACAAAAGTGAAGGAAAGAATTGTATTAAAATACACAATTGATATACCAGGAAACGAAAATGACACAAAGAAAATGGTAATTGAATTGCTTTGTTGATGCAGTGGAGGGGCATTCAAATGCTGCCCCAAGTAAACTATTTGAAGAATTCTAAGAAGCGCATTGCTAAGTGTGTGTGCCATAAACTTCTTTTCCAAGTTTCCCACGTGCTTCTCATAATCTCTTGCTATCAACTTTTAGGAACTGAACCTGTATTCTACTGCCATTTCTGCACTCTATTCCTTTGTCAGCTGTCCCATGATCTGCCACTTTAAAGACAATCAAATATTGCAAAGCCATAGTATACTTACTGGTCGGAATGAAGGAGATACATTAGTTACATTTATATATGAAGGATTGAGATCTGGTGGTACAAGGCGGGATCCATTTTGTGGTTTATTTCTTCTTCTTCTTTTTTTTTCCTTAATAAAGTTAAAACAAAACTCATTTCAATTCTATTGATTTATTTTTAATGCGTTGTAGATTCCATGATTTAAATAGCTTGCAAACATATTCACCTACATCACAGAACCTCCTGGGCTTATGTCGATCCACTAAACCACTTGAGAACTCATTTTTCATGTATATAGGTTTTGTTTTCAGCTTTTCAGCCATATTCACTATTGGTACATGTTTGTAGGGCTGGGTTTGTCGTTGATATTTGGCCCATTATCTCTCTTCGGTTTGGTTGCTTAGAGGTTTGGGCATAGTTTTCTGTTTGATAAAATCAACAATTTGGAAGCTAGTGTCAGATTGCATATCTAGTGACGTCCTCACTAGACTACTGAGCAGAGACACATGGCAGAACATCACCGATTTGGGTTTTCCATATGCCATGGACGAGCGGGCATTCCAGGCTCATCTTCTCAGGGCTGCACATTAGGCTGCTTATGATCATAGGAGGAGCAAGAAGGCAAGTTTCTTCGCTTGCTCGTGTCGTCCCATATTATATGTGCCGATGATTTTGAACTAGTAACAAAGACCTACAAATTCATGTCATTGGGACCTGCTATTACTCCCTTTTTCAGGTATATTTGCTATTTGTATTGCCAAGTTCTGAGTTGCTACATGTGAATGTAAAAACTCCTCATAGCATTTAAGTATTGTGTATGTCACCATTGGCTTATTAGGTTGCATCAATTTTACTGTTTTTTTTTTGGTCAATTACATTTACACATTTACATTTTGAGAAAATATATTTATTTCCTAATCAGAATTTGTTTTTTCAGCCCTGTGCTCAGGGTGGAAAATCATAATCAGAAAGGGGCTGTATTTTGTTACTTCTACTTTGCATATGGTGAATTTTGTCTTGGGGTAGGATCCACATTTTACAATATGAATTAGGTGGTCAAAAGTTGGTTATTTAAGTCGAGTTGCTGGAGGTCATACCGAGCATTTTTCATGAATGGGCTTGGTATTTTATTTTGATCCTAATCAGAATTTAGTACAATAATAAAGAAGGTCATACATACCCTTCAGATGGAGCTCTTTCTTTTGCATTTGTCGAAACTAAAACCAAATGACTTTCTGAGTCTTATTTTCTAGTTTCCTAGGTTGTTAGCTTGTGAAGGCATACCAGCAGTACAGAAAACTGAGGTATGCCTGCAGTGTAGAAAATTAGACTTCTCAATTTCAAGATTTTAGTTTTCACTTTTATAATCAAGTGAAAACTAGATTTGAAAAATATACTGCATGAAAAGAAAGCACTTTTTCTCCTCCTATTTTTAATAGGGTGGTGTATTTTTTAACAATAATAAAACATCCTTTAAGATTTAATAAATAAAATTACTAGTACACTTTGATTATTTTTTAAAATTTTTTTATTTTTATTTTATATATGTATATTATCTTGTTTTGAGTATGGTGATGAATGCATGGAAAATAATAGAAAGTCTTCCATTTTTTCTTAAAATTGCAATAGTGATCAATATTTTAAAATAATATAAAACCCTTGGATGGTAAAAAAAAATTCAATTTTGTATGGGAATTATTTTTTTTTGTAAGAAAAATTTGAGGTATAGTATGATTACAATTTTTGTGTATTTATATTTAACATGATAAGAAATGCATAATAGGAATAAAGTTGTAAGAAAAATTTGTGATACACTCTAATTATGATTTTTTATTTATATTTTATATGTTGCTTGGACCCATTTCTAATCGGTAACATCTTTTTTAGAAAGTTATTTGTAATTCAATTAAAGCCAAATAAATAAAATTAAAATTTTCAATCAATTACCTAGTTCATAATTTAAATAAGCATTAATATTTCAAGATATAAGTTAAAAACCTAACATCTAGCACAATATATCAGAAGCCTCAAACGTTGGATAAAAAAATATGAAAGGTCATTAATCTTTAAAGGAATGGTAATATGTTATCAATATATTTATTTTAAAATGACAAAATTAAGTGACTTACAACTTACTAATTTCTAAATGAAAATGGCAAAATATTATATTATATGCTTTTATGGTTTAATAAAATAAGAAAATATATACATATATTAAAAAATTGCTTAGAATTTCATGGTTGGTTACAATTCTTTTTTGTATTTTACATGTTGATAAATGCATTATATTAATAAGAAGCCTTTACACTTTAAATCATAATACACTTTAGTTTTTTTTTTTGCTATTTTAAATAGTGAAAAATGTGTGAATTTTTTGAAAATGACTCATACTTTTATAAGTAGTATAGGCCTCCCAAAAGGTTACGGAGGCGTGCAAATATGAGAATTAATGCTACTACTTCTGGTCTTGGAATTTTCACGCTTGAAAAAAAAACATGGGGCGTATTGCTCAAATCATTGGCCCGGTACTAGATGTATATTTTCCTCCGAGCAAGATGCCTAATTAATATATTATTATTAATATTAATATGAACAGTAACGGAGTGAACCGGATTATTAAAAATTTAAACCATAACTGATCTGTAAAATACTGGATTTGGTATTTTTTGAACTATGGTCAATCCAATCCATAATGAAACGGGTCCAATATGTCCGGATTGGATTGGTCAGATTGATTTTCTGAATTCACCAGATTTTTGCACACCCCTAGTTGCGAACATCATTTATGATCTGCGAATCCAACAAATTAGTGATTGTCGCCAACGTCATTTCTCATCTTGGATTTTTAACAGGTTAGGGATGCATCATGAGCATCATTTCTCATCTTGAAAAGATTACGTAAACTAGGCTAGTAAGAAGAAGACAGCCATTTATCTATCACTTGAAAATCGATTTAGGCATGAAGATGTTCCTCCCCTAACTAGTATGCCGATGGTTCACCAAGCCCTCGTATGGTGAACAAATCCTCTCTTTATCTCTCTACTTCCTGATCCTGCCAAAAGCTCCCTTCTGTTGTTGGAACCCATGTTGTGTCAACTTTTTCAAACCTCAGGGGACAATTGAAACACAATATCTAAACATTGCATCTATGTATAATTTATCCAAACCTCATGTCAGTGTCATGACTTGGGCGATTTTGGTGTCAAAAGGAGGCACGTAGGCCAGGTCGAGAAAATGTAAAGGAAGAGAGGCTTGGAGGATTGAGATTGAAGCTCGTCCAGCCTGGTAGGATCGCTCGCGAGTTGCCCCTTCTTTAGTCGCTATCTAAACGAACAGGCAGGGGACACGTGTCATATGGATGATGCACTTTCATGCAAGCAAAATACCAACGGAAGTGTACATGGGCTTCAAGCCTTCAACTACACTGGTCCAATGCCCCATTCCCTCGAATTCACTTATGCTCATTCTCTCTTCCATTGGCCCTCTCTCTCTCTCTTTATATATCTATATCTCTTCTATCCATTACATCCCTCTCTATCTCTCTGTTTTGTTCAGTTGAAGCCATTCCTCAGCTCTCTTTACAAAAAAATTATAAAGAATATATACCTTTACACCTACAAATAATTTTGTTCTTCTTGTATTAATTGAATATACGACTTAAAAGGAGAGTACAAAAAATATATATACAGTTCCTATCACAGAATCTAATAAGTTGAAAATATATTCAATTATTGTTCTTTTTCATTCTTTTTCTGGCAAATCAAATTCGAAACTTTTAAACATTAACGAAATGAACATTCTAATGTATCACTACTAATTTTTCTTTGAATTTAGAATAACTTTTCGTTGGAAGTCTTCCATATAGCGGTTGCCTTGAGAAAATAGATATTTCTGTCAACTTCGAACATTATATTTTGAACAAAGTCTAACGAAAACTCCACTCAACAAGAGTTAAGAGGAAATGCCCATTACTTGTCTTATAGTTCTTATTCTTTTGTTTTATACTTAACCTTAATTTATATAATAAAGAGAGGGGGATTTGTTTGAACATCCGTGAATTTGAGGGGCACCATTTTCATTTTGGTGGATTTTATATACCATTAATTATATATGGCCAAAGGGCAAAAAAACCCCTATAATTTCAGTTATGATCAAATAACCTCCTAACCTTTATCAAGGGCATTAAGTGCGTTAATTATTAAAAAAAATATAGAAAAACACCCCTACCGTCACCCTTCCGTTATAAGGGCCACTAAACACATGACCACTTAATCCCAAAAATTCCACTGGAGCGGGGATGTAATTTATTATGAAATTTGTAAATATATTTTTGTGGGTTACTGAATGTTGCCCAAGAGATGACAACCAAGAGGGGGTGAATTGGTTGATTAAATTTTTTATTCAATTAAATCCCTCTTAAACAAAATGTTGTAGTAATATCAAGAATCAAGGCAACTTAAGCAGTGCAGTGATACAAAGAATCAAAACATCGCAAGAAATCTAGAAGTACAATGATATGTAGATCAAGGCACAATTATTAAAACAAAGTGATTTACGATTCTTTAGTTTATGTATTTTTGAGGAATTTAAAAAACTAGAAGCAAGAACAAATCATTAGTTACAAATAAATAAAGAGTTAGAATGCTGAAAATAAAAGTTAGAGTACTAAAGTTTAAATGTTAATAAAGAAAATAGGGAGTGAAGGTGCCGAAGGAAGGAGAGAGACAAGGAAGCACTAGACACCAAAATTTATAGTGGTTCAACTTCAACCAGAAGCCTACGTCCACTCCTCAAGGATTCACCTAGAGTATTTCTCTCTTTTAAAGGGTTAAGCTTACAACTTAGCTTTCGGGTGCTAAGTAACCTTACACGTGAATATTCCGAGCTCAATCACAAACTCACCTAAGCTTACGGGTGCTAAGGCAAACCTAATACAAGTAGTTTTCCTCGAGCCTTACTACTCAAAAACTCACAACTAAGCTTGTGGTGCTTAGCAACCTTACAAAAGAAATAACGAGTGAAGATCTCACAAAGAAATTATACAAATTTGGCTCTCAACAACCTAATATGAAAGTGGTAAACAAACCTCCCAAGGAGTTCTCAAAATGTGAGATACAAGAAGAACAATTTACTCTAAAACTTGAATCTCTCGACTCTTAGACTTTAGGAACTTAAGGGGAAGACAACACTTGAGGAAGAGAGAAAGAATAAGACTAATAAGCTGCTGGAACTCTCTCTTGAAAAAGCTTTCGAATGAACTTGAAGTGTAGTTGTAAGTTTCTTTCTCTTGTATCCGTTGTTTCCGGTCCATGCTCTTTTTATATTCAAGCTTTGGAGACAAGGCCTTCCCACATTTAATGCACTTCTTGACTTTGATACTTCAGAAAATATAATCTGATTTTGCTTTGTACAAAAGTCCACAAAGAGGGCCAAAAGTAAAGCATGTATTGACCAACATGGATATGCTTTTGAAGTCTTGATTCAACTCTTGAAAATACAATTGAATAGATATACAAAGATGCATTACATCATTAGCACATGATATCTAAACAATATAAAATTAATACAATATTTGGACAACGGTAACATTTTATTTTCACAAAATATCTTTGATTCAAAAAGATGCTAAAATAATTATTATCTAAAAAATAAATCTTTTTTAATTTGTAGCATCATAAATATGTATTGAGCACTTGATCATTTGAAGATCTAAAAATGATTTAAAGATTGAGTTTATGTTATTATAAAAAACAAGACGTTATTAAAACCTACGGGTTAACACTAAAGAAAGTTTAAAATTTTCTCGAGAGGCCCATATTCAATTTTTTTTATAAATTTATGGAAAATACATATATTTTTGGGGTACTAAAAAAGTAAAAAAACATGTGGGGGACTATAGTCAAAATTTTTTAGAACTTATCTTAAACATATATATATTTCTTGGGGTACTAAACAAAATTTTAAAACATTTTGGGAAGGGTCATGGCCCCACCGGCCAACACGTGGCTCCGCCCCTGCCCCAAATGCCTTTAATAACTTTTATACAAATATAATGAGTTGTGTAACTTGTGTTGACAATATAGTCAATTCACAATACTATGGGTCCGTTTGGGAAGGGAGAAAACTGTTTTGTTTTTTTACTGTTCACTAATTTCAAAAATAAAAACATGTTTGGCAAACGCGTTTACTGTACACTTTTTTTTTTTTAAGAAAACTATTTTCTATGAATAGTGGATAAAAGTGGTGAAAACACCAAATATAACTTTTAGTTGTTTTTTGAGTTTTTTCACTGTTTAGGGTACCACCTCCGCCACTGTTCCCATCACCGCCACCACCAACCAACACCACCCCCCGCCACCGGTCGCCGCCGCCGGCCCCCACCACCTCCGGGCCCCACCGCCGCCGCCCACCAATAACATTTTATTTTTCAATACAAATTTTGATCCAAACGCTTTTTTGTTTTTAGTTTTTTGCTGAAAAAAATAAAGACAAATACAAAAACAGTTTTTATATTTGAAGACAAAACAAATACAAAAAACAGGCTTTCCAAACGCACCCTATGTTTTTTATTTTAGTTTTTATATAATATATTAAAGAATATTTAAATCATTTAGTTCAAAAATTAACGGATGGTTGACGACAAGCCTTCTTTGAACCA
This sequence comes from Cornus suecica, assembly GCA_963922005.1. NCBI lineage: Eukaryota > Viridiplantae > Streptophyta > Magnoliopsida > Cornales > Cornaceae > Cornus > Cornus suecica. The sequence continues at coordinate 17,232,225 of OY998241.1, forward strand.
AAATTGACTTTTATGGAATTATTTGAACGTATAGGGTATTTGAGCATTTTTGAAACTATAAAGGGTTTTTTTTTTTGGTTATTTACACTAACACCTTTTGAGGTTTGGAAAATTATAATTAAGTGCAACGTTAGACAAGTGTGATTCAAGCACCCCCTGAGGTTTGAAAAAGTTGACAAAGATACCCCCAACATCCAAAAAATGTCCATAATACCTGTAAGTGTGGAAATTGTCTAAGCCCACCAGAGCCTTCCAAGCTTAAGGCCATCAGGCTATTGGCCCAATAAGATTTCTGTAAGCCCAGTGATTAGGCCCATTGTATTTGTGTATTTCTGTAGAAAATGAAAATGATGATGTAATCAAGGCATTATTGCCCCAATGGGCCTCAAGCCCATTAAGAAAATGTATATAAGGAAAATCAAAAAATTAATAAAGATATTCTCTCTTGTGATGTGCAAATTTGAGCATTTACACATTGGCGCCGTCTGTGGGAAGCCTACAAGGAGTTCCTGAATTTTCAAATCTGCCCTTCGGGATCTGTAAAATTGCCTCCTTCTTCCCATCTCATAAAAAAAGTTGAGTCTGTTTGTTAAACAAAAAAGGCCTTCTACCACCTTCAAAAAACCTTTACTCACTACCCCCCGGACGAAGATGCCAATAACTCGTTCGCAGGCAGACTATCTACCCACTGCGCACAATCGTGCAAAGGGTTCCCAGACCATGGAGCAGATTCTTCAACGCTTGATAGTTGCTGAGGAACGTAGCGTGGCCTTGGAAAAACCGAATGCAGAACTCATGACGAGGTTGACTCCACCAGCAGCTGCCCTACCGGTAGTTACACCTGAACCTCCGGTGGCGGCGGTCGACCATTCTCTGAACCAGCAGGGTAGCGACAGACCTGAGGAGCATGTCGAGTCTTCCCAGCGCTCAGGAAGGCTCCAGCAGCCGACGAGTCCATAACCCCCAAGAAACTTCAAGCAATGATGGATGAATTCCAAAGAAAATTTCTCGGAGACTTGAGGTCCCGGTCTACCGATGACATGGCCATCCAGGCGTCCACTGAATTGATACAGTCACCTTTCGTTCACGAAATAACCCAAGAACATTTCCCAAAGAAGTTCGTTATGCCCCAGTTCACCCCTTACGATGGCACAAGGGACCCCGAAGAGCACATATACCAGATCCACCAGAAGATGACCCTGTACGCTGAGAATGAGTTCCTGCTTTGCAAAGTGTTCTCCACAAGCCTTGCTGATACCGCTCTATTGTGGTTTAGGAAGCAGCCACCCCGATCCATTGGTAGCAGGCAACAGTTGACCAGACTCTTCATCGCCCAGTATTATGGAAACAAGAGATAGAAGAAGACCATATCCTTCCTCTTCATCATGATCCAGGAGAAAGGAGAGTCACTGAAAAGTTTTCTATCTCGATTCAACATCGAATCCTCTTCTATGGATAACTGTGACCAACACTCTGTTGTTGAGGCATTCAGGATGGCCCTCATTCCAGGAACTAAGTTCTATCAGTCTCTGGTTAAGCGCACCCCATCGGGCATTGGGGAGCTAAACTCCAGGGCCCAGGGGTACTTGAGAATTGAAGAAGAGGAAACTATCAGGCAAAGGAGATCAGCCTTAGTCAGTGTTGAGATTCAGTCAAGGGATCGATTGACCGATCGAAAGCGCTCAACTCCATCTGGTTCACCATTCCCACTGGGATCATCAGCCCCAAAACCATTCAAGCGCCCCAAATTTGGAGAAAGGTTGACACCCTTGAAGGTTAGACTTGCGAAACTCTACCAAGAGAACAGAGCTAAAGGAATTTTCCAGCAACCCCCGACCATCAGACAACCACTTGACCAGAGGGACAAGTCAAAACACTGTGTTTTCCACGGTGATTTCGGGCACATCACGAATGAATGCCGTAATCTAAGGCAACAGGTGGAGACGTTACTGCTTCGCGGGGAACTCCAAGATTACGTCCAACGGGACAGACCAAGGACCGATCAACGTGCCCTCAGCGCCCCTCGGAACCCCTCGGACGCGCAGCCGTTCAGGGTCATTAATATGATTCATGGTGCCCCCCTATCTAAAGTGACCGAAGGATCACGCCGGAACCATCTGCGGAGAGCTCACAAGATGAGAAGAGTCAATGACATTAGTAAGGCCCACCACAAAGCAGGGGAAGCGCAAATCACTTTCTCGGTGTCGGACCTTCGGGGTGTCCAAACCCCGCATGAAGACCCTCTGGTTGTGACCCTAATGGTGGCCAACTGTCTTGTGAAAAGAGTCATGATCGATCCTGGGAGCAGTGCCAACATCATCACCAAGTGGGATTTTGAAAAGCTCGAAATCAATCCATCTGAAGTTGTGGCATCCCGGTGCCCCATCGCAGGTTTTGATGGAAGGCAAATCGAGCTGATCGGGGAAGTTCAGTTATCAGTATCTGCCGCTCAGAGGACCCTAAACGAGACATTCGTTGTGGTGGATGCCAAACCTTCGTATAATATGCTCATGAGAAGGGGATGGATTCACCGAATGCAAAGTGTACCTTTGACTCTTCACCAGGTCATGAGATGTTTAAGCCCCGATGGTATAGGTACCATTGATGTCAAAGGTGACCAGGTGGCCGCCAAGGAATGCTATGCGGTCACCCTGAAGGAGATCCGGAAAGTGAAAGCCCCAGTGGCGCCTCGCTCCAAGGAACAAAGCTCAGGCTCCAAATAACAATTAAATGAGGGGGATCCGGGCACCCCAATTATGGTTGAACCGTTGCAGTCGGTCTATGTTGTGCCCGACAGTCCTGAAAAAGTTACTTTTGCAGGTACAAACCTCACCGATCCTGAATTTAAGGAACTAACACAATTGCTGCAGGACAACTTTGATGTCTTCACATGAGAGCATACGGACATGCCAGGGATCAATCCTGATGTTTCGCATCTCTCATTGCATGTTGACCCGAATGTCAGACCTATCAGGTAAAAGCAAAGGTGCATGGGGGCACATCGGAACCAAATTATAGCAGATGAGGTATCTAGATTGCTCCAGGCTGGCTTCATCAAGGAGGTCAGATATCCCGAATGGCTTGCCAATGTAGTGGTCGTGCAGAAGAAGAACGACAAATGGAGGGTTTGCGTTGACTTTACTGACCTGAATAAGGCATGCCCGAAGGACAGCTTTCCACTGCCAAAGATCGACCAGATGGTTGATGCTACCGCTGGCTACGACCATCTAACTTTTTTGGATGCTTATTCAGGTAACAACCAAATAAAAATGAACCCGATGGATGAGGAAAATACCTCATTCATTACTGAAACAGGTACATACTGCTTTAAAGTTATGCCTTTCGGACTGAAAAATGCAGGTGCCACTTTCCAGAGGTTGGTCAACATGATCTTTAAAGGTATGATGGGTACAGTAATCGAGGCCTACATCAATGACACTGTGGTCAAGAGCAAAAAGAAGGAGGACCATCTCACCCACCTGCGCCAAGTGTTTTCCACCCTCAGGTCACATGGCATGAAGCTTAATCCAGCGAAATGCTCTTTTGGTGTATCATCTGGGCAGTTCCTGGGGCACATCGTGGACAGGACCGGGATCCAGGCCAGCCCGACACAAGTCAAGGCCCTGATATAAATGAAGGATCCCCGGACACATAAAGACGTTCAAGTCTTGACGGGAAGAGTGGTTGCACTTAGAAGATTCATTTCACGACTCACTGATCGATGCCGACCACTCTTTCAGGCAATAAAGGCGAAGAAGGGAGAGATCTGGGGTCCTGAGCAATCGGAGGCCCTGACAAGGTTAAAAGAGTACTTGACCATGCCCCCGATCCTGTCCACACCTACTCCCAATTAAGTCTTATACTTGTATTTAGCAGTATCCTCTGCGTCAACCAGCGCCGCCCTCATCAGAGAGGATGGAAGCCTTCAAATGCCAGTATTCTACACCAATAAATCCTTGGCTGAGGCAGAAACCATATACAACAGGCAAGAAAAATTGGTTCTGTCACTGGTGAATGCCAAGAGAAGGCTAAGGCATTACTTTGAAGCCCACCCGATCGTCGTCCCAATAGCTACACCCCTACGGGTTATTATGTCAAAGCCTGACCTCTCAGGGCGAATCTCTAAATGGGCTATTGAATTGGGCATATACTACTTGACATACATACCCCGGGTTTCCATCAAAGGACAGGCAGTGGCAAAATTTTTACTTGAAAGTGAGACTGAAGAACAGGATCGGGAAAGTGAACCGGACACGTGGAAGATCTTTGTGGATGGATCTGCCAGCTTTTTCGGATCAGGAATTGGTTTGGAAATCATTACACCCGATGGGACACGCCTTTATATGTCTGTGCAGCTACAGTTCCCAGCCACGAACAATGAGGCAGAGTATGAGGTCGTCGTAAATGGCTTGAGGATAACCCGAAGCCTCCAGGTTCAGTCCTTAGAAATACACAACGATTCTTAACTGGTCATCCGCCAGATCAACGGGGAGTATGAAACAAAAGATCCGAAAATGGAGTCTTATCGGGCACTCGTATTGAAGGAAACTGAAAGTTTTCAAAGACTAACCTTCAGACAAATCCCTAGGAGCGAGAACTCTGTAGCTGATCACCTAGCCAATCAGGCATCCTCAGCCGGAGAGGACCTGACCTGGGTTGCTAGTGGACTTTATACTCAGGCCCAGTATTCAGGAGGCCGAACGAGTGATGCTTATTCCATGGGAGCCTAGCTGGATGGATCCCCTGATGGATTACCTGTGAAATGGAACTCTCCCAGAAAATAAAGCCGAGGCTTACATGATCAGGAGGAATTCAGCCCTATATTCAGTTATAAAAGGCCAACTCTACCGAAAATCCTTTTCTGGTCCTTACTTGAAATGTATTATGCCCCCAGAATCTAGAGCAGTGATGCAGGAGATTCACAGTGGAGCTTGTGGAAACCACTCCGGCGGTAGATCCCTTGCCCATAAGATACTCTCCCAGGGATACTTCTGGCCCTATTTGTCTCGGGATGCTGAAGAATACGTCCGGAGATATAGGCCATGCCAGATGCACGGAGACGCTATCCATCGGCCGCCTGAGTTCCTATATCCCACCATAATACCACACCTATTCGCCCGATGGGGAATGGATATAGTGGGACCCCTTCCAAAAGCGATCCGGTCCAATGCTTATGTCCTTCTGGCCACTGATTACTTCACCAAATGGGTGGAAGCCGAAGCCTATCCTACCATCAAGGTTGGCCACATCATTAAATTTATATGGACCCACATAATATGCAGATTCGGTTTGCCAAGGATGATCATGATGGATAATGGGACGAATCTTGACAACAAAGAGGTCAGGGCATTCTTTGCCGAGCACGACATTAACTAGAGTACGGCCTCTGTCGGGTACCCGCAAGGGAACAGACAGACAAAAAGGACAAATGGAACCATATTTGATACATTGGCCAAAAAACATAAGGAAGCAAAAGAAGCCTGGCTTGAAAAGTTACCCGAAGTACTCTAGTCGTATATAACGACTCCCAGACAACCAACTGGAGAAACCCCCTTCACAATGGCGTATGGTGCTGAGGTCGTGATCCCAATGGAGGTTAGGGTCCCGACCCTCAAGAGCCAGGCCTGGCTAGAAGGATCGAATAATAAGCACTTGGCTCATGACCTTGATCTACTAGATGAAAAAAGGGGAGCTGTAGGGATCAGGCTGGCCGCCTATCAACAACGTATGCGGAACTACTTCAACCAGAAAGTCAAAAGGAGAGAGTTCCAGGTCAGTGACATGGTCCTGAGGTGAAAGATCGGGCTCGTAGGCAAGCTCAAGGAACTTTGGGAGGGCTCGTACACCATAACAGAAGTCATCGGTCGCGGGGCATACCGCGTTCGAAGAAATATTGATGGCAGAATGGAACCAAACTCCCAGAACGCCTCTCGTCTGAAGAGGTACTACCCTTAAGGGATCCAGACCTTCCTTCTACTTTGATCTCGTTGTAAAAAGCTATGGCACATGATCAGTAGAAAATCATTTCCATGGCAAAGTAGCTTGTCAATATAAAAAACAAACTAAGTGTTGCATTGTCTATCGCATGGCCTAAAGTGCCCGAAGACACAACACAGATCCTGAAGAGATTAAAGTTCCAAAAACAAACTAAGTGTTGCATTGTCTATCGCATGGCCTGAAGTGCCCGAAGACACAACACGGATCCTGAAGAGATCATAGTTCCAAAAATAAACTAAGTGTTACATTGTCTATTGCATGGCTTGAAGTGCCTGAAGACACAACACATATCCTGAAGAGATCAAAGTTCCAAAAACAAACTAAGTGTTGCATTGTCTATCGCATGGCCTGAAGTGCCCGAAGACACAACACAGATCCTGAAGAGATCATAGTTCCAAAAACAAACTAAGTGTTGCATTGTCTATCGCATGGCCTGAAGTGCCCGAAGACACAACACAGATCCTGAAGAGATCAAAGTTCCAAAAACAAACTAAGTGTTGCATTGTATATTGCATGGCTTGAAGTGCCCAAAGACACAACACAGATCCTGAATAGATCATAGTTCCAAAAATAAACTAAGTGTTGCATTGTCTATTGCGTGGCCTGAAGTGCCCGAAAGACACAACACTGATCCTGAAGAGATCACAAAATTTTGCAAAAAGAATCCAAGTGTCTAACGTATGGCCTGAAGTGCCTGAAGACACAAAATAGATCCTGAAGAGATCACAAAATTTTGCAAAAAGAATCCAAGTGTTGCGTTGTCTATCGCATGGCCTGAAGTGCCCGAAGACACAACACAGATCCTGAAGAGATCATAGTTCCAAAAACAAACTAAGTGTTGCATTGTCTATCGCATGACCTAAAGTGCCCGAAAGACACAACACAGATCCTGAAGAGATCAAAGTTCCAAAAACAAATCAAGTGTTGCATGGTCTACCGCATGGCATGAAGTGCCCGAAGACACAACACTGATCCTGAAAATATCACAAAATTTGCAAAAATAAACGAAGTGGACAAAAACTGTGATCTTTCATTCAAAATGGGCCCCAGTGGCTAAGGCTTACAATATGTTTTATAAACACAAAAATCCTAAGGGCCAACACCAGTGCCCGACTCATTGGGATTCACTGGAACGATGGTCCCATCAGGAACTGGAGGATCAGTGGTGATGCTTATCCTTGGGAGAGGCTTGGTCAGGAACTCGCAAAAACGAACATCATCTGGACCACCGACCAGATCGTCATACGGAGAAGCGATGCCCAAACTCTCCTCCAGTTCCTCCACTGAGGTGAAATCCCTTTCCTCAACGGGTTTCTGCATGTCATTGAAGCATGACTTCCAACCGAACCCGATTCGATACTGAGAAGTGTCGCAGAAATGCTTGTACATTTCGTTTCCACCCCGGTGGCACATCTACACCACCGATCTCTCAATGGCAAGGAGATTCTTGATCTCTTCCCTCTCCTCCAGGAGCTTTAAATTGGAGGTTGACAGGCTCTCATTGTTAGCTTTTAGGCTCTCATTCTCAGCCTTTAAGGCCTCCATTTCAGCAAAAATGGCCCGCCGGACTGCCTCCATCTCTTTAATCTTATCTTGAGCAACCCGAAGCTGCTGCTCTGCAGAGATAGCCCTCTGGGTCTAAACATCCAACTTTTCATTGGATATGGACAGCTGGTTGACACCCTTTATCCGGGAGTCCTCCTTCAGCCTCAGAAGCTCATTAGATTTTCGGACCAACTTGGTGTCCTCCTTCATCTTTGCGTTATAGGCCTGGGTCAAATACAACATCTGCCAAAAGGACAAGTGTTATCCTGATCAAGTAATAAATAAAATGTCAAAGTACGATTGAGGAACTAGTAGGTTGAAGCAGTACCTTCATAGCGATCTCGGGACCTATAAGGGCCAATTCCTCCCGATCGATCGTTCTTAATCTCTTCCGGTCAATGAGTGTCCAGATCTGTGAGCCCATTGCCCGAAGGGCAACATCATTGTCAATGGTTGCATGCCCTGCAACCAGAAAGTCACCGCCCGGGAGTGTAATCTTCGGCGCCCATAGAACGGGTCGCTCCACTTCAGTTGCAACCCCACTGTCATCTAGTACCATGAGAGACGACAATGTGGTCGTACGGGGCCTGACAGACCGGTCGGATAGATTCTCCTCTGATCGGGGATGCCGTGTCCCCGTCAAGCTCGATTCCCCTTCAACCAGCCAAAATTCAGGAGTGGGAACGTTCCCTGAAGGTCGAACAACCTCCTTTGATCTTGAAGGAGGAGTCTGATTGATTTGAACATTTCCCATCGGTGGAGGTGGAATTTCCGGGGTATTCTCCACCGGTGGCAGAAGAATGGGCCCAGATGGGGGAGTTGGAACACTTTGTAACCCCTGCCCGCCTTGATCCTCACCAGGTGCTGGAGTTATCACTTGAGGGCCAATTACCCGCTTGGACTTCTTTTTTAACACTGCCTGCGGGATTTTCATCATTTCTGTTGATAGGGCGTGCAAATTAGAACCCGTTAGGAAATTATTACACATCCTCAAAGGCTGTCCCCAAATTTTTGATTTAAGCAGTTCAAAATGGGTTCTGATATAATTTGAAGTTTTAAATTCATCAGGTGCTCCTAGAAACTCAAGCATATGGAGGCCTAACTTATCATTGCACTGATTGCAGTAGCATGACCCCCTATGGAATGGCTTGAAGGAAGGGAATAGGGGTTGGTCAAACTCGCTAGGGACTTTGAATCTCGATGAGCTAGGAAGTCTCCAATTCCCGCTTACCAAGACCATTCTTTCCTTCCACCCTTTGTTGGACTTTTCAGTGCCATCACAAATCTTCCTCCCACTCAGAGGAAAAAGATTATACCGGCCTCTGTAGTCTTTCTAGGCCTGTATTTTGTAACATAACAGAAGTTCCGTTAGTCCAAGATCTAGGCCCAGATCCCGATTGATTATCAGGATCATAGCCAAGACCCTGAAGAAGTTAAGCCCCACATGAAACGGGGCCAGACCTAGTAGCTAAGGTATAAAGGAAAAAGGGCTGGATTGGGAATCTAAGGACCTGAAGGTGAAAGGCCGACAACATAATATGGTGGTCCAAAACCCCCTCACCCTTCCTGAAATCATATTTTTTAGGGTAGTTTTTAATAATTACCCCATCGGGTATCCCACATTTGACCCTTAACCTTTTCAGTATTGTCTCTACCCTATGTGTAGGAGGGAGGGGGTCAGCATAAAATTGGTCTCCCGAACCCCCTGCAGCCGGATCCCCAGCTGCTACGATGTTTTGGTTGACTTCCGGTGGACTAGACACGATTGTCCTAACCACCTCTATTGAGGGCGAACTAAGGGAGGCGTTCGGATACACAGAAGAGGGCAGGCGGTCGCTACCCGACCGGGTATCACCACTATCAGACATTTTGAAAAGAAAGACACGAAGATGAAATGAGAGAACTTATTCTAAGATGAATCTCGAAAAGGTTTTGGACGCTTTCCGGAGAGAGGAGATAGACTCTGGCAATGATAAGTAAAGATCTCAGGTGCATAGAGTTTTCTGAAATTTGCAAGTTGTGAAACAGAATGAATCTTCAACATGTACAGCCGATATTTATAGGAGTCTCAGAGGCGCCTGAAAAGCCGTGCGCTCGGGAAGCGAAGCGTCACCTCGCTTCACATGCGCCTTCTCGCCAATCGAGGCCATCCGAACCACATGTTTCGAATATTACAATGATTATACAGCTATCGCATTAATTAGATGAGCCACGTCACCCCGACAGAGGCGATGTATTCATTTTTCCACCCTTCCTTCTCTCTAATGGGCCTGATCACCCGATAGCCTATCAAAAAGAAGTGGGCCTTTGTAAGTGTGGAAATTGTCTAAGCCCACCAGAGCCTTCCAAGCTTAAGGCCATCAGGCTACTGGCCCAATAAGATTTATGTAAGCCCAGTGATTAGGCCCATTGTATTTGTATATTTCTTTAGAAAATGAAAATGATGATGTAATCAAGGCATTATTGCCCCAATGGGCCTCAAGCCCATTAAGAAAATGTATATAAGGAAAATCAAAAAATTAATAAAGATATTCTCTCTTGTGATGTGTAAATTTGAGCATTTACAATACCCTTTGACTTTGGACTTGTAATATAAACATGTTTTCCTTTCATTTCTTGTCATTTTCCCTCAAGTTGAATTGACTAAAATAACCATGCCTACATTTTATTTTTTTAAACTTTTGTGTTGTAACATTATTAATCCTCCATTTAAATATTTTATTTATTTATTTATCAGAAGCACTTTTTACCATATTCAATATATGCCCCTGACACAATTTTTTTGTCTGCCCTTATATGTGTAGATTTTAATTTTTTTAACTCTTAACGATTACTTCTAGGTATAATTATAATACTTGTTAATTAACTTTATTTATAAAACTAATTTAAAAAGAACAGTGTCCACTTAGAATAGTAATCTTTATTTATATTTAGTAGAGTTGGTAGACAAATCTCAATTAACGAACTTTTAATAATGGTAATACATACATTTTATTTTATCATTAGTAATTATTTTTATAAATTTTACATATTTTTCGCACTTAAAAATAATTAATTTGCAACGAATAATTTGTTACTAAAACTTAAATTTTTGGCACAAATTGCCAAATACAAATATTCAGCAATCAAATGAAACTTTGTCATAAACAATACATTTTTAAGCAACAAACATTCAAATTTATTGTTAAAAGTTATTCCTTCTGTCCCAAAATGTGTCCAATTTCATAACTTTATTCGTCCCAAAATAAGTGTTCAGTTTCGAATCCCAATGCAATATAATCTTATACTTTCTCAACTTTTCCCTCTTCATTAATTTCAAAAAATAATGGGCCCCGGTAAAAACTAAAACTATATTATATTTTCAAATGGCAAAATTGAAAACACAAAATACTCCAAATTTTTTTGAAATGTCAAATGTGAATACTTATTTTGGGACAGAGGGGGTTTATTTTATGCAACAAATCGAAAAGTTATTGCAAAAAACTAATTATCTACAAAAAAAAATTGTCACTATAAGTTAATTAATTTGCAACAAATAATTTGTAGCTAACTTTTTTTTTTGTACGAAGTATATTTTTGTCTCAAAGTTCAAAAATTTTGCAACCAATTGGTATTTTGTTACAAAAAAATTAATTTTGGACAACAAACATGCAAGTTTGTGATTAAAAATTAAATTTTAGGCAACAAAACCCAATTTATTGCAAAAAACTAATTATCTACAACAAAATCTCATGTTATTACACATAGGGATATATGTGTCATTTTGTTATTTGAGATTAAACTCATTAATCAATTCTTTAATTGAAGGGGCATATGCGTCATTGTGGTATCTTTGTCAATTTTTTCAAACCTCGGAGGGCGATTGTAACACATTATCCAAACGTTACATCTAAGTATAATTTTTCCAAACCTTAGGGGGTGTCAGTGTAAATAACCTTTTATATAAGGGTAATATGGATGTTTTGAGTTAGTTGATGGGCAGTTTGTCACTTTGATAATATTTTCTGAAAATATTTACTTGAGGTTGGTCCGCCATTAAAGCGTCAAAAGGTCCTATCTCAACCTCACCCAACCACCACACCATCCAATCTCTGTAGAAGTAAAAACAGTACGTACATACATATATATATATAAGATCATCAATTAGCACAGTTCATACTATCAATGCATAATCCAAGGTACATTTAATCAAACACCTACCATTCAGTCATTGATGTAATAGTACACCTAATTCAAACATTTATATGCTTTTTTCCTCCCTCTGCTTTTGTTGGGTCCATTTACTCCATTATTGGGGTCTACATGTGTGTGTTTTCCTCCTTCAACATCTGATGAATTTGTGTGCTTTATGTTCTAATTTTGTAGAAAAATAGAGATGATACTAAATACCCAAATAAATAGACGCTCTAATTTGTGAAATTCTATTTTTTTTCACTAATTATACAGAATTTGTTTGCTAGTGAATTATTTTGGTCTTGGCGTAGAAAAAATATACATATTGCAATATCTTGGAATATATGATTCGAAACAATCATAACAATATTTTTGTAGAACCGATACTATGATTTATGTGATAAATTTTAGTACCATAAATAATTCTCAACTGCAATCAATTTATGAACTGTGTTAGGTCGATGGATTGATTATCGGTGGTTGTGTGGAACCCACCTGCAAAATGGTTATTGAGCAATTCACCTCAAGTTCTATTCCGCCTTCTTTAACCTTAGAATTTCTATTGCTAAGGCTCAGGTCGGTTTGGTTCGTACTTTCGCTTTCATATTGTGAATTTTATGAAGCAGAATATATATTTTTGTTGTGGAGTGTGAGTCTGAACTAGAAACACGTTTGGTTTGGTAGTGACGTTTTTGATCTTATTTTTGTCACTTATTTCCTTCTGCGTTGTTATTTTTGTGAACAATGCTGAAGACATAAAAAAATACACTGATAATTACTAAAAATTACACTGTTATAAATTGTAGTACCATAAATATTTCTCAACTGTAATCAATTTATGAACTGTGTTGGGTCCATGGATTGATAATTGGTGGTTGTGTTGTGTGGAACCCACCTGCAAAATGGTTATTGAGCAATTTATTCTGCCTTCTTTAACCTTAGAATTTCTATTGCAAAGTGTTTCTTTTTTCTCTCTCTCTCTTTCCCTCTAAATCCTTTTCATAGCTACTCTGTGTATGTGTGTGTGTGAAATATATACGTATGGCTGAAGCTGTGGTGGGTGGAGCTTTCCTCTCGGCTGCCGCTAATGCGCTGTTTGATCCAAACGAAAATATGACTCGTGAGGTCATAAGCTTCTTTTCCAAACGAAAGTTGGACCATGGACTCAGAGATAAGCTGAAGATAACATTGCTGGCCCTTCAAGCAGTGCAGGACAATGCAGAGGACAAGCAGATTACAAACAAAAATGTGAAACTTTGGCTCGACGGGCTCCAACATGTTCTCTACCGAGCCGATGACTTGCTAGATGAGATCGCTACCAAAGCCTTGAGGGACAAGTTGGAAGCTGATAATACCCAAAGCAGCACACCTCCGGTTGGTTTCAATCGGTTTTTCCGGCCCATCAACCAATCTGTGTTTTGGGTGAATCGTTCAGTCTCGACTTCTGTTTGTCTGTCTAATGACGAGATGGAGTCCAGGATGAAGGAGATTGTTAGTAAGTTGGAGTGCTTTGTTGAGCAAAAAAAATCTCTTAATTTGAGAGATTATGTTGGAAGGAAACCATCACAGAGGCTGCCTACCTCCTCTTTGGTATACGAGTCTGAGATTTGTGGAAGGATGGACGATAAAGAGAAGATAATTGAGGTTTTGTTATCTGGCAGTGCAACTGTGAATGAGATCCCGGTGATCCCCATTGTCGGCATGGGCGGGATTGGCAAGACAACACTTGCACAATATGTATACAATGATGCTCGAGTAAGTGACAATTTCCCTATCAAATCATGGGTTTGTGTTTCTGATGCATTTGATGTAACCATGATGACAAAGAAAATTTTGGATGATGTCACCTCCTTTGACAATAATATCAGCAGCCTTGATCAACTTCAGACCAAGTTGAAACAAAGCCTTGCAGGGAAGAAATATCTAATTGTTTTGGATGATGTCTGGAATGAGAATTATCTTGATTGTGACACATTGGGACGACCTTTTAGAAGCGGAGCACTGAAAAATAGAATCATTGTGACAACACGCAATAACTCTGTGTCATCAATGATGGGAACAATAACTAGTCATCTCTTGGATCCACTACCAGTAGAAGATTGTTGGTCGTTATTTGCTTCGATCATTGGTAGAGAAATTGTGAACAAATGTGGAGGTCTGCCTTTAGCAGTAAAATCGCTTGGAGGTTTGTTGCGTTTGAAATTCAAAATTGAGGAGTGGGAGGATATATTAGAAAGCGAGATATGGGATTTGGATTGCAGCATTTCTCCAGCTTTAAGAATCAGCTACTATGATCTTCCTTCGCATTTAAAACAATGTTTTGCCTACTGTTCGGTTTTTCCTAAGGATTACGAATTCGAAGTGGAAAAGTTAGTGCAGTTATGGACAACCCTAGATTTTGTGCAGCAACCCAAAAGCGGCAAATCAATTGAAGAGAAAGGTAGCAAGTACTTTCATCAGTTATTGTCAAGGTCTTTCTTTCAAAGATCAAGTCATGACACCGATTCTCACTTTGTAATGCATGACTTGGTCCATGATTTAGCACAAGATATATCTAAAGGCTTTTGTTATAGGCTAGATTATGACCAGACACTTGTTCATATCTCGGAAAAAGTTTGTCATTTCTCATATATTCGTGGCCAGTACGATGCGTTTGAGAAATTCAAGTTTGTCAATGAGGTTTAGTGTTTAAGGACCTTCATGTCATATTCAAAAGACCAATTTGGAGGTTGTTACTTTGGCAATAAGGTAATACATGATATTTTGCCAATGCAGAGATGCTTAAGGGTTCTATCTCTGTAAAAGTATGAGATTTCTGAATTGCCTCAATCAATTGAAAATTTGATTCATTTGCACTATTTGAATGTCTCTCGGATAAGATTTTTTTTTTTTACCTGATTCAGTAACAAGCTTGTACAATTTACTGATATTAGATTTGTCAAATTGTCGGTGTTGGAATATACAAAATACAATTAGTGTGTCTCACATCGGTTTCTTAGTAAACATGCTTGTATACTCAGCTTATATATGTAAGCCCTTTATGTACTGTTACAATACATACAAAAATACAATTCATTCAATAATACAGATTTCTTATTGATATTCTTCTTCTTTTATTTCTCTTTAATTTTCTACTTCATATCAGAGCTTTTGTTCTCTATTAGTATCTCTTTATGATTTTTCTAGTTGGTATCACAGCCTACCGATTCTTGGTAGTTCTTCCGCTTATCTTCGTCTCTGTCGGAGATGGTGCTCCATATCCCATCTTCGGCAGCGATCTTCAATTAATATATATATATATATATATATTATATTTTTGGTGGGATTTGTCCTTTACCCCACCAAAATTCTTGTTTCTCTTTTTTCGCCTTTTAGGGTTTGGGAGCCCTAATCTCCCATGATTTTGCCCTTGTTTATGGGTTCATTGATGTTGTTAGCCCTTGTTTATGGGCCCGTTTATGTGATTCTTGCTGATTCTTCCCTCTCCTGATTCGTTGCTACTAGTACAGGTGGAGCCTTGCTTTCTTATGCTACCGATTTTTGTGTCGGTACAGGTGGAACCCTGATCCCTTATGCTACCGATTTTTGTGTCGGTACAGGTGGAGCCCTGATCCCTTATGCTACTAGTACAGGCTAAGCCCTGCTTCTCAATAGTTTTTCAATTGTGTTTTATTTGTTTGGAGACTTCAGTGTTCAAGGAATCAATATCTCAGCATCAGTATTTTTTGATTTGTCCGTGGTACGTGACTATCAATTTGTTTGGTAGTGTGATACGTGTCAAGTGGCAAGATACACCAGGATGTGTTAAGAGGCGACTTTGTTCTCAGTTTCAAGTTGGACTTGTGAAGATCTCAGTGTCCAACTTGAGGGGGAGTGTTGGAATATACAAAATACAATTAGTGTGTCCCACATCGGTTTCTTAGTAAATATGCTTCTATACTCAGCTTATATATATAGGCCCTTTATGTACTGTTACAATACACACAAAAATACAATTAATTCAATAATACAGATTTATTATTGATATTCTTCTTCTTTTATTTCTCTTTAATTTTCTACTTCATATAAGAGCTTTTGTTCTCTGTTAGTATCTCTTTATGATTTTCTAGTGTCGGTTCCTCACAAAGTTACATGTGGATATGGGAAAATTAATTAACTTGCGCCGTCTTGATATGAAAGAAAGTGGATTGACTGAATTGCCGGCACAAATGAGCAAGTTGAAAGAACTCCGACATTTAGATTTGTCATGTTGTTACTCCCTCACTAAGTTACCTCTGGATATGGGGAAATTAATGAACTTGCGCCATCTTGATATCCAAGGAACTGGATTGACTGAAATCCCGGCACAAATGAGCAAGCTAAAAGGTCTCAAACTATTAGGTTTGTGGAGTCAAAGACGGCGCCTAAAGTTTGGCACCGCCCAAGACTACACACCAACCAAGGCCAAACTTCGGTGGCCGAAAAGTTTGGCAGCTTGGCATCGACGAAGGAAATTTGTGGCAACAAATTTGGATCCGTATTCTCTTCTTCCACTATAAATAGAATAAGTGTAAAGGAAAAGCACAACATAAACACAAGAGTGAGGGAAAATGTAGAGGGTTAGAGAATGTAGTGCAGAGAGGGTGGTATCGGCTGATCCACCTCTCCTCTTTGTAATTCCTTTTATACTAGTGAAGTGGTGTGTGCTCCGTGGACGTAGGTAGATTCTTGGACCGACCCACGTATAATTCTCTCGTGTCCTTTGTGTGTGTGATTTGTGTATCTGTGGTGTGTGAGTAGCAAAAATTAAACCCCGATCCTAACACAGACATTTATCATTTTTTGTAGTTGACAAGAACAAGGAATCAAGCATTAGTGAATTGAAGGAACTCTGCCATCTTAGTGGGAAATTCAGTATTTCAGGGCTGGAAAATGTAGTCAGTGATCAGTTAGCATTAGAGGCGAATATGAAGGATAAGAAGCATCTGGAAGGATTGGAGCTGATATGGCATGGTGATGTGAATGATTTAACAAAGGAAAGAGATATACTTGACAAAGTAGAGCCTCCTCCAGGGGTGAAGTCTGTCAGCATCTTCAACTACGGGGGCACCAAATTTCCACATTGGTTATATAAGGCTCATTCGCTTTCTAACATGGTGACCTCAACCTGCACAAATTGCTATTTTTTGCCGTCATTTGGGCAACTATCCTCTCTAAAACATCTAAGAATTGAATGGATGAAAGAAATAACGGAGGTGGGCCGGGAGTTCTATGAGGATACCTCCTCCTCTTCTTCCTCAATAAGCCATTTCAGTCTTTAGAGACACCTTCAATAAAATGAGAGAGTGGAAGGAATGGCATGCCATGGGGGCTGGAGAGTTCGGTCACCTTCTGGAGCTTTCTATTGTCTATTGTCCTAAGCTGAATGGTGAATTACTCAGTATCTTACCATCTCTAAGAAAACTCAAATTTTCTGAATGCCATCAGCTCGTGTCTAGTCAAATTGGATGGTTGCTGCAAGGCCTGCCTTCTCTTCAACAATTGAAGATGTCAAAGATGTCAAACATGACAGGATTGCCGCAGCAGCTGCAACACTTGTCTTCACTTCAGGAATTAGACATTCTTGGGATGCCAAACTTGGAAGGAATTGCCTCTCGAATTATGCAGACTTGTAGAACTTGAAAGGTTGAAGATAGAGGAATGCCCAAGCCTGGTGTCATTTCCGGCCACGGGGTTGCCACCGATGCTCAAAGCTCTGGAGATCAAGAAATGTGAAGCTCTAAAGTGTCTAACAGCAGCAAAGGGAATGAATATGGCAGGCATCGGTAATATTTGCCTTGAAGAGTTGCGTATCTGTGATTGTTCATCTGTTCTACAGATTGGTCTACCTCCTCCTACACTGAAGGTACTTGATATAAGAGAATGTACGAGTTTAGAGTTTCCCCTTCAGGAGGAGACAGGCCATAATTGCAACACATCCATTGAAGTTTTAAGTATATTCAATAGCTGTCATCTTCTCAAATCACTGTCCTTAAGCTATTTCCCAAAGCTTCATGATCTATATATCAATGGGTGTGTAAATTTTGAAATGCTTTCGATTCCAGAGGAGGAGCTTCATAATCTGGTGAAACTTAAAATAGAAAGTTTTCCTAAAATGGAATTGTTCGGCGGCGGAGATGGAGGAGGATTACTCTACGCTCCCAATCTGACGGAATTGGACATCAGTAATTGCAAGAATCTAAAGTCGCTGCCGCAACGAATGGGCATATCCTCCTTCCATCTCTTCAATCATTGTCCATAAAAGACTGTCCAGAAGTTGATTCATTTCCAGACACAGGAGGTTTGCCATCCTTGGGCCTCTATAATTGCGAGAAAGTGATGAAGGGCCGAATGGGGTGGGGCTTGCAAACACTCTCTTTTCTTACAGAAATCGGCCTTGGAGGTGAATATGAAGAAGAAGAGTTGGAGTCATTTCCGGAGGAGTGGCTATTGCCAACACTCTTACAAGTCTTGTGATTAGTGATGTTCCAAATCTGAAATCACTCAACCACAAGGGCCTTCTACACCTCACCTCTCTTCAAATATTGTTGATCTTCAACTGCCCTAAGCTCCATTCCTTGCCACAAGAGGGGCTTCCCAACTCCCTCTCTCTCCTGTACATAATCAACTGTCCATTGCTGAAACCACGTTGCCAAAGGGAGAAAGGCCAAGATTGGCCTATCATTTCCCGAATCCGCCGGATATGGAACCATGATGAACACATCGTAAACCTGGAGTGACAGACAATCGTTCATGATTGCAATTGGTTCTGCTGATTGTTTTACTACTCATGCAGGAAAACCCGCTTTACTAATTCCTTACGCTCAGGTAATTCCTAGCTACTTGAAGTTCTACATCCTCCATAACATAATTCAAGTTGTTACCTTCTTTCATCTATTATTATGATTTTTTTATATTTTTTATTTTTTCAAAAGAAAAAAATAGATCACTTTCCTTGCACTTCCAATGTCAGTGGTGTGCATTTCTAATTTTTCTTTTTGCTACGTTTGGTTGTGCTCGCATTGGAATTGCCTTGGAATTAGTCTCATGATTTTTCACTTCCAGCCATGCAATTCCAAGTACAACGCATAACCCAATGTTTATCTGAACTCAATTTATCTACAACAATATTTGCAACTAATTTCCCATATAAAGAAAACAGAGCAATTGCTAGTCTAATAAAATCTTTCATAACCCAATTCATATTCTAATACAAAGATACCAAATTTATCAACAACAAATTCGTATATGTGTGTATAAAAATGCATATACATAGAGATCTCAAATTGGGTAATAGAGAGCATAAATATATACATACATATAGAGCTGGAATAATAAGATTAGGCAAGTGGGTACCAGTTCCATTGCTGGTTGGAATATGAGCTACCTAGTTGCAACCATCTGATAAGTTCATTAGTGACTAATTGCTATTTGAGAAAACTACTGACTATGTGGTTGGTTAGATTATGTTGAAGGACCTACTTCGATTTTTTCTTTTGAATGGGACCTATTTCTATCTTCTTCTCAGCTAAATGATACTGTTGAAGGAAATGTTGGC
This sequence comes from Cornus suecica, assembly GCA_963922005.1. Lineage (NCBI taxonomy): Eukaryota > Viridiplantae > Streptophyta > Magnoliopsida > Cornales > Cornaceae > Cornus > Cornus suecica. Next base: position 17,251,516 of record OY998241.1, read on the forward strand.
ATCTAACTTCATTTCTTTGTATTGTGAATTAATGAATCTAAAGCATCCAATGCTGTGCATACATATGCTGATTCAGAATTTAGTGGACCAGTACAGTTATTAACTAATTAGTGTATTTATACTTGTAACTACATAAGCAGACTTTGTTTTGATAGGTTTCCAACTCTTCCATGGCTTTCAGAAACTCTCAACATCTTGGATCCAGTCATGGCACTTCGCCTTTGGTGAGAACCCTAAATTCTAATTCCGCCTGTTAGTGCCTTACTATTGTTGTATTCTATTCTTTTATGTTCTTGGGATGTTCAGTGGAAAATTTAACATATAGGGCAGTGAAAGCAGAAAAGCAATAGGGGAATTTAAGCTGTATATAATCACTTTGGAGATCATGTTCTCACTTGCTCACCACAACAGTACATGCTGTTATTTTGTAAATATATTTTTCTTTTATATAGTATTAGTGTCTGATTCTATTTGGTAAAAACTATTGTAAGGTGTCTCATATCACAAAAATACCAGCAAATCGTTGCCGCAATATATGAAGCAAAATAGTTGGTTTTAAAGAAACCCATGTTGTTGCATGCTACATATTGCTATTAGTTTTTTTTATTTTTTTTCCCTTCTGATGAGAATTTCATATTACCACCCCCCTTTTTCTCATCAAACAGTAGAAACATGTGTTAAAACCAAACTACTGCCGATATATATATATATACATGTACATAAACAAAACCAAATATTTATATATGTATATATATCAGAAACAAATCTATATATATATATATGAAATTAACCGCGCATGCAAATTATATACGAAACTGATAAAATAACTTACAATATGGATTGCAAATTCAGAAATATGAATGAACAAAGAAAAATTAATCCGAGCCCTGTGAATTTCACAGTTTCCTTAAGATAGATTTGTTTCCTCTCCAGTGCTCAAGGTTGCTAAGCAACTATCTCCCAAGATATAACGGATTTCCGTTTTCAAAGAAGTAGCACTCCAATCTTTGAAAACCAGCGAACGCAATTTCTGTGTTTGCACTCAAACAAAAACACCAGTGTATGTATGTATATGTATGCAGTGATTTGACAGGAGAGGAAGATAGAGATAATGGATTGAATAACAAAAAGCATTCTTGGGTTATTTAAAGACCACCAGACGTTGCTTAAACTATCGAGACAACTTTTGAGTAACCCGTGGGTAAAACCCGACTCAATATTCCATTCAATTTCCAACAACATGTTTATGGTAGACATGGTTATATAACAAGAAAGAAGCTTCAGGTCAGCCAAACCAAATTACATGAAAATCTATAGAAGGGGTTGAAGTTATGGACTATAAATAAACAATGATTCAGCTTTGATATCAAAATCTAATATGCCTCCTGTTGGTTCACAAGTTGAACAAAAAGGTCTATCCTCCAAATTTCCATATAGAATACAGTCACGAGTTCAATAAACTAGAGTCTATCAACTATGGGAGAACTTTAGCCTACTTCTTCTTAATAGGGCGTGACATCGGTATTAAAATTTGATTTATGGATGCCAAATTAGCCAAAATTTTGTCGAGATGAACCTTGGGTACTGACCGAGTAAGAACAAGTCCCCTACCACCATGAATTCTTTAGGCCAAGAGTTAGCGGGCCTGTAATGGAATTCTTTAAATGTAAATGATCTTTATGTGATTTCATGGACTTGAAGAAACCTGTAATAGAATTCTTTAAATTGTAATATGATTTTTTTTCTTTTTTTAAATGACACAAATAGATATCTGAGATGGTTAGTAACTTGAAGATATAAAGATTTACATATTGGGCTTGATGGATGGCAGAGCTATGGCTACATTCAGAACAATAAAGAGCTAAACAAGTGAATTTTTAGCTCATGTTGGTGAGATATTTATCAAGTAGTACACTATTCAAGCTAAACTAGACCATGTAGACCAGGAACAGGAAGGGGAATGAATGTTTTCTATTAGTCCGGGGTTGTATAATGAGAATTAGTATTGATGAAGTGTACAAGTGCATAATTTGTAAACATATTTCATGGGTATTTATTATATTAAAATGACATCAAAAGCATGCTCTTAATTTAATGTTAATGTCGCATAATTTACGTATTATTCATTACTTATTCTTAGTAAGATTGCTCCATCGTGACTTAAGAGGCCACCGGCTCCAAACAAAGAAACTGCCTCACCATGTGCAGAGTTAAGACTGCGTACATTGACCCTCCCTATCACAACACCACAAAGCTGAAAATTTTCACAGAATATCACAACATTACAAAGCTGAAAAAAATTCACAGAATATCACAACACCACAGAGCTGAAAAATTATGAACTACACCAATTCCATCTAAATTCTCCATTACTGAGATAGTATTAACAAGATAAGAAAACCAGAAAAGCTATGAAAACAATATATGGTATCGAACACCATTCAACTCACATTTAACTGTTATAGCATAGAGACAATAAATCATGGGTTAGTTATACTGATACCCTTGAGGCTTGAATAAATTACATGTAGATGTAACCTTTGGCAAGTATAGTTCAATTGAGATTTGAAAAAGTTGACAAAGGCACCCCCAATAACACATAGGCCACTTCTGATACCCAGGAAATGTCCATAATACCCCTTGACTTAGGACTTGCAATATAAACATGTTTTCCTTTCCTTTCTTGCCATTTTTCCCTCAAGTTGAATTGACTAAAATAATCATACCCACACTTTAATTTTTTTAAACTTTTGTGTTGTAGCATTATTAATCGTCAAGTTAACTTTTGTTTTTTTTTAATGTTAAGGAACTATTTTTTTTATTTATCATAAGTATTTTTTATCATATTCAATATACGCCCCTGACACAATTTTTTTGTTTACCCTTGTGGGTGTAGATTTTAATTTTTTTTAACTATTAACGATTACTTATAAGTATAATTATAATACTTGTTAATCAACTTTATTTGTAAAACAATTTCAAAAGAACAGTGTCCACTTAAAATAGTAATCTCTACTAATGTTTGGTAGAGTTGTTAGACAAATCTCAATTACCTAAATTTCAATAATGGTAATATATACATTCCATACTTCATTAGTAATGATTTTTATGAATTTTACATATTCGTCACATTTAAAAATAATTAAATGCAATTGCCAAATACATGTGTTGCTAAAACTTAACGTTTTACGAACCCCCACCAGTTGCACACATATATAAATACATATATAAAAATACCCCCATATTTGGCGGCAGCGGCGTCGTTATAAAATGAGGGGGTCAAATTGATCAAAAAAAAAAAACTTAATCCTTGTTTCCAACCACAACCTGGATAACATTGAGGGTAGTTTAGGCATTAAAATTAATTTTCAGGATAATGTCATGCTTAAGGGGGTGTAAATGAAGATTCTCAAATATGAGGGGTCTTATTGAAATAAAAACAAATCTCAAGGGGTGTAAATGAAATTAACCCTTTATTTTTTGCTACTAATTATATTTTTGTCATTAAGTTCAAAAATATTAAGGGGTGTAAATGCATCTAACAACTAGATTCCAAAATTTATATATATATTTTAAATTTATATATATATTTAAGATTTAATAGAAATTAAATGATTAAATTATTGGAGATAGTCAAATTGATAAAATAATATATCCTTGTTTCCAAACAGCTAGGTTATCCCATTGAGGGTAATTTAGGTATTTACAAAAAAAAATAGGATGATGTTATCGTTAAAGGGGTGTAAATTATGAGAATCTCAAACCACAAGGGATGTGATTGAAGAAATAATGTAAACAACTTGTGACTATCCAATGAGATCTTTTGTATACATATATTTGATAATTATAGTTTCACCTACTTGAAAATTATAAAATTACATCCACATCCCCTCTTGTTCTGATAATTATAATTTCACCCCTTTTAGTTAGTAAGTTTTAATAAATACTCTCTCCTTGTGAACTTTTCGCGTAATCAATAACAGTCAACGCTTATGTCAATAGTTTTTCTTTGATGAAATGTTTATAACACCTTCATTTAAATGATAAATTAGTATGTGTATATAGGCAATTTCCATCTCCGGTCACTCGCCCAATATGAATGGCGATCGCTTAAAGGAGGTGCAAAGCATAATTATCAGAAGGGCTATTATCAAGAAACCCCTCTGTGGTTTCAAAATTGTTTAAGAAACCCCCTGTAGTTTGAAAAACCTCCCTATGATTTCACATTTGATCAACTTGCCCCCTTTCCTCCAATTTAAGACAAAACTGCCCCTGAAACTAGATGGAGGTTTACTGAAAAAAATAAAAAAACAAAAAACAAAATGCCCTTAGTAAAATATATATATAAAAAAAATTAAAAACAAAAAAGAAATCATTTCCCTCCAATCATACGAATTATTTTATATATATATTACGATAAATAATTTTTTATTTATTTATATTGAAATAAAAAATTAATGTTGATTTTTTTTCCGAACTACCAATTAAGGTAAAATATAAAAAAATTAAGTCTAAAATATAAAAATTATTTTGGAATACCAATGAAATTTTTTTGTAGTTTTAATTTTTTATATATATATTTTACTATAAATGAAATTTTTTTGATCTTTTTGAACTACCAATTAGGGTAAAATATATAAAAACAAATTAAGTCCTAAAGATAGAAAAATATTTCGAACTACTAACTAGATTGTTTTTTTCCGTTTTTAAATTTGTTTTTTTTTATATTTTACTATAAACAAAAAATTAATTTGATTTATTCCTAAATAAAAATTAAAGCCTAAATCTATTATTTTCGGACTACCAATTAGAGTAAGATATAAAATAATTTAAGTCTAAAATATATAAAAAATATTTTGAACTAAGAATTAGATTTTTTTGAAAAGAAAATTTAAAAAGAAATTCAGTAAACCCCATTTGGTTTCAGGGGCAGTTTTGTTTTAAATTTGAGGAAATGAGCCAAGTTGATCAAATGTAAAATCATAGGGGAGATTTTCAAACTACAAGGAGTTTTTTGAACAATTTTGAAACTATGGGTGTGTTTGGAAAGTCTGTTTTTTGTATTTATTTTCTATCTTCAAATATAAAAACTGTTTTTGTATTTGTCTTTGTTTTTTTCAGCGAAAAACTAAAAACAAAAAAGCGTTTGGATGAAGGTGTTTTCACAATTTTTATTTGTTGAAAGTTGTATTTTATGAATTTGGTGTTTTCACTGTTTTTACCACCTAAACAATGAAAAAACTCAAAAAACAATTAAAAGTTGTATTTGGTGTTTTTACCACTTTTACACACTATTTACAGAAAACAGTTTTCCTGGGAAAAAAAAAGTGAACAGTAAACGTGTTTGCCAAACGTGTTTTTTTTTTTAACTTGGTGAATAGTTAAAGACAAAAACTGTTTTTCCGTATCCAAACGGGGATAGGTTTTTTTTTTTAATAATTGCCCTTATCGGAATGGTAGGGGGTGTGAGAGTATAACTTTACAATTCTCGGGTGAAACTGCAATTATCCTTATATATATATATATTGTATATATTGTATTTATTTATTTTTAAAAGCCATGGGCGTCTTGGTTTAGGCGCGTAATATTCAATTAATCAAGATCTGCTTACTGCTTAATATCTGCTTCATAAAGTGGAGGGAAATACTTTGATTGCTTAGAAGCTAGGGTTTCGTTCCTTGAAAATGAAAACATTTCTGATTGTTCCAATCCTTTGATTGCTTAGAGTCTAGGGTTTCGTTTCTTGAAAACAATTCTGATTTGTTCCAATCCACAACAAATTGGCGCCAAATTGTTCCAATCGACAGAGAAATACTTCGATTGCTTAGAGGCTAGGGTTTCATTTCTTGAAAATCATCTTTGATTGCTTAGAGGCTAGGGTTTCATTTCTTCAAAATCATCTTTGATTGTTCCAATGCACAACAAATTGGCGCGAAATGTCAGATTTCATAGGACTCATATCTGATGATCTGCTGATCGCCATCCTCGTTAGACTACCAGTGGAAACCCTTATCCGATGCACAAAAGTCTGCAAATTATGGTACTCTCTCATCACAAACCCTAGTTTCATCAACACACACCTCAATCACACCAACAAGAACCACAATCTTTTACTGATTCACTACTTTTCTAGCAAGAATAATGAAGAGATTCATTCACTAGTGAGGTACGAAAACAATGTTTCCACCGATTACGCTCATTTTCAGCCTCCATTGTATTTTGTAATTGACGCGCCTCTTCGAATATTAGGTACCAGTGATGGCCTCATTTGCCTTTCCGACTTTAGCGACTATACATATTTTCTATGGAATCCATCAATTCGGAAGATAATGCGACTTCCCAAAGTGAGTTTTACCTTGGAATTTTATGCCGAAGATACATATATACCTCTTGTTCATACCATTGGATTCGGGTATGATTCGGGCTCTGATGACTACAAGGTTGTGAGGATTGCGTATCGTTCAGATAAATGTGATCTTCCAGGGCATGTTGATGTTTTCAGTCTGAGGAGAGGCACATGGCGGAACATTCCCAATTCGGGTTTTCCATATCGCATTCACCTTCGCCTTCTCGCCCTCTCTGTTTATCTCAAGGGGGCTGCACATTGGGTTTCTAATGATCGTAGGGGCCGAGAGGCTGTACCATTGGTGTTGTTGTTCGATATGGGTTCCGAGGTGTTTGCTGAGTTCATGTTGCCTGAGAGCATTACCCGGGAGTATAGGAACGAAATTGTTCGTCTTGCTAAATATCGAGAATCGCTCTCGCTGGTTACAGGTGTGCCGGGTAGAGATTATTGCGTGTGGGTGATGAAGGAGTATGGGGTACCGGAGTCTTGGACTAAGCAATTCACGATTGATATGGCAGGGGGATTTTTTGATAGAATAGCTGGCTTTACAAGGGAAGGCCAAGTTCTGGTTTGGACAAAGCATGGGGATTTGGAAGCTTTTGATCTAGAAGCGGAACTAATGACAATTCAACGTGTTAATCATGGACCACCTGCAATGTCATCTCATAGGGACGCATGCTATGCAGATGCTTATACTGAGAGCCTTGTTTTGTTTAGAAAAAAATTTCAACATAGAATCACTTGTGAAGAAGAAAGGTAAAAAACTTACTCAACATACTCACTTTTATATCGTATATTTACCTCTCTAAGTTTGCATTTGCTAAATTTGAATGTAAAAGCTCAACTTAGCATTTAACTGAACTTCTATGTTTTTGGTCAAATACAGTTAGATACTCATACTTTGAGGAATTAATTAAGTGTTGTTTTTTCAGGGATGTTATCGAGGTGGAAGATCAAATACTGGAAGCCAAAGAACATGGGCCGTGATCAAAATAGTTAGCTCTTACCCCCGTTTTTCGGTTCTTTTACTTTTGCAATGGTACGTAAATTTTATATTGATATAGCAAAAATAAAATAAAATTTGGGCAATAAATTACTCATTCGTGATGCTTTTGAATCTTATGCTGAATATATTTGTTATCCTTCATTGCTGATCTTTTGATACCATTTCTCTTCTAAATTTTGTCTGGGGTACAATCCACATTTTCTACTATGAATCAATTTCTCAGATATAGCTTATTTAGATCGAGTTGCTGGATGTCATGCCAGCATTTTGAAGTCACTAGGTGGTGACATTTTGTATGAAATCATATATAGTCTTACTTTTGGCTCAGATTGTTTTGTTTGCTAGTAACTCTTTGAACTTGAGCTCCATAAATGAGCCATGGTCATTGGCCTGAACCTGGGCGGCCATCATTATCCGTTTTAAGAATATGTTTTTGAGAAAATATTAGATGTGAAGACTAGAAGACTTACTTCCAACTTAGATCCTTACAACAGTGATCTCCACACCAAAGCAGAAACTGTTAGTTCTTGAAACGCCTGAGTTGTCTTTCCCTATAATTGAGTGGACCTTTTGCCACGATAATCTGCATCAACATGATAACCCCCCGTCAGAGGAAATCCACCGTCCTAAAGGAAAGGAGATCTGTTCTTTGGTAATTCCTAGCAGTTATAGGTCAGTGGTATCTCTTTTCAAATTTTGAGAATTAACATCACCAAAAGAATACTGGCAACTGAAAGAAAAAGAGTTGAAATTAAAACTGATATTAGCATATTTTGTGTATGCATATTTTCATATTGGTTTAAAGCTATGTTACATGAACTCTATCAAAGTAGGTGAAATACCCGTGCATTGGACATGATAGTCGGACATGGTTATGGGATATGTGTCCGACACTTTTGGTAGGACAATTACCTAAATTTATATCCCAGTAATTCCTCTAAGCTATACTATTTCAAATAAGTAAAATATTCATTTGAACACTCAGTGTCATAGGAACATTATTGTACTCTTAAAGAACAAAATAAAAACACGAAATAAACAAATATTTAGTTGTATACATGTGTCCTTCTATATGATATTTGACACGTCCAAAACCTGGAAACATAACCTTGTCAGACATGCATATTAGAGTCCATGTAACATAGGTTTAGACCATCTTCGAAACAAAAAGTGTGAGCATATCTAAATGAGGTACTAGGTGTAGAGGAGGAAAAGAAAGAACACATGGATATCATCCCATAGCTGGTGGGTAGTGCTTATCCAGATTGGTGGTTAGAACAATCTTGAAGAAATCCTCCCATAAATAGTGTAGTTTGAAGCTGGTGGTTAAATTATACGATGGAGCTGGTGGCAGCAATGGTGATGCTAGTTCGAATTTAGTTGGAAGTGGTGGTGATAATGCTACTTTACGGAGACTTATTTTAGAGAATATCGCTTCTACAGCCTTGTTGACAGGTGAACCTCGGAAACATTTGATATATGCAGTCTTAATGTGCCCAAGAGATGTTGGGACTGTGACCGACCACAGTGGAGTTCTGGTTGTGGGATTGCACCAAGGCTCCAGTTATCTGGTTGTGACTTTTCTGCTGGAGTATGGATCCCCAGTTCTATCTATTTCATGATAAAGACAAAGACAGTGAGATGGGTATCTACAACATGGAAGTTTTCTCCGCCAAATCCTTTTCTGACCATCTTCATCCTTTCACCAATATTCACCAGTCAGCCCCCATTTGGTTCACTCCTAACCCATACTAGGATTTATTTTGTATAGGTGTAGTAGCAAAGTATATACTATGACATATTTAAAGCTAGCATAACGGGTATATTGGACAGCATTCAGACCAAGTAGTTGGTGCATATATGTAAACATTGATTCTCATATATCTCTTAATTTTGTCCTGCCTTATCTAAGAGTTGTTTATATATTAAATTATGCCTTTCTCTCTCGTCTAATTTATTTGAATATGGAACTGTTAATTGTAGTAAAATATTGAAACATAGCCATCTGATTTCTTAGGTAGAAGAGAGTGAAGTGAAACAATATTGGCTTATCATATAGTGTTTGTGAGGAGTGTATTTTTTCTTTTTTTGTTCTTTTGAAGCCCCCCACCTTTATATCCCTGTATTTCTCATAATTGCATAACCTCTTAGTGTCTGAAGATCTACGGGCAGGGTCTCCTTGTTTTTGGTTCTGTTAGCTTTTGGTCTGTGCATTTTTTATTCGAAGCTTTTTTGCTTCTCGTTGATCGGTGTCAGTATTCTCAAAAGAACCCTTTGGACGGTCAGACGATTGTGTAGGTTATTTTTATTCCTTAAGTAAAAGGACTATTCTAGTGTCTAAGGTTGTCATGTAAAAAGTAAGTGCACAAAAGTAAAGGAATCAAAAGGAAAGACTTGTATTTGTAAACACAATCGATATACAAGGAAACGAAAATGACATAAAGAAAATGGTAATTGAATTGCTTTGTTGATGCCGTGGTGGGGCATTCAAATGCTGCCCCAAGTAAACTATTTGAAGCATTCTAGAAGCGCATCGCTAAGTGTGTGTTCCTTCAAGTTTCCCACGTCCTTCCCATGATCTCTTGCTAACAACTTCTACCAACTGAACCTGTATTCTGCTGCCATTTGTGCACTTTATTCCTTTGTCAGCTGTCCCTTGATCTACCACTTTGAAGACAATCAAATATTGCAAAGCCATAGTATTCTTACTGGTCAGAATGAAGGAGATACAATAGGTAAATCTATATATAAATGAGTGAGATGTGGTGATACAAGGCAGGATCCGCTTTGTGGTTGATTTTTTCGATTCTATTTTTCTTCTATTCCTTTTTTTTTTTTGGTAAGTTCAAAAAAAAATCTTTTCAATTCTAAAGATTTATTTATAATACTTTATGTGTCCCCTGATTTAAATAGCTTGCAAACCTATTCAACTTATGTCAATCCACTAAGCCACTTGAGAACCCATTTTTCATGTATATAGGTTTTGTTTCCAGTTTTTCATCCATATTCGCTATGTGTCCATGTTTGTAGAGCTGGGTTAGTCAATGATCTGTGGCCCATTATCTCACTTGTAGCAACCTAATTTCCTTCTACCTTTTACACCTTGCATTCAGTCCGCTTCACAACCTACTCTCTTACTTTTAGTAATTTGTTACGATGAGTTAAAGAAGGTCAGCTGTCACCTTTCCGTCCCTCCATGTCTGGATTCTTCGGTTGTCTCACCACCAAAACCATGTTTTAGAAGTCTGTTTTTACCTCCAAAGAGGCCATGTTTCAATTTTAATTGTGACATAACTGATCTCATTTGTCTCCCTTCTAATGGTCTATGTCAAAGATGATGAGACGTCACACGATGGTAATTTTTGTGGGTGCCGACAAATGCCCCCCAAAGTTTGGAGGGCTTGCGAGGTTTCCGGGAAAAAAAAAACATCAGATTTTTTAAAATGAAATAATGTCCTAGGAAAAGTTTCGGCCAATTCTTGTCTTTGCAATTCCCAGGATTACCACATTCCAAGGTGGTAATGATTATCACCTACCAGAGGTTTAAAGTTCAATTTTTTCTTAGGATTGTGATTGATCCCCTTGTTCACAATCACAGAAGCCCAATGAACATCAATTGGAACTCTGTAGACTTATCACCATCATCATTAATGTCCCCTCTTCACCATCCTTATTTTTTCTGGAAAGCTAGCCTCCAACTTGCATTCCATTTTAAGACCTAGTTTACAAATCGGACACCACACCTTTTCTTAGAGAGAAGTACTTCGGTTTGGTTGTTAGAGGTTTAGGTGTTGTTTTCTGTTTGTTTAAATCAACAATTTGGAAGCAAGTGTCTGATTTCAAATCTAGTGGTGCATTGATCGACTTCCTCACTAGACTACTGGTGAAGACCCTGGTCCGGTGTGTGTTTGTCTGCAAACCCTGGTACCACAAATCATAAATTCATTGCTGCACACCTCAATCATAACAGGAAGAACCTTCTAGTGATTGATTACTTCTCTTATTCTAATGAAGGGAATTACCGACTTGTCTGATGTGAAAACGAAAGTGTTAATTGATTATGCTGAGTTTGAGCTTCCACGGAGGAGCCACAATAATTATATTAGGATAGTCGGTACCTGCAATGGCCTCATTTTCTGTGCCGATGATTTCGATGTCTACGATAATGAGCAGCTTCATCAATGGAATCAATTCATTCACAAGACAATGCCACTTCCGCCATTGCATGTTACCTTGCCCATCACATGGTGCTTTTATTCACCATTGGATACTGCTTCTATTAGCTCACTGAGGTTGTCAGGTTATTGTATCTCAATGGATCCAAAAGAATTGAGCTTGGCATTTTCAGACTGAGCAGAGAGACACATGGCGGAACATCACCAATTTGGGTTTTCCATTTGCCGTGGACGAGCGGGATTTCCAGGCCTCCTCTGGGCTGCACATTGGACTGCTTATGATCATAGGAGGAGTGAGTTTCTCTGCTTGCTCGTGTCGTTCCATATGGGTAATGTATGAGGTATTTGGTGAGATCCTGGTGTCTACTAGCTTTGACCGTGAGTATGCGGAGGGAATTGTTAGTGTTGCTAAGTTTCAAGAATCACTCTTGCTAATTGTTGGTATGAGGGAGAAAAATTACTGCATATGGGTGATGTAGTAAGGCATACAGTGTCTTGAACTAAGTAACTCAAAATTGATATGAATGACTCTTCTGTAGCTGGCTTTACAAGGAAAGGCCAAGTTCTATTTGGGACGGAATTTGGTATTTGGTAGCTTATGCTTGTGAAGCAGAACGAGTAAAAAGACCTACAAATTCATGTCATTGGGACCTGCTATTACCCCCTTTTACATGTATATTTGCTATTTCTATTGCTAAGTTCTGAGCTGCTACATGTGAATGTAAAAGTTCCACGTAGCATTAAGTATTCTGTATGTCACCACTGGCTTATTATGTTGCATCAACTTTAATGTTTTTTTTTGTCAATTACATTTACACATTTACATTTTGAGGAATTGTACTTAATTTTGAATCACAATCTCTTTTTTCAGGGTTGTGATCTGGGTAGAAAGTCAAAATCAGGTAGGTAGAGGAGGTGGGTTGTGATCAGTGCTGAAAATCAAGATAGTTAGCTCTTCCCTCGTTTTTTGTTACTTCTACTTTGCATATGGTACAGAAACTGTATATTGATGTAGTTTAAAACTTTCTTTAGACAACATAAAACTCACGCATTAAGCTTTTGAATTCTGTGAGTATTTGGGCTGACAAGGATTTAGAAGTTATGCTGAATATGTGTCATATTGCTGATCTTTAAGCACTATTGTATGATCTACATTTCGTTTTGGGTTTACAATATGAATTAGGTGTCAAAAGCAGGTTCTTCAAGTCGAGTTGCTGGAGGTCATGCCGTGCATTTAGAAGTCTCTATTTGGTGGTATTTTTTTTTGGAAACCATAGCTAGTTTTCCTTTTGGGTCAGATAATGATAGTCAAAGTTAAGGTTGAGCTTGTTTTGCTTGTTTCATCTGCTAGCCAATCTCAGCTTCAAACTTGAGTTCAGTAAATGGGCCATGTCCACTAGCCTTCACTTGTCTGCTGATAATTGTCCATTTATGAATATGTTTTTGACTTTAATATGTCGAGAAAAGTTTATTCAAGTTTAGCTTGCCTGTTTAATGAGGTCGAAGGTGTTGATTATATTTTCTTCATGAATGGGATTGGTATCTCATTTCGGAAATTATTGCAAGTTAGTACAGTACTAAGGAAGGGCGTACCTTCAGATAGAGCTTTTAAGTTGATCATATTTGTTTTGTTCTTTCTGAATGTTGATTGAATTATTGTAGTATACTGTACTAACTCAAACTGGTAGAGCCTGATCTGTATATGAACTGAGCTGTTATGTAGTTGAGCTACTAAAGGCCATGTGCCACTGAATCGTAGGATTAACTAATGAAAAGATGTCGTGTGATGGTGAGTTTATATACTGGAATGATATTACAGTCGTAGTGCTGTTCACCGCATTATTCTGTTCAGCCATTTGTTGTTGCCTTCTCTAGTTCTTACTTAGCTCTTATGCCCTATGCAAGGCAAAACATTGAGGAGATATAGCTCATATAAGAAGTGCTAAATATAATTTGAATTTCTAGTCACCAGAAAAGAATTTGGCTGTTACAATTATCCTACGATTTTGTTTCGTTCTCATTGTATTAGTTGGTTCTCAAGAAATAGTCAGATGAACTTTTCAAATTCGTGAAATCTTTTTATCCTTGGAGAAGGTAGCCATGCTTGTTTGGCTTCTGCCAAGGCAGGTTCTTTTTATTGCAATGATTTATTATTGCAGGTTCTTTCCCAAATGAAGAATTATTAAATTTCATGCCTGTGATGCACTCTTCTACAAGTGCTCTTAGTTTTTGGGTTCCTAGTCTTCTAATTTGAACTCAAATATGTGATGCATTTGTCGGAAACATGAATTAATCGGCTAAAAATCGATGCAATCAGCTGAGCAAGTCTTCATTTTCTTTTCTCTTTTCCTGTTCGGTATGTCAGACATGTTTTTTGACCTAACAATATGTTCGATATGAAGTATTCTCGAACCTGTTCTTGGGTGATATACTCTGCTTTGCCTTTGTTGATAATATATGGGAGGGTTCGAGTCTGCACTTTCGAAGAAAATAAAATAAAATAAAATGACTTAGACACAGTTCACTTGAGTCTGTTGCAAGATCCTCTAACCCAGGAGCTGGTTGACAAAGAACCTGCATTTACTCTATTCCCTATGCCTCTTTCTGGGAAACCCTGCTTTTAGTGAGAGTTCTTTCTTCTATACACTTTTTTGAAAGTAAATTTGGTATATTGGCAATTGATGGTAATAAAATGAGAAATAGTTGATTACTCAAATGTTAATATATAATATTACATATTTACTATATGTAATATTTAAGTTCTTTTAAGTGCAACCAAAACCTGTTACCTAGTGGACCTTTTTCTGTGAAAGTTCTAGTGTTGGATTTCGAGTTGTTTGTTCGAAAATAAAATAAAATAAAAATCATAGTTCTTCAGAGTGTATATATACATACACAATTTTGCCATAAACTTAATACAATGTAAGTTCAACATATCTTGCAAAAAGGGAGATTTTATTTTATTTTTTTATTTTCTCTCTAATACAAGCCAGTGTATGACAAGATTAAGCAACTTTTCCGTCTAGAAATTGTGCAGTAATGTATGATATTATTACATGTCCTATTCATTAAAGCACTCACTTAATTATTAGAGAGGGTGTAACTTAGGCTTCGTTTGGATTAACTAGAGAGAAAAAAAAAGAAATAATAACATTAATTAGGAAAGAAAATAAAATAAAATAAAAGATAGCAAAAACTCAAATTTATGTTTGGATAAATTATGAAGGAAAAAAATGAAATGATAATGTTTTTGTCGAGATTTTTCTGTTCTGCTTCTACTTGAGAATTTGTCTTAGTTTTCTTCCCGTGATACAATTGTATTCGTATTGGTGATACTTTAGCATTTGCTATTAACCTAATCCTTATTTACTGTGCTTGTGGTCATTAGTCTCGATTCTCTGGTCTGGTTATTCATACACAGTGGACATATGATACCTCTTCGTTTCCTCCAAATTTAGCTTCAATATGTACTCTTTCAAGCCCTTGTTTCTTACGTGTCTGTGTCCGTCCTCGTGACCCGTATATATATATATATATATAGTATATATATATATATATATATATATAGATATGAGTTAATCTTTTTAGACTCAAATAAATAAGAATTTTATTCTTGTTATTGGTAATCTTTTAGTTCCATCCATCAATTCTTCTGGAATAGTTTGCCCACAATGTAATTTTGCTATTTGTTGTTTCTTATTTACATGTTTGCTGTAATTGCTTTGTGTTTACTATTAGGAATGTTTATATTTGCTATTACTTTTCAAATAAAGATAGTGCCTCCTTATTGGGCAAATATTATTAAAGTATGATGAGGTGTTTGAAGAAGTGTTAATCTCTGTATATATACTATGTTATATTGTTGGTGCTATATGTAAATTAAATTCATGATATTCATACTAAAATATAAAACACAAATCACGGAACATAAACTTTAAGGATTTTAGAATTTATATCATGCTCACACTATATTCATTAAGCAGATATAAATCATAAATACCTCATAGCTATAATAATAGTTATTCACCTATTTGCGATCCATGAATCTTTACGCTTGATCCATCATCATTAGCCATCTCGATCCATCATCATAGGAAGCCCTTATTTGATCTAAAGTCTGCACAGAAAAACCCTAAAAGAAATAGGGTAAGGAGATAGGGTTTCTCTCTCCTGACCTTTTGCACACACGTTAAACCATTATTGTGTTGTATCTATCATGTATATAATGATGGAATATATGCACTTTTATATAGGTAGAGAGATGACTGGTTTCCTACTACAACTTGTTCACAAAGAAAACATTAATTCCCACTTTCCATCAAATTGGGATAATAAAAGGAAACAATTCTCCTTCAATAATATATAATATAAAATTATATATTTGACCAAATAGAATTACAATATAATATTTATTTATTGTACCATTACCATATGTTCAAATAATTATGTGGGACACAATATTAAAATATTCTTACATTCTCCCACTTGGACCATATGATTATTTCTTTAGTGGTTTAGTGAAATAGTCATTAAGCATGCTTTAAATTAGATTGAGTACTTAAGGTGGTCACCATAAACATCATGATAAATAGACTACTAATGCGAGTCATAGCGGTTGTATGCCACTTAAATCGACACAGTCCCTTCCATGTACTACAACATTAACAACCTACTTAACATGATCTATAATTGTAAAATTATAATAAAGGTCCAACAATAATGTCTTTTCCAAGACTATTCTTGTTTTCATTCATTCATAATTATGCATGTATATTAATCAAAAGGAATATCAGAAACACATTAAATGAGCTCCAAATGTCAGATGCTTATATATTTACATTGACACTTGTTTTCATTCATTCATCATCTTTATCTCTTTATTAAGGTGCATAAGCAACATTAACTTATCCACTCACAATAGCTACTTATTACATTCAAGACCATCATTGCAGCATGCTTCGTTAATGTCTTGAATCATAATACTTTAATTAGTGGATAACCATGTTTATATATTTACATCGACGCTTGTTGTTTCTGGACATCTTCCTTAATAGAAAGGTAATTTATGCACCTTCATTATACCTTTTATTTTCATACAGGAAGATAATTGCGGCATCAATAAATTTTCAGTGACTTGAAAACCGGTATTCCAAGTCCTGAAATAAGATTTCGCCATAGATAAACCATAAATTGTAGTCTCAAAGCATACTACACATTCTAGTTTCATAATTAACAAAGCCATAATGATTGCTTTGTATTTTTTTTTATGATGTTGCTCCTCTAACCAAAAGAAACAATTATCCAAAATGAGTTTTGGTCCACATTCACCAAAATCCCCACTCAATTAACCAATCACTTTAAATGACCAGTTTTCATAAATGTAAACATATAATCTTTCATCCCTTACAAACATATGCACAAGGAATACTTACATGTCATTATGTTCCAAATCATACTTAGGGCATTTACATAATTAGCCTAAATATCCCTATTGGAACCATACTTGTTTCAATTAGTTCACTACTACCAAAAGAATATTGTCAACATATAAAATCATAATATAAACGTACTCCCACTGACATTCAGGTATATAAACACATCAATTATGTTTTCTTTAAAAACCAAAAGAAGTAATAGTATCATTAAACTTGAGATACCATAATTGGAAATTTGTTTAAATTTACATATTGATTTCATAAGTTTACAGACAATGTGTTCTTTACCTTTCATCTGAACCTTTAATTCAATCCAAGTATCCAAATTCCCACAGAATTATTACTTTTGCTTTATGTAACTCTAAATCATAATGAGTCACTCATGCCAAATAATTATTGGATAAATCTTCTAAATACATGCGAGAAGATTTCTATCACAATCAATACTTCCTTTATGAGTGAAATATGATAATACAAGTCTGATTTCATAAAATTTAATATTGTCATTAGAGTCGTGCTTAGTCTTAAAGACCCACTTACACTCGACTCTTCGTATGCCCTTCAGGCAATAACGAATTTTTCAGACTTCATTAATTTCAACTCTATATATATAGCATCAATCCTTAATAAGAAGCATGAATGAGAAATCCATTCTTAATATCCCTTTTTTGATTAGTGACAATTTCATTATGGGGTTCTTGATCAATCAATTGTTCTTTTATGTTAAGCGTTTCAACAACTTGATGGATAACTATGTCTATAAAAGTCTTAGGTACAGGGATTCGTACCTTAAAGACTTGAATGACCACATTTCTAGTCCTCCCATTAATGTCACCATTATCAATAAATCTAGCATTACGGATTTCCATAATTCTTGTACAATGTTTAGAATAATAAAATTCAATACCCTTTGGATTTCTATGGGTAACTAATAATATACCCATTAACAGTTCTAAAATCCAATTTCCTTTCACGTGGATTTACAAATCCTTGCTTCCACTGCATAGTTTTATAAAATGCTTTAAATAAATTTCTATCCGATACACAGTTCAAAATGAGCATTTGGAAATGCATTACTAGAAATTCTATTTTAATGGAATGTAGCGGTTCTTTAAAGCATACATCCACGATGATATGGGTAAATATGAATTTGTAGGGGTTCGAATTTATTGAATGATTTTGAAATAGTTTCCGCACAAGTTCGTCAGTAAAATAATTGTGTTGATGCTTTTATTGCTTTTGATTTGCTTTACAGATAAATGAAAAAGAAATGGAAGTGAAAACAAACAGTTCCAAGTGATGCGAAATACTTTCTCTCTCTATGAATTTCTCCCCTTTAGTCTCTGAAAAAGTCCCCCTAAAGTGAGCTCTCACTCCTCTATTTATAGACGCAAGTGTCCAGTAGATCCTCGCGGATTCCATTGCCACGTCAGCACCTGTCTCGAGACATGAATCCTTCAATATCAATCCGCGCCATAAATACCCTACACAGTATCATCTCGCGTCCTCGACTGCGTGATACTGATTCGCGTAATCCCTTGCGCGAATCATACTGTACCCCGTGCCCTGTGATCCGCGCTTGTTTCATAGCTGATCTGATTTTTCCTTAGCCAATGAACCATGTTGTTATAGCTTTCCTAGTTCATGACCTTTTGCATGCATACCTTTTTCATGACCCCCTGAGTACTATCGGCCTCTCTAAGGTACTTTTTGCTTTAGAATGGTGTAAATACGGTCGCGACCCACTATTTACATATCCCAAGCATTTCCCCTAGATTCCAAATAGTACTCCCTATGCGAGCAACATATAGGGTTATGAGTTCAGATGTGAGCTATAAACACATCAGTCCCTCATACTTCCCTCTGTATAATGCAAGCTCTCGCGTATAAATCTTATTTGGGCCATTTTCCCAAATAATCCTTTATTTGGGCCAGTTTCCCAAATAAACCAAACATTGAGCCATTTTCCCAAATAAATAAATCATTGGGTCAATCTCCCAAAATAAGCCAATCCTCGCGGATTACCCTTTTTGCGAGTCACGCCCTTTACAGAATTATTAATCATACTCCTAAACATTAACATAAGGATCACCATTCTATACTCTTAAGGGAATTTAGTAAAGAATTAAAGCATGCTTCACTTCATTATAAGTCTTATAATATTCATCACATTTATCATACATTACGAGTTTTCACCTTCTACTTATTTCTTCATACTTCAGTTAGAAAAATCTTAAGAACATTAATGTTCTTGAGATTTTTTTTTATAGAACAAGTAGATATAATCATGATGTGAAAATCATCTATAGTGGTGATAAATATTTTCTTCCATCAAAGATAAAACATCAAAAGAATAAACAAATGTCTGTACAAATAATTTCAAGAAACTCTAAAATTCATGTGACAACTTTCTTAGTGCCTTGGTTTACTTACTTTTAATATAATCCAAAAACACAATATAATCAATGAAAACATAAGTACGAAATTTTGATTTGATATATGATTGTCTTTAACGCCACAAGTAACATAAATAACATTTATTAATAATATGATGCAAGACTAAAATTTTGTCAATAAATAACTATAAGATAACAGTAATACTAAACCAACAAATTTGAATTTCTAAATCAAATAATAAAATTTATTTATATAGATTTATATAAACAAGAAATTCTCATTTGAATATGTGGTTTAGGTCATAAAAGATTCTTGCACCAAATAAAATATTAATACCTTAGTCAATCTATAAATTAATGACGAACTTCATCATATTTTATTTCAAAACATATATATAAATAAAATAAAATACTTTAATCATTTTTCAAAAACTATTATATATGTTCCTTCATCACTCTGATAGTGTCCAACACATAAATGACACTTATCATATTTTCTTTAATTAGATTGAACAAAGTCTTTTAATTTTTGGGTTATGTTTCATTAATGCCCTTTAATAGGCTTCATCCCAAAATCATTTTAGTTCCTTGAGTAATGAGATAAATAATTATCTTGCTACTTAAATCCTACCTCCACTTAGAGCAACATACTGGTCAAACAATTCATGTTACACTTGGCCATAATAGTGTTATAATGAATTTACATAACCCATACTAAGTAGATTAAAATTGAGAATAATTAAATCATAAATGACTTATTCATAGTCATACATAATTATCTCAATTTTGGCATGAAAATTAATATCCCAAAATCATAATTATACAAGATAAAATACATCATGCATAGTAGTGATGGAATCAATAATTGTTTTATTTATAAAATAAAATTTTGTTTACATACTTTCCAATATTCCTTAGCACATATATTTTCAAAAATTATTTGCATAAACATAATTTTTAATATGTTCAATACCTCCTAAACTTAAAGTATTAAATTTAATCTAATACACTATAATTAAACTAAACTTAATCAATTATGATAAGTTAGTTCTATTATAATCAAAACAGATTTAACATGCAAATTAAGGGATACAATAATACACTCATAACATAAAATGCTCACAACATTAATGCTTTGAGTTAACAATACGTATATTTATCTAAGTACATAAATACAATGTATAACTATGGTCCTATTTTGATAGTAACCAAAAAATACAAATAATGATGCTTATATGTATTTATATACATATTTTATTGGGTGATGTAATAAGTAATCGAACTAGTCAAGTTATCTTTGGATATCATTTACCTAGCCAATTAAAAACACATATGACCCCTTAATGCTAATTTAATCACTAATTAAATCAACTCAATACTCATGAATTTTAAACTAAATTATAAGCATCAATAATTCATGAAATATTGCAATTATGCATTATACTAAATTAAATATTTATCCATTTGGTCAGGTCACTTTGGCAGCTAACAAACCCTATAGTATGAATTTTAATTTAGATAGTGACTTAATAGTCAATAAGTAGCCCATTTACTTCATGTTCTATTAAATTGAATATTCATTTTGGTAAGGCTGCCTTAGTGGCACAAGCCCTATAATATGAATATCAATTTAAGTACCGATTAATTAATCCATAAATGCAATTATGCATCTAACTAAATTTAATATTCATTTCTTTTTGTCAGGCCATTTTGGCGGCTACAAACCCTTTAATATGAATATTAAATTAGATAAAGATTAATTAAATAATCATTAATTAATTTAACTTTATGTTCTAATAAATTCTATATTCATTCATTCGGTTAGGCCACTTTTGGTGGCTAACTAAACTTATGAATATTAATTTACTTAGGGACTAATTAATTAATTATTAACGTATAAATCATTATGCACACATAATTCAAATAAATTTTCGTAATTAAACCAATTAAAAATTGATTCTCCATTATGTATGCATGCATGGGCATAACACTAACCCTTATTGTCCATCACAAACAAGGTCAAATTTGCAGTTAAACACCAATTTCCCATAAAACCTTCTAAAATTCATATCTCACAAATCGTTCATTCAAAAAATGCAAATAATATATACATGAAAAGCTTAATATAATTTTCATGCAATAAAATACAATCATGAGAGAGAAACGACCAGAATGCAAATCTGGTTCATAAATAGTTTTTTAATTTTCATAAATAAAATACTCGTAATCTTTGCATGAAATTTTCCAGAATTAATAAATGGCATATTTTGCATATTACATATGCCATTTATTAATTCTGATATCGACATTAGGAGATATGAATTTTTAAACATAATAAACATACTTTTTACTATAATAAATACACTTATGTATTTAAAGTATACTTATTTATGGGCTAAGTTACACAATATAATCCAACACTAATATAAATATGCAGTTTTTAATGATTATACCGATAAAATATAACCCAATACTATAATGTTTATCATTTCAATTTTTGTAAATTATTACAATGACACACGCATATAGAAGATGAGCACAAATTAACTTCCATCATGACACGGGCACAAAGAGACCCAACATTTATATGTAACTTACATTATATGACATGATGGCATACAGCAAGGATCAAAGCCACTAATTAATATGCATGTAAAGACCTCATGATATATATATGTCGAAAAAAAAAAAACGGAGCCAAATAATTATACAGTGATGCGTATGCACATTATATATGCTTATAAACATTAATCTTTAATATATATATATCGCATGACAATTTGTGGGACCGATCCAATATCCAGGATTGATCGCAGGCTCAAAATTTTCGCGCGATTGATTCTATATTTAATATATATTTTGCATATAATTGATTCCAAACAAATATAAACATATCAATTGCATTATATGATTCATATATAAAGACATGTATACAAACTGGGGTTGGATATGGATCGGATTGGACTAGATTGAAGATATTTTGGATCCGATCCATTATTATCTAATTTTCGATTTCCGGAATTAATCCAATCCATTTGTCTAACGAAACCAATCCAAATCGGACCGCGGTAAACCGGATTGGTTTCGCGGATTGAAATATAAACCTATATTAGCTAAAATAAGGAAATACATTCATACGCTGCACAATATTATTTGAACCACAAGTACAAGTTTAAAACAGTTGATGACAAGAACAAAAGATGACCAGAATAAATTCATACACTACAGTATATTAGGACTTAAAAATTCAATAGCACACTACAAAGCTGCAGCATAAGGATTTAATACAATCATGAAACCATGAAACTAGTACTTAAAAACACAACCATGAAACTGTAGTAGCACACTACAATGAAACTGCAGTAGCATACTAAAATGTTAATCCAAAAACTCAAAAAAAAACAAAAAAAAATTACAAATACAACATCAAATGAAACTGTAGTAGTAGCACCACCCCTTGTGATACAATGCTTTTTGTGATAACCATGGCCCAAAGAATTCAAGAAATGAGACTGTAGTAACACACCTACCAAGCTGCAACATGAGTAGTAAAACAGAGTCAGTAAACACATATATTTTATAGTGAATTACTTCAAAACACATATATTTTATAAATATAATAAATTAATAGTGAAAAAATAGTTACCATCAATAATGTGACATTGCACGCACTCCAGTACTATCTTCAAAAGTCCTCAAATACTAGTTATGCCTACAAAAGTAAAATTGAATTTAGTTAATTATAAATAAATTATAGTGAATAAATAAAACATATTTAATTTATAGTGAAAAAATAAAACATAATTGATTCAACATCAAAAGATTCGAGTGCTTCAATTTCGTCTAATTGTGCTTCCAGCTCAAGCTAGTGAGAACCGTGAGGAGAGCGTAAGGGGGAGACGCGGTAAGAGAGAAAGGGGGGCAGCTGCAGTGAGAGTCTAAAAGAGAGAGGGGCATGAAATTCTTGTGAAATTCTTCTAGGGTTTCTTAAGTTTAGGTTAGACTCATGTGAAAGTCTCGTGACATTGTAATATTAAATTAATATATATATATATATATATAAATATAATATGAAGGATTTTGTGTGTAAATAAATATAATATAAAGATTTTTGTGTGTTAATTTAAGATTTTTAGAGTTAGTTTGGTTTTTGTGTGTAAATAAATATGTATATAAATAATATAGTTGTAAGTTGATAGATCAATGAAATTATAAAATAAATTGTTAATTATTTTTTGTTTAAAAATATTTATTTCAAATATATAAATATAAAATAAATATATAAATTGTTGTATATCTCCAATTCAAAGTAATGAAATTGACTTCAATCTAGTAAAATTAAGTAAATCCCCAGTTCAAAATAGTGAAATTGAGTTCAATTGAGTTTAATTGATAAAAACCCCATTCAAAGTAGTGAAATTGATTTCAATTGAGTGAAATTGAGTAAATCCCCTAATTCAAAGTAGTTTAATTGAATTCAATTGAGTGAAATTGTTAAAATCCTCAATTCAAAATAGTGAAATTGAGTGAAATTAAGTTCAATTGAGTAAATTCTCAATTCAAAGTAGTGAAATTGACTTCAATTGAGTAAATCTCCTAATTCAATATAGTTTAATTGAATTTAATTGAGTTAAATTAAGTTCAATTGAGTAAATCATCAACTTAAAGTAATTAAATTGAGTGAAATTGATCAAATCCCCAACTAAAAGTAATGAAATTGGATAAATTCTCAACTCAAAGTAGTTAAATTAACTTCAATTGAGTAAATTCCCCAATTTAAAATAGTTTAATTGAGTGAAATTGACAACATTCTCAATTTTAAGTAGTGTAATTGAATTCAATTAAGTAAATCCTCAATTCAAAGTAGTTAAATTAAGTTTAATTGAGTAAATCCCAATTCAAAATAGTGAAATTGAGTGAATAGTAAATTCCATTTTTAAAGAAGATATAGATATTTAAATAATACATTATTAATAGTACATTTTAATAAGAATATTATGGATATAAATAGATAATTATTTAGTGTAATATATGGTATTATGATTTAGATTGAAATAGTATATTAGTGATATAAGATATTATCATTTAGTTTAAAATAATATATTTTGTGATATATTATTAATATAAATATATTAAAATATATATGAACAAAACCGGACTGGACCGGATTATCAAAAATGGAATCTAGAACCGATCCGTAAAATACCGGATTCAGGGTTTTTTGATCCATATCCAATTCAATTCATAATAAAATCGATCCAAAATATTCATACCGGATTGATCGTATTGGATTTTCGGATTGGCCGAATTTTTGTCCACCCCTAATATAAACAATTGCATTCTTTAACATCTATTATTTGTTTAGTCTATACCCATGTGTATATTGATTAGAATCGTGCCAGAAAGCTTACAGCAATTCTCCACACGAAAACCGAGACAAGAGAATTGATCTTTAAACCACAAAATTGGTGCACTTTTTAAATTCGTACATATACGTACTCGCAATAAAAATTCAATTGCAGGACCGAAGTTTTCAATTAACGATTCAGGCCTATAAATCAAAATATTTAAAGCGGATCAAATTACAATAAGGTGCAGACTAATATTGTCACAATAATTAATGCTAAAACATAAAGCATAAATCACGAAATATAAACACTAAAAATTTTAGAATCTTTATCATGCTCACACTATATTCATTAAGCGAAAATAAATCATAAATACGTCATACCTATGATAATAACTATTCACCTATTTGCGATCCATAAATCTTTACGTTTGATCCATAATCATTAGCCATCTTGATCCATCATGATAGGAAGCCCTTATTTGATTTAAGGGTAATTTGCAGCCACACCCCCTGAGGTTTGCATCTATTTCATCTAGATGCAGATTTTCGGAATTTTGACACAAACACCCCTTGAGATTTGGTTTTGCTTGCCATGACATCCCAAATGACGAAAATACCCTTCACAAAATTCCAAAATATTAAGGGTAATGTGAAATGACCTTTATGCCCCAATCCCAAATATATAAAATTTCGAAAAACATATATATAAATTCAAAAAAATATATAAAATTCGAAAAAATATATAAAATTCGAAAACAAATATTTAAAATTTGAAAAATATATAAATTCGAATATATATATACAGATTTCAAAAAAAATAAAAAAAATCAAAAAATATATATTTTCAAAACCAAAATTAAAAAAATTATATAATTTCGGAAAACATATATAAATTTCAAAATATATATAAAAAATTCAAAAAAATATATAAAATTTGAAATATATATAATTCGAAAATATATATATAAAATTTGAAAAATATATAAATTCGAATATATATAAATATTTCAAAAAAAATAAAAAATTTAAAATATATATATTTTCAAAACCAAAATTCAAAAAATTATATAATTTCGAAAAACATATATAAATTTCAAAAAATATATAAAATTTGAAATATATATATAATTTAAAAATATATATTTTATATATATATATATTTTTTGAAAATTATATAAATTCGAATATATATATTTCAAAAAAAAATAAAAAATTCAAAATATATATATTTTCAAAACCAAAATTCAAAAAATTATATAATTTCGAAAAACATATATAAATTTCAAAAAATATATAAAATTTGAAATATATATATAATTTGAAAAATATATAAATTCGAATATATATATTTCAAAAAAAAAAAAATTCAAAATATATATATTTTCAAAACCAAAATTCAGAAAATTATATAATTTCGAAAAACATATATAAATTTCAAAAAATATATAAATTTTGAAATATATATATAATTCGAAAAAAAAATATATATATATATATATATATATAATTTGAATATATATATATATATATTAAAAATATAGATACATATTTTTTGAAATTTATATATGTTTTCCGAAATTATATAATTTTTTGAATTTTGTTTTTGAAAATATATATATTATGAATTTTTTTATTTTTTGTGAAATATATATATATATATATATTCGATTTTATATATTTTTCAAATTTTATATATATATTTTCGAATTATATATATATTTCAAATTTTATATATATATTTTGAAATTTATATATGTTTTTCGAAATTATATAATTTTTTGAATTTTGTTTTTGAAAATATATATATTTTTAATTTTTTTTTGAAATATATATATATATTCGAGTTTGTATATTTTTCAAATTTTATATATATTTTCGAATTATATATATATTTCAAATTTTATATATGTTTTTGAATTTTTTATATATATTTTTAAATTTATATATGTTTATCGAAATTATATAATTTTTTGAATTTTATATATATATTTTGAAATATATATATTCGAATTTAAATATTTTTCAAAATATATATATATTTTCGAATTATATATATATATATATATTTATTTTATATATATTTTTCGAAATTTATATATTTTATTTTAATTTTATATATATTTTTTCAAAATTTAAATATTTGTTTTCGAATTTTATACATTTTTTTGAATTTTATATATATATTTTGAATTTATATATATGTTTTTCGAAATTTATATATTTGGGGTTGGGGCATAAAGGTCATTTCACATTACCCTTAATATTTTGGAATTTTGTGAAGGGTATTTTCGTCATTTGGGGTGTCATGGCAAGCAAAACCAAACCTCAGGGGATGTTTGTGTCAAAATTTCGAAAATCTGCATCTAGGTGGAATAGATGCAAACCTCAGGGGGAGTGGCTGCAAATTACCCTTGATTTAAAGTCTGCACATAGAAAAACCCTAAAAGAAATAGGATTTTTCTCTCCTGACCTTTTGCACACATGTTAAACCATTATTGTGTTGTATCTATCATGTAGATAATGATAGAATATATTCACTTTTATATAGATAGAGAGATAACTCGTTTCCTACTACAACTTGTTCACAAAGAAAACTTTAATTCCCATTTTCAATCAAATAGGGATAATAAAAGGAAACAATTATCCATCAATAATATATAATATAAAATTATATATATGGCGAAATAGAATTACAATGTAATATTTATTTACCGTACCATTATCAGATCTCCCTTAAGTAATAAGATGGTGCTACTTTTAGGGCAGTTAATTTCAATTGTATATCCAGCAGAGACAAGCTTCCTTATTACATCTTTCTTGGTTTTTACAATTTTTCGGTGTAGTCTTAGGTAAGGATGGCCATTTAATCTGATCCTGCGGGGTTTTGACCTTCTCCTATATGAATCGGACGGGTTTAGTAAGTTCTTAAATGAATTTGTGGCGGGTTTAGTATTAAATTTTAAAACCCGAAGCGGGTTTGAGTATTTTGTAAAACCCACTGGTAACCTGGTCCAAACCCAACCCATTTGTAACCCGCCTCGTCCCATTTATGATTTTTATTTTTATTTTTTTAGAGTCCATTTAACTAAAAAAATATATATGGCTTGGTAAGACACAAAAATATATAATAACATTTTTTATAAAAAAATTCAAAGTGTCATATAAGATCATATATATTGATAAATTTGTTTAAATTTTAAAATAATTATTCTAAAAACATCTTATAAGAATAAATATTCACTAAAAAAATATTATGGTAAAATATTGTATTAATAATCAAAAGAAGTAATAATATAATTTAAGTATTGGATTTCAATTACTAATAATGAATTTTATTGTTTAATCCTTTTTTCAGGAAAAAAAGAAGAAAAAAGAAAATATATACTCATAAATATTCAATTAATTAATTCAATCAATTAACTATGTTAATTAAGTACGTCGTTTTATGAACTTATCTCAATCTCAGTCACTCACTCATCCTACGCTCAAGACACATCGATTCACCTATCACGATCTTTGATCACAATCACATCATTGACCATGGAATCGTGGATCTTTGTTTTTATCTCACCAATCAAATTTATCCATCTATGAAATTAAGTTCAATTGAGTAAATCATCAATTCAAAGTAGTGAAATTGAGTAAATCCCCATTTCAAAGTAGTGAAATTGAGTTCAATTGATAAAATCCTCAATTCAAAGTAGTAAAATTATGTTCGGTTGAGTAAATCCCCATTTCAAAGTAGTGAAATTAAGTTCTATTGATAAAATTACCAATTCAAAGTAGTGAAATTGTGTAAATGTCCATTTTAATGTAGTGAAATTGAGTTCAATTGATAAAATCCTCAATTCAAAGTAGTGAAATTGACTTCAATTGAGTAATTCCCCCAATTCAAAGTAGTTTAATTGAGTTCAATTGATAAAATCCTCAATTCAAAGTAGTGAAATTGACATTAATGGAGATCACGAGAAAGGCAAACACTTAAAAATATTTTTTTTATTTCTTCATAATAAATTTACAAATAGCCTTAATAGGGGGATATTGATACAATAAAGATGTAGATTACAAGCTTTTATCAATCATTTTAATCATTAATTGTGAAAAATTAAAAAATTGAAAGTTACTAAGGTATTTACTTAATATGTTGATTAATAAAATTATAATTAAATATAACAATAATTATAAATAAAATATTAAATTGGAGGTAATGTGATGAATGGAGGACAAAATACCAACGGATGGACAAAATGGGTTTGTATTAGTATATTTGTCCCCTCTTTTTTTGCTTAGAACATGCAAATGCGAATGGATAAACATTTATATTTATTTTCTTATCTAAGAGAATTTGATATTAGAATTTTTTTTGAGAATTATGTTGTTTGGGATAATTTTTTATGGTACTGATATGGTCTCCATTTCATTATTTAGTGAACAAAAATGGATTAATGCTTTAGTGTGTGGGTATTTCTTTGTCATGTTGCTTTATTAAAAAAAATTAAGTTCAAAATTTAGTAAAACCGATGGTAACCCGATGGAACCCGTTTAATCCGACGGGATGGTAATGGTATTGCTGATTAAAACCCATCGC
The DNA here is from genome assembly GCA_963922005.1 of Cornus suecica. Classification (NCBI taxonomy): domain Eukaryota; kingdom Viridiplantae; phylum Streptophyta; class Magnoliopsida; order Cornales; family Cornaceae; genus Cornus; species Cornus suecica. The sequence goes on from OY998241.1 coordinate 17,280,812, forward strand.
GAGTTTGGGGTGGATTTGGTATTAGTGATTTTCAAATGAAATGATAATGGTATTAGCCAAACTCGTCCCAAAATCGACCCATTGTCATCCCTAGTCTTAGGTTGTCTTAGTCCTGAATTCTTCTGTATGAAGCAGGGCAATGTGCCAAACGGTTGGCTTTCTTTTTCTTTTTACCAATTTTTTAGAATATTGTTCTTTGCTGCCTTGAATTTTTTTATTAAATATTATATCGAATTATCATATTAAATATATGGTTGTTTTCTATTTGTTTTATGGAACAATTCTTATTATAATATTTGTTTTTTTATTATTTATTTATGTTTTGTTTGTAGGTTTTGACTTCGGCATAAGGAGGACTCGGACATTTATTCTTTTATTAGTTTTTGTACAAGTATTTTGAATATATTGGAATGATTAATTTACAAAAACATTTATCGTAAAGAAGTATTCTTTTATTGTAATACATTAGAATGGTATTGAATAATTGTTTTAGATGCAATATCTATGGACCTCTTATGGATGGTAATTTTAGGTGGAGGTCATCACCAAGAAGCTGTCAGAATAATAAATTTCAAAAAAAAGAAAACACCATCTAATGGCGCTCATGACTGCCATGTTAAAAATAAATAAAAAATTATTGTTTTGTCATGTAGAAAATTTGACCTATAATGACGGATTTTACTATAACTATAGTCCAAAAATTTTAGCGACAGTCGCTAAGCTACCATTATAAGTTGCAGTTTTTACCCCTTTTATTGGCGGGGGCGATTGCCACTATTACCCTTTTTTTTTCTTGTAGTGGCTAGTGGAACAAGAAGACTGACCTGCATGGTGATTGGGAATAGTCATTTCCTTGGGCTCGTGACCTTCAATTGCGCGTGGCGTGTGCATGACATTGGGAGCTTGGTAACCTCTTCCATGGTTGTTACTGTTGGGGTTTTCACACCCTCTGTTCGAAGCCGTACACACTTGCAAATCAATAATCACACACCAAATAATTGACACAAAGAATTATACGTGGTTCGGCCAAATTAACGTATGTCTATGGAGAACACCAATAATAACTATCAATCAATGAGAGGATTATAAAAGTCACACAGTGTTTCAATAACACATGTAATGCTCACCCTCACTCGGTGTTTCACTCACACCAAGAAAAATATTAATAAGCATTTCTCTTCTCTCTTTATATGTGCACACAATACAATAGGTTAGACTCTATATTTATGGGAGAGGTTGATTGGTGAACAAGACAATTGGTATCCCAAACTAATTGGAATAAAAAGTCTTCAAGTCAATCTCCTACTCAAATAAGGATTGCTTGGTGACCAAATTTCCTTTCCTCCAAGAAGGAGTCACAATCCTAACAATCTCCCACTTGACAACTTTTCATCCAACAATCAACTCCATAAATGATTAGTGTATTATATTGCGCTCATTTCTGTCTTCATGCCTGAAGACCCACTAAAGTTGAGCACAACTTCAGTTTCTTTGTTGTCAACACTTTGGACAACATGTTGGCTAGATATTTTTTGCTCTATTGCTTGACTCACAACTCTGTCAACAAACCCTGTAACCAAATCACTATCTCCCAATGTTTTTTCTAGAAATTTGGCATGAACCGGCTCATAGCTCCCACTGCATAAGTAATATCTGGTCTTGTGTAGTCTATGCGACCTCTGTTGTATCTGGCCTCTCTGTCTTGCGACCATTGTCGCGTCTAACTTTTTTGCCCTGCAACCTTTGTTGGCCTCTGCCTTGCGACTGCTGTGGCGTCTAGCTTGTAAATGTTTTACGCCTGGCTTATACCTTGTAACCATTTGTCGCTCCTGACCTCTCTGCCTTGTGACTGTCGTGTCTAGCCTCTGCTTTGTAACTTCTGTCGCTCCTGGCCTCTCTACCTTGCGACTGTCGCGTTTGGCTTTTTCCTTGCAATCACTGTTACGTCTGACTCTTGCCTTGCAAGCTATGTTACACCTAACCTTTTTGCCTTTTCTTCTGCCATAGCTCCCATTGAGCTCTTTTGCAGTATTTAGAGTCTCATCACAAAAAGTCGAGCACACGGCTGCGTCTGGAACTGTCCAAAACCTTAAAAACAATTCTGACCGAGTAAAAAACTACTTCAAATGGGCTAAGAACAATTTTGCACTAAAGGACAAAATAAGGATGCAGACATAATAGGGATGTTTATGCCACAAACGCTAACGTAATTGCTGGGCAGAAAATGATAAAACAATTCGGCAAGATTTGTTTTCTCTCCTGCGACTTCTCTCGATCTCCGTTTTTGACACAGTTTTCGCTGTTGGCTTCGTCAACGTGTGTTCGGATTTTGAATTCGAGCAATTTAAATTGTTGGATATGGACCAGTTTGCGTGTTTTTCGGATCTGCTTTAACCTCGAACGCTTTGATGCCGATCTACTTCAACTGAAGACTCTGATACGGATCAAGTTTAAGCTGGATTGCTCTGATACTACTTGTTAGGATTTTTACACTCACCCAAGACCGAACCAAAAATATGCACAAACAATTGCAATCAAAATCACACACACACACACACACACTTATATACTGACCGTCAACCCCTTCCAAAAGCTAGCTCAAAGGTTGAAACATTCCATCACACTTATATACTGACCACAAGTCCCTTCCACAACTGATGTGGGACAATCCCAACAATCTCCCCCTCACACATCGGGCCTTGGTCAGAGCAGGGACAACCCGTTTCTCCCGGAACCTAGACCGAGACTTGTTGGTAACCTAGGCTTTGATACATCTTGTTAGGGTTTCCACACCCTCTATTCGAAGTCGTGCACACCTGCAAATCAATAATCACACACAAAAACACACCAAATAATTGACACAAAGATATATACGTGGTTTGGCCAAATCAGCCTACGTTCACGGAGAGCACCAATAATCACTATCGATCAATGAGAGAATTACAAAACTCACACAGTATTTCACTCACATATGTATCACTCACCCTCACTCGGTGTTTCACTCACACCAAGAAAAATACTAATATGTATTTCTCTCTTCACTCTCTATTTGTGCACATAATACAATAGGTTAGACCATGTATTTATAGGAGATGTTGATTGGTGAACAAGACAATTGATATTCCAAACTAATTAGAATAAGGAGTCTTCAAGTCAATCTCCTACTCAAATAAGGATTGCTTGGTGACCAAGTTTCCTTTCCTCCCAAGAAACGGAGTCATAATCCTAACAATTACGTCGTCCCCCCTATTGTGAGAGCTGTCTCTGCCTTTTCCTCTTTGGGATGTGGCAGTGGCCCATGGGGTGCATGGGATACTGATGATATGGGGTGTAGTGGAGCTTGAGAGAGTCCTCAATGGCTAAAAGCAGACCTGGCAGTATTGATTAATTAAGATATGACATGTGCAATGTCTCTGGCGTTATCATAATAGAAAACATTCCTAGAAGTTCCATTTCCATGATGGGTAAGAAAAGAAAAAAGGAGATGGAAGAGAGGGTTAGTGGGTAGTCCTGGTGGAGGAGATGGTGGAAGCGGTGGTGGTGGGGTTGGAGGGAGTCATGGCAGCGGTGGTAAACATTCATCTTCTTCAGCCAATGGCACCTTGAAATGTGCTTGTTGTATTACTAGGAGATTTATATATATGAATGAAATGACAGGGTCTCACTATTGGAAGTATTAGTGTGAATATAAAATTACCCATAAACAATTTCCATAATGGATATATACATTCTATATAAAATATATGGCATATAATTTGGATTGAATGAATTCTAGAGTATTTCATAACTAAATTGATTTGAAACTTGTAGAACAATATATATCCACTAACAAATCATATATTAACAATGTGTCAAATAAATCAATATGTGAACTCAATGTGTTAAAAAATTTGAGCATTTCCCAAGGGTGGAGCCCAATTTAATAAAATATTTGTGTGTAAGGGTTTCATTTAACTTTTTTCTCAGCTTGCAAAACTCTTATTTGGCTGCTGAGAAAATACTACAAAAATATCAGGCAAATAAATAAATAAATGTCACTATTTTGTGTATAATAATAGTTCAATCCAATTCAATTCTTACTAGCCATATCATCAATCACAACTATTCTTTGGGTCATTGTATTACCGATTGCGCACTCCGTTGTTGATTATGATTGCCAAAACATATATACTTGAGACTTGAACAGCCCCACGATTTCAGGTACATTTCCATTAATTTTATTGTTATCATGGTTGTTACCATTACTCATAAAAAATACATTATCGCCAAAATGAAATCCACTTCCGAATAAAAAAAAATTGAAATTAAATTTTCTGAAAAATAAAAAGCAATTGCTGAAAATTTTGATATTTTTTCCCCTCATACCTCTTCCCAATATATATTAGGATTGAATTTTTATCATTTTTGAATTGATTTTTTGCACAACATAAGAATAAGATCAATATCAATGCAAACATTATACCAGAATTATGTATTAAGCTTTCAAATTTTAATTACATGATGTTTAATTCCCCATACCATCTGAAAGGTGCGCCATGTAATGAATCGCGAATATAGCCGCTATGCATAATTAAAAAAACCAACCCTAAAGGGAGCTCAATGTAATTTACCGTTAACTAATTTTTTTTTCCTTTTTTGAGTCATACTAGTGTGAGCTCGAGTTTATTTGGTTGTGATGTTTCCTTCACTTTGTTGTTTACATTTGTTAAGGATTCAAAAATAGGAATAACCATTAAATATTAGACACTCCCTTCTTAGTTTATAATTAGCACTTGTACAATTTAAGGATTCAATAGACTTATGTTACACTAAATGAACCCATATCTATTACATACAGTCACATATGGATCCCTTACATACACATACAACTGGATCAAAAAGTTCACTTTCCTGCACTCTCATTTTCTTTTACTTTTCTATTACATATATGTTTATATACATATAGAAAAAGGAAAAGACCTTCATTACAAAGATTCAAAACCTATATCTCCTCTTATATATGTGTCTATACATATATATAGAGAGAGACATTAATCACAACTAAAGATTCAAATCTCATCTTTGCTAAGCTTGCCTTCATCATAACTAAGGATTCAAAGGTAACATTTATATACATATCATTATCATTTTCATATATATACTCACGGTGATTTTTTTTCTTTTTTGAAAGTAAGTTCGTTCTTGATTTTGTGTGTGACCCTAAGCCCTGTTTGAAAAGTGGTCTGGTCTGGTTTGGTCTGGCTGGATTGGTCTGGGCTGGTTTGGTTTTGGTGCTGATTGAAATTCTGTTTGATAAATGGTCTGGTCTTTCTGGTCTGGTCTGAAAAAACTAAAACCAAATCATGTTTGGAAAACTGTCTGCTTCCAATAAGTGGTCTATTCTAAAACTAATTGATTAAAATATTGGATATAGTATTTATATCCTAATAAAGACTATTATATATATATATAAAAATTCAACTATATATTTTATGAAGTATAAAATTCGATATAATTAAAAATATAAAAGAAATAATAATATAAAATGATAAAAAAATATATATAATATAACAAATAATATAAAATACCAAATGATGATATCAACTTTGAAAAATCAAATATAAAATTCCAAAAATGTATAAAATTCGAATAAGTTATATAACATTCAAAAATATATATATATAGAATGTCAATAAAATATATCAAAGTTTTAAAAAAATTGTATTCAATAATATATAGAATTCGAAAAAAACCAAATAATTATTCGGCTCAAATATACAAATTACAATAAAATATACCAAAAATAATATTCAAAATTACAAAATTTCAAATATGTATAAATTCAAAAATAATATATAAAATTTGAAAGAAATATTTAAAATTCAAAAAAAAAAATTTAAATCTGAAAAAATATAAAAAATGAAAATATATATATAAATTTGAAAATAAAATATTAAACAATTGAAAATAAATAAAAAAATTCAAAAATCATATATAAAATTTTTTAAAATATTTAACATGAGAAAAAAATATATAAAATTTGAAAAAATATATAAATTTATAAAATTCAAAAATAATATATAAAATTTCTTAAAACCCCCCTGAAGTTTATTCTATTTCCCACGGATACGCCGTCAACTAATTATACCCCCCTGAACTTTCATTTTCTTGCACCATGGGTTTGCTCTCAAATGTTTTTACCCTTTTACCCTCCAAACTTTTTGTATTTCCACCTTACCTTTAATCCTCTTATAGGGCAAAAAAACATATAAAAGATTATCCTACCCTTTTATATTTCTTACTTCTTTAAATTACAAAAATATTATTTATTTTAGTTAGAATATTAATTATGTCATTTACCTTTAATGTATTAGACTAAATATACTCTCGAATGTTAATTTTTTTTTTTATAAGTTCTAATTATTTTTTTTGTAAATCAATTAACTTGGTATTAAATTTTAGTTTGATTTAAATCATAAAACTCATTATCCTAATTAACTTTTTCATGCCAAATGAAACAATCTTTTCATAAAAATATATTCAAAAATATATCACAAAATACTTAATAATAAATTGTGATTTATTTTCTGAATATATTAATTAGGATAATGAGTTTCAGGAATCGGAGAAGTAGCTTACAAGAGCTGGAAGAGGAGATCAAGATTTTAGGAACAGAGGATAACGACTTTAAAGGGTTTTATCGAATATTCTAGAATTTCTTCAAGGGGTCTACATTGATTAATGTAACAATAAATAGTTATTTTTAGCACTTTCTTTTCAATATTTATTATTATTTTATTATTTTGTATTTCAATTAATACAATATAGTTGTAGTTTTTATTATTTTTGAAACTAATGAAAAAGGACAATTTTAAAAAATATAAAATTATCCGAAACCAAGTATAGTTAAAAAATTGGACAATTAATGTACGAGGAAGGAAGTAGAATTATGTATGAACAAGTTCTTTATCAACATTTATCATTCTTTCATAATAGACAATAATTAATTTTTCAATTACGATTTTGAAATATCATAAAATACAATGAGATGAGATTGGTTAAATAGTTGAATATAAGGATTTGTTCATGCTAGTTCAATTATCAAATAAAAAAGTATTAAAATAATAGTAATTTCTGGTTTTTTTTTTAACAAGTCAGTTTCATGTAAATCATGGAGGTTGATTTTTAGTTATTTAAAATCTTGTTTCAGCACGCACACAATTAATTAAAAATCCAAATCCATAAATATCTACATGGTGTCGAGACCAACTAATCACAAATTGAAACCAAGAAAAAAAAAATTACCAACTACAACATAACTTTAATAAAAATCACTAAGACCCATAAAATAAAATGAAAAATCATCAAACATGTAATCCTCCCAACAATGTCTACAAAATAAAATCAAAGAAAATGAAAAACACATGTTCAGACTCAACAAGCTAGCCAGAATTTGACACAGTGTTCAACCAACATAACCAAATATATATATATAATCATCAGAAAAACAAAATATAATAAGTTTTAATTAACAAAAAAAAAACAAAAAAAAAATAAATAAAATGAGCATTATGGTAATGAGTTCTAATTATTTTATTTTTAAATCAGTTAACTTGTTATTAAATTTTAATTTGATTTAAATCATAAAACTCATTATCCTAATTAATTTTTTTTTTGCCAAATGAAACTTTCTTTTCATAAAAATATATTCATAAATTGTGATTTAATTATGAATATATTAATTAGGATTGATTTTTATGATTTAAATCAAACTAAAATTTAATAACAAGTTAATTGATTTACAAATAAAATAATTAATACTTACAAAAAAAACATTTAACATTTGAGAGTATATTTAGTCTAATACATTAAAGGTAAATGGAATAATTAATATTCTAACTAAAAAAAAAAAAATTTGTAATTTAAAGAATTAAGAAATATAATAGTAAGGATATGATAGTCTTTTATATGTTTTTTTGCCCTATAAGAGTATTAAAGGTAAGGTGGAAATACAAAAAGTTTGGAGGGTAAAAGGGTAAAAACATTTAAGGGCAAGCCCATGGTACAACCTTTTATGAAAGTTTAGGGGGTTCTAAGCTCATTTCATAGTTGAGGGGTTATCTGTGGGAAAGAGAGTAAACTTCAGGGGGGTTTTAAGCAATTTACCCAATTATAAAATTCAAAAATAATATATAAAATTTGAAAGAAATATTTAAAATTGAAAAAATATATATATAATTCGAAAAAAATATTAAAATTCAAGAATAAATAAATAATTCAAAAAAAATATAAAATTTCGAAAAATTATATTAAAATCTGAAAATATATAAAAATTGAGAAAAAAATATATAAAAAGGGGAAAAATATATAGATTCAAAAAAATATTTAAATTTCAAAAAACATACCTAAATTATAAAGTTCAAAAATAATATATAAAATTTGAAAGAAATATTTAAAATTCAAAAAAATGGCGACTGCATTTTTAGTCAAATTTTGCTTTCATGTTTTGCATTCAGTTTCATTACTAGTGTGTGTATATAGTCAAAAATGGCGATTGGATTTTTAGTAAAAAATGACGGTTATAAGGCAAAAACCAAGCAAGACCATCATTTTAATGCTTGGTTTTAAGCCCAAAACCAAGCCCAAAAACCAATAACCAAACATGATTTGGTCTTCAAATCAAAGCCCAAAACCAAAATCAAACCCAAAAACCAATACTCAAACAGGCCCTAAAAATTTTCTTGTTTTTCTCTTGTTTTATTTATATTTAAGAAAAGTTATCTAAAATATAATGTTGAAACTTTTTGGCTTGGAATGTTGGAGTGTAGATGATTGATTAAAGTTAATGTTTTTAGTTTAGAGATCCACTGATTTTCACCAAAAAACAAAAAGAAGAAAAAAAAAGGCGAAGAAGTTGTTCTTGTGTGTGTAAGAGTTTACATACTGTTGATGCAAGGTTTGTAATACAATGATGATTATGTTAAAAAAGCTTGAGTCCTTAAGGATAATCAGAAATGAGTGAGGACCAGGGATAATGCAAGAGAATAATTTTCAGATTAGAGTAAAAGGATATGGAGGCAAGGCAGTCCGACGTTTTGCTTTGAGGGACCTTTTAAGTCATTCCAATGTTTTATTGTTTTTTCCCCTAAGGTCACATGATGTTGCCCTCTTTTTCCCATCGGTCCCTGATTCCTAGGAGATGGTAACCCTTGGACCGATGGTCCTACGGGTTATCCCCACCAATTATGCCAGAAAACCCGCGAGGCATTTAATGTTAGTCTTGTCAATCATTCATTCTAATTAATGTGGTCCCTTGAAGCCATTTTCTATAAGCCAAGCTGCATTTTCTCCTCCTGTATTAGGCTTCACGAGAGGACATCTTCCCTTATCCTAAGCTACGTCGACTAGTCCCAACTTCCACTCAGCTTAGCACTCAAGGTCCCGTTGAGAAAACGAGGAGATAGGGTCCAGCGCCCAAAACATGCCTCCCTTGATTTGGTCGACACGACCTTTCTCTCCTCGCACGCCTTACCTTCAGTGTTTGATCAGGATGTGTGCGCACTACTAGGGATTGGTACCATTCTAGAGTCATCCATCTTAGCTCTTCCATCCAACCGGAGAGGGGTAAGCTTCGAAGGATGATTTTCGCAATGTTGGTATAGGTAGAGGCAGAATTATCCATAAAGGAAAACATTTCACGCCTTGCTGTAGAATCCACTAAGACATCAATGATCGGGAGGGGGAAATCGTCCTTTAGGCATGCACGATTGATGCGCGATTGAGATCCTGAAAATCCATACATACGCATTTTTTCCCATTTTTCTTTTGGACTGGGATAATATTAGCCAACCACGTAGGGTGCTGTATAGGTTTTATGAAGTTAGCTCGTAGTTACTTCTCCACTTCCTCTTTGATCTTCAATTCCATCTCTGGTCGAACCCCCTGCACAACCTGCTTTATCGGCCTGGCATAAGGCTTCACATTCAAACAGAGAGACACCGCCCGATGATCCATCCCCGACATCTTCTTGTAGGTCCATACGAACACATCGATGAATTTTCTCAAAAGTGCCAAGAGTTTGTGCCTGTTTTCCTTAGCCAATGATTTGCATATAAAAGTTGATTTGGGCACATCTGAGACCAAGAGGTTTAACTCTTCCAACTTTGTATACTCTGGCCGAAGTGTTTTAGAGTCGCTCTTGTCGTTGTCCCTCTACACCTCATAAACCTCTCTTCGGGGAAACACCCTTTCATTGAAGGCGGTTCTCTCGCCCCATCACAAGCTATAGACCAATCACCCGATAGTTGTATTCTCTTGCATATTGATTCCTCTTCTGCTGCAACTCAGGTTCTGGTCCTTTGAACGTTTCCCACTTAGGCAGCATGATCGGTCTTACTCTTGGGGCTCCCTCCTCCTCGTATTCTTTGAATAACCGAGCCTCAACCAGGTTTCACTCGTGATGGGTGAAAGGCTTATCAGTGCACTTCACAGTGGCTAACTTTCCATTCTAGAATCCCTTCATGCATTGGTGATACGAGAAGGTTACCATCCTGAACTTATGCAGCCAACATCTTCCCGACAACACATGATAAGAAGTATTTATGTTGATTAATGAAACTTGGTCAGTGTTTTAAACTTTCCTACAACTAGGTGTATAATTATGTAGCCCTCGGATATGGTGAAACTGTCCTTGAACACGGAGATCTCGGTGTCCTGTCTTACTGTAATAGTCAAAATAATGCATGGCCCAACTAGGATAAACCACAATACTGATGGGCCAATAATTGATGGGCTAAAGACTGATGGGCCGAAGACAGATAGGCCGAGGACGGATGGGTCGAAGAAGTAAATTGGCCCATAGAATTTTCTGGAAGATAAGTGATCCACAAGTCATAGAGTTATCCTATTTATGGATAATAGAGTCCAAAAGGAAAGAGGTTTATCAAATCCCATGATTTAAGGGATTGATAAACTTGGGAAAAGGTTTTTGACCCATTGACCAAGTTGTGTATAAATACATGATGAAATATTGTTTGAAGGATCCAATTTTTACCCCAATTATTATTGTGTATTTTCTGCATCTACACAATTAACGCCGTCTATGGGAAACACCATTATTGAAATCTTTTTTTCAATAAGCTTCCCATTCTCTACGCAAAAGCTGAGATTCATACCATCAATGGCAGTAATCACCCGTTCGCATCAAACTGACTTACCTCTGAACGGAGGCCAACAACTTGAGGATCTGATCAGGCGAGCCCTAGAGGAGAGGACCGCCGAATTGGAGAGGCAGAACGCTGAACTAGTTGCAAAACTGGCTTAACTTCAGAACCTGCAAGAGGTCCAGAACGATGAGCAGTCCGGCCAGCAGGAGCGATCCTTAGGCCACCAGTCAGAAAGGGACAACCACTTAGTAAAATCCAACAACGTTCAGGAGGAACACGCGGAATCATCCCTACAGGTGCTTGGGGGGCGCAATCCCGAGGAGATTCTGACCATGAGGAAGTTGGAGGAAATTATGACCAGATTCCAAAGGGAGGTGCTAAAGGATCTAAAGGTGTAGACCCCTATCGCTCTGGCCTCCGAAGCATCCATCGACGCCGTGCAGACTCCATTCACCATGACGATCACCAATGTGCCCTACCCGAAGAGGTTCAGACTACCGAAGTTCACCCTATTCGACGGCACGAAAGATCCAACGGAGCACATATACCACGTGCATACCAAGATAAATGTCTACAACAAAACCGAAGCCTTACTGTGCAAAGTCTTCCCAACCAACTTAACCGAAGCGGCCCTGCTCTGGTTCAGAAAGCAACCACCCCGATCCATTGGAAGCTGGCTCAGGCTCTGTGAATTATTCATCGCCCAGTACTTCGGCAATAAAAGAGAAAAGAAGACCATCTCCAGCCTATTCACCATGATCCAAGAGAAAGGCGAATCCCTGAAAAGCTTTGTCTCGCGATTTAATGTCGAGATGTCCTCAATTGATAATTGTGATCAACATTCAGCTGTCGAGGCTTTCAGAATGGCCCTGATCCGTGGAACCAAGTTCCATCAGTCCTTGGTCAAGAGGCCACCAACGGACATCGAAGAACTCAATTCCAGAGCACAAGGGCATCTCCGAATAGAAGAGGAGTTGGCCATACGCCAAAGAAGAACAACTTTTGCAAGCGTAGAGGCAAGGGCATCTAAACATTCTAGGATAAAGGATCAAGCACTAGATCGGAAGCGACCGAGCGCTCCTCCTGCACCCTCCCCATTCCCAAAGAAATGCTAGAGGTTTGAAGACAAAGTCACCCCCTTAAAGGTTACCCTGGCCAAACTGTAGCAGGAGACTAAGGGTAAAGGAATCTACCAGTCACCACCACCCATCAGATAGCCGATAGACCAGAGAGATATGTTAAGGCACTGTGCCTTCCATGGCGAGTACGGGCACCATGCCAACGAGTGCAGAAGCCTCAGGAGACAGGTGGAAGCTATAATAGCAAAAGGAGAGTTGACCGAGTATGTTGCCAAGGAAGGAACCCGATCAGATCAACCATCTCATACAACCGCCAAGGGGGCAATGAGACAGCCCGTAAGAGTCATTCACATGGTTCACGGAGGACCAAGTCGATCAAAAGTAGAGGAAGCCCATAGATCTCAGATGCGTCAAGCCCAGAAGCTGCAAATGGTTGGGGAAGTCAGCGAGTTCCGAAGCCCGAAAGAGGATGCCCATATAACTTTCTCCTTGCAGATATGAGGGGCATTCAATCTCCACATGACGATCCCTTGGTTATCTCTCTCATGGTCTCGAACTGCTTGATCAAGAGAGTGATGGTTGACCCAGGAAACAACGTCAACATTATCACCAAGTGGGCCATTGAGAAGTTGGAGATCAACCCCCAGGAGATAGTCCCTTCCAGGAGCCCGATAGCCGGATTTGATGGCAGAAGAGTGGAACCAGTGGGAGAGATTCAACTACCAGTAACAACAGCAAGGCGCACGCTTAGAGCAACCTTCGTGGTGGTGGATGTCAAACCCTTCTATAATATCCTTATGGGGAGAGGTTGGATCCATCAGATGCACGGAGTTCCATCAACAATGCATCAAGTCATGCGATGCCTCGATCCGAATGGAATTGATGTGATTCACATCAGGGGCAATCATGTAGCAACCAAGGAGTGTTACGCTGTTACCATGAAAAGTCTAAAGAAAAAGGCTAAACCAGAACGAGGGTCACGATCCAAGCCGGTACCCGATGACCAATAACAATTACAGGAAGAGGGTGCGGGGTCATCAATAGCAGCTGAACCTTTGCTTGAAGTACATATCTACCCCGATCACCCCGAATGGTTGACTTATATCGGTTCTGGCCTTAGTGCTCAATAAAAAGAAGAAATGGAGGCCCTACTATGCTCTAACGCTGACATATTTGCCTGGGGACATACGGATATGACTGGGATCGATCCTTCAGTAGCCCAGCATTCCCTCAACGTGGATCCCGATGCAAAACCTGTCAAACAGAAGCAAAGGCGGATGGGGGCACAACGGAACCAGATCATAGCTGAGGAGGTCGATCGACTTCTCAAAGCGGGATTCATTAAGGAAGTATAATATCCTTCTTGGCTGGCAAATGTTGTTGTGGTTCAGAAGAAGAACGGGAAATGAAGGGTGTGCGTAGACTTCTCCGACCTCAACAGAGCATGCCCGAAGGACTATTTTCCCTTACCTAAGATCAATCAGATGGTAGATGCCATCGCAGGATTCGAGCGCTTGAGTTTTCTGGATGCGTACTCTGGATATAACCAGATACGTATGAACCCCGATGACGAGGAAAAAACTGCATTCATCACTGAATCATGTACATATTGTTACACAGTTATGCCTTTCGGACTAAAAAATACAGGTGCAACCTTTCAGAGATTGGTAAATAAGGTTTTTCAGGGCATGATGGGGTCTACAATAGAAGCATACATCGATGACACGGTGGTCAAAATGAAGGCAAAAGGTGACCACCTGGCTGATCTACAACAGGTGTTTAACACCCTCAGAAAGTACAAGATGAAGCTCAACCCATCCAAATGTTTCTTCGGAGTGTCCTCAGGACAGTTCTTGGGGCATATAGTTGATCGAACGGGAATACAAGCTAGCCCAACACAAGTTAAAGCCCTCGTGGAGTCAGCAGAGCCAAGGTCCTGAAAGGAGATTCAGGTGCTAACTGGAAGAGTGGCAACCCTCAGCCGTTTCATCTCTCGTTTAACCGATCGGTGCAAGCCGTTCTTTCAAGCCATAAAAGTGGAAAAAGGAGAGGTCTGGGGGCCAGAGCAGTCAGAAGCCCTGAAAGAACTCAAAAGGTACATGTCAAAGCCTCCTATACTGGCAACCCTGGATGCCGATGAGCCGTTACACCTGTATCTGGCCATATCTGCCACATCCATTAGCGCCGCTCTGGTCAATGAGGGTAAGGGGTACCATACGCTAGTTTTCTACACCAGCAAAGCCCTTGCTGATGCGGAGACCCGATACTCGAAGCAGGAGAAGCTAGTATTATCACTGATCAATGTTAAGCGACGTCTTCGGCATTATTTTGAAGCACATCCGATAATAGTACCAACAGCAACCCCGATCAGATCCATAATGGCGAAACCTGAGTTATCGGGGAGAGTGTCCAAATGGGCAATAGAACTCGGGATTTTTGACATAACCTATGTCCCCCGAACTGCCATCAAAGGACAAGCAATAGCTGACTTCCTGTTGGAAACAGAAACTACAGATTCCTTAAAAGAAAGTGAGCTTGGTTTATGGGTTGTGTTCGTCGATGGATCATCAAACATCAATGGAGCAGGGATTGGTGTAGAGCTCGTAACACCAGATGGTACTAAAATTCAACAGTTCATTCGATTGGAGTTTCCTGCCTCTAACAATGAAGTCGAGTATGAGGCCCTTCTTGCAAGAATTCGGTTGGCCCAAAGCCTTCAAGTACAGAAAGCAGAGGTACAAAGTGATTCCTAGTTGGTCGTACGACAGTTAAATGGGGAGTATGAAACCCGAGAACCGAAAATGGAAGCATACAAGAATTTGGTTCTAAAGGAGGCCGAAGGGTTTCAGCGGTTAACCTTTGAATAGATTCCGAGAGGGGATAATTTTATGGCAGATCATCTTGCTAACCAGGCCTCCATAGGAGAAGAAAGTATGACTCGCACTGTACCAATAGACTTCATCATCCGATCAAGCTTGGAGTCCCCCCAAAGAAGTAATGGTCATTCCATGGGAGCCAAGTTGGATGGACCCTATAACAGATTATTTGAGGACTGGTGCATTGCCTGAGTCAAAATCAGAAGCCCGGAAGATAAGAATGAAGGCAGCCAGATATGCTCTATACAACGGCCAACTATACCGCAAGTATTTCTCCGGGCCATACTTGAGATGTCTCACCCCTTCTGAAGCATCGACAGTCATGGAAGAGATTCATGCAGAAGCCTGTGGCAATCATTCCGGAGGAAGGTCTTTAGCCCACAAAGTTCTCACCCAGGGATATTTCTGGCCCTACCTGTGAAGAGACACTGAGGTCTATACCCGACACTATAAGAAGTGCCAATTTTATGGAGATGCCATTCATCCACCTCCGGAGTTACTAAACCCAACAATTATCCCTCACCCCTTTGCTCGATGGGGTATGGATATTGTAGGCCCTCTCCCGTAGGCTATACGATCAACTACTCATGTTCTTCTAGCTACAGACTACTTTACCAAATGGGTGGAAGCTGAGGCATACCCCACCATCACAGGTAGCCATGTTATAAATTTCATCTAGAGCCACATCATCTGTAGATTCGATCTACCCCAAACTATAATGATGGATAATGGCACGAATCTTGATAACAGGAAGGTTCAAGTATTCCTGGAAAATCATGAGATTAATCAGAACACTTCTTCCGTCGGCTATCCGCAGGGAAATGGGCAAGCCGAAAGGACAAACGGAACCATTTTTGATACACTGAGGAAAAAGCTTGAAGAGGCAAAAGGGGCTTGGTTGGAGAAATTGCCCGAGGTGTTATGGTCTTATCAGACTACTTCGAGGCAACCAACTGGAGAGACCCCTTTCGGCATGGCTTACAGGACCGAAGCAGTTATCCCGACCGAGTTGAGAGTACCTACTTTGAGAAGTCAATCCTGGGAGGAAGGTCCAAACAATCAGCACCTGCCCCATGATTTGGACCTACTGGAGGAAAGAAGGGAAGTTGTCGGGATAAGGCTGGCTGCCTATTAGCAACAAGTCAGGGCACGGTTCAATCAGAAAGTCAAGATAAGGGAATTCCAGGTAGGCGATATGGTACTCAGAAGAAAGATTGGGATTGTAGGCAAATTACGAGAGACATGGGAATGACCTTACATAGTAGTTGAGGTCATCGGACGCAGGGCTTATCTGGTTCGGAAGAACGAAACAGGCCGTATCGAGTCCAACTCTTAGAATGCTTATCGGCTGAAGAGGTATTATCCTTAGGAAGTTTCTTTTTCTTGTTAAAACAATAAAATTGTGTCTCACATATGACACCTTTTACTGATTATAATAAAGCATCTGTGCCCGATGTCCGGCACCTCTGCTTCATGACTCTCAAGTTCATTTCAATAAAGATACATTATATTTTGCGCGGGTGTTCTATTCTTTCTAAAAATTAAAAATTTTCCTAAGTGTTGAGTTCAAACCTGATTTGAACTGACCAGAGAACAAGAACAAGCCTTAGGGGCCAGATGCCAGAAGGCTTCATGCTTAATTAAAATTTTCCTAAGTGTTAAGTTCAAACCATATTTGAACTGACCAGAGGACAAATACAAGCCACAGGGGCCAGATGCCCGAAGGCTCCATAATTAAAATTTTCAAAAGTGTTGAGTTCAAACCTGATTTGAACTGACCAGAGGACAAGAATAAACCTCAGGGGCCAGATGCCCGAAGGATTCATGCTTAATTAAAATTTTCCTAAGTGTTTGAGTTCAAACGAGATTTGAACTAACTAGAGGATAAAAACAAGCCTCAGGGGCCAGATGCCCGAAGGCTACATGCTTAATTAAAATTTTCCCAAGTGTTTGAGTTCAAACCTGATTTGAACTAACCAGAAGATAAGAGGCAGTCTCAGGGGCCCGATGCCCGAAGACTTCATGTTTAAAAATTGAAAAGTTTCCTAAATGGTGGAGTTCAAAATATAGATGTGAACTGACCAGAAGACAGAAAACAAATATCAGGTGCCATATGCCCAAAAACTGGTAATTGCAGGAAAGTCAGAGCAAAATAAAAACTATAATGGAAAAAAGTTATTTTTCATTAATAAAAAGAGAGATTACAAAGATACCCTTCTGAAAAGGGGTAAAAATAGATAAACTCAAAAACCTATTCTACTGATCGGGGGGATTATATTTTTCTCCCTTCAAAATAGCGGCGAACCGCTTTTCGTTTTCGGAGGCGGAAGGGGTTTTGTAGGGAAGGGACACTCCCATGTGGGCATCAAATTCCTCAGCGGTCTTGAACTCCCGAGCTTCCAAAGGAATATGCTCCATTTCGTGCCTCTCTCGCCAAGCTCTGAACGATTGGATATCACAAAGAATACAGTATCGGTTGTACATATCCAGACCTCCCAGGCGGCACACTTCCACCTTAGCCCGCTCAAGAGACAGAAGGTTTTCTGACTCTGCCTTTTCGGCTGCTATCTTATGGTTAGCTGCATTCACTTCTTCAAGCTCAGCAACCAAAGCTAGCTTTTCAGCAGTTAGAGCCCGCTTCTCCGCCTCACCGGTCTCCAAAAGGTTTTTTTGCTCTGAGACGGTCTAACGAAGTCCATCTGCTTCTTTGACCAGAGCAACCCGATGATCGTTGTTTTGCCTTATCTGGGCCATCATACTGGCCATCTCCTTGACATCGGACTCCACAACATTGTTGTAGGCTTGGACCCCATAAAGAAGCTGCATAGAAAGGAAATGATTAGTACATGAAATGGTAATAATAAATAAACCAAATGCAAAAGGAAGAACAAGTATATACCTCCATGACCATTATGGAAGTCTTCTTCGCAAGATCAGTCCTGGAGATTTTTTATTGAGTGGCCCTATCGGCCGGAGTCCAAATCCCTTTTTCCATAGCCCGAAGAGCTTTTGGCTGGGTAATGGTGAGATGATCAGCGCAGACCGGAGTCCCATATGGTAGAAAGAACTTCGATTCCCAGGGAATTAAAGTACGGGAGACCTCCTGAGCTTGGGGGGTTTTGCTTGTAGAGGCATCAACTGCTTAAGTTATGGGCCTCTTATTGGCCGCCCCACCGCTTGTACTAGATCGGGTCCTGGTGACTGGAGGATTTGCATGAGGAGGATAAGGCGGAGCTACCGGGTTCTAAGTTGGCGGAGGTACTGGAGGCGTCGGAGGTGCTGTTGAGAGCGGTATAACATCAACTAGAGTGACCCCTTCAGGAACTTGAGGACGTCTGGAAGAAAGGTTTGTGGGGCAAGTCCATCCTGTCAATAGTAGCGCCCAAGTTAGAAATCGACTCCAGGTTTTCCGAAGTCAGCAAGTCTGTAGCAGATCGGACATTGCCCCAGATTGTTTTTTTCAAGAAGGCTATTCGTCCTTTTATAAAGGACAATGGGATATCCCTATCCTCATAACCTAAAAACTTATATGCATAGTCCCCCCGGTGTAACTCACAATACTCACAAAGGCAAGATGCCTTATGTAGGGGATGGTAGATGGGTAAACGAATGGCACCGAAAGTGTTTGGGATCGGGAATGTGCGAGAAAATGGGTAAGCCCAATTACCACTCACAACTACCATTCTCTTTTTCCACCCCTTGTCGGACTTCTGTGTGCCAGTGCATATAGCCCGACCGTGGAATGGGAAGAGGTTGTATCTGCCCTTACTTTCCCTGACGTTTTGGAAAAAGTAACAAAGTAGCAAATTGGCTAGACCTAGGTTAAGTTCCAGATCCCTATTATATAAAAGGAGCATACACAAGATCCTAAGGCTGTTCGGGTTAAGTTGGAGGGGGTGTAAGCCTAGCATAAAGAAAACATAATGGAAGAAAGGGTGAAAGGGGAACCTTAAAACCCTAAGGTGAACTACCGATAGCAGAATGCTACCGGGTGCTAGTCCCTCACTCTTGATAAAATCTAGGTAACCTGGGTAAGGGTCCACATCAACATCCCTAGGTACCTGGGTCTCAGCCCGAAGATGTTTGACATCTACTTCAGGACTGACTCTCTTAAGTGGGGCCACTACAAATGGTTCAGAGGATTTGGGGCCCACAGATTCATTGGGACCCTTTGAAAAGGGTGTTCCCGGATTCATTGATGAACCCGAAAGATCGGCGTTTTGGGGAGTTGTTCTTGGGGCTCCTTGATGGGTAAACTGGGGGCTATCATTACTAGTGGGATCGGTACTAGTAGTAGAGGACATAACGACCTCTTCTACTGACTGGGTGTCGTCGCTATCAGACATGGCTCCAAGAAAGGTAGAAGAGACAGAAAGGGAGCAGAGATGAAAATTGAAAAGAGAAGAGTGATATCTGACTTACTTTGGTAATGAAGAGGCAGGAAGAGCTTCGGGTCGAAGCTGATATCTGTTTTAAATCAAAGTGCTTAGGACCGGCAGTGAGGGTTGCAGAAGTAAGAGAGAGACGAAGATTCAGAGATGAAAATTGAAAGTGAGAGAAGCAGGAGCAGAGTTGCAAACGAAGTGAATGAGAAATGAAATAGCTTGGAGTAGGTTTTTATAGGATGAATGAAGCATGCCAAAGGACTTCACGAAGCCTGAAGGTCACACGACCCACGAGGAGCCATCATGGTGCTGAGATTAAGGAAATAATGACCACTTATTTCAAATGCCAATAAATGCTCAATAATGAGTGACAGCCTACTAACCACCATTTCCCATAAAGTGCATGTATATATATATATATATGAGTGTGTGAAGATATTTAATTTTCGGTCATGGGCTTTAAAAGAAAATCATAAAGCTCATAACCTCAGGGGCCTGTGTAATAGTCAAAATAATACATGGCCCAACTAGGATAGGCCACATGACTGATGGGCCAATAACTGATGGGCTAAAGACTGATGGGCCGAAGACAGATGGGGCGAGGACTGATGGGTCGAAGAAGTAAATTGGCCCATAGAATTTTCTGGAAGATAAGTGATCCACAAGTCATAGAGTTATCCTAGTTATGGATAATAGAGTCTGAAAGGAAAGAGGTTTATCAAATCCCATGATTTAAAGGATTGATAAACTTGGGAAAGAGTTTTTGACCCATTGACCAAGTTATGTATAAATACATGATGAAATATTGAATAAAGGATCCAATTTTTTACCCCAATTATTATTGTGTATTTTTCTGCATCTACACTTACTAAACGACTTTCGGCCAGCCCGCTCCTTCAAAAGATTTCAAGAGGCATTTTGTTCAAGGAAGACCTATTATCAACCAACGCCCTCCAAAATTTGAGACCATTAACCTCAGTTGTAACATATAGGGGTCTATTATGTTGTGTAGGGGTGCACTTGTCCTCTTCCGTGAAAGCAAACTTATTTACCGAACATTTGAGCACCTCTGGCCGCTAGACTCTCGCTGTCGTTACTCTGCTTAAACCTTCCTCCACTACGGTGATCACAACTCTCATTATTTCTATTTGTGTGAAAGTTGAGAAACTGAGCTCCTGGAGTAGTTTGCTTACATTAGGCATCAACAGTAGCCTAAAGGCTTTGGTTTGGCTTTCATTGATGGTCGCCACTTGTTTCTCTCTATTCGACCCTTCCAACATCTGTCCCACATCTTGTGCCACCATGACCAGACCTCTCCCGTGCGGAGGGTACGGCTCATTTCCAAAGTTACGAGCCGGAATCACCAAGTCACCACTCGCCACACACCTATGGAAGATATTACGCAAAGCCCAATAATAGCTTGTGGGGTGCCTCGTATGGTAATTGTACAAACAGAAATGAGGGTGCTCCATCTCCTTAGCAGTCGGCTCTTTTGCCACTTATGGGAGACGAATATCCCCTTATTGGACCTATTTTTTGAATATCGCATTTACCTCCTCTATGGTACATGGAAATGGGGTCGTACCTCTTCATGATTATTCCCTCTTTGTCTTCTCGAGGGTTCGACACGTTTTTTGTTATTTGGGATCTCTGCCGACGAGACCATGATGTGAGTGTCAAGTGTATAAAAATATGTGGTTAAAAATAACACCTTAACGACTCTAGGTTTTATCCTACGCAAGCGCACGTATCAATTATAGAATAACAAACAACTTGAGTAAGGGATATCGATCCCACAGAGACTGAAATTGTTCATTTTAATAATCTAAAAACACTTAATTATATTTTCTGAAAAATGATTCGTTTGGGTGGTTAAAAACCAAATTATCTATTTTAACTAACGATTATCTAGAAAGCAAATTAAATTGGTTGTGATTCAGATGAGAGATAAAACTAGGGTTTTCATCACTCCACCACTAACCGCATAATATAGTTAATCAATGTATTAATTGTAAGAGGGCGATCCATAACTGTGAATCAGGTCGTACCGCAAATAGCTAAATACGACCCCAAAAAGGAGTACCATCAACCAGATCGCGACAACCCATCTCATGACTGACCTAACTAGTACATGCCAATTACTCTACTCTAATCTAATCTACTCCTAATGCATGAAAATAAACTAAAATATGTCTATATTAAATCGCCAAGGCACAGCCTGTGTCAACCTAGGGTTTCAAGTTTCATTACCACCATTGTGTAGAAAATCAAGATTAAGCATCCGAGTTCCAACCCATAGTGAATAATCATAATTGTGCAAAACTATATATTCATTCCATCTAAGACAAGAATTTAGAATAAACATATATTTTTATATTGCAAATCATAACGGTCTCTTAACTACTACAATCATCACAGTATGGTCAACAGTTTCTCCTCTTTATAATTAAAAACAATGAAATAACTACATTACTTGGAAAAACCCTGGATACCGAGTTAGTTGGACATGGAAGATAGTGATTGCATCGTTGATGTAGAAACGTTCTCCATAGTCTTCTTCTTCGGATCTCTAGGTTTGAATATGGATCTCCATTACAACAAATCTGAATGAATGAACAACCTCCAAAAACTCACGTCTGAACTCTCCAACTTCACATCTATATCTTTGATGTATAGTCTTGTATATATAGGCAATAGCATAGAGAAGCCATTTTCAATATTTTCACATTAAAACTTATGCAAACCCTAACTTCTCATTTATATAAGTGTATATACATGTATACAGAGGTCTGGAGTCGCAGACACATATTCCAATTAAGCCGGGGGTGAAATAGGAAAAATCCACGAAAAATCACCAAAAAGTTACCGCACCTATGCTTCAAGCGTAGGGGTCTTACGCTTCAAGCATAGGTCCAATCGTAGAAATGTGTTTGCTAGCCACTTTTTGAAAATAAAAGCATAGGCAAAAGCGTAGGTATTTTGTGGAAAATCACTTTTCTCCGTAAATGCACCAAAACGTCCGTCTCGAACCCATGATACTTTTTGTTGAAGATGACAGCTTCTGAAAATGCAATTTTTGCCCTCCTTGAGCCATTTTTGTCTCCGACTGCCTCTTTGACTCTCCTTTTGGATCGAAAGAACATACTCTTCAGTTAATTCACCGAAGTTAGCTCCATTTCTTCATTAAGCTCCTGAAACATGTCTTAACACACAAACGTAATAAAAATACCAAATAATGGAATGAAAAAACGTAACAATAGTGAGTTAATGGGTTAAAATGACTAATTTTTGACACCTATCACACCCCCAAACTTACATATTGTTAGTCCCTTAGCAATAAACTCAAGGAACTTTTCTTGTGATAATCGTCTTAATCTAACTACTCTAACTATTCTAACTAATCTAACCTAATCCCTTTCTTTCGTGAGGGTCAACGATTACACTTAGCATGTGTAACAAACATTTTAAACCCCTAGGTTTCCCTTAGTGGACAAGTGAAGTCTCGTGAAGGTTTCCAGTGATGGTACCTACAAACATCTCAATTCTCTATAATCATGCAGTCATGAGTTCACACACAAGTTTGATTAAATCATAATATAATACATAAGATAATAAGGATGTAAATACTCTCACTCACTGCCGAACAACAATCATGATTCATGTCATGAATGGTTCTCACTTAAGTGAATGATTTTGCTACTTTCTACTCTAAATCCAGACAACCTTCCGTGATTTTGTGAACACTCGACTACGATATTTCAATTTCTTTTCTCCTACTTCATTGATCAAACTTTGCCATTTTTAGTAAAAATGTACTATTTCCATCTTTCCACTTTTCATCCCTTTTTGTCTTTCTAAATCTCTGGACTTTCCAGTGAGGATTTTTAGTCCCGACCAACTGGGCCCGATCTTCTTCCATGGGATTTATGCTCATCAGTCTTCTCCCCTTTAAACACGAACAGTTATATTGGTGATACCAAGACCCGGTTACTCAGATTAAAGAACTGTTTTTTGCATATTTTTTCAATGTATATTTTTTCAATTTACTCCATTTGAACCAAAACAACTCCTTATCTCCTCTTTTATTGTGACAAAATTATTTTTCAACTACATAGTAAAAAATCAACATATTTCTCATAATGAATGTGTGCTTGTGCTTATAGGTTAAAGTCGTCCTTCTTAATTTCAATTTCACTTATTCACTCACCCATGTTAAACCACATCACTTCACTAACTTGATCTAATCATTACTCTCATGAATGAGAATATCACATCACATACTACTCTTGTATCATATACACAAACTTAATCAAATTGTAATATAAAACATTCATGTGTGGAAACAAAAAACTGCTCCAAAAATTTTAAAATTTTAATTTTTTTTTCCCGAAAATTTCATTCCTTGTAATCTTATACCCTTACCCCCAAACTTAAATCAAACCATGTCCCCATGGTTAAAAATAATATAGGAGAACAAATACAATTACCCTTGAAGCTCAATTCTGAATTCCAAAACAAAGCATGAATCCCCTCCCTTAAACTTGATTTGGATCACCTGTAGATATCATCAACAAAGCACAAATACCCAATCATAGCAAGGGAAAAGAAATTTCATCATAAATATCCAGAAATCAACACATGTTTTTCAAGAAATTAAAAATTCTCTCTATTTTTTTTCTTTTTTTTCAAATGATTTGGTCTTAAGGGCCTACAATCCTATAAATAAAATAATCAATAAAATAAAATAATAATAATAAAAACAAAGATAAAGACGTGGCCTTAAGGGTCTACCGTCCCTAAAAATAAAATAAAACACAAAAAAATCCTAAACCTAAACCTAAACCCTAATCTTCATCTTCTTCTTCATCACTTGACACGACACTCTTCAACCATATCCGGAAGTCTGCAATATCTTTCAACTTTTCTAAATCTTCCTCTGAATATATTTTCATAATCGTCCACCGTATCTCATCCAACTCCTTCATCCTATCACCCAACTGCTCAATAATAATCTTTGATAGTAAAAACGGGTATGGAAGATAATGTTTAAATTTATCGGCACCCACCCATTCTCCACTCACAATTGCAAGGGCAATTGGCATCTCAGCCATAATCAATATTGGAACACACACTTCATACCCATGAGTTAGGGCATACAAAGTTCTAAGCATAACGTGATCCCTTACACTAGTTCGATTATTGGGCCAAAGTTGAGTTGAAACAACACAATCCAAATAAAGCAGATCCGACTTCAACCACCAATTATCACATGTCCTATCTCCCAGATCTGATATTGCACACAATTCCCAAACCATATCTTTATTCTTATGTGTCCATAATTGAGGATGTTCTGTTAATATTCCTTGTAAGTTTTTCGGAGTACCGATTGATATATTCCACGCATCGGTAATTCTTCTTCTTCCAATCGCAACAGGAGCACTCCACTGAGTCACTTTAGCCTTCATCACCTCAAATCCCGGCGGTCTCGAAATTGTCATATTTTTATAGAATTTTCGGACCAAGCTCGGATACACCTTTTCACCCGCCGGTTTTTCTGAACTTTTCAATCCTCTTTCACTAAGGATTTTCATTTCCGGCGCAATTAATATTCGATTCATCCTCTCTAGATGAAATATCTTTTCAAATTGCAACCTACATTGCAAAAATGATTTTGGTGTAGTTCAGCTTCCATTTTGACTCGTAGCTTCTTCATTCATGCTCTTCATATCCACATATGGTTCTGTACCTTCTATGAATTCCTTTGGGTTAGAATAATCTTCATAAGCATTATCCATATTAACCCCCCCCCCCCCCTCGAGATAGAAAAATAAAAGAAGAACAGAAGAAGAATATCTAACTCTAATGCTCACTCTTTGAGAATTGTGAATTGTTAATTATGTCTACTTTATGGATGTATTTATAGATGGATGTAGTAGAATCAGAAGAATTTTTTTTTTAAAACCCTTAGCTGACTAGGAAAGGGGAAACAATAACTAATCCAACTTCAACTTGTATTTGCATTCTGTCTCCTTATCATATTAGAATTACTCTAAAAATATACAAAAATCTAAAAAAGAATCCTAAAAATAACTTAAATAAATCCTAATACAAGTATAGATACAAACCAGGCCAAAACACCCCTCAAACGGGTCAATTTTTCAAAATTTTAAAACTCATCCCGCTGTACCCTATGCTTCAACCATAGGGTAGCCTACGCTTTAAGCATAGCTACGCTCCAAGCGTAGCTTGAAGCGTAGGTTGGCCTGACGAAATATATATATATATATATATATATATATATATTAATAATACACTCATCAGTCCAACAAATATATACCCCCAAACTTAAACGCACAAATGTTCGCATAGTGCATTTTAAATTAATGAAAGAATTCAACCAATCAGCACATTAAAAATATGCGTAAAAATCCGGGGATATATCCAATAATATGATTAATTAGCAATTTTTATTTTATTTTATACACTATGAAAATATCAAAAAAATTTAGAAGATAATCGTTTAAGCAGTCACATCCAGCCCTATACGAAACTATATGCTCGACAATTTATCTCTAATGTAAAAAAAAAATGAAACAAAAATAAATCTAAAACAAAAACCTAACTAAAACTAAGCTAAGGCTTATCATCAGAAGGCGGTGGCGTAAGTGGAATTAGCACACACATATGCTGACTCATACAGGTAATCCTATGAAATAACCGTATATGATATCTCCGCCGGGCCTGTCTCTCCACTGTCAAAGTCTGCTCTAACCCCTTCATCCGTGCAATCAGATCATCAAACTGCGCCTAAGATAGAGTAATAGTACCACCCACAGGTACCTCCGGCAATAAAACCTCCTTCTCAGCAGCCGGTATTTGTGGCATCTCCGCACCATCAGCAGCCTCAGCCTCCTGAGCCATACCTGCACCATCAGCTTGCTCTTGGGCCTGTGCACCTGGTAATACGCCGAACACTGGTCGGCGTCGCATAATATCATTTGCATGCAACCGGCTCCAGACACTAGTCCACATCCCTCTGGCATATAAAGTACCCTATCGATATCTGTTCTGCTCACCCGCATCCATCTCGATCCCGGCATCCATCATAAGCTTCATCACCAAGCACGAGAATCAAATCTGAAATAAACGCTAACCAACCTTGGTCTTCTTGCGCAGATGAATATAATATGTATATAGGCCTTCCCACAAAATACGTGGGATAGAAATCCACCGCCCGAACTCGAATGCATAGTGGAGGGCCAAAAATGGCGCATAGCACATGGTCACGTGGTTATGCGGAAGAATCTGAGATCGAACAATCACATCCTAGAACCATAGCATAAGATGATAGTTCGTCTTTTTCGTGCAGTTTCGATGATCATCGGCCCACTGCCCGACAGTCTGAAGTGTAACCAACTCAGAAATAGATGGGAGTATCTCGGGTATAGGTGGGAACAAAATAGTCAGCTCGGGTGGACACTCGTCCGAAATACCCCACGCCTCAGCAATAGTCTGGGGATTAATCTCGATCTCTGTACCTCGGACCATTATCCGTAGTCTCAACCCCTTATTGAAATGGCTCATATGCAACTAGAACTCCCGGATCATATCCTCGCAAATGTGTGGTTAGCCGAGGAAAGAATAGGTAATAGACATCGAGCCTTCCATCGTGCCGATTGTCCAAACAGGTACTGACTGTAAATCCTTGAATATCTGTAATAAGTATGTCATCTCCTGTTGATAGCCCTTCCGGATCGCCCGGTCTAGTAAATCCTCTACCAACGTTATCCGGGGCACAAGTAAATATGTAGTCAAAACTCTGGGGTCACCCTCCACAGGCGACTTCGGTACCCTCTCATTTGCTCTATCATCGCCCTGCGTGGCATCTTCCTCCTGCTCAACGGCATGAGCATCCTCTGTATCATCCTCTATCTCCTCAGCCTGCTGCTTCATCATAAGTGGCGGTGATGGTGCCCGTGGAGAAACTGGCTCAACTACCAAGCGACCATGTGGTAATAAGATGTTGCACCATTGTGTAGAGCTCTTTAGCATTTCTGCCTCAACAAATGAGGAAGATGATCATGTAGAGTCAACATATTGCGGCCTCCTAGCGCGCGTGCTCCAGCGGCGAATAGGTGGTGGTGTTGGTGATGATGATCTCGACCTCTATCGCAGCGGTGGATCAGTCGTAACTGTAGCCTGAGCCACCCGTCTCGCTGACACTTTGGTCTGTGCCATGCCTACAATAGGGAATATTTGAAAAAATAAGCGATAATGAACCGGACACCAAATCAAACTCAAACTATATCTAAATATATCTAATATAATGATCAAACAAGCCGTCATCCCAAAATATCGATATTTAATCCGATTTCAAAGTAAAAAAACTTAATTTTTTTTAAAACGGATCAACACACAATTTTGATTGGACTCGTTCATCAATACTAGTTTAGAATAGTTAAATAAGTCATATGAGATCAAAATAATTGAACAAAACTCACCGAATCGAAAGAAATAATGATTTTCCAAAAATTGAGTTTCGGAGACTTTTCGAGTTCTTCACGTGAATCCGAGCAAATCACCAACTAATCCGATGATCCGCTGGCCAAGATTGATAAGGAATTGGATGGGTAAATTGTAGGATCAAACCTCTCGAAGAATGGTGGAGAATTGAGAGAGAGCAAAGAGTTTTAATGGAATGAGTGGGGGGAAACTGACGACGGGCCTGTTTATAACAGGCCCGCAGCTTCCCTTCAAGCGTAGCTTGACCTACGCTTGAAGTGTAGGTCCCTGGCCCAAAAAAAATAACTTCTGCTCTTTTGCCGTCATCTCATCCCGTTTTCATCTCCACACTTCTTAAATATTTCCTAGACTTTATTGACACTCCATACTTGAATGATTGTGGCTTCGCGACTCGATTTTATAGACTCGATCTTAAACGCTAAAATAACTAAATTACCGTCTACATATACAAACTAGGTTTCAAAGCTATTCTTCTTTACCTAGTACCAATGTTTAACGTCATTGGTATGACACTGCCGCTTCTCAATACCCCGGATCAAGCTTATCCAGCTCGGGTGGTGGTTCAGTTATATTGATCGTTTCCACCACACACTTAATTGATCGAACCTTTATATAATGCTTCAATCTCTGTCCATTCACTACAAACTTCTTTCCAATGTCAGGATCATCGAGCTCCACTGCTCCATGGGGGAAAACCTTCGTAATCTTGTATGGCCCATCCCATCTCGATTGGACTTTGCCATGAAACAACTTGAGTCTCGAATTAAACAGCCAGACTTTTTGGCCAAGCTCAAAAACTTTCTTTCTAATATGTTTATCATGAAACGCTTTTGTTTGAGCCTTGTAAATCAGAGAGTTTTCATACGCATTATTTCTTAACTCCTCAAGCTCATAAAGTTGGAGTTTTCGCTGCGCACCGGCTTTTTTTATATCGAAATTCAATCTTCTAACAGCCCAATATGCTCTGTGTTCCAGCTCTACAGGGAGATGACACATTTTACCACACACAAGACGATATGGCGACATACCAATTGGTGTCTTAAACGCAGTTTTGTACACCCAAAGTGCATCATTTAGCCTTCGAGGCCAATCCTTCAAATCCGAACGCATAGTTTTTTCCAAAATATTTTTAATCTCCCTATTAGAAACCTCCACTTGAGCTTATGATTGGGGGTGATGTGGCGTACCAATTCTATGAGTGACACCATAATTTTCACAAAGCGCGAAAAAAAACTGGTTGTTAAAATGGCTTCCACATTCACTGATCAGAACTCTTGGTATTCCAAATCGTGAAAAAATATTTGATTTTACAAATTCTTCTACCATGTCATGATCATCACGTTTGGTGGCTATCGTTTCTACCCATTTTGAAACATAATCAACCCCCACAAGTATATACTCCTTCTTATCTGCTTTCGGAAATGGTCCCATGAAATCAATACCCCACACATCAAATAATTCTACAATCAGAATCGGGGTTAATGGCATCATGTCTCTTCGAGATATGGATCCAAGCTTTTGACATCACAAACATGTCTTGCAAAACTCGAAAGCATATCTGAATATGGAAGGCTAGTAAAATCCAATCTGCAGCACCTTATGGGTTATCTTCTAAGCTCCAAAATGCCCTCCAAACTCCAACGTGTGACAAAATGTAAGTATGTTTTGCACCTCACTCTCAGAGAGACATTTTCTGATAATCTGATCAGAACAATACTTGTACAAACGCGGATTATCCTAGATATAGAATTTGACCTGGCTAAAGAATCGTTATTTCTCATTCTTAGACCATCATTTTGGGATTCAACCTGTGGCTTTATAATTGACAATGTCAGCATACCACGGTATTTGTTCCACCACATCCACTCTGAAGAAATGTTCATCTGGGAAAGAATCCTTATGGGGAAATTTTTCCTTTGTGGATTCGATAATAATCCTTGACAAATAATCCGCAACAACATTCTCTGAACCCTTCTTATCCTTGATTTCCAGGTCGAATTCTTGCAATAACATAATTCACCGAATCAGTCAGGGCTTAGAGTCTTTCTTTGTCAGTAAATGCCTCAGAGTAGCATGATCGGAGTAAACGACAACCTTGGTGCCTAATAAATATGATCAAAATTTATCCAAGGCGAAGACAACTGCCAGCAACTCCTTCTCGGTATTTGTGTAGTTCATTTGAGCTTTATTCAAAGTTCTACTAACATAATAAATCGAATACGACAACTTATCTTTCCTCTGACCCAACACAGCTCCTATGGCATAGTCAGAAGCATCGCACATGAGCTCAAATGGTAGAGACCAGTCTGGCGGACGAATAATTGAGGCTGATGATAGTTGAGCACGCAGCTCCTCAAAGGCTTGAGGCATTCTTTGTCAAAGACAAATATCACATCCTTAGCCAATAAGTTGCATAGCAGCTGGACAATTTTGCTAAAATCTTTAATAAACCTTCGGTAAAACCCGTCATAGCCCAGAAAAGAGCGTATTTGCTTAACAGATGTTGGAGGAGGCAATTTTGAAATTAATTTAACTTTTGCTTTATCTCTATCCCCCACTTTGATACAATATGGCCCAGGATTATCCCCTCTTGAACCATGATATGGCTATTTTCCCAACTTAGGATCAGATTCATCTTCGTGCATGTCTTAAGTACCAGTTCTAGATGTTTCAAACAGTCTTCAAAGGTTTCCCCAAAAATTGAAAAATCATCCATAAATACCTCAAGAAATTTCTCTACCATGTCAGAGAAGATAGACATCATACACCGTTGGAATGTTGTTGGCACATTACATAACCCAAACGACATCCGTCTATAAGCAAACGTGTCATACAGATAAGTAAAAGTGGTTTTCTCCTGATCGACAGGGTCAATTACCACCTGATTGTAACCAGAATACCCATCTAGAAAGTAGTAATAGCTCTGCCCAGCTACTTCTCCAGGATTTGATCAATAAATGGTAAATGTAAATGATCCTTCCTTTTGTTTAGGTTGAGCTTTATATAATCAATACACACATGCCACCCAGTGGTCATGCGCTGTGGAATTAGTTCACCTTTTGAGTTTGGCACCACTATGATGCCCGACTTCTTCGGCACCACCTGAGTTGGACTTACACATGTACTATCAGAAATGGGGTAAATAATACCCGCATCCAGTAATTTCACTACTTCCTTCATCACCACCTCTTTCATATTTAGATTCAGCCTTCTTTGCATTTCCCTTGATGGTTTTGCATCCTCCTTAAGATGTATGCGATGCATGCAAATCGAGGGGTCTATGCCTTTCAAATTAGCAACACTCCACCCTATTGCCTCTTTGTTCTCACTTACAACTTTGACTAGACTTAATTCATGTTTTTATGTTAGTTTTGAAGATATAATCACAGGAAGAGTCTCATCGGGTCCTAAGAAAACATATTTTAGTTTTTCAGGTAATTCCTTAAGTTCCAAGGTAGGATGAGTAGTTATAGATAGAATTGGTGGAATATTTAAGACTATCGGGAGTGGTTCAACCGTCTCCTGTCAGGGATGAGTGTATAATTCAGTATCCATTGCATCCAGCTCTTCATTTTGCAACTTCCAATATTTTTCCCAATCAACAACTTCCTCATTCAGCCATTCTCTAGTCATTAAGGACTACAGCTCGTCCCCCTACAAGATTTGAGTTGTAAAGTCTACTATGATATCATCCAGCTAATCACACTCATTAATCTAAAAACATTCCCCAGATTCAGGTAATTGGTGACTTCCTTCGAACAGATTCATCCTTACCTTCATATTTCCAAATATCAGATCCATAGCTCCGGTTTTGCAATTGATGTAGGCATTTGCCGTAGCTAAGAATGGTCTCCCAAGTATTACTGGAATTTGCTTCTTCGAGTCAAAGACAGGTTCTGTATCGAGGACTACAAAGTCAACCGGAAAATAAAACTTGTCCACTTGAACAATGACATCTTTAAGCACTCCTCTTACCTATTTGATTGATCGATCGACAAATTGAAGTACAACCTCAGTGGTGCTGAGTTCACCTAACCCTAGCTGTTGGTATACTGAATAAGGAAGCAAGTTAATACTCGCACATAGATCAAGAAGATCTCTACCAATTTCATGGTCACCGATGACGCATGGAATAGTGGAAGCACCGGGATTTTTCCTCTTAGGTGGAGTATCACTTAAAAGCAATGAACTCACTTGCTCAGTCAAGAGTATTTTCATTGGATTCTTTCCTCTGTTTTTCTTCTTCTGAGTGCAAAGATCCTTGAAAAACTTAGCATAAGATGGTATTTGGGAGATTACATCTAAGAGAGGTAAACTGATCTTGATTTATCGAAATGTATCCAACATATTAGACTTTTTCCTCTTTCTGTACTTGGCTGGCTCTCTAAGACGTTGAGGAAATGGTGTTGCCTCTTCGTAACTTGCCATGTCTGGCTCCTCATGTAGTGTCTGATCGACATCGTCTCCTACTGATGGTTGATTTTTTTGCACTCTTTTGGCATTTTTCCTTTCAAATTCTTTCCTCTGCTCTTCTTCCGCTTCCTTCCTTTCTTCTTATTCTGCCTCCTTTTTTCTTTGCAACCTTTCCTCATGCTCTGCTTCAACTCGACTCTCCATTTCCTTCCCACTTCTCAGAGTCGTGATGGCTTGAACCAACTCATGAGGATTATTAGCAAAAGATCCAAGCTCTAATGTTTATTGTGGCTTAGGGTTGACTATTAGCTGACTTGGCAGTTTTCCTAGCTCTCTCACATTCCTCTCATTAGCCATTTGGCCAACCTGCA
Source organism: Cornus suecica (assembly GCA_963922005.1). Lineage (NCBI taxonomy): Eukaryota > Viridiplantae > Streptophyta > Magnoliopsida > Cornales > Cornaceae > Cornus > Cornus suecica. The sequence continues at coordinate 17,313,603 of OY998241.1, forward strand.
TGTGCAGTTGTGCTAAAGATTGAGTATGAATGCCTAGTTTGTTATGAATGTTCATTATGACCTGTTTTAGCCAATTAGTCTGAAAACCTGGTGGAGGAGTTTGGCTTCTTGGTGGTTGAGCTTGGTAGTTATAGGATTACACAACCTAATTATTACTGAATGGCTGAAACTCTTGGGAATTATTGAATAGTTGTAGAGCTTGGGAATTATTAGAAGGCTATAAATCTTGGTTGTTATTGAATGGCTGGAGGGCTTGGGAATTATTAGATGTTCTTAGGTTGTAGTTGGACTGAGAATTTTTGTCCATGATTGTTGGTTGGGAGTCAAATGATCGTTGACTCTGTTGAAACCTCGATTGTTGGCTGTAAGACTGCTGTCTTTTTGTGAACCTTGGCTGTTGATTGTATGACCGTTGTCTTTCTGTGAACCTTGGATGTTGATTGTATGATTGCCTTTGTTAGAATTTTGGTGGTAGATTCTCTACATTGGTAGATTTATAAGACATGAATGGGTGATTTCTGGTATTGGAGGTGTATGAATTGGTGAAAGGAGCATTATTGGAATAATTCCATGATGTGTTGGAATCAGCGGTCATTATCTCCTGACACTCATGTGGGGAGTACTCAGCTTCAACTTCAAACATCTCTCTAGGAGAGGAATGACTTCGCTGCATAAATTTTTCAATTATTTCTAATTTCTCTCCAAATAATGCCATGGTATCTCTCACATCATCATGCTCTACAACATACGATTTCTCATATCTCCTATCATGTTGTCCACCTCTAAACCTCAACTCAGATTGATATTGAATTGTGTTTTCACTGATATTATCAATTATCTCCAAAAGTTCTTTAGCTGGCTTTAAGATAAACTGACCTTGTGTGGCCGTATCTATCAAAGTCTTATGAGTCTGACCAAGTCCCATGTAGAATTTTTTAGCAATATCTTGGTCGAAAAACCTATGATGGGGACATTTATATAAAATTTCATTATATCTTTCCCATGTATCATGAAAATGCTCACCAGGTAACTGTCTAAAGCTTTTGATTGCATGTTGTGCTTCTGAGGTCTTTCATATAGTGTTTTTCAATGAATTCTCTCTTAAGGGCTTCCCAATCAATTTTAATATCTTTTGCTAATTTGATGTACCATCTTTTAACTCTCTTTTTTAATGACCAAGGGAATAATCTCACTCGCAAGTCATATTTGGGTAAATTGTCAAACCTAACAGTAGAGGCTACCTCTAGGAAATTATTGATGTACTAATATAGGTCCTCTATCCTAAGGCCTGAAAATTTTGGAAGCATATTGATCATGATTGTCTTGATCTCAAAGTGTTTCGCTCATTATTCTTCTTGAAAATTAGCATAAGAATCATATGCATCGGGCACGTAATATCCTTTTAGTGATGTCTCTGGTGCCCTTTGTTGGTTGGCTCCTCGGTCGGTCATTGCTTCTTCTTATTGATGATAATGTTATTCAATAGATCGACGTAAACGACAGAGAGTCTTTTCGATCTCAAGATCATACTCGACTAACGCAGTGCTTAAATTAGAACGTGTCGGTCTATCGATCATACACTACTCAAATAACTATATTTGTTTTTTTCAAAAAATTATTATTATTATTATTATTATATTTTTATTTTTATTTTTATTTTGAAATTTTATGAAATAAAATCTAATATAAATTAACTAATTCTAAATTACAGAAAATAAAGCAATAATTAATATGTAAAAATCTAGGTAATTAAAACTCACAAAAGTTCGAGACGCAACTTTAGAAGTTCCCGGCAAATAAATTACTAAAACTATCGAACAATGGAAGATAGTGACTACATCGTTGATGTAGAAACACTCTCCATAGTCTTCTTCTTCGGATCTCTAGGTTTGAATATGGATCTCCACAGCAGCAAATCTGAATGAATGAACAGCCTCCCAAAACTCATGTCTGAACTCTCCAACTTCATATTTATATCTTTGATGTATGGTCTTGTATATATAGGCAACAACATAGAGAAGCCATTTTCAGTCTTTTCACACTAAAACTTATGCAAACCCTAACTTCTCATATATATAAGTGTATATACATGTATACAGAGGTCTGGAGTCGCAAACACGTCTTCCAACTAAGCCGGGGGTGAAATAGAAAAAATCCATGAAAAATCACAAAAAAGTTGTTGCACCAAGCGTAGGTCCCAAACGTACCTCCAAGCGTAGAAATGTGTTTTCTAGTCACTTTTTGAAACTGGAAGCGTAGGCAAAAGCGTAGGTATTTTGTGAAAAATCACTTTCTCCGTAAATGCACCAAAACGTCCGTCTCGAACCCATGATACTTTTTGTTGAAGATGACGGCTTCTGAAAATGTCATTTTTGCCCTCCTTGAGCCATTTTTGTCTCAGATTGCCGCTTTGAATCTCCTCTTGGATAGAAAGAACATACTCTTTAGTTAATTCACCGAAGTTAGCTCCATTTCTTCATTAAGCTCCTGAAACATGTCTTAACACACAAACGCAATAAAAATACCAAATAATGGAATGAAAGAACATAACAATAATGAGTTAAGGGGTCAGAATAACTAATATTTGACACATATCAGATCATTGGTCTCGTTTTTCCCATGTTCTCCTCCATAGGAGGTCCCTAGAGATAACACTATGTCCTTATCAAGGTTTCTTGCTATTGCAATTAGGTCCATAAACGTTGGCAACCTTAAACTGATGAGGTGCACCTTATATTCACACAACATGCCTTGGACATAGATCTTTGCTAGACCCTCCTCCTCATTTGTGTCATAGCATTGCATCATCCTATTATGTAATCTATGGATGTACTTCAAATGATCCTTCTTGGGACGTTAAGTCTCCTTGGTCAATGAGAGTGTAGTGATCTTCTCTTCGGCTTGGAAGAACTTTGCGTGAAACAGTCTTGACAACTGTCCTCAGGTATTAAACGACCCAGGTTCCAAATTGATATACCATTTGTACGCCATGTCGGTGAGGCTTTTTGAGAACTTCCTAAGCCTTAGAATATTGTCGTTTTCGTGCATCTCTAGCGCCTCTTTAAAATGTACCCCATGCTCCCTCGAGTTTTTTCTCCTTCCGTCAAATTTGTTAAACTTGAGCATGGTATACCTGGGTGGATATGGAAACATGGCTACCGTTAGTGAATTTGGAAGTTTGAATTCCAGCTCCTATAGCATACCCCCCCCCCCCCCCCTTTCTTTTCTTAATATTGTTTGGACATCCACCATTGTAAAGTAAGGGAGGCGTTGAGGCTCTTCCTCTCCCTATCACGATGGAATTAGGGTGACTGAATGACCTCCTCATTATCGGATGGCATAAGCCTTTCGCCCAACCTTGGGGGCACTGTAGCTGGTGTATTGAACGATGTGTACCGAAGGTTCCGCAGGTCTCCGTCACGCCTACCCACCACTCGGGGAGGGGAAGGATTCGTAAGGCCTTCGTACCTTGGCTCCTGGCTTCTCGAAGCTTCTCACCCCCTCGATGGGGCCGCCTCCCTTGAAGGCTCCCTACAATTCTGGGAGTCTTCACTCCTAGCGCTCTATCCTACAACCATTCACAATGCCTGCAACATCTCTCGCTAAGCCCTCTCCAAAGTACCCAATCGAGATAGCATGTGATTGTGCGCCTTAATGAAAGTGTTAGGTACAACAATGTTGGGGACTAGCTCTTTTCGTCCTCGGCATTTGTGAAACACTCCTCCCTAGCAGAGTCGCCAAAATGTTGATGTAAGATTCGTAATATAGTGAGGATTATGTTCCAAAAACTTGGGTCCTTGAGGATAATCAGAGATGAGTGAGGACCAGGGCTAATGCAAGAGAATATTTTTCAAACGGTTGGCTTTCTTTTTCATATACACTCACAGTGATTTTTTTTCTTTTTGTTTTCTTTCTTTTTTTATTTTTTGAAAGTAAGTTCGTTCTTGATTTTGTGTATGTGACCCTAAGATTTTTCTTGTTTTTCTCTTGTTTTATTTAAATTTTGAGGACAGTTATCTAAAATGTTATGTTGAAACTTTTTGGCTTGTAATGTTGGAGTGTAGATGATTGATTGAAGTTAATGTTCATAGTTTAAAGATCTATTGATTTAATTTTAACAAATAAAAAGACGGGGAAAAGAAAGAAGAAGAAGAAACTATTCTTGTGTGTAAAAGTTTACATACACATCTACATATATATATAAATATATATTTACATATTTATATTTATATATATAAATATAAATATAAATATGTAAAATTTAAATATAAATATAAATATAAATATATATTTACATATTTATATATAGGGTAAATAGCTTAAGCCCCCTCTCAATTTTACTCTATTTCCCTACTATACCCCATCAACTATGAAATGAGCTTAGAACCCCCTAAAATTTCATAAAATGTTGCACCATGGGTTTGCCTTCAATTATTTTTACCCTTTTACCCTCCAAACTTTTTGTATTTCCACCTTACCTTTAATTATATCCTTACTATTATATTTCTTAATTCTTTATATCACAAAAATATTATTTCTTTAAGTTAGAATATTAATTATGCCATTTACCTTTAATGTATTAGACTAAATATACTCTCAAATGTTAATTTTTTTTTGTCAGTTTTAATTATTTTATTTGTAAATCAATTAACTTGTTATTAAATTTTAGTTTGATTTAAATCATAAAACTCAATCCTAATTAATATATTCATAAATAAATAACAATTTATGAATATATTTTTATGTAAAGAAAGTTTCATTTGGGCAAAAAAAAAAATTTAATTAGGATAATGAGTTTTATGATTTAAATGAAATTAAGTTTTATTGGAAAATGATATATATTTTGGAATATATATATATAATTCGTCAAAAATATATATTTTTCGAATTGTTTTAAAACATTATGAATTTTTTCCAAAAAATAAAATTTTTGGGAAAAATATATATTATGTTCCAAAATATGATTTTTTCCGAAAAATAATTTTTTTGAGAAAAATATATATTATTTTCCAAAATATGATTTTTTTTCCGAAATATATATTTTTTATATTTTAGAAAATAATGTATATTTTTCATAAAAAAATCATATTTTTTAAAACAATTCGAAAAATAAATAATTTTGACGAATCATATATATATATATATATTCCGAAACATATATCATTTTCCAATATATATATTCCAAAATATACATATTTTTTCAAAAAATATTTTTTTTGAAGGTTTGAATTCACTAAACCCTTTTATACTATTGATGGAAGTTTAGGTATTATGACTCAAAATCATATTTTGGAACATAATATATATTTTTCTCAAAAAAATTATTTTTCTGAAAAAAAACATATTTTTGTAAATAATATATATTTTTCTCAATAAAAATTATTTTTCAGAAAAAATCATATTTTGGAACATAATATATATTTTTCCCCAAAAAATTATTTTTCAGAAAAAATTCATATTTTTTAAAAGAATTCGGAAAAAATATATTTTTAACGAATTATATATATATTCCGAAATATATATCATTTTCCAATATATATATATATATATATTCCGAAATATATATATTTTGTTCAAAATATATTTATTGTTTTTATAAATTGGATTTATTTATGAATATATTAATTAGGATTGAGTTTTATGATTTAAATCAAACTAAAATTTAATATCAAGTTAATTGATTTACAAATAAAATAATTAGAACTTATTAAAAAAAAAAATTACATTTGAGAGTATATTTAGTCTAATACATTAAAGGTAAATGACATAATTAATATTGTAACTAAAAGAAATAATATTTTTGTAATTTAAAGAATTAAAAAATATAATAGTAAGGATAAGATTAAAGGTAAGGTGGAAATACAAAAAATTTGGAGGGTAAAAGGGTAAAACAAATTGAGGGCAAACCCATGGTGCAAGAAAATGAAAGTTGAGGGGGGTATAATTAATTGAGGGGTATAGTAGAGAAAGAGAAGAAAGTTGAGGGGTATTTTTAGCTATTTACCCTTATATATACAATAACAGTATAGTTGTTATACATTCACGATATTATATATTCCTATCATTGATATTTTTTCTTGGTTCCCTCTTTTGGGTATTGATCTGAGTATGTAGCTCGATCGGAAGCTAAAGGTAGACTACTTGCCGAGACCGTTTTCCGGCATAGGTCCAGCGACGTCATCGTCCCCATAGGTACCAATTAATTCTCACTATATTTCCAAATAAATCTTCAATTCCTCATTTATGCCTTCAATGGCCTCCTCCAACACACACAGTTCAGCCTCCATTAATTCAACCAATTTCTTTATACTAATATAGTATTGTCAGCAGACTTGCATTATAAGTTCAGAAAAAAAAGGATACCGAAATAAACATTAAAATTTTGTTTCTTCTTGGGTTCTTACGTCGGGTCATTAATTGGTCTTGGCCAGTTTTGTAAGTAAAGTTGTGTGAACATATATGTGTATATACATATATAGTTTCATTATCCACTTGAAATGTGTTCGTTATACTACTAGGAGATTTATATGTATGAATGAAATGATAGGGTCTCACTATTGGAAGTATTAGTGTGAATATAAAATTACCCATAAATAATGTCCATAATGGATATATACATTCTATACAGAATATATGGCACATAATTTGGATTGAATTAATTTTAGAGTATTTCATAACTAAATTGATTTGAAACTTGTAGAACAATATCCAGTAACAAATCATGTATTAGCAATGTGTCAAATAAATTAATATGTGAACCCCATGTGTCCAAAATTTTTGAGCATTTCTTAAGGGAATAAAAAAATTCAAGGAGCGGGACTGTATATACAAGAGTATAAAAAAATTCAAGGAGCGGGACTATATATACAAGGGTGGAGCCCCTGTGGGGTAACAGGAGTGGTTGGAAGGACGAACTTTCAGTTTTTGAGGGTCAGAACTTATATACAAGGCTGATTATAAGTTTAAAAGGTTGGAATGTATTAGCAAATATGTTATCTCTTTTTTTCAGTAAATCAATGTATATAAAAGAGAACCAAAGCAAAGAAAATAAGGATAAGCCAATCCTCAATTCCACTATGAATGATGGGGTGGGAAGAGAAACATCCCTGAGGAGCACATCTAATCAGGGAAGGGGTGATCCTCCATTGATTATCTTTGATGAGGTTAGAGACTTTGATGTTTACATTCCATCTAGAGCTATGTCTCACAAAATCCTCAGAGTGATGAACAATAGAACCTGAAGGCAGCCAATAATCAAACCACAATGAGGTGAGCTTGCCATCAACAATGTTATGCTTGATAAAAGTTTTAGCAAGGTTCCTGATTTTGAGCAATCTTCTCAAGTTCCAAGAGCTTAGAGGGAAGGTTTTGATGCTCCAAAAACTTCCTTGTTTGATAAGGTAAGAGTGAAACCAATCATGCTAGATAGTTTGTCCATCATCCTTGAACAATTGCCAAATATGTTTCAAGTTAGCAACATTGTTGAGATTTAGAAAATTAGGAATGCCAAGACCTCCAACATCTTTGGGTTTACGAACTGAGAGCCAGTTAACCTTGGCACCTCTATCCCTCAAATCAGTACCAAACCATAAGAGCTTTCTGAGGATAGTGTTGGTTGCTTTAATGGCTTGGAGGGGGAAAACCATGTGAGAGCTCAAAAAAAAAGGTGAATTCTTACAAGAATAGCCTTGATTAGTTGAAGTCTCCCACATAAGTGAGAAATTTTGTAGTCCAAAAGGAAACTCAGTAAGTGATCTTGTCAACCATGCTCTTGATGTCAGTGGTTTTTGTTGAAGATAAACTTGATAATGGTAGTTGAAAGCTACAGCTCCATTTGCATGCATCAAAGGTCCAAATAAGCTGCAGATAAACCATGCGTGAGTAAAGAAAAAAATATGCGTGAAGATAACATCCACCAAAGTCAAGAATAACGGCAAATGATGGTTTGTTGTTTGTCTTGTTTTAGTTTCAGTTTTATATATACACAGTATATGGTAGTTGTAGAAGTAGAAGCTAGAACCATAGAAAAGAAAGGAAAAAGAGAGAGAGAGCTTTGTATTTTTGAAAACTGTGAGTTTTAGAAATAAAAGTTTCGTTATCTCAATATTGTGTTGATCCTGGGCATGTTTATCACCTCAAGTGATTTTCAACATAGTATCAGAGCTTGGTGAAGCTTGAGCAAGCCCAGAAGTGAAAAAAACAAAACAGAGCCGAACCTTTCAATGCCTATTCGTGAGCCACGGGTGTTCAAACCTCAAGTTTGAGTACAAATCTAGCTTTTCCATTCCATCAGGAACGCAGCCCCAAAAAAATTAGGCAAAAACTCCTCTCCACGCGCCCGCACGCGCCACCTAAAGAGAGGCGAGTGAGCCCCACACGCAGCCACGCGCCTGGTCATCTTCAGCCTTCAACCGCGTGTGGCGCCTACGTGCCCCACGCGCTGTCACGTCAGCGTGTGACATCACCAAGTTGCCACGTCATCGCCACGTCATCATCCACGTGGCCACCCAACAATTGACACGTGGCCCATTCACCTGCAAACACGTGTCCCAACCAGGAGTCGACACGTGTCAATGCCACGTCAGCATCCACGTCAGTAAAAATTTGAAAATTACCAAATTACCCCTAGTTGGTATTTTGTCCGTTCCGGGCTCATTTTAACTCTGATTTGAGCAAACGAAGAGTCATTTTTTACTAAACGGAACGCTCCGGACGCAACCGTGTGATCGGTTTGACCAGATTCAACACCAATTTTCAGAAATAAGTACCTCAAGTGCTTAAGCAAATCCGATGGCGTCCTCTAGTAATTTTTTCCAGCCCCAACTTCCGCGACTAAACAAAGATAACTACGAGAAGTGGTGTATCATGATGAGAGTCCTTATAGCCTCACAATATTTGTGGGATGTGATCGATACCCGGTATGATGAACCCGAAGAAGTAGAGAATCTAAACCAGGCCCAACAGGCCAAGCTTAAAGAAGAAAGATGAAAGGACAAGAAGGCGTTATATCTGCTTTATCAGAGTGTAGATGAAGCAAGTTTTGAGTAGATCTCCGCCGTCAACACCGCCAAGCAAGCATGGGAAATTCTTCGTAAAACAAATCGAGGAATTGAAAAGACGATAAAAATTAGACTTCAAGGTCTAAGAGGGGAATTTGAATTGCTGCAAATGAAGGAAAAAGAGTTAATTTCTGAGTACTTTACCAGAATATTGACAATTGTGAATCAGATCAGAGGATGTGGAGAAAAGATCGAAGATGTACGTATGCTCGAAAAGATAATGAGATCGCTCAATTCAAAATTTGAGTTCGTGGTTGTAGCAATTGAAGAATCGAAGGATTTGGATGGCATGACGGTTGACGAGTTAGAAGCCACGCTAGAAATCCATGAATAACGAATCGACAAGAAGAATACCTCAAGCATCCCAGAGGACGAGCGAGTCCTGCAGTCAAAGTTCTCAACCGGAGAAGAGAAATGTGGAAATTCACAAAGAGGTCGAGGTAGAGGTCGTGGCTATCAAGGACGAGAAGGTGAAGATGGGAAAAGAAAAGTGAAGTGTTATAACTACAACAGATACAACCACTATGTCCGTGAATGCAGAAGTGAGCTAACAGAAGAAGATGAAAATGACGAACATGTGTACTTTGCAGAGAAAGACACAAATAAGCTAAATGGAATGATATTGATGGCTCAATATGAGAATCCTGTTAGCTGGATATTTGAAGAAGAAACGGAGCCCAAGGAGCTCGTGATTGAAGCAGAAGAAGTGACACCAACAATGCCACAAGAAGAGGTTGAAGCAGTGCCACCAGAAGAGTCCACAAGACTGAAGATGATGCTAGGAATGCAGAAGTGTGGAGAATCAAGTTTAAGGGGGAATGTTAAAGATAAACTTGATAATGGTAGTTGAAAGCTACAGCTCCATTTGCATGCATCAAAGGTCCAAATAGGCTGCAGATAAACCATGCGTGAGTAAAGAAAAAAACATGCGTGAAGATAACATCTACCAAAGTCAAGAATAACGACAAATGATGGTTTGTTGTTTGTCTTGTTTTAGTTTCAGTTTTATATATACAGAGTGTATGGTAGTTGTAGAAGTAGAAGCTAGAACCATAGAAAAGAAAGGAAAAAGAGAGAGAGCTTTGTATTTTTGAAAAGTGTGAGTTTTAGAAATAAAAGTTTCGTTCTCTCAATATTGTGTTGAATTTGGGCATGTTAATCACCTCAAGTGATTTTCAACAGCTTTGAGCCTAGAAGATGAAAGAGGAAGCCCCAAGTACCTAAATGGAAAACAACCTTTCTCAAATCCCATAATTTCAAGCATTATGTTCCTGTCTTCAAGAGAGATAACGGAAAATAAAATAGAGCTTTTGGAGACATTATGAGTGAGCCCAAATAAAGAGGAAAACTTTTGAATGCCTCTATGAATGGTGTTAAGAGAATGGTAATCACCATGAGGTCATCAGTAAAGTAAAGTGAAGATGAGTGAGTTTTACTTTGTGACATCTCCAATGATATTGAAACATTTATCTCTACCAATAAAGGAATGCAAAGTTGAATATAACACATCCATCACAATGAAAAATAAGAAATGAGATAAGGGATCACCTTGTCTAAGCCTCTTAGCCTCTTTGAAGAAACCCTTCATCTCACCATTGACAGTGACAGAAAAAGGTTGTGGTGCAAACACAAGTTTAGGAGACTTTAAGGCAAGAAATTATAATTAGATGGTCAGGACAATATGGTCAGGTATAATTGACAAATAGTTAAAACAAATTACTTTATAATGACCTTAAACTCAACAAAGGCAAAAAGAGACCAATTTAATAAAATATTCGTGTTTAAGGGATCATTTAACTTTTTTCGCAGCTTGCAAAACTCTAATTTGGCTGCTGAGAAAACACTACAAAACATATCAGGCAAATAAATAAACAAATTTCACTATTTTGTGTATAATAATAGTTCAATATACTTCAATTCTTACTAGCCATATCATCAGGCACAACTATTATGTGGGTCATTGTATTACCGCAATCCGTTGTTAATTATGAATGCCAAAACATATATACTCGAGACTTGAACTGCTCCATGATCTCAGGCATTAATTTTATTTTTATCATGGTTAGTACCATTGCTCACTGTAGTGGTAGTCGTAGGTAATTGTAGGTAATAGTCACACATTATCGCCAACATGGAATACAAGTATTCAAGATAAAAAAAAAATTGAAATTAATTTTCTGAAAATGAAAAGCAATTGCTGAAAATTTTGATATATTTTTTCCCTCATTTCACTTCCCAATCCATATAAGAATTGCATTTTTCTCATTTTTGAATTGATTTTATGGAAGATATATGAAAATAAGATCAATATCAATGCAAAAATTATACCAGAATTATGTATTAAGTTTTCAAATTTTACTTACATGATGTTAATTCCCCACACCATTCGAAATCAAAATTTCTCGCTCAGGAGTACACAATGTAATGAATAAAAAATATAGCCGTTATGCATAATTAAAAAAACCAAACCTGAAGGGAACACAAGAGCACAACATTGTTGTACCTAATGCTTTCATCAAGGCACACATTCCATCGAGATGACATGTGATTGTGTGCCTTGATGAAAGCGTTAGGTACAACAATGTTGTGCTCTTGTTCCTCCCCTTCGGGTAAGCTACTTGCCACCCTTTCATTACTGTCTCCAGGTCCCGGCTCCGGTCCATTGATCGAAAAGGGACTGGCTCCTCTCGTCCTCGGCATTTGTGAAACACTCCTCCCTAGTAGAGTCGCAAAAATGTTGATGCAAGATTCGTAATACAGTGAGGATTATGTTCCAAAAACTTGGGTCCTTGAGGATAATCAGAGATGAGTGAGGACCAGGGCTAATGCAAGAAAATAATCTTCAAATTAAAGTAAAAGGAAATGGAGGTAAAACATTATGGCGTTCCACTTCGAGGGACCTTCTAAGTCATTTAAAGGCATTCCTATATTTTATTGCTTTTGCTAGTTCTTCCTTTTTTACTTATCAAGTGGTAGATGTCCTACTTAATGAGGCATAAAGTCTCCTATTTATACTAAAACAAAATGGGTTAATACCCTAGGGTCACATGGTGTCACCCGCTTTTGCCCAATGGGCGTTCCCTAATTCCTAGGCAAGGGAAACCCATTGGACCGATGGTCATATGTGTTATCCCCACCAATTCTGGCTGAAAACCCACGAAGGCTCCTTGGGAGGACATCTTTCCTCTTCCTGAGCTAAGCCACCTAGTCCCATCCTCTACTCCGCTTAGCACTCAAGGTCCCGTTAAGAGAACGATGAGATAGGATCCGGTGCCCAAAACATGCCTCCCTCAATTTGGTTAGTACAACCTTTCTCTCCTCGCACTCCTTACTTTCGGTGTTTGATCAGGATGTGTGCGCACTACCAAGAGTTGGTACCATTCGAGAGTCATCCATATAATTTTTCCATCCAACTAGAGAGGGGTAAGATTTTGAAGGACGGCCTTCGCAATGTTGGTCGAGGTAGAGGCAGAAATATCCCTCTCAGCCTCTTTCAAAGGATGAAGGAAAAAAGAAATATATTTAATTCTAATCACTACATTCCTTTTTTTTCGTCTACACATACACATACACATCTACACATACACATACACATCTATATATATATATATATATATATATATGTAATAACAGTATAGTTGTGATACATTCACTATATTGAAGAACTACATCCATATCATTAATCTTTTTTCTTGGTTCTTTCTTTTGGGTATTGATCTTGGTTTTTCCTTTATAATGTTTTTAAAATAAAATATTATTTAATACTAAAGCACCCTTCAAACAACCCATTTAAAATGTTATGCTCAAATTATGTGCACAATAATGTTTATCAATGCATAAATGTTGTTTAGGTACTTTTATGTATAATTTTTTTAACAATGCATATGGAATAGTCTGTATTACAAAAAGAGGGTTGTCAATTTTGTATCAGCAGTATAATTTTTTTCATTTCATATGATATTAAAAAAACTGGCACTCTAAAATTACTTCTTGAATTCAAGAAATTCTAGAGTTTAATAACTTTTCATGTATTCGTAATTTGTTTGTTCAATGCAAAGAAACAAAATAGTAAAACTTTAAAATAGACCAATTTGTGATGTGCTACTTTAACCAAAATAATACACATTCCTTTTTTTTATTACTGTAACAGTTCACCATATCTACACATAAATAATTACATCTATAAATATATATATATTCTACACATAAATTGACACTAAGTCTTTCCTCTCGTGGATTCTTCTCTAAATATCAACCAAGTTGAGCTACTGCAAACAAACGAAGAACATATAACATTCCTTAAAAACTATTCTCAAGTCAAAAAAAGACGATATGTTGAAATAGTATTTTTATAAATATATAATTTTCAGAATACTGTTTTCAAAAGAAAAAACCAAACGGAAATAAGAAGAAACAAATTCATTTCAAATTTAGATAGGACCTTTTTAAATCATCTCAGCATATAATTTATCAAAATATGGCATCAGAAGCTGGCCATTCCGTGATCAAAACTATATCTCCTCACTGCAGCCAGCCAATTCTTTACATATTACGAGGCCTATGGTCTAAATCAATTATAACTATTTATTGCTGAATTAGCTATGAAGCTATGGAACTTGATTACTCATTTAGCTTCTAGTCTACAAAAGTTGACTTCAAATTCAGCCATGAACTCATTGACCTCAGCTTGAAAGACTTGAGGCTGACCATCATCACCTTGTTCGGCCACAAAGGTAATGTAATAATACACACCCATAATCATCTGTTGCCTTCTCAACTATCATAAACTTGTACTCCGAACCCTGGAACAAAATATATAGATATATATATATATATATATTAAAGGAAGAAGCAAAAATGAAGCCCATCACTAAGATTAATTTGGAATATGAATACGAGAAGTGAAACAAAATGAATACATGTTGACCGAGAAGAATAGCATGGAATACCTTCTTCTTCTTCTTCTTCTTCTTCTTCTTCAGAAGAATCGGATCTCTGATTTTGGTTTTCATTGGAGGAAATAAATTTCTGATCTTCCTGGCTTCCACTATCAGCTTCATCCACCGTCTGCTTCTTATCCAGATGTTCACACCCACTTTCGCGCCAAGCCATTTTCAATTCAGAGAGATCGAATCACACACAAAAATTAAGGCCCTGTTTGGTTCGCGGTTCGCGGTCCCATATGGTCCGGTCTCATAAAATAAGGACCACTTGGGACCAAAAGGGTAATTTGAGATAACAAAAAATAATAGTCTCAAGTGTTCTTATATATAATAGTTTTAACACATGGGACCATAAAATTTGAAATATATATATAAAATTAAAAAATATATATAATTTGAAAATAATATATAAAATTAAAAAAAACAATATAAAAAATTTGAAATAATGTATAAAATTTGAAATATATATATAAAATTCAAAATTAATATATAAAATGCAAAATATATATTTAAAATTTGGGAAAATAAAAAAATTCCAAAATAATAGAAAAAATCAAAAATAATGTATAAAATTCAAAAATAATATAATTTTTTAAAAATAATGTATTAAATTCGAAACAAATACATAAAAATTAATATATAAAATTTTAAATATATATATATATATAATTTTAAAAATAATATATAAGTTTTGAAAAATAATATAAAAAATTTGAAATAATTTATAAATTTTGAAAAAAAATATAAAATTCAAAAATAATATACAAAATTAGATATATATATATATTTTAGAAAATATAAAAAATTTGAAAATAATATATAAAATTCAAAAAATAATATAAAAATTTGAAATAATTTATAAAATTTGAAAAATATATTATTTTTGAATTTCTTATATTATTTTCAAATTTTTTATATTTTTTCAAATTTTATGTATTTTTCATACTTAATATATTTTTTGAATTTTATATATTATTTTTTAATTTTTTGTATTATTTTCTAAACATAAGACCAAACAGTTTGAATAAGACCATAAGACCAGACAGTTTTACCAAACAGAGTTTCAGAACACCACCCAGATAAGACCAGACCAGACCGGACCAGATAAGACCAGACCAGACCAGATATGACCAGACCAGACCGCCTATCAAACGGGCCCTAAGTATCGGAACCCTAACTGCCCTTTGTTTATATTTTATATCTATATATACATTATTTAAGAAGAAAAAAAAAACACTAAACTATTGGCGTTTTGCATCTAACCTGCTGAACAACAAATAACACCCTTGAACTATCAACTTATTATTATTAACCCATATTTTGTTGAAAAAGACTATTTTACCCATCTTCTCAAATTAATATAATTTATTTAATAATTTATATTAATAAGGAAAGCATCAAGTATTCAATAAAAAAGAGCATTTTGGTTATTTATGAAAACAATTCAAGACAATGGGACATTTTGCAACAAATTGGTCTAGTTTAGGGCATTTGTTGCACTTTTTATAATTAAATGGGGTTATTTGCAATTACAATCATAGTTCAAGGGGGGTTATTGCATTTTAATCCTAAGATTTTATTTTTTTTTCGTATTTCAGAAAAACAAATTATTTGTTCTTTATTAAATAGTATTTTATTTATTAATTTACCCAAAGTCATTTACATTCTTCATAATCCTATTCCCTTTTTACATATCCTTTAATTAATATAATTAAATATTAATTCCACTTAGACCCTCTGAAATTTATCTTAATCTCAGGTAAACTTCCTCAATTTTTAATATTCACACATTAAAAAAATGTTTATAAAAACTGTTTATGGCCCCTGCCATTTTTTAAAAATATTCCTTTGATAGCTTAAAAATATGTATATTTTATTCATAAAATATAAAAAAAATCATATATAAAATATAAAAAACTTTATATATTACAAATATGTTTATAAAAATTGTTTATGGCCCCTGCCATTTTTTAAAAAAATTCCTTTGATTGCTTAAAAATATGTATATTTTATTCATAAATTTATAAAAAAAAATCATTTTGACCTCCATTTTTTTAAAAAAAATTCTTCAAATAACCTAAAAAAATTTAAATTTTACTAATAAACTTTAAAAAATTTGCATTGGCCCCACCTAGACTAGTTTCCTAGCTCCGCCCCTGAAAAGTTAATTTTACTACCGGAATAATTAATTTTACTATCGGAATAGTGTGATTTTACTATGATACCCTTTGTTATTATATATGACTTTTGACCATTTTCTCCCATTTTTTGGATGACATCAGCCCATTCCATTAATCAACTAACAGAGGGGATCCAACAGGGTACTTCAGGAGATCTAGGTGAAAATATTGAAAACTAAAGAGGTCTATCTGAGATTAAAAAAAACTTCAGAAAATTTAGGTGAAAATAATCCCTTAGGACCATAGTGAATGGAATGCGTGTACAATTTGGTTTCGCGTGTCATCGTAAAAATACATGGGATACCTTCCAATTATATACACTTATAATTTACCATTTACTTAATAAAAATAATTAAATAATGATCACCCTTCACGTTTCCCATATCGATGGTACTTTTGAAAAAGAAATAATTATAGTTTCACCCCTCGAGATATGGTATATTATATTCGTGCCCTCAATTCTTTGAAAATTTATTATTTTACCCCCTCAAATTGATCGGTGTTCAAATTATCTGACTAAAGATATGAAATTACTTATATACCAATGCCAATTTATATTTATAAATAAATAAGGGTGTTACAGTCATTTCATCCCTCGTAAAAAACGTTGACCATGCCAAAAATTCGCTAGATGGGAATTTTTGTTACTATTTACATCATTAGAAGGTCAAACTGTAATTTTTTAAAAGACAAGGAGTGTTGGCATAATATATCATATCTATAATTTAAATAATATATTATTTAATATATATATTAATATGAATATATCAAATATATATGAATAGTAACGGATTGGACTGGATTATTAAAATACCGGATTCGGTATTTTGGATCTATGTCCAATCAAATCCATAATGAAACCAATCCAATATGTCCAGTTCGGATTGATCGGATTAGATTTTCGGATTCGCCGGATTTTTGTCCACCCCCCAACAAATACGCAAACTTATTTGTACCTATACACCTTTATTTAAAGGGTAATTTTCATAAAACTCTCAGAGGTTTCAGATTTTTATCAAATAACTCCTTATGATTCAGAATACTCCCTAAGATTTTTAAATTTAATTTTGTTATGTATTTTTCTGCATTTACAAAAACTTGACTGTCATTCCATGCATGAACTCATACAACAGAGCTTGAAAGACTTGAGGTTGACCATCAACACCTTGTTTGGCCAAAAAGGTAATGTAATATTTGCAACCAGCAACACAACACACGGTTACTTGCCTCGTCGAGTTTCACAAACTGGTACTCCAAATCCTAGAACCAAAAAAAAAAAAAAAAAATTACACAAAGTGAGAAAACAAAGTAGTAATCAAACGAAAAAGGAAAAATTAAAAAACCCATATAATATAGTACTATTAATTTGGACGATGGATTAAAAATGAATATAAATAATTTAATGTATACATACATGTTCTAGTGGAAATTCTTCATAGGAGTGATCCCACCGTACAGAGGACCGGGAACGGGAATGGGCATTTTAATTTTGGGAAAGGAATCAGCCTGCAACGGTGGATTAAATTAGTCATATATACATACATATCCAAAAACACACACACATTGATACAAATACATACATACATACATACATATATACACCTCTCTGCTGGAAATTCGTCATACGACTGATCCCAACGCACATAGGAGTGGGAATGGGGGGCACAACAAATTTGGGAAGGGAATCAACAACAAATGCCTGTAACGATGGATTAAATTAGTCATCTATATAAATATACATATCCCAAAACACACACTTTGATACAAATTATACATATATATATATATATATATAAAGAAATTAAAAGAAAAGGAACAAATACATACACCTCTCTGCTGATTTTGGCTGCCATCAGAGGAAATAGGTCTTACAAAAATCGGGTGGTCTTCAATTTTATCAGACACACTTTCGGAAGCCATATTCAATTCAGAGGAATCGGATCTCTGATCTTCGTTGCTAACCCTATCAAAAGCCATATTCAATTTACAAAGATCCAAATCACACACAAAAACATAGTCCACAAACCCTAATACCTCTCTTATATAACTTGCCCTAAACACACTCAAATTAGGAGACAAACCCTAAAAATTGTGTTACGTGTAATAGTGGATAATTAAAAAGAGTAAAAAGATACAGTTTTGGTGTTTCAGTACTTAGAATCGAAATTTCATAAGTAATTTGAATTATAAATATAAACTTTTATTGAATTATATACTTCCAATTCGATTTCTATTAAAATTATAACCATAAAATTTAATTGAATTTTATAATTCTAATTGAAAGAACATACCCTTATTTATATATGAATTATATATTTAATTATCACTAAAATCTAATTAAATTTTATTGTTTTTTTATATTTTATTATAATAAATAATTGTAATTAATAATCCTAATTCTAATTGGATAAATATATATATATATAAAGCATCTCATGCGATCAATGAGTTATTGAACGGTTTGGAGATGGAAAGGGAATTTGATTCATCTTAATAGGATTCCAAATGATAAATAAATAAATATATATATATATATTTTTTTTTTGACGGTAAGAATTTTTTTTTTCACACACACCCATTTTGTCACCAAAAACCTCTCATCTTTCCTATTAGAAGGAGATATTATACCATTGGGTCAAGTGGTCCTTCGGTCCAAATGATAATTCTATATATAACATGACGTGTCTCTTTTCAGACCCTATTATTCTAACGCCCTCAATTGCAATTCTTTTATTAGTTTCAATGTATTTCAAATTTTATTATCATTATTTGTTATTGCTTTTGTATACTTATTAATTCATCCCATAATTTTTTTACACTTTTTCTTTTATTGTTGCTATTGTGATATTATATTTTATTATTGTGTCATTATATTATACATTTATATATTCACCTTCGTTAGTATGGGGTGAGTTTGAGGAAAGAGGGAATAGAAGGTATTTTGGTGATTTTGAATTTTTGTTTAATTTTTTATATATATTGTGCAATTTACTTCATTTTTTTTATGTTCCACGTGCACGTACTCTTTAACTTGTATTTAATATATGTGTTACATGTATTAACTTTTATTTTTGTGTATTTTTTATTTTATTTTATCTATAATTGGTTAAAATTTGTGTTCAATGTTTTTTACCGGTCTACATACAAAGGTAAAAAATAAAAAATATTTTTAATTCCTGTTAGCATTCAAATACACCAATGCAATTCTATTTCACTTACATTAGTAGGGGGTGTGACTATGTGAGAGTATAACTTTACAATTCTAGGGTGAAATTGTAATTATCCTTATATATATATATATATATATATATATATATATATATATATATACTAGGAAAAAGCATGTGCCAAAGCACATAGCTTAATATCTTGTCTACAAATTGTGTAATAAATTTTGTAAAAAATATTTCAAAATATTGTTTATAGTTATTAAAAGACATATCTCTTGAGTTGAAATTGGAAGGATAACATCTTTTTGTAATGAAAGACATGTCTGTTGAAAGTAAGAGACATTTTTTCGCGAAAAAACTTGTCTCTTTATTTCAAGAGACATGTCCCCTATGGTAACTCACTTTTTTTAAAAAAACAATATGTAGAAAATGTTTGGATATAGTTTAAGAGTCTCGTACTTTTATAAGTATACACGTCAAGCTGATTGTGTATAAGGATGTATATAAAAAAAAGTTGTTTAAGAGTCCAAGTAAATTAGAATGAAGAAAAGAGTCCAATTTATAATTAATAACATTCGAGAGATAGAAAAAATATACATTATTATAAAAAGTGATAAAATTTATAACTTTTAGAGTTTGATTACAATTAGGTTTTAAATTAAAAAAAATAACTTAAAATTAATAATGAGTAAGAGTAAAAAAAAAATAATAAATAAATATAACAGAGAAAAGAATCCAATTTCTAGTTGAACTTTTCTTGCATTTTACTTTCAATGCACTGCACTTTTCATTCAATCTAGTTTAGCAATTTCAACACAAACTCCTTTTCATTAAGGCAAAAAGAATATGGCCGAGAGTTTGGTATATTTCTCTCGTTCAATCGTCTGATCCCAAATTAAAAAGGATACTAGTTGTCCTTCGTTTCATTTGATTCTTCAACGAATCTGGCACGCCTGTGATCACGACAAAAATAAGAGACAACATATTGGCACGCCCGCAACGGGACACGTGTTGAAGTTGCCAAATGCCATCTAAGACAAGATCAAACAGATTTTCCATAATTGGAAAAGAAGACATGGATGAAATTCCACCAGTTTCAGTTGGCAGTTCTAGCCTTGGTTCATTAAATGAAGTGGCCGTGCAGGCCGAATTGCCAGGAACTCAGGTACAAATGGCAAATTTGACTTCGATGATGGAGATGCTTCTCAAAGCAAATACAAGCCTCGTTGCAAGGATGGATGTACTTGAAGGTTCATCTTCACAAAACTAGCCATCTGCCAACCCTATAGATTCGGTATCCCAGCCAAATGCACAATCGGCAATTCAAGTTTCTGCCACTCAGCAACAGCAAATTCTGCCACCATTGAGTGCTATGATAGGGCAGAATTTCCTTCAGACCAACTCATTCGGCACCCCAGGCAAGTCTTTTTGCGCCTATGCCGATGCAATGGCCAGAAGTTCAACCATAACCAACTTTGTCGTTGTTCCAACAATAACCTTTATATCCACAACCAATGTAGGTTATTCCATAACTGAATCTGCCACAATTCCAACAGTCACAAGGTCAGCCTTTGCCACAGTAGCATCTGCCACCTCCAAGACAGCAAAATTTTCCTCCAAATCTGGCGAGGAGAGATCTGCCAGACTTGGGGGGAAATCTGCCACGTTGGAGACAAAATCCACCGAATCTACCAAATTCACCCAGGGGGCAACCAGTAGTGCCCGGGGGGCAGCAGAATGCTAATTTGCAGCCTGTCGCAAACCAACTAGCCCAGCAGATTACTTTGGATAGAGGTCAATTGATAGAATTAATTGATCAAGAATATTGACTAGTTGACATAAGAGTTAGCAGATCTTTCTACCGGAAGCCATATCCAGAAATGATCGATGAAATGGAATTTCGTATGGGTTACTAAGTGCTAGAGTTTGTAACTTTTAGTGGAGAAGGAAACCAATCAACTGTCGAACATGTTGGCAGATTCACTGTGCAATATAGGGAAACATGAGCAAGTTCGTGGCTCAAGATGAGGCTTTTCCCTAATTCTTTGACAGGGGCAGCCTTTTCTTGGTATATTCATCTGTCGCCAAATTCAGTTTAAACTTGGCAGTAGATGGAAGAATTTTTTCATAATCACTTTTACCGTTCAAAGCCGGAAGCAACTTTGGCAGATTTTTCTAGGCTTTCATAACTACCAAGTGAGACCGTGGAGACATTTGTCACAAGGTTTAGAAGAGTCAGGCTCAAGTGTAGAGTAGATATTCCAGAGATCGAATATGTTAGATTGACCCTTAACGGCTTGGAGTTTGAACTTTGGAAGCGTTTTGAAGGCATGTAATTCAGAGATCTTTTCGAGTTGGCCGATCGGGCCACCCGATATAAAAATATTTTAAGAGAAGAAAAGGACCAGAAGAATTCTTCTAAAGGTACATATTATCGTGATCCAAACTTTAAGGTTTTCTCGGTGGAAGCAGAAAAAAGTCTTGAAGTGAATCTGACAGAAATCAACTTTAAGAAGCCTTATGTGTGTGAGGCTTTGACAAAGGCAAAAACTGCTACTCGTGGTACTCAGCCGTCTGCCAGCACGACCAAGAAGGATTTGATCAATTTTGGTAAGATGTACACTTTTGATTTAGCTAAGATTGAGCATATTTTCGACCACCTTTTGGCAGATAAGATCATTACTTTCCAAAAAGGACATGTTATACCATCAGCTAATGATTTGAAAGGAAAATAGTTTTGCAAATATCACAATTCGTGGAATCATGCGACCAATAATTGTGTTGTTCTCCGGAATACCTTACAAAAAGCAATCGATGATGAAAAATTGAAGTTTCCGAAAAAGAAGCTAGAAGTTATGGGAGTTGACAACAATCCATTTACTGCCATCGTTAGTAGCAACATGATTTCGTTGGCAGGAAGAAAAGATTCAAAAGGGAAGGAAAAGGTGGAACATTCTTCTGTCGAGTTTTTGTCATCTGCCACGACAAATAGCAAGATGGAAGAATTGGAAAGAAAATTAAGGGAAACTCAAATTATCCTTATTAATCATAGTTGTTGTCCGAATTGCAAAGAAGATAGTGGAAGCATGAGTGGATGTGATTATCAAAAAGCTCATTATTCTGCCAGAAGAAATGTACACGACATATTGACATTCAATCCTGGTAGAAGTGACTTTTGGCTAGATCTTAGCTCTTACTGGCATAAAGGAGTGACGGTGATTCGTCCAAGAGAGTCTATAACAGAAAGAAATATTCCAGAACGACGAATGCAACAAGTTTTTAAAAGAAAGCCTACCTTGCAATCTGGGATTTGGGTTCAAAAGGAAAAAGTGTTTCACCGTGTTAGAATGGTCAAGCCACCTTTGACTCCACCCAATTTATGGCAAAGGTTGTCACATCCAAAATTTCTAAGAAGGGTGGAGTATGAGGAGAGTTATTTGTCCAAATCCCAGAAGATGAGAAGGTAGAGAAAACGAGCTAAGTTGAGAAAAACAACATTCCAAAACAGCTAACCAGTTCTGGCCGAAAGGGAATTGGAGAAAGGTAACACATCTGCCATAGACTCTATGATTGTGTCTTTTTCTACCAAAGAAGATATGGATGAAGGAGAAGACGTGAACCCGAGACATGCTCCAAAATGTAGGATCCAATTTGGGTCTCTTCCAGCGGAGGCCTTATGTAATATGGCTTTCATACTTCCAGCAATCTTCCAAGCAGTCAGTGAGGTGGAAGAAGGGCTAGCGGTAGAAATGGAAGACCCGGTGGAAGAAATTAGTGGTGGCAAATCATCAGCAGAAAATTTGGATTTTTAAAAGGAAGGGCAAAGCACAGATAAGGTAGTTTTTGAAAAACCTCCTATAGTCATGACTCAACAATTGAGGCCTTTGTATATACGAGTGTGGGTAGAAGGGCAACCAATTAATAGGGTATTGGTGGACAATGGTTTTGTGCTCAACGTCATTCCTTCTAAGACTTTAAGTCAGATTTGGAATACCATGACAGATGTAGTTCATTCGAATATGGCCATCAGTGGTTTCAATGGAAGCGTTATCAACACAAAAGGTAATCTACCACTTGAAATAACAATCGGTGAAAAAACTACTTACACGACTTTCTTTATTATTGAATCTACCGCGGCCTACAATTTTTTATTAGGCCGCGATTGGATTCATCCCAACTTGTTTATTCCGTCTTCTTTTCATCAAATGTTAATATTTTGGAATGAAGATGAAGTGAAAATAGTGGAGGCTGATGATATGCCATTTGTGGCCAAAGTCTACTCTATCCAAACAAGATTATATGATAAAGATTGTGCACCTATAAGATTTGTAGGTACTAACAAAATGGGAAAACCTGCATTTGCCACTATGAAAAGAAGTCTCACGATCAAAGAAATGACAGAACTGATGAAAGAGATCCCTTGGCCGAAGTTGGAATTTCTGGCTGATTCTGCTAAAACATCAATGGTGCCTTATAGACGAACAACCTTGGGAATATAAGCAAAAAATGAGGCAGCAGGCATTTTGGGCCACTTGCATTTGGCTAAAATCCTACTTGCCCAAAAATAGGATCTACATGGTAGCGCTGACAGAAGTAGAACTTTCGGCCAACATGGCCGAAGTTCATGATCAAGACCTAAATGAGATGGACGCCATACAACTAGAAGATAGTGCACCGTCTAGGATGGATGATGGTCTGACAGAAGTGCAAAATCCACTATTGGAAGTCAACCTCGACACCAAAGAGGATCCTCAACCGACTTATGAGATATCAGGTCTTGCCAGAGAGTTGGTAGAACACTGTCTACAAATTAAAGAGGGGTATTCTGAAAGTTTCGAAAGTTATGAGATGTCGGTCGCCTAGGAAGATGTCTCAGGAGGTGATTCCGAAAGTTCTTCCAATGAAAATGGGTGTGAGATCTGCCAAAATCGCTTATCAAAATGACTTGACTCCGGCAGATTAGACATAGGCTATGTTGGTAGAATTGGAAGAAATGGATGAAGTACGACTTAGTGTTTTGAATCACCTAGTAGCTCATAAAAATAAAATTGAAAAGGCCTACAACAAGAGAGTAAAGCCGAAAGACTTCGCAGTGTGGAAAGTTGATCTGCTAGTTGGAATAAAGGATCCAGAGTTTGGCAAATGGACCCAAAGTTGGGAGGGCCCATACATAATCTGCCAAGTTTTGACTGGAGAAGCTTATCAACTAATGGACCTGGATGGCACACTTCATACTTATCCAACTAATGTCCGATATCTAAAAAGATATCGGGCAAGCTTCTTTGAGCTTTTGGAAGAAAAGGAAATTTAAGGCCAACCTTAGATGGCCTTGAATGGCCTTAGGCACTCATAGGCAGCCTTTGACTTTGACAGAAAAAAACTCTCTACAGTGAGGGGATATAAATAGTTAGTTTGTTTATTTTATTTCAGTTTTATTTAACTATGTTGGCAGAAGTTGTGTTTGCTGTTAGTTAGCTGGAAGATAAAGAAAAAAAGATTCCAAGGATGGCAAAATTTGTTGTTGACCATCTGCCAGAATTTTAAAAAAAAGGATAAGGTTAAGGATATTTGCCATGTGTAGGAGTTTCATCGGCCAAAAATCTAAATTTTAAATTTTAAATTTTTGAAAGAAGAAAAGAAGATTTTTGGCAGAAAAATAAGTAGAATTGGAATTTCAAAATTTGTAAAGCCTCGTTTGGAAGAAATTCATGAGGCTTCACAAATTTGAGGGGCAATGTTGACACCCTAAAATTTCATGCTATATGGCAAGTGTTGTTTGGATGAATTGTAGGAGAAAAGGATGACACATGTCTAACTAAAAAGTGAAGTCTCCTTCAAAAAGCACAATTTCTATTTTGCAGTTTATGGATAAGCTTTCTAGCAAAGACTTTCAAGCAGTTGAAATCCATAACCCATGTTCAAATTCAAAACCAAAAAGTTGGTTGTTTAAAGGGAACATGGGTCAAGACGTGGAAGTTGAAGAAGTAGTGCTCAATTACAATTGCAATAGATAAGGGACACTTGGCAACCATATAAAAGAGTTCAAAATTATCTTTTGCACATAGAATATATATTGTGTGTTTAGGACAACTTTGAAACTCCTTCAGCAGCACAACACAAATTACTTTTCTGTATTTTCAATTCTAGTCATTTTTAATACAATATTGTCTTTCAATTCATTACTTTTCTTGCACTTTATTTTCAATGCACTGCACTTTTCATTCAATCTAGTTTAGCAATTTCAACACAAAAGTCATTTTCATTAAGACAAAAAAAACCTGACCGAGAGTTTTGTATTTTTTTCTCATTCAATCGCCTGATCCTAAACCAAAAAGAATACTAGTTGTCCTTCGTTTCATTTTATTCTTCAACAAATCTGGCACGCCCGCGATCACGACAAAAATTAGAGTGTCTGATACCACATGTAAGAAATTAAAAACAAATAGGATTCATGACTCCAATGCATAAACTTGAATAAAAGACGTACCTATATATGGAAAGTCGATAAAATAACGAAAACAATCTTCAATCCTTATTCTTGTCTGCAAAACGGATGATGGGCTAGGGCTATTGTCGCATTTATAGATGGGGTTGGGGTGAAGATGTGACCAATACAACTCTTCACACGTGTGACTCTTTGAATAGATATCTCCAAGTGAAGAGATGTGACCAATACAACCTGTCTGTTTATTTATACCGACATGCACCCCTACAAAAGTCACGTGTATTTAATAATAAAATTTAAATTTAAAAAATGTTAGAAATAAAAAAAAGTCCTTCGTACATTTATAAGTAAGTATAGATATAGATATAGATATAGATATGTATATTATGTATTTATTTATTTTTAAAAGCCACTACTTTATGACTGCTTACTGCTTCATGACTACTTCATGCTTCATAAAGTGGAGGGAAATACTTTGATTGTTTAGAAGATAGGGTTTCGTTCCTTGAAAATGAAAACATTCTTGATTATTCTAATCCTTTGATTGCTTAGAGTCCAGGGTTTCATTTTGTTTGGCCTAAATTTTACAGAAGGCATGTTAGAGTCTATTGACTCAAATTTGTGAGAATAGCCAAACTATCCTTGATAGAAATCGAAATAATAAAAATCAATCTTTTACGTAGATCAGGTGATTGTTGGAAGGCAAGGATCATCCCCTTCCTTCATGTTCTTCAACGCCTCAATAAAGAGGACTTCCAAGCATAACAATGGTGGAATGAATGATGGGAGCAAAGAAAACTGCACAAGCGACCATTCAAATCTCGAAATGAATTTATAAAATAAAAACGGAAGAGACAAAAAGCCAAACGTCCATTCTATTCCATAAATAAAATTCTTATACAATGGAACAAGGTAGAAGAATTTCAAATAGATACTAACACTACTCCTATGAAAAGAAAATATATAAAAAAAGTAAAACTACTATATTATAATAATATAAATACAAAATTGTTTGGTGGAGACTTCCTAGCAAAACTTCTTTAGCCCCTTTCATACAACAATGGAGTCCACTTCTTTAGGGACTACATAATTTAAATTTATTTAAAAAAATATTAATATGCAGTCCTTCAACCATAATGCACCACGTGGTGAAATAAATTTTTTTGGGAAAATTATACAAACTACCCCTAAACTATGACCTAATTGCAGATAATACCCCTAACGTTTGAATAATATTAGTTACTACCCCTTAGAACAGCCCAAGTCAGATTTGTGCTTGAATTTACTTAAAAGCCCTTGTTTTATATTATATTTTAGGATTAATTTCAAAAAACCCCCTATACTATCCAGTTTTATCAACTAACCCCCACAGTGTCCACTTTGCCCCAAAAATTATAAATTCAAAAATATATATATATTTTTCGCAAAAAAATTATTTTTCGGAGGGAGAATATTATTTTCCAAAATATGAATTATTTCGGAAAAAATAATATATATTTTTTGAAAAAAAATTATTTTCAGAAAAAAATCATATTTTGGAATATAGTATATATTTTTCGCAAAAAAAAATATTTTTTAGAAAAGATCATATTTTGGAACATAATAGTATATATTTTTTGCAAAAAAAATATTTTTCGGAAAAGATCATATTTTGGAACATAATATATATTTTTCGCAAAAAAAGTATTTTTCGGAAAAAAAAATCATATTTTGGAACATAATAAGTACTTTTTTGCAAAAAAGTCATATTTTGGAATATAATATATATTTTTCGCAAAAAAATTCATATTTTGGAACATAATAAGTACTTTTTTGCAAAAAAAATCATATTTTGGAATATAATATATATTTTTCGGAAAAAATTCATATTTTGGAACATAATAATTACTTTTTCGCAAAAAAATTATTTTTCGAAAAAAAAATTCATATTTTGGAACATAACAAGTACTTTTTTGCAAAAAAATCATATTTTGGAACATAATATATATTTTTCGGAAAAAATTCATATTTTGGAACATAATATATACTTTTTCGCAAAAAAATTATTTTTCGAAAAAAAATTCATATTTTGGAACATAATAAGTACTTTTTTGCAAAAAAATCATATTTTGGAACATAATATATATTTTTCGGAAAAAATTCATATTTTGGAACATAATATATACTTTTTCGCAAAAAAAATATTTTTTGAAAAAAAAAATCATATTTTGGAACATAATATATACTTTTTCGAAAAAAAATTATTTTTCGAAAAAAAAATTCATATTTTGGAACATAATGGAAATTCAAAAAAATTAGGGTATTTAAGTAATTTTGTATGCAAAATTGGAACATGCAATGATATGAGGGCAAAAATGGAAGTTCACTACAAAAACAGCCTTTATTGACCAATACACAAAGTTTTCAGCGTTGACTTTGAACAGAAGGGGCTAAGTGTTACATTGAGGTGGTTTTAAGAGTAGTTTATGATATTATTGAAATGTAAGGGGGACCGAGTGCAATTAGGTCATAGTTCAGGGGTAGTTTGTGTAATTGTCCCAATTTTTTTTTATGGTCACGTTTCTTGAAAACATTTCTGATTTGGTCCAATCCACAACAAATCAACAGAGAAATACTTCGATTGCTTAGAGGCTAGGGTTTCATTTCTTGAAAATCATCTTTGATTGCTTAGAGGCTAGGGTTTCATTTCTTCAAAATTATCTTTGATTGTTCCAATTCACAACAAATTGGCGCGAAATGTCAGATGTGATAGGACTCATATCTGATGACTGTTGATCGCCGTGGGAGTGTTGGTTTAGGCGCGTAAAATTCAATTGATCAAGGTCTGCTTACTGCTTAATAAAGTAGAGAGAAATACTTCGAGTCTAGGGTTCTGATTGTTCGAATCCACAACAAATTGGCGCGAAATGTCAGATTTCATAGGACTCATATCTGATGATCTGTTGATGGCCATCCTCATTAGACTACCGGTGGAAACCCTAATACGATGCACAAAAGTCTGCAAATTATGGTATTCTCTCATCACAAACCCTAGTTTCATCGACACACACCTCAATCACACCAACAAGAACCACAATCTTTTACTGATTCACTACTGTTCTAGCGAGAATTGTAAAGACATTCATTCACTAGTGAGGTACAAAAACAATGTTTCCACCGATTACGCTCATTTTCAGCTTCCATTGGATTTAGTAATTGACGAGGGTCTTCGAATATACGGTACCTGTAATGGTCTTATTTGCCTTTCCGACGGAACATACTTTTATGAGGACGATACATATTTTCTATGGAATCCATCAATTCGGAAGATAATGCGACTTCCTGAAGTGAGTTTTACCTTGGAATTGTCTCCAGATACACCCCCTGTTCAAACCATTGGATTCGGGTATGATTCGGGCTCTGATGACTACAAGGTTGTGAGGATTGCGTATCGTTCGGATAAATGTGATCTTCCTGGGCAGGTTGATGTTTTCAGTCTGAGGAGAGGCACATGGCGGAACATCCCCAATTCGGGTTTTCCATATGCCATTCGCCTTGGCGCCCTCTCGGTTTATCTCAAGGAGGCTGCACATTGGGTTGCTAATGATCCTAGGGGCGGAGAGGCTGTACCGTTGGTGGTATGGTTCGATATGGGTTCCGAGGTGTTTGATGAGTTCATGTTGCCCGCTAGCATTACCCGGGAGTATGGGAACGAGATTGTTCGTCTTGCTAAGTTTCGAGAATTGCTCTCGCTGATTACGGGTGTGCAGGGTAGAGATTATTCCGTATGGGTGATGAAGGAGTATGGGGTACCGGAGTCTTGGACTATGCAATTCAAGATTGAAATGGCAGGAGGATTTTTTGATTGTATAGCTGGCTTTACAAGGGAAGGCCAAGTTCTGGTGTGGACAAAGCATGGGGATTTGGAAGCTTTTGATCCAGAAGCAAAACTAATGACAATTCAACGTGTTAATCGTGGACCACCTGCACATTCATGTGATATTGACTCATTTTATGCAGATGCTTATACTGAGAGCCTTGTTTTGTTTAGAGAAAATTTTCAACATAGAATCACTTGTGAAGAAGAATGGTAAAAATTTTACGCAAATCCATGATTATACTCACTTTTACATCGTATATTTGCATTTCTGAGTTTGCATTTCAATTTGGCATTTAACTGAACTTTTACGTTTTTGGTCAAATACAGTTACATACTCATATTTTGAGGAATTACAAATTTTTGTTAATTAAGTGTTTTTTTTTCAGGGCTGTTATCGAGGTGGAAGAACATAATCAGGAAGCCAAAGAACATGGGCCGTGATCAGAGTTGAAACTCAAAATAGTTAGCTCTTACCCCTGTTTTTCAGTACTTTTACTTTTGCAATGGTACATAAATTGTATATTGATGTAGTTAGAACTTTTTTTGGGCAATATATCACTCATTCGTGATGCTTTTGAATCTTATGCTGAATATATACGTTATCCTTCATTGCTGATCTTTTGATACCATTTGTCTTCTAAATTTTGTTTGGGGGTACAATCCGCATTTTCTACTATGAATCAATTTCTCAGAAATAGCTTATTTAGATCGAGTTGCTGGATGTCATACCAGCATTTTGATGTCACTAGTTGGTGACATTTTGTATGAAATCATATCTAGATTTCCTTTTGGCTCAGATTGTTTTGTTTGCTAGTAAATCTTCGAACTTGAGCTCCATAAATGAGCCATGTTCACTGGCCTGAACTTGGGTGGCCATCATTATCCGTTTAAGAATATGTTTTTGAGAAAATATTAGATGTGAAGACTGACTAGAAGACTTACTTAGATCCTTACGTGAGTGATCTCCACACCAAAGCAGAAACTGTTAGTTCTTGAAACGCCTGAGTTGTCTTTCCCTATAATTGAGTGGACCTTTTGCCACGATAATCTGCATCAACCTGATAACCCCCATTTTTTGGGCAATTCCTAGCAGTTATAGGTTAGTCGGACATGGTTATGGGATATGTGTCCGACACCAAAGAAGGCCAGCTGTCACCTTTCCGTCCCTCCATGTCTGGATTCTTCGGTTATCTCACCCCCAAAACCCAAGTTTTAGAAGTCTGGTTTTACCTCCATAGAGGCCACATTTCAATTTTAATTGTAACATAATTGATTCATTTGTCTCCCTTCTGATAGTCTATGTCAAAGATACCGAGGTGCCACACGGTGGTAATTTTTGTGGGTGCCGACAAATGCCCCCCAAATTTTGGAAGGCTTGCGAGGTTTCCGAAAAATATACTTGAGATTTTTTGAAATGAAATAATGTCGTAGGAAAATGTTTTGGCCAATCCTTGTCTTTGCAATTGGCGGCATTACCACATTCCAAGGTGGTTATGATTATCACCTACCTAGAGGTTTAAATTTCAAATTTTTGTTAGGATTGTGATTGGTCCCCTTATTATCACAATCACAGAAGCCCAATGAACATCTCTTGGAACTTGGTTGACTTATCACCATCATCATTAATGTCCCCTCTTCACCGTCCTTATTTTTTTTTTGGAAAACTAGCCTCCAACTTGCATCCTATTTCAGACCTAGTTTACCGAATCGGACACAACACTTCTTAGAGAGAATTACTTCGGTTAGGTTGAAAGAGGTTTGGGTGTTGTTTTCTGTTTGTTTAAATCAACAATTTGGAAGCCAGTGTCAAATTTCATATCTAGTGATGCGTTGATCGACATTCTTGGAATTGTTGCACAAATATTTACATTTTACTTTCGGGTATTTAATTAATGGAATTGTTTCGTACTTTTGTTTATGTATAGTCCATGCTTGTTGATTTGTCCGTACCAGTTATAGTTAAGGTGTGAGCTTAGTTGGAAAAAGCAGGGGAGAGAGGAGTAGAAAACTTTATTAAGAGTGCTGCTGAGCTAATAATACCATGTGAAGTATGAACTTATAGTTTGATCCATAAAGAAAGAGCAAGACAACAGAAAGAAACTATATAGGGACATGAACAAATTTTGTTCTGTTGTAATAATGAAGGAACAGTTACAAAATGAGACTGATTCATCTGTTTCCCATGGTGGAATTCAGATTGGTGGTAGACAACATAGTTGGGTCTTACTTAGGGAACAAAAGAGCATGAATGGTTTGAGAATGGAACGTAGAGAGGTGATTGAACATTGTACAAGGAAGGCATGGCAGAGTCTTGGGAACATGAGCTCGGAGGTTGCTATGGAACAGTATATAACCCTTCGTTCCATATGGGTTATGAGGTATTTGGTGAGATCCTTGTGTCTCCTAGCTTTGACCATGAGTATGTGGAGGAAATTGTTAGGGTTGCTAAGTTTCAATAATCACACTCACTAATTGTTGGTATGAGGGAGAGAAATTACTGTACATGGGTGATGTAGTACGGCATACAGAGCCTTGAACTAAGTAACTCAAAATTTATATGAATGACTCTCTTCTATAGTTGGCTTTTACAAGGAAAGGCCAAGTTCTATTTGGGACAGAATTTGGTATTTGGTAGCTTATGCTCATGAAGTGGAACGAGTAACAAAGACCTACAAATTCATGTCATTGGGACCTGCTATTACTCCCTTTTACATGTATATTTGCTATTTTTCTATAACTAAGTTCTGAGTTGCTGCATGTGAATGTAAAAGCTCCACGTAGCATTAAGAATTCTGTAAGTCACCATTGGCCACTGGGTTACTGTATTCAGGGAAATGCATATAGAATTCCTAATTAGGTTGCATCAACTTTTATGTTCTTTTTGTCAATTACATTTACACATTTACATTTTGAGGAATTACATATAATTTTGAATCACATATTTTTTTTCAGGCAGTGATCTGTGTAGAAAGTCAAAATCAGGAAGGTAGAGGAGTTGGGCTGTGATCAGTGCTGAAAATCAAGATAGTTAACTCTTCCCTCATTTTTTGTTACTTCTACTTTGCATATGGTACAGAAACTGTATATTGATGTAGTTTAAAATTTTCTTTGGGCGATTTAAAACTCACGCATCAAGCTTTTGAATTCTGTGAGTATTTGGGCTGATAAGGATTTAGACGTTATGCGGAATATATGTCATATTGCTGATCTTTAAACACTATTGTATCATCTGCATGTTTTCGGTTTATAATATGAATTAGGTGTCAAAAGTAGGTTATTCAAGTCGAGTTGCTGGAGGTCATGCCAAGCACTTAGAAGTCTCTAGTTGGTGGTATTTGTTGGAAACCATAGCTAGTTTTCCTTTTGGCTCGGATAATGATAGTCAAGGTTAAGTTTGAGCTTGTTTCGCTTGTTTCATCTGCTAGCCAATATCAGCTTCAAACTTGAGTTCAGTAAATAAGCCATGTCCACTAGCCTTCACTTGTCTGCTGATTATTGTGCATTTACGAACATGTTTTTGAGTTTAATAAGTCGAACATTTACGAAGGTACATGAACTGGTGAGTCGTTGGATCAGAACCTTTAATTACTGAAAAGATATCGCTTGATGGTGAGTTTTTGTTCACCTCTAGTTCCTACTTTGCTCTTATTCCCTATGCAAGGCAAAACATTGAGGAGATATAGCTCATATAAGAAGTGCTAAACATAATTTATAATTCTAGTCACCAGAAAAGAATCTGGCCGTTACAAATATCCTACGATTTTGTTTCATTCTCTTTGTATTAGTTGGTTCTCGAGAAATAGTCAGATGAACTTTTCAAATTTCTGAAATCTTTTTATCCTTGGGGCAGGTACCCATGCTTGTTTGGCTTCTTCCAACTTATCCAGTAAATAACATTTAATATTTTCTTCTAATTGTAATGATCTATTAATTATCAGTCTCTTGTTTTGTTGTTGTTTGTTAATTAACTGAAACATCTGACTGTCACAGATATGTGATGTATTTGTTAATTATCGGCTAAAAATCGTCATTGATGGACGCAATCAGCTGAGCATGTCTTCCTTTTCTTCTTCTCTTTTTCTGTCTCGGTATGTCAGACATGTTTTTTGACCTGACAATATCTTCGATATGAAGTATTCTCGAACCTGTTCTCTGGTGATATACTTTGTTTTGCATTTGTTGAAAGTAAAACCAAGCGAAGGCATATCTGCAGTGCAGAAAACCGAGGCATACCTGCAGTGTAGAAAACTGATGTGTTTGCAGAATAAGGGTTGTGATTGTATTACTAACAGCTTGTTAGTAGATTGTTTCCTAAATGCATAGTAACCACTCAATTTTTTTAGCACATTGTATAGTATCTGGTATTGTTCAAGTCTGTACTTTCGAAGAAAATAAAACGATAGTGGACACAGTTCACTCATTAGTTTCATGCTTATCAAAATTGGTCGAATTGGTGAAATTAAATTTATGTTACACCTGGTGGACACAGTAGCACAATTGCATAATACAATTATTATCTTGATAAAATGGTAAGAACACCAACAAAGCTATGGTCCTATGGAGAGAAACTATGATGTCGAAAACCGTTCAATTAATATTGAACTATTTTATCTCTTACATTCAATAAAACATGTTTAATACAAAAACATAATGTCACAAACACAAAGTAATCAAAGTACACCAATTCCATCTGAATCCCCCATTACTGACATAGTATTAACAATATAAGAAAACCAGAAAAGCTATAGAAACAATATATGGTATTGAACACCATTCAACTCACATTGAACTGCTCAAGCATAGAGACAATAAATCATTTACAATACAAAAACAGAATTCGCCACATGATGCTATTGTATTTTAACAATAATACAATGCACTTCACTTGCATTGCATATGTACTAGTACGATCTATATCTATATTTATATATTACTTATAAAAATACAAGGCCCCATTATTATTTTCAAACATTTTTTTTTATATTTTAAATCAAAAATAAAAATAAATAAATTGAATAGGTGTGTCTTTTAACTAAAATTAAATAGGTGTTTCTTTTAACTAACCCTTTAATCTAATATTTCCAAACATTTTTTTTTGACATTTTAAATAAAAAATAAAATAAAAAATTGAGTAGTTGTGTCTTTCAACTAAAATTAAATAAGTGTGTCTTTTAAACTAAAATTAAATGGGTGTGTCCTTTATATCTTTCAATTGATTTTTTAAATAAAAAAAAATTTAAAAAATGAAGAGATGTGTCTTTTAACTAAAATTAAATGGGTGTATCCTTTATATTTTTAAAATTTATATTTATTTAGTTGTTTTGACATTTTATTTTCCTAATAGTCACGCACTAAAATCTAATACGCAATACAGAAAATCATGTACTTCCCCTTATATTCTCTATCAATGGCACATCTTCAACATATTGCTTCACTCCCAACAGACATCTCTCAAACTCTTCCAAATCACACTCTTTCATCATTATATATATTTCACATCATTCTCATGTAAAACCCACCTAACAACACACATGGACACACATAACTCTACATCATACATGACTTCTTCTTTATTAATATTTTTGTCCCATTCGTTATTTTTTTTCTCCCTTTTATTGAAATTATAATATTTATAGATATATTTTTACTTCATTCATTTATTATAAATTTTTCACCATGCTTATTTTTTACTAGTATTGTCAAATGTATGTGTGTCTCATCAAGTTTGTGTACTCTAAAAACGTGTCAAGCCTTTCTCGGATACGAACACGATTTCTTTGCTAGTCTATGGTGTTCCTAAATTCCTAGAATCTACTTCTACCAAATGTTAAATAATGTGAACAACTTCTGAGATAATTTTTGTCCACATATATGTAATAATTATAGTTTTACCACCTTGAAAATTATAAAGTTACATCTACATCCTCTCCTGTTCTGATTATTACAATTTTACCCCTCTAATTAATAAATTGTAATAAATACTCTCTCCTTGTGAACTTTTTGCATAATCAATGGTATTCAACACTTAGGTCAATAATTTTTCTTTGGTGAAATGTCCATAACATTTTCATTTAAATGATAAATTAATATGGGTATATAAGTAATTTTCATCTCCGGTCGCTTCCCCGATATGGATGGCGATCAAATCATAACTATCAGAATGATAGGGAGTGGGAGAGTATAACTTTACAATTCTCTAGTGAAACGGTAACTATCCTTATATATATTTGTAAAACCCCTTTATGATTTGAAAAAGGAATAACTTCATTTACACCCCCTGAGATTTATTTTATCTTCATTTTGACCCTCTCAAGTTTGCATATCTTCATTTACACCCCCTACTGTTCAATATTCTCATTACTTAGACCCCCTGAACGATGACATCAGCCTAATTTTTTTTTAAAATCCCTAAACTACCCTCAATGTGTTATCCTTGTTCTGTTTGGAAACAAGGATAATGTTTTTATCAATTAGACCCCCTCCCATCATTTAATAATTTAATTTGTATTAAATTTTCATAATATATATAAAATTAAAAAATATATATAATAAAATTTGAAAAATATTATAAATTCGAAAATAAATATAAAATTAAAAAATATATAAATTTCGAAATTACTTTTTTTTCAAAAAAACATATTAAATTTCGAAAATAAATATAAAAATCACAAAAAACATAAAAAATTTGAAAAAAATATAAAAAATTCAAAAAAACATATAAATTTCAAAAAAATATATTAAATTTCAAAAAAATTATAAAATCGAAAAATAAATATAAAATAAAAAATATATATAAATTTTGAATTTTTTTTTAAAAACATATTAAATTCAAGACAAATATATAAAATTAAAAAAAACCATATAAAATTCTAATAATATATATTAAATTTTGAAAATAATTATAAAATTCGAAAAAAATATAAAAAATTATAAAATTTGAAAATAAATATAAAATTCAAATATATATATATTAAATATAAAAAAAATACTAAATTCGAAAATAAATATAAAATTAAAAAAACAATTTTTAACTCTCTCTCTCTTCTCTCTCTCTCTGGATGCCCACACACACACATACGCAGATATATATATACACACACATATATATATAGATCTATACATATATCTATATATGTATGTATGTATATACGGTGCCGGTGCCGACCCCATCCCACCGCTCCCCGTCGGCGCCGCCCCCTCCCACCGCCTCCCCGTCGGCGCCCCCCCTTCCCACCACCACCTCTCCCTATTTTCGACCGATGGGTCGAAAATATGTGTGTGTATATATATATATGTACAGATCTATATATATTTATGTGTATATATATATATATGTGTGTGTGTGTGTGTGTGTGTGTGTGTGTGAGAGTGAGAGAAAGAGAGAGAGAAATTTAAATTGAATAAATATTGGGGTTGGGGTGTTTGGTTTGAGAATTAGATTGATTTTAAGGGGGTGTTTGGTTTAGGGTTTAAATTAATTTCGGAATTAAATTGATTTAAGGGGTGTTTGGTATAAGGGTATTTTAGACATTTCACATCATGATGGGTGTAAATGAAGATATGCAAACCTGAGGGGGTGTAAGTGATGATATGACAAACCTCATGGGGTGTAAATGAAGTTATCCCTTTGAAAAATGTGCAGAAAATTTCCTCATGGTTTCTAAAATCCCCTACACTTTACAGTTAGAGCAAATAACCCCCTCCAAATCCTTTTAGATGCCAAATTACCATCTCACTCTCAAAAGACTTTTCAATCTTGTACCAAGGGGCAGAACCACTCTATCTCTAAAAATTTTCAAAATTTTTTTAGCCCCCAAAAATATATATATTATAAATATGTCTATTAAAATTGCATATGGCCCCTCCAAGTTTTTTAAAAATTCTTTTGGTAGCCTAACAAATATAATTTTATCAATAAATTTATAAAAAATTGCATTGCCACCTCCAAAAGTTTTAAAAAATTTCTTTGGTAATTTAGAAAAATATAAATGTTACTAATAAATTTATAAAAAATTACATTGCCCCCCAAATAATTTTCCTAGCTCCCCCCTTGCTTGTACCACTTTGCCTTTAATTTTTATTTTTTATTACTCTGTAGATAAGTTATTATTATTATTACTATTACATAAGGAAAATTTAATTAAAATAATAAAAATATGAATCATGTAATTTGAATAATCCGATCAAATTTGTTTGTGATGAAAGCGATATGTTACTTTTTAATCTTGTCAAACGTTTTTGAAAAATTATACTTAAAAAGTAAATTATAAACGGAAAAAAAAATCGGACATATTTCGGACAATAAATTTCGGAGAATGTCTGAAATATAATTTTTTTGTTAAATTTTAAAAGTAAACTATAAACAAAAAAAAAAATTCGGACATATTTCAGACATTAAAAATTTGGATAATGTTAGAAATATTATTTTTTTGTTAAATTTAAAAAGTGAACTATAAATGAAAAAATATATATATTCGAACATAATCCATTCATTTATTTTGCTACTTTTAAAATTATATTTTATTTAGATAAGTAATTTATTTTTTTCAACAAATACAACAAAGTCTCTAACTATTAAAATAATATATATATATATATATATATATATTACTTATTATTAACTTAATTTTAAAAGTAATTATGCAAGAATGATATTTTGTTAAGGGAATAAGGGTAGTTTTGGTATTTGAGAAGAAAGGATGGCATGTGAAAGTCAAAAAGTGAACAAAATCTTGTCATAAGGGGTCAATCTACACACTTTTAGAATAGTAGTGGGGCTTATCTGCACAAAATGAACTTGATGAGGGGTCTTGCACCATTCACCTATATATATATATATATATATGTATAGTAAATTATAGTTTCACCCCTTCTAGATAGGACATATTATAACTTGACCCCCTTTAGATTAGATAATTACACTCGCACCCCTTCTAGATTGGTTTTTTGTAACAGTTTCTCCCCTCCTTCATTATTCCGGCAATGTCAACGCCGATTAATCCAATTTTTGAATGAGAAATTACATGTTAGCCTTGACTTAGTGAGATTTCAGTTTTTCCCCTTATAGTTTGTTTGTGAATTGACACAATTGCCCTTTATGTTAGAAACCATACATATGCACACAAATGAGTATTCTATTTCAGTTTCTTCTTCTTCTTCTTCCTAAAGCTGCCTCTTCTTTCATTCAATTTTCGTGTTCTTCTTCCTGGAGCTGTGCTGCAATTGTGGTGGAGCTTTGTTAGTGCCTTTGTGGACATGTTTATTACAGAGCTTCTTCTATTTCGTGGTGTTCTTCTATTTCAACCATTTTCATGTCTTCAAGATCAGTAAGCTCAATAATTTATGGCACTTTTTTTTGTAACTTTCATGAATGTAGGGTTTAGTTTATTGCATTTTAGGGTTTGTATGAAATTAGGGTTTTGAAAGCCCTAAATTTAGGGCTTTTTAAATTGACACAATTACATTAAGCTTAATAATTTATGGTGCTTTTTTTTGTAACTTTCATGAATGTAGGGTTTAGTTTATTTCATTTTAGGATTTGTATGAAATTAGGGTTTTCAAAGCCCTAAATTTAGGGCTTTTTAAATTGACACAATTATATTTTTGCAGGTTAGTTCTTCAAACAATAACACTACAGATTTAAGATTCACTACTAGGAGTTGCTATTGTATGCTTAATGCTGTAATTAGAGCTACTGAAAATGAGAAGAATAAAGGAAAGCTATATTATGTGTGTCCAAAGGAAAGTAATGCATGTGGCTTTTGGGATTGGTGCAAACCTAGATCAAGTTCAAGTGTTGGATTAATGGAGAAAAATTCAAGATTGGAGCAAGATGTTGAAGAACTTAAATGTTATCATGTAGAGGTTATTTCAAGTCTGAAAATACTTAATGCAAGTTATGGTATAGTGAAGATGTTGACAATTGTGACTTCATTTCTGAGTGTGTTTTCCTTTGTAGTATTGGTTACTTGTTTAGGAAAGTGAGTGACCATAATTTATGTTCAATTTGTGATTTCAGTTTGTAGTATTG
This sequence comes from Cornus suecica, assembly GCA_963922005.1. Classification (NCBI taxonomy): domain Eukaryota; kingdom Viridiplantae; phylum Streptophyta; class Magnoliopsida; order Cornales; family Cornaceae; genus Cornus; species Cornus suecica. The sequence goes on from OY998241.1 coordinate 17,353,289, forward strand.
TGAATTTATTTTGGACAGTTTAGCAAAAGAATGCAATATAGTATTATGACTGTCATTTTGGATAATTTGGCAACACACTGGAATGTAGTATTGTGAGTTTCATTTTGGTCAGTTTGTGACTTATTTTTTGGAAAGTTTGGCAAGTATTATTTCATTCAGTTATTTGTTTTAGTGTGATGTCCCACCGGGGTGTGCTAAAAATATGTGTTAAGAATGTACCCTTAAAACAACTTAGGTTTTACCTATCGCAAGCGCACAAGTCAATTGTAATATATCTCTCTCTACGCCTCCCTCTCTCAAAGTAAGTTTAGGATTGAATGAGAAGACTTGGGTTAGTTCATTTTAGGGTTATGATTGCAGGGTACAAGAGTCATTTCATATTTCTTCATTTAAATTATTAAAGTTACTTTTTTTAATCATTAAAAATCAATAAAACAACATGGGCAAATATGTCATTTACTATTCTTGGTGACGCAATGGGTTTGAGGGGGTGCGAGTGTAATTATCCAATCTAAAGGGGGTCAAGTTGTAATATATCCTATCTAGAGGGTATGAAACTGTAATTTACCCGTGTATTTATTTTTTGAAGCCATGGGGATGTTGGTTTAGGCGCGTAATGTCCAATTAATCAAGCTCTGCTTACTGCTTCATAAAGTGGAGGGAAATAGATTGACTGCTTAGAAGCTAGGGTTTCGTTTCTTGAAAACATTTCTGATTTGTTCCAATCCACAACTAATTGGCGCCAATCGTTCCAATCAACAGAGAAATACTTTGATTGCTTAGAAGCTAGGGTTTCGTTTCTTGAATATTGTTTCTGATTGTTCCAATCCGCAACAAATTAGCGCGAAATGTCAGATCGCATTGGACTCATATCTGACAATCTGTTGATCCTCATCCTCGCTAGACTACCGGTGGAAACCCTAATCCGATGCACATCAGTCTGCAAATCATGGTACTCTCTCATCACAAACCCTAATTTCATCAACACACACCTCAATCACACCAACAAGAACCACAATCTTTTACTGATTCACTACTGTTCTAGCGAGAATTATAAAGACATTCATTCACTAGTGAGGTACAAAAACAATGTTTCCACCGATTACGCTCATTTTCAGCTTCCATTGGATTTAGTAATTGGCGAGGGTCTTCGAATATAAGGTACTTGTAATGGCCTCGTTTGCCTTTCCGATGGTACATTCTTCGTCGATGAGGATACATATTTTCTATGGAATCCATTAATTTGGAAGATAATGCGGCTTCCTGAATTGAGTTTTACCTTGGAATTGTATCCAGATGAACCTCCTGTTCATACCTGGATTCGGGTACAATTCGTGCTCTGATGACTACAAGGTTGTGAGGATTGCGTATAGTTCGTATGAATGTGATCTTCCTGGGCAGGTTGATGTTTTCAGTCTGAGGAGAGGCACATGGCGGAAGCCACGGAACATCACCAATTCGGGTTTTCCATATACCATTGACCCGTTCGCCCTTCTGGTTTATCTCATGGGGGCTGCACATTGGGTTGCTAATGATCCTAGGGGCAGAGAGGCTGTACCATTGGTGTTGTCCTTCAATATGGGTTCCGAGGTGTTTGTTGACTTCATGTTGCCCGAGAGCATTACCCGGGAGTATGGGAATGAAATTGTTCGTGTTGCTAAGTTCCGAGAATCGCTCTCGTTGATTACAGGTGTGGGGGGTAGAGATTATTGCGTGTGGGTGATGAAGGAGTATGGGGTATCGGAGTCTTGGACTATGCAATTCAAGATTGAAATGGCAGGAGGATTTTTTGATTGTATAGCTGGCTTTACAAGGGAAGGCCAAGTTCTGGTGTGGACAAAGCATGGGGATTTGGAAGCTTTTGATCCAGAAGCAAAACTAATGACAATTCAACGTGTTAATCGTGGACCACCTGCACATTCATGTGATATTGACTCATTTTATGCAGATGCTTATACTGAGAGCCTTGTTTTGTTTAGAGAAAATTTTCAACATAGAATCACCTGTGAAGAAGAAAGGTAAAAAACTTACTCAAATCCATGATTATACTCACTTTTACATAGTATATTTGTCTCTCTAAGTTTGCATTTGCTAAATTTGAATGTAAAAGCGCAATTTGGTATTTAACTGAACTTTTATGTTTTTGGTCAAATACAGTTACATACTCGCATTTTGAGGAATTACAATTTTTTGTTAATTAAGTAGTGTTGTTTTTTCAGGGCTGTTATCGAGGTGGAAGATCAAAATCAGGAAGCCAAAGAAGATGGGCCGTGATCAGAGTTGGAAATCAAAATAGTTAGCTCTTCCCCCCGTTTTTCGGTACTTTTACTTTTGCAATGGTACATAAATTTTATATTGATGTAGTTAAAACTGTTTTGGGCAATATATTACTTATTCGTGATGCTTTTGAACTCTTATGCTGAACATGTATGTTATACCATTATTGTTGATCTTTTGATACCATTGCCTCCTCTAAATTTTGTTTGGGGCACGATCCACATTTTCTAATGTGAATCAATTTCTCAGAAGCAGCTTACTTAGATGGAGTTACCGAATGTCATGCCAGCATTTTGAAGTCACTTGTTGGTGACATTTTGTATGAAATCATATCTAGTCATCCTTTTGGCACAGATTGTTTTGTTTGCTAGTAAATCTTCGAACTTGAGCTCCATAAATGAGCCATGTTCACTGGCCTGAACTTGGGTACCCATCATTATCCATTTAATAATATGTTTTTCAGAATATATTGGATGTGAAGACTGACTAGAAGAGTTACTTCCAAGTTAGATCCTTACGAGAGTGATCTCCACACCAAAGCAGAAATTGTTAGTTCATGAAACGCCTGAGTTTTCTTTCCCTATTGTTGTGTGGACCTTTTGCCACGATAATCTGCATCAACGTGATAACCCCCATTTTATGGACAATACCTAGCAGTTATAGGTCAGTGGTATCTCCTTTCAAATTTGGACAATTAACATCACCAAAAGATTACTTGGAACTAATAAATAAAGAGTTGAAATAAAAAATGTTATTAGCATATATCGTGTTTGCATATTTTCGTATTCGTTAGAAGATATGTTACATGGACTCTTTCAAAGTAGGTGAAGTACCCATGCGTTAGACATGTTTGTCGGAAATAGTTATGGGAAATATGTCCGACACTTTTGGTGGGACATTTACCTAAATTTATATCCCAGTAATTCCTCTTAGCTATACTGTTTCAAGTGAGTAAATTATTCATTTTGAACACTATATTTCATAGAAACATTATTGTACTTTTAATTATAAAATAGAAACATGAAATAAAACAAATATTTAGCCGTATCCATGTGTCTTTCTATATGATATTTGACACCTCCGAAACATGGATACATAACCTTGTCAGGCACACGTATCCATGTAAATAGGTTTAGAGCCTCTTTGAAACTTAAAAGTGTGGGCATATCAAAATGAGGTGGTAGGTGCAGAGAAGGAAAATAAATTCATTTTCTGGACACTTCCGATTTATATTTGCAGTCTTAATGCGCTCAAGAGATGTTGGGACTGTGAGAGACCAAAGTGGAGTTCTGGTCGTGGGATTACACCAAGCCTCCAGTTATCAGGTTGTGACTTTCCTGCTGGATTATCGATCCCCAGTTCTATCTATTTCACGATGAAGACAAAGACAGTGAGATGGGTTTCTACAACATGCAAGATTTCTCTGACAAATCCTTTTCCGACCATCTTCATCCTTTCACCAAAATTAAGCAGTCAGCCCCCATTTGGTTCACTCCTAACCCCTACTAGGCTTTATTTAGTATAGTTGTAGTAACAAAGTATATAGTATGACATACTCTAAGCTACCATAAAAGGTATATTGGGCAGCATTCAGATCAAGTAGTTGGTGCATATATGTAGGCTTTGATTCTCATATATCTCTTAATCTTGTCCTGCCTTATCTAAGAGTTGTTTACATATTCTTTTATGCCTTTATCTCTCGTCTGATTTGTTTGAATATGTTAGGAGACGAGTATTTCATTCAGATGCTTTTACGTTGGTCTGTTTCTTTAGTTTTCCCAAGTAACTGACCTGTTACTTCTTAGGTAAATAAATTCTTGTTAGGAAAGCAAAGTTGATCGAAACTGTTGGACTCAAAACATGAATGATCGAGTAGTTGCTTGATGGTAGATGCTTTGTGTATCCCTTTGCTGTGATCATTGTTTTGGTTCTGTTAGCTTTTGCTCTGTGCTTTTTCTATTCAAAGCTTTTTTGCTTCTTGTTGGTCGGTGTCAGTATTAGCAAGACCAGATTCTCAGAAGATCAGAGTGATCTAACAAAAGAACCCTTTGGATGTTCAGACGATAGTGTAGGAGAAGGAGTACCAGTACGCCTAACAGGGTATTTTTATTCCTTAAGTAAAAGGACTATTCTGTGTCTAAGGTTGTAATGTAAAAAGAAAGTGCACAAAAGTAAAGGAATCAAAAGGAAAGAATTGTATTTGAAAACACAATCGATGTACAAGGACACAAAAATGAAAAGTAAACTATTTGAAAAATTCTAAGAAGCGCATCGCTAAGTGTGTGTGCCTTAAACCTCTCTTCCAAGTTTCCCATGTGATCTCTTGCTATCAACTTCCACGAACTGAACCTGTATTCTGCTGCCAGTTGTGCACTTTATCTCTTAATCAATTCTATAGATTTATTTTTAATACGTTGTATGTCCCGTGATTTAAATAGCTTGTCACCTACATTACAGAACCTCGTGGGCTTATGTCGATCCGCTAAGCCACTTGAGAACCCATTTTTCATGTATATAGGTTTTGTTTTCAGCTTTTCAGCCATATTTGCTATGTGTCCATATTTGTAGGGCTGGGTTAGTCGATGATCTTTGGCCCATTATCTCACTTGTAGCAACCTAACTAACTTCTACCTTTTCCACCTTGCATTCAGCCCGCTAAACAACCTATTCTATTACCTTTAGTAATTTGTTACGATGAGTTAATGAAGGCCAGTGATCACCTTTCCATCCCTCCATGTCAGGATTCTTCGGTTGTCTCACCACCAAAACCCAAGTTTTAGAAGTCTGCTTTTACCTCCAAAGAGGCCATGTTTCGATTATCATTGTAATATAATTGATCTCATTTGTCTCCCTTCTAATGGTCTATGTCAAAGATGACGCGGTGCCGTGGTAATTTTTGTGGGTTCCGACAAATGCCCCCCAAATTTTGGAGGGCTTGCGAGGTATCCGAAAAATTAACTTCAGATTTTTTGAAATGAAATATGAAATAATGTCATAGGAAAAGTTTTCGGCCAATTCTTGTCCTTGCAATTGTCAGGATTTCCACAATCCAAGGTGGTAATGATTATCACCTACCTAGAGGTTTAAATTTCAAAATTTTCTTAGGATTGTGATTGGTCCCCTTAGTATCACAATCACAAAAGCCCAATGGACATTTCTTGGAACTCGGTAGATTTATCACCATCATCATTAATGTCCCCTCTTCACCATCCTTGTATTTTTCGGAAAGCTAGCCTCCATCTTGCATCCTATTTAAGACCTCGGACACCACACATTTTCTAAGAGAGAAGTACTTTGGTTTGGGTGTTGTTTTCTGTTTGTTTAAATCAACAAGTTGGAAGCAAGCGTCAGATTTCATATCTACTTATGCATTGATCGATGTCCTCACTAGAATCCTGTTGAAGACCCTGGTCCGGTGTTCGTGTGCCTGCAAACCCTGGTGCCGCAAATCGTAAATTGATTGTCGCACACATCAATCATAACAAGAAGAACTTTCTAGTGAGCTAGCAACATGTCATCAACATACCAGAGGATGAAAATTCAGGGATTATGGAACTTCTCTGATACTAATGAAGAGAATTTCCAACTTGTCTGGTATGAAAACGAAAATGTTAATTGATTATGCTGACTTTGAGCTTCCACGGAAGAGCTACAATAATTATCTTAGGATAGTTGGTTCCCGCAATGGCCTCATTTCCCGTGCGGCGTGCCGATGATTTGGATGTGTACGACAATGAGCAGCTTCATCAACGTGAATCAATTCATTCACAAGACAATGCCACTTCTTCCATTGCATGTTACCTTCCCCTTTACATGGTGCTTTTATTCACCACTGGATACTGCTTCTATTAGCTCACTGAGGTTGCCAGATTCTTGTAAGCATTGAGCTTGGCATTTCCAGACTGAGTAGAGATACATGGCGGAACATCACCAATTTGGGTTTTCCATATGCCATGGACGAGCGGGCTTTCCAGGCTTATCTCCTCGGGGCTGCACATTGGGCTGCTTATGATCTTAGGAGGAGCGAGTTTCTCTGCTTGCTCATGTCGTTCTGTATGGGTTATGAGGTATTTGGTGAGATCCTGGTTTCTACTAGCTTTGACCATGAGTATGCTGAGGGAATTGTTAGTGTTGCTAAGTTTCAAGAATCACACTCACTAATTGTTGGTATGAGGGAGAGAAATTACTGTACATGGGTGATGTAGTACGGCATACAGAGCCTTGAACTAAGTAACTCAAAATTGATATGAATGACTCTCTTCTATAGCTGGCTATACAAGGAAAGGCCAAGTTCTATTTGGGACAGAATTTGGTATTTGGTAGCTTATGCTCGTGAAGCGGAATGAGTAACAAAGACCTACAAATTCATGTATTTGGGACCTGCTATACTCCCTTTCACATGTATATTTTTTATTTCTATTGCTAAGTTCTGAGTTGCTGCATGTGAATGTAAAAGCTCCACGTAGCATTAAGTTGCTGCATGTGAATGTAATTACATTTACACATTTACAATTTGAGGAATTATATTTAATTTTGAATCACAATCTATTTTTTCAGGGCTGTGATCTGAGTAGAAAGTCAAAATCAGGAAGGCAGTGGAGGTGGGCTGTGATCAGTGCTGAAAATCAAGATAGTTAGCTCTTCCCTCGTTTTCTGTTACTTCTACTTTGCATATGGTACAGAAACTGTATATTGATTTAGTTTAAAACTTTTTTGGGGCAATATAAATCTCACGGATCAAGCTTTTGAATTCTGTGAGTATTTGGCTGATAAGGATTTCAACGTTATGCTGAATATGTGTCATATTGCTGATCTTTAAATACTATTGTATCATCTGCATTTTGTTTTGGTTTTATAATATGAATTAGGTGTCAAAAGTAGTTCAAGTCAAGCATTTAGAAGTCTTTAGTTGATGGTACCTTTTGGAAACCATAGCTACTTTTCGTTTTGGCTCGGATAATTATAGTCATGGTTAAGGTTGAGTTTGTTTCACCTGTTTCATCTGCTAGCCAATCTCGGCTTCAAACTTGAGTTCAGTAAATGAGTCATGTCCACTAGGCTTCACTTGTCTCGTGATAATTGTCCATTTTTGAACATGTTTTTGAGTTTGAATTAGTCGAGAAAAGTTTATTCAAGTTTAGCTTGCCTGCTTAATGAGGTCGAAGGTGTTAATTGAATATATTTTTTTCACGAATGGGATTGGTATCTCCTTTCGAAAATTATTGCGAGTACAATACTAAGGAAAGGCATGCCTTCGGATAGAGCTTTTAGGTTGATCATATTTGTTGTGTTCTTTCTGAATGTTGATTGAATTAATTTAGTATACTGTACTAACTCAAACTGGTAGAGCTGCTATGTAGTTGAGCCTGATCTGTACATGAACTGGTGAATCGTCTGACCACTACTAAAGGCCATGGGCCACTGCATCGTAGGATTCGAACCTTTAATTAGTGAAAAGATGTCGCGGTTCAATAATCTGCCAAGGCAGGTTCTTTTTTATTGTAATGATCTATTAATTATTCTCTTGTTTTGTAGTTGTTTGTTTACTGAACAATCTGGCTTTCACAAATGAAGAATTATTAAATTTCAGGACTGTGTGGTGCACACTTCTACCCAGTCTTCTAATTTGAACTCAAATATGCGATGTATTTGTCAGAAACATGAATTAATCGGGTAAAAATTGTCATTGATGGATGCAATCAGCTGAGCATGTCTTCCTTTTCTTCTTCTTCTCCTTTTCTGTTTCAGTTGGTCGGACATGTTTATTGTCCTGTAATTTTTTTGACCTAAAAATATCTTCGATATGAAGTATTCTCGAACCTGTTCTCGGGTTATATACTTTGTTTTTGCCTTTGTTGATGAAAGTAACACCAAATGACTTTCTGAGTCTTAATTTCTAGTTTCAAAGATAACCAGCAGTGCAGAAAACTGAGGTATACCTGCAGTGTAGAAAATTAGGCTTCTGAATTTCTTGAAATCCCATAGTTTTTTTTTTCTCTAAAAAATAAAATAAAATGAAATCCCAACTAGAAAGGCACATGGACGTTGCTTATAATTGTTTTGTTAATAATTTTGTTTTGTTTTTAAGACTAGAATAATGTTTCTACGAAATAAAATTATCAAAGTAGACATTTCATTCATTTGACATACTAATATAATAAAAATAGAATTATTAGATATATTTGTGGGTAAATGATCATCCAAGAGTGTCGGACACGTATCCCATACCATGCTAAAATCTTCTAGTAGAAAGTCCACATGGAGAAAGAACTAATTTAGCAGTTGGTCTAGCATTTCCATTATCTCAATATAGCAGCTTCCAAAATCCAATATGCAAAGTATGCAGACCTTTAGGAAAGCACAATTCTCCAAAATTCTTTTGAGTCAATTAATTTTGCATTAGGCAGCTTAAATAATATAGTTCATAATCGTATCTAAATATCATACTTGTCGTAGTAGTGTTTTACTAACAATAAACACATGTGGATAGCTGAATAATGATTTTTAGCATATGAAGTTTATTTTCCAATTTTTTGTTTTTGTTTTGTTTTCGAACAAGCAAATAAAAATGTCATTTATATATCTTACTGTATAAATTATTTTCACCCAGCTTTGGAGAGCGTTATTTCCGGGGAGTGATTGATTCGTTGCAGCTTGAAGTGCAGAAATTGGCATTTGAGCAAAGGTGTTACCGCGCTTGAAAAAACCACGACTCGTCCTTTCTGTTACATTTTAGGTTGCAGTTTGAGCTGGAGCTTGAATTAGTTGATTTTTTTTATGAAGTATATATAACTCTTGCAAAGATTGAAATTTATAATCTCTTTTGCTGAAATAATTCATTGAACAGATTGAGATGATGTGGCTTTGGAACTTGTCCTAGTATTTTGCTAGTTTCATGCTTAATGAGTATTGCTTTGATGACCATGAATGAAAGTCAATTTAGGCATGCCTGGCCTTGAGGCTAGGCGACCTATGCTGTCGCCTAGGGCCTCTGGGTCCGAGGGTCCCAATTTTTTTTTTATTTTTTGTATTTTAAATTTTAGTTTTTCAAATATTAGTATTTTTAAATTTTTTTTAAAAATTTAATTAGTATCTCGGCCCAATTCAAGGGTTTTATTTTTTCTAAAATAAATATTATTTTACTATAGATCCAAAAAGTAACACTAATTTATTGAGAAACGAAATATAAAGACTGCTCTGGTGAACGTAACTCAAATTAACTGAACCACAATAAATCATGTATGTTATTGATTCTTTACTTTTGCTATTGATCTTTAATTTCAACGGAACCCTTCAATCCCATACATTCAATAGAACATTTGCACAACACCACAAAGCTGAGAAATTATGAACTACACCAATTCCATCTAAATCCTCGATTACTGAGATAGTATTAACAAGATAAGAAAACCATAAAAGCTATAGGTGCGTTTGAAAAGCCTGTTTTTTGTATTTGTTTTCTATCTTCAAATATAAAAACTGTTTTTGTATTTGTCTTTGTTTTTTTCAGCAAAAAACTAAAAACAAAAAAGCGTTTGGATGAAGGTGTTTTCACCACTTTTATTTGGTGAAAGTTGTATTTTATGGATTTGGTGTTTTCACTGTTTTTACCACCTAAACAGTGAAAAAACTCAAAAAACAACTAAAAGTTGTATTTGGTGTTTTCACTACTTTTACACACTATTTACTAAAAACAGTTTTCTTGGGGAAAAAAAAAGTGAACAGTAAACGCGTTTGCCAAACGTGTTTTTTTTTTGTCTGGTGAACAGTAAAAAAGTAAAAACAGAAAACAGGGTATCCAAACGGACCCTATGAAAACAATAAATGGTATTAAACACCATTCAACTCACATCGAACTGTTCTAGCATAGAGACAATAAATCATTTATAATACAAAAACAGAATTCACCACATGATGATATTGTATTTTAACAATAATACAATGCACTTCACTTGCATTGCATATGTACTATTACTATATTGTCAAATGTATGTGTGTCTGTGCGCGCACTTCATAATTCATCTAATCAAATTTGCATACTCCAAAAACGTCTCAAGCCTTTCTCGCATATGAACACGATTTCTTTGTTAGTCTTTGGTGTTTCTAAATTCCGAGTATCTACTTCCACCAAATATTAAATAATGTGAAATACCATTTATTTCAAAAAATCCCCTTATGTTATTTAATTTAATCAACTAATCCTTACTGTGTCCACTTTGCTTCCTATATTATCCAATTTCATCACTATGCCTCATCCTCCTCATATTTAGAGTTAAAATGTCTAAACTACCCTCCCTTAATAGTATAAGGGGATTTAATGAAATCAACCCTTAAAAAAATTATTTTTCGAAAATAAATTATACTTTTCGTAAAAACTATAAATTTCAAAATATCTATATATATTTCGGAAAATATGATTTTTTACGAAAAATATATATTATGTTCCAAAATATGATTTTTTTCTGAAATTTTTTTTTTTTTGCGAAAAAGTATTTATTATGTTCGAAAATATGAATTTTTTTGAGAAAAATATATATTATATTCCAAAATATAATCTTTTTTGAAAAATATTTTTTTGCGAAAATTATATACTAATATGATCCAAAATATGATTTTTTTTCGAAAAATAATTTTTTTGTAAAAAATATATATTATTTTTTCCGAAATAATTCATATTTTGGAAAATAATATACTCCCTCCAAAAAATAATTTTTTTTGTGAAAAATATATATATTTTTTTGAATTTATAATTTTTGCAAAAATATAATTGATTTTCGAAAAATAAAATTTTTAAATGATTGATTTCACTGGACCCCTTTATACGTAGTTAGAACCTTTTTGGGCAATATATCACTCATTCGTGATGCTTTTGAACTCTTATGCTGAATATATGTGTTATCCTTCATTGCTGATCTTTTGATACCATTTCTCTTCTAAAATTTGTTTGGGGTACGATCCACTTTTTCTACTATGAGTCAATTTCTCAGAAGTAGCTTATTTAGATGGAGTTGCTGGATGTCATGCCAGCATTTTGAAGTCACTAGTTGGTGACATTATGTATGAAATCATATCTAGTTTTCCTTTTGGCTCAGATTGTTTTGTTTGCTAGTAAATCTTCGACCTCGAGCTCCATAAATGAGTCATGTTCACTGTCCTGACCTTGGGTGCCCATCATTATCCGTTTAAGAATATGTTTTTGAGGAAATATTAGATGTGAAGACTGACTAGAAGACTTACTTTCAAGTTAGATCCTTAAGAGAGTGATCTCCACACCAAAGCAGAAACTGTTAGTTCTTGAAACTCCTGAGTTGTCTTTCCCTATAATTGAATTGCTTTGTTGATGCCGTGGCGGGGCATTCAAACGCTGCCCCAACTAAACTATTTGAAGAATTCTAAGAAGAGCATCCCTAATTTCATGTGCTTTAAACCTCTCTTCCAAGTTTCCCACGTCCTTCCCATGACTATGCTGAGGGAATTGTTAGTGTTGCTAAGTTTCAAGAATCACTCTAACTAATTGTATCATCTACATGTTTTCGGTTTATAATATGAATTAGGTGTCAAAAGTAGGTTATTCAAGTGGAGTTGCTGGAGGTCATGCCGAGCACTTAGAAGTCTCTAGTTGGAAACCATAGCTAGTTTTCCTTTTGGCTCGGATAATGATAGTCAAGGTTAAGGTTGAGCTTGTTTCGCTTGTTTCATCTGCTAGCCAATCTCGGCTTCAAACTTGAGTTCAGTAAATGAGCCATGTCCACTAGCCTTCACTTGTCTGCTGGTAATTGTGCATTCATGAACATGTTTTTGAGTTTAATATGTCGAGCAAAGTTTATTCAAGTTTAGCTTGCCTGCTTAATGAGGTCGAGGGTGTTGATTGAATATATATTTTGCATGAAGGGGATTGGTATTTACTATTTCGTTTCGAAAATTATTGCAATTTAGAACAATACTAAGATAGAGCTTTTATGTTGATCATATTTGTTGTGTTCTTTCTGAATGTTGCTTGAGTTATTTCAGTAGTAGAATTATTAGTAACGATATTTTTGTTTAAAGACTTTTGGATCTCCTAGTACTGCATGAAATTGTTACTGTATAAATTCGACATTTTCCTGATGTGTTTGCAGAATAATGGTTGTGATCGAGTACTTGCAGTTGTGTGATATGTCTTTTTATATGAAAATGTTGTATATCTATCTTATATATTTAAAACTCACAGTACGATAGATATAACTCAAAAATTAAATATACTACTATAAAGTTATTACAATTCATCATTTAAACAAGAACAATGAAAAAAGATTTATGAGAAGTAATTTAAATAGGTGGTTATAAATTTCCAAAATGTTCATCATTCACATAATCACATTCGTCAAGTAAAAGTAAAATAACAAAAAAACATACACCGTGTTAATCTTTCATCATTGATGACCTGAAAGTTATGTTTGACAACAATAATCGTTCAAGTTTATGTTCTTATTTGATGACGTAAAAGTTACAAGCTCAAAAATAAAAACCTCCAATAATTTCGTCTTTTTTTTTAGTTCAATTCCATAAGACCAAAAGAAAGTCTAAAAAAACAAATTTATAATTATCTCCATTGAATTGGATCTTACATAAACTCATCGTCATTTCATCGCCACAGTGAAAACTAATATAAGTCTAAAGTGTATTTCGAGTGTCCACGGTGTTCAATTTAAAGATAATGTAAAACACTTCTAAAAGTGTTGAATACGTGTACGACACTACTTTAAGGAGTTTGCCTCGTTCATAGCATCTTCATCATTCATTTAAATTTATGCCTTTTTTTATTTATTAAAGTTAGTAATAAAAACTTCTCATTTCATTAGCGACAATGTATTATAATCAATCATGAAATAACATTTAGATAAATTTAATCTCAACGAATTGGTTCAGGATTTTTTTTAAAAAAAAAAACTTAATTGGATTTAGTCTACACAGGTCTGGTGCCCTTATAAATGCTATATATAGAAATATTTTATGGTAGAGTAGAGCAAAAAATTATAATACTATAGAATTAAAGTTGTAATATAATATAAGAGTATATTTTTTCATATATACATATTGATTTATACATATATGTATATAAATATATACAATGACCGAATAGAAATTTTTTTGAGGGGCGTCGGTAATATAAAAACTTCATTTAATTTTTGTTATATAAAAGAAAAGCATGTGTAAAAATGTAATTTTTGTGACTTGTTTAACAAGTATCGACTGTGTTAAATATGTCTTAGTGTGAGATAAAAAAACATATTTGACCTTGTAGTAGGTTTTTTTGTTTTTTTATATTATAATGAAATGGAGTAATACAAATAAAAACTGTTTAAGATGGTTTATTATTATTAATGAAATGGAGTAATATAGTGAAAAGTTATATTGTATTAGGATTCGAAAATGGAAAAATCCTCTTTTGGTGAACTTTCGGCGTATTGAACAGCAGTCCACACATAAATGATCCGTTTTTCATTGGTAAAATGTCTGTAAGACCCTCATTTAAATGATAATTAGTATGAATATATAGGTAATTTCACATATCCGGTCGCTCGATATGAACAACAATCACTTAGAGGATGTAAAAAGCATTATTATCGTAATGATAGGGGGTGCAAGTATAATTTTATAATTATTGGGTGAAAATGTAATTATCCCTATTCATACATTTGAGGAATTGCTATTTTTTGTTAATTAAGTGTTGTTTTTTCAGGGCTGTTATCATGGAGGAAGAAGATCAATATCAGGACGCCATAGTCTATTGGCCGTGATCAGAGTTAAAAATAAAAAATAGTTAGCTCTTCCCCCTGATTTTTAACTTTTCCAATAGTTTTTAAACTTTTTTTGGGCATTATATTATCATTTGTTATGCTTTTGAACTCTTATGCTGAACATTTATGTTATCCATTATTGCTGATCTTTTGACACCATTTCTCTTCTAAATTTTGTTTGGGTTACGATCCACATTTTCTACTATGAATCAATTTCTCTGAAGTAGCTTATTTAGATCGAGTTGCTGGATGTCATGCCAGCATTTCGAAGTCACTAGTTGGTGACATTTTGTAGGAAATCATATCTAGTTTTCCTTTTGGCGCATATAGTGATAGTTAGGTTGGGTTTGTTTTGCTTGCTAGTAAATCTTCGAACTTGAGCTCCATAAATGAGCCATGTTCACTGCCTTAACTCGGGTGCCCATCATTATCTGTTTATGAATATGTTTTTGAGAAAATATTGGATGCGAAGACTGACTAGAAACTTACTTCCAAACTAGATCCTTACGAGAGTGATCCCCACACCAAAGCAGAAACTCTTAGTTCTTGAAACGCCTGAGTTGTCTTTCCCTATAATTGAGTGGACCTTTTCCCATGATAATATGTTTCAACATGATAACCTCCAATTTTTGGGCAATTTCTAGCTTTTATAGGTCAGTGGTAGACTGGCAGTACCTTTCAAAATTTGAAAATTAACATCACCTAAAAAATACTGGCAACTAATAGATAAATAGATGAAGAGTTGAAATTGAAAACGTTATTAGCGTATATTGTGTATGCATATTTTTACATTAGTTTAAAGCTATGTTATATGGTCTCTTTCAAAGTAGGTGAAGTACCCGTGCGTTGGACTGTTAGTCGGACATGATTATAGGATATGTGTCCGACACTTTTGGTTAGATATTTACCTAAATTTATATCTCAGTAATTCTTCTGAGCTATATAATATTATTTCAAATGAGTGAAATGTTCATTTTGAACACTATATTTCATATAAACATTATTGTACTTTTAAGAATAAAATAAAAACATGAAATACAACAAATATTTAGCCGTATTCATGTGCAACATAGGCATAGAGCATATTTGAAACTTAAGAGTGTGAGCATATCAAAATGAGGTGGTAGGTGCAGAGGAGGAAAAGAAAGAACACATGGATATCATCCCATAGCTGGTGGCTGGTGCTTATCAAGATTAGTGGTTAGAACAATCCAGAAGAATTCTTCAGTTAAGATACTGTGGCTTGAAACCAGTGGTTAAATTAGATGATGGTGGTGGTGGCAGCAATGGTGATGCTAGTGTGATATTCGAACCTACGTAGAAAAACTTTAACAGATTTACAGGTAGAACTGGTGGTGAAAAACTACTTTATGAAGGTTTTTTTACAGAATATTGCTTCTACAGCCTTGTTGACGGAGAACTGGTGAACCTCATTAACATTTTGATACCTGACCACACAATTGCCTTGAGTACTTTGATAAATTCACTTTCAGGACACTTCCAATTGATCTTTGCGGTCTTAATGTTACTAAGAGAGGTTGGGACTGTGTCACAGACTTCAGGGGAGTTGTGGTTGTGGGATTGCACCAATCCTCCAGTTATAAGGTTGTGACTTTGCTCCAGGGGTATTGGTCCTCAGTTCTCTCTGTTTCACGATGAAGACAGTGATATGGGTATCTATAACATGCAAGATTTCACCGCCAAATCCTTCTGCTGTCTCATCTTCATACTTTCACCAAGATTCAATAGTCAGCCACCATTTGGTTCACTCCTAACCAATAAAATGATTTACTTAGTATAGGTGTAGTAGCAAAGTATATGACATACTTGAAGCTAGTCTAGCGTGGTATATTGGACCGCATTCAGACGAAGTAATTGGTGCATATATGAAGACTTCGATTATCATATATCTCAGTTTTGTCCTGCCTTATCTAAGAGTTGTTTATATATTAAGTTATGCATGTCTCTCTTGTTTGATTTGTTTGCATATCTTCATGTGTCCAGGAAAACATGTCTTGATTTCGTTTTAAGAATCGAATAAGTTGATCCTTAACATCATCGGGGAGCAGAGACCCAATGCTTACTATTTTTTGGTTCCCGCATTCTTCCAGCCTTACCTCTATGAGGTCCTCTACTGGCTCTGGTTGGGGAGTATTTTGACTTGAGACTGATTCGAGACCTTCGATAGTAAGTGATTCCCGTGACCTTCTATCTCTTAGAGCGGCTGCATAGCATTCCCGTGCCATAGCTTGGTCTCCTCTTACCTCTCCTAGACCATGATCAGTTGGGAACTTCATTAGCAAGTGGTAAGTTGAAGTTACTGCTTTCAATGCATTAAGAGTTGTTCTTCTGAGGATGATATTGTAGGTGGAAGGGCAATCCACTACAAAAAAATCTACCATGATGGTAAGCTGTCTTGGAGCCACCCCTACAGTGAGAGGAAGGGTCACTATCCCCAGTGGAGAAACCTTCTCTCCAGAAAAACCGACTAGAGGCGATTTGGATGGCTTTAACTGGTCCCTTCCTATACCCATCTTGTTGAAAGCTTCAGAGAATAGCAAATCTGCAGAACTTCCATTGTCGATCAGCACCCGTCGGATAGTAAAATTAGCCATTGCCACGGTAATTACCAGTGGGTCATCATGGGGATGTTGTACTCCCCGTGCATCATCGTCAGTGAAGGTAATGACCTGCTTTTCTAGTCGTGGTGATTTGGAAGGTGGCGTACAGGTATCCACCTCTTGAACCTCCATCATATTTCTAGCCCTTCTCACATGAGCTTTTCGGGATGAGCTTGTTTTTCCACCTCCAGCAAACCCTCCAGAAATCACATTGATCACCCGAACCGGCTGTTTATCTGGTTTGCGACTTCTTCGGGGAGCATCCTGTCGGCCTTTTCCTTTATCGCCATTGGTCATGAACCAGCTCAAACTGATGTCCAATATACCAATAATAATCCTTAGACATGTCCAAAAGTGTTTAGGAGACTTTAACTTATCAAATTTATGCATATTAAAAAACTGATGTCGGCCAGCTTAAGTACTCGGGAATTAGCTCAAGAATTTGGGAATGCTGATGGTGACCAGTGGTGCCCAATGGCGATCAATATCTCTGGAGTTTTTCATAAATTTTCGTTAGTATTACCAGTGGCGACCAATATCCCGAGTACTCGGTAATAACCTTGAGTTCTCGGTAAATACAAAAACCAAATTTATTTTTTACTTTTCAATGTCGCTTCCAACCATTCCACTTCACTTCCTTTGTATTCGTACCACTTTATATTTGATTTGTGATTGGAGAAGGTTATCGAACACTTGATCACGTACTTTGTTTGCCCATGTCAATTAACCTAACACTATCCAACACACGACACTCAACATGGTTATTGATCATAACATGCCATTACACACAAATGTTCTTACAATAATGAAACAATACTTATGTATTATTCGAAAAAAATATGTTTTTAACAATCATGATTGCGTAAATAACAAAGGATAGACATCCGGTGATAATATTACACTAACATCCAAACGAGATCCTGTCAAAGTTGAAGCAACATCCCAAGGCCCTGAGAGTTCGTCTATTGGATATTCATCCTCTTCATAAATTTGTTCAGTATAGTAGATAAGCCATAAGACATTCTAATCCCTTCCAATTCCATGGCAACTTCTTTTATCATAGGCCTTTTTCTCCCACTCAAGCTCAAGCATCTTTTTGCAAGAACAGCGACCCGTGTGATCTCCTCTTTCCCACCCTCTTTGGAAACTCGAGCATCAAGAATGTCAAGTAAACGGTTCTCTTTCATTTTTGACATAACAAATGTTGCCAAACTTCATTCTCCTATTCTGGTTGATGAGATTGGTTTTTGTCTAGTTAGGAGCTCAACAAGAACCACCCCAAAGCTATAAACATCACTATTTTCTATAAACTGGCTCTATTGGAAGTATTTCGGGTCCAAGTATCCAAAGGTCCCTTGTACTAGTGTGGTCATATGAGTTTGATCCATGGCAATTGATTTTGAAGTCCCGAAATCTGACACTTTTGCTCTGTATTTCTCATCAAACAAAATGTTTGTGGATTTGATGTCTCGACGATAAATGGGGATGGAAGCTTCTGAATGCAGATAAGCAAGTGCCCCTGAAACCTCTGTAGCAATCCGAACACGAATATCCCAAATGAGTGGAAACTCTTCATTTTGGTCATGGATATACTCGTAAACTAGCAAGGGAACCTCTTGAAAAACTTAGAAGAGTTTGTGAATGGAAGCGATGAATTTTTCATTGATCTGTAGTATGTTATATACATATACAAGATTGTTGTCTATAAGAAAATACATGATATAAGGAATGTTGATATTGTGCAAGCTTTTACAACTATCAATTAATCATTGAATTGATCCTCTAATTGCTCATTGACTCCATAATCAAAGGGATATTGATTGACTGGGGAATATTGATTATATTCCTTAACATCCCCCCTCAAGTTGGCGTAGGAGCTGCAAAAGACACCCAACTTGCCGCAAAACAATTGGAAGTTATCCTTGGACAAAGGATTTGTGAATATATATGTTGGTTGGGAAGATGAAGGAATGTGCCTTGTAATGAGATTTCCCATAGTGACCTTCTCTCGAACAAAATGGTAATTAAATTCAATGTATTTGCAACAGGCATGGAACATTGGATTAACAGACCTGTAAAGAGCACTAATATTATCACAAAATAATTGAGGAGGCTGAGAGAGTGATATTCCAATATCCCGTAAAAGAAATGTCAGCCAAGTAATTTTTGCAATTGTAGAAGCCATAGAGCGATACTCTGCTTCAGAGCTTGATTGGGCGACTGTTGGTTGTTTCTTGGAGCACCAAGAGATGCAATTAGCGCCAAGAAAAACGCAAAAACCAGTGGTGCTTCTCCTTGTAGTGGGACAACCTGCCCAATCAGCATCACTGAAGGCATAAAAAGAAATAAGGCTTTGCGATAAATAGTGTATGCCAAAGTGTTGTGTGCCTTTAAGACATCAAGATCAACAACAATTGTAAATCCACAAAGATGAATAGGTAACAAAGACTAACAAAATATATTGTTACTTTAAAATGAATTTAGAGCCTATTTAAGACATTATATTAGATAAAAACACTACTTTACTCCAAAACTAAAATAAAATAATTAAGTAAAATTTTGTTTAGGGATTTCTCATATCCGTCGAATGCTTACACAGCCATATCCGACACTACTACCAAAGTCCACGCAACATAGATTGCTCTAAACATGGGAGCAATTATGCTACAGTAAAAATTAATAATGAAAGCATCTTTTAGCTTTTGGGTCTGGAGATTCCGAAGCCAAACAGGATCAACCATACATCACCAATCAGGTCTAAACTTACATTAGATTTTTAAATAAAATTCATTATAAAATCCCTATAAAAGTGATATTAGATATTAAGATCGCGCAAAATACACCGTGTACAGTAGTAAGAACCTAGAGATTCCAAAGCCAAATAGCCTCAAATACAGATAACCAAATGCTAAACTAAAGACATCCATCTACCCTACCCGAAGCTAGAATGAGTTTGGGCAAGAGTATGTCCATTTTTTTTTTTATGATAAATAGGCAATAGTATGTACATAAAACTGTGTACAAACAGGATTTTTTTATAAAAGACACCACACAAATTTAAGTCCTCACTCACAAAAACTATTCGACAAGGACTTCAGTAAAATATCAAATTCCTCTGGAGACACAATTTCATGTAGCACGGGCAGATGCAACAGTCTATTAACATAAAGGTAATGCGATTTTGGTGTCTAATTGAATGCTATCACCTTATTTTCCTTATAAAACATACACACACACACACATAAGGAAAGATATCGCCGGAGACCACGCAAATAAATTACAACTAACTAATTTGCTGACAAAAAATATGTTTTCAGCTGTGTTGAGGTAACTCCACATGTGTTTACACTGTAAGAAAGAAGACCTTGATGAATCAACAATATATAGGATAGCCGCTCAGCCTTTAACACAGTTGGAATAACATCACCTTTGGGAAGGTGAGGGGTTTAAGTCCCATAGTAGACATTTGGGGCTGCATATGGGAGAATTTACCTGACCATCCCCCCAAGAAAAAATAATAATAAAGAAATACAAACACCAAAGAAACAACAACAAAAAAAAAAAAAAAATTTAAATAAAGAGAAACAAAAGACAACAGATAATATTGATTTTCTGGTTTTATAAACTGTGGAAGAAGGAAACAACAATAAATAAAGAAATAAAGAAAGAGCAACAAAAGGCAACATATAATATTGATTTTCTGTTTTCTAAGCTGTGGAAGAAGGAAAACTAGTCATATCTGCCACAAGAAGAATGCCTTCGTAAGCTAGCAACCTAAGATGTACAGTCTGTTAACCATGCCTTTGAAACTAATTATGATTTACACATTGGATTATGAGAGTTTTCGTAAAAGAATTTTCGATAAAGATTTTTATTTCTGAAAAGGTCTTGGTAATGGTTGATCACAGGGCCGGCCCTGAGATTGTTAAAATATTTGGAGACCAGAGGCGAGAGTAAATTTGAGGGCCCCATAAAAAATATTATAACAAAATTTTAATTTGAAACACAAAGAAAATAAATAATCTTAGTGTTTTATAAAAAACACAATCCCAATTATATCAAAATAAAATATATGATACAACTCAGTCACAAAATTCAAAATACAACTTCATTTCAAAGTAAAAGTGACCGTCTTGCATTTTGAGCAGCAAAATTATCAAAGAAAGTGCTTCAATCAAGTTTTTCCAACATGTTTTTTTCAATAGATATCATAGCCAAACCATTCAATCTTTCTTGAGATATCGTCGACCGTAAATAAGATTTATTCAACTTTAGTTTTGAAAAACTTCTTTCAGCTGATGCAACTGTAACTGGGATAGTCAGTAATACCCTAATTGCAATCCATGATCAACTTGTTCAGTTTCAAATTCGACTCTTTTGAGTATAAACCAGGTTAGGAAAAATCCCAGAAACCCCCGATTATCAAGGAAAAAATGCTTTTGAGCATGATTAATATCATGAAGTATTGAACATCTTATGTTATTTAAGAATTTATTTGTTAAAGTATTGGAAATTTTATTATTTATGTATTTGTTTGGTTTAGATTGATGAGACTGATAGAACTTTGAGGTTATCATTTTATTTATGACTTTTTTAGTTTGAACTTCTAATTATAAGGGTTGGTTGAACATGCTGGGAATGATACGCAATTTTTCATGCTAGATACTAGAAGTTCTCAAAATGATTCTTGTTAACTGAGGTTATATAGGTTGTGGTGGTGTAGATGTGTTACTAAATACTTGTATTATTTATTTCAATTTTATTATTTTATTATCTATAATTTTAGGTTTTTATTTTAATCATGAATTTACTTAGAAAATAATTTATCTATGCAAATGTTCAGATGTTTTTCCAATCAGATTTGAAAGGTGAAATCTGAATATTTTCGAATTAGATTTGAACGGTGAAACCTTCCATTATTCCTTTCCCAGACAATAATCTAAAAGTAAAGTTTAGTAGCTTCGGTTGACAATATAAAATTTTATTAAATTAGCTTCCTTTATGGTTGGTTGGTTAGAGGAAAATGAGATGAAAAATGAAAGTAAAAGAAAGTGAAAAGAAAAGAAAAAGAAAATTAATTTTTCATGATGCATTTGGTTGGATGGAAAATTTCAAAGAAAAATATGAGAAATTGTTGTTTTCTGAGTTTGGATAGCATGAAATGGAAAATAAAATGATTTATATTTCCAAAACTACCCTTATTAGGGGTGCACACGGTTCGGTTTCGACCGAAACCGAAACGTTATTTTCGATTTCTTAAGAATGAAAATCATAACCAAACCGTTAATAAAGGAAACCAAACCATTTTTTTCAGTTCGGTTTCAGTTTTTGTAATTGCCTTTCAAAAAAATAACAACGACATAACTCAAAATATAATATAAGTAAAAACATAAATTAAATTACATATAATAGTCCATGTTTCAACTATTACAAACACAAAATCAAATCAATAATTAATGTAATAGAAGTATGTCGTTCAAAAATACATTTCACACTAATTATCTAAATCTGTTTAAACATCACTGTTACACACTATTACTGAAATCTGCTACACACTAGTATGACGTTCAAAATTTGCTTACACACCACTGTGTGAGTGTGATAATATTTGATAATAGGTTAAACTAAAGGAGTGAATGGAGAATAGTGTGATAAAATTAGGTTATTTTTTCATACAAAATTACGAACGCACCTCTCAAGTCTCAACATAATCTGCTATGGATAATACATATATAATATAGGATTATTCCCACAAACACCCCTTGAGGTTTGGCCTATTCCCACACGGACCCCTCGAAGTTGAATATTACCACAAACACCCCCTGAGCCAAACGGCTATTAATCTAGCTAACGTTTATATGTGAAGTTACAGTTTTACCCTTGTATATTATAATTGAAAAAAGGGTTAATTTCATGAAATCCCCCTATACTATCCAATTTAATCAACTAACCCCTCATGTATCCACTTTGCCCCCTATACTATCCAATTTTATCACTATGGCCCATCCTCCTCACATTTAGAGTCAAAATGTCTAAACTACCCTCTCTTAATAGTATAAGGGGGTTTAGTGAAATCAACCCTTAAAAAAATTATTTTTTGAAAATAAATTATATTTTTCGTAAAAACTATAAATTTCAAAATATATATATATTTCAGAAAATATGATTTTTTACGAAAAATAATTTTTTTGCGAAAAATATATATTATGTTCCAAAATATGATATTTTTTTTTTGTGAAAAATATATATTATGTTCAAAAATATGATTTTTTTGCGAAAAAGTATATATTATGTTCCAAATATTTTTTTTGCAAAAAGTATATATTATGGACTAAAATATGATTTTTTTTCCGAAAAATAATTTTTTTCGAAAAATATATATTATGTTCCAAAATATGATTTTTTTTCTAAAAAATATTTTTTTGTGACAAAGTATTTATTACGTTCCAAAATATGAATTTTTTTGCGAAAAATATATATTATGTTCCAAAATATGATCTTTTCCGAAAAATATTTTTTTTGCAAAAAATATATACTATTATATTCCAAAATATGATCTTTTCCAAAAAATAATTTTTTTGAGAAAAATATATACTATTATGTTCCAAAATATGATTTTTTTTCGAAAAATATATATTATTTTTTCCGAAATAATTCATATTTTGGAAAATAATATACCCTCTGAAATAATTATTTTGCGAAAAATATATATATATATTTTTTAATTTATAATTTTTGCGAAAAATATAATTGATTTTTGAAAAATAATTTTTTTAAATGGTTGATTTCACTAAACCCCCATATACTATTGAGGGTAGTTTAGGCATTTTGACTCAAAATGTGAGGTGAGGGGGCATAATGATGAAATTGAATAGTATAGGGGGCAAAATGGACACAGTGGGGGTTAGTTGATTAAACTGGATAGTATATGGGAGATTCTTGAAATTAACTCTTGAAAAAACCCTATATTGTGTTAAAGACCGTTATGCCCCCATAGGTTCATTATATTCTTATATTATTCTTTATAATTAATTATTATTATCCTTTATCTAAATGATTATATATATATAATACTATAATACAACTGTGTGTATAACTATATATATATATATATACACACATCAGCAAGCCCTCCGCCTCCACCTTCGTCGTCGCCCGCCCGCCACGAAATCGCCTCATTCCTCGACAATTCACTCCCTGAAATGTCAAAAATCGGACCTAAAACCCCCAATTCCAATAATTTAATCGGACCCAATACCCCCAATTCCTATAATTCGTGCTCAATTTGTTGTTTGGCGATGAACTTGAAGGCCAAATACAAACCACCACAACTATATAAACCCATGCTTTCACTTTCCACCCATCAGAACCCATAAAAAAAAACAGAAGAAATCAAATCGAAAGCAGAGGTCCACCATGGCAACGAGATCTGCCAAGACAGATCCAAGTTCCTGCTCACAGAAATGGGCCTCCCCAATGGCCTCCTACCATTGCAAGACATAGAAGAATTCGGGTACGTGAAAGAGACCGGCTTCGTCAGCATCACCACCATTAACAATTTGGTTGATTTTGATGAAATGGGTAAAGCTTAGGGTTGATTTTGATGCCAATTTTGATTGTTTCTTTAATTTTGAATTAAATCCTCCCTTAACATATAAGATTTAATACACTCTAGGGTAGAAAGGTAAAACATATGCCAATTTTGATTGTTTCTTTAATTTTGAATTATATATATTGATATATAATGCAAAGGGTAGAAAGGTAAAATAACATCAATAAATTAGGGACAAAAATATATATTTACTTTAACATATATGGTGCATTTGAAAAGTCTGTTTTTTGTATTTGTTTTCTGTCTTCAAATACAAAAACTGTTTTTGTATTTGTCTTTATTTTTTTCAACAAAAAACTAAAAACAAAAAAGAATTTGGATGAAAATTTGTATTGAAAAATAAAATGGTATTAGTGGCCGGTGGCGGCGGGCGGCGACGGCGCCCGGCGGTGACCGGAGGTGGTGGGGGTTGGCGACAGCGACCGATGGCGGGGGGTGGTGGTGGTTGGTGGCGGCGGCGGCGGCGGAGGTGGTACCCTAAACAGTGAAAAAACTCAAAAAACAACTAAAAGTTGTATTTGGTGTTTTCACCACTTTTACACATTATTCACAGAAAACATTTTTCATGGGAAAAAAAAGTGAACAGTAAACGCGTTTGCCAAACATGTTTTTTTTTTTAATTTGGTGAACAGTAAAAAACAAAAACTGTTTTCTCGTATCCAAACGGACCCATAAGATTTAATACACTCTAAGGGCAATATAGACATTTTACATAAAAGTTAATGACTGACATTAGCAAATTAACGGCCTCTACTAATAGCGTCAACACGGAGGGGATGTGAGTGGGGCGAAATTCAGACTTCAAGGGGTGCTTGTGGTAATATTCAACTTCGAGGGGTCTATGTGGGAATAGGCCAATCCTCAAGGGGTGTTTGTGGGAATATCCCTATAATATATTATAAAAAACGGGTTCGATTCAGTTTTTGAAGGATAAAAACCGAAACCGAACCGAAAATTTTGGTTTTTGAATTTTGAAAACTGTAATCAAACCGAACCGAACCGCCGGTTTCGGTTCTGGCGTTTCGGTTCGGTCCGGTTCAGTTTTTTCGATTTTTCAGTTTTGTGTGAAGCCCTAACCCTTATGCTTTAAATACATAAAATGGAATGAGCTTTTCTTTAACATAGTTAACATTTAACTGTTTTAATAAATAAGAGAATTAAAATTTAATGCAAATTTTTAGAGAATAGAAAAATAAAAGAAAAAAGAACGAAGAATTTGTGTATTTTAAAAAATATCCATAATTGAATATATGAAATGTAACCCATAATTGGTAAAATAAAAATCATGCATACAAGACAATATATATCTTTTGATCACACATATATAAGAGTCCTAAAGAAGTAAAATATGTAGAGTTTAGATTACATTGGTAAGACCATGTTTGACATAACTTTTGTTTCTGACTTTCTGTAAAAGAGAAAGAGAAACATAAGCTGTTTTGAGAAGCTGATACCCCCAGCTTCTTTAAAATGTTCTTCCAAAGTCCAGAAGTTCTTCAAAATTTTTTGTTAAATACCGTTCAAAATAATTTTTCCCTTCAGGAAGCCAAAAATAACTTTTAAAAAGTTAATCCAAACATGGTAGTACATAATAAAGTCAACAACATATAAATAACTAAGGGTATACTAGTAACTTCCTTTATAATATAGATAGCTTTTGCGAGAAAGTGAAAATTTTCAATGTTTTATACGGAAAATATTTTGGGAAAAATTTAGGAGATTTTCCTCAAAATTTTCCTTTTTGCGCTAACCAAACTCCAAATATTTAGGATTCTTTTCTTTTTCTTTTCCTTTGCTGCTACTTCCAGCAGACCAAACGTAGCCTTAAGAGACTGAAATTAAAGTACAAAAAACTGATAATGATACACAAGTTGACATGCATTTAACTAAATGTAATTTGCATATTATTATATGTCAAACGGTTTAAGTTATTTTGAATGTTTTAGACATACAATTGGACATGAGGTTATATCAGCTAAGAACATGGTGTTATTATATATGAATGTAATTTTAGAGGATCAAATGCACTTTCAAACTACAAGCACCTCTCGATCCTCTCATTTTCACAATGTTGTTAATAATAAAAACCTACCTATTCATTTCATAGGGACCTGCTATTACTCCCTTTTACAGGTATATCTGCTATTTCTATTGCTAAGTTCTGAGTAACTACATGTCAATGTAAATGCTCTACGTAGCTTTCAAGTACTCTGTATGTCTCCACTGGCTTATTAGGTTGCATCAATTTTGATGCTTTTGGTCAATTACATTCACACATTTCCAGTTTGAGGAATTATGATTATTAATAACAAATTTTATTTTTTTTCAGGGCTGTGATCATGGTGGAAAATCAAAATCAGGAAGGCAGAGAAGGTGGGCTGCGATCAGTGTGGAAAATCAAGATAGTTAGCTCTTCCCCTGGTTTTTGTTACTTTTACTTTGCATATGGTACAGAAATTGTATATTGATGTAGTTGAAAAAATTCTTTGGGCAATATAAAGTCACGCATCACGCTTTTGATTTCTTCGAGCATTTGGGCTGATAAGGATTTAGATGTTATGCTGAATATGTGTCATCCGCAATTGGGGTAGGATCCACATTTTACAATATCAATTAGGTAGTCAAAAGTTGGTACTTCAGGTCGAGTTGCTGGATACCATGCCGAGCATTTAGGAGTCTCTAGTTGGTGATATTTTGTGGGAAATCATTTTCCTTTTGGCTCGGATATAGATAGTTAAGGTTAAGGTTGGGCTTGTTTTTCTTTTTAGCCAAACTCGAGTTCAAACTTGAGTTCAGTAAATGAGCCATGTCCACTAGCCTTAACTTGTCTGCTCATAATGATTCATTTATCAACATGTTTTTGAGTTAAATGAGTAGTCGAGCAAAGTTTATTCAAGCTTAGCTTGCTTGCTTAATGAGGTCGAGGGTGTTGATTGAGTATTTTCTTTTTTCCATGAATAGGATTGGTGTTTCATTTAAAAAATTATTGCAATTTAGTACGACAATAAAGGTCATACCCTTCAGATAGAGCTCTTGTGTTGATCATATTTGTTGTGTTCTTTCTGAATGTTGATTCAATTATTTGAGTATACTGTACTAACTTAAACTGGTAGAGCTGTAATGTAGTAGATCTGTACATGAACTTGTCAACTTATCCACGAAGAAAACATTTCATAATCTACCAAAGGCAGGTTGTTTTTATTGTAATGAACCATGTAAATATTCTGTTGGTTTCGTAGTTGTTTGTTCGATAATATCATTGATCCATTTCGTTATTACAAGTTGAGGATTATTAAATTTCATGTCTGTCTTATGCTTACTTGTACAACTGCTCTTAGCTTTGGGGCTCCTAGTCTTCTAATTTTAACTCGAATATGTGATGAATTTGACCGAAACAGGAATTGATAAGCTAAATAAGTCATTGATGGATGCGATCAGCTGAACAGGTCTTCGTTTCCTTCTTCTCTTTTTCTGTTTCTGTATGTCAGACACGTTTGATGTGCTGTTATTTGACCTAACAATGTCTTTGATATGAAGCATTCTCGAGCCTGATCTCGGGTGGTAGACTTTGTGTCGCCTTGGTACACTTGATTATAGCAAGTTTTTATGAGCAAATTGGCGATAACAGACAAGAATAAAACGAAATCTGGTAGTGCTGCATGAAATTGTCTCTGAAGAAATTCGACATCTTCCTCAAGTATTTGCAGAATAATGGTTGTGATTGAGTACTTTTAATTTTGTGATATTTCTTTTTATATGAAAATGATATATATAGACAATGGTAGATTAGTGTATGCCAAATAAGTAGATCAGGGTACGCTTGAGATGCTAACTAACAGCTATATTGTATGCTAAAATTATTTCCAGAAATACTGGAAGAAAATGAAACACCAAAAACTTGTTTTTATTTCCTAACAGAAACCACTCAATCTTATAGTCAGCCAAGTCATAAAGAATCTAAGTTCTACAATTTTGTTGGTAGTTGAAAAATTAATATATAATACATAATTAAACTATATGTAAGAGTAAAAATTCTTTAAAGTCATAAAGATTCGAGTTGTTTGTCTGGAAAAAAAATAAAATAGTTCTTGAGAGTGTATATAGACATACATTATTGTGCCATAAACCCAATACATGTAAGTTCAACATATCTTGCAAAATTCCGACTTTATTTTATTTTTTCATTTCATATCTGTAATACAAAGCCATTATATCTCAACATTAAGCAACTTTTCCCTCCAGGAACTGTGCAGTCATGTATGATATTATTACATGCCATACTCCTCTACTACTTTAGACTCGCATTTTCTCCAGCTGAACAAATCAGAGCACGAACCGAACATTATACCATTCTAATCTCCAGAAAATCAGAATTATACATTACTAGCCTTAACCAGATTGTATACACTCCCCAAGCAGATGACAGAAGTGTTCATGACCCCTGGAGATAGTACTAGCACACAGTTAATGACGTTGTCTTTATTAAGCTTTCCAGGAGGACAAGGGTGGAGTGTCTGAATTCTCCCAAGTAGGAAAATTCATCCCATATCTATCACCCTTAACTGCATCAGCTGAAGCAATGGTCTCGAGTTCTGCCATTTCTTCTGGTGTTAGTTTTACAGATAAAGCCCCGATGTTCTGGTTGAAGTTCCCAATCTTGGTGGTACCAGGTATCGGACACACGTCGTTCCCTTTGTGATGGACCCATGCCAGTGCTAGCTGGGACGGGGTGCATTGCTTCTTTGCCGCCATTTCATTAACCCGCTCGAACATGACTTTGTTATGCTCAAGATTCTCAGCTTGGAACCTCGGTAGATGCTGCAAAACAGAGAGGTCAGCATCGAAACTACTTGTATACATGACAGACAAAAGAACCAAACATATAATAATTACTCATTATGTAATATAATCAGTATAGTAGATACCTTGTCTAGTCATAATGCAACACACATGTTCTATCTTTTAAACGGATCGAGCAAATTGGAGGGAATATAAGCTTGTTAACCGGGAAAACAATAAATAAACTGTCAATGTAAGCATGCTGTGAAAACTGATTGTTCTCGAATTGTGATTTCCAGATGGATCACCATCTTCCATCGAAAGGACTTCATAGAAACAAAAATTACTTTGCTTTCTTCATAGGAGCTTTGATGGTGATTTGTCGTACTCTTGTTGAGCGTTTTAGATCATCCCATTATTATCTTTTGAGTATTTGTTGATATCAGTGATGGAGATTGAGATCATCTAATGTTCTTATTTTTAGGTATTTCATGTTGAGTACTTATGCATCATAACCAACATTTCCCTAATCGAGTTTTATTAGATGGTCATTAATAGAGATTCAAATTTGTTTACGATTATTTATATTAAGATATACGCTTTGTTAAAATGAGTTACTTATATATATGAGAATAAAAAGTGAGGCCAATATATGTATATATATATATATATATTGGCCAGCACAAAGTGGAGCGCGTCCCATTAGGGATGGCAATTTAACCCAACCCGTTCGGATTCCGACCCGCTCCGCCCCTAATGGAGTGGATTTGGTATTAAAAATCAAAACGCGAAGCGGGTTTGGGTTTTGTGTAAAACCTGTCCAAAACCCGAACCGGGCCCGTTCTAAATATATATATATATAAATATAATATTTTATTATTTATTGCAATTTTAGCATATATTTTCAAGTTAAATTTATATAAATTGTTCTGACGGGATGGTAATGGTATTACGGGTTAAAACCGTCACGGGTTTGGGATGGTAATGGTATTACTAATTTTTTGACGGGGTGATAATGAATTTAGCCAAAACCGTCCCAAACCCGACCCGTTGCCATCCCTACGTCCCATATACAAAAGAAGAAGAAACATATGTCCCAAGAGAGCCCAAGAAAACCAAATTGTCTTCTATGGATTTAACAAATAACCCATGACCCAATTGAACAAAAAAAAGAAATGAACTTGTCCCGTCAAAGCACGACGATTGCCTTCCGGTCAAAGACACCACCAAAGACAAAGGGGTGCAACCCTCCAAAAGCACGAGATTGGGCACCCACATAACATCCTCGCCAGATATCCACAACACCCCCAGTGGTCAAAGGCATCAACCACTGCACACCGAAAAGACCCAGTAGCAGAGACCAGCAATCATAAGCAACCAGGCAATGAAGGAGAAGATGACCCATGGGCTCATCCTCTCCTAAGCCATAAAGCGAGGCCAAATTCCTAAGATTTGATGGTGTTTGGCAGTACTACTTTTAGGTACTCATTGATTAGCCACGTGATGGACATTGAAATCGTCTATTTACTTTCTTATTTTAGTTATTTCTCATCAAGATATCAAATAAGGTTCACAATTATCCGATGGAATTCTACTCAATGATGTTCGCTGGACTTGTTTGGGAATGAGAGAATTATTGGCTGAAGTTGTCACTTTGTTTAATATTATCATGGATCGTTGTGGATGTTTTCTGTATTTAGGTACAGAAATAGGGTTTTCATATATTGAATTTTGGGAGAGTGACACATACTCACCCCTTGCCTTAAATTGATCAATTAAACTCCCCACTTGAGTCTCCAGACACACCAGTCCAACAGGGTTCTTCCTCACAAATTTGCTCCTCCTCAAGCACCTTAAGCTCTGGTCTAGTTGTACAATCAATCTCTCTATATAGTTGCCCTTGCTTCGTGTGGCATCGGATCACATCGCACATGCATACTCACTAATCTAGATGATTGGTTAATATGAAATGCGTTAAATGTCTACCAAAGGTTTGCTAGAATCCACTTTGACTACTTTAAGTATGCTCAAAGACGATACATGAAGCGTGTTTAAGTTTCTGAAAACTGTGTGTTATATAGCGAAGTGTGTTTTGACAGTTCTTACTAGAAAGAGACAACTATTCCTGCATAGCTGTGACAATACCCCAGAAGGTAATGTCAGAATTTGCTAAACTAAGTTGTACAAGGCAAACAAAACAGTGGATCCTGTAATAAAGAATCTGGCTCCACGAGATAATCATGTACTATGAGTAGATAATAAATAATGCTTGGTAACATCTATAGGCCCTACTTTTAAAGTATAGAAAATCGCCGTGTGTGACAAAGTTTTTATTCAAAACTGCTATGTACACAGACAAGGTTCACTACATATTACGAAATTTTTCATGGAAGGCATTTGGCGCTGATTGTTAGAGAGGGAGGTTGCGGTTTTCCCAAGTCCAAGAAAAGAAACAAAAATATAGAACAGATCTAAGTTTTTATAGCGCATCTAGATATCATGCTGAAAGTGGAAGCATTGGTCCCTATATGAGTATGCAGAAAATGAGGAAGCTTGTAGTGTCTAAAATATAATGAAACAATGATTTTGCCATGAAGCATTCATCTTCAGTGAATCCACTCCAAGTTCCAAATAAAGATCGAGTATGTTCTATAATGGGCTTTCTTTATGAACGTATAAACATAAATAACCCCAACGTCAAAAGGTTAGTGGAGGTAACCAATGATCTCATACAAAACTGCAACTACCGTAAAGACCTTGGTCCAATAGCTTCTGGGATGTCAACTGCCAACTCGCTTAATTAATAGACACAACATCATGAAGACATTAATTCTCGATGCGGTTCTCAACACTTGCAAAATGAAAATCATTAAAAGTGGGATAATTTAGGCATTACTTAGAAGTGAATATGTTTCTTCAAGGATATCAATAGAAGCATTTTGGATGGACCTACTAAGCTCTGAATAAGCATGTGTTGAGCAGACAAACCTTTCGGAAGTCATCATTTGACAAGTTTTCAACAAACTTCGAACCAGATGAAAAGAATCCCCGTCCTAGAGGACTGTATGCAACAATCCCAATGCCAAGTTCCCTGAATAATCATAAGAAATACAAAGTTAGTACTTTGTAAAGCTAGCACTTCCTAAACGGATAAACTAGAACAGATGTCTCACCTGCAAGTAGGAATTATTTCTGCCTCCACGTCTCTTGTCCACAGGGACCACTCCAGCTGCACAGCTGTTATCGGATGAACAGCATGAGCCCTTCTGATCGTTGAAGCCGAGGCCTCAGATAGACCTATATATTTTATCTTACCCTCTTCAATCAGTTTCTTGAGTTCTCCCATCTTGTAAAACAACATTTGGACAAAAAATTAAGAAGGTTGTTTTTTTCTTGGGTGGGTGAGGAGGCCAAAGCAGTATTATTACTGTCCATACTCAGTTAGGTAGACATAACGTGTAAGAGAAACAGAGAAAATTTCTAAGAAGAACAGAGGATTCGTTAGTCTAACCAAACAACTTAACAACTAGGCAACTACAAAAAGATGAAAGGTCTAATTATTATGATTAATGAAAATGTGTACAAGATAAGCTTCTCTTTCTTTATTTTTCATTTTTGAGATCTATTCTATGAAACAAATTAAACACAACATGACCAATATTTATCATTTAAATGATATATACCTATATAAATTGGGGAAAAAGGGGCTAACCGTGACTTCAATGGGAACACGAGTGTCGATGCGATGCTGGTAATAGAGATCGATGCAATCGATGTCAAGCCTCTTCAAGCTAGCTTCACAGGCGGCTCTAACATACGCCGGATCGCCCTTGATTTCCCTGTTCCCAAGCCTCTTCAAGCTAGCTTCACAGGCGGCTCTAACATACGCCGGATCGCCCTTGATTTCCCTGTTCCCATCCGCATAGATGACCCCGAACTTGGTGGCCAATTCCACTTTCTCTCTCAACCCACCCTTCAATGCCTACACCAATCAAACATACATTTCACATTCCACATTCCACATTCAATCAATCAATCAATAGTAAACTAAAATGTATTATTGCATTGATGGAAATTAATTGGACATGGAATAAACCCTTAATCCACAACAATTTCACCAAACATTTCGCATTATCAATCATCTACAGGGTTTGTTCATTTCATCAAATACTTCACATCATTCAATCATCTATTGAAAAATATTGTCTATTGATGGAAACTAATTGAGAAACATTTCACATTCCTGATAATCATATACTACTAATTGGAAATGGAAATATTGGTACCTTGCCGAGGAGGATTTCGTTGGTGTGAGGGCCGTAGATGTCGGAGGTGTCGAGGAAGGTGACTCCGGCGTCGATGGCGTGGTGGATGAGGGCGATCATGTCGGCGTCGGGCTTGGGAGGGCCGTAGAAGGCGGACATGCCCATACAGCCCAGTCCCTGAGCTGATACTTCCAGGCCTTGTGAACCCAGCTTCATCCTCCTCACGCTTCCCATTCTCACTCACTACTGTGTGTATTGTGTGTGTAAGAATGGTGGGAGAGACTGTGCGTTAATGGGCAAGTGTTGACAAAGATTCGTTTATATATATAGAGAGAGAGAGAGTTCTATATATATAGAGCTCTTGTCCTGACGTAATTGCTTCCGTTGGTTTTATTGAGAGAGAGAGAGAGAGAGAGAGAGAGGAGGTGTTTGCAGTGGTTGGTGAGGTTCGAGGGACCCCGAGATTACCCTTGTCCTGACGTAATTGCTTCCGTTGCCAATTTTATTTTTTGGCATAATTACAATTGGGTGAATGACTCAAAACACCTATATGGTTTTAGAAATGTGTATAAAACCTTCATTTAGTTCATTTTGTGCAGTTAAGCCCCACTAATATTCCAAAAGTGTGCACTTTGACCCCTATAATACTGTTCTGTTCAATTTTTTTCCAGAATTTAGTCACATGACTGGCGCAAAACAATCCTATAATTTCATAAATGTGCAGAAAATCCCATTCTCAATCACTAAAAAAAATACTTAGATGGGGCTATTTGCACTTCTTGTAAAGTGTAGGGGTATTTAAAAACCAATAAAGGAGTTTTCACACTTTTGAACCTTGGGTGTTTTGCGTCATTCATCCAATTACAATTACCTACCTCGAATTTGTCAAACTATACCGGTATCTCTATTGTTTTCAATAATTATAATTTCCTCCTCTTAAAGTGATTGCATTCTATAAAAGTGAAATTTTATCCGGCCAACGGAACTATAAAATTATCCTCATACACGTATGTTTATTAAAAAATTTCACAAATATGTAAGGGTGTTATAATCATTTCGTCACTGAAAAACTGCGAGTGCTTTTGACAATGCCTTAATTAAGAGTTAATTATTTTTTGACCAAATTACCCTTTGATGGTTCCTTGTTAGCAATTAAGTTTCAATATTGGTCGTTATCCATATTTTTTCAACTTTGTGGTCCTTTTGGTCATTGAATTATAATTTTTCCATTTTACAATATGCTTGAAATTTCATCAATTTTTTTCTTGCATTTCCCGCCCTAATTTCTAACCTATTGTTAAAAAGATAAAAAAAAAAAATAAAAAAAAGGCCTTTTTTGTTTTTATTTTAAATTCTCCTCCTAATAAAGCCATTCTTCTAAAGATGAACCTTCAAAAACTACTACCTTATTAGAGCTTGAGGTTAAGAACTTAAGACCACATTTTATGTAATACTTTTGGGATTATTAAGTTGGTAAAGTTGATACTTTCAACTAAATAGGTTGTAATGCCAAATTATTGGATGTAGATACAAAATTTGAGTTTAAGCGTGAAAAAACAATAATAGTAATTTAGTAACTAAGAACAATATGCAAATAAATATATATTTAAGGAAATTTAACTTATTTTGAAATGTTTCTAAGAAGTAAAATTTCCTGGTATTTTAAAACATCTACTGAGTCGGTGGTCTGACACGATGTTAACTTGACTGATTTAAGTGACTAAATCACAACTCAGACTTATGATTTACTATTATTAATTTAGTTATACAATATCAAGTCTTCTTATTCATTTAGAAACTAAATTTCACGGCCTTAAATGCTCATTTTATAATTTAGGGGAGTTTAATGCAAGTTGATGATAATTCAGGGTGTTTTTACGCATTTTTGCATTAAGGTAAATATAAATGTGTAAACTTCATTTCATGCAAGTTTAGTCAAATTTTACCTCAAGAATTATAAAAGATATAATTGACTTAAGTGAAGATGAAGTTCATTAGTAAAGGAGTAGAAAGATTATACAAGAGTTACTAAACTTAGTTAATAAACTAGATGATTTAAAGAAGCCATTTTATTGAAGAAGATTGCAAAAGCTTTGATTGAACCATGAGTAATCTTGCAGTAAAGATGCTATGGAATGTCATAGTGATTAAAAAAGATAATTTAGAACAATTTGAAAATATATGTGGTAATTGTTCTGAATTACATCTATGAACTAACCACTATTAAGGATAGTCCTTTACCTATGAAGGATGGATATTTTGTCTGAGGGTGCCGTACTCGTGTCGGACACACGTACATGACTAGAAGTGTCTTAAACATTAAATCATTTTGGACACTTCTTGGACACGTTTAAGACACTTCAAAAATACATTTTGGACACTTCAAGAATACGTTTTAAACATTTTAAGGACAAGTCTTTTATACTTCGACGATACGACATGTAATTTTTACAATATTAATACAATTTGAAAATGCATTATTAACTAATTAAATAATGGTATAAAAACTAAGAAAATAACAACAAAATATACAAATTTTAAATTTAAGTGAGTAATATTTTATAATCATATGAATAAAATAATAAAATATATTTTATTTTAGCTATAGAATAAATTATTACTCCCTTCATCCCAAATTAGTTATTCACTTTGCCTACTTGTCCCAAAGTAGTTGTTCAGTTTCGAATCACAATACAATATTATCATATACTTTCCCAAATTATTTTTCTTCATTAACTTAAAAAAATAATGGTCCCACTAAAAATCACACCTATACTACATTATCAAGGGCAAAATAAGAAACACAAAATATTTTTTTTGTTGAAAAGTCAAATGTGGACAACTAATTTGGGCTTGTGTTGCAATGTCCGTGTCGTACCCATATCCCCATCCGTGCTTCATTGCCATTAACAAATACTCCAAAAAGAGTTGTGTCCCTTTTTTTTATAAGATTTCTCGTATTGCAATGTCCGTGTCGTACCCATGTCCCGGTCCGTGCTTCATTGCCGTTAACATATACTAAAAAAATAAGAACTATCATACTATGGTAGAAATTAATTTTGGAAACATCTCTTAGCTCTTTCAAATATAATGATTTGGTTTAGATTAAGTCAAAATTTCAAGGTAAAATAAAATAAAATTATCATAATCCAAAAGAACCGGCCCATTTGAAAAATACTTGAAAATCAATGTCTCACGAAACAACATCAGGTTTCATGCTCGATCTTATTGGGTGTAGATAATTCTTTGAGGTTGTACCTGCAATTGCAGACTATGTCCAAACTTTACCCGACCTGTGGTAGGGTCACTTGTATAAGTCTCGTGGATTAGCCGGGCAAATTCACGGGACACCTATGTTGTCGAGCAAAAAGAAATTTATAATCATCATACCAAAAGCATAAGGAGATATTAGGATCACCCAAAATACTTCCAAGAGTACAGTAGTAAAAACATGGAGATTCTAGAGCCAAACACCAACAACTGAAGATCCACCATTTTTTGAAGTATCCTCTTGACTCTATCCACAGTTAAATAAGATTGGGAAAGAGACATATCATATTACTATTACACCACTGTGATTGTAAGTACTCAATCACGATACACAACAACAATTCCACAAGCACAACAGAAACAATATCAAATTTCTCAAGAGACACAATTTCATGCAGCACAGAAAGATCCAGCAAAGAAATGCTAATTAGATTACATTTTCTACTTGGTTGACATCACCATTTTGGCTCAAAATATATTTTGTATATTTATCACCATTGTGCTCTGTAACAGTAAAACAATACTAATACAAAAGGATAATAACAGTAATAAAAGGCTCAGAATTCTTCACTTGATCAATGTTGTCCGATCTAACCCACAAATCACCGAGTCTTGGTAGTTCCCATAGATGTTTATATTCATGCATCAAAAACCTAAAAAAAAAGAATAAAAATATCACTTGGAAAGCAATGTAGATATGTTAATACCATCAAAACATCATGTCCTGTGGAATATAAGTCAAATTGTTGAAGGATTAAATATTTAAGTTACAACCCCCTCTAATAGCTTAAGCTTTGAAAATAGTTGGGTAATTAACATGGTATCAAAGCAGGAAGTCCTGTATTCGAACCTTATCGTCACCCAAGTTGAAAATTTGTTGTTTCACGTGTTGAACCAAAAAGTAGATCACACGTGAGGGGCGTGTTGAAGGATTAAATATTTAAGTTACACCATCTCTAACAGCTTAAGCTTTTAGAGTAGTTCGGTAGTTCACAAACAAGTGTAAGGAAGCGTACAAGGTGCATCACCAGAATACCATCAACAATAACATCATTTCAAATATTTTATAAACTTAAAAAACAGAAATAATCCGTGTCCCAAACATAATCCAACACCGAATAAAAATCACTGCAATGTTCACAAAATGCATCACATTTTTTGAGCTCAAATTAGACG
This sequence comes from Cornus suecica, assembly GCA_963922005.1. Classification (NCBI taxonomy): domain Eukaryota; kingdom Viridiplantae; phylum Streptophyta; class Magnoliopsida; order Cornales; family Cornaceae; genus Cornus; species Cornus suecica. Next base: position 17,391,069 of record OY998241.1, read on the forward strand.
ACTACAGGCAGAAAAAAGTCATCAGCAGATAGAAGTGGGGCCTTCACACTGACATTAAAACTATTTTATTTTTAGTAGTGAAAAATGAGATGGTTGAATGATATTATCAACTAGACTCTTGTGAAGCCAATAGAGGATATTAAACAATTCAACATAACAGAAAAGAACCGAACCTGCTCTAGCAGATAAATAAATGTTATTCGCTGCATAAGATTAAGTTAAACCCAAATTTTGTTAATTTTGTGTCATTTCAACATGTGCTACTCATGACTACTACTATATGATTCTTCAAATTTAGATTTCTTATGTTTCAAGGAGTATTAACGATATGATTAATTAAGTTAAGAGAAGATTAAGTGCATTAATAAGGGAATTAAACAATATTGAAAGAGTTGAATACTTTAAACAACTAGAGGATAAACAAACAACGTATTAAAAAGATTGCAAAATCTTTGAATGAACGGTGATTAGTCTTGTGGTAGGATAATATAGTGCCTCGATATGACAGAGAAGGTAAATTAGAACAATTTGAACATATGAATAAATGATACTCCCTTCAATTTTTGGGAAACTAACTTTTTAAGAGAATGATTTTTGGTATTTTATATTGTATTGGTAGAAGTAAATTGTCAATTTTGCGGTTCCAAGATGATGTGATGATTTGTAGTTTAGGTTTTGCATTATTTTAATGCATGAAGGTTAAATTGGTAAAATGACAAAATAAAGTAGTTTGACTTTTTAAATGGGACACTTATATTGGGACGGATAAAAGAGGAAAGATGGACACTTAGAGTGGGACGGAGGGAGTCCTAGCATATGATAATTTACAATTCCGTCTCTTATCTATCAGTAGCCACAACTCTTCGTAGTATCAATAGTCAAAACTGAGAACAATATACCATTGACCTAAAAAAGCGAGTGATATCAATAGCCTGTATTAATCGTGTTCTATGTTACATGGACCCTTCATAGGTAATGAAGCATCGTGTCAGACACATATCCCTCGAACATGGGTGTGGGTATGTGTCCGACACTTCGGTTGCATATGTACTTTAAAAAAAGAAAGCATATTGTATCATTCAATAGTATTATATTGTTACTTCAAAATGAATCTAGAGCCTATATAAGACATTATATTAGATAAAAACACGACTTTGCTCTAAAATTAAAATAAAATAACTAAATAAACCGAATATTGCATTGTGTCTTCTGTTTAAGGATTTGCCATATCCGTTGCATGCTTACACAACCATATCCGCCACTAGTACCAGAGTCCACGTAACAGAGACTGCTCTAGACATGGGAGCCATTAAGTTACAGTAAAAATTAATTATGGAAACATCTAGTACCAGGATCAACTATACATCTTGTCTAAAGTTATATCAGATTTAAAAAATAAAATTCAATGTAATAGCAAATACAAAATTAATATAAGATATTAATACCAAGGAAAATGCACCAAGTGTACAGTAGTAAGAACCTGGATATTCGAAAGCCAACTAGCCTTAAATACAGATAGCTAAATGCTAAACTAAAGAAAGAAATCTGTCTACCCTACCCAAAGCTAAAACGAGTTTGGGCAAGAGTATGTACATATTATTATTATTATTTTTATTTGATAAATAGGGAAGAGCATGTACATAAAACTGGGTACAAACAACAATTAATAAAAGACATCACACAAATTTAAGCACTCAATCACAACAAGTATTCCACAAGAACTTCGGGAAAATATCAAATTATTCAGGAGAAACAATTTCATGCAGCCCAGGCAGATCCAACAATCTCTAAACAGAAAGCTAATCCTAATTAAATTCCATTATCTGATTGGTTGCTATCACCTTATTCTCCTTATAAAACTCACACACACATATATATATATAGGAAAAATATAGCCAGAGACCACCCATTAACAAGCTAATTTGCTGACAAAAATTACCTAACCACCCCTCCCCCCCAAGAAATTAATAATAAAGAAAAGGTTATTCCCACTTTTACCCCTTGAGGTTTGTCCTAATCCCACTTTCACCCCCTCAAATTTTACATATCCCAGTTACACCCCCTGGAATTGGTTTTTGTCCCACTTAAACTCCCTTATTCTCAAATCACTATGGAAAATGAATAATTTGTCCTCAAAAAACGAGTGTTTTTTTTTAAAAATTATATAATATTCAGGGGAAAGGAGGTAATTTCACGTGTTTTTAAAAAAAATATATATATATATATTCAAGAACAAAAGGGTAATTTCACAAATACAAGGAAGTGTAAGTGGGATATTTGAAATTTGAGGGGGTGAAAGTAGGATTAAGGCAAACCTCGGGGTGAAAGTGGGAATAACATAAGAAATAAAAACACCAAAAAACGAACAACAAAAACAAATAAGAAATGAAAAGAAAAGAAAAAAGACAACAAAGAATATTGATTTCTGATTTTCTAAACTGTGGAAGAAGGAAAACTTGGATATTTGCCACAAGTGGCCTGCCCTTCGCAAGCTAGCAAGTAGCAACCTAAGATGTACAGTCTGTTAACCATGCCCTTGAAACTAGAAATCTTTTTACAGAAGATACGGAAAGTATATATCAATACCATCAAAACTTGATGTCATATGGGTTCCAATATCAATTGAAAAACTGCAACGAAGCAAACAAGGTCTAGCACTTGAGCATGCCGTCAAGAAACACATTGTATCAAAGAAGTTAACTACATTAGCAGATATGAAATGTGTATATGACACATACTGAGAAGGCAAAAAAAAAATCACTCAGTTTGCATCAATTGGTGAAGATATTAACCCGGGTACGTAGATACTGTTTTCATCAAATGCATCAAAAAAATTCAGCTCCAATTAGACGTGTAAGAGAACAAAGGTGTGACATGACGTATAAGAAGTTCAAAAACTAGCCTCGAGTACAACTAGTTGAAATCTATTGTGAAAATGATGCGGCAGAATAATATAGTCAAAGAGACTGTTATGAAGATGCTGTGGCAGATCTTTAAAAGTAATTCTTCCAAAAACCAACCCAGCAAAACTGCCCAACATTTTTTTTTTCATGAGGTTAGAGTAAGTATCACACTCTGTTTATCTAATTAGAGGATAACCAAAGTAGTACTCCAAAAGAACCGAACAATCTAGTTGACTAGAGTTTCACAATTTATATTGCACTATGCTGCACTTCTAATATGAGCTTGATTTCCTCTTAGTTTTCCCTCTAGTATAGTATAAGAGTAAGGTAAAAACTAGAGCCGCAATTAGAGAATGCAAAAAGAAATAGTTGAAACTTAAACATGGCCATAATAGGCACGAAGGCCATCCTTGCGTCGTAGTCTCATCCCACCAAGTCAAAGAAGAAACAAAATAATAAAGGGTAAACACCACTGCTCTTGCCCTTGGAAAAGCATAAAAGTTAATTAATTCAGTACCATTACAGATATCTAGAGTATGTTCTTTCCACCAATTAGAGTTGTTAATCTTATAATGTTGTGATATATCCATAAGTAGGTCAAACAACCAATTCATGAACAGTTGAGGCTCAGCAACACAAGAGCTCTACTTGTTTCAGTAACACAATGCATTAGTGTAACTGAACATTTTCAACGTCATTGAGGGAGCAAAAGTTGAATAAACCTTGCTTGACAGATTAAACTCACAACGTGTTGATAACAAACTATGAGAAGAATCAATAAGGCTCATTTATTGAGCTCAAGTTAGAAATTCGGATTGCCTAGCAAGCGAAACAAGCCAACCTTAACCTTGGCTAGAATCATCTAAGACAAAAGGAAAACTAACTATACTTTTCGGAATACAACCAATACCACCAACTAGTGACTTCTTATATGCTTGGCAAGACATCGAGCAAGTCTGACCAAAAGAAGTTAGTTCATATAATACAATGTGGCTTATACCGCAAACCAAAATTTAGAAAATGCAATGGCATAAAAAAAATAAAAAAAACTTAAGCGATATCAGAAAACAAATGCTTTCAGCATAACATCTAGAGCCAATCAAGCCCAAATGCTCAAAAGTTGAAAGCATCACAAGTGAGTTGTAAATATTGTCGAAGGAAGTTTTTAACCACATCAAAATACAATTTATGTACCATTGGCAATGTAAAAGTAACAAAAACAAAAGGAACAGGGAAAGAGCTCACTATGTATCTTATGTTAAAAAATTACATGCTTCTGTTATATGTATATATATATAAAGATATCATGCATACAAATATATATATATATATATATATATATATATGACAATAATAAAAGGAAACTAACCCGAAAATACAACAGTAGCAGAAGAACAAAGATAATCCGAGCCATGTGTGATACCACAGTGTCCTTAAGGCAATATTGCTCCCTCTACGGTGCTCAAGGATTCTGAACAAATGCCTCCCAAGATAGAACGGATTTCGCCTTCACAATTGCAGCACTGCAATGGTGAAGACCGGCGAACTCAAGTTCTGTGTTTGTACCCGAACCAAACCAGACCTATCTGTCTATATGTATATGCGTATGTATGCAGAGGGAAATATGTATTTCTGGCAGAGTAGAAAAAATAAAAACGTATTTTTAATGAACTGCAAAACCTATAGATATAGAGAATGAATAGGTATCTCAACTGTACTGGTATCCTTTCCAATGGGTGTTCAAACTGTATATACACTGGTTGCATACAAAACTGTATACGTATCTCTTCAGAAGAGATATTTGCAGTTTTGGCAAAAAATAAAAGTAAAATGGGTAGAAACGACACGGCCCGTACTGGGCGGGCGGCGCGCGCGTGTGGTTAGGCTAAGACTAGCATGGTTCATGCATGGTCTAGCTCACCTCCCATGCCTTTAGATGTTCAAGTCACCCATTCAATGCAACCATATATAAACACCTTTACACTTTACTTTATTTTCAATGTGGGACAACCATTCTTACCCAAGTTCAAGTGGGTCACTTTGAGAGATAATTTCTCATTCAATAATGAATAGTTTTGAACATGTAATTATACCAACTTGATCTCCTCACTAAGGAGAACACATTAGTGCTTGGTCCCGTTAAAATCGGAGTTCGGGTCCCATAATTATTTAAGCTCAAAGTTGTGTTTAATTACTGTTTATTCCAAACTATTTCCAACATCTTATACTCTTTCAACAGTTCTCCACCTTCTCTACCTTCCACATTTTCATTTTCCACCCTGATAGCAGCCCTGAAAGAACATCCTTCCACATAAAATGGTATATGTACCTACTCAAAGATGAATATTAAACAATATTTGACCAAAACATAACAGCAATAACTGTAACTCCACATTATTATAATTAAGAAGGTCAATTTAACCTTGCTCCAAATACAAGCAGGCTCTCAGTATAAGCATCTGCCCAAAACATGTCCCTAAAACATTGACTAGTCACTCCCCGAATATTAAGATGCATTGGTCGTTTGGCTTCAGGATCATAAGCTACCAGCTCATTATTAAACCTTAGCTCAGATTTTAGCCCCAACAGAACTTCTCCTTTCCTTGTAAAGCCAACTACACACTTAAATCCTACACTAGTATCAATATTGTACAGTTTTGTCCAAGAATCAGAAATGCCATATTCCTTCATCATCCAAATGCTACAAGTTCCACCCCAAATACCATCAATTAGAGAAAGTGAACCCTGGAACTTAGCAACACAACTATCATACCCTGTCATCCTACAACTGCTAGGAGGCATCATGATGTCGCCAAATACCTCATTGCCCATGTGGAATGAGATTATCAAGTTGCAGAAATCAAAGCTATTATTGTAGGAAAGCCAATGTTGAGATATGCCTGGGGAGCCAGCTGACCTATTATATGCGGAAGACCTAAATGGCTGATGTTCCGCCATGTCCCTGTGCTCAGACTGAAAATGTCAACCTCTGGAGGAGGTGCAAAATCACAATCATCGAGATACACAATCCTGACAACCTTGTAGTCATCAGTAATTGAATCGAAGCCAAACCCAATGGCATGCATATAAGCACCGTGGGAACCATACTTGACCCATAATGGGGAAGGGTCATCGTCTTCCGAATTGAAGGATTCCATAGATAAAGCTCCCCCATATTAATACGCTCTTCATAGAGACACACCAGCCCAGTGCAACAACTGATTATCCTCAAAGAAAAGTTCCTATGGCCTCTCTTCAGTGGAAGCTCGAGCTCTTCATTCTCACAAAAAAATCCGTTTTTGCAATGTAAGAGTGAGAAATGCATATCCTTCCCAGAGTTGATACGAACAAGTAGAGAGTTGTTGTTGGAGATAGATGATTGATTGAGGTGTGTGGTGATGAAATTAGGGCTTGTGATCAAAGAGTACCATGATTTGCATACACAGGCGCATCGGACTAGGGTTTTGACGGGTAGTGTAGTGAGGATGCGGATGAGCAAATCAGCAAGTAAGAAATCTGACATTTTCTCAGGAAATAAACAGATAACAAGTTGTTGTAGAGAAATCACTAATGGTGATTAATATGCTCAGGATCAACACTTATATGAAAGAAACGAACTTATATTCCAAAACTCACACTTTTCAAAATACAAAGCTTTTCTCTCTTTTTCCTTTCTTTTCTTTGCTTCTAATTTCTAATTTATCAATACACAACACATCTCTCTATATATAAACGAAGTATATAAACTTATAAAGAAAAACACTTCGTAGCAGTCATTATTGACTTTGGAAGATATAGGCGTGCAAAAATCTTCACGCATGTTTTGCAGTTAATCTTGACCTTTTGGAGCATGCATGTGATATGAAGCTTTGAATGATTCTGTGGATGTGGATGAATCAATTTAATTTTCAACATTCCCCCTTAAACTTGATTCTCCACACTTCTGCATTCCTAGCATCATCTTCAGTCTTGTGAACTTGTCTTGGAATTTCTGCATTCCTTCTTACTCCTGGCTCTGCCTTTCTCGTCCAGTTTTGCACATAGATGGTTGACTCTCTTCTTCATAGTCAAGTCCAAGACTAGCGACAAGCACCTCGAACTGAACCGAGTCAACCTGCTTGAACTCTGAAGAGATACCATTTTCTTTCCCTGCACTTCCTTTCCCTAGAACCATTTCCGAGGCATTACATTTTTTCCTCAGACTATTGAACTTGTCTGGCTTCACTTTTCTAAACTTCTTCAGACTGTTAACCTTGTCTAGTTTCACTTTTCTTCTTTTGTAATCTTTCACGGACATGAGAGTTTTGTATCTCTGAACTTCACATTTTCCATTTCTCGTCTTATGAATGCATTTCAACCCAGTTGACTTATGGCCTTCTGGTGGACTAAATAGCTTCTTCTCTATGGTGAACATTTCTTCATCCATATCTGTCTTCCATTTATTCTCTTGAATGGCTTCGGTGAAGCTAACCAGATCTACTTCTGACTTCTTCCTAGTCTAGTATCTTTTTCCCGGATCCACATCTGTCTTCTTTCTGGTCCAGTATCTTTCACCCGGATCCCCTTCTAACATCTTTCTGTCAGGTATAGGAGCAACTTATGTCACTGTTGGTGGCACTGCTTCAACCTCATCTCGTGGCACTGTTGGTGACACTTCTTCTGCTTCAATCTCTTCTTCTTCTTCAATCATGAGCTCCTTGAGCTTTGCTTATTCTTTCAATATCCAGCTAACATGATTCTCATATTCAGCCATCAATATCATTCCATTTAGCTCATTTGTGTCTTTCTTTGCAAAGTACACATGTTCGTCATTTTCATCTTCTTCTGTTAGCTCTCTTCTGCATTCACGGGCATAGTGGCCATATCTGTTGCAGTTATAACACTTCACTTTTCTTCTCCCATCTTCACCTCTGAATTCATCTTCTTGTCCTTGATAGCCACGATCTCTACCTCGACCTCTTTGTGAATTTCCCCATCTTTCTTCTCTGGCTGAGAACTTTGACTGCAGGACTTGCTCGTCCTCTAGGGTGCTTGAGGTATTCTTCTTGTCGATTTGCTATTCATGGATTTCTAGCGTGGCTTGTAACTCGTCAACGGTCATGCCATCCAGATTCTTCGATTCTTCAATGGCTACAACCATGTACTCAAATTTCGAATTGAGTGATGTCATTATCTTTTCGAGCACATGTACATCTTCGATCTTTTTTCCACATCCTCTGATCTGATTTACAATAGTCAATATTCTGGTAAAGTACTCAAAAATTGACTCGCTTTCCTTCATCTGCAGCAATTCAAATTTCCCCCTTAGACCTTGAAGTCTAATTTTGATCGTCTTTTCAATTCCTCGATTTGCTTTACGAAAAATTTCCCATGCTTTCTTGGCAGTGTTGACGACAGAGATCTTCTCAAAACTTGCTTCATCTACACTCTGATAAAGCAGATATAACTCCTTCTTGTCCTTTCGTCTTTCTTCTTTAAGCTCGGCTTGTTAGGCCTGACTTAGATTCTCTACTTCTTCGGGTTCGTCATATCCGGTATCAATCACATCCCACAAATTTTATGAGGCTAAAAGGACTCTCATCATGATACACCACTTCTCGTAATTATCTTTGTTCAGTCACAGAAGCTGGGGTTGGAAAAAATTGTTGTAAGACGCCATCGGATTTGCTTAAGCACTTGAGGTGCTTATTTCTGAAAATTGGTGTTGAATCTGGTCAAACTGATTGCACGGTTGTGTTCGGAGCGTTCCGTTTAGTCAAAAACGACTATTCGTTTGCTCAAATCGGAGTTAAAATGAGTCCGGAATAGATAAAATACCAACGAGGGTCAAACTTGTAAATTCACAAACTTCTGATGATGTGATAGGACATGAGGAGGGACACGTGTCGGCTTCTGATTGGGCCACGTGTCAACTATTGGTTGGGCTGCGTGGCTGATGACGTGGCAAGGTGACGTGGCAACTGGTGACGTCACACGCTGACGTAGTGCGCGTGGATGCATGTGGGGCTCACGCGCGGCTGGTGGTTGAAGATGACTGGCGCGTGCACTACGCGTGGGGCTCACTCGCTGAGCTTGTGGCGGCGCGTGAGGGCGTGTGCGGTGGTGTTTCGGCCTGACGTTTTCGGGATTACGTTCCTGCTGGAATGGAGAAGCTAGATATGTACTCAAACTTGTGGTTTGAGCACCTATGACTCACGAATAGGCTTTGAAAGTTTCGGCTCTATTTTGGTTCTTCACTTCTGGGCTTGCTCAAGCTTCACCAATGCTTTGATACCATGTTGAGAAATCACTAATGGTGATTCTTATGCCCAAGATCAACACTTCTATGAAAGAAACGAACTCATATTCCAAAACTCACACTTTTCAAAATACAAAGTTTTTCTCTCTTTTTCCTTTCTTTTCTTTGCTTCTAACTTCTAATTTTCAATACACAACACATCTCTATATATATAAACAAAGTATATAAATTGATAGAGAAAAACACTTCGTGGCAGTCATTCTTGACTTCAGAAGATATAGGCGTGCAAAAATCTTCACGCATGTTTTGCAGCTAATCTTGACCTTTTGGAGCATGCATGTGGTATGAAGCTTTGAATGATTTTGTGGATGTGGATGAATCAATTTACTTTTCAACAGTTGTGGAGAGCAAGCAAAGTATTCCTCTCTCTTTCCCTAACTCAGCACTTCCTCTACCCTGCTTTAGATATACACTTGCAGTATATAAATGTGTGTACATACATATATGTAACACCCTGTTTCATTTTCCCTTATTTCTGAATTATTCCCGATTTATTTTCAGTGATGACGTCACTTGTTCATGACGTCATGGTTACTCTGTGTATTTTACGAGTAAATTTTTCGCGTTTATGTGTTGATACGACGGGATGACGCGACTATTGACTTGTTGACTACTTCGTGGATTGTCGTTGGCGATTACGAGAATTGACGGCGAGTTTAATGTTTCGAACTGGTGAAACGTTAACATGAGTTCAGGATTCGACAACACGATTATATGATTTCTCTTCGTTGACTTCGTGGAATTCTGTAACTATTACGTGGCTGGACGTGACGATAATATTTCGAGCCTAGTGAAACGCTTACGTGTGTTCTTATTATCGACTACGTGATTGAGTTGTGGCAATTGACAGCTGGGTTATCGACTAAATGGGTTTGTTTCGACGCTTGACATTTAGGGTTTCGACTCAGTGATTTGAGTTCGGTAGTTAGTGCTTTAGGGGTTCGGCGTTTTTGTTTCCCCGGTTATGGGGTTAGTACGTGCCTTGTTTAGCTGACGTGCTTAGGAGTATTGATAGTTCTTTCCGCTCGTTTTATTTATGTTTGGATCTATGTGCTCTGTGTATTGATGTGGCATTAGGTGCCTTAGTTGCTTGACTTACGTGTTTACGTGTATTTGTATTACCTTGTTCGTTTTTCGTGCTTATATGTATGTGATACGTGTTAGTGGATTAATTTGGGATGAAGTGGTTTTATTTTATTATTGTTCGAATAAGTTACGTGCCTTAGTAGTTCGGATTAGTGATGACTCCGATGACCAGGTAGTTGAGTCTCGTACCCGGAGCGTTTATTTCGACTTGTATTATTTCTCGACTATTTGTAGAGTTTACGAGAGCGTGTAGTATAAACCGCTAGGCGATTAGTGATTTAATTTGGTTTTTATAAATATTTATATCCGACTATATAACCGAATTATTCATTTCGGATTATATTAATTATTCGGAGTTCGATGGGGCTTTCAGTGATTTAATTGGTGGATGATTTTCGTGCCCCGGAGTTTTTATTTGGGCCTATATTATTTATTTGGAGTCCGGTGAATTTTATGGGCTCACGTGGAATTATTCGTGTCCCCGGTATATTTTACGGGACTTATTTTATTTATATGAATTTAATTATGATTATATATATATATTTAAGGGTTTCATACCCTAGATTATTTATTTCAGTTATATTATTTATTAGAAGTCCCGTTTATATTTACGGGCACGTGCCATATTATTTCGGGGATCTTAATATATTTTTCGGGATTTATTACTCGTATACATATATATTATTATTAATTAAGAATATATGTATATATGGGTATTAAATGGGTATTTATATATATATATATATATTTAATTATATAGATAAATATATAGATATATGTATTATTAGTGATAAGTGTCCAGAAACTTCTCCATCTTTCCTTAACCTCCCTCACGCACTGACCTGTTCCTTCTCCTCCACACGACAAATCTATTCCCTCTCTGTATCATCCCCAACTGAAATTCCTCTTCATCAATGTTGATCAGTTTGAGATTGAGAGATTGAGAGAGGGAGAGAGAGAAGTTGGAGCAGGCGAAAGGGAGGGCTTCGCTTAGGGTCGTCGGCCAGAATTGACGACGGCGGACTGTGTGGCGGTGGCTAGTTGCGCCGGTGATGGCGGCTCGTGCCGCGGCTGTTGGTGTGAATCTAGGTGGTGGTGTTCATGTTGGGGCCTGATGGTGTGGTCGCGTAACAGGGGAGGTGCGAAGTGAACGATCGGTAGCAGGGGTAGCAGGGTCGCCGGAGTTAAGAGGCAGCCATAGCTGAGTTGCTTGTGTGGTGGTCAGCGCGGCTGTAGGTGGCAGCAACCGATGGTTCGCGCAGCAGTGGTGGTTCAAACCAATCCCCTGTTCACTCGGACTGAGTCGAGTCGACTCAGTGCCGAGTCGAGCTGTGTTTGGCACGAAACTTTGAGGGTAGCTCGGCCTCGGTACCGTGTATGCTATATCCGAAATTGGAGCGAAACCGTTGAGCGGTTTGCCGGGAATTTCAGATTTTCGGTAAGAATTTTCGGTTGATATTCTTTAGATTTATTCAAAATTACTTATCGATAATTAATGAGCTTCGGGTATATTAATTAGGTTGATGAGGCGGATATTTTCCCCGTATTCGAAAATGGATTAGCGCAACTTTGTTCGGCGAGCTTATTTCCGGTGACGGCACCGTTCACTATCGGTTAAAGCGGGACTGTTTGTAAGCGTTTAAATTAGGTGGGGAATTTTATATATATTTTTATATATATATGTTTATCTAGCACTCACTAATAGTGCGTAGAAAATGCTAAGTTGCCCCGTTGTATGTTTATGGATAATAAAAGCGTGAAATTAAATTTTTAAGCGATAAATGGAATTTAAGAATTTTATAAAATTCACGAAATAACCATAACTGAATAAATGAGGTCGGGAATGGAAATTCCCTGGGAAATTAAATAAATTAATTCCCTGAGAATTTTTAAGTAATTAAATCCTACTTAAATTGGATTAGAATAGGTGGTTCAGTACCCCTGGACTTAAAGTAGGATTTTGTAGAATTTTTGTGTGAAATTAGAACCTGTGATTAGCTCCCGGATTATATGTAACTGAAATTAAAATGCAGTGGGAGCGGGGCAGATTTGATATTGAGGGATGTAGAGCCGACGAGTAAATTATCCCCTGTTATTTATAGTTTATTGAAATTGAAAATATAAGCTAGGGGATTCACGTAGAACTTAGACACGGTTTCAGTTCCCTTTATAATTTATTTTTCTCGTAAAATATAATGAAGTTGTATTGTGAATTAAATTGTTCCCTGGGGTGAATTAATTTGAAAATAATTATTTGGTAATTAAATTAAAAGCATGCTGACGTATAAATATCTATAAAGATGGGGCAATTGAGAACCCGAGTATTTTTGTGATAAATGGAAATTTAATTATCATGTGATTTAAATTATGAAACATGATTGATATGAGATTGATTGGCTTTGATGCCGTGTATTTGAGCATATTTAATTCATATGGAGGCATTTTGCATTCATATAGCACCATGTTATATACATATTGTTTCGGTGCACGTTGCATGCCTCAGTTATGTCACGTACATGTTTGGATCGTTTGGAATGTCGCAACAACTGGCCAGGGGTGGTCTAGCACCAGGGAGCTAGTAACTCTCAATTCTCTAGACATTTGGGGGTGAGGGCTTGCGCCTCACTTGCCGGTTTCCGGGCGGGCTTGTGGTCCCCGCACTTTCTTTGGCGACGCCCACCCTTCCTGTTGTGGGTTTGTTGCTCCAGCAGTGAACGGTTTGGGATTCCTGGATATTTGTTTCACCCTTTAGTGGCTAGGGTTGCATTGGAGTTGCATTGTCATTGCATTGACATACATATTGAGCATTCATTCGTTTATATGCTCGTTTATGGATATTTTATATTATCGATATTTGCTGTTATTAAACTGATGATATTGGTAACTTTATTATAAATGGTGGAAATTAATTCAATATGATTAAAAGTTAAAGCTTTTAAAATTTAAAAGAAATGAAATGTAATAATGTTAAAACCTGGATTAGTGGAACCACGATTGGCATGTGTTCCAGGTGGTTACGTGGATATATATATATGAAAAGGTTTTGATAATTAATTGTTTTACCCTTGAGTTGGGGTTGAGTTGAGTTGGCTAGTCGTATATTGAGACTTGGTTGTGGTTGTGCCTTTGGCCACATAGGCCTTTGTGGTTGGTGATTAGCGTTATCACTGGGTGATTAGCGTTATCACTGGATGATTATTAGACCACTTCGGTAGTGGGGAGAGTTGTTCAGGTTAAAGGTCGGGTAAGACTCGTTAGTCTGACCTTGTTTCTCTTGGCTGTGTATTTTGAGCTTGTCGCTCACCCTTCCACTTTAAAAGCGTTTCGAGTAGTAAATGTGTTTTTAGAGTTTGATTGTTTCAGATTCCTCCTAGTTGTTCCGAGGAACACTTCAATCCCGGTGTTGGTTTGGTGACCTTTGAGGATTCGTTTATAAGCTTCTATATTAAGTTGAAGGTCTTAGAACCTGTTTCGAAATAAGTTTGAATGTGACTTTGAGGTGATATTTAGTTGAACCCTAGTAGTTCTTTTCCCCGTGTTATAGTTTCTCGGGTTTTAACCCGAACATGTGTTTCTGAGGTTAAGTTAAGCGCACATAGTGCGATTCCTAGTATTTGGTTGGGTTAGGAGGCATTGGAACCAAGTATGATTTGACCGGGCCCTAACTTTTTCTTAAAAACCGGTTGAATCCTTCGGGGTTCAACATTTTTCTTTAAAAACCCGAGGGCCATGGCATCTGTTTGGGACTAAATGACTCCAGTAACCCTTTCTTGCGCCTCGATAGGCGGTATGAGTTAGAGGTGACCTTGTTGATTTGTACCATTTCTAGTGCCTTGATAGGCAGTGTGAGTTAGAGATAGTTTGGTTGGTTACCGAATCCGATGTGGAGATAGGACCTTCCCTTTTTAGGTTTCTTCGAGTGAACGGGTTGGTTCACTGGTTGTTGTACGTAGAAGAATGGTTGTTTCCTTTCGATAGTCCTAAGGAGTGACCTATATACCTCCTAGGAACCTTGAGTAGCGTGCTAGGTGCACGAAATGGTAGATAGCTAGTTCTGGTTGTATCTCTAGATGAGAGTGTGTATTCGACTGGGTGCCTTCCTACGCCAGGTGTTAGGATTAGCTGTTTACGGGACTTTTATATATATATATATGTGTGTGTGTGTATATATATATGATGATTTGACATGCGTATATACGAGTGGTAGATATATCTTATGATCTGTGTTGTTTTACGACTCTTGAATAGTTTCGAGATTAGTTGTGAGGTTATTGTTGGGTGTCTTGGATTGGCGGGGGTGCCATGGGAGACGATAGCTTGACCTAGGATAGATGCATGCACACGAGATGGTTAGCATTTTCTAGACGGCTATGAGTGTGATGTTTTGATATTATGGTGAGCGCGTGGTTTTTGCTCACCCCCCACACACAACATTTTCAGGTTTGCAGGTGGATGCAGCACGGCATGCTCGGCGGCGACGATACGGGGGATTTGGGACGGTAGATTTATTCCCCCTTCCGTGATCATATTTATCACTCTTTTATTCTCTTGGGAGCCAAGTTGTTGGCATATTCCCTTATGTTGTATATTCAGTTCATGTATTTATTATTTTGGGGTGCCATTGTATTTGTTCGGCACTACCATTTAATTTTATGTATTCTTATTTGAGCTCGGTGGCTCAGTCTGTACTTGTTGTTTTGGGGTGCCTTTATACCTTCTCGGCATCGCTATATGTTTTTCTTTCTATTTTCATTTGAGCATTTGGGGCTCTATTGATTTTAGAGGGGTCTGGAGAGGTATTGGTGTTCTTTTCCACTACCTCGGCCCTACTAGGTTTCTGGAATGTTGGGCTACGTGCCACTGTTTCTATTCTTGTTATTCTGGGCAGGTTGTGCTATTGTGTTGAATTTGAGTTGTCCGGATGTTCCAATTACAAATGGAACTCTGCCGAATTTTCGTTAGAATTCTTTATTGAGTTTCTATCACTCAGGTGACATGGAATACTTCATTTTTATTCATATTCCATGTATTTCGATGTTATCGTTGATTTAGGTTGTCGTTTTCTGTGACGTCATACCTCGGTATTCACTGATTCTCCTGATAGGAATCTCAGGAATAACGGGGCGTGACAATATATATATATATACACACACACATACAAAATATAACAATGTGAACAAAATGAGAATGAAAATGTTTACCTATCGGAGACGTTTAGGATGACCATGGCGAGAGTGTGATATGAGAGTGAGAATCCAGCATGCATTGATTCAGAATCCGTTTTTAACCCATTCTAATTGGGTCTAACCCCATTTTTATATTCACAAAACGGGGTGAAAGTGTAATTATAAGAACAAGAGGGGGTGTGGGTGTAATTGTATAATTCTTGAGGGGTGATACTATAGTTATTCCTTTTATAAATTCCTTTACGCCATTTGGTCTAATAAATTTGATAATATATGCTTTTTCTTATAAATTTATGAAATGACAAAATTATCTCGAAATGACGAAATGCATAAGGCACTATTATAATTTGTATGTAGAAGACGGCATCATGACCTTCACTACTACAGTACTGATTTGTATGATAATTCTAGTGATATTCTCAAATTATATTTTCTTATACATTTTATATATACTAGTAAAAGCAACGCACATAGTTGAAATATATATTTAAATATTTTCTAAATAAGAAATAATCAAACATAAATAGTATTACTATTACAATACGAAAAAATAATTATACATAAATAATTGAAATTAAATAAGATGTTATTTAGAGATCTTATGTATCTTGAGTACAATTCTAAGGCTTCGTTTGGATGGGCAAGAGAGGAAAGAAAAGAAATGATAACATTAGTTATGAGAGAAAAGAAATGATAACTTAAATTATTTATGTTCGAATAAATTTGGAAAGAAAAGAAAAAAAAATATTCGTGTTTGATAAGACTAAATTAGGAAAGAAAAGGAGAGAAAATATAGTATTATAATTCATTTACTATCTTACCCTTTTCATTTAAATAAGTGTTTTTAAATATCGAGGGTATTTTAAAAAATATACTTAACTTATTATCCTTTCTCTCCAAACCTTCTCACTTTTGGAAGGATAACAAGTGAAAGATTTGGAGGGATAAACTACCCTTCCAAATCTCTCCAAATCTTTCCTTTCTCTTATAAGTGGCAACCCAAACATACAATTCCCTATCATTTCTTTTATTTTCTTTCCTTTCCAAATCACTCCAAATCCTTCCTACCAAATGAATCCTAAATCAATATGGACACATTGAAATGGGTCTCAAGCACACTTTGCGTTACTTTTGTAAATTTGTAATATAGCTAATATGCAATTATTTTATTCAATGAAAGTAATATCCGGATTAAATGGGCACACAAATGATGATTATCACTTAGACCCACACAAAGTGTAACCACAAAAGGCTTACAACCCTGATAATAACCTATGAAACACATTATAATTAATTCTTCTTCGAATCACATTAAGGTCCTATTTGGATCGGCTTATCAGAAGCTGTTTTTGATTTCTTGAAGGCAAAAGCTCTTTTGAACGATGTTTGACAAAAAATTTAGAAAAACTTCTAGTCTTGGAAGAGCATTTAGAAAATATTAGAGGATATCAACTTTTCAAAATGGCCTCTCTTTCTCTTTTTCTTCTGTGTAAAGCAAGAAGTAAAAGTTTTGCCGAGGCATAAGGTTATAGTTGGTAGAAGTTTTGGTTCTAATTTTACACCAAATAAAAAAGAGAAGCAATTATTTTTATATAAGCTATTACCTACTACCTTCTTCAAAACGATCGTCTAAAACTTAAAAGTTCTTCTAAATATTTTATCAAATATGATTCAGAATAACTTTTCTCAAAACTTTCAAAAGTAGCGTTTGAAAAAGTCTTTTAGTAAGATCTATTCTAAATATTCACGAGACATGAAACCTCTATGAGACCTAGAGGTTTAGTGCAAGCAAGCTAGCGCTTGTTCAAGGGTGTTTTCGCATTTTTTCCTTTATTGTTTCATGTTATAGGATGCTTGAAAAATGAGGAGATTATTTGTTTGTTTGATACTTTAAATATCTGAATAGTTGTTAAATTAGTTAATATGAAAATAAAATGGGATAATTATATTTTCATCCATCAAGATATGCCAAATTACACCCGCACTCCCTCTCCTTTGGATATTTATAGTTTCACCCCTTCTAGTTTATAAATAGTAACAAATACCCCCTTCTGCGAACTTTCAACATGATCAACACTTACGTCAACAGTTTTATAGGGGGAAAATGACTATTATACCATCCATTATTGCCCATCCAAAAATACGCATGGGTATATAAGTAATTTCACATCTCCGGTCACATGATATGAACGTTGATCAATTGGAGGGAGTGAATTTGTAAATATCCAAAGGATGCAGATGTAATCTAGCATATCTCGAGGGGTGAAAATGTAATTGGGATATTAAAATTTGTTCAAATTAGTTATTTTAACTAGCAAAACCAAGAAATGACTCTCTAGGTCAGCAGAATTGTGGAATACTAAGTAACATGACTCTTTCAACTAGAACATTGAGGCTTTGTCTGTAAAACTAACACCAGAATAAAAACTGCTAGTGACATCAATACCCGCTATCAATTGCTCTTACAATGGGAAGTGTCATTCCAAAGGTAGAAATGAGGAATTACTATAGCCAAATCTTTCAAAGGATTGCAGTTCTACAGTTCGTAGAAGTAAATCAAATCTGCAAAAAATAAAATCAATAAAAGCAAAACAATACATGTAGACTGTAAAAATATGGAGTTCAAAAGCAAATCAAGGCCTAGTTCAAGATCAACAAATGTTCTGAACGAACGCGTCTATCAGGATAAACTTAGGATGCACAAGAGACATGCCTACTGTTACCCGGTGAAGTCTTGAAGTGGGTTGTGGCATGCCAGTGTGACATGGGAGGATGGCACAGTGACATAAGTCCAACTTTGGAAGTGGGGCTTAGGAGTGTTTGAAAAATGCAGGAATTTAATTATAACATTCTTATGACCCAATAAGAGAATCTGCCAAATAAGATTTGGATTTGGAGGTCGAGAAGATTAAATATAGCCATTATGATTCCTCAGACATGGCTGATATTTGTTCTGGGCACAACTGGGAACTTAAGTCACTCCTATTTATACAACAATAATTTTGAAAGATTCCATGCCAAGATATGAGTTTTAGTCCAAAAGATGCGATGATTAGATCAAATTAAAATTATCCAAATACATGCCTTTTGGTTCAACGTAATATTTGTCATAAATTATTAATTGAAACACAAAAGATATGACATTTAGTACGAAGAGTCAAAATCCCGGCACATCGCAGAAATTATTCAATTCATATTATCATTTCTCGTCTCATTTCGTAAGTGTATATATACAGGCGTATATATAGATTACAAATATTAAGACAACCGCATTCAACATCCCTCCCTTTAAACAAGTTCACAAAATTACACATCTTTAAACACAAGTTAATATACTGGATATAATCATGTACCATAACCTAAATACAAATAAGGAAAAAAGGCCCTCAATTTTTTATTTTTGTTTCCTGAGGGTCTCTTATGGTAGTTATTTGTTCAAGAAATGGAATTTCTGCAAATGAAGAGCAAATAAACAACAAAGAGATGTTACCTCTTTTATAAATATCCGAGGCATCAAGATTTAAATGTAGACATTTTACCTAATGTTTATATATTACAAAGAATAAAACTTAACTAATGAAGAAACTATAGAAATCTTCTTGAACCTTCTAACACCACTGAATGTAAATATATTACAACGCCATGTGGTAGTCTCAAACATAAACTCAAAAATGGTAAAAGATGGCTTCACACACAAATGAGGAATCCAGAGATTGCTTCATGGAGTGGATGTTGTTAGCTTTCAGCAAGCAGCAGGTTAAGCAACCAAACCGACCAAAGTACTATATCAAATTCAGAATTGTTGTACACATACATATAACTATTTCCTAAGTAAGTTAAGAAGGAAACACAACACTGATGATTAAAACTTTACTTAATAAAACAAGACTTATGTATTGCACTAAAAAAAGAACATATTTAACAGTCATGATTGGTTGAATAACAAGGGATGGACACCCGGTAATAATATTACACTACTATCCAAACGAGATCCAGTCGAAGTTGAAGCAACATCCCAAGGCCCTGTGAGTTCATCTACTGCATATTCATCCTCTTCATAGTTTTGCTGAATAGTAGATACTCCATGTGAAATTTGAATCCCTTGTAACTTCTTTCATTGTTGGCATTTTTCTCCCGCTAAAGTTCAAGCATCTTTTTGCAAGGATAGAGACCCCCATGATCTCTTCTTTCCCACCCTCTTTGGAAACTCGAGCATCAAGAATGTCAAGTAAACGGTTCTCCTTCATTGTCGATAAGAAAAATGTTGCCAAACTTCGTTCTTCTGTTCTGATTGATGAGATTGGTATTTGTCTAGTTAACAGCTCAACAAGAACAACCCCAAAGCTATAAACATCACTTTTTTATGTCAACTGGCTTGATTGGAAGTACTCCGGGTCCAAGTATCCAAAGGTCCCCAGTACTAGTGTGGTCATGTGAGTTTGATCCATGGCAATTGATTTTGAAGTCCCGAAATCAGACACTTTTGCTCTGTATTTCTCATCCAACAAAATGTTAGTGGATTTGATGTCTCGATGATAAATGGGGATGGAAGCTGCTGAATGCAGATAGGCAAGTGTCCCTGATACTTCTGTAGCAATCCGAACACGAATATCCCAGGTAAGTGGAAACTCTTCATTTTGGTCATGGATATACTTGTAAAGGTTTCCATTAGGGATATATTCACAAACCAGCAGGGGAACTTCCGACTCCAAGCAACACCCATGCAGCTTAACCACATTCCTATGGTTAATTTGAGATAAAATAACAACCTCATTAATGAATTGTTCAAGGTTGCCTTCATCGACTATCTTGGACTTTTTAACTGCTACAATTCTACCATCAATCAACATTCCTTTGTATACAGTACCTTGCCCTCCTTGACCAAGGATTCGGTTATCACTAAACTTGTCAGTGGCCTTCTCCAACTCCTTTGATGTAAACAGCTTGTTTGTTTCCACATTACCTTGCTCAGCCGAAGACAATTGTTATTGCAATAACAAACCTCCATTTCGTTTGAAGAATTTTGTTTTGAGCTTGAGTTTCTTTCTCCTCTTCACCAATTTACACAACCACCACGTACCAATTATTACAAGTACTAATCCAAAACCATGACTAATACCTGCAAAACCAAGTTGGAAACAGTCACTATTTTCAACCTAAAGTTCCAAATTTTAGCAAAGTAAGAGCTTTGAAAGGGACACTCATTTTGGGAAATTTTTTTTTTTATTGAAATGGAAAATAGTAAAATAGTAAAGTTGGAAAGGAGGAAGTAGTGTTACTTTCTCATTTTCTTTTTGTTCCCTTTTTATTTTTCTTTTTTGAGCCACATTTGTATTGAAGTACAGATTCAACATAGAAAAGAGCGGTCTGGAATTGATATCATGGTTTGGGTCTTAAGTTGGTACAATTATGTGAGGTTGTCTGTATTTGTGTTAGAGATGGGGCATACCTATGATAATCATTCGAGGTTTCTTCTTCTTCTCCGCTGCAGATCAAGCAAAACGAGTTAGCCTATTCATTTTGTAACAAAAATACTTCACAAAGTAATTATGCAAGCAAGAGTTGGTATATATTTTAGTATTAGGCATATGGTTACTGTACACAGGTAGGATTATTGCTTGCAGATTGATATCAAATTGATTTGGCGAGGGGGGGGGGGGGGGGGGGGGTTATGAATTAATTGACATCGAAAAACCTTGGAAAGACTCCAAGTAAAAAACCATGGATACGCTCGGGTATCGATACACTATGAATCAAGAAGTACACAAACTCTATGAAGTTTTAGACTTACAAATCACTACTTATTTGCCTTTCTCCACTCGACGTCTAACAGTCTTGAATTACTCACGCTCCACGAAGCTCTCGCTCCGATCTCCGTACTATAACGGCTCTGCTTCTCAACGGATCAAAGAATCACGAAGCCTCTTGCTTCAATCAAGGTGGTGTGATGATTTTTTAGCAACTAGATCATCCAATTGTGCATAACTATCTTCGGTGTAGAAGCACAATTGAAAAACCCCAATAATAAGAGAGAACTAGAATATAGATGATTGCTCAATAATTTTCTCTCTATATATATCTTTGTAGAATGATATGAATCTGTAGAAGAATTGAAGAGATCTCTCAAAAAAACCACCCACCTTCTCTTAGGTTTAACTCATACATATAGAGAAGAGTCTTCAATTAATGGTAATATACTGATGATAGCTTTTAATCATGTCCCAAAGTGGTTAGGAATCAATTACATAGCAAAATAAAGCTTCACCGAGTACTCAGTGGATGTTCTACCAAGTACTAGGTGAACACGCAATTGCGCGCAAGTGTATGAGAACTCACACAACTCTCTGAAAATTTTCGCCACTTTGCATCTTACCGAGTACTCGGTAACACTCCCACTCAGTACTCGGTGGAGCAAAATATAAATTACTTTGAACTTGTTTCTCCATTGCACTGCCGCTTCCAGCCATTGTTCCACTAGATATCCTTTGTATCCTCACCACTTTATACACACTTTTAACACTTAACTACTCATTCTAAAACACACAACTCTCAACATGATTTTTTATCAGAATCATGTCATTATATAAATAAATGTTCTTACAGAAATATTTAACTGGACATCCATTTGGCAGATATGGTTTTCCATCACCAAACCTATAGTAGCATGTGTAATTAAGGTTACTACTAGGTGTTGCCCAGCAGCCGGCATCTCTTCCGCATAATGTAGGGTCAGTTCGGTTGCACTGTCCCTGCAACCCCCAAGCCAGCATAGCAGGAACAGTTTCCATTTCTTGCAGTTTTGAGATCTGTCAACTCATAATCGAACCATGATTGCTGCACTATGAAGGCCTTCTTGCAACCTAATGGAACATTATTATTCGACTCAAAGCTGCTCACAGTTGCATTGATGAAGCTGAGTGACGGCGGAATAGAGGTCTGGCAACACTTGATTCCGTAACAACTTCCTCCTGTTGGCGAGCCTAAAGTTGAATCGTCGCCGTTGCAGATTGATGAGCACCCACCTGTTACGGTTTCTCCTTGGTCCCTTATTAAGGCCAGGTTGTTACAACCCAAGGCGATGAAATAATTATAGTTTTGGGAGAACCAAAACGAAGTGGAAAATTTGACAATTCGATGCACATTAGTCCGATTTGGACAAACAGAAGCGAGCACCGGATGGTAGATGTCAAGGTAGCCGTATACGGAAATATGATACACCTCGAGGTTATAACTAGTTAAGTAAGGTATGGGATTGGAAGAGTTGGTGCAAGTTATTTCGAAGTCGCGGTTAGCATAGCAACCTGTTCCAATCCCAAACGGGAAAGGAATAGCAACACCTCCGCATGTATTTTGACAACCATACATTGCTGAAGATGCTGATAATGCTCCTCTTCCTCTTAGCCACACTAGTACTATTACCACCATCAACCGAATCACCATTTTTTTTTAACTCTTCTCCCTGATTCTTTTCTGTATAATATAATAAGATCCTATACTTTATATTACATTAGTGTTGTTGGAGAATATATATATATAGGCCTTCAAATTTATTGTAAATGTTCACAAGAAAAGGAGTATTATAGACTAATGAATGGTTAGAGTTTATTATAAAGACTAATAGTGACCATTGATCAATAGAGGGCCACTGAAACAGCAGGTCTCAACGTCTATGTTAACGTGAGCCAAAGCAACTCACACGCTGTAAAGACTAGTAGTTTTGAGCCCATCTCCCTCAACGTGGACATATATTTATATTTTACTATTATAGACTAATGGATGGTTAGAGGCAATTATAAAGTATATGGTAGACAGTAACCAGCACGCCATGGTTGACTGATAGTGCCCAGTGACTAAGCTTGAGCAAATGAAATTGCAGTTCTTGAGTCGATATATCTGATCCAAATATTTTCATGATTGAAGCAGCAGAGAAACATTACTTGGATCTAATCCACCACTAGCAATTTGCTCACACACAATTAATTTAATATTCACCTTAATTTCTTTCCATATTTTTTCTCATCTTGACATAAAAAAAAAGACGTTTCAAGAAACCAAAAATCAAACTCTCAAAGACATGAGCAAATAAACTCTGTACTTAAACTTGAACCAATATGTGTACTTATCATAATACGTGGAGGAAAATTCGACAACTTACCTTGATTGATTGATTGAAGAATGAGACCAAGACATTGGATGTGATATTCAGGAATTCAAAGGTTGTAAAATCGATTTTCTCAACATGAAGGCCCAACCAGAATGAGGAAAACTCACCATTTCCAGTTTTGTGAAAATGAAAAGACGAGTCGTGGGACCCAAGTGTACGAAAACAGTTGCTTTTGATCAGGTGACTTGAGTACCATTTAATTCTATACTCCCTTTAATTCAACCAAATAGAGCCTGAGCCTGTATATGTATAATTGATAGTACCTGCGTAATGTGTCTCAATTTTGGGAAGAATGTAGATGCTAGGTTGTGGATTGATTGGTTCGTGTAGAATATTGAGCTTTTTGCGTATGCAGGAGATTAAAAGGTTTGGGTACTATTAGTTAATTTGTCTTGAATGTAATTCCTTGTCCATGCTAAGACTTTTAGTCAATAGTTTAGTGTGATTTTTGTGAAGTTGTGTGGTCTTATCAAGGAATTTATTGTAGGAAGCTTGAAGCGAGTCATCACAATCTTCATCACTTTCAGAATCTTCATCTCCTGATATTGCACTTAGTGTAGCAACCTCTTCACCATTCTTAATATGCGATGCGAACACGGTGAAGTTCTCAGACTCATAACCTACCTGCGAGTCTATAGAATCACTAGCTCGTCCATCATTCGATTCATTATCACAAGTGACAACTAAGTCTTTTGTCCTTTTTAACGTATTTGCACACTCCACAGCCAAGTGATCACACCCTTGGTACTGAAAACATTGAGGTTTCTTCTTTTAAAGGTCAAACTTGTCATTCCGAGATTGGAATTTATTTTTATTTCTAGACTCACTTAATTTATTCCCAAATTTTTGTCCTTTGCCATTCCTTTTATTATTATTAGCCTTTACGAATTTGTTCAACTTTTTAGAAAATTTGGCAATATCGTTCAGATTCAACTCACTTTCTCCATCAGACTCAATAGGATCTTCCATAGTGGTTTAAAAGTTATGCTCTTCTCTTTTGTGCCGTTAAACTTCTTAGGAAGATTCTTACACATCACCATCTCAGACGATTTAGGTTTTCAGCCAACTCTTCAAGTTTAATTTCTTTAAAGTTCATTAATTCAGAGATGACGGTAGCCTTAGAACAAAATCGTTTGGGTAGAGACCTAAGAATCTTTCTCAATATGGTAATCTCAAGAATGGGCTTTCCAAGATTGTAACAACTAGTTACTATATCAGTTAATATAGCCTCAAAGTCAGCATAAACTTCTTCTTCTTCCATCTTGAGTTGTTTAAATTAAGAATTTAACAATGGAGTTTTGATTGCTTAACTATTGAAGTTCCTTCATGAATAACTTGGAGAATATCCCAAGCTTCTTTGGCAATTTTACATATGACAATTCTCATAACTCACTCGCGGTCACAACATTAAATAAAGCATTCAACACTTTGGAGTTCCAATTAGCACTGTTTGTCTTAGCAGGAGTCCACTCGTTAAACGGTTTTAATTTAGATTTATTCGTACTCTCATCCGTCACAGTGGGAGGTGAGTATCCTACCTCTGCAGCAAGCCAAGCTCCCTCATTTATAGCTTTCAAGAACGCTCTCATTCTAAGTTTCCAATAGGTGTAAATTGAGCCATCAAATAACAGGGACCTAGTCACGGAACCTCCTTCTCGAGGTACGTCCATCTCCTAAGTTCAAGATCTAGTCCTAGGTCATTAACCTAAATCGGGGCAACCACGTTATGATACCAATTGAAATTACCTACGAGATGGTAAACTAAGCCTAGAGGGGGTGAATAGACTTTTTATAAATTAATTGACAAATTAAAATTAATTGCAGAATAGTCAATTTTACTTCAATTCTTTAGCAAGATAATTCACGCAATAATAAATATAAGTGCTGAAAATAAATCAGAGACGACACCAATATTTTTATGTAGAAAAACCTTGGAAAAACTTCAAGTAAAAAATCACGGATACACTCTGGTATCGATGCACTATGAATCAAAGAATTTTATAGACATTATGAAGTTAGGACTTCCAATAACTCTGATTTGTCATTTTTCACTCGATGTCTAAAAGTTTCTAATCACTCGCTCTACCTCGAAGCTCTCGCTCCGATCTCGACGACTTCACTTCTCAACGGATCAAAGAACCACGAAGCCTCCTATTCTGATCTCCGTTCTCAACGGATCAATGCAACCACGTTGCAACTAGTGGTGTGATGAATTTTCAGCAACTAGATCATCCAATTATGCATAAAGATTTTCAACATTGAAGTACAACTGAATAACCTTAAAAAACAATAGAAAATCTTGATAATTGATGATCAGGAAATCTCTTTCTCTGCAAACGGATCAGAACTGTATGAAGAATCGCAGATCTCTCACAAGAAAATCAAAATCCACAATATCATAACCACACCTCCTCTCTTGAATTTAACTCCTATATATAGAGAGAAAAGTCTCTTATTAGAGTTTGGATTTCTTTCTCACCAAGAGTTTGTTTCTTGACCATTTAGTCATCAAAATATGGTCCAATATACTAATAATAATCCTTAGACATGTCCAAAAGTGTTTAGGAGACTTTAACTTATCAAATTTATGCATATTAAAAAATTGATGTCGGCCAGCTTGAGTACTCGAGAATTAGCTCGAGAACTCGGGAATGCTGATGGCGATCAGTGGCGCCCAATGGTGATCAATATCTCTAGAGTTTTTCATAAATTTTTGTTAGTATTACCAGTGGCGGCCAATATCCCGAGTACTCGATAATAACCTTGAGTTCTCGGTAAATACAAAAACCAAAATTTATTTTTTACTTTTCAATGTCACTTCCAACCATTCCACTTCACTTCCTTTGTATTCGTACCACTTTATATTTGATTTGTGATTGAAAAAGGTTATCGAACACTTGATCACGTACTTTGTTTGCCCATGTCAATTAACCTAACACTAT
Organism: Cornus suecica; assembly: GCA_963922005.1. NCBI lineage: Eukaryota > Viridiplantae > Streptophyta > Magnoliopsida > Cornales > Cornaceae > Cornus > Cornus suecica. The sequence goes on from OY998241.1 coordinate 17,417,648, forward strand.
CCAACACACGACACTAAACATGGTTATTGATCATAACATGCCATTACACACAAATGTTCTTACAATAATGAAATAATACTTACGTAGTACTCGAAAAAAATACGTTTTTAACAATCATGATTGGTTAAATAGCAAAGGATGGACATCCGGTGATAATATTACACTAACATCCAAACGAGATCCTGTCAAAGTTGAAGCAACATCCCAAGCCCCTGAGAGTTCGTCTATTGGATATTCATCCTCTTCATAAATTTGTTCAATAGTAGATAAGCCATAAGACATTCTAATCCCTTCCAATTCCATGGCAACTTCTTTCATCATAGGCCTTTTTCTCCCACTCAAGCTCAAGCATCTTTTTGCAAGAACAGCGACCCGTGTGATCTCCTCTTTCTCACCCTCTTTGGAAACTCGAGCATCAAGAATGTCAAGTAAACGGTTCTCTTTAATTTTTGACATAACAAATGTTGCCAAACTTCATTCTCCTATTCTGGTTGATGAGATTGGTTTTTGTCTAGTTAGGAGCTCAACAAGAACCACCCCAAAGATATAAACATCACTCTTTTCTATAAACTGGCTCTATTGGAAGTATTTCGGGTCCAAGTATCCAAAGGTCCCTTGTACTAGTGTGGTCATATGAGTTTGATCCATGGCAATTGATTTTGAAGTCCCGAAATCCGACACTTTTGCTCTGTATTTCTCATCAAACAAAATGTTTGTGGATTTGATGTCTCGACGATAAATGGGGATGGAAGCTTCTGAATGCAGATAAGCAAGTGCCCCTGAAACCTATGTAGCAATCCGAACACGAATATCCCAAATGAGTGGAAACTCTTCATTTTGGTCATGGATATACTCGTAAACCAGCAAGGGAACCTCTTGAAAAACTTAGAAGAGTTTGTGAATGGAAGCGATGAATTTTTCATTGATCTGTAGTATGTTATATACATATACAAGATTGTTGTCTATAAGAAAATACATGATATAAGGAATGTTGATATTGTGCAAGCTTTTACAACTATCAATTAATCATTGAATTGATCCTCTAATTGCTCATTGACTCCATAATCAGAGGGATATTGATTGACTGGGGAATATTGATTATATTCCTTAACATCCCCCCTCAAGTTGGCGTAGGAGCTGCAACGGACACCCAACTTACCGCAAAACAATTGGAGGTTATCCTTGGACAAAGGCTTTGTGAATATATATGTTGGTTGGGAAGATGAAGGAATGTGCCTTGTAATGAGATTTCCCATAGTGACCTTCTCTCGAGCAAAATGGTAATTCAATTCAATGTGTTTGCAACAGGCATGGAACATTGGATTAACAGACCTGTAAAGAGCACTAATATTATCACAAAATAATTGAGGAGGTTGAGAGAGTGATATTCCAATATCCCGTAAAAGAAATGCCAGCCAAGTAATTTTTGCAATTGTAAAAGCCATAGAGTGATACTCTACTTCAGAGCTTGATTGGGCGACTGTTGGTTGTTCCTTGGAGCACCAAGAGATGCAATTAGCGCCAAGAAAAACGCAAAAACTAGTGGTGCTTCTCCTTGTAGTGGGACAACCTGCCCAATCAGCATCACTGAAGGCATAAAAAGAAATAAGGCTTTGCGACAAATAGTGTATGCCAAAGTGTTGTGTGCCTTTCAGACATCAAGATCAACAACAATTGTAAATCCACAAAGATGAATAGGTAACAAAGACTAACAAAATATATTGTTACTTTAAAATTAATTTAGAGCCTATTTAAGACATTATATTAGATAAAAACACTACTTTACTCCTAAACTAAAATAAAATAATTAAGTAAAATTTTGTTTAGGGATTTCTCATATCCGTCGAATGCTTACACAGCCATATCCGACACTACTACCAAAGTCCACGCAACATAGATTGCTCTAAACATGGGAGCAAGTATGGTACAGTAAAAATTAATAATGAAAGCATCTTTTAGCTTTTGGGTCTGGAGATTCCGAAGCCAAACAGGATCAACCATACATCACCAATTAGGTCTAAAGTTACATTAGATTTTTAAATAAAATTCATTATAAAATCCCTATAAAAGTGATATTAGATATTAAGATCGAGCAAAATACATAGTAAGAACCTAGAGATTCCAAAGCCAAATAGCCTCAAATATAGATAACCAAATGCTAAACTAAAGACATCTATCTACCCTACCCGAAGCTAGAACGAGTTTGGGCAAGAGTATGTCCATTTTTTTAATGATAAATAGGCAATAGTATGTACATAAAACTGCGTACAAACAACATTTTTTATAAAAGACACCACACAAATTTAAGTCCTCACTCACAAAAACTATTCCACAAGGACTTCAGTAAAATATCAAATTCCTCTGGAGACACAATTTCATGTAGCACAGGCAGATGCAGCAGTCTCTTAACAGAAAAGTAATGCGATTTTGGTGTCTGATTGAATGTTATCACCTTATTTTCCTTATAAAACATATATACACACACACATAAGGAAAGATATCGCCGGAGACCACGCAAATAAATTACAACTAGCTAATTTGCTGACAAAAAATATGTTTTCAGCTGTGTTGAGGTAACAACACTATATAGGATAGCCGCTCAGCCTTTAACACAGTTGGAATAACATCACCTTTGGGAAGGTGAGGGGTTTAAGTCCCATAGTAGACATTTGGGGCTGCATATGCGAGAATTTACCTGACCATCCCCCAAGAAAAAATAATAATAAAGAAATACAAACACCAAAGAAACAACAACAAAAAAAAAAATTAAAATAAAGAAAAACAAAAGACAACAGATAATATTGATTTTCTGGTTTTATAAACTGTGGAAGAAGGAAACAACAACAAATAAAGAAATAAAGAAAGAGCAACAAAAGGCAACAAATAATATTGATTTTCTGTTTTCTAAGTTGTGGAAGAAGGAAAACTAGTCATATCTGCCACAAGAAGAATGCCTTCGCAAGCTAGCAACCTAAGATGTACAGTCTGTTAACCATGCCTTTGAAACTAATTATGATTTACACATTGGATTATGAGAGTTTTCGTAATAGAATTTTCGATAAATATTTTTATTTTTGAAAAGGTCTTGGTAATGGTTGATCACAGGGCCGGCCCTGAGATTGTTAAAATATTTGAAGACCTGAGGTGAGAGTAAATTTGAGGGGCCCATAAAAAATATTATAACAAAATTTTAATTTGAAACACAAAGAAAATAAATAAAGTCTTAGTGTTTTATAAAAAACACAATCCCAATTATATCAAAATAAAATATATGATACAACTCAATCACAAAATTCAAAATACAACTTGTGAAGTGACCGTCTTGCATTTTGAGCAGCAAAATTATCAATGAAAGTGTTTCAATCAAGTTTTTCCAACATGTTTTTTTCAATAGATATCATAGCCAAACCATTCAATCTTTCTTGAGACATCGTCGATCGTAAATAAGATTTATTTAACTTTAGTTTTGAAAAACTTCTTTCAGCTGATGCAACTGTAACTGGGATAGTCAGTAATACTCTATATGCAATCCATGATCAACTTGTTCAGTTTCAGATTCGACTCTTTTGAGTATAAACCAGGTTAGGAAAAATCCCAGAAACCCCCGATTATCAAGGAAAAAATGCTTTTGAGCATGATTAATATCATGAAGTATTGAACATCTTATGTTATTTAAGAATTTATTTGTTAAAGTATTGGAAATTTTATTATTTATGTATTTGCTTGGTTTAGATTGATAAGACTGATAGAACTTTGAGGTTATCATTTTATTTATGATTTTTTTTAGTTTGAAGTTCTAATTATAAGGGTTGATGAACATGCTGGGAATGATGCTCAATTTTTCATGCTAGATACTAGAAGTTCTCAAAATGATTCTTGTTAACTGAGGTTATATAGGTTGTGGTGGTGTAGATGTGTTACTAAATACTTGTATTATTTATTTCAATTTTATTATTTTATTATCTATAATTTTAGGTTTTTATTTTAATCACGAATTTACTTAGAAAATAATTTATCTATGCAAATGTTCAGATGTTTTTCCAATAAGATTTGAAAGGTGAAATCTGAATATTTTCGAATTAGATTTGAAAGGTGAAACCTTCCATTATTCCTTTCCCAGACAATAATCTAAAAGTAAAGTTTAGTAGCTTCGGTTGACAATATAAAATTTTATTAAATTAGCTTCCTTTAGGGTTGGTTGGTTAGAGGAAAATGAGATGAAAAATGAAAGTGAAAAGAAAAGAAAAAGAAAATTAATTTTTCATGATGCATTTGGTTAGATGGAAAATTTCAAAGAAAAATATGAGAAATTGTTGTTTTCTGAGTTTGGATAGCATGAAATGGAAAATAAAATGATTTATATTTCCAAAACCACCCTTATTATTTGGGGTGCACACGGTTCGGTTCGGTTTCGACAGAAACCGAAACGTTATTTTCAATTTCTTAAGATTGAAAATCATAACCAAACTGTTAACCGAACCAATCCAAATCATTTTTTTCGGTTCGGTTTCGATTTTTGTAATTGCCTTTCAAAAAAATAACAATGACATAACTCAAAATATAATATAAGTAAAAACATAAATTAAATTACATATAATAATCCATGTTTAAACTATTACAAACACAAAATCAAATCAATAATTAATATATACACATCAGCAAGCCCTCCGCCTCCACCTTCGTCGTCGCCTGCCCGCCACGAAATCGCCTCATTCCTCGACAATTCACTCCCTGAAATGTCAAAAATCGGACCTAAAACCCCCAATTCCAATAATTTAATCGGACCCAATACCCCCAATTCCTATAATTCGTGCTCAATTTGCTGTTTGGCGATGAACTTGAAGGCCAAATACAAACCACCACAACTATATAAACCCGTGCTTTCACTTTCTACCCATCAGAACCCATAAAAAAAACAGAAGAAATCAAATCGAAAGCAGAGGTCCACCATGGCAACGAGATCTGCCAAGACAGATCCAAGTTCCTGCTCACAGAAATGGGCCTCCCCAACGGCCTCCTACCATTGCAAGACATAGAAGAATTCGGGTACGTGAAAGAGACCGGCTTCGTCAGCATCACCACCATTAACAATTTGGTTGACTTTGATGAAATGGGTAAAGCTTAGGGTTGATTTTGATGCCAATTTTGATTGTTTCTTTAATTTTGAATTAAATCCTCCATTAACATATAAGATTTAATACACTCTAGGGTAGAAAGGTAAAACATATGCCAATTTTGATTGTTTCTTTAATTTTGAATTATATATATTGATATATAATGCAAAGTGTAGAAAGGTAAAATCACATCTATAAATTAGGGACAAAAAGGTATATTCACTTTAACATATAAGATTTAATATACTCTAAGGGCAATATGGACATTTTACATAAAAGTTAATGACTGACATTAGCAAATTAATGGCCTCTACTAACGGCATCAACACGTAGGGGATGTAAGTGGGGCGAAATTCAAATTTCAAGAGGTGTTTGTGGTAATATTCAACTTCGAGGGATCCGTGTGGGAATAGGCCAAACTCAGGGGGTGTTTGTGGGAATAACCTATAATATATTATAAAAAACGGGTTCGGTTCGGTTCAGTTTTTGAAGGATAAAAACCGAAACCGAACCGAAAATTTTGGTTTTTGAATTTTGAAAACCGTAATCAAACCGAACCGAACCGCCGGTTTCGATTCGGTCCAGTTCGGTTTTCTCGATTTTTCGGTTTTGTGTGAAGTCCTAACCCTTATGCTTTAAATACATAAAATGGAATGAGCTTTTCTTTAACATAGCTAACATTCAACTGTTTTAATAATTACGATAATTAAAATTTAATGCAAATTTTTAGAGAACAGAAAAATAAAAGAAAAAAGAAAGAAGAATTTGTGTATTTTAAAAAATATCCATAATTGAATATATGCAATGTAACCTATAATTGGTAAAATAAAAATCGTGCATACAAGACAATATATATCTTTTGATCACACATATATAAGAGTCCTAAAGAAGTAAAATATGTCGAGTTTAGATTACATTGGTAAGACGATGTTTGGCATAATTTTTATTTCTGGCTTTCTACAAAAGAGTAAGAGAAACATAAACTGTTTTGAGAAGCTGGTACCCCCAACTTCTTTAAAATATTCTTCCAAGATTCAGAAGCTTTTCTTAAAATTTTGTCAAATACCGTTCAAAATAATTTTTCCCTTCAGGAAGCCAAAAACAGTTTTTGAAAAGTCAATCAAAACATGGCAGTACATAATAAAGTCAACAACATATAAATAACTAAGGTTTACTAGTAACTTCCTTTATAATATAATAGCTTTTGCGAGAAAGAGAAAATTTTCAATGTTTTATACGGAAAATATTTTGGGAAAAATTTAGGAGATTTTCCTCAAAATTTTCCTTTTCGCGCTAACCAAACTCCAAATATTTAGGATTCTTTTCTTTTTCTTTTCCTTTGCTGCTACTTCCAGCTGACCAATTGTAGCCTTAAGGAGACTGAAATTATAAAGTACAAAGAACTGATAATGATACACAAGTTGACATGCATTTAACTAAATGTAATTTGCATATTATTTTATGTCATACGGCTTAAGTTATTTTGAATGTTTTAGACATACAATTGGACATGAGGTTATATCAGCTAAGAACATGGTTATTATATATGAATGTAATTTTAGAGGATCAAATGCACTTTCCAACTACAAGCACCTCTCGATCCTCTCATTTTCACAATGTTGTTAATAATAAAAACCTACCTATTCATTTCATAGGGACCTCCTATTACTCCCTTTTACATGTATATCTGCTATTTCTATTGCTAAGTTCTGAGTAGCTACATGTCAATGTAAATGCTCTACGTAGCTTTCGAGTACTCTGTATGTCTCCACTGGCTTATTAGGTTGCATCAACTTTGATGCTTTTGGTCAATTACATTCACACATTACCAGTTTGAGGAATTATGATTAGTAATAACAAATTTTTTTTTTTTTCAGGGCTGTGATCATGGTGGAAAATCAAAATCATTTTCCTTTTGGCTCGGATATAGGTAGTTAAGGTTAAGGCTGAGCTTGTTTTTCTTTTTAGCCAAACTCGAGTTCAGTAAATGAGCCATGTCCACTAGCCTTAACTTGTCTGCTCATAATGATTCATTTATCAACATGTTTTTGAGTTAAATGAGTAGTCGAGCAAAGTTTATTCAAGCTTAGCTTGCTTGCTTAATGAGGTCGAGGGTGTTGATTGAGTATTTTCTTTTTTTCCATGAATAGGATTGGTGTTTCATTTAAAAAATTATTGCAATTTAGTACGACAATAAAGATCATACCCTTCAGATAGAGCTCTTGTGTTGATCATATTTGTTGTGTTCGTTCTGAATGTTGATTCAATTATTTGAGTATTTGCAGAATAATGGTTGTGATTGAGTACTTTTAATTTTGATGTATGAATCTGTATAGTATGATTTATATTGTTTAATGTTCCTGGTATTTATATAATTTTGTTATTCTGTTAAATGTATATTTATCGTCAATAGGAATAATTTTTCCTTGATTAATATTGTGACCTAAAAAACGAACTCCTGTTTCTTCTCCTCCAATTAGTGAGGAATTTTATTCTGTCCTTTTGGATAAATTAAAAGATCTTAAATTACTATCATCGACCTACTCCTCAAGATATTCTTTTTGAAGAAGCATATCTTTTTGGACAGGTGTCTTTCAATTCAAAAACTATCTATGAATGGAATATTGATGGTAAATCTGAATATTCTATTTATGAGATGGTACATCAAATGATGATGTACAACACTGTCTATAAAACTGCTGATAATAATGAACAACAAATTGTTGGTTTTATTACATGTGGTTTTACTGGCATTTTGAAAGGTTTGTGGGATAATATCCTTTCTCAACATCAAAAGAATGAGATTCAAAATTCTGTTAAGATTGTTAAGAATGAAGTTAATCAAGATATTTTTATCACTGATGCTGTTTACACATTGGTATTAACTATCATTCATCATTTCATTGGTCGTGAGGGTATTAACCATGAGCGTGGCCGTGAGATGTTACAGAATCTTAAATGTCCTTCCCTTACCCATTTAAGATGGTATAAGGATGTTTTCTTAGCTAGAGTTACCCAACGAACTGATGCTAATAGTGAGCATTGGAAAGCTAAATTCATTGATGGTCTACCAACTTTCTTTGCTGAAAAGGTTAGGAAGAAATTAAAAGATAAACATAATGGAATGTCAATCCCTTATAATGATTACAATTATGGTGATTTAATTAGTATTGTTATACAAGAAGGTCTCTCCTTGTGTAATGATTTAAAGTTAAGACACCAATTGAAGGCTCAACGTCTTTCTGGTAGAAAGGAGTTGGGAGAATTCTGTGACCAATTTGGTTACAATGTCACTAATGATTATCCTAATAAGAGGAAAGATAAGGTGTCTAAAGATAGAAAACCTTATCACAGAAAACGTTATACTAAAAGTAAAAGTAAACGTCCAAGCACTAATAAGGAGTCTAAACCCAGATCAAGTTCTAAACATAAGGGTAGGGGTAGCTCTAAAATTAATGCTAAATGTTATAAATGTGGACGTATTGGCCATTATGCTAATAAATGTAAAACTAAGACTAAATTGGATAGTCTGGAGATTGAACCTGGTCTTAAGCTTCAGTTGAGTAAATTGTTTCTTAATTCCAGTGATTCTGAACAGAGTTATTCTGATTCTGAATCTGACAATGAAATTATGTTATTGTCAACCTCCACATCTTCATCTGAAAATGCTCCCCTTTGTACTACTAGTTCTTGTAACTGTGGTACAAATGAGGGCTCTTCCAATTATTGGAAAGCTATTGTTGAAATGAATGGTTTAAGTTTAAATCTCTTAACCAGTCAACAACAATCTTTTGTTGATTTGTTAGATCAAATTAATGATCCTCAGATTAAGCTTAAAATGATTGAGTTTTGTTACCAAAATCATATTAAGGAGGAAAAGGATACGATTAAGGTTCCTAATCAACCCTTTACCATGAAAGAGGTTTTCAATAGGTTAAAAGGATCAAGTTCCCAAAGACCTGTTAATATTAATGACCTTCGTCAGGAAGTTAATATTTTGAAAACTGAGGTTCAAATGTTGAAAGCTAATCAATCTAAGACTGAGTTAATTATAACCCAATTACAATTAGCCCAGGCTTCTCTTAATTCTTCTAGACTTGAGTCTGAAGAAAATGTTTCACCACATACTGAAAAGGAAACTGTTAAAGATGATTATTTGTGTCTTCTTGATCAGGTTACTTTTCAGAAATGGTACATTAATGTTAAAATTGTCATTAATGAAGAGTATGCGTTACCTGATTTAATGGCTCTTGTTGACAGTGGTGCTGATTTAAATTGCATCCAGGAAGGATTAATTCCTACACAGTATTTTGAGAAAACTACCCAAGGACTTTTAAGTGCTAATGGTAGTAAAATGCAAATCAATTATAAGCTTAATAAAGTTTATATTTGTAATGAAGGTTTTTGTTTACCAACTACTTTCTTGTTAATCAAAAATATGAGTTTACCAGTAATACTGGGTACTCCTTTTCTCACTTCGTTAATGCCTATTGACAAGATTGATTCTACAGGTATTTTCACTACTTTGCAGGGGACGTCAATTGTGTTTAAATTTATAACACAACCCCTTAATAAAAATATTAACTCTCTTCGAGATAATATATTTTTCAAAGAAAAGCAAATTAATTATTTGCAAAGGGAAATTATGTCCCTTACTATCAATCAAAGGTTGTCAAATTACGACATCCAAAATGATATACAAACTATTCAGAATCAGTTTCTTTCTGAAGTTTGCAGTGATATCCCTAATGCTTTTTGGGATAGACAGAAACATATTGTTTCCCTTCCTTATGAAGAAAGTTTTGATGAAAGATTTATTCCTACAAAAGCCCGTGCAGGTCAAATGAAAAAAGACTACATGGACTTATGTAAGAAGGAAATCCAAAACCTTCTTGATAAGAAATTAATTGTTCCAAGTAATTCTCCTTGGAGTTGTACTGCTTTTTATGTCAATAAACATTCTGAAAAGGAAAGAGGTGTTCCCAGATTGGTTATTAACTATAAACCTTTAAATGATGTTTTGAAATGGATTAGATATCCAATTCCAAATAAAAAAGATTTGTTGGATAGACTCAACACTGCTGTTTTATTTTCAAATTTTGATTTAAAATCTGGATTTTGGCAAATTCAGGTTAATCCTAAAGACAGATATAAAACTGCTTTTGTTGTCCCTTTTGGTCATTATGAATGGAACGTTATGCCTTTTGGGCTAAAGAATGCTCCTTCTGAATTTCAGCATGTCATGAATGATATTTTCAATCCTTATTCTGATTTTGTGATTGTTTATATTGATGACATTCTTGTCTTTTCTAAATCCATTGAACAACATTTCAAACATTTAAAAATTCTTAAAGATGTTTTGAAACGTAGTGGTTTAGTTATTTCTGCTCCTAAAATGAAACTTTTTCAAGATAAAGTTCGTTTTTTAGGTCACAATATTAATCAAGGAAAAATTATTCCTATTGATAGAAGTATTGAATTTGCTTCTAAATTTCCTGATGAAATTACTGATAAAACTCAGCTCCAAAGATTTCTTGGTAGTCTGAATTATATCTCTGATTATTATCAGGATTTTGCTCAGGATAGTGCTATCTTGTACCAAAGATTAGGGAAGAATCCTATTCCTTGGTCCAATCTGCATACTGAGGCTGTTAAGAAGATCAAGCTTAAGGCTAAACAATTACCTTGTTTATCTTTAGCTAATCCTTTATGGTCTAAATGGCATAACGTTCCATTCATAATGACCAAAAGGGACAACAAAAGCAGTTTTATATCTGTCTTTAGGATTAACCTGAATTTGCCAAAATCCAGATTTTAAATCAAATTTTGAAAATAAAACAGCAGTGTTGAGTCTATCCAACAAATCTTTTTTATTTGGAATTGGATATCTAATCCATTTCAAAACATCATTTAAAGGTTTATAGTTAATAACCAATCTGGGAACACCTCTTTCCTTTTCAGAATGTTTATTGACATAAAAAGTAGTACAACTCCAAGGAGAATTACTTGGAACAATTAATTTCTTATCAAGAAGGTTTTGGATTTCCTTCTTACATAAGTCCATGTAGTCTTTTTTCATTTGACCTGCACGGGCTTTTGTAGGAATAAATCTTTCATCAAAACTTTCTTCATAAGGAAGGGAAACAATATGTTTCTGTCTATCCCAAAAAGCATTAGGGATATCACTGCAAACTTCAGAAAGAAACTGATTCTGAATAGTTTGTATATCATTTTGGATGTCGTAATTTGACAACCTTTGATTGATAGTAAGGGACATAATTTCCCTTTGCAAATAATTAATTTGCTTTTCTTTGAAAAATATATTATCTCGAAGAGAGTTAATATTTTTATTAAGGGGTTGTGTTATAAATTTAAACACAATTGACGTCCCCTGCAAAGTAGTGAAAATACCTGTAGAATCAATCTTGTCAATAGGCATTAACGAAGTGAGAAAAGGAGTACCCAGTATTACTGGTAAACTCATATTTTTGATTAACAAGAAAGTAGTTGGTAAACAAAAACCTTCATTACAAATATAAACTTTATTAAGCTTATAATTGATTTGCATTTTACTACCATTAGCACTTAAAAGTCCTTGGGTAGTTTTCTCAAAATACTGTGTAGGAATTAATCCTTCCTGGATGCAATTTAAATCAGCACCACTGTCAACAAGAGCCATTAAATCAGGTAACGCATACTCTTCATTAATGACAATTTTAACATTAATGTACCATTTCTGAAAAGTAACCTGATCAAGAAGACACAAATAATCATCTTTAACAGTTTCCTTTTCAGTATGTGGTGAAACATTTTCTTCAGACTCAAGTCTAGAAGAATTAAGAGAAGCCTGGGCTAATTGTAATTGGGTTATAATTAACTCAGTCTTAGATTGATTAGCTTTCAACATTTGAACCTCAGTTTTCAAAATATTAACTTCCTGACGAAGGTCATTAATATTAACAGGTCTTTGGGAACTTGATCCTTTTAACCTATTGAAAACCTCTTTCATGGTAAAGGGTTGATTAGGAACCTTAATCGTATCCTTTTCCTCCTTAATATGATTTTGGTAACAAAACTCAATCATTTTAAGCTTAATCTGAGGATCATTAATTTGATCTAACAAATCAACAAAAGATTGTTGTTGACTGGTTAAGACATTTAAACTTAAACCATTCATCTCAACAATAGCTTTCCAATAATTGGAAGAGCCCTCGTTTGTACCACAGTTACAAGAACTAGTAGTACAAAGGGGAGCATCTTCAGATGAAGATGTGGAGGTTGACAATAACATAATTTCATTGTCAGATTCAGAATCAGAATAACTCTGTTCAGAATCACTGGAATTAAGAAACAATTTACTCAACTGAAGCTTAAGACCAGGTTCAATCTCCAGACTATCCAATTTAGTCTTAGTTTTACATTTATTAGCATAATGGCCAATACGTCCACATTTATAACATTTAGCATTAATTTTAGAGCTACCCCTACCCTTATGTTTAGAACTTGATCTGGGTTTAGACTCCTTATTAGTGCTTGGACGTTTACTTTTACTTTTAGTATAACGTTTTCTGTGATAAGGTTTTCTATCTTTAGACACCTTATCTTTCCTCTTATTAGGATAATCATTAGTGACATTGTAACCAAATTGGTCACAGAATTCTCCCAACTCCTTTCTACCAGAAAGACGTTGAGCCTTCAATTGGTGTCTTAACTTTAAATCATTACACAAGGAGAGACCTTCTTGTATAACAATACTAATTAAATCACCATAATTGTAATCATTATAAGGGATTGACATTCCATTATGTTTATCTTTTAATTTCTTCCTAACCTTTTCAGCAAAGAAAGTTGGTAGACCATCAATGAATTTAGCTTTCCAATGCTCACTATTAGCATCAGTTCGTTGGGTAACTCTAGCTAAGAAAACATCCTTATACCATCTTAAATGGGTAAGGGAAGGACATTTAAGATTCTGTAACATCTCACGGCCACGCTCATGGTTAATACCCTCACGACCAATGAAATGATGAATGATAGTTAATACCAATGTGTAAACAGCATCAGTGATAAAAATATCTTGATTAACTTCATTCTTAACAATCTTAACAGAATTTTGAATCTCATTCTTTTGATGTTGAGAAAGGATATTATCCCACCAACCTTTCAAAATGCCAGTAAAACCACATGTAATAAAACCAACAATTTGTTGTTCATTATTATCAGCAGTTTTACAGACAGTGCTGTACATCATCATTTGATGTACCATCTCATAAATAGAATATTCAGATTTACCATCAATATTCCATTCATAGATAGTTTTTGAATTGAAAGACACCTGTCCAAAAAGATATGCTTCTTCAAAAAGAATATCTTGAGGAGTAGGTCGATGATAGTAATTTCTACTACCACCAAGATCTCCAACTTGAGTTTTATTTTTGGAAAAATTGACTTTATTCAAATTCATGCTATTTGAAGAAATCAAGGATTGTTCAAAATCATTTATTTGATTTAGAGAAAGATCAAAACTATCATCTTCTATTTCAGATTCATTCTGAGATAGAACATTTAATTTAAGATCTTTTAATTTATCCAAAAAGGACAGAATAAAATTCCTCACTAATTGGAGGAGAAGAAACAGGAGCTTTAAGTTTAAAACCTTTTACCTCCATAGGAGGTTTGACAGAAGGATTAGTTAAAACAACTTTTTCTTCAAGCTTGGTTTTAGACAAAATCATGGAATCAAGATTAGATTCAATTCGAGACAATTGTTGTCCAACAGTTTGAAAACACAAATTAGTGTAATTGTTCTGTTTGAAAATATTATGAAAATCAGCAGTGACAGGATCCTTAGCAGAATTATTACCAAGCCTAATATAAGCAGAAGCTTCAATAGGTTTGGGAATAACTGAATCAGGAGAGGTTTTACTACTTCCAGAAGATTCAATTTTCAAAGATTCTGGAGGTGGATGAACCGAGTAAATCACTTTACCATCAGAAGTAGTCCAAGTTTTAAGAAGTTTATCTAAAACAAGAACTGAAGGATTTTGAATATTATAATAGTAACAAAACCATTTGGCAAAAGGCACAATTTCTTTTGTCAAATCAATATAGCTATAAAACTGGGTTTTATAAAATTCAAGCTGTTCTTCATTGAACATTCCAAAATACCAACTTCGAAAAGCTTTATATTCTGGTTTCTGAAAATCATCATTAATAGCATTTCTATCTACGATAAAAACCATTAAAAATTCAATTCAGATGCGGTAGGGGTAGAAGATTCCCTACGAGTATAAATACCATGCGGAATTTGCTGGTCAGATAAACGTACCCCATCTAAAGACACATTTTCTTCAGAGGAGACTTCAGTATTCAATTCAACATTAGACTTCCTGGAACTAGAGGGAATAGAGACTCTATATGGAGGAATACTCCTAAGAGATGACTCTCTAGTAGAAAGACTACGAGACAAAATATCAGACTGTTTGAAATTTAAAACAACCTCACCATCAACATGTTGAATGATTGAATTAATATCATGATTAATTAAAGGTCTTGGAGGAACAGCATTTTGTATAGTCCAAGTATCAGGGAAAACAACTTCATCCCAGGGGATCATCCTAGGGGTAGCAACCTTAGAAGTCATTAGAGTCACTTTCTCTTTCCGCAATTGGTATCAGAGCCATGTTAGAGTAGTTTTATTTGATGATGTATGAATCTGTATAGTATGATTTATATTGTTTAATGTTTCTGGTATTTCTATAATTTTGTTATTCTGTTAAATGTATATTTGAATTATCATCATGATTTTATTCTGCGGTTATGGGTCGTCATAAAGTCGCGTGTGGAATGTTTAGGTATTTTTGCATTTGATTGCTCCTTGTACGATGTTTCCCATAAATCGTTGACAGTCGAGTAACCATAGGTTTAAAACGAATCATGATAGTTCAGGTAACCATTTAGCATAATAATAATAATAATAAAAAATAAAAAAATAAAAAAAAAAAGGAAAAATTTGAATTTTATAAATCACTCTATTATTTTTCATATATCATCAAACCTATTCTTCATGAGTAGTTCCAGTTCTTCCACGAAGAACAAAGAATTGATTTCTTTTAATAACCAAAACCAGTTAATGAATGACTGGACAATTCCTCGGGTTAAACCCAAAACCATATATAAATATGGTATTTTCGAAATGATAAGTACCATGGCAATTAAAACCATGGAACAGACCATAGGTCTCGATGATCAGGACACTACACTTAAGTTGTTGAGTCCAAAAGATTTGGAACATTATGGTTCAAATTATAAATTTATCCATATAGGGTTAATCCAAGTTGCCTTTAGGCCTTTAACCTTACTTGGTATGAATACTGCTCTTCAAGCTACCTTGAGAGATGGTAGGTGTCTCGATTTTAGACCCTCCTTAATGGGTGTTGTTGAAACTAGTCTAAGTCATGGACCAGTTTATTTCAATGTTTTCCCCAATTTGTCATTGTCTTTGACAGATCCTAATTTATATGAAGCAATTAATCTTCGTATTCAAACTCATGGGTATAATTACATGCCTGGAACTGAATTAATATGTGTTGACTATAGGATACAGTATAAGGTGTTGAATACCTTATGTCCTAAGGTTCGAACCATGTCTAGTTCAGGTCAAACTGTGTTAATTGACACCAATTTAATGACTTCTAAGGTTGCTACCCCTAGGATGATCCCCTGGGATGAAGTTGTTTTCCCTGATACTTGGACTGTACAAAATGCTGTTCCTCCAAGACCTTTAATTAATCATGATATTAATTCAATCATTCAACATGTTGATGGTGAGGTTGTTTTAAATTTCAAACAGTCTGATATTTTGTCTCGTAGTCTTTCTACTAGAGAGTCATCTCTTAGGAGTATTCCTCCATATAGAGTCTCTATTCCTTCTAGTTCCAGGAAGTCTAATATTGAATTGAATACTGAAGTCTCCTCTGAAGAAAATGTGTCTTTAGATGGGGTACGTTTATCTGACCAGCAAATTCCGTATGGTATTTATACTCGTAGGGAATCTTCTACCCCTACCGCATCTGAATTGAATTTTTAATGGTTTTTATCGTAGATAGAAATGCTATTAATGATGATTTTCAGAAACCAGAATATAAAGCTTTTCGAAGTTGGTATTTTGGAATGTTCAATGAAGAACAGCTTGAATTTTATAAAACCCAGTTTTATAGCTATATTGATTTGACAAAATAAATTGTGCCTTTTGCCAAATGGTTTTGTTACTATTATAGTATTCAAAATCCTTCAGTTCTTGTTTTAGATAAACTTCTTAAAACTTGGACTACTTCTGATGGTAAAGTGATTTACTCGGTTCATCCACCTCCAGAATCTTTGAAAATTGAATCTTCTGGAAGTAGTAAAACCTCTCCTGAATCAGTTGTTCCCAAACCTATTGAAGCTTCTGCTTATATTAGGCTTGGTAATAATTCTGCTAAGGATCCTGTCACTGCTGATTTTCATAATATTTTCAAACAGAACAATTACACTAATTTGTGTTTTCAAACTGTTGGAAAACAATTGTCTCGAATTGAATCTAATCTTGATTCCATGATTTTGTCTAGAACCAAACTTGAAGAAAAAGTTGTTTTAACTAATCCTTCTGTAAAACCTCCAATGGAGGTAAAAGGTTTTAAACTTAAAGCTCCTGTTTCTTCTCCTCCAATTAGTGAGGAATTATATTCTGTCCTTTTGGATAAATTAAAAGATCTTAAATTAAATGTTCTATCTCAGAATGAATCTGAAATAGAAGATGATAGTTTAGATCTTTCTCTAA
The DNA here is from genome assembly GCA_963922005.1 of Cornus suecica. Lineage (NCBI taxonomy): Eukaryota > Viridiplantae > Streptophyta > Magnoliopsida > Cornales > Cornaceae > Cornus > Cornus suecica. The sequence continues at coordinate 17,434,583 of OY998241.1, forward strand.
ATCAAATAAATGATTTTGAACAATCCTTGATTTCTTCAAATAACATGAATTTGAATAAAGTCAATTTTTCCACCAATAAAACTCAGGTTGGAGATCTTGGTGGTAGTAGAAATTACTATCATCGACCTACTCCTCAAGATATTCTTTTTGAAGAAGCATATCTTTTTGGACAGGTGTCTTTCAATTCAAAAACTATCTATGAATGGAATATTGATGGTAAATCTGAATATTCTATTTATGAGATGGTACATCAAATGATGATGTACAGCACTGTCTGTAAAACTGCTGATAATAATGAACAACAAATTGTTGGTTTTATTACATGTGGTTTTACTGGCATTTTGAAAGGTTGGTGGGATAATATCCTTTCTCAACATCAAAAGAATGAGATTCAAAATTCTGTTAAGATTGTTAAGAATGAAGTTAATCAAGATATTTTTATCACTGATGCTGTTTACACATTGGTATTAACTATCATTCATCATTTCATTGGTCGTGAGGGTATTAACCATGAGCGTGGCCGTGAGATGTTACAGAATCTTAAATGTCCTTCCCTTACCCATTTTAGATGGTATAAGGATGTTTTCTTAGCTAGAGTTACCCAACGAACTGATGCTAATAGTGAGCATTGGAAAGCTAAATTCATTGACGGTCTTCCAACTTTCTTTGCTGAAAAGGTTAGGAAGAAATTAAAGGATAAACATAATGGAATGTCAATCCCTTATAATGATTACAATTATGGTGATTTAATTAGTATTGTTATACAAGAAGGTCTCTCCTTGTGTAGTGATTTAAAATTAAGACACCAATTGAAGGCTCAACGTCTTTCTGGTAGAAAGGAGTTGGGAGAATTCTGTGACCAATTTGGTTACAATGTCACTAATGATTATCCTAATAAGAGGAAAGATAAGGTGTCTAAAGATAGAAAACCTTATCACAGAAAACGTTATACTAAAAGTAAAAGTAAACGTCCAAGCACTAATAAGGAGTCTAAACCCAGATCAAGTTCTAAACATAAGGGTAGGGGTAGCTCTAAAATTAATGCTAAATGTTATAAATGTGGACGTATTGGCCATTATGCTAATAAATGTAAAACTAAGACTAAATTGGATAGTCTGGAGATTGAACCTGGTCTTAAGCTTCAGTTGAGTAAATTGTTTCTTAATTCCAGTGATTCTGAACAGAGTTATTCTGATTCTGAATCTGACAATGAAATTATGTTATTGTCAACCTCCACATCTTCATCTGAAGATGCTCCCCTTTGTACTACTAGTTCTTGTAACTGTGGTACAAACGAGGGCTCTTCCAATTATTGGAAAGCTATTGTTGAGATGAATGGTTTAAGTTTAAATGTCTTAACCAGTCAACAACAATCTTTTGTTGATTTGTTAGATCAAATTAATGATCCTCAGATTAAGCTTAAAATGATTGAGTTTTGTTACCAAAATCATATTAAGGAGGAAAATGATACGATTAAGGTTCCTAATCAACCCTTTACCATGAAAGAGGTTTTCAATAGGTTAGAAGGATCAAGTTCCCAAAGACCTGTTAATATTAATGACCTTCGTCAGGAAGTTAATATTTTGAAAACTGAGGTTCAAATGTTGAAAGCTAATCAATCTAAGACTGAGTTAATTATAACCCAATTACAATTAGCCCAGGCTTCTCTTAATTCTTCTAGACTTGAGTCTGAAGAAAATGTTTCACCACATACTGAAAAGGAAACTGTTAAAGATGATTATTTGTGTCTTCTTGATCAGGTTACTTTTCAGAAATGGTACATTAATGTTAAAATTGTCATTAATGAAGAGTTTGTTTTACCTGATTTAATGGCTCTTGTTGACAGTGGTGCTGATTTAAATTGCATCCAGGAAGGATTAATTCCTACACAGTATTTTGAGAAAACTACCCAAGGACTTTTAAGTGCTAATGGTAGTAAAATGCAAATCAATTATAAGCTTAATAAAGTTTATATTTGTAATGAAGGGTTTTGTTTACCAACTACTTTCTTGTTAATCAAAAACATGAGTTTACCAGTAATACTGGGTACTCCTTTTCTCACATCGTTAATGCCTATTGACAAGATTGATTCTACAGGTATTTTCACTACTTTGCAGGGGACGTCAATTGTGTTTAAATTTATAACACAGCCCCTTAATAAAAATATTAACTCTCTTCGAGATAATATATTTTTCAAAGAAAAGCAAATTAATTATTTGCAAAGGGAAATTATGTCCCTTACTATCAATCAAAGGTTGTCAAATTACGACATCCAAAATGATATACAAACTATTCAGAATCAGTTTCTTTCTGAAGTTTGCAGTGATATCCCTAATGCTTTTTGGGATAGACAGAAACATATTGTTTCCCTTCCCTATGAAGAAAGTTTTGATGAAAGATTTATTCCTACAAAAGCCCGTGCAGGTCAAATGAAAAAAGACTACATGGACTTATGTAAGAAGGAAATCCAAAACCTTCTTGATAAGAAATTAATTGTTCCAAGTAATTCTCCTTGGAGTTGTACTGCTTTTTATGTCAATAAACATTCTGAAAAGGAAAGAGGTGTTCCCAGATTGGTTATTAACTATAAACCTTTAAATGATGTTTTGAAATGGATTAGATATCCAATTCCAAATAAAAAAGATTTGTTGGACAGACTCAACACTGCTGTTTTATTTTCAAAATTTGATTTAAAATCTGGATTTTGGCAAATTCAGGTTAATCCTAAAGACAGATATAAAACTGCTTTTGTTGTCCCATTTGGTCATTATGAATGGAACGTTATGCCTTTTGGGCTAAAGAATGCTCCTTCTGAATTTCAGCATGTCATGAATGATATTTTCAATTCTTATTCTGATTTTGTGATTGTTTATATTGATGACATTCTTGTCTTTTCTAAATCCATTGAACAACATTTCAAACATTTAAAAATTCTTAAAGATGTTTTGAAACGTAGTGGTTTAGTTATTTCTGCTCCTAAAATGAAACTTTTTCAAGATAAAGTTCGTTTTTTAGGTCACAATATTAATCAAGGAAAAATTATTCCTATTGATAGAAGTATTGAATTTGCTTCTAAATTTCCTGATGAAATTACTGATAAAACTCAGCTCCAAAGATTTCTTGGTAGTCTGAATTATATCTCTGATTATTATCAGGATTTTGCTCAGGATAGTGCTATCTTGTACCAAAGATTAGGGAAGAATCCTATTCCTTGGTCCAATCTGCATACTGAGGCTGTTAAGAAGATCAAGCTTAAGGCTAAACAATTACCTTGTTTATCTTTAGCTAATCCTTTATGGTCTAAAATTGTTGAAACTGATGCGTCCAATAAAGGATATGGGGGTATTTTAAAGCAGTTGAATCCTTCTACAAGTAAAGAAGAACTTGTTAGATTTACTTCTGGTACTTGGAAGAATGCACAGCTTAATTATGCCACAATTAAACAGGAGGTTTTAGCCATTGTAAAATGTGTCTATAAATTTCATGACGATTTACTTAATCAGCATTTTCTGGTTAGAGTTGATTGTAGTGCAGCAAAACAAGTTTTGAAAAAAGATATTAAAAATCTTGCTTCTAAACAGATTTTTGCAGGATGGCAAGCAGATCTTTCTGCATTTGATTTTGATATTGAATATATTAAAGGAGAGTCAAATTCTCTACCTGATTTCTTAACCCGTGAATTTTTGCAGGGTATTCAATGAGCGGCTCTTCACAGGGTAACCCAGCCAATAAAGGCAAGGGTAAGAAAAAGAAAGATTCAAATAGAGTGAATCTTACAAATGAGGAAATTTTCCCTCACCTTCAAACTAAAAAGGGCAATAAAGTCCCTACTTCTGCTAAGGAAGCTCTTCTTAAGGAGCCTCCTCCTTTTATTCCTAATACCAGGATTACTCAATATGTCTTAACCTTGGAACCTCAGGATGTCCAATGGATGCCTGATCCTAGGGAGATCAAACGCCGTTATCTTGGCGATGTGCAGAATTATGGAGCACCTCTCAATAAAGAGAGATATGTTTATGAGATGATTTTACAGGAAACAAATTCTGTCATCATCACCCATACTTATGAAAAGTCTGATGACAAAGTCAAAAGCCCAATTTCATATTCTAAAGCTGTTATCAAAAGGGTAATGAAACCCACTGATTGGGGGCTTGACCCTGCAAGGCCCAGGACTTTTTCTCGTTCTGGAAAAATGTTTTCATTTAATTATTGGGATTATAAAGAAGCATGGAAACATGCATTTTTATACCAAAATGTCAAATACAAGCATACTTGGTTTTTTAAATTTTGTCCTGAATCTTTAAAAACCTCGTATCCAAATTGGATTTTCTATTGGTGGCGTTTATATGGCCCTGAGCTTGATATTTTACCTAAGGTTATTCGTGATGAATTTAGTGCTTGGGCTGTCCATCATCCTCAATTACGAGGACAGGATAATCTTCCTGAAGGATTTTCAAAATTACTCTTTTTTGCTGAATTTGGCATTCCTTGGATTTCCAAATGGGAATTAAATTGTAATTTTGATCATTTGAAGGTTCCTACTCTTTATAGAGAGTTTTCTTATCGTTGGTGGTCTTCTGTTTCTTCTGAAGATTTGGCTACCCAGATTATTGAGAAAACTAATGTCTATGTTGAGAATGTGCAGAAATCTCAGCTGGTAATTAAACCAGTTTCTAATCCATTTGAGGAAATTAAGTCCTCTTTCAGAATCTAGTTTCCTAATTTGGGTGAATCAGAATTGATGGTCAAATGTATGGAATTTATGAAGACTCAGTTCATGAGTTCTTTTGCTCCTTCTACTTCTGCTATTCCAGATTCAGTTCCTGATGATCAGTCTATGGCTAGTCATGATGATGTTAATGCTTATTCTTGTCTTGCTGGCGAAGCCCAGAATCCAGAGGATGAGCTGGATGATGATGGTGAAGCTACCATGGGTGATTATTGGGATGCAATGATCACTGCTGTATCCACCTCTGCCCCCAAGGGTCCTTGTCACAAATGACGTTTGCCATGATGTCACATGCCATATGACGTTTGCGATGACGTCAGCCCCAATTATCAGACTTTTGAGTCTTTTGTCGTTTTATGATAATTGTGTCCATATGTATCAGATAATAATGATCAGTCTTTTATGTTTTGTCATTTGTCGGTCCGTGATTCCCGGATCTGGTCGGGTAAAGTAGTTTGCAATCACTGTCGATGGGGCCCCTTGTGCACCCGAGGATTGCTTTTCTGACTTTACTTTTGCTTTGCTTTCTTAGGTCTATATAAGACCAAGTAGGTTTTCATTTGGTCTCCTTCTTCTTTTTTCTCTCTCAAGTTTTCAGAGATTGTTTTCTAATAATAGTTTGTAATAAAGACAACCAATGTTGAAGTTCATTGTAAGTACTTTCATTTCTCTTTCTCTTTCCGCAATTTGGTATCAGAGCCATGTTAGAGTAGTTTTATTTGATGATGTATGAATCTGTATAGTATGATTTATATTGTTTAATGTTTCTGGTATTTATATAATTTTGTTATTCTGTTAAATGTATATTTGAATTATCATCATGATTTTATTCTGCGGTTATGGGTCGTCATAAAGTCGTGTGTGGAATGTTTAGGTATTTTTGCATTTGATTGCTCCCTGTACCATGTTTCCCATAAATCGTTGACAGTCGAGTAACCATAGGTTTAAAACAAATCATGATAGTTCAGGTAACCATTTAGCATAATAATAAAAAAATAATAATAATAAAAAAAAAAGGAAAAAATTTGAATTTTATAAATCACTCTATTATTTTTCATATATCATCAAACCTATTCTTCATGAGTAGTTCCAGTTCTTCCACGAAGAACAAAGAATTGATTTCTTTTAATAACCAAAACCAGTTAATGAATGACTGGACAATTCCTCGGGTTAAACCCAAAACCATATATAAATATGGTATTTTCGAAATGATAAGTACCATGGCAATTAAAACCATGGAACAGACCATAGGTCTCGATGATCAGGACACTACACTTAAGTTGTTGAGTCCAAAAGATTTGGAACATTATGGTTCAAATTATAAATTTATCCATATAGGGTTAATCCAAGTTGCCTTTAGGCCTTTAACCTTACTTGGTATGAATACTGCTCTTCAAGCTACCTTGAGAGATGGTAGGTGTCTCGATTTTAGACCCTCCTTAATGGGTGTTGTTGAAACTAGTCTAAGTCATGGACCAGTTTATTTCAATGTTTTCCCCAATTTGTCATTGTCTTTGACAGATCCTAATTTATATGAAGCAATTAATCTTCGTATTCAAACTCATGGGTATAATTACATGCCTGAAACTGAATTAATATGTGTTGACTATAGGATACAGTATAAGGTGTTGAATACCTTATGTCCTAAGGTTCGAACCATGTCTAGTTCAGGTCAAACTGTGTTAATTGACACCAATTTAATGACTTCTAAGGTTGCTACCCCTAGGATGATCCCCTGGGATGAAGTTGTTTTCCCTGATACTTGGACTGTACAAAATGCTGTTCCTCCAAGACCTTTAATTAATCATGATATTAATTCAATCATTCAACATGTTGATGGTGAGGTTGTTTTAAATTTCAAACAGTCTGATATTTTGTCTCGTAGTCTTTCTACTAGAGAGTCATCTCTTAGGAGTATTCCTCCATATAGAGTCTCTATTCCTTCTAGTTCCAGGAAGTCTAATATTGAATTGAATACTGAAGTCTCCTCTGAAGAAAATGTGTCTTTAGATGGGGTACGTTTATCTGACCAGCAAATTCCGTATGGTATTTATACTCGTAGGGAATCTTCTACCCCTACCGCATCTGAATTGAATTTTTAATGGTTTTTATCGTAGATAGAAATGCTATTAATGATGATTTTCAGAAACCAGAATATAAAGCTTTTCGAAGTTGGTATTTTGGAATATTCAATGAAGAACAGCTTGAATTTTATAAAACCCAGTTTTATAGCTATATTGATTTGACAAAATAAATTGTGCCTTTTGCCAAATGGTTTTGTTACTATTATAGTATTCAAAATCCTTCAGTTCTTGTTTTAGATAAACTTCTTAAAACTTGGACTACTTCTGATGGTAAAGTGATTTACTCGGTTCATCCACCTCCAGAATCTTTGAAAATTGAATCTTCTGGAAGTAGTAAAACCTCTCCTGAATCAGTTGTTCCCAAACCTATTGAAGCTTCTGCTTATATTAGGCTTGGTAATAATTCTGCTAAGGATCCTGTCACTGCTGATTTTCATAATATTTTCAAACAGAACAATTACACTAATTTGTGTTTTCAAACTGTTGGACAACAATTGTCTCGAATTGAATCTAATCTTGATTCCATGATTTTGTCTAAAACCAAGCTTGAAGAAAAAGTTGTTTTAACTAATCCTTCTGTCAAACCTCCTATGGAGGTAAAAGGTTTTAAACTTAAAGCTCCTGTTTCTTCTCATCCAATTAGTGAGGAATTTTATTCTGTCCTTTTGGATAAATTAAAAGATCTTAAATTAAATGTTCTATCTCAGAATGAATCTGAAATAGAAGATGATAGTTTTGATCTTTCTCTAAATCAAATAAATGATTTTGAACAATCCTTGATTTCTTCAAATAGCATGAATTTGAATAAAGTCAATTTTTCCAAAAATAAAACTCAAGTTGGAGATCTTGGTGGTAGTAGAAATTACTATCATCGACCTACTCCTCAAGATATTCTTTTTGAAGAAGCATATCTTTTTGGACAGGTGTCTTTCAATTCAAAAACTATCTATGAATGGAATATTGATGGTAAATCTGAATATTCTATTTATGAGATGGTACATCAAATGATGATGTACAGCACTGTCTGTAAAACTGCTGATAATAATGAACAACAAATTGTTGGTTTTATTACATGTGGTTTTACTGGCATTTTGAAAGGTTGGTGGGATAATATCCTTTCTCAACATCAAAAGAATGAGATTCAAAATTCTGTTAAGATTGTTAAGAATGAAGTTAATCAAGATATTTTTATCACTGATGCTGTTTACACATTGGTATTAACTATCATTCATCATTTCATTGGTCGTGAGGGTATTAACCATGAGCGTGGCCGTGAGATGTTACAGAATCTTAAATGTCCTTCCCTTACCCATTTTAGATGGTATAAGGATGTTTTCTTAGCTAGAGTTACCCAACGAACTGATGCTAATAGTGAGCATTGGAAAGCTAAATTCATTGATGGTCTACCAACTTTCTTTGCTGAAAAGGTTAGGAAGAAATTAAAAGATAAACATAATGGAATGTCAATCCCTTATAATGATTACAATTATGGTGATTTAATTAGTATTTTTATACAAGAAGGTCTCTCCTTGTGTAATGATTTAAAGTTAAGACACCAATTGAAGGCTCAACGTCTTTCTGGTAGAAAGGAGTTGGGAGAATTCTGTGACCAATTTGGTTACAATGTCACTAATGATTATCCTAATAAGAGGAAAGATAAGGTGTCTAAAGATAGAAAACCTTATCACAGAAAACGTTATACTAAAAGTAAAAGTAAACGTCCAAGCACTAATAAGGAGTCTAAACCCAGATCAAGTTCTAAACATAAGGGTAGGGGTAGCTCTAAAATTAATGCTAAATGTTATAAATGTGGACGTATTGGCCATTATGCTAATAAATGTAAAACTAAGACTAAATTGGATAGTCTGGAGATTGAACCTGGTCTTAAGCTTCAGTTGAGTAAATTGTTTCTTAATTCCAGTGATTCTGAACAGAGTTATTCTGATTCTGAATCTGACAATGAAATTATGTTATTGTCAACCTCCACATCTTCATCTGAAGATGCTCCCCTTTGTACTACTAGTTCTTGTAACTGTGGTACAAATGAGGGCTCTTCCAATTATTGGAAAGCTATTGTTGAGATGAATGGTTTAAGTTTAAATGTCTTAACCAGTCAACAACAATCTTTTGTTGATTTGTTAGATCAAATTAATGATCCTCAGATTAAGCTTAAAATGATTGAGTTTTGTTACCAAAATCATATTAAGGAGGAAAAGGATACGATTAAGGTTCCTAATCAACCATTTACCATGAAAGAGGTTTTCAATAGGTTAGAAGGATCAAGTTCCCAAAGACCTGTTAATATTAATGACCTTCGTCAGGAAGTTAATATTTTGAAAACTGAGGTTCAAATGTTGAAAGCTAATCAATCTAAGACTGAGTTAATTATAACCCAATTACAATTAGCCCAGGCTTCTCTTAATTCTTCTAGACTTGAGTCTGAAGAAAATGTTTCACCACATACTGAAAAGGAAACTGTTAAAGATGATTATTTGTGTCTTCTTGATCAGGTTACTTTTCAGAAATGGTACATTAATGTTAAAATTGTCATTAATGAAGAGTATGCGTTACCTGATTTAATGACTCTTGTTGACAGTGGTGCTGATTTAAATTGCATCCAGGAAGGATTAATTCCTACACAGTATTTTGAGAAAACTACCCAAGGACTTTTAAGTGCTAATGGTAGTAAAATGCAAATCAATTATAAGCTTAATAAAGTTTATATTTGTAATGAAGGTTTTTGTTTACCAACTACTTTCTTGTTAATCAAAAACATGAGTTTACCAGTAATACTGGGTACTCCTTTTCTCACTTCGTTAATGCCTATTGACAAGATTGATTCTACAGGTATTTTCACTACTTTGCAGGGGACGTCAATTGTGTTTAAATTTATAACACAACCCCTTAATAAAAATATTAACTCTCTTCGAGATAATATATTTTTCAAAGAAAAGCAAATTAATTATTTGCAAAGGGAAATTATGTCCCTTACTATCAATCAAAGGTTGTCAAATTACGACATCCAAAATGATATACAAACTATTCAGAATCAGTTTCTTTCTGAAGTTTGCAGTGATATCCCTAATGCTTTTTGGGATAGACAGAAACATATTGTTTCCCTTCCTTATGAAGAAAGTTTTGATGAAAGATTTATTCCTACAAAAGCCCGTGCAGGTCAAATGAAAAAAGACTACATGGACTTATGTAAGAAGGAAATCCAAAACCTTCTTGATAAGAAATTAATTGTTCCAAGTAATTCTCCTTGGAGTTGTACTGCTTTTTATGTCAATAAACATTCTGAAAAGGAAAGAGGTGTTCCCAGATTGGTTATTAACTATAAACCTTTAAATGATGTTTTGAAATGGATTAGATATCCAATTCCAAATAAAAAAGATTTGTTGGATAGACTCAACACTGCTGTTTTATTTTCAAATTTTGATTTAAAATCTGGATTTTGGCAAATTCAGGTTAATCCTAAAGACAGATATAAAACTGCTTTTGTTGTCCCTTTTGGTCATTATGAATGGAACGTTATGCCTTTTGGGCTAAAGAATGCTCCTTCTGAATTTCAGCATGTCATGAATGATATTTTCAATCCTTATTCTGATTTTGTGATTGTTTATATTGATGACATTCTTGTCTTTTCTAAATCCATTGAACAACATTTCAAACATTTAAAAATTCTTAAAGATGTTTTGAAACGTAGTGGTTTAGTTATTTCTGCTCCTAAAATGAAACTTTTTCAAGATAAAGTTCGTTTTTTAGGTCACAATATTAATCAAGGAAAAATTATTCCTATTGATAGAAGTATTGAATTTGCTTCTAAATTTCCTGATGAAATTACTGATAAAACTCAGCTCCAAAGATTTCTTGGTAGTCTGAATTATATCTCTGATTATTATCAGGATTTTGCTCAGGATAGTGCTATCTTGTACCAAAGATTAGGGAAGAATCCTATTCCTTGGTCCAATCTGCATACTGAGGCTGTTAAGAAGATCAAGCTTAAGGCTAAACAATTACCTTGTTTATCTTTAGCTAATCCTTTATGGTCTAAAATTGTTGAAACTGATGCGTCCAATAAAGGATATGGGGGTATTTTAAAGCAGTTGAATCCTTCTACAAGTAAAGAAGAACTTGTTAGATTTACTTCTGGTACTTGGAAGAATGCACAGCTTAATTATGCCACAATTAAACAGGAGGTTTTAGCCATTGTAAAATGTGTCTATAAATTTCATGACGATTTACTTAATCAGCATTTTCTGGTTAGAGTTGATTGTAGTGCAGCAAAACAAGTTTTGAAAAAAGATATTAAAAATCTTGCTTCTAAACAGATTTTTGCAGGATGGCAAGCAGATCTTTCTGCATTTGATTTTGATATTGAATATATTAAAGGAGAGTTAAATTCTCTACCTGATTTCTTAACCCGTGAATTTTTGCAGGGTATTCAATGAGCGGCTCTTCACAGGGTAACCCAGCCAATAAAGGCAAGGGTAAGAAAAAGAAAGATTCAAATAGAGTGAATCTTACAAATGAGGAAATTTTTCCTCACCTTCTATCTAAAAAGGGAAATAAAGTCCCTACTTCTGCTAAGGAAGCTCTTCTTATGGAGCCTCCTCCTTTTATTCCTAATACAAGGATAACCCAGTATGTCTTAACCTTGGAACCTCAGGATGTCCAATGGATGCCTGATCCTAGGGAGATTAAACGCCGTTATTTGGGCGATGTGCAAAATTATGGTGCACCTCTCAATAAAGAGAGATATGTTTATGAAATGATTTTGCAAGAAACAAATTCTGTTATCATCACACATACTTATGAAAAGTCTGATGACAAAGTCAAAAGCCCAATTTCATATTCCAAAGCTGTTATCAAAAGGGTAATGAAACCCACTGATTGGGGGCTTGACCCTGCAAGACCCAGGACTTTTTCTCGTTCGGGAAAAATGTTTTCATTTAATTATTGGGACTATAAGGAAGCAAGGAAACATGCATTTTTATACCAAAATGTCAAATACAAGCATACTTGGTTTTTTAAATTCTGTCCTGAATCTTTAAAGACCTCGTATCCAAATTGGATTTTCTATTGGTGGCGTTTATATGGCCCTGATCTTGATATATTACCTAAGATAATTCGTGATGAATTTAGTTCTTGGGCTGTCCATCATCCTCAATTAAGAGGACAGGAAAATCTTCCTGAAGGCTTTTCAAAATTACTCTTTTTTGCTGAATTTGGTATTCCTTGGATTTCTAAATGGGAATTAAATTGCAATTTTGATCATTTAAAAGTTCCTACTCTTTATAGAGAGTTTTCTTATCGTTGGTGGTCTTCTGTTTCTTCTGAAGATTTGGCTACCCAGATTATTGAGAAAACTAATGTCTATGTTGAGAATGTGCAGAGGTCTTCTCAACTGGTAATTAAACCAGTTTCCAATCCATTTGAGGAAATTAAGTCCTCTTTCAGAATCCAATTCCCTAATTTGGGAGAATCAGAATTGATGGTCAAGTGTATGGAATTTATGAAGAATCAGTTCATGAGTTCTTTTGCTCCTTCTACTTCTGCTGTTCCAGAAGCTGTTCCTGATGATCAATCTATGGCTAGTCAGGACGACATTAATGCTTTCTCTTGTCTTGCTGGTGAAGCTCAAAATCCAGAGGATGAGCTTGATGATGATGGTGAAGCCACTATGGGTGATTACTGGGATGCCATGATCACTGCTGTCTCCACCTCTGCCCCCAAGGGTCCTTCAAAGATTACCAAGCCATGACTTCAGCCATGACGAAGTATTTGTCACCAGTCGTCATCCATGACGTTTTGAAGCAATGATTGTGTTCTCAGACGTATGCAATGACGTCCTTGCAATTATTGGTTCTTTTGTTGTTTTATGTTTATTTTTCAATGTAGCAGATAATTGAGGTCTGTCAGTTATGTAGGTCCCATATCCCCGTGATTTGTGGATCTGGTCGGGTTTAGTTGTGAGACATCTCTGTCGATGGGGCCCATGTTGCGCACCCGAGAGATTCTTTCTGACTTTCTGACTTTTTCTTTTCTCTTTTCTTCTCTGAGTCTTTATAAGGCAAGAGAGTTGTCATTTCTCTTCACTTCTTCTTTTTTCTCTCTCAAGTTTTCAGAGATTGTTTTCTCTCTTCTTTGGAGTGCTTTTAGTTTGTAATTTGTTCTTCAGTTTGTAATAATAATAGTTTGTAATAAAGACAACCAGTGTTGCAGTTCATTGTAAGTACTTTCATTTCTCTTTCTCTTTCCGCAATTTGGATTGAATACTGAAGTCTCCTCTGAAGAAAATGTGTCTTTAGATGGGGTACGTTTATCTGACCAGCAAATTCCGCATGGTATTTATACTCGTAGGGAATCTTCTACCCCTACCGCATCTGAATTGAATTTTTAATGGTTTTTATCGTAGATAGAAATGCTATTAATGATGATTTTCAGAAACCAGAATATAAAGCTTTTCGAAGTTGGTATTTTGGAATGTTCAATGAAGAACAGCTTGAATTTTATAAAACCCAGTTTTATAGCTATATTGATTTGACAAAAGAAATTGTGCCTTTTGCCAAATGGTTTTGTTACTATTATAGTATTCAAAATCCTTCAGTTCTTGTTTTAGATAAACTTCTTAAAACTTGGACTACTTCTGATGGTAAAGTGATTTACTCGGTTCATCCACCTCCAGAATCTTTGAAAATTGAATCTTCTGGAAGTAGTAAAACCTCTCCTGATTCAGTTATTCCCAAACCTATTGAAGCTTCTGCTTATATTAGGCTTGGTAATAATTCTGCTAAGGATCCTGTCACTGCTGATTTTCATAATATTTTCAAACAGAACAATTACACTAATTTGTGTTTTCAAACTGTTGGACAACAATTGTCTCGAATTGAATCTAATCTTGATTCCATGATTTTGTCTAAAACCAAGCTTGAAGAAAAAGTTGTTTTAACTAATCCTTCTGTCAAACCTCCTATGGAGGTAAAAGGTTTTAAACTTAAAGCTCATGTTTCTTCTCCTCCAATTAGTGAGGAATTTTATTCTGTCCTTTTGGATAAATTAAAAGATCTTAAATTAAATGTTCTATATCAGAATGAATCTGAAATAGAAGATGATAGTTTTGATCTTTCTCTAAATCAAATAAATGATTTTGAACAATCCTTGATTTCTTCAAATAGCATGAATTTGAATAAAGTCAATTTTTCCAAAAATAAAACTCAAGTTGGAGATCTTGGTGGTAGTAGAAATTACTATCATCGACCTACTCCTCAAGATATTCTTTTTGAAGAAGCATATCTTTTTGGACAGGTGTCTTTCAATTCAAAAACTATCTATGAATGGAATATTGATGGTAAATCTGAATATTCTATTTATGAGATGGTACATCAAATGATGATGTACAGCACTGTCTGTAAAACTGCTGATAATAATGAACAACAAATTGTTGGTTTTATTACATGTGGTTTTACTGGCATTTTGAAAGGTTGGTGGGATAATATCCTTTCTCAACATCAAAAGAATGAGATTCAAAATTCTGTTAAGATTGTTAAGAATGAAGTTAATCAAGATATTTTTATCACTGATGTTGTTTACACATTGGTATTAACTATCATTCATCATTTCATTGGTCGTGAGGGTATTAACCATGAGCGTGGCCGTGAGATGTTACAGAATCTTAAGTTTGTAATAAAGACAACCAGTGTTGCAGTTCATTGTAAGTACTTTCATGTCATGAATGATATTTTCAATCCTTATTCTGATTTTGTGATTGTTTATATTGATGACATTCTTGTCTTTTCTAAATCCATTGAACAACATTTCAAACATTTAAAAATTCTTAAAGATGTTTTGAAACGTAGTGGTTTAGTTATTTCTGCTCCTAAAATGAAACTTTTTCAAGATAAAGTTCGTTTTTTAGGTCACAATATTAATCAAGGAAAAATTATTCCTATTGATAGAAGTATTGAATTTGCTTCTAAATTTCCTAATGAAATTACTGATAAAACTCAGCTCCAAAGATTTCTTGGTAGTCTGAATTATATCTCTGATTATTATCAGGATTTTGCTCAGGATAGTGCTATCTTGTACCAAAGATTAGGGAAGAATCCTATTCCTTGGTCCAATCTGCATACTGAGGCTGTTAAGAAGATCAAGCTTAAGGCTAAACAATTACCTTGTTTATCTTTAGCTAATCCTTTATGGTCTAAAATTGTTGAAACTAGTTCATTGTAGATGGTATAAGGATGTTTTCTTAGCTAGAGTTACCCAACGAACTGATGCTAATAGTGAGCATTGGAAAGCTAAATTCATTGATGGTCTACCAACTTTCTTTGCTGAAAAGGTTAGGAAGAAATTAAAAGATAAACATAATGGAATGTCAATCCCTTATAATGATTACAATTATGGTGATTTAATTAGTATTGTTATACAAGAAGGTCTCTCCTTGTGTAATGATTTAAAGTTAAGACACCAATTGAAGGCTCAACGTCTTTCTGGTAGAAAGGAGTTGGGAGAATTCTGTGACCAATTTGGTTATAATGTCACTAATGATTATCCTAATAAGAGGAAAGATAAGGTGTCTAAAGATAGAAAACCTTATCACAGAAAACGTTATACTAAAAGTAAAAGTAAACGTCCAAGCACTAATAAGGAATCATGATAGTTCAGGTAACCATTTAGCATAATAATAATAAAAAAAAAAAAAAAAAATTGAATTTTATAAATCACTCTATTATTTATCATATATCATCAAACCTATTGTTCATGAGTAGTTCTTTTTATATGAAAATGATATATATAGACAATAGTAGATTAGTGTATGCCAAATAAGTAGATCAGGGTACGCTTGAGATGCTAACTAACAACTATATTGTATGCTAAAATTATTTACAGAAATACTGTTACCTAGTGGACCTTCTATGTGAAAGTTTGTGTTCGATTCAAGTTGTTTGTCTGGAAAAAAAATAAAATAGTTCTTGAGAGTGTATATAGACATACATTATTGTGCCATAAACCCAATACATGTAAGTTCAACATATCTTGCAAAATTCAGACTTTATTTTATTTTTTTCATTTCATATCTGTAATACAAGCAATTATATCTCAACATTAAGCAAATTTTCCCTCCAGGAACTGTGCAGTCATGTATGGTGTTATTACATGCCATACTCCTCTACTACTTTAGACTCGCATTTTCTCCAGCTGACCAAATCAGAGCTCGAACCGAACATTATACCATTCTAATCTCCAGAAAATCAGAATTATACATTACTAGCCTTAACCAGATTGTATACACTCCCCAAGCAGACGACAGAAGTGTTCATGACCCCTGGAGATAGTACTAGCACACAGTTAACGAGTTGTCTTTATTAAGCTTTCCAAGAGGACAAGGGTGGAGTGTCTGAATTCTCCCAAGTAGCAATCATTCCCCCATATCTATCACCCTTAACTGCATCAGCTGAAGCAATGGCCTCGAGTTCTGCCATTTCTTCTGGTGTTAGTTTTACAGATAAAGCCCCGGTGTTCTGGTTGAAGTTCTCAATCTTGGTGGTACCGGGTATCGGACACACGTCGTTCCCTTTGTGATGGACCCATGCCAGTGCTAGCTGGGACGGGGTGCATTGCTTCTTTGCCGCCATTTCATTAACCCGCTCGAAGAGGACTTTGTTATGCTCAAGATTCTCAGCTTGGAACCTCGGTAGATGCTGCAAAACAGAGAGGCCAGCATCGAAACTACTTGTATACATGACATACAAAAGAACCAAACATATAATAATTACTCATTATGTAATATAATCAGTATAGTAGATACCTTGTCTAGTCATAATGCAACACACGTGTTCTATCTTTTAAACGGATCGAGCAAATTGGAGGAGGGAATATAAGCTTGTTAACCAGGAAAACAATAAATAAAATGTCAATGTAAGCATGCTGTGAAAACTGATTGTTCTCGAATTGTGATTTCCAGATGGATCACCATCTTCCATCGAAAGGACTTCATAGAAACAAAAATTACTTTGCTTTCTTCATAGGAGCTTTGATGGTGATTAGTCATACTCTTGCTGAGCGTTTTAGATCATCCCATTATTATCTTTTGAGTATTTGTTGATATCAGTGATGGAGATTGAGATCATCTAATGTTCTTATTTTTAGGTATTTCATGTTGAGTACTTCTGCATCATAACCAAACATTTCCCTAATCGAGTTTTATTAGATGGTCATTAATAGAGATTCAAATTTGTTTACGATTATTGATATTAAGATATACGCTTTGTTAAAATGAGTTACTTATATATATGAGAATAAAAAGTGAGGCCAATATATATATATATATATATATAGATATTGGCCAGCACAAAGTGGAGCGCGTCCCATTAGGGATGGCAATTTAACCCAACCCGTTTGGATTCCGACCCGCTCCGCCCCTAATGGGGTGGATTTGGTAAGCTTTTAAATGGATTTGGGACGGATTTGGTATTAAAAATCAAAACACGAAGCGGGTTTGGGTTTTGTGTAAAACCCGAACAGGGCCCGTTCTAAATATATATATATATATATAAATATAATATTTTATTATTTATTGCAATTTTAGCATATCTTTTCAAGTTAAATTTATATAAATTGTTCTGACGGGATGGTTAAAACCGTCACGGGTTTGGGATGGTAATGGTATTACTAATTTTTTGATGGGGTGGTAATGAATTTAGCCAAAACCGTCCCAAACCCGACCCGTTGCCATCCCTACATCCCATATATAGAAGAAGAAGAAACATATGTCCCAAGAGAGCCCAAGAAAACCAAATTGTCTTCTATGGATTTAACAAATAACCCATGACCCAATTGAACAAAAAAAAGAAATGAACTTGTCCCGTCAAAGCACAACGATTGCCTTCCGGTCAAAGACACCACCAAAGACAAAGGGGCGCAACCCTCCAAAAGCACGAGATTGGGCACCCACATAACAGCCTCGCCAGATATCCATAACACCCCAGTAGTCAAAGGCATCAACCACTGCACACCGAAAAGACCCAGCAGGAGAGACCAACAATCATAAGCAACCAGGCAATGAAGGAGAAGATGACCCATGGGCTCATCCTCTCCTAAGCCATAAAGCGAGGCCAAATTGCTGAGATTTGATGGTGTTTGGCAGTACTACTTTTAGGTACTCATTGATTAGCCACGCGATGGACATTGAAATCATCTATTTACTTTCTTATTTTAGTTATTTCTCATCAAGATATGAAATAAGGTTCACAATTATCTGATGGAATTCTACTCGATGATGTTCGCTGGACTTGTTTGGGAATGAGAGAATTATTGGCTGAAGTTGTCACTTTGTTTAATATTATCATGGATCGTTGTGGATGTTTTCTGTATTTAGGTACAGAAATAGGGTTTTCATATATTGAATTTTAGGAGAGTGACACATACTCACCCCTTGCCTTAAATTGATCAATTAAACTCCCCACTTGAGTCTCCAGACACACCAGTCCAACAGGGTTCTTCCTCACAAATTTGCTCCTCCTCAAGCACCTTAAGCTCTGGTCTAGTTGTACAATCAATCTCTCTATATAGTTGCCCTTGCTCCGTGTGGCATCGGATCACATCGCACATGCATACTCACTAATCTAGATGATTGGTTAAGATGAAACACGTTAAATGTCTACCAAAGGTTTGCTAGAATCCACTTTGACTACTTTAAGTATGCTCAAAGACAATACATAAAGCGTGTTTAAGTTTCTTAAAACTGTGTGTTTATAGCAAAGCGTATTTTGATAGTTCTTACTAGAAAGAGACAACTATTCCAGCATAGCTCGATCAATCGAGCAGTGTGACAATACCCCAGAAGGTAATGTCAGAATTTGCTAAACTAAGTTGTATAAGGCAAACAAAACAGTGGATCCTGTAATAAAGAATCTGGGTCCACGAGATAATCATGTACTATGAGTAGATAATAAATAATGCTTGGTAACATCTATAGGCCCTACTTTTAAAGTATAGAAAATCGCCGTGTGTGACAAAGTTTTTATTCAAAACTGCTATGTACACAGACAAGGTTCGCTACATATTACGAAATTTTTCATGGAAGGCATTTGGCGCTGATTGTTAGAGAGGGAGGTTGCGGTTTTCCCAAGTCCAAGAAAAGAAACAAAAATATAGAACGGATCTAAGTTTTTATAGCGCATCTAGATATCATTCTGCAAGTGGAAGCATTGGTCCCTATATGAGCATGCAGAAACTGAGGAAGCTTGTAATGTCTAAAATATAATGAAAAAATGATTTTGCCATGAAGCATTCATCTTCAGTGAATCCACTCTGAGTTCCAAATAAAGATCGAGTATGTTCTATAATGGGCTTTCTTTATGAACGTATAAACATGAATAACCCCAACGTCAAAAGGTTAGTGGAGGTAACCAATGATCTCATACAAAACTACAACTACCGTAAAGACCTTGGTCCAATAGCTTCTGGGATGTCAAATGCCAACTTGCTTAATTAATAGACACAACATCATGAAGACATTAATTCTTGATGCGGTTCTCAACACTTGCAAAATGAAAATCATTAAAAGTGGGATAATTTAGGCGTTACTTAGAAGTGAATATGTTTCTTCAAAGATATCAATAGAAGCATATTGGATGGACCTACTAAGCTCTGAATATGCATGTGTTGAGCAGACAAACCTTTCGGAAGTCATCATTTGACAAGTTTTCAACAAACTTTGCACCAGATGAAAAGAATCCCCGTCCTAGAGGACTGTACGCAACAATCCCAATGCCAAGTTCCCTGAATAATCATAAGAAATACAAACTTAGTACTTTGAAAAGCTAGCACTTCCTAAACGGATAAACTAGAACAGATGTCTCACCTGCAAGTAGGAATTATTTCTGCCTCCACGTCTCTTGTCCACAGGGACCACTCCAGCTGCACAGCTGTTATCGGATGAACAGCATGAGCCCTTCTGATCGTTGAAGCCGAGGCCTCAGATAGACCTATATATTTTATCTTACCCTCTTCAATCAGTTTCTTGAGTTCTCCCATCTTGTAAAACAACATTTGGACAAAAAATTAAGAAGGTTGTTTTTTTCTTGGGTGGGTGAGGAGGCCAAAGCAGTATTATTACTGTCGATACTCAGTTAGGTAGACATAACGTGTAAGAGAAACAGAGAAAATTTCTAAGAAGAACAGAGGATTCGTTAGTCTAACCAAACAACTTAACAACTAGGCAACTACAAAAAGATGAAAGGTCTAATTATTATGATTAATGAAAATGTCTAGAAAATAAGCTTCTCTTTCTTTATTTTTCATTTTTGAGATTTTTTTTTTCACTTTTTTTTTAGAAGTAGTATACTAATTATATATGATCTCTCCCAGGAATGCATCCTTTTCTTTTCCATTGTTCAGAACTTTTTGAACTACCCTAAAAAGTGAAGGATGGTGGTTATCTGAAAATCGAAAACAACACAATCATGAGTCATGACAATTCCAATGATAGTGTGAATTCCGGGTGATTGTGTTCATAAATGATCTCTTCCCGGTGCTGATACATGTAGGTGATAGAAAAAGAGTCATCAAAAAGCAAAAAGTGAA
Source organism: Cornus suecica (assembly GCA_963922005.1). Lineage (NCBI taxonomy): Eukaryota > Viridiplantae > Streptophyta > Magnoliopsida > Cornales > Cornaceae > Cornus > Cornus suecica. The sequence continues at coordinate 17,454,986 of OY998241.1, forward strand.
CTTCAAAAGGTAAGGTAAATCATGAACGAAGCTTAAGATATTGTCAACATATTGGTTTCAAGGAACGAAGCTTTAAGTATCAGGTGCTGATACTGGTTTCAATTAAACATAAGATATTTGGGTGTCCCTCTTATAACTACATAGCTTAAGAGCATGAATTGTCAAGATCTTGTGGGAAAGCTTACTAAAAGAGTGAACTCATGGACCAGTAGTTATCTCTCTTTTGCTGGAAGAATGCAGCTGATTAATGCAGTCTTGTTTTCTATTCAAGTGTTCTGGTCTTCATCATTCACTCTACCTAAAAGTGTGATGAAGCACATTACTGAAATAATGAGGAGATACTTGTGGAAAGGCTCTGAGCTTAAAATGGGGGAATGAGAGTTGGATGGAACTATATTTGCTTGCCAAAGGAGGAAGGAGGATTGGGAATCAAGGATTTGGTTGAGTGGAACTGTGCTGCTATGGGTAAACAACTGTGGAGAATTCTACAACCTGCAACTGATACAATGTGGACTAAGTGGGTGCATATGGAATGGATTAAAGGAAGGAACATATGGGAATTAAAGGTTCCTCGTAAGTGTTCATGGGCTTGGAGGAAATTGTTAGGCTTGAGAGAAAAGTTCAAGAGAATGTTTAAGTTCAACGTTGGTAATGGTCAAAATATTCTTCTCTGGTATGACATTTGGTTGTATGATAGGCCTATAGCCGAGGCAATTGATGACAGAGATATTCATGAGTCTGGTATAGGCAGTGTGTATTGTTGAGGACAACTGGAGGTTCCCTGAGGTTTCTGCTCCTGCTCTGGTAAAGTTGAGATATGATCTGCACTGATCTGCTCCTACAAATGATTTCTTTAGCATCAAATCTACTTGGATACATTGAGGAATCATGGTGAGGAAGTCAGTTGGGCTAAATGGATATGGTTCAAAGGGGACATTCCCAGGCATGCTTCTATTGCCTAGTTGGTTATTCAGAATAGGATTGACTCATAACAGAATGAGGCAATTTGGCCTTATTCAACAGGAATGTTGTGTGTTTTGTGGTGAAGCTTGTGAGCATAGAAATCATTTATTGTTCGAGTGTCCTTTAACTGCTAGAGGATGGGCTGTTATAAAAGCTAGAGGCTTAATTCAGAGTTCTGCTATGGCTTGGGGTGATTTGGTGCAGTGGTACAATGGTGTGTTGCAGATGCTGTCTATGTCTACTGGTGTGAGAGGAATAGAACGATGTATGCCAGGGAGAGTAGATCTGAAAATCAGCTGCAGCAAGAAGTTCTTGATACAGTGAAGTATAGAGTGAGTCCTTCTGTAGGGAATAAAAGGCTAGCTGAGGTATGGGGACTTCCTCAATCTATTTTTGGGACTGATTAATATGAGCTCTGGTGATAGAAGTCTTCTGATGTTCTGCGCTGCCATGGAGTGGTTTGGTTATCTGCATTATGGGAATCAGCTTAGGCAAAGGTTGAAGCATTATGACAGTTGGTGGATTGCTTTTAGTTTCTGGAGTTTTGTACTTAGTTTTTGTTTTGTTAGATTGGCAGCGACTGGTGATAGGATTGGTGTGAGGTATTGGGACTGGTGTGGCCATGCCATGTATGGTGAGGGTGTGTTGGGGTTTAGATTTTGTTTGTATAGGATGTGGATCCTCCTACTTTCCCCATTTCTTTCGTAAGGCTTAGGCCTTTTGTTTTGATTTAATCTGGCTTCTAAATATATATATATATATATATATATATATATATATCATGAACGAAAACCATTGGTGTGCACATTGGGAAAATACTATGATAATTACCATGCAAGGATTTTGTGCAAGCATGTGATGATCTTTGAAAAGGCCAACACATGAATGAAGATTGTAGCTAAAATGGAGGTGGGAGCTCAATTCAATAGCAAGATCCGATTGCTAACAATTTAACCAAGTTTGGCTATCATGATTGTGTCAGATATTAACTTTTTTCGAACCTTACGCTGATTATATACTCTAGCCATCCCCTTTTCAGGGATACTCCCTCTCTTTGAATACATAATACATACTTGCTTATCAAAAAAAAATACCAATTTTCTCTAGTACTCCTATTTCCAACTAAATGTGCCTTCATCTAATAAACAGGGCTTTATGGCCAGGAGTGAAGTTACACACAGTACTTAAATAATGTCTTATAAATCATCATTTAAAAAAAAGAAGAAGTTATGGATCTATTCTATGAAACAAATTAAACACAACATGACCAATATTTATCATTTACATGATATTTGCATATATAAATTGGGGGAAAAGGGGCTAACCGTGACTTCAATGGGAACACGAGTGTCGATGCGATGCTGGTAATAGAGATCGATGCAATCGATGTCAAGCCTCTTCAAGCTAGCTTCACAGGAGGCTCTAACATAAGCCGGATCGCCCTTGATTTCCCTGTTCCCATCCGCAAAGCTGATCCCGAACTTGGTGGCCAATTCCACTTTCTCTCTCACCCCACCCTTCAATGCCTACACCAATCAAACATACATTTCACATTCCACATTCCACATTCAATCAATCAATCAATCAATCAATCAATAGTAAACTAAAATGTATTATTGCATTGATGGAAATTAATTGGACATGGAATAAACCCTTAATCCACAACAATTTCACCAAACATTTCGCATTATCAATCATCTATAGGGTTTGTTCATTTCATCAAACACTTCACATCATTCAATCATCTATTGAAAAGTATTGTCTATTGATGGAAATTAATTGAGAAACATTTCACATTCCTGATAATCATATACTACTAATTGGAAATGGAAATATTGGTACCTTGCCAAGGAGGATTTCGTTGGTGTGAGGGCCGTAGATGTCGGAGGTGTCGAGGAAGGTGACTCCGGCGTCGATGGCGTGGTGGATGAGGGCGATCATGTCGGCGTCGGGCTTGGGAGGGCCGTAGAAGGCGGACATGCCCATACAGCCCAGTCCCTGAGCTGATACTTCCAGGCCTTGTGAACCCAGCTTCATCCTCCTAACGCTTCCCATTCTCACTCACTACTGTGTATTGTGTGTGTAAAAATGGTGGGAGGGACTGTGTTAATGGGCAAGTGTTGACCAAGATTCGTTTATATATATATATATATATGGAGAGAGAGAGAGAGAGAGAGAGAGAGGCCCCCGAGATTACTCTTGTCCTGACGTAATTGCTTCCGTTGCCAATTTTATTTTTTGGGATAATTACAATTGGGTGAATGGCTCCAAACATTCGTATGGTTTTCGAAATGTGTATAAAACTCTCATCTAATTCATTTTGTGCAGATAAGCTCTACTAATATTTCAAAAGTGTACACTTTGATTCCTATAATACTATTCCGTTCATTTTTTTTCTAGAATTTAGTCACGTGACTAACGCAAAACACTCTTATAGTTTCATAAATGTGCAAAAAACTCTTCTCTTAGTCATCGAAAAAAGGCTTGGAGGGGGCTATTTGCATTTCTTGCAAAGTGTAGGGTGTTTAAAAATCATAAGGTATTTTGCGTCATTCACCCAATTACAATTACCTACCTTGAATTTGTCAAACTATACCCGTATCTCTATTGTTTTCAATAATTACAATTTCCTCCTCTTAAAGTGATTCCATTCTATAAAAGTGAAATTTTATCCGGCCAACGGAACTATAAAATTATCCTCATACACATCTTTATTAAAAAAATTCACAAATAAGTAAAGGTGTTATAGTCATTTCGTCACTGAAAAACTGCGAGTGCTTTTGATAATGCCTTAATTAAGAGTTAATTATTTTTGACCAAATTACCCTTTGATGGTCCTTTGTTAGCAATTAAGTTTCAATATTGGTCGTTATCCATCTTTTTTTCAACTTTGTGCTCCTTTTTATCAATTATGTTTAGGTTTGTTCACTGAATTATAATTTTTCCATTTTACAATATGTTTGAAATTTCATCAAATTTTTTATTTGCATTTCCCGCCCTAATCTCTAACCTATTGTTAAAAAGATAAAAAAAAAAAAAAAAAAAGGTCCTCCTAATATAGCCATTCTTCTAAAGATGAACCTTCAAAAACTACTACCTTATTAGAGCTTGAGGTTAAGAACTTAAGATTCACATTTTATGTAATACTTTTGGGATTATTAAGTTGGTAAAGTTGATACTTTCAACTAAATAGGTTGTAATGCCAAATTATTGGATGTAGATACAAAATTTGAGTTTAAGCGTGAAAAAACAATAATAGTAATTTAGTAACTAAGAACAATATGCAAATAAATATATATTTTAGGAAATTTAACTTATTTTGAAATGTTTCTAAGAAGTAAAATTTCCTCGTACTTTAAAACATGTACTGAGTCGGTGGTTTGACACGATGTTAACTTGACTGATGACTAAGTTAAGTGACTAAATCACAACTCAGACTTATCATTTACTATTATTAATTTAGTTATATAGTATCAAGTCTTCTTATTCATTAAGAAACTAAATTTCAAGGCCTTAAATGCTCATTTTATAATTAAGGGGAGTTTAATGCAAGTTTAGTCAAATTTTACCTCAAGAATTATAAAAGATATAATTGACTTAAGTGAAGATGAAGTTCATTAGTAAGGGAGTAGAAAGATTATACAAGAGTTACTAAACTTAGTTAATAAACTAGATGATTTAAAGAAGCCATTTTATTGAAGAAGATTGCAAAAGCTTTGATTGAACCATGAGTAATCTTGCAGTAAAGATGATATGGAATGTCATAGTGATTAAAAAAGATAATTTAGAACAATTTGAAAATATATGTCGTAATTGTTCTGAATTACATCTCTGAACTAACCACTATTGAGGATAGTCCTTTACCTATGAAGGATGGATATTTTGTCTGAGGGTGCCGTACTTGTGTCGGACACGCGTACACGACTAGAAGTGTCCTAAACATTAAATCATTTTGGACACTTCATGAACACGTTTATAACACTTCAAGAATACATTTTGGACACTTCAAGAATACGTTTTAAACATTTCAAGGACAAGTTTTTTATACTTCGACGACACGACATGTAATTTTTAGAATATTAATACAATTTGAAAATGCATTACCAACTAATTAAATAATGGTATAAAAACTAAGAAAATAACAACAAACTATACAAAATTTAAATTTAAGTGAGTAATATTTTATAATCATATGAATAAAATAATAAAATATATTTTATTTTAGTTATAGAATAAATTATTACTCCCTTCATTCCAAATTAGTTATCCACTTTACCTACTTGTCTCAAATTAATTGTTCAGTTTCGAATTCCAATACAATATTATCATATACTTTCCCAAATTATCACTCTTCATTAACTTCAAAAATTAATGGTCCCACTAAAAATCACACATATACTACATTATCAAGGACAAAATAGGAAACACAAAATAATTTTTTTGTTGAAAAGTCAAATATGGACAACTAATTTGGGACGGAGGGAGTATATTATTATTTGTTGGTGTGTTCGTGCCATGTCGAGCCCTATCCCTTTTCTTTAAGATTTCTCGTGTTGCAATGTCCGTGTCGTACCCATGTCCCCGTCAGTGCTTCATTGCCGTTTACATATACTCCAAAAAGAGTTAGGTCCCTTTTTTTTTTAATAAGATTTCTCATGTTGTAGTGTCCGTGTCGTACCCATGTCCCCGTCCGTGCTTCAGTGCCGTTAACATATACTCAAAAAATGAGAACTATCATACTAAGGTAGAAATTAATTTTGGAAGCATCTCTTAGCTCTTTCAAATATAATAATTTGGTTTAGATGGCATTTCGCTGTACAATTAAGTCAAAATTTCAAGGTAAAATAAAATATAATTATCATAATCCAAAAGAACCGGCCCATTTAAAAAATACTTGAAAATCAATGTTTCACGAAATAACATCAGGTTTCATGCTCGATCCTATTGGGTGTAGATAATTCTTTGAGGTTGTACCCACAATTGCAGACTATGTCCAAACATTACCCGACCTGTGGTAGGGTCACTTGCATAAATCTTGTGGATTAGTCCGGGCAAATTCACAGGACACCTAGGTTGTCGAGCAAAAAGAAATTTATAATCATCATACCAAAAGCATAAGCATAAGGAGATATTAGGATCACCCAAAATACTTCCAAGAGTACAGTAGTAAAAACATGGAGATTCTAGAGCCAAACACCAACAACTAAAGATCCACCATTTTTTGAAGTATCCTCTCTACTCTATCCACAGTTAAATAAGATTGGGAAAGAGACATATCATATTACTATCACACAACAGTAATTGTAGGTACTCAATCACGATACACAACAACAATTCCACAAGCACAACAAAAACAATATCAAATTTCTCAAGAGACACAATTTCATGCAGCACAGAAAGATCCAGCAAAGAAATGCTAATTAGATTACATTTTCTACTTGGTTGACATCACCATTTTGGCTCAAAATATATTTTGTATATATATCACCATTGTGCTCTGTAACAGTAGAGCACCCAAATCGAATCTTAACTAGCTAATTTACTTAGAAAAATATGTTTTAAGAGTTGCAAGGATAGTAAAACAATACTAATACAAAAGGATTAACAGTAATAAAAGGGACAGAATTCTTCACTTGATCAATGTTGTCCGATCTAACCCACAAATCACCGAGTCTTGGTAGTTCCCATAGATGTTTATATTCATGCATCAAAAACCTAAAAAAATAGAATAAAAATATCACTTGGAAAGCAATGTAGATATGTTAATACCATCAAAACATCATGTCTTTTGAATTCCAATATAAGTCAAATTGTTGAAGAATTAAATATTTAAGTTACACATCCTCTAATAGCTTAAGCTTTTAAAGTAGTTGAGTAATTAACATGGTATCAAAGCAGGAAGTCTTGTATTCGAACCTCACCGTCATTGAAAATTTGTTGTTTCATGTGTTGGACCAAAAAGTAAGTCACACGTGAGGGGCGTGTTGAAGAATTAAATATTTAAGTTACACCATCTCTAACAGCTTAAGCTTTTAGAGTAGTTCGGTAGTTCACAAATAAGTGTAAGGAAGCGTACAAGGTGCATCACCTGAGAATACGATCAACAATAACATCATTTCAAATATTTTATAAACTTAAAACACAGAAATAATCCGTGTCCCAGACATAATCCAACACCGAATAAAAATCACTGCAATGTTCACAAAATGCATCACATTTTTTGAGCTCAAATTAGACGACTACAAGCAGAAAAAAGTCATCAACAGATAGAAGTGGGGCCTTCACACTGACATTAAAACTATTTTATTCTTAGTAGTGAAAAATGAGATGGTTGAATGATATTATCAACTAGACTCTTGTAAAGCCAATAGAGGATATTAAACAAATCAACATAACAGAAAAGAACCTGTTCTAGCAGATAAATAAATGTTATTCGCTGCATAAGATTAAGTTAAACCCAAATTTGTTAATTTTGTGTCATTTCAACATGTGCTACTCATGACTACTACTATATGATTCTTCAAATTTAGATTTCTTATGTTTCAAGGAGTATTAACGATATGATTAATTAAGTTAAGAGAAGATTAAGTGCATTAACAAGGGAATTAAACAATATTGAAAGAGTTGAATACTTTAAACAACTAGAGGATAAACAAGCAACTTATTAAAAAGATTGCAAAATCTTTGAATGAACCGTGATTAGTCTTGTGGTAGGATAATATAGTGCCTCGTTATGACAGAGAAGGTAATTTAGAACAATTTGAACATATGAATAAATGATACTCCCTCCAATTTTGGGGAATCTAACTTTTTAAGAGAATGATTTTTGGTATTTTATATTGTATTGGTAGAGGTAAATTGTCAATTTTGCGGGTCCAAGATGATGTGATGGTTTGTAGTTTAGGTTTTGCATTATTTTAATGTATTGGTAAAATGACAAAATAAAGTAGTTTGACTTTTCAAATGGAACACTTATATTGGGACGGATAAAAGAGGAAAGATGGACACTTAGAGTGGGACGGAGGGAGTACTAGCATATGATAATTTACAATTCCGTCTCTTTTCTATTAGTAGCCATAGCTCTTCGTAGTATCAATAGTCAAAACTGAGAACAATATACCACTGACCTAAAAAAGCAAGTGATATCAATAGCCTGTATTAATCACGCTCTATGTTCCATGGACCCTTCATAGGTAATGAAGCATCGTGTCGGACACATATCCCTCGAACATGGGTGTGGGTATGTGTTCGACACTTCGGTTGCATATGTACTTAAAAAAAAAAAGCATATTGTATCATTCAATAGTATTATATTGTTACTTCAAAATGAATCTAGAGCCTATATAAGACATTATATTAGATAAAAACACTACTTTGCTCTAAAATTAAAATAAAATAACTAAATAAACCGAATATTGCAGTGTGTCTTATGTTTAAGGATTTGCCATATCCGTTGCATGCTTACACAGCCATATCTGCCACTAGTACCAGAGTCCACGTAACAGAGACTGCTCTAGACATGGGAGCCATTAAGTTATAGTAAAAATTAATTATGGAAACATCTTTTAGCTTTCGGGCCTGGAGATTCCAAAGCCAAACAGGATCAACTATACATCTTGTCTAAAGTTATATCAGATTTTTAAAATAAAATTCAATGTAATAGCAAATACAAAAGTAATATAATATATTAATATCAAGGAAAATGCACCAAGTGTACAGTAGTAAGAACCTGGATATTCGAAAGCCAACTAGCCTTAAATACAGATAACTAAATGCTAAACTAAAGAAAGAAATATGTCTACCCTACCCAAAGCTAAAACAAGTTTGGGCAAGAGTATGTACATATTATTATTATTTTTATTATTTTTATTTGATAAATAGGGAAGAGCATGTACATAAAACTGGGTACAAACAACATTTAATAAAAGACATCACACAAATTTAAGCACTCAATCACAACAAGTATTCCACAAGAACTTCGGGAAAATATCAAATTAGCTCAGATTTTAGCCCCAACAGAACTTCCCCTTTCCTTGTAAAGCCAACTACACACTTAAATCCTACACTAGTATCAATATTGTACAGTTTTGTCCAAGAATCAGAAATGCCATATTCCTTCATCACCCAAATGCTACAAGTTCCACCCCAAATACCATCAATTAGAGAAAGTGAACCCTGGAACTTAGCAACACAACTATCACACCCTGTCATCCTACAACTGCTAGGAGGCATCATGATCTCGCCAAATACCTCATTGCCCATGTGGAATGAAACTATCAAGTTGCATAAATCAAAGCTATTATTGTAGGAAAGCCAATGTGCAGCCTCGTTTAGATATGCCTGGGGAGCCAGCTGACCTATTATATGCGGAAGACCCAAATGGCTGATGTTCCGCCATGTCCCTGTGCTCAGACTAAAAATGTCAACCTCTGGAGGAGGTGCAAAATCACAATCATTGAGATACACAATCCTGACAACCTTGTAGTCATCAGTAATCGAATCGAAGCCAAACCCAATGGCATGCATATAAGCACCGTGGGAACCATACTTGACCCGTAATGGGGAAGGGTCATCTTCTTCCAAATTGAAGGATTCCATAGATAAAGATCCCCCATATTAATACGCTATTCATAGAGACACACCAGCCCAGTGCAACAACTGATTATCCTCAAAGAAAAGTTCCTATGGCCTCTCTTCAGTGGAAGCTCGAGCTCTTCATTCTCACAAAAAATTCCTTTTTTGCAATGTAAGAGTGAGAAATGCATATCCTTCCTAGAGTTGCTACGAACAAGTAGAAAGTTGTTGTTGGAGATAGGTGATTGATTGAGGTGTGTGGTGATGAAATTAGGGCTTGTGATCAAAGAGTGCCATGATTTGCACACACAGACGCATCGGACTAGGGTTTTGACGGGTAGTGTAATGAGGATGCGGATGAGCAAATCAGCAGGTAAGAAATCTGACATTTTCTCGGGAAATAAACAGATAACAAGTTGTTGTTGAGAAATCACTAATGGTGATTCTTATGCCCAGGATCAACACTTATATGAAAGAAACGAACATATATTCCAAAACTTACACTTTTCAAAATACAAAGCTTTTCTCTCTTTTTCCTTTCTTTTCTTTGCTTCTAACTTCTAATTTATCAATACACAACACATCTCTATATATATAAACGAAGTATATAAACTGACAAAGAAAAACACTTCATCCCAGTCATTCTTGACTTTGGAAGATATAGGCGTGTAAAAATCTTCACGCATGTTTTGCAGCTAATCTTGACCTTTGGAGCATGCATGTGATATGAAGCTTTGAATGATTCTGTGGATGTGGATGAATCAATTTACTTTTCAACATTCCCCCTTAAACTTGATTCTCCACACTTCTGCATTCCTATCATCATCTTCAGTCTTGTGGACTTGTCTTGGAATTTCTGCATTCCTTCTTACTCCTGGCTCTGCCTCTCTCGTCCAGTTTTGCACAGAGATGGTTGACTCTCTTCTTCATAGTCAAGTCCAAGACTAGCGACAAGCATCTCAAACTGAACCGAGTCGACCTGCCTGAACTCTGAAGAGATACCATTTTCTTTCCCTGGAACCATTTCCGAGGCATTACATTTTTTCCTCAGACTATTGAACTTGTCTGGCTTCACTTTTCTAAACTTCTTTAGACTGTTAACCTTGTCTGGTTTCACTTTTCTTCTTTTGTAGTCTTTCACGGACATGCGAGTTTTGTATCTCTGAACTACACATTTTCTATTTCTCGTCTTATGAATGCATTTCAACCCAGTTGACTTATGGCCTTTTGGTGGACTAAATTGCTTCTTCTCTATGGTGAACATTTCTTCATCCATATATGTCTTCCATTTCTTCTCTTGAATGGCTTCGGTGAAGCTAACCAGATCTACTTCTGACTTCTTCCTGGTCTAGTATCTTTCTCCCGGATCCACATCTGTCTTCTTTCTGATCCAGTATCTTTCACCCGGATCCCCTTCTGACATCTTCCTATCAGGTATAGGAGCAACTTATGTCACTGTTGGTGGCACTACTTCAACCTCATCTCGTGGCACTGTTGGTGACACTTCTTCTGCTTCAATCTCTTCTTCTTCTTTAATCACGAGCTCCTTGGGCTCTTCTTTTTCTTTAATCACGAGCTCCTTGGGCTCTTCTTCTTCTTTCAATATCCAGCTAACAGGATTCTCATATTGAGCCATCAATATCATTCCATTTAGCTCATTTGTGTCTTTCTTTGCAAAGTACACATGTTCGTCATTTTCATCTTCTTCTGTTAGCTCTCTTCTGCATTCACGGGCATAGTGGCCATATCTGTTGCAGTTATAACACTTCACTTTTCTTCTCCCATCTTCACCTCTGAATTCATCTTCTTTTCCTTGATAGCCACGATCTCTACCTCGACCTCTTTGTGAATTTCCCCATCTTTCTTCTCTGGCTGAGAAATTTGACTGCAGGACTTGCTCGTCCTCTGGGGTGCTTGAGGTATTCTTCTTGTCGATTCGCTGTTCATGGATTTCTAGCATGGCTTGTAACTCGTCAACGGTCGTTCCATCAAGATTCTTCGATTCTTCAATGGCTACAACCATGTACTCAAATTTTGAATTGAGTGATCTCATTATCTTTTCGAGCACACGTACATCTTCAATCTTTTTTCCACATCCTCTGATCTGATTCACAATAGTCAATATTCTGGTAAAGTACTCATAAATTGACTCGCTTTCCTTCATCTGCAACAATTCAAATTTCCCCCTTAGACCTTGAAGTCTAATTTTGATCGTCTTTTCAATTCCTCGATTTACTTTACGAAGAATTTTCCATGCTTTCTTGGCAGTGTTGACGGCGGAGATCTTCTCAAAACTTGCTTCATCTACACTCTGATAAAGCAGATATAACGCCTTCTTGTCCTTTCGTCTTTCTTCTTTAAGCTCGGCTTGTTAGGCCTGGCTTAGATTCTCTACTTCTTTGGGTTCGTCATACCCGGTATCAATCAGATCCCACAAATTTTATGAGGCTAAAAGGACTCTCATCATGATACACCACTTCTCATAATTATCTTTGTTCAGTCACAGAAGCTGGGGCTGGAAAAAATTGTTGTAGGATGCCATCGGATTTGCTTAAGCACTTGAGGTGCTTATTTCTGAAAATTGGTGTTGAATCTAGTCAAACTGATTCCACAGTTGCATCCGGAGCGTTCCGTTTAGTCAAAAACGACTATTTGTTTGCTCAAATCGGAGTTAAAATGAGTTCGGAATGGATAAAATACAAACGAGGGGCAAACTTATAAATTCACAAACTTCTGATGACGTGACAGGACATGAGGAGGGACACATGTCGGCTTCTGATTGGGCCACATATCAACTGTTGGTTGGGCCGCGTGGCTGATGACATGGCAACTGGTGACGTCACACGCTGATGTAGTGCGTGTAGGCACGTGGATGCACATGGGGGTCACGTGCGGCTGGTGGTTGAAGATGACTGGCGAGTGCACTGCGCGTGGGGCTCACTCGCCGAGCTTGTGGTGGCGCGTGAGGGCGCGTGCGGTGGTGTTTCGGCCTGACATTTTCGGGGTTACGTTCCTGCTGGAACGGAGAAGCAAGATATGTACTCAAACTTGTGGTTTGAGCACCTATGACTCACGAATAGGCTTTGAAAGTTTCGGCTATATTTTGGTTCTTCACTTCTGGGCTTGCTTAAGCTTCACCAATATGCTCTGATACCATGTTGAGAAATCACTAATGGTGATTCTTATGCCCAAGATCAACACTTATATGAAAGAAACGAACTTATATTCCAAAACTCACACTTTTCAAAATACAAAGTTTTTCTCTCTTTTTCCTTTCTTTTCTTTGCTTCTAACTTCTAATTTTCAATACACAACACATCTCTATATATATAAACGAAGTATATAAACTGACAGAGAAAAACACTTTGTGGCAGTCATTCTTGCCTTCAGAAGATATAGGCGTGCAAAAATCTTCACGCATGTTTTGCAGCTAATCTTGACCTTTTGGAGCATGCATGTGGTATGAAGCTTTGAATGATTCTGTGGATGTGGATGAATCAATTTACTTTTCAACAGTTGTGGAGAGCAAGCAAAGTATTCCTCTCTCATTCCCTAAATCAACACTTCCTCTACCCTGCTTTAGATATACACTTGCAGAATATAAATGTGTGTACATACATATATATATACACACACATACAAAATATAACAATGTGAACAAAATGAGAATGAAAATGTTTACCTATCGGAGACGTTTAGGATGACCATGGCGAGAGTGTGATATGAGAGTGAGAATCCAGCATGCACTGATTCAGAATCCGTTTTTAACCCATTCTAATCGGGTCTAAGCCCATTTTTATATTCACAAAATGGGGTGAAAGTGTAATTATAAGAACAAGAGGGGGTGTGGGTGTAATTGTATAATTCTTGAGGGGTGATACTGTAGTTATTCCTTTTATAAATTACTTTACGCCATTTGGTCTAATAAATTTGATAATATATGTTTTTTCTTATAAATTTATGAAATGACAAAATTATCTCGAAATGATGAAATGCATAAGGCACTATTATAATTTGTATGTAGAAGAAGGCATCATGACCTTCACTACTACAGTACTGATTTGTATGATAATTCTAGTGATATTCTCAAATTATATTTTCTTATACATTTTATATATACTAGTAAAAGCAACGCACATAGTTGAAATATATATTTAAATATTTTCTAAATAAGAAATAATCAAACATAAATAGTATTACTATTACAATACGAAAAAATAATTATACATAAATAATTGAAATTAAATAAGATGTTATTTAGAGATCTTATGTATCTTGAGTACAATTCTAAGGCTTCGTTTGGATGGGCAAGAGAGGAAAGAAAAGAAATGATAACATTAGTTATGAGAGAAAAGAAATGATAACTTAAATTATTTATGTTCGAATAAATTTGGAAAGAAAAGAAAAAAAAATATTCGTGTTTGATAAGACTAAATTAGGAAAGAAAAGGAGAGAAAATATAGTATTATAATTCATTTACTATCTTACCCTTTTCATTTAAATAAGTGTTTTTAAATATCGAGGGTATTTTAAAAAATATACTTAACTTATTATCCTTTCTCTCCAAACCTTCTCACTTTTGGAAGGATAACAAGTGAAAGATTTGGAGGGATAAACTACCCTTCCAAATCTCTCCAAATCTTTCCTTTCTCTTATAAGTGGCAACCCAAACATACAATTCCCTATCATTTCTTTTATTTTCTTTCCTTTCCAAATCACTCCAAATCCTTCCTACCAAACGAATCCTAAATCAATATGGACACATTGAAATGGGTCTCAAGCACACTTTGCATTACTTTTGTAAATTTGTAATATAGCTAATATGCAATTATTTTATTCAATGAAAGTAATATCCGGATTAAATGGGCACACAAATGATGATTATCACTTAGACCCACACAAAGTGTAACCACAAAAGGCTTACAACCCTGATAATAACCTATGAAACACATTATAATTAATTCTTCTTCGAATCACATTAAGGTCTTATTTGGATCGGCTTATCAGAAGCTGTTTTTGATTTCTTGAAGGCAAAAGCTCTTTTGAACGATGTTTGACAAAAAATTTAGAAAAACTTCTAGTCTTGGAAGAGCATTTAGAAAAAATTAGAGGATATCAACTTTTCAAAACGGCATCTCTTTCTCTTTTTCTTCTGTGTAAAGCAAGAAGTAAAAGTTTTGCCGAGGCATAAGGTTATAGTTGGTAGAAGTTTTGGTTCTAATTTTACACCAAATAAAAAAGAGAAGCATTTATTTTTATATAAGCTATTACCTACTAGCTTCTTCAAAACGATCGTCTAAAACTCAAAAGTTCTTCTAAATATTTTATCAAATATGATTCAGAATAACTTTTCTCAAAACTTTCAAAAGTAGCGTTTGAAAAAGTCTTTGAGTGAGATCTATTCTAAATATTCATGAGACATGCAAACCTCTATGAGACCTAGAGGTTTAGTGCAAGCTAGCGCTTGTTCAAGGGTGTTTTCGCGTTTTTTCCTTTATTGTTTCATGTTATAGGATGCTTGAAAAATGAGGAGATTATTTGTTTGTTTGATACTTTAAATATCTTAATAGTTGTTAAATTAGTTAATATGAAAATAAAATGGGATAATTATATTTTCATCCGTCAAGATATGCCAAATTACACCCGCACTCCCTCTCATTTGGATATTTATAGTTTCACCCATTCTAGTTTATAAATAGTAACAAATACCCCCTTCTGCGAACTTTCGGCATGATCAACACTTACGTCAACAGTTTTATAGAGGTAAAATGACTATTATACCATCCATTATTCGTAAATATATTATTGCCCATCCAAAAATACGCATGGGTATATAAGTAATTTCACATCTCCGGTCACATGATATTAACGTTGATCAATTGGAGGGAGTGAATTTGTAAATATCCAAAGGATGCAGATGTAATCTAGCATATCTCGAGGGCTGAAAATGTAATTGGGATATTAAAATTTGTTCAAATTAGTTATTTTAACTAGCAAAACCAAGAAATGACTCTCTAGGTCAGCAGAATTGTGGAATACTAAGTAACATGACTCTTTCAACTAGAACATTGAGGCTTTGTCTGTAAAACTAACACCAGAATAAAAACTGCTAGTGACATCAATACCCGCTATCAATTGCTCTTACAATGGGAAGTGTCATTCCAAAGGTAGAAATGAGGAATTACTATAGCCAAATCTTTCAAAGGATTGCAGTTCTACAGTTCGTAGAAGTAGATCAAATCTGCAAAAAATAAAAGCAATAAAAGCAAAACAATACATGTAGACTGTAAAAATGTGGAGTTCAAAAGCAAATCAAGCCTAGTTCAAGATCAACAAATGTTCTGAACGAACGCGTCTATCAGGATAAACTTAGGATGCACAAGAGACATGCCTACTGTTACCCGGTGAAGTCTTGAAATGGGTTGTGGCATGCCAGTGTGTCATGGGAGGATGGCACAATGACATAAGTCCAACTTTGGAAGTGAGGCTTAGGAGTGTTTGAAAATTGCAGGAATTTAATTATAACATTCTTGTGACCCAAGAAGAGGATCTGCCAAATAAGATTTGGATTTGGAGGTCGAGAAGATTAAATATAGCCATTATTGTAACACCCCATGTTATTATCCTTTTTACTGAAATTAATTTAGATTTGAATTTCGGTAATGACGTCACTTGTTCATGACGTATTATTTATTCTTGGTATTTGATACCTGTAAATTTTTCGCGTTTAGTTTTAAAGTCGACTGGATGACTTTATGGTTTTTCCTTGACGACTACGCGAATTCTTGTTGTCAATTACACGGTCTCGTTTCGACGTTAGTTTATTCAACGTTTAATGATTAGTGTTTCGATTGGATGACGACACATTTTAATTGGACCGGACGTTTAGTGTTCCGACGTTTGGGTTTCTACCCCAGTATATTTAATTGGGCGTCCCGTTATTATTTCGGGCTTAAGAGATTATGTTTGGACGTTCCCGATAATTATTGGAATTTATGGTTTATATATATATATTTAATTACAATTAAATATATATAAAGTGTTGCGATTTATTATATATATATATATTGAAGTGGGCTTATTTGGCGATTATGGACATTTAGAGAGTTGCTTTTGCAATTAGGTCTTAGTATATGTATACACGACCTGCAGAACACACCTTCTCCTTCACGCTTGCCGCGACTGCTTCTTCTTCCTCTCCCTGATGAACGACCGAGCTGCTCCTCTCCTTCATCACCATGGTCGCCGGTCGCCGGCAAGAGAGAGAGAGAGAGAGTCGGCAGCAGCAGGAGAATGGGTTGCGGCTGGAGGCGCGCAACCAGGAGCAGCGGCGACGGCCAGGAGCTGCTGGGCTGTGGACGGCGGCGGTTCGCGGTGGTCGGCGAGGCTAGCAGGTGGTGGTCGCGCACGGCGGCGCAGGGCGGCGTCGGTGGTGGCGCAAGGAACGGCCAGCGCAGGGGAGACGCGCGTGGCAGGGGCGATCCGGCCAGGCTTCGGCCAATTTTTCGGCGACCTTCCGGTGATCGGTTTGAGCCGATTTTCGGTGAGTAGTTTCGTACCTACGTAGTATTCGTCATATATTAATTTCGTGATTTTACGTTGAACGATTTGCCCGGAAATTGCATTTATAGGTTATAGTTTTCGTTTGGGGTATTTTAGATTTAACCCAATTATTTAACCTATTGTTAACGGGCTTCGTATATATCGTATAGGTTGTCGAGACGGACATTTCGATACATTCGAAATAGTTTTTGGACGATTTTGATCGGCAGGCTTCGTATTCGGGCGCCGGTACTGTGCTGTTCGGACTGTTCGGTAACGTATAAATTAGGTGGGAAATTATATTTCTCACTCCGCATTATTGAAGTAGTTTAGGGGTGTAAAACCCTTATTTAATTTAATATAGATATATTAAATCGTTAATTTAAATATCTATAATTTGTTTAAAATCGGAATTGGACTTAGGAATTAATTTAAGAAAATTAATTAAATTATTTCCTATGTAATTAAATAATTTCTTATTTAAATTGAATAAGAATAGACGGCTTAGAATTTCCCTTGAGAATTAAATGATTTAGTAGAGATTCGTGAAAACTTAGACGTTGTGCTAGGTCCCTTGCGAGACGTGAATTAATTGCTTTAATTATTTTAAAGGCATGATAAGGGAATTTGAAATATTTTCTAAAGAATTAAAGAAAATATATATTTGAAAACATGAGTTGTATATGAAATTGTTTTCATATGATTTAAATGATTTATTGTATTTTAAAAACATGTTAAAAAGAAATTTCGAGAATTATATTGGATTCATGTGGATATTATATATAAATATGATGCGTTACATATTTATATTGAGAAATGATTGTCATTGAAACCTAGATGCATATAGTGTTGGTATATGCGGTTTATGAAATCATATTTATGTTGATGCATGATTGTCATTTGGACCTGGATGCATATTGAGAATATCATGTAGTGTTAAATCATGGTATTGATATATGTGGGTTGTGAAATCATGTGGGGTGCCTTTGTGTCGAATCGTCGCAACAACTGGCCAGGGGGTGTTCCCATCCTACAGAATAATGAGCTGTGAATGGGGTATGGGGTGAGTCGTCTCATTCTCGAAGTCGCGGGTCGTCTCGTGCATTCGTGTTGACGAATCTTTGGTCACGGGTCGTCTCGTGCAAACCGTCTTCCTTGTTGAAGTGAGAAGTTTCAAAATCACTTGGGAAGTACCGGTGCGACCCTCTGTTAGCTCATATTTATGGGTAGAGTGCGTATTCGTTAACCTATGATAGGGCAAAGTGTGGTGTTGAGTCACATTATATTTGCATGGCATTTATGTGATTTCATTTGACATATATACGTGAGATTATTACATGTGTTGTTGGATTTTGGAGCATGTTATGTATGAATATTGCGAATTTAAATTCATATCTTTGTAAAATGCTCAGTTGATAATGATTAACGTGAAAGAAAATGATTACATGTGGTAATAGATCAAGTATAATGAAATGCTTATTTTATACTTGTGAGTATATATATACTTTCGTACCCTTGGGGGAGGTTAAGTATATTGACATAGTGACCTTGTGGTTAGTTGCGGTTAGTGATGAACTGCAGAGATGATTTGGAGTTGATGCCTTAGAGAAGGCGGGGTTAATAGTTTGGTGATTGTGGTTGGTTGTGTGACCTTGTTAGAGATTGGAGGTTAGATATTGATTTTAGTATCAGTTATGAATTGGGGCCTTCGAGAAGGCGGGTGATGAGATTGTGAGTTGTAGTATGGACCTTTAGGTGTCTTTCACTTTTGAGGAATAGGCTATCAACTGTAGTTGAGATGTTGATTGGTGAGAAGAGGTTATGGTTGAGTGACTTTATTAAGTACTCGAGGTACTGTAGTTTGACAGACTTGGTTTTAGTGCTTAGTCCCTTCCCTTAAGCATTCTTGGTACTGTGTTTTGTACACTAGTACGTGGTCGTTGACTTGTATGTCATTCCTTGAGTTGTCGGTTACGGTGTGGTGCCGAACCTCTTCCTCGTGGTGTCATTTGAATTGATGTAGTTGGAACGGATGGTTGTCTTCCGTGAGTCCAACGTGTTGTTCTTCCTTTATTGTCCTCTCGGACATTACAGGAATTCATAGAGTTGTGTTTCTCTTATTTGACTGTCATTTCGAAAACGGTGTTTTCTAAACTCTTTGTATTTAAAAGGAAAAACTCGTTTTCGCCTACCCCCGTAGCAACTAAAAGTTTTAACACTTTATAAAATGATCTTAGGATCTTCTTTAAACAAAGATTTTAACTTTTAAAAGTCGGTGATGGCAACTGACGGAGACCGGGGGCAAGACGGTCATTTTCATTGTATGGATTTTTAAAGAAAACCGATTCTATAGAAATTCTGAGGTTACGAGACTTCTTCCTTAAAAACCTCGACCTGTAGTGTTTTGAAAGGTGTTCCATTGTTTCACCTTGGTTTCGGATCATTTCTAAGTCTCGGGTATGAGGCTCGGTGTTGTTCAGTGCACACATATAGTGTTGCCCTTCCTTTCTTGTTGGTTTTTGACGTCACCACTTAGGTGATTCGAGTTGTTCCACATGTTGTGGGCATGGATACCGAGTGGATTGGGTTCCTTGTCCAGGTGTTCTCCTTAAACACTTGTGGTGTTTTAACCTTGACATTGTTGTCTCGGTTATCTGTTGGTTTAGTATTGGGAAGTCTTTTCCTTTGCATTGTTTCGGTGACCATTAGGTGGTCGTTCTTGTGAGTTGAGTTCGTGTACTCCTAGTGATTTGATTGGGTTTTCCTTGCCTACAGTGAGAGCGTTAGTGATGTGATTGACCCTATCGATGATAGCATTATGAGGTCGATATGATTTATGATATGGTGATATGATTGAGGTGATCTAGCCTTTGAGAGGTAGATTTTCCTTAGGAATGAGATGAGGTTTGTATTATATATATATTGTACATTTACAATATATATATATATAGACGATGATTGTGTTAGTACGCAAGGACGTGAGTATTTTTCCTCCTGTGTTCTCGGGGAGTGAGTTATGAGTATTCCTTGGTACTAGTGGTGGATTATGATCCTTGTGGATATTAGAGGCGAGTGTGTTTTCCCTCTGTTGGATTTTTTTGAATTGTGTTGTGAGTAATTGAGGAATTGTTAGATTGGATCCTCGTATCGTGTACCTAGAGTACATTGGTGAGAGTAGTGTAGATTACCGGTGTGGGTACGTACGAGTCTTAGTTGTATCTTATAGGCTCATGTTGTGTATTTATACTTATATATATATGTGTGTGTATATATATATATCCTCGTTATATACTTACGTACGGTAGTATATGAGCGTGTGCCTTGGGTTTTCGTGACTGGGTTATGTTGTGGGCTTTGTATCTCACTGGGTGGTTTAGCATTACCTAAACTATCATAGGATGTGGTAGTTAGAGTATCCTTTCCCACTGAGCTTATTTGCTCACAGGGGTATTTCACTTGCCCCCTGGTATTCACACGCCAGGTTGCAGGAATTATACGGCTATGGGCAGGATGCAGTGCAACGGCAGTTTTCTTTTGTTTCCTTGTTACAGGCTTTGGAGTTGCGTTGGGTGATGCGGTTACGGTTAAAGCACGACTGGGTTTGGGGACGATAGGTATCCGCTTTCAGTTTCTCTACCCAGTGTTATGGGATTGTTATGTATTCTTTTTTGGGAGCCAGTCTGTTAGCATATCCCTGTTGATGTATCCTTTAATTCCTGTATTTATTCTTTCTGATGGTTATTGTATTTATTTTGCACAGCTAGGTGCATTTCTTGTATTCCTATTCGAGCATTTGTGGCTCTGTTGAGTTTAGAGGGTTTGGAGGGGTTTTGGTTTCTTTCCACTACCTCAGCCCTAGTAGGATTGATGAATGTGGGGCTTGGAAGCCATTGTTATTATCGAAATGTTATTGGCAGGTACTTGTGCTGTGGTTGTGTATCCGGATGTTCCATTTACAAACGGAACTCTGCCGGATTTTCGTTAGATTCCGCTGCTTTGTTTATTATTCATTTGGGTATGAAATATACCGTTCCATCATTATTCCATACGTTTTCATGGCTAATGATATCTTAGTTGGTTGCTCATCATAATGATCACATCCTGGATCCCTTGGATATCCCAGTTCGGGAGTCTTAGGAATTTAGGGACGTGTCAGCATGGTATTAGATCATTTTACCCTTTCGTGGATATTTGATGATTGAAAGTCGTTGGTTCTCATTTCTTTTTACTTCCGCAATCACTCCCTTAGCTCTTAGGCTCGGGTTTCGGAGTCCTAGGAATTTGGGGCGTGACAATTATGACTCCTCAGACATGACTGATATTTGTTCTAGGCACAACTGGGAACTTAAGTCACTCCTATTTATACAAGGGTGAAAGATTCCATGCCAAGATATGAGTTTTAGTCCAAAAGATGCGATGATTAGATCAAATTCAAATTATCCAAATACATGCCTTTTGGTTCAACGTAATATTTGTCATAAATTATTAATTGAAACACAAAAGATATGACATTTAGTACGAAGAGTCAAAATCCCGGCACATCGCAGAAGTTATTCAATTCATATTATCATTTCTCGTCTCATTTCGTAAGTTTATATATACAGGCGTATATATAGATTACAAATATTAAGACAACCGCATTCAACATCCCTCCCTTTAAACAAGTTCACAAAATTACACATCTTTAAACACAAGTTAATATATTGGATATAATCATGTACCATAACCTAAATACAAATAAGGAAAAAAGGCCCTCAATTTTTTATTTTTGTTTCCTGAGGGTCTCTTATGGTAGTTATTTGTTCAAGAAATGGAATTTCTGCAAATGAAGAGCAAATAAACAACAAAGAGATGTTACCTCTTTTATAAATATCCGAGGCATCAAGATTTAAATGTAGACATTTTACCTAATGTTTATATATTACAAAGAATAAAACTTAACTAATGAAGAAACTATAGAAATCTTCTTGAACCTTCTAACACCATTGAATGTAAATATATTACAACGCCATGTGGTAGTCTCAAACACAAACTCAAAAATGGTAAAAGATGGCTTCACACACAAATGAGGAATCCAGAGATGGCTTCATGGAGTGGATGTTGTTAGCTTTCAGCAAGCAGCAGGTTAAGCAACCAAACCGACCAAAGTACTATATCAAATTCAGAATCGTTGTACACATACATATAACTATTTCCTAAGTAAGTTAAGAAGGAAACACAACACTGATGATTAAAACTTTACTTAATAAAACAAGACTTATGTATTGCACTAAAAAAAAGAACATATTTAACAGTCATGATTGGTTGAATAACAAGGGATGGACACCCGGTAATAATATTACACTACTATCCAAACGAGATCCAGTCGAAGTTGAAGCAACATCCCAAGGCCCTGTGAGTTCATCTACTGCATATTCATCCTCTTCATAGTTTTGCTGAATAGTAGATACTCCATGTGACATTTGAATCCCTTCCAATTCCCTTGCAACTTCTTTCATTGTTGGCATTTTTCTCCCACTCAAGTTCAAGCATCTTTTTGCAAGGATAGAGACCCCCATGATCTCTTCTTTCCCACCCTCTTTGGAAACTCGAGCATCAAGAATGTCAAGTAAACGGTTCTCCTTCATTGTCGATAAGAAAAATGTTGCCAAACTTCGTTCTTCTGTTCTGATTGATGAGATTGGTATTTGTCTAGTTAACAGCTCAACAAGAACAACCCCAAAGCTATAAACATCACTTTTTTATGTCAACTGGCTTGATTGGAAGTACTCCGGGTCCAAGTATCCAAAGGTCCCCTGTACTAGTGTGGTTATGTGAGTTTGATCCATGGCAATTGATTTTGAAGTCCCGAAATCAGACACTTTTGCTCTGTATTTCTCATCCAACAAAATGTTAGTGGATTTGATGTCTCGATGATAAATGGGGATGAAAGCTGCTGAATGCAGATAGGCAAGTGCCCTCGATACTTCTGTAACAATCCAAACACGAATATCCCAGGTAAGTGGAAACTCTTCATTTTGGTCATGGATATACTCGTAAAGGTTTCCGTTGGGGATATATTCATAAACCAGTAGGGGAACTTCCGACTCCAAGCAACACCCATGCAGCTTAACCACATTCCTATGGTTGATTTGAGATAAAATAACAACCTCATTAATGAATTGTTCAAGGTTGCCTTCAACGACTATCTTGGACTTTTTAACTGCTACAATTCTACCATCAATCAACATTCCTTTGTATACAGTACCTTGCCCTCCTTGACCAAGGGTTCGGTTATCACTAAACTTGTCAGTGGCCTTCTCCAAATCCTTTGATGTAAACAGCTTGTTTGTTTCCACATTACTTTGCTCAGCTGAAGACAATTGTTGTTGCAATAACAGACCCCCATTTCGTTTGAAGAATTTTCTTTTGAGCTTGAGTTTCTTTCTCCTCTTCACCAATTTACACAACCACAACATACCAATTATTACAAGTACTAATCCAAAACCATGACTAATACTTGCAAAACCGAGTTGGAAACAGTCACTATTTTCAACCTTAAGTTCCAAAATTTAGCAAAGTAAGAGCTTTGAAAGGGACACTCATTTTGGGAAAAAAAAATTTCAAATTGAAATGGAAAATAGTAAAGTTGGAAAGGAGGAAGTAGTGTTACTTTCTCATTTTCTTTTTGTTCCTTTTTTATTTTTTTTTATTTTTCTTTTCTGAGCCACATTTGTATTGATGTACAGATTCAACATAGAAAAGAGCGGTCTGGAATTGATATCATGGTTTGGGTCTTAAGTTGGTACAATTATGTGAGGTTGTCCGTGTTTGTGTTAGAGATGGGGCATACCTATGATAATCATTCGAGGGTAATTATGCAAGCAAGAGTTGGTATATATTTCAGTATTAGGCATATAGTTACTGTACACATGTAGGATTATTGTTTGCAGATTGATACATATTAAGTAAAGCCAGGATCAAATTGATATTTTCAGAATGAGTATTTGAAATAGAAATTACCTAGAAGATGGTGAACCAAGCCAGGGGTATTAATTGCAGAATAGTCAATTTTAATTCAATTCTATCACAATATAATCCACGCAATAATAAATATAAGTGCAGAAAATAAATCAGAGACGATACCAATATTTTTACGAGAAAAAACCTTGGAAAGACTCCAAGTAAAAAATCACGGATACGCTCGGGTATCGATGCACTATGAATCAAGAAGTACACAAACTCTATGAAATTTTAGACTTACAAATCACTCTCGATTTGCCTTTCTCCACTCGACGTCTGACAGTCTTGAATCACTCACGCTCCACGAAACTTTTGCTCCGATCTCTGTACTCTGACGGCTCCGCTTCTCAACGGATCAAAGAATCACGAAGCCTCTTGCTTCGATCAAGGTGGTGTGATGATTTTTCAGCAACTAGATCATCCAATTGTGCATAACGATCTTCGGTGTAGAAGCACAATTGAAAAACCCCAATAATAAGATAGAACTTGAATATAGATTATCACTTAATAATTTTCTCTCTATATATATCTCTGTAGAAGAATTGCAGAGATCTCTCAAAAAAACCACCCACCTTCTCTTAGGTTTAACTCATACATATAGAGAAGAGTCTTCAATTAATGGTAATATACTGATGATAGCTTTTAATTATGTCCCAAAGTGATTAGGAATCAATTACATAGCAAAATAAAACTTCACCGAGGACTCGGTGAACACGCAATTGTGCACAAGTGTGCGAGAACTCGCACAGCTCTCTGAAAATTTACGTCACTTTGCATCTTACCGAGTACTCGGTAACACTCCCACCCAGTACTCGGTGGAGAAAAATATAAATTACTTTGAACTTGTAATTATAAAGTATATGGTAGACAGTAACCAGCACGCCATGGTTGACTGATAGTGCCCAGTGACTAAGCTTGAGCCACTGAAATTGCAGGTCTTGAGTCGATATATCTGATCCAACCATTTTCATGATTGAAGCAGCTTCCTTGCAGGGAGGAGGAAGACTAATGTTGGTAAATTACGGTAACTTATTACATGTCCAATCCATGGTTATGACTCTGTGTGATTGGTATTGTGACTCTCATTTTTCCTTTTATTCTTGTGTTTTTTATTGGTTCAAATCAGGTTTGCGCGTTGAATTTTGATTAATGCAATTTAAACATATCAGAGTGATCTTCTTCCTCTAATAGGACTATTTACCAGCTTTGCTCACCATGTAGAGCTGCAAAAAATTTCTACTAATAGGACTCACTGTGTTGAATCATTAATGTACGTCACTATATCAAGGAAGAGATTGTCATGCAGACTAAAATGTTAAAACTGAGAAATTCTTTATTAAAAGTGTCAGCATGCTTATGGAAGAGAAACATTACTTGGATCTAATCCACCACTAGCAATTTGCTCACACACAATTAATTTAATATTCACCTTAATTTCTTTCCATATTTTTTCTCATCTTAACATAAAAAAAAAAATAAAAAAAAACATTTCAAGAAACCAAAAATCAAACCTTCAAAGACATGAGCAAATAAACTCTGTACATAAACTTGAACCAATATACGATATTCGATGAAATTTACCGGCTTTTGGTGCATATTGTTTTAGAACTCGACTATATATATATATTTTCAAGATGTATATAAATCATAAAACAATATTAAATATCACCAGTACATAAATTAAGATGAAGAGTTCATATTTTAAAAAAATTGAACTGATAAAACTCATTTTTACCGGTATGGAAAACTCTGTCTTATAATTTCATCATATCCAATCACATTTGAATCATCTGCCTTTTCTTCACACCTTATATGTGTACATATCATAATACATGGAGGAAAATTCGACAACTTACCTTGATTGATTGATTGAAGAATGAGACCAAGACATTGGATGTGATATTCAGGAATTCAAAGGTTGTAAAATCGATTTTCTCAACATGAAGGCCCAACCAGAATGAGGAAAACTCACCATTTCCAGTTTTGTGAAAATGAAAAGACGAGTCGTGGGACCCAAGTGTACGAAAACAGTTGCTTTTGATCAGGTGACTTTAGTACCATTTAATTCTATACTCCATTCATTTCAACCAAGTAGAGCCTGAGCCTGTATATGTATAATTGATAGTACCTGCGTAATGTGATACTTCCAAACAAGGAAATCAGAAACTTCCTTGACTCTTGGGGGATCATACCTTTCTCATAGAAAGTTTCTCAATTTTGGGAAGAATGTAGATGCTAGGTCGTGGATTGATTGGTTCGTGTAGAATATTGAGCCTTTTGCGTATGCAGGAGATTAAAAGGTTTGGGTACTATTGGTTAATTCGTCTTGAATGTAATTCCTTGTCCATGCTAAGACTTTTAGTCAATAGTTTAGTGTGATTTTTGTGAAGTTGTGTGGTCTTATCAAGGAATTTATCGTAGCAAGCTTGAAGCGAGTCATCATAATCTTCATAACTTTCAGAATCTTCATCTCCTGATATTGCATTCAGTGTAGCAACCTCTTCACCATTCTTAATAAGCGATGCGAACACGGTGAAGTTCTCAGACTCATCACCTACCTGTGAGTCCATAGAATCACTAGCTCGTCCATCATTCGATTCATTATCCCAAGTGACAGCTAAGTCTTTTGTCCTTTTTAAAATATTTGCACACTCCACAACCAAGTGATCACACCCTTGGTACTGAAAACATTGAGGTTTCTTCTTTTTAAGGTCAAACTTGTCATTCCGAGATTGGAATTTATTTTTATTTCTAGACTCACTTAATTTATCCCCAAATTTTTGTCCTTTGCCATTCCTTTTATTATTAGTAGCCTTTACGAATTTGTTCAACTTTTTAGAAAACATGGCAGTATCCTTCAGATTCAACTCACTTTCTCCATCAGACTCAATAGGATCCTCCCTAGTGGTTTAAAAGTTATGCTCTTCTCTTTTGTGCCGTTAAACTTCTTAGGAAGATTCTTACACATCACCATCTCATACGATTTAGGTTTTCAGCCAACTCTTCAAGTTTAATTTCTTTAAAGTTCATTAATTCATTGATGACGGTAGCCTTATAACGAAATCGTTTCGGTAGAGACCTAAGAATCTTTCTCACTATGGTAATCTCAAGAATGGGCTCTCCAAGATTGTAGCAACTAGTTACTATATCAGTTAATCTAGCCTCAAAGTCAGCATAAACTTCTTCTTCTTCCATCTTGAGTTGTTCAAATTAAGAATTTAACAGTGGAGTTTTGATTGCTCAACTATTGAAGTTCCTTCATGAGTAACTTGGAAAATATCCCAAGTTTCTTTGGCAATTTCGCACGTGACAATTCTCATAACTCACTCGCAGTCACAACATTAAATAAAGCATTCAACGCTTTGGAGTTCCAATTAGCACTGTTTGTCTTAACAGGAGTTCACTCGTTAAACGGTTTTAATTTAGATTTATTCGTAGTCTCATCCGTCACAGTGGGATGTGAGTATCCTACCTCTGCAGTAAGCCAAGCTCTCTCATTTATAGCTTTCAAGAACGCTCTCATTCTAACTTTCCAATAGGTGTAATTTGAGCCATCAAATAACAGGGACCTAGTCACGGAAACTCCTTCTCAAGGGACGTCCATCTCCTAAGTTCAAGATCTAGTCCTAGGTCGTTAACCTAAATCGGGGCAACCAAGTTATGATACCAATTGAAATTACCTCCGAGATGGTAAACTAAGCCTAGAGGGAGTGAATAGACTTTTTATAAATTAATTGACAAATTAAAATTAATTGCGGAATAGTCAATTTTACTTCAATTCTTTAGCAAGATAATTCACGCAATAATAAATATAAGTGCTGAAAATAAATTAGAGACGACACCAATATTTTTACGTAGAAAAACTTTGGAAAAGCTCCAAGTAAAAAATCACGAATACACTCCGGTATCGATGTACTATGAATCAAATAAGTTTATAGACTCTATGAAGTTAGGACTTCCAATAACTCTAATTTGTCATTTTTCACTCGACGTCTAAAAGTCTCTAATCACTAGCTCTACCTCGAAGCTCTCGCTCCGATCTCGACGGCTCCGCTTCTCAACGGATCAAAGAACCACGAAGCCTCCTGCTCTGATCTCCATACTTTGACGGTTTCGTTTCTCAACGGATCAATACAACCACATTGTCATGAGTGGTGTGATGATTTTTCAGCAACTAGATCATCCAATTGTGCATAAAGATTTTCAACATTGAAGCACAACTGAATAACCTTAAAAAATAATAGAGAATCTTGATATTGGATGATCAAGAAATCTCTTTCTCTGCAAACGGATCACAACTATATGAAGAATCGCAGAGCTCTCACAAGAAAATCAAAAGCCACAATATCAGAACCACACCTCCTTTCTTGAATTTATCTCCTATATATAGAGAGAAAAGTCTCCTATTAGAGTTTGGATTTCTTTTTCACCAAGACTTTGTTTCTTGACCATTAAGTCATCAAAATATGGTCCAATATACCAATAATAATCCTTAGACATGTCCAAAAGTGTTTAGGAGACTTTAACTTATCAAATTTATGCATATTAAAATATTGATGTCGGCCAGCTTGAGTACTCGGGAATTAGCTCAAGAACTCGGGAATGCTGATGGTGACCAGTGGCGCCCAATGGTGATCAATATCTCTGGAGTTTTTCATAAATTTTTGTTAGTATTACCAGTGGCGACCAATATCCCGAGTACTCGGTAATAACCTTGAGTTCTCGGTAAATACAAAAACCAAAATTTATTTTTTACTTTTCAATGTAGCTTCCAACCATTCCACTTCACTTCCTTTGTATTCGTACCACGCTATATTTGATTTGTGATTGAAAAAGGTTGTCGAACACTTGATCACATACTTTGTTTGCCCATGTCAATTAACCTAACACTATCCAACACACGACACTCAACATGGTTATTGATCATAACATGCCATTACACACAAATGTTCTTACAATAATGAAACAACACTTACGTAGTACTCAAAACAAATACGTTTTTAACAATCATGATTGGTTAAATAACAAAGGATGGACATTCAGTGATAATATTACACTAACATCCAAACGAGATCCTGTCAAAGTTGAAGCAACATCCCAAGGCCCTGAGAGTTCGTCTATTGCATATTCTTCCTCTTCATAAATTTGTTGAGTAGTAGATAAGCCATAAGACATTCTAATCCCTTCCAATTCCATGGAAACTTCTTTCATCGTAGGCATTTTTCTCCCACTCAAGCTCAAGCATCTTTTTGCAAGAACAGCGACCCGCGTGATCTCCTCTTTCCCACCCTCTTCGGAAACTCGAGCATCAAGAATGTCAAGTAAACGGTTCTCTTTCATTGTTGACATAACTAATGTTGCCAAACTTCATTCTCCTATTCTGGTTGATGAGATTGGTTTTTGTCTAGTTTTCTATAAACTGGTTCTATTGGAAGTATTTAGGGTCTAAGTATCCAAAGGTCCCTTATACTAGTGTGGTCATATGAGTTTGATCCATGGCAATTGATTTTGAAGTCCCGAAATCCGACACTTTTGCTCTGTATTTCTCATCCAACAAAATGTTTGTGGATTTGATGTCTCAATGATAAATGGGGATGGAAGCTTCTGAATGCAGATAAGCAAGTGCCCCTGAAATCTCTGTAGCAATCCGAACACGAATATCCCAAGTAAGTGGAAACTCTTCATTTTGGTCATGGATATACTCGTAAAGAGTACCACTGGGATATATTCGTAAACCAGCAACAAAACCTCTTGAAAACCTAAGAGTTTGTGAATGGAAGAGCTGAATTATACAAGATTGTTGTCTATAAGAAAATACATGATATAAGGAATGTTGATATTGTGCAAGCTTTTACAACTATCAATTAATCCTTGAATTGATCCTCTGATTGATCATTGACTTCATAATCAGAGGGATATTGATTGACTGGGGAATATTGATTATATTATTTAACATCCCCCTCAAGTTGGCGTAGGAGCTGCAACTGACACCCAACTTGCCACAAAACAATTGGAAGTTATCCTTGGACAAAGGCTTTGTGAATATATATGTTGGTTGGGAAGATGAAGGAATGTGTCGTGTAATGAGATTTTCCATAGTGACCTTTTCTCGAACAAAAATGGTAATCCAATTCAATGTGTTTGCAACAGGCATGGAACATTGGATTAACAAACCTGAAAGAGCACTAATATTATCACAAAATAATTGAGGAGGTTGAGAGAGTGATATTCCATTGTCCCGTAAAAGAAATGCCAGCCAAGTAATTTTTGCAATTGTAGAAGCCATAGAGTGACACTCTGCTTCAGAGCTTGATCGGGCGACTGTTGGTTGTTTCTTGGAGCACCAAGAGATGCAATTAGCGCCAAGAAAAATGCAAAAACCAGTGGTGTTTCTCCTTGTAGTGGGACAACCTGCCCAATCAGCATCACTGAAGGCATAAAAAGAAGTAAGGCTTCGCGACAAATAGTGTATGCCAAAGTGTTGTGTGCCTTTAAGACATCAAGATCAACAACAATTGTAAATCCACAAAGATGAATAGGTAACAAAGACTAACAAAATATATTGTTACTTTAAAATGAATTTAGAGCCTATTTAAGACATTATATTAGATAAAAACACTACTTTACTCTAAAACTAAAATAAAATAATTAAGTAAAATTTTGTTTAGGGATTTCTCATATTCGTCAAATGCCTACACAGCCATATCCGACACTAGTACCAGAGTCCACGCAACATAGATTGCTCTAGACATGGGAGCAATTATGCTATAGTAAAAATTAATAATGCAAGCATCTTTTAGCTTTTGGGTCTGGAGATTCCGAAGCCAAATAGGATCAACCATACATCACCAATCAGGTCTAAAGTTACATTAGATTTTTAAATAAAATTCATTATAAAATCCCTATAAAAGTGATATTAGATATTAAGATCAAGCAAAATACACCGTGTACAGTAGTAAGAACCTGGAGATTCCAAAGCCAAATAGCCTCAAATACAGATAACCAAATGCTAAACGAAAGACATCTATCTACCCTACCCGAAGCTAGAACGAGTTTGGCAAGAGTATGTCCATTTTTTTTTATGATAAATAGGCAATAGTATGTACATAAAACTGCGTACAAACATCATTTTTTATAAAAGACACCACACAAATTTAAGTCCTCACTTACAAAAACTATTCCACAAAGACTTCAGTAAAATATCAAATTCCTCTGGAGACACAATTTCATGTAGCACGGGCAGATGCAACAGTCTCTTAACAGAAAAGTAATGCGATTTTGGTGTCTGATTGAATGATATCACCTTATTTTCCTTATAAAACATATATACACACACACACATAAGGAAAGATATCGCCAGAGACCACCAAAATAAATTACAACTAACTAATTTGCTGACAAAAAATATGTTTTGAGCTGTGTTGAGGTAACTCCACGTGTGTTTACACTGTAAGAAAGAAGACCTTGATGAATCAACAATATATAGGATAGCCGCTCAGCCTTTAACACAGTTGGAATAACATCACCTTTGGGAAGGTGAGAGGTTTAAGTCCCATAGTAGACATTTGGGGCTGCATATGCGAGAATTTACCTAACCATCCCCCCAAGAAAAAATAATAATAAAGAAATACAAACACCAAAGAAACAACAACAACAAAAAAATTAAAAAATAAAGAGAAACAAAAGACAACAGATAATATTGATTTTCTGGTTCTATAAACTGTGGAAGAAGGAAACAACAACAAATAAAGAAATAAAGAAAGAGCAACAAAAGGCAACAGATAATATTGATTTTCTGTTTTCTAAGCTGTGGAAGAAGGAAAACTAGTCATATCTGCCACAAGAAGAATGCCTTCACAAGCTAGCAACCTAAGATGTACAGTCTGTTAACTATGCCTTTGAAACTAATTTTTTTTTTTTTACAGAAGATAGGAAAGGTACATACACACACACATATCAATAGCATCAAACTTGATGTCCTATGGGGTCCACTATTAATTGAAAAACTGCAACCAAGCAAACAAGGTCTAGCACTTAAGCATAGAAACACATTGTGTCAAAGATGTTAACTCCATTAATAGATATAAAACATGTCTATGACATTCTGAAAAGAAAAGAAATCACTCGGTTTGCATCAATCAGTGAAGATATTAACCCGCAAAGTTACTGTTTTCATCAAATGTATCACAATTTTTTCAGCTAAAATTAGAACTGTAAGAGAACAAAGGTATGACGTATAAGAAGTTCAAAAAACTAGCCTTTAGACAATACAAACTAGTTGATTTTACTGTGAAAATGAGGCTGTAGAATGATATTGTCAAAGAGACTTTAAAGCAAATGCTGTGGTAGATCTTTAAAAGTGGCCGTAGCGAAAGCGAGTCTTCATAGGGAAATTGTCACTGCTTATGCTGTGGTGATTAATTCTTCCCAAAACCAACAAAGCAAAATTGCCTCAACAAATTGTTTTTTTTCACGAGTTTAAAATAAGTATCACACTCTGGTTATCTAATTAGAGGATAACCAACGTAGTACTCATAAATAACCGAACAAATTCATGATCTATTATCTAGTTGACTAGAATTTCACGATTTATATTGCACTATGTCGCACTTCTAATATGAGCTTGATCTCCACTTAGATTTACCTCTAGTATGGTATAAGAGTAAGGTAAAAACTAGAGCCACAATTAGAGAATGCAAAAAGAAATAGTTGAAACCTAAACATGGTCAGAAGAGGCACGAAGGCTATCATTGTGCCGTAGTCTCATCCCATCAAGTCAAAGAAGAAACAGAATAATGAAGGGTAAACACCGTTGCTCTTGCCCAAGGAATAGCATTAAAGTTGATTAATTCAGTACCATTACGGATCTCTAGAGTATGTTCTTTCCACCAATTAGAGGTGTCAATCCTATAATGTTGTGGTACACCCAAAAGTAGGTCGAACAATCAATTGATGAACAGTTGACGCTCAACAACACGAGCTCTACTTATTTTACTTAACACAAAGGACTAGTGTAACTGAACATTTTCAATCTCATTTGAGGGATCTAAACTTGAATAAACCTTGCTTGACAGATTAAACTCACTTCATGTTGATCACAAACTATGAGAAGAATCAACCATAGTTGTTAAATGCGCGCCTAGGTGCACATAGGCGCATCAGTAGCGCCTCTATTTCCTCTAGGCGAGGCGACCTTCATTAGGCGAACGCCTGAGCGGCGCATTGTATGTTTTTGTAGGCGCGCCTTGTGAATCTGGCTATTTCTTTTATGTTTCTAGCCTACATTTATAGGTGACCACTTCACCAGCCACTTTTGTTTACCTATTTCTGACTTTTGTGGGGCCCATGTGTATAATTATGACTATAACTGTGGACTTTTACCTATGCTTCTCATTATGACTTTAGCTGTGGGCCCATCAACTATATCAACTATCTCTATCTTGAGAACTTTATATAATATTTTATTATATTATTTGTGGAGTGGGCAATCTTTATTGTTATATAATGTGGTATTACATGCTGTATGGTTTATATATATTATTATATTATATAAATTAAAAGCTTTCTAGAAGCTCAAGCTCTTAACAAAATCAAAGAAGTAAACCAAACAAATAAAAAGAGACCGAGAAGAAGAGGCTATGCTGGAATTCTTCGTCTCTCCTCTTTTTTTATATGTTTATTTTTCTTTCCTTTTTCTTATATCTTCTCTATCCTTCGCCTTGTCTATTTTCTTTTTGCTTTTTTTTTTTTTACAGTTTAACTCTTTCTTTGTCAAATCAGGTATGTTAATTTTTTTCTTTTTTCCCCCCCCCCTTTCTTTTATGTTGGTTTTATTCATCATGTGTTCTTCTTTCTTCTGTTTTTTTTCCTCTTGAGTTCTGTTTTGTTACTTTACTTAGGTCCTTACAAGGGTTTTCTTTTCAGAGTAAAAATTGAAAACTAATCTTCATTATTTATTTATTAGGTTTACTACTAGCTAGGATTTCTATTTTTTATTTTTAACTTGGAGGTTAGTTTTTGCTTAAGACACCAAATACAATTATATGTTTAATACAACTATGGTTTGCCTCTTTCTTGCTATTATAAATGTCTCCTGCATAATATTTATTTGAATGTGATATATTTGTTATTAAATTTTTAATTGAGCGCCTCGTTTCGCTCAGGCTAGCGCCTCGCCTAGCGCCTCGTGCCTAGGCTCCAAAAGACCTTTAGCGCCTCGGTGCGCCTGACGCCTTTAACAACTATGGAATCAACATGGCTCATTTATTGAGCTCAAGTTAGAAATTCGGATTGGCTAGCAAGGGAAACAAGCCAACCTTAACCTTGGGGTAGAATCATCTAAAACAAAAAGGAAAACTAACTATATTTTTCGGAAAACAAATACCACCAACTAGTAACTTCTTAAATGCTTGGCACGACATCCAACAAGTCGAACAAAAGAAGTTGCTCTTGAGAATTTTTTTTTTTTTTGAATGGTAAGAAACGCACACACACCCACACTCACACACCCCCACATGAGCCCCATGGGACTCGAACCCCTGACCTTCCCTTTGGTGAGAAAATGTGACACCATCATGCTACAAGGCCTTTGGTGCTCTTGAGAAGTTAATTCATATAATAAAATATAATGTTGCTTATACAGCAAACCAAAATTTAGGAAATGCAACGGCATAAAAAAAACATAAGCGATATTAGATAACAAATGCTTGTAGCATAACATCTAGAGCCAATCAAGCCCAAAGGCTCAAAAGTTTGAAAGCATCACAAGTGAGTTAAAAATAGTGTCCAAGTAAGTTGCTAACCACATTTGGCTCCATCAAGGACTGTTTAATTTTCTCTCTTTTTTTAATGGGTGGAGGGTAGATATTGTAAATCTATTGAGGAAAAGAATAGTTTTTTGGGTTCACTAGGGCCTTAGTCTGGCATTTTTTGTTTTAAAGGATGCACTCCCCTTTTAAGTGACTTTTTATATACATGTTACTTACTTATCAAAAAAAAGAAAAAAAGTGTTTAACCACATCAAAATACAATTTATGTACCATTGGCAATGTAAAAGTAACAAAAACAAAAAGTACAGGGAAAGAGCTCACTGTGTATCTTCTACTCTTTCAACAGTTCTCCACCTTCCCTGCCTTCCGCATTTTCATTTTCCACCCTGATAGCAGCCCTGAAAGAACATCCTTCCACATAAAAATGGTAAATATAAAAATCAACACTGATTGTACCTACTCAAAGATGAATATGAAACAATATTTGACCAAAACATAACAACAATAACTGTAACTCCACATTATTATAATTAAGAAGGTCAATTTAACCTTGCTCCAAATAAAAGCAGGCTCTCAGTATAAGCATCTGCCCAAAACGTGTCCCTAAAACATAGGGCTATTCAGGACCAGTTCCGGTTTCGGTTCCGTCTGGAACCGGAACCGAACCGATTTTTTTGGTTCTTGAAAAATCGGAACCGGAACCGGAACCGAAAGGTAAAGGAACCGAACCGGAACCGAACCTAAAAATCGGTTCTGTTCCAGTTCCTTCTATATTTAATTTTTTTAAAAAAAATCTCAATTTTGTAAAATAATATAATTATAAACTAGAGTATTTGAATTAAAGAAACCCAAAACCAAATATATAATTAGTGGAATAAAAAAAGTAGCTTGGATTTGTATTGTTATTGAAATTAGTGAAGGTTTATTGCTAGTCTTTTTCGTTAATAATAATATATATATATAAAAAAAAAAAACAGTTCCGGTTCCAGTTCGGTTCCGCGGGGCCGGAACCGGAACCGAACCGAAATTTTCGGTTCTTGGAATTTTGGAATCGGAACCGGAACCGAACCCCTATGGAACCGAACCGAACCGCCGGTTCCAGTTCAATCCCGGTTCGGTTCCTGAACACCCCTACTAAAACATTGACTACTCACTCCCTGAATATTAAGATGCAGTGCTCGTTGGGCTCCGGGATCATAGGCTACCAGCTCACAATCAAACCTTAGCTCAGGATTTAACACCAATAGAACTTCCCCTTTCCTCGGATTTAAATCCTACACTAGTATCAATATTGAACAGTTTTTCCCAGGACTCCGTAATGCCATACTCCTTCAACACCCAAATGCTACAAGTTCCACCCCAAATACCATCAATCAGAGAAAGTGATTCCTGAAACTTAGCAACACAAAAATTAGACCACGTCGTCCTACTAGGCAACATGATATCGCCAAATACCTCATCACCCATGTGGAATGAAACTATCAAGTTATTGCAAGCAAGCCAATGTGCAGTCCCGTTCAGAAACGCCTGGGGAGCCCGCTCACGTATTGTATGTGGAAGACCCAAATGGCTGATGTTCCGCCATGTCCCTGTGCTCAGACTGAAAATGTCAACCCCTGGAGGAGGTCCAAAATCACAATCATCGAGATACACAATCCTGACAACCTTGTAGTCATCAGTAACCGAATCGAAGCCAAACCCAATGGCATGCATATAAGCATCATGGGAACAGTACTTAACCCGCATTGGGGGAAGGGTCATCGTCTTCCGAATGGAAGGATTCCATAGATAAAGCTCCTCCCTATAACCATCCAAATCATCAGAGAGACACACCAGCCCATTGCAGCAACCGATTATCCTCAAATCACAGTCCCTATTGCTCTTCAGCGGAGGCTCAAGCTCTTCATTATCACTAAAAATTCCGTTTTTGCAATGTAGGAGTGAGAAATGCACAACAACATCCCCCTCATCCAGAGAGGTGCTTTGAACAAGTAGAGAGCTGTTGTTGATATCGCTGTTGGACATGGACAATCTATTGAGGTGTGTGGTGATGAAATTAGGGCTTGTGAGCAAAGAGTACCATGATTTGCACACAGGCACATCGGACTAGGGTTTTGATGGGTAGTGTAGTGAGGATGCGGTTGAACAAATCCGCAGGTAAGAAATCTGCCATTTTCTTGGGAAACAAACCGAAATAAATTTGGGGAAACAAACCCTAGTAAGTTGGGGAGAGATAGCAAAGTATTTTTCTTTCTTTCACTATAACCTAACAATCAACCACCTCATTAGATATACAGCTAGTATGTAAATGTGTGTGTAGATATATATATATATATATATAATAGAACTATATGGAGAAGATGAGGATGAAAATATTTACCGATCAGTCAAGGACGATGAGGATATGAAACCCTAGCATGTTGAGAGAAAAAGGGATCTCACATATAAACCCTAGAGAGAGAAGATAGAGTGTGTTTGGTGCGACCACCAGATATGTCCATTATGTTGTACTGATCAATTTCAAAAGCAACCCAATTCAATTTTATAATGTGTCTTTTAATTTTCATCAAATATTTTTATTTGCATTCCCCTCCCCAATTTCTTTTGGGTCCGTTTGGAAACTAGTGTTTTCGTTTTTGTTTTTTTCCTCTTGAGAACAAAAAACTTTCTTGTTCTTGTCCTTAGGGTAACCAGGAAACAAAAATATGTTTGGTTGAGAATTTTGTTTAAAAAAATTTCAACAACAAAAAACAAAAAAACACGTTTGACAGACCTTATTTTTTCTGAAAATTTGAGAACAGAAACAGAAAATCATGTTTGGCAGATCGGGAATTCTGATAACAGAAACAGAAAAACAAGTTTGGCAGTATTGAATTATTTTTTAAAAGATTTTATTGAAATTTTGATTATAAGTGTTGGAATTGAGAAAATTCATACAACACCTTCCCCCAAAAATGACGAATAATTTTTTTTTTTTTTAGGGTTTAATTAAGTAGCAATAAATATATCAAATAGAAAAAAAAAATTTGACACGATTATTTTCATACCCAACATATTCTATATATATACTACTCCATAAATGTTAACAATATTTTACAACATCTCATACTTTGAGTGACTAGGATCTCTTCATTTCATTACAATAACAAGAAATACAATTAATATGAGAATGCACGTAAGAACCAACAAGGAACTGAGGCAGATACAAGCACCATATAGCATGTACTTTTGTCGATGTTATTCATGTTGAATATCAACAACATTGCCCAAATCATTGTCACTATCATTTGCTTCTCAATTCATTGCAATTCCACATTTAGTCAATCGAATGCCTTCCAAAGTAGGCACACATTTATAGTCCTTAACTAGACTTTGTCGAGAATGAAGCATAAATTCCATCGAATAATTAACTCCCAACAAAATTTTCCGAAAACAAACATCATAAAATAAACCACTTAATTAACTTGCTTTACACCTAACCTTCATGATTGAATGCAATTTGCTTTTAAGAAGCCACAATGAGTAGTAGAAATCAGAAAATTGCCCCCTTTTTCATATGTTTTCCAGAAATAAATAGACAAAAATTGCAAATTAGTGTACAATCATTATTCTATCATTTGGCCAAAGAAAGAGTAGTGCATACAATCCAAGGTGATGAAGGATCACAACAATAATGATCAATTTGATAGAATTAAATAAAGAGTATGCCATATTAGTTATTATTATTTCCATTTTTAATTTGTAGATGTAAATTTATTAGCAGGTTTAAGTGGTAGTAAAATCAAATAAAAATGTGGAGCCTTGGCAACTAATTCTGACATGGTTAGTGATTTCATTTCAGTAAATAGCATCAATCTCCACATACCTCGGCTTCATCCTTGGTCATTCCTTCTTTCCATGCATGATCAAAGAACCCATACAGGTAACTTGACCCAAATCCTGTACAAGTTCCAAGCACACTAATACTATAGAGTCAACTACCTTAATGGTCTAGACAACTCATCATATGTCATATAGGAGTCTTGCAGTTCTACATATAAAAAGTGCCCAACTTTTATCACCAATTGCAAACAATGCCAAGGTGCAAATCTGGTGACCTCAAGGCCTGCTTTACTGCCAATCTCAAAGGCACAGATCGGTTCTGCCGCTTTGCCAGAAACTGACGAACTGAGCCCCCTTTTGCGTATTCTGTGACAATACACCACACCATTGGTTTATGACAACCACCAATAAAACGAACTATGTTTGGATGTTTCAATGTGGCCAGCATCATGACTTCCTGCTGAAACTGTTGCTCCATCAGGTGTGCCCTCTCTAGGTCATTCTCTGGCCTCTACAAAAGCTTGATGGCCACATCCTCACTATTATATGTACCTTTGTAGAGTTTTCCAAAAGCACCCTGTGCAAACGCTGCTCCCATATTGAGCTTCCTCAAGTTAATTGTCCACTCATCAAAGTTCTCAAGTCCCTGTGTAGGGAAACGATTGTCCATCAAAGCTTGGGCCAGCGCATTATCACTCAGGCCATGAGAAACTCTTCCTCTGTTAACACTTCTGGCACCAGAATAGTTGTTGCGGACACGCTTCAATCCTTGGTGGTCTAAGATGCGAGTGCGGGAATCATTTGACCCAACACTGCTGTTATCACATGACATGGCAACGGATCCTCCACCATTACTCATCCCCATACTCCCAAAACTGTCAACGGACATGTTTGAACCCTCGTCGAGCTTACGGTAAAACCCTTGTGAAAGATCATAATTATCATGGCGGTTGTTAAGGCCTATAATACCCGTGAATTTAGTACCCTCCAACATTTTCTCAAATAGAGCAGAGCAGCACAGCTTTCAAAATATCCCTATTTCCTCAGCATCAGCATGACAAAAGCTAAGACCTTAATTACCAGAACCCTAAAACCAAATCATTAAACAAAGACTTCAGGGTCAGGTTCATTGTCTTAATTACCAGAACCCAAAAACCAAATCATTTTTTTTTTGTTTTTGCTTTCTCAAAATAGAAATTACATCTCATCTATTTGGAGGCCCTGAAAATATTACACATACGGATACCTATACACACACAAACAAAAAATTCCCAAAAGCACACCGGCACTCAGCTTGATTGATGCAACTGTTTAGGCTCATTTGAGGGATAATTTTCATTTTCACAAAAAGAATAAAAATAAAATTAAAAAAGAACACTTTTTTTTTGATAAGTTAAAAATTAAAAAAGAACACTCAACACATCAAATGGTAAAATATATGTTTTTGATTTTATTTTTCTTCAGTTTTCTCAGCAACCATGGATGGGATACATAATCCCAGCAAAACATCATTAATGACAAACCCTAATATTTGTATTTCTCTCAAACATCAAACACTTCCCTCACTATGATCAGACTACTACTATTAAATTTCAGCATGTGTTCTCATCCAGTAAAAGAAACCCCAAAACAGTAAAATCAAAACTCAACCCCAAACAACAGAAAAAAAAAAAAATACACCCATAAGCTCAAAATACACATATCAGCTGCTTTTGACATCAGATTCTCTAAAATTACAACATAAAACTCAAAGAATCACAGACAAAACCCATGTATAACACAAATAAAACCCTAAAGCAGATAAATTTCTCGATCTAACACTTCACTTGACTACACAACGCGAAAAGTACCTCAATCGATAGGGCTTGACTGTGCAATTCCGATTCTGGAGTCCTCGAATACGATTGAAGAACACTAATAACGAGATCGGTTCCAGAAATTGAAGTGATTATGAGATTGTGTCTCTCTCGGGTGAAGAAGACAAGCGAGAGAGAGAGAGTACAACAGAGAAGACGAAGAAAAACAAGGATGAATGAATAAGTAGAGCTGGTCTTAGAAGAGACCTTGTCGGCATAGAAGAGAGAGAGAGAAATGTCGAGAGAGTTTTTGGGAGATTTGAGAAATGTGTTTTTTGATTATCATTCGGCTACAGTGCAAAAGGACAAAAGAACGTAAAATTAGATAATGTTAGAGTATGATTTGCATGCTTTCTCTGATTTTCCATTTGTCAAGCATTAGTGAATTGAAGGAACTCTGCCATCTTAGGGGGGAACTCCGTATTTCAGGGCTGGAAAATGTAGTCAGTGGTCAGGTTGCTTCTGAGGCCAATATGAAGGATAAGAAGCATATTGAAGGATTGGCACTGGAATGGAATGGTGATTCGAATGATTCAACAAAGGAAAGAGATGTACTTGACAAACTACAGCCTCATGCAGGGGTGAAGTCTGTCAGCATCTACAACTACGGGGGCACGAAATTTCCACATTGGTTAGACAGAGCACATTCTTTTCCTAACATGGTGTCCTTAGAACTTGCAAGCTGTGCAAATTGCTATTTCTTGTTGTCAATTGGGCAACTACCCTCTCTGAAACATCTAAGAATTGGAGGTATGAAAGAAATAACTGTGGTGGGTTGGGAGTTCTATGAGGATGCCTCATCTTCTTCTTCTTCTTCCTCGGTCAGACCATTTCAGTCTCTAGAGACACTAAGCTTTGAGGATATGTTAGAGTGGAAGGAATGGTATGCATTGGGGGCTGGAGAGTTCTATCGCCTTCGAGAGCTTTCTATTGTCCGTTGTCCTAAGCTGACTGGTGAATTACCCAACAACCTCCCATCTCTAAGTGAACTCAAAATTTCCGATTGCCATCAGCTCATGTCCAGTCAAATTGGATTGTTACTGCAAGGCCTGCCTTCTCTTCTACAATTGAAGATGTCAAAAATGTCAAACTTGACGGAATTGCCGCAGCAGCTTCAATACTTATCTTCGCTTCAGGGATTAGAGATTGGTGGGTTCCCAACTTGAAGGATTGCCTCTCGAATTATGCAGACTTGTAAAACTTGAAAGAATGAAGATAGAGGAATGCCCGAGCCTGGTGTCATTTCCGGACATGGGGTTGCCCCCGATGCTCAAGGCTCTGGAGATCGGAAATTGTGAAGCTCTAAAGTGTGTAACAGTAGCATCATCATCAGCAGCAGAGGGAATGAATAATATGACGGGCATCATCAGTAGCTCTAAAGTGGAGTGACAGAAAACATCGTAAACAATTGGCCAATTATTGACGGCCAATTGTTCATTATCGCATTGGGTTCCGTGATTTTTTTTCTTTTTTCTTTTGGGTAACCGGGGTGATCCGGGCCAGATTACGCGCATATCGACTAATCTTGGGGTCTAGTGGCCCCGACGGAAACGTAGTTGGAAGGATTTAAACCTAAACCTCATGGTAAAGGATCCAAGAACTCTTCCATCCCATCCACTCGTCCAGGTTGGGTTCTGCTGATTGTTTTCCTATTCGTGAAGGAAAACTTGCCTACCTAATTCCTTATGCTCAGGTACTCAAGTTTTCTACATTCTCCATAACATAGTCTAAGTTGTTACCTCCTTTCTTCCGTTATTATTATTTTTATTTTTCAAAAAAAAATAAAACAGATGACTTTCAAAGATAGTGATGTGCAGTTCTAATTTTCTTGTTTCTATATTTGGTTGTGCTACTTTGGAATCGCATTATAATTGTAACTTTATAATAAAATTTCAATTCCACCGCATGCAATTCTATAAGTTTTGCAAGTCTAGATAGATCTAAATTCCCATATACTCCTCTGTTATGACATGATAGATTTGACTTTATTTTGATAGGTTTCAAACTTTTCCATCACCCTCGGAAACTCTCCACATTTTGGGTTTAGTCATGGCACTTCGCCTTTGGTGAGCACCCTAAAATCTAGTTTCACATTGGCCATATCAGAATTTGACCCTGTGTATTTGGATGTTATGTTGAATTGCAATGTTGGGTCCGGTATTAATTAATTTGC
Organism: Cornus suecica; assembly: GCA_963922005.1. Taxonomy (NCBI): domain Eukaryota; kingdom Viridiplantae; phylum Streptophyta; class Magnoliopsida; order Cornales; family Cornaceae; genus Cornus; species Cornus suecica. The sequence goes on from OY998241.1 coordinate 17,497,687, forward strand.
TTTTATATCTCAGTTTAATGTGTGATTCTTTTAAGGATTTTATTCTTATTATCATGAATTTTTTATTTTTATATTATGTATCAGGAATAGGGCATCGCCTGAACCATAGCGGCTGTATATAATTTTGCTTAATATATTTTGCCCCAAAAATATTCAGCATTATTTTTTTTTTCCTTATGCGAGCTTCATACTCATGAACCTAGGTCACTAGTGATCGATCAGAACAATACGCGATCGATCGGTGGCACAGGCGACACGATCGATCGGTGAGTTAATCGTGCATTTTATTATGTTGCAATAATAATTTGGTTCCACACTTTTGGGTAACTATCATATCGTACGTATCATAATATTGATTCTACGACATCAATAGTGTGTTTTTTCCTAGAAATTAATTATTTTTATTAAAAGAAAATAATTTAATTGGTCATTAAATTTATAAAAAACCTATTCACAAAATTGACTGAAATGCCGGCACAAATGAGCAAGCTGAAAGTATTGAAGAAGTTACACAAGTACAGAAGAATAACGTTTGTGGTCTACCATTTATCTTTCCCTTTATCTTATCTTTTGGTTATATTTTGAACCATTGTAACCCTTTTATCTTAATTATATTTTAAACTCATTCAGTTACCTTTTAAACACCTATGATCCCTATCTCAATAATGTATCGTGAAATAATAGAAGAGTTTCAATGAGAGTCGTCTTTAATTCCGTTCAATCCTTTGTTTGTCTTTTATTTCTTCTAGTATTCTAATTTCAATAATTCTCTTTGTTTGTCTTTTATTTCTTTCTAGTATTCTAATTTCAATAATTCTCTTAGTTTGTCTTTTATTTCTTCTAGTATTTTATTTTTCAATAATTCTTCATGGTATCAGAGACTTTCGAACTTAACGCGAAGTATTGAGCCACCTATTCTGGGACCATAATGTTATCATGTCAATATTATTTTTTTAACCTTTCAACGTGTTTTCTGTTAGGGAAATTTGTTTTAGTCAAAATATCACAATGAATAATAGGTTGTGGGTGACACAACTCTTGGATCATGTTATAGAGAGACTCTAGATATGACAGGTTGATCGGTAAAAAAACACTAAAACCACCGGCCAGAAGGAAGGTTGATTGCTGAAGAAACACCAGCACCATCGGCCAGAAGGAGAGTGATGACAGGTTTTACTCCTGAAAAAAAATGCAATCACCACATAATTTATCTCCGTCCCGAGTGGTGACTCTACCACCGGCCAGAAGGAGATTGATGATTAGTTTTATGATGGGAGAAATACTCAGATTACCACCGACCAAGAAAAGAGAATAAAAATATTTTGGGAAACCCACTACTAAGTTCATCTCCGCCCCGAGTGGTTAACTCTACCACCGGGCAGAAGGAGATTATGACAAATTTTATCATTGGAGAAATACCACCACCACCCGCGAGTCCATCTCTGCTATGGTGATTACCACGGCCTAGAAAAGAGAATGAAAATATTTTCAGAAAGCCACTACAAAGTTTATCTCCACCCCGAGTGGTGACTCTACCACCGGCCAGAAGGAGATTGATGCCTAGTTTTATCATTGCAAAAATACCACCACTCGAGTTTATCTTCGCCCCTAATGGTGATTACTACCGCCCAGAAAGCAAGAGTAAAAGTATTTTCAGAAAACTACTTTTCAAAGTTAGCTTTGTTTCAAACTGAGTCTTACGGCTTCACCTCGACCTAGTTTGAGGGGAAGCATTGAAGAAGTTACACGAGTACAGAAGAATAACGTTTGTGGTCTACCATTTATCTTTCCCTTTATCTTATCTTTTGGTTATATTTTGAACCATTGTAATCCTTTTATCTTAATTATATTTTAAACTCATTCAGTTACCTTTTAAACACCTATGATCTGTTATGGATCATTTGGTTATAAATAGGTAACACCCTATCTCAATAATGTATACTGAAATAATAGAAGAGTTTCAATGGAGTCATCTTTAATTATGTTCAGTTCTTTGTTTGTCTTTTATTTCTTCTAGTATTCTTTTTTCAATAATTCTTCAGAAAGATCTCCGACATTTATCATGTTTTGTAGTTGGCAAGAACAAAGGCTCAAGCATTAGTGAATTGAAGGAACTCTGCCATCTTAGTAGGAAACTCAGTATTTCAGGGCTGGAAAATGTAGTCAGTGGTCAGGTAGCATTAGAGGCCACTATGAAGGATAAGAAGCATCTGGAAGGATTGGTGCTGGAATGGAATGGTGATGTGGTTAATTCACTAAAGGAAAACGATGGGGGCACCAAATTTCCATATTGGTTTGGCAGAGTTCATTCATTTCGTAACATGGTGTCCTTGGAACTTGCAAGCTGTGAAAATAGCTATTTTTTGCCGTCAATTGGGCAGCCACTGAGGTGTTTTTCTTCTTTTTCTAAGGTATCTAAAAAACATTTAAGTGAAAATAGCTCATTCTTTTTCTTCGTCTTCGATGAAACATGAGGTGGGTTGTGAGTTCTATGAGGATGCGTCTTCTTCTTCGTCTTCAATCAAACCATTTCGGTCTTTAGAGACGCTAAGCTTCAACAGAAATTAGAAATTAGAGAAACTTGAAGGAATTGCCTCTTGAATTAGAGAAACTTCAGCAGATGCAACGCTTGTCTTCGTTTCAAAAATTAGAGATTAGTGGGATGCCAAACTTGAAGGAATTGCCTCTTGAATTATGCAGACTTTTAAAACTGGAAATAATGAAGATAGAGGAATGCCCAAACCTGGTGTCATTTCCAGACATGGGGTTTCCACCGGTGTTCAAGGCTCTGGAGATCGAAATGTGAAGCTCTAAAGTGTCTAACAGTAGCATAAACTTGGTACTCGAGTTCTACCTGCTCCACAACATAATTCAATTTGTTACCTTCTTACCATCATTTTTGTATATAATCTCGTTGGAAATTATATTCTCACTTGCCTACCACAACAGTAATATGATGTTATTTTGGAAATTGTGTTTTTGATTCCTCATTAGTAAGTATAGTTTGCAGTGCAACTCTATTTAGAATACTGAGATTGTCATTTTGGATGTTTCATTATGCATAGTGGATTTCAATGTTGACTCCATTTTAATTAATTTACTTTTATATCTCAGTTTAGTACTTTAGTGTGTTCGGCGGGCCCGGGGCATTCCCGTGGTCTTAGTGTTCGGAAATTATCCCCTGTGCCATTTATTTGTGTTTGGTACAGTTTCATCTTTTTTGATGTAATGTTTTGATGTCTTTATGCAATTTGGTAAAGTCTTCCACTATGACCACTACCACTTATTCCATTACGACCTTGCAATAATACAACTTGTATCGATTGTTTTCCACCGAAGAAACCACACATTTGGTTTTGTAGATTTACAACAAATTTGCTCCATTTTCTTTCCTTTTCAATTTTCTCTTGCTTCTCTGTCCAAATCGAAGGCCAAGGGTTAGGATTCGGGTTTAGCTTCCTTCACAAAAATTGTTTCTCTCGTCAAGGGCTGCGGTTTGATACCAAATTCGGTATGTGATCTCCTTTTTTTTTTAATTTATTTTGTTTTTTGAGAAGTTTAAATTTCTAGATCTAGTTGTTCTAACTAATCATAAGCTTCCGATCTACAAATTGTAATGGATGTTCTGTCAGTTTAAAATTTATAAAAATCTTACAGAACATTCTCGTATGTCTTAGATTATCACTAAAAATTTCAAACGATTTCGATAAGTAGTTATTTTACTAAAAATCATGAAAGCATATTATTCCGTTTACATTTTACTGCTAGCAGATTCGGTTTTCGATTTCAGGACCTATTTTTCATATGTTTTTTTACTCTATATATGTCTACATACCTCAATTAATTTTAGTAATTATATTTTTATAAAAATTCTAGAGTACATAGAGCTGAGTGATTACAAATTGCAAACATCTAACTGTAATTTCTCCAAACCTCATAGATATGAGTATAATTAACCCAAATATAAACTTTATTTAACATTTCAAATAGAATTTCTTCTATTTCCATCGCTAATAAGTGTCTCTCATTGTGTTGTGTTGTGACTTGTGTGTGTATGTATATATATACATACATATATATATATATATATATATATATATATGCTTCTGTCTTCCCTTTATTTTTGTTGGGTCCGTGTTGTACTGTATAATTTGGGGTCTACATGTGTTTGTGTTGGGCCTTCAATGTCCGATGAAGGATTAAATAGAGCTCTAATTTGAGGAATTCTATATTTTCATGAATTATACAAAAATTGTTTGTTATTAAATAAATAATATTACATGGTTTTAAACTACGGAATTCAAAATAATAATAATTAATGTGTGTTGTAAATATTTTCATAAAATTGGTTCTATGGTTGATGTGGTGAATTGAAATTGGCCTACCCATATAATTTCTTGGTCTCTAAATGAATCATTCCACGTGTTGGGTGGATGGGTTGATTATTCTGGTAATGTGTGAACGCATATACCAGCATGCCAGCAATCATTTTTGAGCAATCTAAACTTTTACTTTACCAACTTTACCATATAAAAGACCATATTTTGCACCTCTCGATTTTATAATCTGAAAAACATAAATAAACAAATTATAAAAACAAAAACTAGTGATGTTATTTATTTATACACATAAACATATTTATAATCTAATTTTGATATATTGTTACACCACTCTTAAATTATTTATTCTGACAAATCACATTTTTTAGAATTGAAGGACTAATCTCTCTTGTTGATTGTTGATTTTTGGTGTTTTATAAATGTAATTTTTGTTGTGTCTACTATTTGAATTTTGTTGTTTTACACGATATAACGCATATACGATAATATAACACATTGTAAAAATATATATGACAGGGCACGCCTGAGACACATTTACAAAAATATTATAATTTTTTTTATATATGTATATAAAATTACACAAATACTTCAACCTTTTTATAAATTCTTACATGAGAATCAAAACATTTTATAAACAAATAGAATAATAATAAAAAAATCTCACTGATTAACATTCTTCATTCTTTACACAAAAATCAAAAGTTTAGTGGGAAAAAAAAAAAAGTAATAGTCAACTCCAACTACAGTATGTTTTGAACCAGGCCGCATGAGTTTATTTTTTAACTCAATTCAAAAGGTCTCTCATAATTGGAGTCAACGTTTCACATATAAGTATATATCTTTATCTATAATCGAACAATTTATGTTCGGTTAGGACAAATATTAAAAAAGATCTCTTTTTACTTCTTAAATTTTTAATTTTATTGTACACAAATACATTAAGTATACATTCTTTTTTATTTTTTAAAATTTTAATTTTATTATTTATAATTACATCAAGTACAAAGTGCTTTTCTAATCTGGAGAAAGAGAGAGAGTTCCGAAAGTCATAACAGCACAGTTAAGATAACAAAATGATGAAAAGTAGCTTTACTACAGGGACGCATATACATATTGCAGCATCAAAATATATATATATATATATATATATATATATATTCATAATGTGCAGCATCCATTTTTGACTATTATGTGCAACCATGTTTGAATGGAATCTTTCAGTAATCAAAAACAACTTTAATTGTGCATCCATTTTTGACTATTGTGCATTTGAATGGAATCTATTACTATATATATATATATATATATATATATATTCATAATGTGCAGCATCCATTTTTGACTATTATGTGCAACCATGTTTGAATGGAATCTTTCAGTAATCAAAAACAACTTTAATTGTGCATCCATTTTTGACTATTGTGCATTTGAATGGAATCTATGAGTAATCAAAAAACAACTTTAATTGTGCACCCATTTTTCTTATATGAAATATTATCTAAGAAAATTGCGCTTTCTTATCGGTAATCTAAAACAATTTTTTATATAAATATTAAAGGGCAATTTCATTTTTGACTTTTGTGCATCCATTTTTGACTGTTGTGTAACCGTGTTTGAATGAAAAGTAGCTTTACTATTGGACGCATATTGCAGCATCCATTAATGTAATTTTAAATAATAAAATTTGAATTCTAAAAAATAAAAAGAATGGGTATTTAAAGTAATTTTGAACAATAAAATTAAAAAATTAAGAAGTAAGAAGGAATTTTTTTTAATATTTGTCCAAACAGAACATAAATTGTACAACTGTAGACAGGAATATGTTAGATTCCAAACTTTTAACTTTTGTGTAATCAAGTAAAAAATATAAACTTGTAAGTTTCTGTTATTAAAAATTTGTTAGGTTATCAACGAGGAAGTAATTCTTATACATTTTTTGGTGACATTCCATATTATTTGGGTATAGTGAAATGCTAGTCCTCACCCGTCATACAGGTGGCAGAGTTCCATATTGTAGGTCACCCAAAAGCCCCAAAGGTATAAGGCTAGGGGCAAGATTATAGTAGAGACAACAAAAATTACATTTATAAAACACCAAAAATCAACAAGAGAATTAGTCCTTCAAGTTTAAAATATGTGATTTTGTCCGAATAAATAATTTAAGAATAATATAACAATATATTGAGATTAAATTATAAATATGTTTATGGATAAATAAGTTGTGCAATTTCACACTAAGTTTTACTTTTTGAACGTTTCTTTATAAAAATAAAATTACGTTTTTAATTTACTTCTACTTCCTGTTTTAGAGGAAACATTTCCTCCACTAACAAAGAAAAGAGAAAGTAAAAAAAACAGGTGTTTTTTCTTTTTGTTTCCTCTCACTAACCTTAATTATAGATATAAATAATGAAAATGTAATTAAAAAAATAAAACTGGATAACTAAATTAAATAATAAATAAATATTAATTAAGTAAATAAAATAAATGAATGAATAAATAAATAATAAATTAATAGCAATAATAATTGAAAATAAATAAGAAATAAGAAATAAATACAAAAAGTAATAAATAAATAAGTAAATTTAATAAATGAATAAAATAAAATAAGATATTAATAAATGAGTAAATAAATAAAAATAATTAAATAAAAGTGATTAATAAACAATTAAAAAAATAAAAAAGATAAAAAATAATTAAAAATGAGTAAATAAATAAAAATATGTAATAAATAATTAAGTAAAATAAATAAATTAAAATGAATAAATAAAAAATAAAATTGAATAACTAAATAAAATTGAGTAATAAATAATTAAAAAAATAAAAATAATAAAATGAATAAAAAAATAAATTTGAATAAACAAATAAATAAAATAAAAACTTTGAAAAATACTGAATTAAATTTTATTTACGATAGTTTTAATATTTTTCAAAAAATAATTTGTAATTTTTTTGTTGATAGTTATGTAAAACATATTTCAGTAAACTTAATTTTTATTTTTGTTTTTGAAAATAATCAATAATTAATAAACATGATTTTACTTTCTGTTCCTCCTACACGAATCAAAATCAAGATTATGCTTTTCCAGAAACGGAAACACGAAGACTGTAAAATTGTTGAACATTCAAAACAATTTCCATTGCTAAGTATCTATCTCTCTCTGTTTCTCTCCAAAGGCTTTTTCACAGCTACTCTCGGTGTGTGTCTGTGTGAAAATATATAGCTATGGCTGGAGCTATGGTTGGTGGAGCTCTTCTCTCAGGTTTCGTTAATGTGCTGTTTGATCGTTTGGCTACTCCTGAGGCCATAAGCTTCTTTTCCACACTAGAGTTGGATCATGGACTCAGAGATGAGCTGGAGGGAACATTGCTGGTCCTTCAAGCAGTGCTGGATGACGCAGAGGCAAAGCAGATTACAAACAAAAATGTGAAACTTTGGCTCGACAAGCTCCAACATGTTCTCTACCAAGCTGATGACTTGCTGGATGAGATCGCTACCAAAGCCTTGAGGGACAAGTTGGAAGCTGACCATGCCCAAAGCAGCACATCTCAGGTTACTTTCAAGCGAGTTCTCCACACCCCTGGAAGATGGAGTATGGAGTCCAGGATGAAAGAGATCACTAGCCTGTTGCAGAAATATGCTAATCAAATAACACTGCTTAATTTGAAAGTTGATCATGAAAGGAAACCATCACAAAGCCAGCAGACCACATCTTTGGTATATGAATCTGATATTTGTGGAAGGAAGGATGACAAAGAGAAGATTATTAAAAAGTTGTTCTCTGGCACTGGCAGTGCAAGTGTGAATGAGATCCCTGTTATCCCCATTCAAGGCATGGGTGGGATCGGCAAGACAACCCTTGCCCAGTCGGTATACAATGATGCTCGAGTAACTGACAATTTTCCTATCAGATCATGGGTTTGTGTTTCTAATGTATTTGATGTTGTCATGATTACAAAGAAAATTTTGGACGTTGTGACCTCCTCAGACAATAACATCGACAACCTTGAGCGCCTTCATACCAAATTGAATGAAAGCCTGAGAGGGAAGAAATTTCTTTTTGTTTTAGATGATGTCTGGAATGACAATCCCATGGACTGGGACACACTAAGAAAACCTTTCAGAAGTGGAGCACCGGAAAGTAGAATAATTGTGACGACACGCAATGACTCTGTGGCATTGATGATGAACCCAATCTCTACTCATCGCTTGGAGCTACTGCCGGTACAAGATTGTTGGTCCTTATTTACAAAGCACGCTTTTGTCAACAGAGATTATATGGCTAATCCAGAGCTAGAGCGCATTGGTAGAGAAATTGTGAACAAGTGCGGAGGCCTGCCTTTAGCAGTGAAATCCCTCGGAAGTCTGTTGGGCTCGAAATCGAAAATTCAGGACTGGGAGAAAATATTAAAAAGCAAGATATGGGATTCGGATCGTAACACTTCAGCTGCTTTAAGCATCAGTTACTATGATCTTCCTTCGCATTTAAAGCAATGTTTTGCCTACTGTTCGGTGTTTCCTAAGGATTATGAATTTGAAGTGGAAAAGTTAGTGCAGTTATGGATAGCCTTAGATTTTGTGCAACTACCCGAAAGCGGTAACTCAGTTGAAGATGAAGGTAAGGACTACTTTGATCAATTATTGTCAAGATCTTTCTTTCAAAGGTTAAGTCATGACAACGATTCTTATTTTGTAATGCATGACTTGGTCCATGATTTAGCACAAGATTTATCTAAAGGATTTTGTTATAGGCTGGATAATGACCAGCCACTTGTTCATAACTTGGAAAAAGTTTGCCATTTCTCATATGATCGTAGCAGGTACGATGGGTTTGAGAAATTTAAGGTTGTTAATGAGGCTAAGTGTTTGAGGACGTTCATGTCATACTCTAAAGAAGAAAAATATGGAACTCCTTACTTGGGCAATAAGGTACTAAATGATATTTTGCCAGTTCAGAGATCCTTAAGGGTTCTATCTCTGTCGAACTATAAGATTTCTGAATTGCCTGAATCAATTGAAAATTTGATTCATTTACGCTATTTGGATGTCTCTCGGACAAACATCAAACAATTACCTGATTTAGTAACAAGCCTGTGCAATTTACTAAGGTTAGATTTGGCATATTGTAAGTTCCTCAAAAAGTTACCTGTGGATATTGGAAAACTAATCAACTTGCGCCGTCTTGATATCAAAGGAACTGGATTGATTGAAATGCCGGCACAAATAAGCAAGCTGATAGAACTCCGACATTTAGATTTGTCAGGGTGTCGGTTCCTCACTATGTTACCTGTGGATATGGGAAAATTGATCAACTTGCGCCACCTTGATATCCAAGAAACTATGTTGACTGAGATGCCGACACAAATGAGCAAGCTGAAAGAACTCCGACATCTACCATGTTTTCTAGTTGGCAAGAAGGACAAGGGATCAAGCATTAGTGAATTGAAGGAACTCTGCCATCTTAGTGGGGAACTCCGTATTCACGGGCTGGAAAATGTAGTCAGTGGTCAGGTAGCATCTGAGGCCAATATGAAGGATAAGAAGCATCTTGAAGGATTGGTGTTGGCATGGAATGGTGATGCGGATAATTCAACAACGGAAAGAGATGTACTTGAGAAACTAGAGCCTCATGCAGGGGTGAAGTCTGTCAGTATCTTCAACTATGGGAGCCCCGAATTCCCACATTGGATAAGAAGCATGTTGAAGGATTCGTTTCCTAAAATGGTGTCCTTAGAACTTAGAAGCTGTGGAAATTGCTATTTTTTGCCGTCATTTGGGCTGCTACCCTCTCTAAAACATCTAAAATTTGAAGGGATGACGGGAATAACGGAGGTGGGTCGGGAGTTCTATGAGGATGCCTTCTCTTCTTCTTGCTCGATCAAACCATTCCAGTCTCTAGAGACACTGAGCTTTAACAAAATGTCAGAGTGGAAGGAATGGAATGCATTGGGGGCTGGAGAGTTCTCTCGGCTTTTAAAGCTTTCTATTGTCAAATGTCCTAAGCTGACCGGTGAATTACCCAACAACTTCCCATCTCTAAGGAAGCTCAAAATTTCCGAATGCGATCAGCTCGTGTCCAGTCATATTGGATTGTTACTGCAAGGCCTGGCTTCTCTTGGAGAATTGAAGATGTCAAAGATATTGAACTTGACAGAATTGCCTCTTGGATTATGCAGACTAATAAAACTTGAAAGAATGAAGATAGAGGAATGCCCAAGCCTGGTGTCATTTCCGGATATGGGGTTTCCGCCGATGCTGAAGGCTCTGGAAATCAAGAAATGTGAAGCTCTAAAGTGTCTAAGAGTAGCATCATCAGCAGCAGCTGAGGGACTGAATAATATGACGGGCATCAACAATATTTGCCTTGAAGAGTTGCGCATCTCTGATTGTTCATCTCTTCTTGAGGTGTCTTTCCCCAATATGTATAGTGGTCTACCTCCTCCTACACTGAAATTACTTCATATCAGCGAATGTAGAAGTTTAAAGTTTCCCGTGCCGGAGGTGACGGACCATAATTACCACGCATCCATTGAAGTTTTGAGGATATGGAATAGCTGTGATCTTCTGAAATCGCTGTCCTTAGGCTTCTTCCCAAAGCTTCGTGATCTACGTATTTATGGTTGTTTAAATTTGGAAACGCTTTCTTTTACAAAGGAAGAGCTTCATAATCTGGGGACTCTTACCATACATAATTGTCCTAAAATGGAAATGATTGGCTGTGGAGATGGAGGAGGATTACTATCTGCTCCCAATCTGATGGATTTGTGTATCAGGAAATGCAAGAATCTAAAGTTGTTGCCGCAACGAATGAGCATCCTCCTTCCATCTCTTCAATCATTGGAAATAGAAGAGTGTCCAGAAGTTGAATCATTAGCAGACACAGGAGGAGGTTTGCCATCCAACCTGCGTGAGTTGTACATCAATAATTGCGAGAAACTGATGAAGGGCCGCATAGGGTGGGATTTGCAGCAAACACTACTCCCATCTCTTACATTTATGGTGCTGAGCGGTGAAAATTCCGAAGAAGAGTTGGAGTCATTTCCGGAGGAGTGGCTATTGCCCACCACTCTTACAGAGCTTTGGATTAGAGATTTTCCAAATCTGAAATCAATAAACCACAAGGGCCTTCAACACCTCACCTCTCTTCAAACATTATACATCAACCACTGCCCTAAACTGGAGTGCTTGCCACAAGTGGGGCTTCCCAACTCCCTCTCTTACCTCAAGATATTCAACTGTCCAATGGTGAAAGAACGTTGCCAAAGGGAGAAAGGCCAAGATTGGCCCATCATTTCCCCAATCCCCCACATATACAATAATGGTGAACACATCGTAAACTTGGAATGACAGCCAATTGTTCATGATCAGGCACTTGAGTTCTTCATTCTTCCCCAACATAATCCAATTTATTACCTTCTTAAATCTATTATTATTATTATTTTTCTTTCTTTTTTCAAAACACAAAACATATCAATGTCGGTGTGCATTTCCACACTTCTTTTTGCTGTGTTTCGTTCAGACCTCTTAGAATTGCTGTAATTTTATGATATTTCGACTCCGGCAATACATTTCCAAATAGTATTTCAAGTCTAACTAAATTTCAATCTCAATTGCAATGTTATGACATTATAGATTTGTAAATAATTTATACTCATAAGGCCTTTATAATATTGCTATACATTTAGTGCTTGTTTGGCATCTAGTTCATTGCAATTAAAGTAGACCAAGCATCAACAACCATCAAGTATGATCATCTTGAAATCTTTGTGGAAGTAAACCTGATGAGTACATGATGACACAACCTACTTAACAAAATTTAGCCGCAGATTTGCTATTTTTCTTTAATTTACTCGTTAAGAATGGGACATACTAGAAAGACCTGAAGGTAAATGACAGCCATCAGCCATAATATTAAAACAGTCTAGGATTCCAAGATTGCTTAAATCCATCAAAACACTCTTAATAGAAACAATTTTCCCCCCAGAAATTTTCCCTAGAAAGCAGTTATACCTCCCCCTCCTCCAAAGAAAATAATAACAACAATAATACACGCGCGAGCAACAGAGAGAAGTTTGCTTCAACCTCTGAGTAGAAAAAGTAGAATTTAATAAATAGAAAACCTGCTTCTCTTTATGTCCACTCCGGGAAAATAAAAACAAAGAACAATACGAAAATTATACCCTCATTTTGCATCAAATACCAGCCTTTATAGTCCATACATTAGTGATATATCTCCTGAACTGAAACCTGATCTTTGATCAAACTAAACCAAAGACTACTCTTGAATTTTGAACTTCTTATAATACCGATTACACAAAAAATGACGCATTATCGGGTTATAGCTGCTTCATACCATAACTGTACTCGGGTATAAAAGGATCTCTGAAGTGAACTTTCTGATAGCCTTAGAGCTTTCTCAACACCCTCGAGCATGGCAGCCTTTACCTTCTCAGCTATGGCCGTTGGAATATTTTCCTGACAACAATACATTCAATAGCTTAAAGTTTTTAGTTTGCAGAAATAATACCGCAAAGGGATGTAGCCTAACCTCCTCACCTTTGAAAGTTGAAGGCGAGGCTTCAAGTTCCATAATGCATTCAAGCAATTGGGATCCAAGATGTTAATTGGTAGGTTGGAATCCCTAAAACACTATTAACTACCCATGTAATCTAAAAGCTTAAAATCCCTCTACTCTAAAAGCTTAAGTTAATAAAAAAATATCTTTAATATTTAAGTCTCATCCCCTCCTTTGTGGCCTTCTTTTGTTCCAACAAATGTACCAATGTTTAATAGAGGTTTGAACATGAAACAATTGGCTCTGGTATCATGTTAACTCCACGTTTTACTCTAGAAGTTTAAGCTATTAGAAATGGTCTATTTTTTCAATAAAAACAATTGAAACCCATCCCAAGTACAAGGCCAGCACATATAAGCACAGCTAACTCAACTCAACAATACTATCGCCAACAAAATTGGGTCAGCTATGTTAATTATGTTTAGCCTTAATAGATTGACTGGAGGTTTTCTGCCCCGAGTCTACTCTAACCGTGAGTGTCTGTGTGCTTTTGTTGTGCGATTGGAAATAAATTTTATAACAAACCTGTGGAACCTTGTTACACTTTCCAAAAGCTGTTGTGCTGAAAATTGTCCAACAGTGAGGGCCACCCGGGGATAATGCTAGTTTTTCTGTGTTGTTTGCCATCCATGAGATGGAATCAACCCCTTTTACAAAAGCTCCTTCAAAAGTGGATGAAACATCACTGGCCAGGATAGGAAGAGGATCCTCAAATGCTGCAAGAAGAGCCCATATAGAACTCAGTTCCAGCCTCTGCCAAAAATATTAAATTAGAAAAGGAAAAGAGAGAAAATTAAGAAAGCAGCTAAGAGAAAATGAAAAAATATCCATGATCAATAGCAAATAGAACTGTTGAACACGAGACATTTGGCTCTGATACCATGTTAACTATCCAACTACTCTAAAAGCTTAAACTGTTAGAGAATGTGTAACTTAAATATTTATATCCTTCAACACTATATTACTTCTAACTGAAAGATTCCAAGAATACCTTCATTTGTCTTGCGATAAGTGGCAAGCCGGATGAAGCAAGCAAGCGATTTACACATTTTCCTGGTGGTGACACAGAGAAATAGATAGATTAAAAATACTATTTAGATGAAAGGAGATCTATTGAGGGTAAAAAAAAGAAGTATAGAATATAAGATTAATATAGGAACGTCTATCATTTTATCTTCCAATTACAAAATGCTTTTAGGAAGATCAGTAAATACATAGATGCAAGCATGCGTTCAGCCCTAAATATGAATATGAATAACTTGTAAAATCTCCCTTCAAATTAGTAGGGCCCAGAACCTAAAACACAACAGCCAAGATTAGAAGATGTAATTATCACCACTAAGTAAGCAGTGCTATTATCATTTAAGCTTGAAGCTTTCATTCTATGTCAGTCTATAACTCACTATTATCTACATGTAAGACAAAAAAACGGTAGTTATCTTTTGCGAGCTTTAAAACATGAGCCTGCAAGCTATGTACTAGACCAGTCAATGGATCGAATTTTGATCCGAATTCGATACAAATCCAATCCGATTAGCCGGATATTGATTGAAAATAAAATCCGATAATCCGATTTCTTAACAAATTGGATTTGGATTTATGTCATCCGATCCGATAATAACCCGATCCGATATAAAATATATTTATATATATATATAAATATATATTTGATATTTTTATGTGTATATATTTAATATTGTACATGTATATAAATGTTAGTTGTTAATTATTTTATTATTTATTAATAATGATTGATCATAAATATAATTATTAAAAATGTGAATAATTTAGTGTTTCAGTATTTATTGATTTTTATATTTTTGTATTTTTTTAATTAGATATTCGAATCAGATATTCTATAATGAAGAAATTCGAATATGAATTAACTAAGTGAAAATCCGTCGAATTATCGGATTCGGATCGCGGATCGAGAGTTTTTGTCATCCTTATCAATAGACCTGTCAATAATCCGATTATGATCCGAATCCGATCCGAATCCGATATTAACCGGATATGGATTGAAAATAAAATCCGATAACCCGATTATGATCCAAATCCGATAATCCGATTTCTTAACAAATTGGATTTGGATTTAACTGATTCGATCCGAATCCGATCCATTGACAGGTCTACCGTGTACTAGACAAGATGACTTTTCTTGTAAACACAAATGTACTGCAAAATAATTAAATATTTTCATTTTCTGTAAAACACAGGTACATATCATTGGATGATCTTCTCGAACAAAGCTTCATGTGTCTCAGTTTTTTGCTAAACTTTGTTGGTCTAGGAATTTAAAGTAAAACTCAGGCAATTCATTATATGAATTTTCCAGGAAGCAGATTTTACCAGATCAGTTCACTATTTTTCTACATTCATATGAAAACAACTTTAAAGGACGATGAATTTCAAAATCATTCAAGTGTTGAAGAGTCTTCTTTTAGAATAAATTAAAAATATATATATATATAGAGTATGAGCAATATATGACATCGCAAACAGACTACATGATATCACTACATTAACACTATATATGAAATCAGAAAACTCCTTCCCGAAGCAGAAAGCTCATTCTAGCATTTCTAAATATCAAGCTCATAACAAGGATTATAGATAATAAGTCTTAGAGAAGACTGTAGGAACTATATGACAGCCACATGGAGAATATAAAATATAGAGGGCGAAGAGTTACCATTATGTGCAATAACAATACAAGTTTACTAATCCAGCAAGGACGCATCACATTAACCATACAAGTCTGCAAAACATGTCAAATTCCTTTCAGCAAAAACAGGAAAGGAGAGAGCAAAAGTAGCAAGCAGAAGAGCTAGCTTAACATAAAAGTAAAGTCTTACCAACTTTTCTTCCCCTGAATGGAACTATTTTATAAATACAACACGATAATGAGGTGTACCCCATAAAATACCAAACTGGAATATAGAAACCTCATATCTAGTAAATCCAATATCGCATAATAAGACCACTAGCAACCAACATAAAGAATGAAAAATAGCAAGCAAGTCTGCTAGACTAAAATGAAAGCAATTGAGAACATCCCAAACAATAGCTTTGGCAGTGGGGGAAGGCTGAGATGATGTCCCAAAATGAAGAGCAGAATTTCTTTCACACCAAATCCTCCAAATAGCATGAGAGAATTAAGAAGATTAAACATTGGCTCTCATAGACTTAACATGAGTCTGTAATTTATCCACAAAACAGCAATCAACATAAAATTGTTTTTACGTCTCTCCAATTACGTTCCTAATACAGTTTGATATTGACCTTGTTGAATTACAATAAAAGACAAAGCTAGATTTACTACTGATTAAGACATTTCTCTCTCTCTCTTCTCTGCCGACAAAGCAATTAAGCTTGATGTTCTCAATTTGAACGAAAATTGACTCCCTGTTTTTTTACTGTGCTAGGATAATATGTCCGCCCAAAATATTGCCAAACAGTTTCTTACTCTTATTTTAGGGAAAAAAACAAAAATTAGAGCAAAAACACACTATCCAAACTTACCCTTTACTTTTAGTACCTACCCCTCTCAAATTATAAGCCTTTCAGAATTCAACCTTTTAAGAAATGATTTTTATTATAGTGTTAGTAAATGAAATATCAACTTTATTCATGGTCATATCATAGTGATGTGATGATTTATAATATATATATTTTATAATTTTAATGCTTACAAGTTAAATTGGTAAATTGATCAAATAAAGTGATTTGAGTTTTTAAAAGTGAACACTTTATTTTGGAACGATGAAAAGAGAAAAAATGAACACTTATTTTAAAACAAAAGGAATGTAATATATATGCTGATAAATTCTTAATTCTTTAATAAATTCACTCCTTTAGTCAATCAAATAAGGGAATTATAACTAAGAGGAGTGGTGGCTGTAGTTTTTACTAATGTTTTAGAAAAGACAGCGTGTATTAAATTCCAAAACGAAAAAACTCATTTTTTGTTTCCATATTTGAAAACTATTCAATTTCAAAATAAAAAAAAACTCTTTCTTTGAGAAAAAAAGAAAGGAGAATTTTCTGAAAATAGGCTTGCTTGGGTTTTATACCAGAAAACTGTTTGGTTGGGTGTTTTGAAAACTGTTTTCAGAAAATTCAATTATGAAAATGCCAGATTTTAGAGAATTCATTTTTATTGTTTTCAGAAAATATTTTTTCAGTTTTCAGAATTCTCCAGAATAATTTTTTAAAATACAAACAAAGCAATTTTCTGAGATCAATAAAAATAAATTATTTGAAAACAAGTATTTTTATAGTTGAGTTTTCTGAATATAATTTTTAGAAAACTAAACCAACCAGATTATTGTACAGTTTTCTGATTTTTAATTTTAAGAAAAGATAAAATTATTTTTATAAATACAAACCAAGTAGGCCTAAATTAAGGGTGCGTTTGGATAGCCCGTTTTTTGTATTTGTTTTTTGTCTTCAAATATAAAAACTGTTTTTGTATTTGTCTTTGTTTTTTTCAGCAAAAAACTAAAAACAAAAAAGCGTTTAGATGAAAATTTGTATTGAAAAATAAAATGATATTGGTGGGCGGCGGTGACTGGCGGCGGCGAGGGGCGGTGGTGGTGGGTGACTGGTGGCGGCGGTGGGGCCCGGCGGCGGCGGCCGGTGGCAACCGTAGGTGGGGGGGGCGGCGGCAGTGACCGGTGGCGGGGGGTGGTGGTGGTTGGTGGCGACGGCGGTGGCGGAGGTGATAATAGTGAAAAAACTCAAAAAACAACTAAAAGTTGTATTTGGTGTTTTCACCACTTTTACACACTATTCACAGAAAACAGTTTTCTTGGAAAAAAAAAAGTGAACGGTAAACACGTTTGCCAAACGTGTTTTTTTTTTTAACTGGGTGAACAGTAAAAAAACAAAAATTGTTTTCTCGTATCCAAACGGACCCTAAACTTTTTGTATAATTTTCTGATTTTTAATCTTGAAAGACCATAAAATTATGTTAAAAAATGCATACCGAGCAAACACATTGATTTATTTATTTTTATTTATATATCAGAAAAATGAAACAAATAAATAAAAAAGGAAAAAAGAAAAACACAAAGGACTTTATGCAGTTTACTCATTGACATGTACTGGATGGGTTTGGAATCTCACATTGTAAATATCCAAGAAGAAAATATTAACTGAAACAGTAATATGAAGACACTACCAAACACTCTCTAATTGTATTTAGTGGAGGTGAAGAAGACAAGACCAATAAAGTCTCTGATTGAGCTTGAAAACTACCTCAAGCTTGGTAATGTAAGTGTGTTTCTTCTCTTATTTTGAGTGAACAATCATTAATAATATCATGCTTCTCTTTACTCCTATAACATTTTTAGATTTTTATAGTAGTTTCTAAATAATAGACTCATTTAAATTTTGGCTATTAGTTCAATTTCTTGTTTTGGTTGAGTAATAACTGGAAAATTTTCTATGATATGTTTCTTCTATTTGTTTTAACTTTATGGAATCATCAATCTGTTTATCATCTCAATGGGTGCCAAATTTTAACTTATATCAGTGCCTCTTATTGTTGTTGCCCACTACTTCCATTGTTGCCCACCAAGTGTTTGATGAAATGCTTAGCTTACGAGTTGAGATGAAAATTGATGTTTATTTAACAAACTGTTTGTGATTTTTGATATGATCTTTCACATGGGAATTTGCTTCTCTTATGCTTACAGGATCAATCAGAGATGAAATATAGCAAGTGAATTTAATTGTTTACGCGACGATTTTGGGAACGTATTGCTTCGATATATTCAGAGACAACATTGGAGGACTTGTCTTCTCAATTATCTATGGTAGAAAACAGATGGAACCAGAAGTGTGATTTTCACAATTTTTCTTTTTTTCTTTTTCACATTTGAAGAATACATTCACTTTCTGAGCTCTTTTGAACTGTTAAATAGTTCCCCAAAACAAATGGCAATACATGTGCCTGTGTCTATGCCTTTGTCATCTCAAAAGAGTTGGCCCATTACTTCTCTCAAATCAAGCTTCCTTCCTCCGGTGCCTTTGTCCAAAAGTAATGCTAATAACAGAATTCGCAATATCAGGAGCCCGAAAATCGTCTGTTCTGTCAAGATTGTGCGCGACCCATTATTAGACAGGCATGTGGTGAAACAAAACAAGATTCGTTTTGTGCAGAAGCTGAAAACCCTGCTCCTTTCGAAACCGAAACACTACATGCCAATCCACATTCTCTCCAAATGCCGCTCCTACCTCTCCCTTTCGAAGCCGCGCTCCCTTCTCTTGATGATCCATCGATATCAGTCCATTTTCGAACTCTTCAGAATCCCAACTGCTCAAACTCCACTCAATGCGACCAAACCGTACTCTCAGCTCTGTGTCCGTCTCACCCCAGCTGCTGCAGCTCTTGCCACTCAAGAATCAAAACTCAAATCAACCATGTCCATCTCCTTGGCCACCAAGCTCCAGAAACTTCTCATGCTTTCATCTCATCGCCGACTCCTCTTAACAAAGCTGGTTCACCTTGCCCCAGACCTTGGCCTCCATCCTAATTTCCGATCCCACCTTTGCAATGACCACCCGGACAAATTCAAGACCGTTGACACCTCCTATGGCCGCGCACTTGAGCTAGTCCATTGGGACCCAGAGCTTGCCAACCCATTACCGTCTCCTGAACTAAAACCGGCAGGATTTATAGTAGACAGGCCCTTAAAATTTAAGAGGCTCAGACTTCGGAAGGGGCTGAATGTCAAGAGACGACACCAGGAGTTTCTGATAAAGTTTGGACAATTGCCCGACGTGTGCCCTTACAAGACTCCATTGGAAGAATTGGCCAAAGAGTCCCTCGAGGCGGAGAAGAGGGCTTGTTCTGCAGTGAGGGAGGTGTTAGCGATGACAGTTGAGAAGAGGACTTTGGTAGACCACTTGACACATTTCAGGAAAGAGTTTGGGCTCCCAAACAAGTTGAGAGCAATGCTGGTGAGGCACCCAGACTTGTTCTATGTGAGCTTGAAGGGGCAGAGAGACTCTGTCTTTCTCGTGGAGGGTTACGACGAGAATGGTGCACTCTTGGAAAAAGATGAAACGTGGGTGATAAAAGATCGGATTATGGAATTGGTAAGGGAAGGGAAACGGATGAGCAGAGAGAGGAGAAAGAGTCGCATTAGCAGTTATATAGATGACTCTGATGATGAAGCTAATAGCAGTTATGATCTTGGTGACGGCGATGATGATGATGATGATAATTATGACGATTTAGATAATTTGTTCGACTTTGAAGATTCAGAGGATGATGATGACGACGACGACAATGATGATCAGAACAGTAGTGATTTGTTGAATCAGGGAAGGGATGGAGAGTTTTGGACAGCTGAGGCTGCTTCCATACTCAACAGACAGGGTGAGGGACATCTTGAATCTTGGTAGATTTCCATTGTACATAACTAAATTTATGATATAGTTGGATATGAGAAAATTCTTTGTTGTAGAGTAATGTACTAATTGCATAAATAAGCAAATATATAAACAAGTATAACATTTTATTTACTTCCAAAGAGAATGTGAAAAATGGACTTCTGAGAGGTGCAATATCATTTTCTTTCCCCTTTTCCTTTCTCTCTTATTTATTTTTTAATTTTGATTTCTGACTGGAAAATAATGGACTTTCGTAGCCCTCACTTTTCCCTCTCTCAAGCTTTGATTCATGCTATCTTGGGTGGGAAGGAAAAAAAAGTTTGAATGGAAGGGAGAGGAGGTTAGAGAAAATATTTTTCATCTCTCACTTTTTGTTAAGTTGGATAGAAAAGAAGCTGAAAAAAAAGCCTATACTTTATTCATTTGAAGTTGTTTTTACTAGTATACCTATCATTATGTATAGTATTTTAATTTTTGAAGGATAATTTTGTAATTTAAAATTAGTATAAAAAATCCACTGATCTTTTTCCTCTCGTTTTTTCATGGAGGAAGAATTTTCCTTCCCTTCTATTATTACTGAAGGCAATTTGTTATGTACATGTCTTAATACCATCAACCTTTAGTTCTAATGAATTTGACTATAAATTAAATAAAGTGCAAGGAAGCAAACAAGGTGTATCACATGAAAATACCAGTTGGAAACATATCGTTTCATATTATTTTATAAACTCAAATAACATACATAATTACTGTCTATGACATATCCCAACATAGAATAAAAATCACAGCTATTTTCGTCTTGGAATCAAATAAATCACATTTTTAAGTGCTCTGTTGGAAAGCGCATTAAGAGATGATAGGTTGAAGTCACCGCCTTCATTGCATTTAAAGTGGCTCTTCCTAAGATTACGTTGTACGCAGATGGACAATCAACGACCAAGAACTCCACCATCATTGTAATCCTTTGTGGGTTGGTTCCGGCCGTCATTGGAAGGGTAACTGCCCTAAGTGGGTACAACTTATCTCCCGAGAATCCCATCAGTGGTAACCTGGTAGGTTTCAACTTTTTACGGGTGATTCCCATTCTGCTAAAGGCATCAAGGAAGAGGATATCTGCAGAGCTACCATTATCTACCAAGATGCGTCTTATATTATAGTTGGAAATCTCCGTAGTGACAACTAAGGGATCATCATGGAGTTGTTGAATTCCCCTTGCATCTTCATCTGAAAACGTGATGTCGGGCTCTTCAAGGCATGGTATTTTTTAGGATGGAGTTGGTACCCCTACCTCAAAAACTTCATACGGTCCTCGTAACATCCTAGCATGCGCCTTGCGAGCTGAACTAGAGTCATCGCCACCTGCATATCCACCAACGATAACTCTAATTTCCCCTACAGGTGGTTGCTCTGCAGGACGATTGTCTGGAACTCCTCTTAAGGGGTCTGTGGCATCCTTGTTATTCTTGGTGGTAAATCTTTTCAAGTGACCTCTTTGAATCAGACTCTCAGTTTGATCCTTGAGGTCAATGTAATCCTCTATAGTATGCCTATGGTCGCGATGAAACCTGCAATACTTGTCATGGGGCCTACTTGCAAGGTCTGACTTTATCTTTGCTGACCATTTCAGGGACGGATCATCTTGAATTAACAAAAATACTTGATCTATAGGCATGTTCAAGGGGGTATAATTAGCATACCTATCAGCGCTTCTGTAGTATGGTGTTCTCTCATTCTGGAAAACAAAGGATTTTCTGCATTTGGCATCCTTCTCATCCTTGGTGCCCTAAGTTGGTCTTTTCTTGTTATCGGTGTTTTTGTCTTCAATCTCTTTTCCTTTTCGGGCATTCATGAAATCTTCAGCATTCATGTGCTTCTGGGCTCGGACCAATAACTGCGTCATGGTGGGGGGACTCCTTAGCCAATGAGAATAAGAACCTGGAAGTCTGCAAGCCTCCCATAAAGGTTGTCAATGCCACCTTATCGTTCGCT
This sequence comes from Cornus suecica, assembly GCA_963922005.1. Lineage (NCBI taxonomy): Eukaryota > Viridiplantae > Streptophyta > Magnoliopsida > Cornales > Cornaceae > Cornus > Cornus suecica. The sequence continues at coordinate 17,519,993 of OY998241.1, forward strand.
TCCGCCACTTGTAACATCTTAGTATTGAATCGGCTGATGTAATCTCTAAGAGATTATCCCTTTTGTTGTTTCACCGTAAGCAGGTAAGTGGCTGGCCTCCTTTGCCTCTGTCCAGCTATGAAATGTCCCACAAATTGCTTGCTCAACTCCTCAAATGCCATAATGGACCCTAGTTTGAGCTTGTTGAACCACACCCGTGTTGAACCTTTGAGCGTTATAGGAAAATCGCGGCACATAATGGCATCTAGTACAACATGTAGGTGCATAAGTGCTTGGAAGGTCTATAAATGGTCCAGAGGATCTCCAGTTCCATCAAAACTTCCAATAGTGGGCATTTTGAATTTATCTGGAAGAAGGCATTGCATGACAACATGGCCAAAGGGCAGGTTGGTCCTATGGACCAAATCTTCTATGGTAGCAGAACCCTTTCCTCTCATTGCCTACATCACATCATCCATATTTGCTCTGAGATCCTGGATCTGTTGGTCAACATGAGTGACTTCCTCCATCTTCTCATCAACACAAATCATCATATTTTCTTAAAGCCTAGAATTTCGTGGAAGCGAAGGGGGTAGATCTCTGCGTCAATCTCCAATCTGGCCTTTGCTCTGCCTCTAAGTCATTCCTTCGAAGATCACCATCTCTCCCTTCTACATTCTCCAGGTCATCTGGGTTAGGGGGATTCTAGTGTCTGTCCGATATAACGTTGTGAGGAGGCAGGCAAACAGGGGGAGCCAGCCGCTGCAGAATTGTCGCATTTGATTGGATCAACTGGTCCATCCCTTGATGTAAGGCTTGAACATGTCGTTCCAATGCTGCAATGCACTCATGATCATTTGGGTTTCCCAGGTGTTCCCCAGACACTTCCCTTTGACCAGAGGCCTGCGCCGTTGGTTCCCCGCCCGCGGCCAACCCAGATTGCAACACCACCATAATTTCTTAGGTAACCAGACGATTCCCAAAGACGGTGCCAACTGATGAAAGGTATTTTTACACGATCTGAAACGACATTGTACCCTACAAAATAAAATAAAGTCACTTGATGGCACCGGTGTGGTACCGGTGAAAAACCCTCCGACGGTCAAGTTAGTGTTTGGCAAATGCACACTAAGAGTTAATGACTTAGGAGCTGTAGTATAGTCGTCGTAAATTTTCCTTGGATAACTACATATTTATAATGACCTCTCGTTGAATAGTTGCGATAATTGATCCGTGTGAATCTCAACCGAGTTGATCCTAGGAAATCTCAACAAACAATTCAAATTCCAATGACCCTAAACCAGGTCAACCACTTAAGACTCCCTAGTCAACATGGGTGGTCAAACCCTAATCAATAATTCCCTATAGAAATTAATCATAATTAATCTTACCCATCACCAAAAATGAGAACTATCATGTTAAGGTAAGAACTAATTTTGGAAGCATCTCAAGCATCTTTACCTCTTTAAAATATGGTTTCGAAAATATTCAAATAACCCTTATAAGTTTAAATAATCCCTTAAAATTCAATTTTGGTTCGAAGAAGTATTTGATGTCAACCCTCTAGAACTCTTGAACTAAATGACTTAAATACCCTTTAGTATATTATATAGAAAAAAGTAAAAACATAGTATTGTAAAATGACTAGCTATATATTGTCTAAACAACTCATTATGTGTATAAAAGCATTTTGGGTACATGATAAAGGCATTTTTTAGATTAAGTGTTTATATGCTAGTCACACACCAATGGTCATATTTTAACGAAAGGGTGATAACAGAAGGGTGACAATAAAAAGGTGTTTGTTACATTGTTTAATAATTAAAGTGCATTTTTCTGCCCTTAATAAACATTTGGAAGGTTATTTAATCAAAACTGAAATCATAGGGGGTGTATTTTTGCCCTTTGCCTTTAGGCTACGTTTGGTACGGTTGAATATAATGGAATGAAAGTGAGAATGGAATGAGAATGAGAATGGAATAACCATTCTTATTCTATTGTTTGGTTGTAAATATGAAGCACATTAGGAATGGAATGAACTTGATTTTTTTTCTCAAAAATACCCTTCTTAGTACTAAATATAAAATTAAACAAAATAATATTATTTTTAAAAAAATTTACAAAAAAATGGTAAAACATAACGGGAATAGTAGTGACGGGCAATAAAAGTGGCGGTGGTGGTTGTGGAGAAATGGCGGTGGTGGTGGCAGCGGCTTATTTTTTTGAAATGTGAGAGGGTTGTTTAAGTAATTTTATGTTTTAAAAGCATTCCTAAAGGAATGGAAAGACCATTCCATAGCTTTAGTAATGGAATGAAAATCCATTCTCAAGAATGAAATTTTATTCCTTGAGAATGGTCATTCCCAAGAACGAAATTTCATTCCTTGAGAATGGCCATTCCCATTCATTATGTTGTGATAGGTGATCAATATTATCAATTTTAAGCCCCTATCTTGCATTTGTTACGTCTCTACATTCCGGATGGCAAAAACATCATTTCCCAAAGGCGTCACTTAAAGCAAAAAGTATCTTGGGTTCAAGATGGTCATTCTGGTTCAGTTGCAGAGAAAATTGGTTTTCACCGAAATTCTTATGCTTAATCCTACGCTTGGAGTGTAGCTGCGAAAAGTTTGGAGATTTTTTGCGAGGTTTTGCTTGTTTAGTCCTTATTTTAAGTCCACGATACATCAGCGACTTCAGACCTCTACATACATGTCTATACACACATATATATTAGAACTTAGGGTTTGTATTAGTTTTAGTGTGAAATTACCTAAAAAGGGCAACCATTAGGGTTTCCCTTAGCTTGTCTATAAATACAGAGTTATACATCAGAGGAAGGAGTTCGTTCATGGAGTTCTCTCACGTTTACATTCAGAATTGCTCCTGTTGAGAAAGATAACCATTCAAGACCTAGAGATCCGGAGAAAAAGACCATGAAGACCATTTTTACACCGACAATGCAGATTCTCTCAGCCATGAGAACCTAATTCGGTATCTAGGGTTTTATAGCAAAACCCTAGCCAAGTAATGTAGTTTTTATCTTTGTTTTCAATTGTAACGAGGGGAAGCTGTGACCATACTGTGATGATTGTAGTAGATGAGAGACCAGTTTTATTCTTGAAACAAGTTTACATGTTTATTATGATTCTTGTCTTAGACTTAATAAATATGTTTATCTTACACAATCATAATTATTCATTATGGGTTGGAACTCGGATGTTTAATTTGTGATTTTCTACACAATGGTGGTCATGAAACTTGAAACCCTAGGTTGACACATGCCATGCCTTGGCAAATTGAGATAGACATGCTTTAGTTTATTTTCATGCATTAGGAGTAGATTAGAGTAATTTAATTCGCATGCACTAATCAGTTTAGTCTTGAGATGGGTTGTCGCAATTCGGTTGATGGAAATTCTTTTTGGGGTAGTATTTACCTATTTTCGGTACGACTTGATTCACAGTCTATGGATCGATTGTTACATTGACAGAACTATGTTATGAGGTTAATGGTGGAGTGATGAAAACCCTAGTTTTCTCTCTTTCGTGAATCACAACCATATTTACTTTGCTTTTTAGTTAATTTAGTTAAGATTAGATAATTTGGTCTTTCGACCATTAAAACAAACAATTTTCAGAAATATAATTTGGTATTTTTGAACTATTAAAGTGAATAATCTAGTCTCCGTGGGATCGATATCCCTTACTCAAGCTATTACTATTCTACAATTGATACATGCGCTTGCGTAGGGTAAAACCGAGCGTCTTTAAGGTGTTGTTTTTAACCACATATATTGTTCACACCTGACGCACATCATGTTATACCAAACAAATGAATGGGCATTTTATTTCATTCCATTCTAGCATACCAAACATGACATTAGTTTATATGGCAATTTGGTGTAGAATTATTTCAAACTTTCAAAAGAAAATAAAATACTCCTTTAGTCCCAAATTATAAGTCTATTTTGGGGAATCCAACTTTTTAAGAGGATGACGTTTGTTGTAGTGTTAGTGAATGAAATACCAACTTTACCCACGGTCCCACCATTGTGATGTGATAGTTTATAGTATATATGTTTTATAACTTCAATGGTTCAATGTTAAATTGGTAAATTGATCAAATAAAATGCTTTGACTTTTTAAAAATGGACATTTATTTTGGGACAAATAAGAGAGGAAAAGTGGACACTTATTTTGGGATGGAGGGAGTATATAGTTATCATAAATTAAGCCCAACGAGTATTTTCTATGAGACTACCGAATCTTTTTCACTTGGATACCAAATCTTCTTTCAATAAATAAATAAATCAGCATTTGTTCCATAACAGTGGAGCACCCAAGTAGAATCTCAACTTCCCTAATTTGCCCAAAACAATCGGCTTCAAGCGTGGTTATATTCTAGCCATGCTTCAAATGCCTTTTAAAAAAAGTAAACAAATAAGATTTGACTAAACAAAGATTTTGAGAATCAACATGGTTCGTAGGCTTATGGAAGGAGGGAATGTTTTTTTGATTTACCAAAAAAAAAAAAAAAAAGAGGGAAAAAAAAAATATATATATATATATACAGTCAAACTTTAGTTCTAATTAATTCCACTATAAATCAAAAGGTGTAAGGAAGCAAACAAGGTGTATCAACTAATAATACTATTGAGAAAAACATCATTTTAAATAATTTAATAAACTAAAACTGTTATGGTATGTGGCTCCTTTACTTAGGGACAAAGAAACCCTTATCAAGTTTCCCCTTTGAGAGATTGCAATCACATATTTACATTCCTTTTTGGACTGGGATTGATTGGCCTTGATTGGCTTGTTCCTCACTCAAAGTAAACTTGACCTTCACTCATATTTGTCATATAAATACAGGTATAGGGTGAACATATTCTGTGTGCTAGAAACACGTATCAATACAGAGATAGAGAGAACTTTGTGAGAGAGAGTCAGGAATAATATAAGTAGCTTATATTATTCCGGTGATATAGGCGTGAATATACACTGTGTATCCCCTTATAATCCTCTTATTGATTATAGTGAATCAATGCGCTCTATGGACGTAGGCTTATTTTGCCTGAACCATGTATATATCTTTGTATTTATGTGTGTTCTAACTGTTTGATTGTATATTTCTCGATAGTAGGGTTTTGCTATCCCAAACAATTGGTATCAAAGCAATCCAGGTGGAACCAAGATCCGTATCACAGACTTCGACGGAAGCAGATCGGTATCAGAAGATTCACGGTTGAAGCAAAATCGAAGAAACAACAATCTGATCAATTTCGGATCTCGATAGGTGGTCAAAATCGAAATCTGAGCACAACAGGAGAAGCGGCTCGATGAGACGAAGCCAGAAGTGTCAAGCATGTCACCGGAAATAGTCGCACGTGCCCCCATGCACTGCCTGAAGTTCTGACCAAAATTTCGGCTCCCACGCGCAACAGTTTTTGTTTGGGCCTATTTCGTGGAGCATCGTTGATTCAAACAAGGCGTGTACTATATCAAAGGAAAGCTCTTTCAAAGGTGAACATTTCAGCACATACATCAGCCCAATTGGATTTGGCATGCACCCGCACGCTCCTCAAGAAGTTCATGATGTCATCAGTAATTTATTTGGTGAGATTTCTTGTTTTAGCCATTCTGGGCTCGTTTTAAGTCTAATTCGAGCTCAGTTAGAGGTGTTTTGGGGTTTTTGGACCATTTTGGACGCAACCATACAGTCGATTTTGCATGATTCAACTCCAAAAATATCAGACAAGAGAAGTAAGTTCTATGGGTGAAGAAAAGACATGTATGATTGAAAAGTTTGATGGTTCAAACTTTGGGTTTTAGAAGATGCGAATTGAGGACCTCTTGTTCCAAAAGAATTTGAATCAACCATTAGAAGAGAAGCCAGAAAAGATGACGGACGAGGAGTGGAAGATCCTAGATTGAAAGGCTCTTGGTACGATCAGACTAACGTTGTCAAAGTCCATTGCATTCAACATAAGGAATGAGAAGATAGAAAGGTCTCTCATGAATGCTCTTTCTAACATATACGAACAACCGTCTACAGCAAATCAAGTACATCTAATCAAAATATTGGTCAATCTGAAGATGTCCGAGAATGAAAAGATTAGTGAACATCTTAATATTATCAATGAAATTGTTGGGAAGTTGGAATCAGTTGACATGCCAATCATTGACGCAATGAAAATGGCTTTGATCCTAAGCCAATTTCTAGAGAGTTGAAGCGGCACAATGGCCGCAATTAGTAGCTCTTCAAGGGAAAAAAAGTTAGAGTATGATTCTATAGTGAGTATGGTACTCATAGAAGAGATCAGAAGATAGATGCTAGACTCTTATAACAGTGGCTCAGCATTGAACGTTGATAGCAGAGGCAGAGGTTCGAACAGGAAGAAAGGCGGAAATCAAAGGCGTGGTTGTTCCAAGTCAAGACATGGAAGATCACAGTCTCGAGGTCCCAGAAATTCCAAAGAGATCGAGTATTGGAATTGCGGAAAAACTGGTCACGTTAAGAACCAGTGCAGATCTCCAAAGAAAAAAGTGGAGAACAAGACAGAGGCAAACATTATTTTAGAAGAATCGGATGATGCATTTATATGCGCCTTGGAGAGCAGGGCAGAGTCTTGGGTCTTGGACTCCGGGGCATCATTCCATGCCACCTCAGGTCGAAAGCTCTTTGAGAGCTATGCACCTGGAAACCTGGGGAAGGTTTATCTAGGTGACGATCAGCCTTGCAGTGTTGTTGGCAAAGGTGAAGTACATATCAAATTCAATGGTTCAATATGGAACCTAAGGGATGTGAGACACATTCCTGACTTGAGGAAGAACTTGATCTCGGTAGGCCAGTTAGCGAGTGAAGGTTATGTTACAACCTTTTGCAATGAAAATTGGAAGATTTCCAGAGGGGCTATGACTATAGCTTGAGGGAAGAAAGACGGTACGCTGTACACTACCACCAGTGCTAATACATTGATAGCAGTTGCATATATCAAGGAGGATCACAAATTGTGGCACCAGAGGCTAGGTCACATGAGTGAAAGGGGCTCAAGGTTATGCTCATAAAAGGAAAGCTACCAGGTCTAAAATTGATTGATATCGATTTCTGTGAGGATTGTGTATTCGGTAAGCAGAAGATGGTTAGTTTTCAGAAGAGCGGCAAAGATCTCAGAAAGAAGAAGCTATAACTAGTTCACACTGATTTTATGGGCCAACAAATGTCTCATCTATTGGCGAGAAGTCCTATTTCGTGACTTTCATTGACGACGATTCAAGAAAGGTATGGGTTTACTTCTTGAAGCATAAATCTGAGGTGTACGATGTGTTCAAGAAATGGAAGGCCATGGTAGAGAATGAGATGGGTTTAAAGATAAAAAACTATGATTCAATAATGGTGGTGAGTATGAAGACACTGGGTTCAAGAATTTTTTCTATGAGAACTATTCCAGGTACATCGCAACAGAATGGCGTAGCATAATGTATGAACTAGACATTGACTGACAGAGCCAGAAGCATACGCATAAAGTCGGGTTTGCCCAAGCAGTTCTAGGCAGAAGTAGTCAGTACAATAGCATACTTAATTAATCGAGGTCCATCAGTACTATTAGAGCACGGATTACCAGAAGAGGTCTGGGGCGATAAAGAGGTAAAACTTACTCATTTAAAAGTTTTTAGTTGTGTTTCATATGTACATATTAGTAATCATGTTAGGGGCAAGCTTGATCCCAAATCACTAAAGTGTACTTTCGTTGGATATGGCAGTGATGAATTTGGTTACCGCGTCTGGGATTACCAGAATAAGAAGCTAATCCGTAGTAGGGATGTAGTATTCAATGAGAATACGATGTATAAAGACCGACACACAACAACCTCTGATCATTCAGAATATAGTAGTCATGTTCATGTTGAGTTCGATGATGGTTCAGACAGCAGTGTGGCATAGTAGAGTCCACAGTCAGAGGAACTAGTTTGCAGAAGGTAATATTCAGCAGGATGATACACCGCAGATTCCGACTCCTATTTATGTACCAAAGAGATCTATGAATTTTTTGTTGCTCACAGATGGAGGTGAACCCGAGTGCTATAACGAGGTGTGTCATGAAGCGGATGCGAGCTAGTAGGAGTTTTCAATGGAAGATGAAATTAAGTCATTTATCTCCAATAAGACATGGGAGATAACCGACTTGCCGGTAGGAAAGAAAGTTCTCCATAACAAATGGGTGTATAGGGTCAAAGAAGAACATGGTGATTCCAAGTGATACAAGGAAAGACTTGTAGTCAAGGGATTTCAGTAGAAAGAGGGAATTGACTACACCGACATATTTTCCCCGATTGTGAAACTGAACACCATTCGTTTAGTTCTGAGCATTGTTGCATCAGAGGGATTGCATATAGAGTAGTTGGATGTCAAAACTATTTTCCTCCATGGTGACCTCAAGGAGGAAATCTACATGCAACAACCGTTGGATTTCCCGGTTAAAGGGAAAGAAAAACTTGTATGCAAATTAAAGAAAAACTTGTATGGATTGAAATGAGCTGCAAGGCAGTGGTACAAGAAGTTCGATGGTTTTATGCAGAGACATGGATACAACAAGTGCAACACTGATCATTGCTGCTACTTCAAGAGGTTTGACATGAGTTACATCATTCTCATACTTTATGTCGATGACATATTAGTAGTTGGGTTTGATCTTGGGCACAGTGAAACAGATTCTAGGCATGAGAATCAACAGGGATAAACAAAAAGGCCTTTTGCAGTTGTCTCAAGTTGACTACGTTGAATGGATTCTGAAGAGGTTCAACATGAGTGATGTTAAGGCTGTTAGCACACCATTGACTAGTCACTTTCGACTATCCAAAGATCAGTCTCCCAAGACAGAGAAATATAGGGACATCATGGCAAATGTTCCATACGCTTCGGCTATTGGAAGCTTAATGTATGAAATAGTCTGTACAAGACCGGATATTGCATATGTAGTGGGAGCAGTCAGCAGATTTATGTCTAAACCGGGAAAGATTCACTGGGAAGCAATGATGTGGATATTACAATATCTACGAGGTACCACAAATAAATGCCTTTGTTTTGAAAATGGATAAGTTGATCTACATGGCTATATAGATTCGGATTTTGCTGGTGAGATAGACCATAGAAGAATCACTACTGGTTATATCTTTACAGTAGGTACTATAACAGTCAGTCGGGTTTCGAAGTTATAGAAAATTGAAGCGTTATCCACTACAGAGGCTGAGTATGTAGCCATGACAGAGGTTAGCAAAGAGATGATTTATTATAGGGATTATTGGTAGAGTTGGGATTTGAGCAAGGGAAGAGTGTTTTGCACAGTGATAGTCAGAGTGCTATACATCTGGGGAAGAATTCAGCATTTCATCTGAGGACCAGGCACATAGATCTTTGAAATTACCTAGACGATGGTGAAAATAGCCTAGAGGGGGGTGAATAGGATTTTTGTGGATTTATTGACAAATTAATATTTAATTGCGAAAAAGTCAATTTTAATCCAATCACAAAACCCTAATTCTCAAACCACATCATTCAAGCAATATCAAGCAAACATCAATGTAGTGCAGAAAATAAAGCAAGAGATGACACAAAGAATTATACATGGAAAAACCAAGGAAACGTTCCAAGGAAAAAACTACGGGTACACTCAGGTACCGATACACTATGAATCAATAAATATAGACTCTATGAGAGTTTTAGACTTACAATCACTCCTGATATGCCTTCCTCTACTCGCGGTCTGAAACCCTTGAATCACTCGTACTTCACGAAACACGTTTGCTCTGTCAGACATTATGAGAGACTCACAAATCACGCCTGATTTACCTTTCTTTACTCGCGGTCTGAAATCCTCGAATCGCTCCGTACTCGGACGAATCAAAACAACCCCATTGTAATGGACGGTGTGATGATTTTTTCAGCATCACTCATCCAATCGTGCATAAAGAACCTCAATGTAGAAACACGATTGGAGAAATCCAACACAAGAGAGAACACTAATATGTATGATCACTCAATAATCACCTTTCTATGTGTATCACTCTGTTGAAGAATATGAACTATAGAATATTGCAGAGCTCTCACCAAAAACCCTCTTGAAAAATTGTTGTAAAAAATCATAGCCTCTTCTCTTATAAAACCTTGGTATTTATAAACCAAGTCATAGAAAACCCTAACCTTACCCTCTTATGTAATTTCACAATACCTTGATAAATCCTCTAAAAGTTGATGTAAATATGTGTATACGCCAATACATAGAGGTCTGAAGACGTCGATCACTTAAAAACTTGAAGTAGGGACTAAACTGGAAAAATCAGAAAGCACCCCGAAACAAATCTTGCATAACAAGTGATCACGTGACCAAGCATTGGGACCTATGCTTGGGATCTACACTTGGGACCTACGCTTGGGCGTAGGTCTAGGTCATAGGGTCCCCTCCCAGCTCTAAAACCACAGTGTAGGTCAGAGCCAATTTGTCTTGTTTCAGCCTCTGACAACGTAGGTATGTTGCATCTTTTGCAGTTTTTTCATATTTGAGCTAGACCGGTCATCTCAAACTCCCGATGCTTTTGGTTGAAGTCATGATGTCTGGAAATGACATTTTGGCCCTTCGGTAAAGTGACGATGTCTGGAAAAAACGATTTCGCCCTCAGGTAGCCTTCTTTGCTTTGACACACTCCTTGACTTCTTTCTCGAGATAGAAACTAACATACTAACAACTCGATTGCAAATACACAAAACTCTCAACATGACAATTTACTCAACATGGTTATTGTCTAGAACATGCCAAACACAAATAATATTATAAATGTTCTTACAATCTCCCCATTGGCATTTCTGAGACAAAACCATGTTTTTACAATATATCCTCACAAATAACAACATAACATTTATACCTATGAACACACACCGACAAACATACATATAAACTGTCACCTTGCTTTCATGACGGTCAACAAATCTTGTAACCACAACACTGAACAAACCATTAAACGCAAGTGTGGAAAACAAATATTAAATGATCATAAGGAAAATACAATATCCATGTAAGCATAATGATCATAAAACACACACTCTTTCTCCCCCTTAAATCATTACTCCCCCTTACTCAAAACTTCCCCCCCCCTAAAACCATTACTCCCCCTTACTCAAAAAAATTTCCCCTTACTCAATATTTCTCCCCCTTTTTGTCACTGAAATGACAAAGAACAACAAAAACAATCAAAGCACACGAGACAAACAAGGGAAAACCTCAAGAAGAAAACATAGGGGAAAAATTACAGAGGATATTTAAGAGAATCTAAGACAAACACTAAATACTAAGATAAAGTACTCTATTAGAATATATCCAGATTCTCAAGTAACATAAATCTCTACAATGCATGAACTTAAGACTAATGCATGAATGTAAAATGAAAAACAACCAAAAATGTTTTTGTTCTTAGAACCATGTGAGTAGGGCAGTAGAGACAATGAGTTAGTCATTAACACATAATATACGCATATTTGACTTAGCTATTATACACATGATAGTGAAGAAAATCAGCACACATACCTTGTAGATATAAGCATTCACAAGGCAAGCTTTACATAACATTTGCATATATGAAAAATATTCAGATGCAAGTAAACACCTAAGATGAAAGCAATACATACTAATTCTGATAATCTTCTTCACTAATCGTGATGATACTTCAGTCCAAAACCTAAGCTAGAAATCAAATCATTCACTTGGACCTTATTGCTTATTTTTTAAAAAAAAAATAATACCCAAATGTCACAATTTATTTTTTGCACCTTTTCAACTTTTTCACCAAATCCCTTTTTGTCTTTCTAAGCTCCAGACTTTCCAATGAGATTTTTTAGTCACAACCAACTGAGTCCGAACTTCTTCCATGGGATTTATGCTCAATGGTTTACGCGAACACTCAATGCTTATTGAGGCAAGAGGCCCGGTTACTCAGATCGAAGAACAACGTTTTGCATTTTTATATTTTAAACATCTCATTATTTCCTCTTTTCAACTTCACCACAATATTCATAAGCATGCAAAAAGTATTTAAAAGCATAGATCAATCTAGCATAATTCATGAATTTACATATCACTTCGGATTAGATGAAAAAAACTAAAAGTTTCAACAAGTATTACAGTCATCTCCGAATTAAAACAAGCACCCGAAGTTAATGAGTTCTAAAAATAATACTTAAACATGTCAAGTGAATAACTCATAACCTCAGGTCAGACTAACAACTCCAACTCTCATAAACATAATAAGAAAAGTAAATATGAGAATATAGTGAAATATGATAATCATTTGTACCCTTAGCCAAACTCAACATGCTAAAAAAAAATTAAAAACTTTTATGGAATTTTTGTCATAAGGATACATGCATGAATAATCCTAATAGTAGCAAAACACGATGCATGCATAATAATAAAATAACAAACCAAAAAAAAAACATGCAAATAAAACAAAATGTATGATAATGTATCAATTCTAGGATAAAAATATAATACAAAATATTCCTAGAATGATACATATGAAGACATCTATCCTAATGATAATATGCCATCAGATTTTCTAAAATGCATATGCTTTTGAAAATCTAATGGCTTCGTAGACATGTCTGTTGACTGAGAATATGTGGATATATACTCGAGACCTTTCTCAGAATTAGAGTCACGTGCTAGACATGCAGTATGAGCAACCAAACAATGCAATTCATCTCTTCTAACCCACATTTGTTTAATTTTCGGTGCTCTATTTGCCAGCTTAGTCAACCTCTTCACCTTTTCACTCAACACCCGAATTTGACTTTCAACATTGGGTCTTTTCTGAATTCTATGCTTCCGCTCAGATTTCAAATTTTCTCCTCTTAACTTTGAACATACGAGTCGAATGTGACCTTTCACTCCACAGTGATGATAGATTGGAATAATCCTTTGAAACACATTATTCGAACCCTTATTGACTCTAGAGGTAAAGGGAGGCTTACTCTCAACAAGGTTTCTGACATAAGATCGAGCATTAAGATTCCTATCAGACTTACCTTGAGAAGAACTAGATGCTACTTGGGAAGCCTTAACAAAGGTTGTTTTGGAAACAATGTCAGGATCACTCATTCCTTTGAACCCCAACCCCTTAGTATTTCCTGCTGACTTTCCTACACTCAACATGTGATCAAGCTTATTAGTTCCACTAGACCATATATGAATAGTTGAGTTAGCATCCTTCAATTCCTTTTCCAAACTTTCAATCATTGTAGATTTCTCACCTAATTTCAATCTTAGAGTTTCTAATTCCTCATTGAGACCATCTACCCTCTTCAAAGCCTGAGTCCTTTCTTATTCAGACTTGATCAATTCTTCTCTTAAGGACTATCTCTCCTTATCAACATTGTTGTATTAAACCAAAAACTTCGAGTACACTTTGCTAACCTGCACGGACTTTTCATACAATTTATTGTATATATCTTCATATGAATCCCCATGATCTTCATTATCATCAGAATCATCATCCTTAGACATTTCCCAACTTGCAGCAACTTCACCGACTTCCTTACTTTGTGCAGCAAACACGGTAAAATTCTCAATCTCATCTCCTACCTTTGAATCCGTCGAATTACTAGTTGATCCATCACTCCAAGTAACAACCAAACCTTTTTTTTCTTTTTCGACTTATTAGCACATTCAGCAGTTATGTGACCAAACTCTTGACACTCAAAACATTGAGGTTTCTTCTTTTTATGAACAAACTTATCATTCCTATTTTGGATTTTTTTATTTTTAAAATCATGTGATTTATCTCCAAAATTTTATTCTTTAATCAATTCTTAACCACAAGAAGATTTTAAAAACTTATGAAACTACTTCATGATCACGTCAAACTGACTTGGTTTACTCTCACCCTCTTCATCCGACTCACTAGGACCCTCCTTAGTGATTTTCAATGCTATGTCCTTCGCTTTTGTGCTGCTTGACTTTTTAGAGGATTGAGCACACATCTCCATCTCATACGATTTCAAATTACCAGCCAACTCTTCAAGTTTAATTTCCTTAAAACTCATGATTCCAGATATGACGATAACCTTAGACCGAAAATGTTCAGGCAAAGACCTAAGGATTTTCTTCACAATGGTTGCCTCAGAAATAGACTCTCCTAGATTGTGACAACTAGTTACTATGTCAGTTAACCTAGCCTCAAAATCACAGAAAATAGCATCCTCCTCCATCCTAAGCTGTTCAAATTTTGAATTTAGAATTTGGAGTTTTGACTGTTTAACTTTTGAAGTTCCCTCATGAGTTACTTGGAGAATCTCCCAAACTTCTTTTGCAATTTCACATGTGGCTATTCTCTTAAACTCACTCTCAGTCACCGCATTATACAACGCATTCAACGTTTTTGAATTCCAACTAGTACTATTTGTTTCAGCAATAGTCCATTTCCCGATGGTTTTACCCTAGATTCATTAGTAACAACATCTTTCACAGTGGGCGGTGAATATCCTACCTCTATGGCCAGCCAAGCTCTCTCATGTAGCAATTTTAAAAATGCTCTCATTCTCGCTTTCCAATATGTGTAATTTGAGCCATCAAACCAAGGGGACCTAGATATGGAACCTCCTTCACGAGGTACGTCCATTGTCTAAGTTCAAGATCTAACCTTAGGTAGTTAACCTAAATTGGGGCAACCACGCTCTGATACCAATTGAAATTACCTAGACGATGGTGAAAATAGCCTAGAGGGGGGTGAATAGGCTTTTTGTGGATTTATTGACAAATTAATATTTAATTGCGAAAAAGTCAATTTTAATCCAATCACAAAACCCTAATTCTCAAACCACATCATTCAAGCAAACATCAATGTAGTGCAGAAAATAAAGAAAGAGACAACACAAAGAATTATATGTGGAAAAATCAAGGAAACGTTCCAAGGAAAAAACCACGGGAACGCTCAGGTACCGATACACTATGAATCAACAAGTACAGACTCTATGAGAGTTTTAGACTTACAATCACTCCTAATATGCCTTCCTCTACTCGTGGTCTGAAACCCTTGAATCATTCGTACTTCACGAAGCATGCCTGCTCCGTCAAACACTATGGGAGACTCACAAATCACGCCTGATTTATCTTTCTCTACTCGCGGTCTGAAATCCTCAAATCGCTCCGTACTCGGACGAATCAAAACAACCTCGTTGCAATGGACGGTGTGATGAGTTTTTCAGCAATCACTCATCCAATCGTGCATAAAGAACCTCGGTGTAGAAGCACGATTGGAGAAATCCAACACAAGAGAGAACACTAATATGTATGATCACTCAATAATCACCTCTCTATGTGTATCACTCTATTGAAGAATATGAACTATAGAATATTGCAGAGCTCTCACCAAAAACCCTCTTGAAAAATCATCGTTAAAAACCATAGCCTCTTCTTTTGTAGAACCTTGGTATTTATAAACCAAGTCATAGAAAAACCTAACATTGCCCTCTTATGTAATTTCACAATACCTTGATAAATCCTCTAAATTTTTTATGTAAATATGTGTATACGCCAATACATAGAAGTCTGAATACGTCGATCACTTAAAAACTTGAAGTAGGGACCAAACTGGAAAAATCCGAAAGTACCCCGAAACAAATCCTTCATAACAAGTGATCACGTGACCAAGCATTGGGACCTATGCTTGGGCATAGGGTCCCCTCCCAGCTCTAAAACCATAGCGTAGGTTAGAGCCAATTTGTCTTGTTTCAGCCTCTGACAACGTAGGTATGTTGCATCTTTTGCAATTTTTTCATATTTGAGCTAGACTGGTCATCTCAAACTCTCGATGATTTTGGTTGAAGTCATGATGTCTGGAAATGACAGTTTTGCCCTCCGGTGAAGTGATGATGTCTGGAAAAAATGATTTTGCCCCCCGGTAGCCTTCTTTGCTTTGACATACTCCTTAACTTCTTTCTCGAGATAGAAACAAACATACTAACAACTCAATTGTAAATACATAAAACTCTCAACATGATAATTTACTCAACATGGTTATTGTCTAGAACATGCCAAACACAAATAATACTATAAATGTTCTTACAATCTTTGTTATCACTTTATCAGATCTCTATTGGAGGATGAAGTGTTGACACTTGAGAAGATTCAAGGAAACAAGAATTCGGCCAACATGTTGACCAAAGTGGTGACAACAAAGAAATTGAAGTTGTGCGCAACTTCAGTTGGTCTTCAAGCTTGAAGACACGAGCGTATCGCATTGCACTGATCTTTAATGGAGTTGATTGGCTGAAGCAAAGTTCTCCAAGTGGGAGATTGTTTTGGTATATGGCTCCTCTGCTTAGGGATGAAAAAACCCTGATCAAGTTTCCCCTTTGAGATATTGTAATCACATATTTACATTCATTTTCGGACTGGGATTGATTGGCCTTGATTGACTTATTCCCCACTCCAAGTAAACTTGGGTTTCACTCCTATTTATTTTATAAATACAGGCATAGGGTGAACATATTCTGTGTGCCAAAAACAAGTATCAATACAGAGAGCTTTATGAGAGAGAGAGTCAGGAATAATATAAGATTATATTATTCTGATGATACATGCATGAGTATACACTATGTGTGTGCGTGTGTATGATCTACGGATCATCCCCTTGTAATCCTCTCATTGATTATAGTGAATCGGTGCACTCCGTGGACTTATGTAGGGATGGCAGTTTATTCCGACCCGAATGAGGCGGGTTTGGTAAGCTCTTAAACGGGTTTGGGGCATGTTTGGTATTAAAATTCAAAACCCGAAGCAGGTTCGGGTTGGATTCAGGTTTTTTATAAAACCCGTCGGTAACCCGACCCCACCTGCCCCGTTTATGATTTTTTTTAGAGTCCATGTAGCTAAAAAATTATATATTCCTTGGTAAAACACAAAAATATATATTCACACTTTTTATAAAAAAAATTCAAAGTGTGATATAAGATCATATATATTGATAAATTTGTTTAAATTTTAAAATAATTATTCTAAAAGCATCTTATAAGAATAAGTATTCACTAAAAAAATATTATGGTAAAATATTGTATTAATAATCAAAAAAAGTAATAATATAATTTAACTATTGGATTTCAATTACTAATAATGAATTTTATTATTTAACCCTTTTCAGAAAAAAAAAAAAAAAATATATATATACTCAGAAATATTTAATTAATTAATTCAATCAATTAACTATGTTAATTAAGTACGTCGTTTCATGAACTTATCTCAATCTCAATCAGTCACTCATCCTACGCTCAAAACACAAGTCAATCTCATATGATAGATGAACCTATCACAGTCTTTGATCACTATCACATCATTGACCATGAAAACGTGGATCTTTGTTTTTATCTCACCAATCAATTTTACTCATTTATGAAATTAAGTTCAATTGAGTAAATCTCCAATTCAAAGTAGTGAAATTCACTTCAATTGAGTGAAATTGAGTAAATCCTCATTTCAAGGTAGTGAAATTGAGTTCAATTGATAAAATTTTCAATTGAAAGTAATAAAATTATGTTCGGTTGAGTAAATCCCCATTTCAAAGTAGTGAAATTGAGTTCAATTGATAAAATTTCCAATTCAAAGTAGTGAACTTGAGTGAAATTAAGTTCAGTTGAGTAAATCTCCAATTCAAAGTAGTGAAATTGAGTTCAATTGATAAAATCCTCAATTCAACATATTGAAATTGACTTCAATTGAGTGAAATTGAGTAAATCCCCTAATTTAAAGTAGTTTAATTGAGTGAAATTGATAAAATCTCTAATTCAAAGTAATGAAATTGACATTAATGAAGATTATGAGAAAGACAAACACTTAAAAGTATATATTTTATTTCTTCATAATAAATTTACAAATAGCCTAATAGGGGGATATTGATACAATAAAGGTGTAGATTACAAGCTTTTATCGATCATTTTAATCATTAACTTTGAAAAATTTAAAAATTGAAAGTTACTAAGGTATTTACTTAATATTTTGATTAATAAAATTATAATTAAATATAACAATAATTATAAATAAAATATTAAATTGGAGGTAATGTAATGAGTATTTATTTTTTTAATAAAATAAAATAAAACAGGTATAGATATATATTTATAAAGCCTTTACATACATGGTTCACTTGTTGTCCACCATCAAACCCTAACAGAAGCGGTCACAGACTATTGAGACTAACAAACATAAACATAATTGTTATTTTCTTATGCTAAGAGATAGAGTGAAGCTTTGGACAACGCGGATCTGTATTAGTATATTTGTCCATCTTTTTTCTGCCTAGGACATGCAAATGCGAATGGATAAACATGTCTATTTATTTCCCTATCTAAGAGAATTTGATATTAGAAGTTTATTTCATTATTTAGTGAACAAAAATGGATTAATGCTTTAGTGAGTGGGTATTTCTTTGCTATATTGCTCTATTAAAAAAATTTAAGTTCAAAATTTAGTAAAACCGATGGTAACCCGATGTAACCCGTTTAACCTGACGGGGTGGTAATGGTATTGCCGATTAAAACCCGTCGCGGGTTTGGGGTGGATTTGGTATAAGTGGTTTTTAAATGAGGTGGTAATGGTATTAGTCAAACCCGTTCCAAACCCGACCCGTTGTCATCCCTAGACGTAGGCTTATTTGATTGATCGAACCACATATATATCTTTGTGTTTGTATGTGTTCTAAATATTTGATTGTGTGTTTCTCGATAATAGGGTTTCGCTATCCCTAACAAAAATGACATACATAATAAGTGTCTATGAGATATTGAGGAGTGGGTATCACACAGGCATTAAAGCTAATTTATTTTTTCTTAAGATGAATGGTTGAACTTTTGGAGTTCTATAATTTCCTTTCAAAAAAAAAATGATGGATGGTTGAAAGATATTATCAAAAGACTTTTATGAAACCAATATAGGATACTAAAAAAATAATCATACTAGAAAAGGAGCTCCTCTTAAATGTTATTCCTGCATAAGTCGGCAAAAAACAACCAAACATAGCTACCTCAGTACCTTGATTCAGCGCCAAACGGCAGAGCCCCCTCCATGTTATATTAAAGGTTCAAGGCGCTAGAGGTCTTTTGGAACCTAGGCGCAAGGCGAATCGTGTGCCTGGATGAAGTGAGGCCAGCAATGGAAATGCCTTGATCGAGAAAATAAAATTATTACTAAGACATTCGTATCCAATAATAAAGCGCACCTGCGCACACTTGGGTTGCCAATCCTACGCCTTAAGCCTAAGTGCACGCCTAGGTGTGCCTTTAACAACATCGTGTTCCCTCCGGTCAAGAATTAAGGCCCCCAGAATCACTAGCCAATACGCTTCTCTCTCATGCTTTTCTTCCTTCATAATTCGATATTCTGGTGTTCTAAAGGTGTAGAGGAATCACACCAATCCATCCCGAACACAGTGATCAAACTCTACCAAATAGAGAACCTAGTTAGTACTCCAAGAGAACCAAAGCAGTTCATCAGTCATTTATCTAACAGCCAGATTTTGTTTGGCAGTTCTAATATGAGCTAGTATGTCTTCTAAGGCTTTTCCTTCTACTTGAGAAATTAATTAAGGTAAAACTAAAAACACTAATTTCGTGTAATGTCAAAATTCGCTACGATTAACCATGAGTAATTTGTGGTAGAAAACTATGGTGTCTCAATATGATCAGAAAGATAGTTTAGAATAATTTGAATACATGAATAAAGAATGATCATCGTATCATATTCCATTTCATCTCTTATCTATCTACCCACCATTCTTTTGGTAGAATCAATATTCAAAGACTCAAAACAAGATACAAATGACCTAAAACTGCAAGTGATAATAATAGCCTGTATCAATTGCTCTAGAATTGAGCCTCAGGTGTAAAATTGTGTCAAATATTTTACAATAAATTTTGTTATAATAGCAAAAATAAAAAGTAATAGAAAAATTAAGATCAAGCAAAATAAACAAAATGTACAGCAGTAAGAACCTGGAGATTCCAAATGCATCAATATATCAGTGAAGATACCTAGCCGCTTAATTACTGTTTTCTGGTTGACTAGGATTTAAGATTTGCTTTGCACTTCTATTATGAGCTAGAGCTCCTCTTAGTTCATCGTAAAAACTAGAGCCACAACCAAATAGTTGAAACTTAAACATGGTCATAAGTCACACCGAAGGCCATACATTGCGTCAAAGAAGAAACCGAAAATGAAGGGTGAACAGCACTGCTAGCTCTTGCTTTCTTCACTATCATGACAGATATCTAGAGGATGCTTTTTCACCAATTAGAGGTGTTCATTATATAATGTTAAGGTACACCCATAAGTAGGGTCAAACAACAAAAAGCTCTAACCGTTTTTAGTAACACAATGCACTTCGATCAGACAGATTAAACTCACAAACATGGTTATAACAGAAAACCATGAGAAGAATCATCAAGACTAGTGAACATAGGAAGCAAAACAAGCCAACCTAACATTGTCTAGCATTATCGAAACCCAAAGGAAAACTAGCTATGTTTTCCAAAAAGAAAAATATCACCAACTAGTGAATTGTAGAATGCTTGTCACGACATTCCGTAACTCGATCAGAAGAACTTGCTCTTGACAATTTTAATTCATCTAATATAATGGGGTTTATACCGCAAAAATAATAGTAATAAATGAATAAAAAGAAAATGCAATGGCATAAAAAACATGAGCAATAACGGATAACATCTATAGCCAATCAAGCCCAAATGCTCAAAAAGTTTGCAAGCATCACAATGTGTTAGATATTGCCAAAGAAAGTTTTTAGCTACATCCAAATACAATTTCTCCTCCACATCAAAGAGATATAAAGATAAATAATAATAATAATAATAGTTGTACCTCCTCAAAGATGAATATGAAACATATTTGACCAAAAAGTAAAAACATAATTGTAACTCCTCAAAATAAATATGAAACAGCAATTGACCCCAAAACAAATCAAAACAAAAACATATAAAAAAGTTAAGATTAGAGAAATTCCAAACAAGAGTATAACATGTGAATAGTTTTGTTCAATGTTGAAGGATTAAATATTAAAGTTACTTCATCTCTAAAAGCTTAACATTGTATTCCTTGTCTTCGAATCTCACATTCACCCAACTAAAAAAAAGAAAAGTTGTTGTTCCCGTATTGAACTAAAAAGTAGGACACACAAAAAAGGGTGTACTTACACCTTCTCTAAGTTTATCTTTTAAAGTAGTTAGTAGTTAACACCCAAGAATCCGAATTGCCATATTCCTCCATCACCCAAATGCAACAAGTTTCACTCCCAATCCCATCAATCAAGGAAAATAATTCTGGGAACACGGGCTAGGAGGCACCATGGCGGCGCCAAATACCTCATCACCCATGTGGAATGACACTATCAATTTGAAGGAATGACTTTCTTTGATGGATGGGATTTGGGGTACGTAAATATTGTTGCATTTGGGTGATGAAGGAGTATGGCAATTTGGATACCGGGACAAAAGCCAAAATGGCTGATGTTCAGCAACGCAAGAAATCCGGAGTTTTCTTGGAAAACAAACAGAGAAAGCTTTGGAAAAGAAAAACCCTAACCCTAGCAGGTTTAAGTGATAAATATACACCTTTACCCTGCATTAGATGATATACAATTAAAATTTTGGGCGTCTTTAAAACGGGTCCAACCCAATTTTGGGCCTGTTTGTGAACACAAAAAAGGTTTTCTATTTCTGTTTTCTAAAAAATCATAATTATGATTTTGCTTTTTGTAGGAGGAAAATAAAGTAAAATCATTTTTATTATTTATTAATTATTTTTAAAATCGAAACTGAAAGTATGATTACTAAATCTGTTCAATATAATTAACCATAAAAAAAACAATTATCATTTTCTTTTTGAAATATATTAAAACTATCTTGGAAAATATTTATTTCAATTTTTATTTATTGTATTTATTTATTGTATTTATTTACTTATTTATTAATATTTGTGTAATATTTCTTATTTTTTATTCAATTTTATTTTTAATTATTTATTTATTTTCTCATTTTTTTCATTTTATTTAGATATTCTTTATTTATTATTTTTATTTATCTATTAATAATTCTTTTATTTAATCATTTTTATTTTATTTTTTTTCACTCTAGAAAATATCTCTATGAATAAAATCATAAATCTCTTATATTAAACATTTGAATTGATAGATGGCTTTCGAGATTTAGGAAAAAGTTAAATGATGATTTAATACTTTTTTCCCTTCAAGAATTAAATATGAAGAGCTAAAAAGTCATTAACATGAAAAGCTTGTTGTATGAACTTGAAGAATCACAGCCTGACACATTCAATTTTATGAAAATATTTACTTGCATCTAAAACTGTTTTTGTCTTGGATCATATAGTGCAAAATCATGAATTAATTTGAATTTACTTATAATATTACTCCAACTGTATAATCGCGTTCAAGGTATGGTGTATTTTTTAAAAAAAGAAATTCATATATATATACACACATATATTCTTATGTTTATTTATTTTCTTAATTTGATTGTTTTATTCTATTTCCTTGTTTGCTCCTTTTTTGTTTTTGTTTCTCTTATTCTCTTCTTTTATGTTTTTCATATTCATATGCCCCTCCTGACTTAAATTTGTGGCGAGGGTGAGTATTTACCTAACCAATCAGAAAGAATACACATATATATATATACACACACATACCTGTTAACCATATCCTTGAAACAAGAAACTATCACTCAGAAGGAAGGAATGTATATACTATATGTTAATACCATCAACCTTTGCTTCTAACGAATTCCACAATAAATTTAATAAGGAAACAAACAATGTGTATCACCTTAAAATACCAGTTAAAAACATATTCATTGCTATTTTCATCGAATGAATCACACTTTTAACTCAATTTAGACAACTAAGAGCACGAAATCATGAGCATATTTAGAAGTGGGACATTAAAACTAGTTTATTTTATGAGATTGTTGAATGATATTATCAAACAGACTCAGAAATTTAAGAATTTAAATAATCATCCATATAAATTTAGGAAATTAAACACTCATCTAATTTATTTCTACAAATAGATAGGGAAAATACTATATATGAGAGGCCAAATTATTTTGTAAATGAGCAATGTCAGGGGCATCAAAATGTTACATACAAATCTTAAAGCAGGGTCAATTAGTTGCATTAATATGCATACTTGCAAGTTTGAAGAGAGAATCAAAAAGATGGAAAAAAACAGCATAGAACACATCTGTTTTAGTCCTCATTTAAACCCAGAAATCTTATGTTATTGAATAAATGAGACCCATTGCAGATTCATAATGTCCATGTGCATGGCATGAGTAAGATTATTGTAGAGCCTTCTCTATATGTGTAGAGAGGGAGTATTTTACATAAGAATCGAGGATTTTCTAAAATATACAGATAAATTTTAGAAACATGTTACTTTAATGAAATTCTATCGTTTGGGAGCATGCCTATAAATAGGTGAGCGTATTATCACATGAAATAACTTTGGACAAGGTAAACTATGAGTTAATGAAATTTGATTTAGAAAAAAATATAACGGTCACAAATATTAAATTAGTTTAAAGGTTGGTTTCTTTGTTGCTTTTACTCTTCTTATCCTTACATTTTATAAAATAACTGAAAAAGATTTCATGTTTTGTAACTGAAATAATATCAAATGTTCGATACCAATTTTTTTTCAATAGGATGTAACTGGAATTTTTCCTCTCTATCTATGTGGAAGGGTAGCTCATGTGGAGTAGTTTATTCACAACCGCAATTCCACAAGCATATCAGAAAAATATCAAATATCTTGGATTTTTTTTTTAATGATAAGAAACTCACACGTCACACTCACAATGTTTTCTAAGAGGCTTGAATCTCTCACCTCCCCAATTAAGAGTACAAATATCTTGATTGATATGAGCTTCTGTGCAAAAAAAAATCAAATCAAATAACATCAGGGTACATGTGGAATTCTTCAAGTCCGCCCAACACTCATCCCTACAAGCCTTATAGCCCAACAAGGATAGTTAAAGGCCCGAAAGCAGAGGGTCCATTCCAAAGCCCGAAATTAAGGGCCCATTTCAGACCCACCTTCCGAAATATTATAGAACAATTTGAAGGTCAAACGAAGGGCGTGGGTAAAAAAAGAATGGTTTGTAAGGCAAGTAATGTAATCCTAATGGGCTTAAACCAAGGAAAATTTTCAATAAATGATTTATTCTTTGTATTGTGCATTTTTTGGCATCTACAATCAGCATTTGTTCCATAATAGTAGAGCACCCAAATAGAATCTTTTAAAAAAATAAGAGAAAAAAAAAACTTACCAAATTTGCTCAAAACAATATGTTTCAAGCGTTAAAAAAATAATAATAATTGGTAAAACAATTAAAAGAAAAAAGGAAATAAATAATAACAGTAGTACTGATAATTGTAATAAGAGGCTCAAAATTCTTCTCTCCATCAATGTTATCCATCACTGAGTCTCGATAGTTCTCAATATCCTGGATGTTTATATTCTAGCCATGCTTCAAAAGCCTATTAAAAATATAAATAAATAAGATGACAAAATAAAGATTTCGTGATTCAACAGTAGATAATATTACCACTCAGTTGGAATAAGCCCACATCTCATTTGTTGGGAGGTGAGGGGTTCGTCACCCATGTGAAAGATGTCAATAACCATGCTAAACAATCAACAAGAAAAAAACATTTACATGCACACATGCGTGTTTTTATATATAGACAAAGAAATTATTACGCCGAAGCTAGAAGCAATGTACATAGGTTAATACCATCAAACTTTAAGTCCAATTAATTATATTATAAGGTTCTATTTGAATCGGTTTGTCAGAACAGAAAAAAGTTGTTTTTAATTATATTTGATTAAATTTTTAGAAGAGTTTTTAAACATTAAAAAAATGTTAGAAGAAATTAGGGGGTACCAACTTCACAAAATGACTTCTACTTTTCTTTTTCGTTCGAAAAAAAAATAAAAACAAAAGCTGTCATGGGAACCTAAATCAAATACGTGCAAGGAAGCAAACAATGTGTATCACCTGATAACTCCATTGAGAAACACGTCATTTCAAATATTTAATGAAATCAAATAACATACATAACCACTGTCTATGACATATTCTGAAAAGGAATAATAATCACTCTATTTTCATGAAATAGCTCCAATTAGGCGTCTAAGAGCATAAAGTCACGAGCAGATTTACACAGGCAATAAAACTAATTTATTTTTAGGCTAAAGTACAAAAAAAACCCCTAAATTATTGTCTCAGGAGCAAAAAACTCCCCTCAACTACAAAAGGGGCAAAAAATTCTTCAACTATCCCAATTGGGTGCAATTTACCCCATCCCTATTGCAAAATTACAATTTTACCCTTACAAAAATAAAATAAATTATTTGAAGAGTTAATTTATATATATAAAATTCGAAAAAATATATAAAATTCAAAAAACAATATATTAAATTTTGAAAAAAGTTTAAATTTCGAAACAAATAAATAAAATTTTGAAAAATATATATAAAATTCAAAAACATTATATTAAATTTCAAAAAAAAAATTAAAATTCGAAACAAATATAGAAAATTTTAAAAAAATATAGAAAATTCAAAAAATATATATAAAATTCAAAAAAAATATAAAATTCAAAAAACAATATATTAAATTTCGAAAAA
Organism: Cornus suecica; assembly: GCA_963922005.1. NCBI lineage: Eukaryota > Viridiplantae > Streptophyta > Magnoliopsida > Cornales > Cornaceae > Cornus > Cornus suecica. The sequence continues at coordinate 17,545,729 of OY998241.1, forward strand.
AAATTAAAATTCGAAACAAATATATAAATTTCGAAAATATATATATAATTCAAAAAATATATATTAAATTTTGAAAAACAATTTAAAATTTAAAAAATCTATAAATTTCGAAAACAGTATATAAAATTCGAAAAAGATATATAAAATCCGAAAACAATATATAAAATTCAAAAATAAATAAATTTTGAAACAAATATATATAAAAGAAGACCACTAATTGATGTTGGTGGTAAGTAGTTTGATTCACTTCATTAGAAAAGATATGACATTCTACCAATATATATATATATTTTCAAATTTTAATTTTCAAAATATATATATATATATATTGATATTTATATTTATATATGTTTTTCAAATTTTATATATTTGTTTTCGAATTTTATATATGTTTTTCAAAATTTATATATGTTTTTCAAAATTTATATATATTTTCCGAATTTTATATGTTTTTTCAAAATTTAATATATATTTTTCGAATTATATATATGTTTTCTAATTTAATATATATTTTTCGAATTTTATATATATATTTAGAATTTATATATATTTTTTCTAATTTAATTTTTTTTTTTGAATTTTATATATATTTTTAGAATTTTATATAATTTTTTCGAATTTTTTTTTTTCGAATTTTATATATATTTTTAGAGGGGTAAATGTGTCATTTAGGAATTGAGGGGGTACATTGCACCCAATTGATAGTTGAGAGGAGTTTTTGTAGTTAAGGGGAATTTTTTGCTCCTAGGCATAGTTGAAGGAATTTTTTGCATTTTACCCTTATTTTGATAAAGATGCATGGTTGAATGATATTACCAACCAGACTTTTATGAAATCATTAAAGGATACTAAAAAAATAATCATAATTGGAAAAAACCTCCCGACACATAAATAAAGTTTATTCTTGCATAAGTTGGCAAATAAAAAAAATTATAAAAACTTGTCAAAAATTAAAGTTGGTAAAAACTAACCTAACATCTCCCGAATTTCTCTCTAATTTCTTTCCGAGAATTTGAATAATTTGTTCTCATGCAATAATTAGGAATTCTTGACGATATCGAGCTCGAACACCTTTTCTTCCTAAATACCTTGATTCAACGCCAAAGGACAGAGGCCTTTGGTGTCCCCTCCGATCAAGAAGGGTCTCACAATCACTAGCCAATATGCTTTTCTCTCATATCTTTCTTTGTTCATAGTTTGATATTCTGGTGTCCTAGGCGTAAAGGAACCACATCAATCGATCCCGAACTTGGTGTTTAAACTTTACCGAATAGAGCTCAGTACTGCAAGAGAAGGAAACAAGTTCATAAATCTTAACGTGCTAATTAAGTGGCATGAAGGACAGAAAATATGTTGTCGTACATTACCTATAAGTAAGGGTCCAACAATTAACCAATTAATTAAATGGGTCTAATCAAGTTAAACAAGATTGAGTTCAAAGAACATGAAACAATTAATTAAACAGAGAAAGTGAATCTGGCACGCACACGATTAAGGTAAAACTAAACTTACTAATTCCGCGTCATGTCGAAATTTGCTACGACTAACCATGGGGATGAGATATACGGTCATGAATACTATTTCATAGTTGAAATTTAGATTTTTTACGCTCCCTAAAGGAGTATTAAATAATTTAATTAAGTTAAGAGATGATTAAGTGTAAAATTATGTCTGTAAGAGTATTTATTGTAATTGTTTATGTTTGGCATGTTCTAGACAATAATCATGTTGAGTGAATTGTGGAGTCGGAAATGTTTAATAGGCATGGACAAGCTCCGTCAAATTCAAATCAAGCATAAAGAAGTGAAGAAAACAAATTAATTGAAGAGGAAACAAGTTTGAGTAAAAAGTCTCCTAAATGGCAGAAACGTCATTTTTTCAAGTCGTAACTTCAAAAATCTTAACAAATGAGTCGAGGAGGTTCAAATGACACAACTATCAAGAAAAGTTGGTTCCAAGTATTTTGTTACACCTGACCTACGCCCACAGCAACAAAAAGTGGCTAGAAAGTGTCGTTTCTACGCTCGAAGCAGACGCGACCATTTTGGCCCTACTCCCCAGGCGTATGGGTCTGGCGAATTGGAGTTTTGGAAATTCTTGTTTTGCCCCCGACTTGTTCTCCTTTGAGGCGGTTGCGACTTTACACCTTGAGATACGTGACATACACGTAATATTCATCACAATATAGGGTTTTACTTGATTTGGTGTGAAATTATGAAAAATGGGAAGATTAGGGTTTCTCCTTAGCATTGTCTATAAATATTAAGGTCTTCTACAAATGTGAGATAGCCTTAGAGAAATCTCTGCAAGTTTTCTACATATTCATATTCTTTTGCAGAGATAGAGATAGATAGAGAGAAAATCATTGAGTGATTCTATAACTTCTAGTTCTTTCTTGTTTAGGGTTTGTTCAATTGTGTTTCTACATCAATGATCTTATGCACAATTGAATGACCTAGATATTGGAAAATCTACACACCACCTTGTGCAACGTGGTTGCTTAGATCAGTTTGAGAAACGGAGCCATCTGAGTGCGGAGATCGGAGCAGGAGGTTTCGTGGTTCATTGATCTGTTGAGAAGCGGAGCCGTCAGAGTACGAAGTGGAGCAAGAGCTTCGTGGAGTGCGAGTGATTCAAGGTTGTCAGACGTCAAGTGGAGAAAGGCAGATCTGGAGGGATTTGTAAATCTAAAGCTTCATAGAGTCTATATATCTCTTGATTTATAGTGTATCGATATCCGAGCGTATTCGTGGTTTTTACTTGGAGTCTTTCTAAGGTTTTCCACGTAAAAATATCATGTCTCTATTGCTTTATATTATGTACTTAGATTAATCTTTGCATGATTTATCTTGATAGATAATTGGATTAAAATTGACTTTTCCGCAATTAATTTTAATTTGTCAATAAATTCACAAAAAACCTATTCAAAATCCCCACTCAGGGATATTTTCATTCATAGTTTGGGTAATTTCAATATCAATTCAATAAAATATATTATAATAACCAAAATAAAAGTACCAACAAAATTTTAGATCAACCAAAATGCACGAAGTGCAATGAAGCAATCATGGTCTACCACTTGAGAATACCATCAAGAAACACATTATGCCAAAGATGGTAACTCAACTAACAGATATAAAATGTGTCTGTGACACACCAATGGGAAAACAAAAAAAAAATCAACGAGATTGCATCAATCAGTGAAGATACTTAGCCTCCTAATTACTTTTTTTCACCAAATGCATAACAGTTTTCGAGCTCCAACTTAGAAGAGTAAAAGCACAAAGGTGTGAAAAGTTATAACTGAGCCTCATACAGACATAAAATAATTAATTTCTAGGGTAAATTACAGTGACCTCCCCTGAGATTTCATATAATTACTCTAAGATTAAAGTTTGTGTAAATTTACTCTGACCTCCCTTGTAAGATAAATATTACATTAAAATTTTTGTGCATATTATAAAGTACTCTTAACTTAAGTATTTTAAACTGAAGTAATTTATGATTTGCATGTCTAATAACCTCCTATCATTTAAATACTAAAATACCCCTCATTTGATACCACTCAAAACATCTTTATTCCTTCTCATGCAAGTTGATTTGGTTATTTTAACATAAATTACTTAGTTTAAAATACTAAAATTATGCGTACTTTTTTAAATGCACAAAAATATTAGTGTAATATTAATCTTACAGGGAAAATCAGAATAAATTTACACAAATTTTAATTTAAGAATAATTATATAAAACCTCAGGGAAGATCAGAATAATTTACCATAATTTCTATCAGTGAAAATGAGGCGGTAGAATGACATTATGAAGCAAACTGCCATGAAGATGCTGCGGCAGATCTTTCAATGTTATCCTTGAACAAGTTTGCAAAAACCAATCAAGCATAAGTGTCCCAACATTATGTTTTTTCATGAGGGAAAAATAACTATCGGACTATTTATCTAATTAGGATAAACCATCTTAGTACTCCAAAGAAAACCAAACAAATTCATGAGCTATTTATCTGGTTGACTAGCATTTCAAGATTTGTTTTGCACTTCTATTATGAGCGGATTCTCCTCTTAGTTCTGCCCTCTAGTAAGATATAACAGAAAGGTCAGCCCTGAGATTATTAAAAAAAATTGAGGCATAAGATAAGACTAAATATGAAGCCCCCATATAGGCTGGAATTTATTTTTTTGTCGGGCCAAAATTAATTAATAAATTATGGACCTATACTATTAAAAGGGGAAAAAAAATTTGAGGCCCCCTCATGGCCCGAGGCAGCTGCCTAAACTGCCTTGGGCCGGGCCGGGCCTGTATAACAGTAAGGTAAAAACTAGATTCACAATTAAAAAAAATAGTTGAAACTTAAACGTGGTCATAAGTTGCAAAAAGGCCATATACATTGCGTCCTAGTCTCGTCCCAACAGAAAATGAAGGGTGAACACCACTGCAACCCTTGGAATAGCATTGAAGTAATATTATTCACGATCTTGAAAAATATCTAGAGGATGGTTTTTTTTTTTTCACCAATTAGAGGTGTTAATCCCATCATGTTGTGGTACACCCATGTGTAGGATCAAAAAAACCAATTCAGGAACAGTTACGGCTCAACAACAAAAAGCTCTAACCATTTTAGTAACACAATGCACAAGTATAACTGAACATATTCAACGTCATTGAGCGAGCCAAAGTTGGATAAAGCTTACTTGACAGATTAAACTCACGAACAAGTTGATAACAGAAAACCATGAGAAGAATCATCAAGACTAATGAACATGTCTCATTTATTTACCTCAAATTAGAAATTAGATTGGATAGGAACCAAAACAAGCCAACTTAACCTTGGCTAGCATTATCTAAGCCAAAAGGAAAACTAGCCATGTTTTCCAATATATATAGGTTAACTTCATTTACATATTTTTATGTTTGTTTTTACTTCAATCACACTTTCTCAGGTTTGAGAATCTTCATTTATACCCCTCAAAGTATGAAATGTCTAAAACACTCTTATACCAAACACCCCTTAAATCAATTTAATCATAGGATAGTCTAAACCATGTACCCAAACAACCCAAACCCTATAGTGGAACACTCCTAACGCTATACCCAAACAATCAATATATAAATTTTGAAAATGATATATAAATTTCGAAAAAAGATATAAAATTCAACACCCACTATTTAGTAAATATGATATTTTCGAAATATATGTTTTCAATTTTTAATATATTTATTTCGAAATTTATATATTTTTTACAAATTTTATATGTTTTTTTGAATATTTTATATTTTTTACAAATTTCATATATTTGTTTCAAATATTATATGTGTTTTCGAATTTTATATTTATTTTTGAATTTTATAATGTTTTTCAAATTTTAATATATATTTTTTCAAATTTTATATGTTTTTTTAATTTTATATATTTGTTTCGAATTTTTTATATTTTTTGCTAATTTTATATTTATTTTCAAATTTTAATATATATTTTTTCAAATTTTATATTTATTTTATAATTTTATAATTGTTTTCAAAATTTAATATATATATTTTTGAATTTTATATATTTGTTTCTAATTTTATATTTATTTTCGAATTTTATAACTTTTTTTGAAATTTAATATATATTTTTTAGAATTTTATATGTTTTTTTAAAATATATATATTTTTCAAATTTATATTTATTTTTCAAAATTTATATAATTTTTCCAAATTTTATATATGTTTTCAAAATTTATATATATATTTTCAAATTTTATATATATATTTAAAATTTAATACAAATTAAATGATTAAATTATCGGAGGGGGTCAAATTGATAAAATGATATATCCTTGTATCCAAACAGCATTAGGTTATCCCATTAATTTAGGTATTTACAAAAAATTTAGGATGATGTCATCGTTAAAAGGGTGTAAATGATGAGAATCTCAAACCACAAGGGATGTAAATAAAGATTCTCAAACCCGAGGGAGTGTGATTGAAGTAAAAGTAAACCTGAGGAAATGTAAATGAAGTTAACCCATATATATATATCACCAACTAGTATTGTTAAATGCTAGGCACGACATTCAGCAACTCGACCAAAAGAAGTTGCTCTTGACAAGTTAATTCATATAATATAATGTGGCCTAAACCGCACAAAAAGAAAAAAAGGTAAATTACACTTTCACCTCCTCGTGTTTGGACATATTCCAAATTCCTCCCTTTGGTTTGGACAATTTCAGTTTGACCCCCTCTAAGTCATTTTCGGCAATTGAAAACTTGAAATTACCTAAATACCTATTATATTATATTACAACATTAATTCAAAAATATATGATATTTGAATTTACTCATTTGACCTTTACTAACTCTAACATAACCCACTCCAAACCCTAGTCAACCCAACTTCAACCCTAATCTAAACTTCATTTCATTTTACCCACACAACACAAACAAAGAGAGGGGGAAAGAGAGAGACTCATGTTCGTATGAGTCTTGAACCCTAACCCGATCTCTATTCTCTCTCCATTTCATGGTCAAATCTTCATCATCATCTTGGTTCACTGGATCTACATCGTCTTCTTCATCCGCTCATCATCAATATAGTTCTCCCCTCTCTATGGCAAAGGGGTTCACTTTATCTATAAATAAGGTGCGTTTTTCTGTTAGATCCAAAGCTTTTGCAGTATTTAGATATACGAAACATGTTTTTTCTATTAGATACAAAGCTTTTTGAGTATTTAGATGTACAAAGCATATTTTTTCTATTTGATCCAAAGCTTTTCAGTAGTTAGATCCACAAATCACGCGTTTTTCTTTTAGACTAGTGTTTTATTTTCTTTATTTTCCAATCATGCGTTTTTCTGTTTGATTTGGGTTTTATTTGTTTCTGATGATAAAATCATGCTTTATTTTCCAATCATGCTTTGAAATCATGCATTTTTCTATTTGATTAGAGTTTTATTTGCTTCTGATGATAAAATCATGCTTCAAAATCAATGATATTATCATGATATGGATGTTTACCATGAGTCCTTTTTACATACAAAAATGGATGTTTTTATGTTTTTTATGTTCTTTTTACAGACAAAAATGGATGTTTACCATGATATTATCATGCATTTTGGTACTATGGAGAATACACTGAAATGTGTTGACCCAGATAGGTACTCTTTCATAGATTTGACACATAATGTGAATGCACATTTATTAGCTCACATACCTGGAAATGCAGGGTTAGTGATGAACATCTCTCATGGGGTGCCTAAAAGTAGTTTAAAAATTGATATAAACGATGATAGAGATGTGTTCGACATGTTTGAGATTTACCAGGGTGTTAATGATATTGACATTTATGTGGAAACTGAATACCTATACATTGGGCCTTTATGTAGTGTGGGAAATGACAATGATATATTCCCTAATGACATATTGTCTAGTAGAGAAGTCATGGAAGAAGTAAGGGAATAAATGGCTAATACTAATAATCCAAATAACATGGGATCAATTGAGCAAATTAGGGCAAAACATGTAGGGTCTCGTGAGGCAGTGAGGGATGATGATGAGGATGTTGTGGATTCAGAACATGAGAGTGAGGATTATAAGGCAGAAGATAATGAGGATTCAGAAGAAGATGATGGTTATTATGGGTTCAGTTCTGAAGATGAGGAGTGGAAGGCTGAGGCAGCAGACAAAGAGTGTACTGACTCTGACTCTGACAATAGTGAGTCTAACTCTGATGGCAGTTGTCATATAGTTGATGAAGGGTTAGTAAAATACAATAGGGATGATAGGTTGAATTTGATGATCACTCTGGTACTGATTCTTCAGATGAGGAGTTGAAAGGTCATCCAAAGTATATGAGTAATGAAACTAAAGCTAAGTTGGCACAACATAAAGTTCACAAACATTGCAGATTTGGTACATTCTATAAACCAACAGAAAATGGTAAAGTCATTTTGAAAGAAGGTCAATTATTTGAAAATGTTGATAAATTCAAATAAGTGTTGAGGGATTATGTTGTCCAATAGAGTGTTAGATTGTACAGAACTAAGAATGAAAGAACAAGGGTCACATCTAAGTATATTGCTTCAGGTTGTCTCTTTAGGGTCCATGTTTCACCTTTATCAGATAACTTAACATTTCAGATTAAGACACTGAATGGTCAACATAATTGTGTAAGAATTAAGCATAACAAAGAAGCTAATTATACTTGGATCTCAAGAAAGTTTCAGAGTAGGGTCAGAGAGCCCCTAAATATAACTATTGAGAGTTTGGATAATGTGTTACATGAGAATTGTGGAGTGGAAGCTCATAAAATGCAACTCTAGATAGCAAAAAGAAAGGCACTAGATTTCATTGAGGGTAACCATGGACTGTCTTACACATATATACCTGCATATGCAAATGACATTAGAAAATCAAATAGGGGTAGTGTTGTGGAATATAGGTGCACATTTCATGAACCAGATTACAAGCCATTGTTTCAGAGAATTTTCATATCATTAGAAGCAATGATGAGTGGATTCAAGGCTGGTTGTAGGCCCTTTATAGGATTATATGGTTGCCATTTAAAGGGGCCTAAAAGGGGAGTTTTGCTAGCAACTATACGCCTAGATTCAAACAATGGCTTGTTCCCAATTGCCTATGGAGTTGTGGAGGTAGAATGCAGGGAGAGTTGGGGGTTTTTTCTTGTGCAGCTCCATGGTGTCATTGGTTCAGAATGTGCTGAATACCCATGGAAATTTATGTTAGACAAACAGAAACGGTTGGAAAGGGCTCTTGGGGACATTTTTCTAGTGGCAATGCACAGAAAATGTTGTAGGCATATATACAACAATTTCTAGAAAAAAACACCCTGGTATTATGTTGAAGAAATGGTTCTGGAGAGCTATTAGGGCTTACACAGTGAGGGATTTTAAGGATGCAATGCATAATGTGAAGGAGATAAGTCATGCTGCCCATAAATGGCTCATGGACAATGCACCTGTTGAATAATGAAGTAGGTATGTGTTCAATCCAAGAGTAAAAAGTGATCATGTGACAAATAATATGACTGAAAGTTTCTATCATTGGGTTGGACAGTTAAGGGAAAAGCTAATATTGACTATGTTGGATGGCATTAGATAGAAAATTATGGAGAGGATTCAAATGAGATACACTAAGGGCAGTGGGTGGACTGGGATGGTGACTTCTAATACAAGGAAGAGGTTAAATGACGTAATGGAAGAAAACAGAACTTGTACTGTGATCTGGGCTGGGGGAGAGAAATATGAGGTACTTGAGCACAATACAACTAGATGTGTGATTCATCTTGGGTATCAGACTTGTGTTTGTAAAGCTTGGGAGATATCTAGGGTGCCTTATAGGCATGCAATTACAGAAATTTGTTACAATAGGTTAAATGTTGAGAGGTTTTGAGATGCTCATTACACAAACAGGTTGTACATGAAGGCACACAATGGAATGATACATCCTATTGCAGATCAAACCATATGGGAACCAATCAATGATAAAATGGGTGCACCAGTGGTTAAAAGATTACCTGGCAGACCTCAAAAAGCTAGGAGAATGAAAGAAAATGAGCCTCCAACAGGAACTAGTCAAGTTAGAAGGTCATTATCTTTAAAATGCAAGCTTTGTGGAATACTAGTCCATAATAAGAGGGGGTGCAGGCAAGGGAGAGGACAACCAACAACACCAAAGAAGAAAACTTCAAAGAAAAAACAGGTGATGGTGGTAAATTTGACAAATATCATTTATATTCCAATATTTATCTTACTAACTTTTATTTTCCGTTTTCTGAAGGCAAACACTCCTCAAAGTGCAAACACCAACACTCAAGCTACACTCCTGGTATTTTTTTAACATTTTATTTGAAGGGAATATGCAATATTTATCATGGTTTCTGGTATTTTTTTAACATTTTTATCATGTTTTATTTGAAGGGAATAAGTTGTAGTCAACCAAATGTTAGGGTAAGTCCCAAATTAACATTAAAAGTTTGCTTACAAATTAAAAGGAATGCCTATTAATTATTGATTTTATGTATGGATTAGGTTGCAAGTTCTGGTGGAGGAAATCATGGAAGGGGTAACATAACAAGTTGCAGTCAACCAACATATTCTTCAAATGCATTTGGGGAGTCAAACAATGAAAGAGGAGTGTGTAGCCAACCAAATGTTAGGGTAAGATTTCACTTTATTCAAAATTTACATTAAAATGGTAGAATACTAGGTCATAAGTTTAAATTTTTGATTTTATGTATGGATTAGGTTGCAAAATTGTCAATATCAAGAGGAAGGGGAAGGCTCTGTTGATATAGGCCTTATGGATAAATGGTGGTTTTTTGGGAATTTTTTTGTGAATCTTATGGTAGTCATTTTTTTTGGACAACACTTCTTAGGTTGTGAATCTTGTGAAGGTAATTTTTTGGATAGGTTGTGAATCTTGTGAAGGGCTTCAATTCTTTTTGTAAATGCAATGGAGGGGTATAACAAAGGGTATATGCTAACACTAGGGGTATATCAATGGTATATGTTAACACTAGTATTTTTTTGGACAGTTAGAACTGATGACAAACATCTCTTGTAATGCTCTGTTCTTGGGATGTAATGTCAATATTCAAGTGTTGTAATGACATTATGCAACATACTTGTATGACATTATTCAATGGAATGGACATATGTATTTGTCTAATTGCTTGTGAAATGGTATAATGCTTGTGACTTGTAGTATTTTTCAGTTAATTACTTGTGGCATAAATGGTATGATGCTTGTGACTGTCATTACTTGTAATACAGGTTCAGTAAATGGTGTTTTAAGTCTTGCTTCAAGATACTCATATGACATAAATGGTGTTTTAAGTCATGTTTCACATTATTCACATTATTCAAGATTCAAGATACAAAATGTGCAGATTTTTTAGGTCTCAACAAACTGCTCCATATTCAAAAACAAAGAAGCATTAACAATGACAGTTAAACCATTACAAAAGAGTCAGTACACTGAATTGCTTATAACAAACTGCTCAAGATTCACACTGACATATTACAAAAGCTTTTGAAGCTTACATTCTCAAATATTCAAACACAAGTTAAACCACAAAACATTCAAACACAAGTTAAACCATTACCCTAAACTAAAGTCATCATCATGAAACTTACAAATATAACAAACTACAAGACAATCAATGACAAATTCACAATTGACAACTTTTTCACAACTGAATTGCTTCTATGGAGTTCTTTCACACTTGTAGAAACCCCTACATGAGCACATATGAGGTCCCTAACATCTTGCTCCAATTTATTTAGTTTCTCCATTACTCCATCAAATTGTAGTTGCCCACTCATAGTTGAATTGACACTTGAGCTAGGTTTGCACCAATCCCAAAATCCACATGCATTACACTCTTTTGGACACACAAAATACAACTTTCCTTTATTCTTATCATTCTCTGTAATTCTAACTACAGTCTTAAGCTTACAATAACAAATCATACTCTTGAACCTTAAATCTATCATGTCATTCACCTGTGTGTTGGAAGAACTAACATGTATGAATGTAAACAATTCAAACACAATTTTAGCAAAAAGAAGTATTTACATTTCAAAAACCCTAATTACCCATCAACAACAATGGTATCTGAATCAAAATTCTGTAGTTGTTAATTGAATCAAAATGTGAATGCTCGGGGGAAAAGATAGAATACACCCAAAATCTATACCCTAAAATTAAGCAATTAAATCTTAATTTACATTTCAAAACCCTAATTTCCTATAAACACTAGAATGTAGTAACAAATATATGTGGTTTTACATTTCAAAACCCTGATTTCATAGAAGCCCTTAAATTTACTCCCAAAAACCCATAAATTAAAGTCATCCAATCTCAATTTCAATACCCTAAAATCTATTTGTTAATGTTGGAAAGAATGACTGTGCAGTAAAGATATGACAATGGAGAAATTATAGAGCTTACTGATCTGGAAGACATGATGCAGCTTGTTGAAGAGTTTCAGCTACAACAATGGAGGAAGACGAAGCTTGGAAATGGAGGAGGAAGCTTGGCTTGGCAAGAAGAAACTGATCCATTTCATTACTTTATCATATGTATATAAATATACACACAAGGGCACTTTGGTCCACTAAATTGAGGGGTAAAAGGGTATTTTCAGCAGCTGAGGGTAGTATAGTCATTTCCCCATTAAATTATCTTTGACCGGTGTTGACTACACCTGAGGTCCGATAGAGGGGGGAAAGTGTTACCGAAAACCAAACTAGAGGGGTCAAACTATAATTGTCCAAACAAGAGGGGGGAACTTGGAATATGTCCAAACAAGAGGGGGTGAAAGTGTAATTTACCCAAAAAAAAATGCAATGCCATGAAAGAAATAAACAATAAGCAATAACAAATGTTTCCAACTTAACATCTATAGCTAATCAAAGCCTAAATGCTAAGCATCAAAAGTGAGTTATATATTGCCGAAGAAAGTTTTTAACTACATCTAAAATTCTAAATACAATTTATGTACCATAGGCAATGTAAAAGTAACCAAAAACAAAACAGGAGAATTCACCATGTATTTTTATTTTCCACCTTGATCGCAGCCCTAAAAAAACATCATTCCAACCCAAAGAGATATAAAGATAAAAAAATAAATATAAAAATTAATTATACCTCCTCAAAGATGAATATGAATCATATTTGACCAAAAAATAAAAACATAATTGTAACCTCTCAAAATAAATATGAAACGGTAATTGACCCCAACACAAATCAAAACAAAAACAAGTATAGACTACCTAAAAGCAAAAGATTCCAAACGAGTACCTAAAAAACTTGACCCCAGAAAAATATTAATATGCATTGGCAATTCGAATACCATCTTTTTTTTTTGAAAAAAACAAATCATGTCCCTGTGTTCACAAGTTCAAAATCATCATTGGGTACTTGAAGCCAAACACAATGTGGACCATGTGATTGAAACTTGACTCGGGTCATCATCTTCTGAATTGTAGGATTCCATAGATGAAGCTCATCCCTGTAGCCATGTAAATATTGGCACTCGGTCCTCACGAACCCTAATGGATGACATTAGGTTCCGTGAGGGTTGAGTCTAAGATTTGCACACACAAGCGCCTCCGACGAAGGTTTGATGGGTAGAGGTGAAAAAAATCCGAAAGACAAACAGAGAAAGCTTCAGAAAAAAAACCCTAATACGTTGTTATGTTTATAGGAAGGGGTAATTACAGTTTCACCCTTCAAGAATATATGATATATTACACCCACACCCTGTCTTTTGGTAAATTATAATTTGACCTCCTCTAGTTTGTAAGTAGTAACAAAAAACCTTCTTTCAGTGAACATCCGGAATTGCTAACCCTTACGTTAGTAGTTGACCACGAATAAAATGACTATAATACCCTCACTTATTTGTAAAAATATTTTTTAAATGAAATTAGGTATGGGTGTATAAGTAATTTCACATCATCAGTCACATGATTTGAACACCGATCAATTTGAGGGGGTGAAATTATGATTCGACGTCGGGTGTATAAAAATATGTGGTTAAAAACAACATTTTAACAACTCTAGGTTTTACCATACGCAAGCGCACGTATCAATTGTAGAATAGCAAATGGCTTGAGTAAGGGATATCGATCCCATAGAGACTGAGATTGTTCACTTTAATAGTTCAAAAATACTGAATTATATTTTCTGAAATATGGTTTGTTTGGGTGGTCAAATACCAAATTATCTATTTTAACTAACAATTATCTAGAAAGCAAATTAAATTGGTTGTGATTTAGATGAGAGAGAAAACTAGGGTTTTCATCACTCCACCACTACCGCATAATATAGTTCCTCACTATATTAATTGTACGAGGGCGATCCATAACTGTGAATCAGGTCGTACCGCAAATAGCTAAATACGACCCCAAAAAGGAGTGCCATCAACCGTATTGCGACAACCCGTCTCATGACTAACCTAACTAGTGCATGCCAATTATATTACTCTAATCTAATCCTACTGCATGAAAATAAACTAAAACATGTCTATATTAAATCACCAAGGCACGACCTGTGTCAACCTAAGGTTTCAAGTTTCATTACCACCATTGTGTAAAAAATCATAATTAAGCATCCGAGTTCCTACTCATATTGAATAATCATAGTTGTGCAAAATAATACATTCATTCCATTTAAGACAAGAATTTACAACAAACATATAATTTTATATTAAAAATTAGTACGGTCTCTTAACTACTATAATTATCACAGTATGGTCAACAGTTTCCCCTCTTTACAATTAAAAACAATGAAAGAACTACATTACATGGCTAGGGTTTCGTTAGAAAACCCTAGATACCGAGTTAGTTAGCCATGGTGGAAGGTGACTGCATCGTTGATGTAGAAATGTTTTTCATGGTCTTCTTCTCCGGATCTCTAGGTTTGAATATGGCTTTCAACAGCAACAAGTCTGAATGAATGAACCTCTCACCAAAACTAACCCCAACGTGTACCAGAATAAACACATCCACGTCTCTAATATATGATCGTGTGTATATAGGCAATGGTATTGAGAGACCCTTTTCAGTATTTTCACTCTTAACTTTATGCAAACCCTAACTTCTAATATATATAAGTGTATATACATGTATATAGAGATCTGGAGTTGTAGACACGTCTTCTAATCGAACCAGGGTGAAACAGGCAAAATCCATCGAAAAACCACAAAAAGTTACCGCACTTACGCTTGAAGCGTACATAGCCTACGCTTTAAGCGTAGGTCCCAAGTGTACCTCCAATCGTAGGTCCAAGTGTAGAAATGTGATTTCCAGCCACATTTTGAAACTGAAAGCGTAGGTATTTTATGGAAAATCACTTTTCTCTGTGAATGTACCAAAACAACCGTTTTGAACCCACGATACTTTTTGTTGAAGATGACGGCTTCTGGAAATGTCATTTTTGCCCTCCGGGAGCCATTTTTGTCTCGGACTACCTCTTTGACTCTCCTCTTGGATAGAAAGAACACATTCTTCAGTTAATTCACCGAAGTTAGCTCTATTTCTTCATTAAGCTCCTGAAACATGCTTTAACATGCAAACACAATAAAAATACCAAATAATGGAATGAAAGAACATAACAATAGTGAGTTAAGGGGTCAAAATGTCTAATATTTGACACTTATCACACCCCCAAACTTATATATTGCTAGTCCCTTAGCAATAAACTCATAAAATGTTTCTTGTGATGATCTTTTTAATCTAACTACCCTAACTAATCTAACATAATCCCTTTCTTTTGTGAGGGTCGGCGATTACACTTAGCACGTGTAACAAGACTTCTGAACCCCTAGTGGACGAGTGAAGTCCGTGAACGTTTCCAGTGATGGTACCTACAAATATCTCAGTTCTCTGTAGTCACGCAATCATAAGTTCACACACAAATTAATTAAGTCATAATACAATGCAAAAGACAACATGGATGCAAATACTCCCACTCACTACCGAACAACAATTATATCGAACTTCGTGTCATGAATGGTTACCACTAAAGTGAATAATTTTGCTAGTTTATACTCTAAATCCAGACAACCTTCCGTGATTTTTTGAACACTCGACTATGATATTTCACTTTATTTTCTCCTACTTCATTGATCAAACTTTGCCATTTTTAGTAAAAACGTATTTTTTCCATCTTTCCACTTTTCATCCCTTCTTGTCTTTCTAAGTCTCTAGACATTCCAGCGAGGATTTTTAGTCCCGACCAACTGGGCCCGAGCTTCTTTCATGGGATTTATGCTCATTAGTTTTCTCCCCTTTAAACGCGAACAGTGATATTGGTGATACCAATGCCCGGTTACATAGATTGAATAACTACTTTTTACATTTTATTACTTTTTTCAAAATAATTTTTTCAATTTTCTCCATTTCAACCAAAACATCTCCCCATCTCCCCTTTTATTGTGGCAAAATTATTTTTCAACTACATAATAAAAAATCAACTTATTTCTCATAGTGAATGTGTGCTTATGCTTATAGGTCAAAGTCGTCTTTCTTAATTTCAATTTCACTCCTTCACTCACTCATGTAAAACCACATCACTTCACTAACTATATCTAATCATTACTCTCATGAATGGAAATATCACATCACATACTACTTATGCATCATATACACAAACTCAATCAAATTGTAATGCAAAACATTCATGCGTGAAAACAAATAACTACTCTAAAAATTTTTAAAAATCAAAATTTTGCGAAAATTTTCATTCCTTGTAATACTATACCTTCACCCAAACTTAAATTAGACCATGTGCTCATGGTCAAAAATAATATAGGAGAACAAATACAGTTACCCTTGAAGCTCAATTCTAGATTCCAAAACAAAGCATGAATCCCCTCCCCCAAACTTGATCTTGATCACTTGTAAATATCATCAACAAAACACAAATACCCAATCATAGTAAGGGAAAATAAATTTCATCATAAATATCCAGAAATTAACACATGTTTTTAAGGAATTAAAAATTCTCTTCTTTTTTTTTTATATTTCAAAAATAAAAATAAAAAATTGATTTGGCCTTAAGGGCCTATAATCCGATGAAATAAAATAAAATAAACAAAGACGTGGCCTTAAGGGTCTAACGTCCCTAAAAACAATATAAAACACAAACAAAAATCATAAATCTAAATCTAAACCCTAATCTTCCTCCTCTTCTTCATCATTTGAGACGGCGTTTTTCAACCATATCCGGCAGTCTCCAGTCTCTTTCAACTTTTTAAAATCTTTCTCCGAATATATCTTCATAATCGTCCACTGCATCTCATCCAGCTCATTCATCCTATCACCCAATTGTTCTGCAATGATCTTCGATAACATAAACGGGTATGGAAGATAATGTTCAAATTTATCAGCACCCGCCCACTGTCTACTCATAATTGCTCGAGTAATCGACATTTCAGCCATAATCAACATTGGAACACACACTTCATACACATGAGTTAGGGCATACAAAGTTCTAAGCATGGTGTGATCCCTTACACTAGTCCGATTATTGGGCCAAAGTTGAGCCAAAATGACATAATCCAAATAAAGGAGATTTAACTTCAACCACCAATTATCACACGTCCTATCTCCTGGATCTGAGACTGCACACAATTCTCGAACCATCTCTTCATATGTATGTGGCCATACTTGAGGATGTCCCTTCAATATTCCTTGTAGGTTTGCCGGAGTACCGATTGGTGTATTCCACGCATCGGCTATACTTTTCCTTCATATTCCAATAGGACCACTCCACTAAGTCACTTTAGCCTTCATAACCTCAAATCATGTCGGTCTCGAAATCGTCATATTTTCATAGAATATTTGGACTAAGCTCATATACACCTTTTCTCGTGCCGATTTTTCTAAACTTTTCAATCCTCGTCCCTTAAGGATTTTCCTCCCGGGTGCAATTAATACTCGGTTCATCCTCTTCGGACGAAATATTTCTTCAAATTGCAATCTACACTGCATAAACGATTTCGATGTGGTTCGGCTTCCATTCTGACTTGTAGCTCCTTCATTCGAGCTCTTCATATCCACATATGGTTCTGTACCTTCTATGAATTCCTCCAGGTCAGAATAATCTTCAATATCATTATCCATACTGACACCCTCGAGATAGAAAGAATAAAAGAAGACTATCTAACTTTAATGCTCAACTCTTGAGAATTGTGAATTGTGTCTACTCTATGGATGTAGTAGAATCAGAGAAGAAAAATGATTTAAAACCTTGGTTGAATAGGAAAGTAGAAGCAAGGAATAATCCAACTCCAATTTGTACTTTTATTCCTTTTCCTTGTCAGATTAGGATTACTCTAAAAAGTCTATAGAAAATCTACAAAAAATCCTAAAAATAACTTAAACAAACCCTAATAAAAGTACAAATACAAACCAGGCCAAAACACCCCACAAACGGGTCAAAATTTCAAAATTCAAAATATTACCTCGTGATACCCTACGTTTCAAACGTAGGCTTGGCCTGAACAAAATATATATATATATATATATATATATATATATATATATATTTCAAATAACACTTTTCCGATCAATTCAACACATATACACCCCCAAACTTAAACGTACAAATGTCCGCATAGTGCGATATAAAATTTTGAAAGAATTCAAACTACCAGCACATGTAAAATAAGCGTAAAAATCCAGGGATATATCCAACTCAATACGATTAATCATAAAACTTTTATTTTATAAACTAAGAAAATATCAAAAACATTTAGAAAATAAGCGTTCAAGTGGTCACATAAAGCCCTATACAAAACTATCCGCTCGACAAATTATCTCCAATGTATATAAAAAATGAAATAAAAATAAAACAAAAACCTAACTAAAACTATACTAAACTAAGGGGAATGAAGGAGTGTTATGGCGTTACCTTGGGACGGGCTTGATTGTATTCTCGTCTTATCAGGTAGCGGATAAGGAGTGTTATGGCGTTACCCTGAAGGGAATGAAGGAAAATAAGGACCAAGGGGAGATCCGCACCGGGAATCGGGATCGGGACCCCGAATCCAAATAGCAGTTAAAGGAAGGGGAGTCGGGTCCCCGATCGTGGTATAGCCTCTATAGGAGAAATCCTTCCTACCCGATCAGCCCGATAAAGTTACATATATAGGTTAATACCTCACCCCTTATGAATTAAAGGAACTGACCAAATTCTTGCAGGACAACTCTGACATCTTCGCATGGGGGCACATGGACATGCCCGGTATTGATCTTGTTGTTACCCAACATTCCCTCCATATGGAACCGAACGTGAGGCCGATCAGGCAGAAGCAAAGACGGATGGGTGTTCACAGGAATCAGATCATCATTGAGGAGGTGACCCATCTACTTCAAGCAGGGTTCATCATGGAGGTAAAGTATCCTGAATGGCTTGCTAATGTTGTGGTAGTGCAGAAGAAGAATGGTAAATGAAGGGTCTGTGTGGATTTCACTGACCTCAACAAATCATGTCCCAAGGATAGCTTCCCCCTGCCAAAAATTGATCGGATGGTAGATGCGACGGCTGGATACGAGCGCCTAACTTTCCTCGATGCCTATTTGGGGTATAATCAGATAAGGATGAATCCAGCTGACGAGGAAAAAACATCTTTTATCACATAGACAAATATTTATTGCTTTAAAGTTATGCCTTTCAAACTAAAGAATGCAGGTGCCACCTTCTAGAGACTGGTCAACAAGATCTTTAAAGGAATGATAGGAACCGTGATAGAGGCATACATTGATGATACTATGGTAAAGTGTAAGAAAAGAGAAAGCCATCTGGGGCATCTACAACAAGTGTTTAACACCTTGAGAAAACATGGCATGAAACTCAACCCGACCAAATATTCTTTCAGCGTGTCGTCTGGCTAGTTCCTAGGGTATATTGTGGATCGGACGAGAATACAAGCAAGCCCGTCCCAGGTCAAAGCCCTGATGGAAATGAAGGAACCCGAACACATAAGAAGGTCCAGGTCATAACCGGGAGAGTGGTCGCCCTTAGTAGATTCATTGCAAGACTTACCGATCGCTGCAGACCTTTCTTCCAAACAATCAAGGCAAAGAAATGAGGATTTTGGGGCCTTGAGCAGACCGAAGCCCTATCCAGACTAAAAATGTACATAACCAAACCCCCGATCTTAGCCACTCCATAGCCCGATGAGGTCCTGTACCTATACTTAGCAATTTCAGCGGTGTCAACTAGTGCAACCCTTATTAAAGAGGACAGGAATTTCCAGATGTCCGTCTTTTACTCCAGCAAGTCCCTGGCCTAGGCTGAAACTCAGTATAACAAGCAGGAAAAACTGGTCTTATCCATGATAAATGACAAATGATGCCTCAGGCACTACTTTGAAGCTCACCTAATCATGGTCTCGACTACCACTCCCATCCGGGTTATTATGTCAAAACCCGACCTCTCGGGCCAGATCTCAAAGTGGGCCATTGAATTGGGCATTTATGACATCACCTATATCCCCCGAGTCTCCATTAAATGACAAGTTGTAGCTGACTTCTTGTTGGAAGAAGAGATAAAGGATGCTAATCAAGCTGACACACCGGTCATGTAGAAGTTTTTTGTGGATGGATCAACCAACTCAAATGGGTCCAGGGTCGGGGTAGAGATTTAAACACCCGATGGAACCCGTCTCCAGATATTGGTAAGATTACAGTTCCCAGCAACCAACAATGAGGCCGAGTATGAAGCGATCATATCTGGTCTGCAGTTGGCCAAGAGCCTCCAGATCCAAAGCCTTTCCATATATAGCGACTCCCAACTGATCATTCAGTAAATCACTGGGGAGTACGGGACCAAGGACCCAAAAATGGAATCTTATCGGGCACTTGTACTTAAGGAATCTGAGAGTTTCCAGAGGCTGAACTTCAACCAAATTCCAAGAAGTGAGAACATTGCAACAGATCACTTGGCCAATCAGGCATCATCAGCTGACGAGGATTTAACCCGGGTAGTACTGGTGGATCACATAGCAAGACCCAGCATTCAAGAGCTAGAACAATTAATGTTGATCCCATGGGAACCCAGCTGGATGGATTCTTTGGTGGATTACTTAAGGAATGGGACCCTCCCTGAATCCAAGATAGAAGCTTGAAAAATCCGATTGAAGTCAGCTAAATACTCTATTATCAGGGGGCAGCTATATCAAAAATCATTTTGGGACCTTACCTGAAGTATGTAACCCCATCAGAGGCTCGAGCAGTAATGGAAGAGATCCATAGTGGGGCCTGCAAGAATCATTCTGGGGGCAAGTCTCTTACTCACAAGATCCTATCTCAAGGGTACTTTTGGCCATACCTATCTCAGGATGCTGAAACCTATGTCTGAAGGTGCAAAGCATGTCAGATGCATGGAGATGTTATCCATCAGCCGCCAAAATTCCTATATCCGACTGTGGTCCCATATCCTTTTGCCCGATGGGGAATGGATATTGTTGGACCTTTCCCAAAGGCGGTACGATCGACCATCCATGTGTTACTAGCTATTGATTACTTCACTAACTGGGTGGAGACCGAGTCTTACCCGTCAATCAAGAGTGGCCACGTCATCAAATTCATCTAGAGTCACATAATATGCAGGTTCTGGCCACCCAGAACAATTATGATGGATAATGGAAGAAATTTGGATAACCAGAGAGTGAGAGCATTTTTTGCCGAGCATGGTATTAATCAAAACATTTCATCTGTGGGGTACCCTCAAGGAAATGGTCAGGCTGAGAGGACGAACCGGACCATCTTTGACACTCGCAAAAAAGCTTGAGGAGGTTAAGGGTGCATAACTGGAAAGGTTACCCGAGGTATTATGGTCATACAGAACCACCCCCAGGCAGCCCACCGGGGAGACACCATTCGCCATGGTATACGGTGTTGAGGCTATGATCCCCATAAAAGTCAGGGTACCGACCTTAAGGAGCCATGCTTGGGAAAAGGGCCCGAACAATCAACATCTGGCTCATCACCTAGATATGCTAGATGAAATGAGAGAAGCATCAGAGACCAGTTTGGCCACTTACCAGTAACGCGTCAGGAATCACTTTAACCAAAAAGTTAAAATAATGGAATTCCAGGGCAGGGACATGGTCTTTAGGCAAAAAATCGAGCTGGTAGACATGCTTAAAGAACCTTGGGAAGGCCTGTTCACCGTTATCGAAAATGAAAATGGAAATGGACGGATGAAGCCAAATTCCCAAAACGCCTCCTGACTGAAGAGGTACTACCCATAATCGGGCCACACATTTTATTCATTAAGTTCATTTATTACTGAAAGATACATTTGTGCCCGACGAGTTATATTTAATGAAATATTGCTTCTTGGCAAAAGAAAGACCAAGTGTTGGGACATCTGTCTAGAGGCCTCAAGAGCCCGAAAGAGACAACACCAATCCACAAGTGTTCAAAGTTTTACAAAAATTACCTAAGTGTTGTGACGTCTCTCACATGGCCTCAAGAGTCCGAAAGACACAACACTGATCCACAAGTGATCAAAATTTTACAAAATTACCTAAGTGTTGTGACATCTCTCGCATAGCCTCAAGAGCCCGAAAGATACAATATCGATCCACAAGTGATCAAAGTTTTACAAAAATTACCTAAGTGTTGTGATATCTCTCGCATGGCCTTAAGAGCCCGGAAGACACAACACTAATCCACAAGTGATCAAAATTTTACAAAATTACCTAAGTGTTATGACATCTCTCGCATGGCCTCAAGAGCCCAAAAGACACAACATTATTCCATAAGTGATCAAAATTTTACAAAATTACCTAAGTGTTGTGACATCTCTCGCATGGCTTCAAGAGCCCGAAATACAAAACACCGATCCACGAGTGATCAAATTTTTACAAAATTATCTAAGTGTTGTGACATCTCTTGCATGGCCTTAAGAGCCCAAAAGACAACACCGATCAATCTACAAGTGATCAAAATTCTACAAAAAATCATCTAAGTGTTGGAACATCTATCTAAAGGCCACAAGAGCCCAAAAGACCCAACACCGATCCACAAGTGATCAAAATTTTATAAAAAATTATCTAAGTGTTGTGACAAATCTCGCATGGCCTCAAGAGCTCGAAAGACACAACACCGATCCACAAGTGATCAGAATTTTACAAAATTGTCCAAGTGTCGTGACATCTCTCGCATGGCTTCAAGAGCCTGAAAGATATAAAAGTGACCACAATATTTAAAAGCAAATCAAATATTCGTTGGTTCTATTGTAAAAAATCTAAAACTTTGTATTAGATTTGGGCCCTAGTGGCCAAGGCTTACAAATACAAAATTTCCAAAAATAAACAAAAACAGACAAGAAAAACTAAGTCTTTTGCCCTTGGTATCTGAACTGAGGTCCAAATTCTTCAATCCTGTCACTGACCTTGGTAACAACCCCCTCTTGCACACTTGCCCCCTCTTGGACACCAACATTCTCTGTTTGAGTAGGATCGGGTAAAACGTTGGAATCGGGAACCAAAGCCAAATCAGACGAAATCGGGCCAGAAGCAGAAATAAACCCGGGGAGAGGTTTAGTCAGGAAATCACATAAGATGAGGTCATTAGGGCATGCTTCCGGATCCTTGTAAGGAGGGGCAATGCCAAGAGACTCATCCAATTCCTCCACTGAGATGAAGTCCCTCTCCTCAGCAGGTTTCTAGAAATCTCGGAAGCAAGACCTCCAGCCAAACCCGATCCGAAAGTTGGAAGTGTCAATGAAGCGCTTGTACATCTGGTTGCTACCCCGATGACACATTTCCACCGTGGACCTCTTCACCGCCAAAAGGTTCTCAGTTTCAATTTTCTCCTCAATAATCTTAAGGTGAGAAGCCTCCATAGATTCATATTTGGCCACAAGCTTATGATACTTGGTTGTCAGAGCTTGTTGGGCCTCCTCCCCCTCTTTGACCTTCTGTTCAGCTACCTGGAGCTGCTGCTCAACTTTTATGGCCCGCACGGTTTGAGCTTCTAATTTCTTATTGGCAGTCACTAACATGGCATCCATTTTTTATATGGCCTCCTCATTCAGCCTCAGATACTCTGCCAACTACCTGAGGGCCCTGCTGTCTTTCTCAAGCTTCAAGTTATAAGCTTGAGTCAGATAAAACATTTGTCATAAAAAACACAAGTGTTACACAAACAGTAAATAAACCAAAGAAATCAAGAAAAACTAGATGAGAAAACAAGATTAAGTTGCACACAAACCACCTTCATTGCCAATTTGGGGCCTATCAGGGCCAACTCTCCCTTATCCACCTTTTTTATCTTGTTTTGATCGGCTAGGGTCCAAATCTGAAGACCCATCTCCTGAAGAGCAATGTCACCATTAATGGTCTCATTCCCTGCGACCAAAAACCTGTTACCCGGGAGCCTTATCCTTGGATTCCAAGATACAGGTTTCTCATTATGAGCTGCAGCTTTAGACTTTGTATGTACACTTGGAGAGGCTGCCGTTGTCAATCGGGGCCGAACCGAACGGATGGACTGGTCATCCTCTGATCGGGGGCGGGAGATGCCCCACAGAGGCAAGGATGGCAATGTAACCCCCTCGCCAGCTGATATAGAAGTACCATCACCAGCAGACCATGATGGGTTAATAGGATTCTCCCTTGAGGAATGGAAAGTAAGAGGAATGGGGTAGAGACGTCTTCCTCCCTAAAGGGAGGGGGATGAGGGATAAGTGGAGGATCACACGAAGGGGGTGGTGATGGAACCGCACTGACTGAAGGGGATGTGACATCCGAAAAGGATAATATGAGTGGTTCAGTTGCCCGATGCCCTCTTTCATTTGCTCTTGAGACTAGGTTGAGGAATCGTCAGCATGATGTCTACTCATTCTAATGATAATTCCTGCAAAGCATCATCAGTTAGGAAATCAGGACACATCCTTAAAGGTTTACCCCAGACTTTGGACTTAAGAAGGTCAAAACGAGATTTAATATAAAATGGGGTTTTATGATTAATGGGCACCTTCAAGAAATCTAAAACATGCATCCCCAGCTTGTCATCACACACCCCACAAAAGCATGCTTCTGAATGGTAGGGTTTGAAAGAGGGGAATAGATGTTGGCTAAAAGCTTTGGGGATCGGGAACCTAGCATCGGGATGCCTCCAATTCCTGCTCACCAAAATCATCCTCTCCTTCCAGCCCTTGTTAGATTTTTCAACTCCATCACACATCTTCCTCCCCTGATAGGGAAAAAGATTATAACGCCCCTTACAGTCTTTCTGGTCCTGCAACCTATAAGAGAATAGGACCTCAGCTAACCCAAGTCTAGACCCAGATCCCGATTGAGTAGCAATATCATAACCAATATCCTAAAGAAGTTTAGCCCAACCTGAAATGGGGCCAGACCTAAGGTAGATAGGGCAAACAGGAAGAATGGATGAATCGACAATCGAAGGATCTGTAGATGATAGGAGGAAAACAATATCTGGTCATCCCTAACCCCTTCACCTAACCTAAAATCCTTTTCCTTGGGGTAGTGTTTGATAACCTCAAGCTCAAGCTTTTTCAGAATTACGTCTACCTTTTTTTAGATGGTAAGGGATCAACAATAATTTATGTTCCGGATCTTCTAATAGATTGACCCCCATTAGAACAGAGACAACAGGGGCCCCACCGGTACTGACGTGCTGGGTGACCTTCGGGGGGCTAGATTTAACATTCCTGATCATCTCAACAGATGAAGAACTAAGAGAGGCATTATGGTCAACTAAGGAAGGTATATGATCACTACCCAATCAGGTGTCATCACTGTCAGACATTTTTGGCAGAAAGGTTGAAGTAAGAACTTACTCCAAGATGTATTATGGAGAAGGACTAAGAATTTGCCGATGAAGAATTGCAGTTTCCGGCGAAGAAACTCAAAGATGAAGAAGTTGCAGAGAAAAATCCACTAAGAGAGCAAAAAGCAAAACAAAGAAGTATTTCAGAAAGAGCAAATACAAGTATTTATAGGAGATAAATAATAAATACCGAAGGTCCTTCGCATAAGTAACGGGGTACCGAGCCATCTCTTCAGCCACCAACACGAAATTCAAGATCATTTAAACCGTACGTTTGAATTTGAAATGATGGCTACAACTGCCCTATTTAATGTCGTGACCACGTCATCCGACCAAAGATGATGTATCTTCTCCACCACACTTTGTCCTTGGTAATGGATCCTAAAACATACGCAAGGCCATAACCAAGAAGGGACCTGTGTACGTGTGGATTCTCAAAGCCCATCTGTCCTATTGGCCCAACAAGGTTAATTAGGGCCTGATGACCCGAACACCTCTCGGCCCTAAAAGAAAGGCCCATCCCAAAGCCCATTTCCTGAAATGACCTAGAATAAACTTGAGAATCAAGTTAGTGATGTAAGAAAGAGAAAATGATGATGTAAGCAAGAAAATGTTGTTCTAATGGGCTCAAAGGCCAAAAAAGGAATGTATATATGCAAGGAAAAATGATCAATGAAGACATATTCTTGTGTTGTGCAATTTTTAGCTTCTACAGTATGGAATGATGATAGATGTAGGAGATAAGAGCATTTTAGTCTTTTAAATTTTTTAAATGAGTGTAATTTGGTCATTTCACATAACATTAAGGATAATTTTGTAATCTTATAACGGATATGGAGTATTTGTTCAAATTGAAAATCATAAAGGCATTTTTGAAACCACAAGGTTTTTGTTGAACAATTTTGAAACTATAAGGGGTTTTTTTTAATGATAATTGCCCCTATTTTATCTTGCCCTATATTGCCTAAAGCCGATTGAACCGAGTGGTATTTCACTATTGCCCTACCCCATTTAATTTCCTCCCTTTTATTATAAATAAAATTCCCTAGATTTTCTTTAGAACATAATCAATTAGTAAAATTAATTTATAATAAAATTCCCTAGATTTTCTTTAGAACATAATTAATTAGTAAAATTAATGTGATAAAATAATCAAAAGAGTAATCACATGCACAACATTTCATAAGATTACAAACTAGAGAAAACTAAAATCAATTTAAACAGGGTTTGACGAGCCCAAACTACACCGCTTCATTCCGAACTTATGCTGAGGTTTTTCCTTCACCCCATTCCACTCAAATCTTATAAACGGGATCCCAAAACAGAATTAAATGAAGCGGGTGCACGGCTAATACTCGATGGGTTGCCCCGGGATAATCCAATAAATAAAAGAGGTTAATGTTATTAATAAAACTCTAAATGAGATGTGTCTGTTACTTAGATATCTTCTTACAATTATCACAAAAACATAAAATAATTAAATATTGGTTAGTATTAAGCGTGCATTTTTTTAAAGTAGGTATAATTCTTGCATTAACTCAAAATGATTAAATTTTTGGTGGCCACACCCAAATTGTTACTAGGTAAAAGTAAAAATCTCAATTGTATCTTGTGATCTAATGTCATCAATTGAAGAAAGACTCATTTTTGTTCATAGAAACCGTATAAAACAAGTTCGGATTCACATGTTGAAGTCACCTAGTGCATGCAATCATCATTCGAGCTTAAAAGTCACCATCAAGTACTAGCATTTTCAAGTGGTGATTTTCTTTTCCCCTCATTTTCTCGAGAAAAGTCAAAAATTGCATTTGGCCCAATAGTAGCAGTACACCTCTGTGAAGTCGCTCTCTCCCCCCCAAAACGCCGCCGTTTCTCTCCGATCCATCGGTCAATTAATTCCCTTCTCCAAATCTCTCTCTCTCTCTCTCTCTCTCTCTAGTCTCTACACATCCATTTTGCCGGCAAACGAACAACACCATTTTTGGTTCAATTCCCTTCTCGAGAATTGAATCAAATCTAGGGTTAGGGTTAGGGTTAGGGTTAGGGTTAGGGTTTTATATATATATCTGTGTGTGTTTGGTGAGAGGGAATCGGAGGGATGCGAGTGTTTGGGAAGAGGGAAAACGCAGAGATTCATCGACAGCCATGTTACAGCGGCTGAGATGGATCATAGGCTTAAACAAGAGTAACAACAACAATAACAGCAACAAAGGTTCTGCTAGTTCCAAGAGGTTGACTAATGCCAAGGCTCTGCTTCTCTCAAACCCACAATCGTCGTCGTCGATCAATCCAAGTACGCCAATGTTGGAGGCAGTTCACGAGATCGCTATTTACATCCACCGGTTTCATAATCTCGACCTTTTCCAACAAGGGTATGTTTGCTCTTCAACTCTTTCCTCACTCTTCAGTTTAAATTAATTACATATATATATATATATATTCGTGTGTTTGTATGTGTTTATGTATGTATATGTTTGTATAGATGGTATCAGATCAAGATTACAATGAGATGGGAAGATGGTGATTACACGTCTATGGGGACTCCATCGAGAGTTGTTCAATATGAAGGTACTTTTTTTTTTTTTTTTTTTTCACTTTCAACTGGACTAATTGTAGTAGTACTTGAAGTTGAAGGTAACTTGGGTTTTCAATTAGTTGTTACATTCTGTTATTGGAAATCTATGTGATGTTGTGTAATTCAATTTAGTGATACTTAATATATGGAAACAAACGCATGTGTTTATTTATTCAGCTTTGAGGCGTTATGGTCTGTGTGAAATTGAGTACAATGCAAAATGATTACCCTTAATATATGGAAAGAAACCCATATGTTTATTTAATTAAGCATTGAGGCATTCTGCTCCGTGTGAAATTGAGTACAATGCCATTAAATGAGACCCTTAAGATATGGAAACAAGCCTATGTATTTATTTAATTAGCTTTGAGGCATTCTGCTCTGTGTGAAATTGAGTACAATGCCATTAAATGATACCCTTAAGATATGGAAACAAACCCATGTATTTATTTATTTAGCTTTGAGGCATTATGCTCTGTGCGAAATTGATTACAATGCCATTAAATTATACCCCTTAATTATCCCTATGGTGCAATTGGAGCTTATTGGCAGAAAAGAATCAATTTAGATAGTCCTTGGTGGGTCCGATGGCGACTAGATCAACGGGGTCTCAACACTGACTAGTGCAATATCTTCAGTCCTTGCTTTGATCTTCTCAAGTAGTTGTTGTCCTGTCTTTGATTTGTTCTTTGGAGTTTGTTCTGGTGTTGAAATCCTTGCGGCTTGGATTTGTGTGTTCCACATGAACGGTTGATGATGAAAAGAAATAAGATGATGAGAAGAAATATAAGTAAAATAGTTTTGTTTTTCACCTATTTTTTTCACGCAATATGATGCTGTAAATATCTTGCATAGTTTTTATTAGTTTTTTTTTTTTTTAATAGAGAGCTTTGAGGTGAGGAAAGATAGCTGTTTATGTGTTTGAGATGTTCTTCAAATCTGCCTTCTCGCAGTCTTCGATGGATCTTGATATAGGTTTGATTTATCGAATCTAGTTCCATGCCCTTCAATTGATAGAGTTCCTTTGTCCTGGTTCAATTATGATTAATGTTTTCGAAACACTTGATGAAGTTTTAGTATTCAATAAATTATATGTTTAATCTTAGGAGTGCATGCTTCTAATCCCTAAATTGGTGAGAGCACATATTTGAGATAGATTCACCATTTTGTCCTTAAATAGCTGTAAACCAACTAACTACCCATATAAAATTGAGACTCGCATTATAGAGTCTGTCTTATTTTTTTTTTCTTTGATAAGTAAGAAATATATAAAATGACGCTCAAACAGGGAGCGCATCCCATATACAAGAATAAACAAAAAGTCCTACGGCCTAAGAGAACCCAAAAGAAGCAACTTTTCTTCTATGGATGTACAAAAACCATAACCCGATAAAATACATGTGAAATAAAGATGTCCTTAATGGTGCAACATTATAGGATCTGTCTTGTAGACATTTGTTAGGTTGCAGTCCAGCACACTGGACACAGTGTTTCACTTAGAAGACCGGAATGGAGATATCACTGGATCTAGACTAGCAATCAGTGGACCTACACTGGATAGTGCTAATCAATGTTACATGGACTTGGGTGCGAGTGTCGGACACGGGTATGTATCCGTGTGTCGGACGTGTCAAATATATAATAGAAGGACACATGGATACGACTAAATATTTAATTTATTTAATATTTTTATTTTATTCTCAAGTGTACAACAATATTTTTATCAAATATAGTGTTCAAACTAAACATTTTACTCCTTTGAAGTAATAAAATATCAACATGGAATCATTTGGAGCTAATTTAGATAAATGTCGGACACGTATCCATACCCATGTCCAACTTATAAGTGTCGGACACGGGTACTTGACCTACTTAGAAGAGTCCAAGTAACATAGGCACTAATCCACTATGAAGTAAAAGATTATGATATTCCAAGTCTAGACTTTAACCCTAGATCATCTATTATAGATTTACCTTTGATGTATCTTTTTGTTATGGTTAGGGGAGAATTCAATTCATGTGGGCCAGTTTTTTGCTCTTTCCATGTCACCCGATTACCTCCTCTTCAACCCTCTTCTTTTACAAGTGATTAGTTGCAACATAGTTGACAAGGCACATGCTCCATGAAAAGATTGAAGCCAATTAAGGCTTAGTTAGAGGCCTCAACCTACTTTGACCTACTAATGGCTAGGTGTAACAGGTTGGGCACTTGCCTTTTGACCCAAAGTCTAGGTACGGCTGCACACACACTATACACAATACATTTTCCATTTGGATCCAATGGGGGTTGAACCCCTCTAACATTTTCCCAACTAAGCTATTCACGATGCGCCCGTTGTGGTTGGACCACCCTGGTTACCTTGTGGATGACTTAGACACCTTGCGGGCGAGCGAGCACTTGGAATGACATCGGATCAAGGATCGGGCGGGTAGGGCGATTTCCTTCTCACTCAAAGGTTTAAGTTGCTGGGTAGTGTTGCATACCGCTCATATATGCTCTTTTTTAATTTCCATCTGGATCCGATGTGGGATGATCTGAACAGGAGGCCCATTCTATTACCATTATGTAAAGCCCTTAGTCTATGCTTCGAGGTAAAAAGGTTATAGCCCCTGTTGCGAAAAGATGTTTTCTATAACGTATAAGAGGATCTACTGGTATGAATATTTTTCCCAATGGATCCTTGTCTGTTTGAACTTGTTATAATTTGATTCAAATGAGTACTTCATAGGTTATAATGGAGTTTGGTTGCACTGGTAATTTTTTAACTTCGTACCTGTTGAAAATTGGAATTTTTCTCCCTTAAAATTTCACTGGTAGAAAAGTCACTGGAGTAAGTTCTACAGTCGGGGAAAGTAAAATATACACATGCATAGGTTAGTGGATGATGTTGTACTGGTAGATTAAAGAAGTTGCATTGGTAGAACTATTACATTCAGTAGGTTATTTGTTTGTTGTTTCTACTTCTTGTCCCAAAAGTATTTCGTATCTTTTTCAGCTTTTAACACTACCAAATTAGGTTGGAAGATATTGCAAGAGTCACACTTAGGTCTGAGTAAGATCCAACTTTTAACCAGAATTACAACCTTAAACTTAACTTTTTTGTGGTACCTTACCTAATGTGTGATATAAAGCAATGAAGAACTTCTCCAAGGTCTCCATTCTCAGTTTTGGATCTCCACTTTAATCATGCATCCTTGTTTTACGTTGGTGCTTACTGCTTTTGGCTCAATAACATGAGGACTACTTCAAATCCACACTTCTTTCCCAGGATTGGGTGTTGTTATTTCTTTGTGTGCATGGCATTGTTTTATAAAAAGAAGGTGGATGAATTAGGGATTGGCGAAGGGTTTTGAGCATCCTCTTGTGGGAGAGTTGAGGAATGTTCCTTTTATTAAAGATTGTTGGTTGCTTGGGGCCTCCATTTCCATGGAAGGCAGTATGGTGCACAAGGCTCTTCTTGAGGCGGTCTTCTTTGTGTGGACGACACTTCTAGGGCGATTGGCAATCCGAGGAAGCGGAAACATATTATTGTGAATTGGTGTTGCTTGTACAAGAGGGGTGAGGGGTTGGTGAATCATCTTCTTTTGCACTGTGCAGTGGTTTGGACAACTAGGTCATGCTTTTGGGTTTGTTCGGGTTCCACTAGTTCATGTAACGTACCATGAAGAGCATGATTGAGACTTAGAGAGGCTGTATAATGCGAAGCCATGCTTGTGATGCTTCAAGAGGTTGGCGCCTTGTGTTTATGGTTGGGCTTATGGAAGGAGAGTAATAGATCAATTTTGATGGAGAGGAGAGACTCCTATTGCGGTGCTTATAATTTTTCAAACTCTTTATCGGCTCTTGGGCAAAATTTTAAATCTAGTGGGGAGATTGTGGATTCTGTGGATATTTTGAGAGGTTAGGGTGCCGTATTTGCCCCTTGTGTAGTTGTTTTGCAGGATATACTCCCTGTTTGAGCATGTTTTTTTTTTCCTTCTATTGGCACTTGTATATGTATTAATCAAGTAAGATACATTACCATGTTTGAACTTTGAACTTATCAAAAAAACAATACCTTTCAAAAATATTACCTTGTTTGATGTTCTTACATCAAATAATAAGCCTAGATCTGACTAAATCTAGTGGAAAGTAGAGGAAAGTATACTTTTGGATTGAAAATGAAGTCCGGGAAACTTTTGAATCTCCATGTAATCTTCAAGCTTATGATTTCTGATAACTAGTAAAGTTACATTTTTAATATCTGCTGAAAGGAAAACAAAGACTAGAGAGAAAGTCAATACTATGAAGTAAAAAAGTAATTTCTTAAAAGGGAAAGTAAATCTATCTATATATGAGGGAGAACAAGAAAACAATAACAAAAGTTTCCCTAGTGGGTAAGAATGACAAGAAGGGGTTTACAAGTGATTATTGGAAACCAATATTATTCTTCTTTTCTTTTTTAATTTATTGTTTTTCAAAATACAACAGATTGGGGAAATAAGATTATGCATGGAAACAGATTGTCAATTTTAAGTCAATGATTGTTGGGATACGTGTGTTTTTTGGCAATTCACTAATGGACATTGTAGTTGCTTCTTGATTACATAATGTAGTTTGCA
Organism: Cornus suecica; assembly: GCA_963922005.1. Taxonomy (NCBI): domain Eukaryota; kingdom Viridiplantae; phylum Streptophyta; class Magnoliopsida; order Cornales; family Cornaceae; genus Cornus; species Cornus suecica. The sequence continues at coordinate 17,578,240 of OY998241.1, forward strand.
TGTAGAGAAAGAATATGACATTAGCAAACTCGAGGACTGATGTGTAATGGGTAAGAATGACAGCAACGGACCAAGTTGTGTATTCGAGAGGTAATCTAATTTAGATGGTTAATTGTTAGTGAACGATTATGTAGTTCAGAAGGAAAAGATATTGTTAATATATTTTGGTTGAAAAGATTTTAATACAGTCCGTCACAAAATTGTTCTCCATCTTTTGACTTTCAACTCCCCAAGGGGACAAGACTCAATGCATTGTCCCCTCTTATAATTCCAATTTGATCCCTTAAAGTATGGTGAGTAGGGAAAAGATTCAAAAGTGGAGGATATTTTGGAAAGTAGATTTTTGGGACATCCCAAAATGGAAAGAAGGCCAAGAAATATGGAACGGACATAGTACATATATGTATATAGAATAGAAAATGTATAAACTCTTAATAGTAGTTTAGCTTTTATAGACCAGATTTAGATATAGATAAGAGAGGCTAAAAGTATTGATTGTTGAGTGCATAGTTATTAAAGGCTCAAGGCACACTAAGGCGCTAGAGGTCCTCTTGAGCCTAGGTGTGAGGCGCTAGGCGAGGCGTGTGCCTGAGTGAAGTGAGGCAACACAATGAAAAATACAATAAAAAAATAAAATTCTTACTAAAGCATTCATACTTCGTAATAAAGGCGCAATTGTTGTCAAAGGCGCTCTTGCCCACACTTGAGGCACATGTCTTGCGCCTCAAGGAGCCTGGAGCCTAGGCGTGCCTTTAACAACACTTGAGTGGTATATAATTAATGGTTTACGAGGTAGAATTATTATATCACAGCAGATAATGCTTTCTCACAACCCGCACACTTCTAAGTTTATCTCCATTTGCTGCCAAATAATACTACAAATGCCAAGAAAGTTGATATAACTAAAATCAGTGGTGGATGTGACATGTTTTGGATCTTGGTTGGGCCTAAGTACTTGATGCTTCAAATTGGACTCTGCTGATATCTTTGTATTTATTTTCTTAGTTTTTAGCTCCTGCCTCTGATTTAATCATTACAATATATCAAGCAATGTAATGAAGCATGCACCATATATGGGCTGTGGAGTTTGCACAATTTGTAGTTCGTACGTTTAACGTTCTTAAACTCTTGTTACTCTCCTGTTCTCATTGCTTTATAGGAGAATCAACTGCCTTGATATGTCTAATGCTTTGCATTTTCTTATTCTCAGTTTGAAAGGATTTCTTTGTTGGTCTTGAACCAAACACATTTATATAATCATCCTACATTTCTATGAGTTGTCCTTCATTTAAGTTTTCTTTGCATGAACGAAAAGCTAAGAACTTACAACACCTTTGTCTGAGCTGTAGCTCCTGATTTGGGGTCAGATGATATATACGGGGTCTGGAGGATTGATGACACAGACCACAGTTTTTCGACACAGCCCTTTCGGATCAAATATGCAAGGCAGGATGTTCTCCTATGCATCATGATATCATTCAACCTTTCCCTTCCTAAATACAAGGTATTACTCCCTCTCTCTCTCTCTCCCTCTCCCTCAATCGGTGCATGATGTGCATGTTAAGAAAATGATGTTATAAAGAAGCAGGAATCTCCTTCAAGAGGAAAAGAGCAAGGCAATACCGTCAATATTGGGGAAATTGTGCCTATTTCTGAATGCCCTTTTACACCCGTAGCTAGTCAATGCGATCACATTAGCATTGTTTTCTTCTGCATTGGTATTGGAAAGTTGCTGTGCATTGTTATCCTAAGGCCCAAAGTGACAGAGGCTATGTAATACTTCAACTGGTTTAGGGAAAGCAAAAACTATCAGCGCCGTGATGACCCTCCTAAAGATGGTGTTTCAAGAGAATTGCTGTTAAAAAATCTGGGTCTACTTATTTGCCTTGCCTTCTTTGCATGTCTCATGTTACCAATAGTTTTTGAAATCTATGATATTTGTTTCGGATAACTGATATATCGTAATGTTACCAGGGTACATCCACTTCTGCTGTGATTTTGAAATTTGAGCTTATGTATGCGCCTGTATTGGAGAGTGGGTTAGTTGATGGAACTGAATTTGTGGCTTTTGAACCCATTTCAAAACCAAAATCAGTGATTTTTTATGTACTATCTGCAGGCTTGAATTGCAGGCTTCTCTTGATGCATGTGCTGCTGCAGTCCATGAATTTCGAATTCCTCCTAAGGCCCTTCTAGGGTTGCACTCGTATTGCCCTGTTCATTTTGATGCTTTCCATGCTGTTCTTGTTGATGTAACTTTACACATCAGTCTACTAAAAAGTGGTGTTGACGCTGCCCCGTCGAAGGTACCCAGGTTTGTCACAGAATCTAGTTTTTAAAGTTTATAATGGGGTCAAGATCTATTTTTGATGCTATTGCTCCTTTTATTTGCTGACTAATCTAATACAACAGCTATTATGATTAACTCTTTTAGTTGCATTCGTTTCAGAGACTCTACTGATCAAGATGTTGTTGGTGAAAATACTGATATGTCAAAACAGGTGCTCATGAAGTTGAATTCTTTATATTGACTCCGCCTTGTTTGTTTGGTTAATTACTCATTCTTTTACGTACTTACATTGTAGCGACCTTGTGAGCGGGTGTGCTGTGGGCCGGTGCAGATGGCACTGTTAGGCTACCACACTGGGCAAGCTACATGTGCACAATCCCACATTGCCTGGGTGAGGAAAGACTACGTGTTATATGTTGGTTTCATACCATTTAATGACACAACACATTTTAAAGTCGTGATGGCCGTGAACCTACTAGAATTCTATAGTTCTGTAGTTAAGCGTGCTTAACCTGGATTACCAGTTTGGGTGACTCCCTTGGAAGTCTCTGGTTCGGGTGAGCCAAACGTGGACAATATTGTGTCGGGATGGGGATGGGGGCTGTTACAAATGGTATCAAAGCCTAACCCAGCAGGAAGTGTGCCGTCGAGAACGTCGGGCCTCTTAGGTAGGTGGATTGGAGCTACCTTGTGGGCTGTGTGGGCAGGTGCAGAAGCCACTGACAGTTTACCAACACTAGGCAAGCTACAGGTGCACAATCCCACATTGCCTGGTGAGGAAAGACTACGTGCTATATGTCTGTTTCACACCCGTCTATGACACAACGCGTTTTAAAGCGTGATGGCCGTGAACCTACTAGAACTCTGTAGTTAAGCGTGCTTAACCTGGAGTAGTAAGTCTCTAGTTTGGATGAGCCAAAAGCGGACTATATTATGTATGGATAGGAAGGGGGCTGTTACATACATGGAGTTACATATATCGTTGCTAGTTTTCAGGCATTGTATATATATTTTTTCTTCTCTCTCTCCCGCTTTTTGAACTGCATGTGTGCTTAAGTATATATATGTATATAGTAGTTGTTTTTCTTCAGATTAGTATATAATGTAGGGTAGCTTGATTTTTCTGCGCTCTTTTTAGCCGGTGATAATTTAATCTCTTCATATACATATATTTGACTCAGATGATTTCCCTTAGAAATTTCCAGTTAAGGAGACCTTCATTTCTTGGGTATAACCTATATTGTGTTTTGTAGTAGAAATCATATTTCACCCAAATTGTTTCACTTTGAGTTTATAGTTCCAAATGTGTGTTTATTTATTTGAGCTTAGCCTAAGTAGCACAGGTGTAGATGTTGGTCACAGGCATACTACACCATGTCAAACCCTTAAAATAAGGACACAGACGCAGTATATTTGAATATATAGTTCTAATCTAGTTTCTGATGTTTATCTCAAGATTTGTGCAATTGGAAGAGGCAGCTCGAAAATAATATATCGATATCTTTATTTGTGTACATTACTGGTTTCCTTTAATTTATTATGTATTTTCTATCGACTGTTATTATTCTCCTCTTTAAAAAGGTGTATGTTTGATGCTTGACTTGTGGTGCCATGTTCAACCGTTAGAATTTTTAGAATGTATGTCATAGAGCTCCCATCTCCATTGGGTCATCTTCATGGGTCATCTTAGGCGATCATCCTAGCGACAACTTAAAAATTACAAGTACAAAATCCCCCTTTTGTTTTTAGGAAATTCAAACAGCAATAACCCAAAAATAGGTAATTTGTTGTGTAGCTTTGCAAGAATACCTTCAGTTGATGAGAATGTTAACCTGTACTTGATGATGAACCTTTCTTAACCTATTAATATAGCACTTGGTTGTTTCATATTCCAGAGAATGCTCTTTATTGTAGGAGACCCCTTTGTTCTTCTAGACCTTTTTTTGCATCCCTGAGAGTTTGTGGTGGAGTCGCTAGTTTTATGCTTGAATATTCCTTTAATTTGCAGTGTTATTTATATGATTGATTGATTTTTTTTTTTTTTTTTCAACCATTTTTATATTATTTGTTTCAACTTCCTTTTTTATTTTTGATTTTTTTGGCTTTTTATTAATACAGGTCACACTTGTTAAAGCTTTATTAACTGCTCGCGACATACTTGTGGAAGAACTCCAAAAACTTAGCAAAGCAATAAATCAAACAATTGATTTAAATGGTTTTACTTCCAAACTTGATTATACAAAATTCTTTGGTTCCCCCCTGCGAATGAGTCTAGAGAATGTAGATGCTGGAGGTTTTGCACAGGTATCGTTGCCCACACAATGTTTCTGAGGTTCTTAATTAAATCCAGGCAGTAAAATTCAGTGATCCTGTTTGTAATCTTGATGCTATTTTGTTGATTATGCTTAATCGACGATCTCATTTGTTTGTTGAACAGAAGCCAAATGGTGGTCTCGAAGTTCAACGCAATGGGTCTCTCCCTTCGTCATCCGCGGATGAACTATTGGGCTCTTTCCACTCCCTTGGAAGTCAAAATTTGTATTTATGGAATACATTTCTTAAGTTCCACAGGTTTGTTTTTGGTTGCTTTAGAATTTACTACAAGTTTTGTTTCAGACATTTAATCATTTCTTGAAGTCACACATTATTGTTGGTGCTTTGAAAATATGTTCCAGCATGCAACTTCATGACTTTGCTTTAGATAGTGTTTTTTGGTTATCGAGCACCCTTTCATAAAGACTGGTAATGCGGCTATCATTTTTGCATTGTATTGGGATGTTCTGAAGGATTCTAACACAAATCGCCATGGGAACCACTGCCCGACTATGGACGGTCCGAGTCATCTGCTCAAGCCGGTCGTCAAAGTCATTCACTCCAGCGAATCCTCTTTGTTTTTTTTTTTGTTTTGTTTGATAAGTAATGTATTAAAAAGAAGGCGTTCGAGAGGGGAGCGGGGAGCGCATCCCCATTACAATTGAAGGCCAAAAAACCTAAGATCTCATAGATCTCAAAAAAGCAATTTTTTCATCCATAGATGTACGAAAACTCCCAGAACCCCATTAAAAATGAAAAGTTAATAACTAATCTTTCACAATGGCCATGGAAGAGTTGACACCCTTAAAGCATCTACCATTGCGTTCCTTCCAAAGGCACCACCATAAGCAAAGAGGTGCAACCCTCCAAAAAATATGGGCTTGGCCCCAACAAAACACCCTCTCTGCATCACCAATAAAGATCTAGCCATAGGGGGTTAGACCCACTGAATACCAAATAACCCAAGCAGGAGGCACCAACATTCATGAGCAAACGGATAATGAAGAAGCAAATGATCAAAAGACTCCCTGTCCATTCTGCACATGCAACAACGCTTGACCAAAACAAACTTCCTTTGCATTAGGTTGTCGATGGTTAGAATTTAACCCCAAGTCATAGTCCATGCAAAAAAAGCCACTTTCGGAGAAACCACTTTCCAAGAAAAGCACTAAGGGGAATAACCCGTGTAGCATCGGAACATGGAACAAACCTCATAACACCCATGCTTTGATGGGGTCTAGACAATGGAATCCGCCCCACCTCTTGCAAATCTATGACGATACAATAGCTCAAGAAGACTACAAACACCATCTAGCTCCCAATCCTTTCTCGTAAATGACATATCTAAAAATAGCTTTCCATTATCAAGGTGAAAACCTATAAAGCACAAATACTTCTTTGGAGGCGCGTGGAGGTATCGGACACGTGTCCAACACTGATACTCTTAGGATACGTCCGGACACTTGTCCGATATTCCGTAGAAGTATCAAAATTTTTTTAATTAATTTTTTTATTTCGGATACGGCTAGGATACAGTCAGGATATGGTGAGGATACAACGTGATTTTTTTTCAAAAGACTTCTATTGAAAATTTACTTTTTTTTTTTTGTAATAGAACATGACTTTTAGATTGCAAAACTACCGGTTGTAATGACATTTGTTTCCCAACTATATAGCTAATGTTTTTTTGATGAAAAACCATCTTTTAACCTTTTTTTTTTATAAAGGAAGCTATGGGCATATGACTTATATATCTAAATTGATGAATGATTGAATGATGAAAATTGTAAGCGTATTTTGTGTTTAAAGTGTGATGATATCATATCTTGTGTTCAATTGTATGCTTCCTAGTTTATGAAATTGTACATAATACATTGAGATTTCTCATATTACAGGAAATTGATAAAATTATATTATATTTTTTTATATAGTTATTATTTTTTATTTTTGCCGTAACCCGCCATACCCGTATCCTATTTTTTTAAAAATTTGTCGTATCCCCATGCATGTATCGTATTGTATCTGCACCCCATGTCCGTATATGTGCTACATAGGTGATAACAGTCAGCCATAGTTGGTAAAGGCTCAAGGCACACAGAGGCGCCAAGGACTCTCGGAGCCTAAGGCGCAAAGGCGCGTGTCCGATGAAAGCGAGGCACAACACAATATGAAGGGAATGAAAGTACACTAAATTAAGAGGCAACTGTAAATAAAAAAAAGCAGCATATATTATACAGAGTTTAAAAGGAAAGAAAAAACAGGAGCAGAAAAATAGGGTTTAAAGAGAAGGGGGGGGGGGGGGGGGGGGGGACAGAGTTCCAAAAAAACAAAAACTTATTCAGAAGCATAGTGTGTGTGAGAGAGACTTTGTGTTGGTGTGTATAAGATTGTCTCTGTGAGAGAGAGAGAGAGAGAGAGTGAGGTTGAAGACAAATTTAAAACAAAAAAAGGAAAAAAAAGAAAAGAAAAGAAGAAGAGGAGAAAACAGAGTTTCAAAAAAATAAAGAGAATTTGATATAGAATCTATGTGTGTTCGTGTGTAATACTCTCTGTGTGTGTGTGTGCGTGTGCGAGAGAAAGAGAGAGAGAGAGAGGTTCTAAGACAAAATAACAGAGTTAAAAAAATAGAGGAAGAAGAGCAAAAACAGAGTTTGAAACAATAATAATAATATGATTGAAAACTGTGTGTTTGTAATTGTGTATGATATATTGTATGTGTCTTTGACTCTTTTTGTGTGTGTGTGTGTGTGAGAGAGAGAGAGAGAGAGAGGGAGAGAGAGAGATTAGTTGGGTGTGCCCTAAAATTGTCTCTTTCCCTTTCTCGTCTTTCTTTTCATCTTTTTTTTTTTAATTTATAATTTTAATGTAATAGGCAGTGGCTGCTAGCTGTCTTCAATTCACTAATCTTCATTCACGTGAAGAGTAAGTTGCCTAATAGTGACTCACATGACCAGAAAAAAAACTAATAGTAAGCATTTTATTAGGCACATCTTGGCGCGCCTAGCCGTAAAGGCGCGTGACTCAAGAAAGTCTTTTCGCCTGACATACAGAGTGATGCACAACGGTTGCACCCGGCACCTCATGCGCGCACCGAGCCGGCTTTAGGAACTATGCAGTTAGCCACCATGGATAGTCAATCATGAGTAATAGCAAATAACCTCGAAAATGACACTGTCAAAGCAAACTCCCCACACCAAACATCCTTACAGAATCTAATCAACCTACCAAACCCAATTTGTTTGGAGAACTCATCCCAACCCCTCCTCATATGCAATCCCCCCCTAACCCTCACCACGCACGAGCATCAGCCCCCTTATCCTTACCAAATCGATCAACAGTAAATCTCCTCCATAACCTCTGCCACTCCCCCCCAAATTTTCAAAGCCATTTACCCGACTTGATAGGCCTACTCACCTTCTCCCAATCCACCAATGGAACTTGAAGTCCTCCCTTGATCCTCGCCACAAGAAAAGTCTCTTGAACTGCTCAATCTTCCTAGCCATTGAAGCCGGAATATGAAATAAAGACAGATAATACGTCGGTAAGCCATCAGTTCCCGGAGCTTTATTCCCTTTGCAACCCTTTAGAGCCAACAAAACTGCTTCTTCAGGAAAAGGTGCCTCCATCCAAACCTTAGAGTCCCCAGAAATCGAATCGAAAGCAAGCCCGTCCAGGTTTTCCTGTGACAGGTTTCGGAAAACAGACGAGGATAATACAGGGCAACCCTTTGCCAACCTCCTCACCACGTAATAGAGAGTTGTCCACAACAATCCTCCCAATGTGATTACAGCTCTTGGTTTTCCTCTCTTTTTTTCCTCTTAGGTTTTCCTCAAGTCTTTTAGCACTTTACTTTGCCCAAGGTTGGTCTCTTCATGAGATATTTCTTAAAGGTACTAAGTTGCCCATCCACCATCTAGGAGGCACGACCAAGGTAGCGTTACCTCGGAGAGGCCCCTATACTTATTTCGGATGACGAGTCGATTGGGAGAAGGAAGGAGATCCTTCGAACTTGTCTGATCGTGGAGTGGGCTTCCCACAAGTGGATGGTTGAGTGTGGCATCGTCGTCTCCCCCTTGCCGGACAATCAGCTTTTGTTTCAGCTTCCTTCTCATGAGGAGGCTTTGAGGGTGCTCGAAGATGGCTGACGTGATTGGGGTTGGCTAACCTTGTTGGTAGAGGTATGGAATTTCAGAGTGGGGTGTGATGGTGGCCAGAGAAGGATGGACCTGAGAAGGGTGGTGGTGGTGTATTAGCTTGACAGAGGGCGGCCTTTTGGGGATGCAAGTCTTTGGAGACATTTTTCAGAATTAGGTGTTGGAGGATGTTTTTGGTTTCTTGGAGCTTCTTATTGGTAGGAGTTGATGGTGGATGTCCAGATTCTCTTGTTTGGGGTGTCTTTTTCTTTGGGGAGGTTTGATGTAAATATTCTTTTCCATTTAAGGCGGTTTGATGCGCCAAGGTCATTTTCAAGGTGGCTTTTCTTTATTTTATAGTGGTTTGGTTACAGCTCCTAATGTTTGATAATCTGAGGAGGAGACAAATTATTGTCATTTTTGTGTTGTATGAGTAACGGATAGTCTGTTGATCATCTTATTGGGCATTGTTCTGTCACTGACGGATGTTGGAGCCTTATGTTTTGATTATTTGGGGTTCAGTGGCTCATTTCTAGGTCCACAGAGAATTGCCGGGCGTTTAGTGAGAATGCTAGGTGGGATCGCATGCCCGGTTTCTGCCTATTTGCCTTTGCTGGTGGTGCATTTGGAGGGAGTGAAACAAAAGATCCTTTGACAGAGAATAATCTTCTCTGGTACCATCAAAGCTATTTTTAGTTTGTTCATGGGTAGATATTGTACCTCTATAGAGAAACTGTTGGGTTTTTCGGCCCCTTCAGCCGTTAGAGTCCTTTGTGGCTCTTGTCTAGTTCTTTGGGTCGCGTTGCCCTTTTGAGCCTATTTCCTTTCCAACTTGCTCACTCGTTTACTAACACCTGTCGGCGTCTTTTTGTATAAAGACTAAGTCAATGTACAAGGTTCATACGTCCCACACTGGCAATTGGTTCTGCTATGTAGTCCTTATGGTAGAAATTAAGAAATTTATTTTTGAAATCATAAATTTCTTTTGTATCACCTCCTCCCTCAGTTCCCTAGAACGGCAATGTTCGTTCAGTAGAATGTTGCTTCCTATTGACATCTTCATCGGTACTATGTTGCATTTGATCTTGCGCCTGCAAGATGCAAATGTTTGGTGTTGTTTGCTTGGGCATCTGTCTCACTGCTGTCAAAATGCTTTAACTTGCGGATTTTGGGGCTTATATGGCAATGAACACCTTTTGGACAAAATAACTATGAGAACATTCGAAAGGTATCCTTTCGAACTCCAGTTTTGGTTAGCACCATTTTCCTGTTTGGATTTTTGAGTGTCATTGTGTTCGCTGGCTCTTTTCAATAATAACTCGCTGGAACCCTGAAATGAGCTAATATGTCCGTGTTAAATCATTGTAGGTGAAGAATTGCATTTGTAACATCTGTATTCTTTCTTGAACATAGTGGCAGATCGCGTGTATACTTATTTATGGTAGTTCTAATCTTTAAAGAAATGCTCTTGAACCTTTCGATTCCTAGTGAACCTTGGGTAAAGATTGCTATAAACCAGAGAGGGTTGTGTCTAATAAAAACAAATTGACTTTTTTTGTCTATTCACACAATTTTTCACTTTAAGAGGTTGCCAAGCTTCTAAACATACCTTACCGATGACTTTGTCATCTCTCATTTGCTCTTGATTCCCCTTCATGGATAATAAAATAAAGTTATGCCCCAAGCCTTTTGCTTGAAACAGTTCGTCTTACCCAGGGGCTTCTGACTTGTATCCATTGGCACGGTGTGGCTCTTTGAGGAGTTTTAGAGGTATTCAGATAGAAGAATTGGGGCTCTAAGAAGCATCTAATTGAGTCTAGTAATTGCGTGTCGATCTTGTACTGCATAGTTACTGGGCATTTCCCTCTAACATGCAGCATTTTGTGATTTCTGATGATCAGCTTATTTGAGCAAGATACTTCTCTCCCTTCACATTTCCCATCAACACTGCAATTCTACATTCAGTATCTGTCTGGAGACTGCAAAATCATTCCCTTAGTATATGGGATACAAAGAGAAGGAGTTATTTACTTCAAAGAATTGCTGTATCACTTGGACTCTCTTCCGCCACCATAGAGACCCACAAACTACTCAAGATCCCTTGAGCCAAACTTGCTGTAGTACTGGCAAGATAATAACTATCAGACTCTCCTATGCAGTTATGATTATCAGATCTCTTAGCTTCTTCAGGTGGGGGTTGAGTTTGTGACAACTCTCCTATAGCCTATCTTTTCACCTAGAAATATAGCAGTTTTGACACCCCGGAGCAAGCCTTCAACAATGACTCATTCTCTGTTAATTGTTTTTGAGCCAAATCATTATGTACAAATTGGGATGTTCATGCCTCTGATATTAATAGCAAAATTTTCATTCAAATAAATTATATAGATGTATACTTATCAAAAAAAAAAAAATCATTCAGATAAAATCTTCCCTTTTAATTGTTTTTTATATTTTTTATAAGTAAGATGTATATGAAAGCGCTCACAAGGGAAGCGCATCCCCGAACAAAAGCAACAACAAACCTACGGGCTAGGGACCCCCCAAAAAAACTATTCTAATTGTTGTGGCTGAACTGGGAAAACTCTTCTTTTTTTTTTTTTTCCCATGTTCTCATTTATAGTTTTTTTTGACATTTATGTTATGTAATCCTCGCTCCTGATCATGTTAAAATTCTCAATCATGGTTATTCTATTGTAGTGTAGGTTTCTTGACTTCAATTTATTGAATAGTGTAACTTTATTTTGTCTCTGTTCATAGGAAGAGTGGCATGCGGAGTTGAGCCTCTGGATGTTATATTGATTTATCTGTGCTTATTGCTTTGTACCATTAGTTAAGGATTCTCATGTGTTACTTTACTACAGGGCTAACAAAATAAAAATTCTGGAATTTCTGCGTGATGCATGGGCTAATGATCGGCGAGCTGAATGGTCGATATGGATGGTTTACTCGAAGGTTGAGATGCCGCACCAATATAGTGGGGTTGATGACGCTTCCTACCACAGTGTTCGTGGGAAATTAGTATTACGAAAGCTAACTGAAGATGTAATTGCACCAATACATGCTTTTTTATATGCTCCATTATTACTGTGCTCAAAGTAACATTCTTTGCTTAGGTTTAGGTAAATTATTGTTTGTTTACGTTCACATCTTTCTTTTAGTCTGCACTGGTGGTTCTCCTCAGCAGTCAGTCTCTAATCTGGAATCTGTTTTGCTATGTGTAGCCTGCCCAGACTGCAGCTATGCGTGCTGAGCTTCATCGTCGAAGTATAGCGCAAATGCGGGTGAGTTAGTGTTTCTGTATAGTTTACTACATGGTGTAATCATTTAGGCAGCAGCTTATTATCGGATATTACTTTTATGCAGATTAACAACCGGTCAATTCAAGACATGCATATATTTGAAGATCCTTCAAGCATTCCCATCATAATCGTAGAACGCGTTGTGAATGCACCACTGCGTTCAAGTAGTGTAAATTCATTCTTCAATAGTGTGGACCAGATTGATACACCAATCTTACTTGCTGGAGTTGGCTTTAAGAGCATAAATAAGTTATCCAGCCCTAGCCCTCAACAAAGTGGTCGCATTTTGAAAATTGTTGTCTTTGTCCATGGTTTTCAGGCATGTTTCTATCCCTCATCATTTGCTTAACTTATAGATCCTCTTACCTGTATTTTATCGCTGTCAGATGCTTCTCTGTTAAGGTTTTCATGTTCACACTTCCCTCTTTACTTTGTCAGACAGATATTTCTATTTGAAGGTAGTGCCATATCTGTCTTCCCTAGAGTTTGTATTTGCTGCTTTCTTCTCAAGGATTTCAAAGTTCAACTTGGGGTAGAACTTCTACATGACTAATTACTTCTAAAGGTTTCACAATTTGAAGCATCTAAGGACAATAATTTGGTCAACCGATTCATTATCCATTGTTTCAACGTAATATCATAGAAAATTTCTCACATAATCAGTGTTTATCTGCACATAGAATTGGGTAAAATGTCTTAAACTTAGAATGTCTTGCACCTATTCTTAGAAAAATGACTTGCGGATCCAAAACCTATGTTATTTAACTCTCCTTTCCACTGACCTATCTGGAAGCATTTCAATCTAGTGAATCTCTGAAGTACTTCAAAACAGCAATTTCTCAGTCCTACTCATTGCCCCTCTCCCCTCTTTTTATCTTTCATCACAATTGAGAAATCAAAACCATGCATTTCTCTATTTGTATTTTTGATGTTTGTATATCTTTAGAACACGTTTAATCATAAACAAGGCTCTATCTCTCCTCTTTCTTATATATAACATCAAAACATTTCATAATGATAGTGTTCTCTTTCCTCTATTCATCATCTTAATAGGGATTGTTGAATGATCGAAATGTCGATTTCCTGTCTCCATATACTTATTGGATGTCTTCAGAACACCTTTAGTCTATAGAGCCCCGGTTCAGAAAAGCTAATAGGCATTGCTTGATAGAACATTTTGTTATCTAGGCAGTGTTGAATGATCATCATTATTTTCATCCTTGCTTCTCTCCACTACAAACAGGGTCAGCCAGTGGATTCTCTATATCCAATCGTTTCTGTCGTAAGCCATTCCTCCTACTGGATTTATTTTTTGATAGAATATTTTGTTATCTATTTACTTATTTTTAGGTTTGTTAACCTAACTCATAACTTCAAACCAATCTACTTGGTCTCACTAGTGCATCTATAGTTCTATGTTGAATATGTCCATACTACCGAGATCAACTATATCATTTCCTTGTTGATTGGCGCCGTATCTAATGTATCCGTAACCATTTAACCATTTTATTGTCAGTATTTTATCTCTTCTACTTATTCTAACATCATTTAAAAATTTTCATTTTTGCTACATGGAAGTGCTGTTCTTGTATCATTTTCCACATCCAACATTTAGCTCTATATGAAATAGGGGGTCTGTAGATATTTTGGGGTCCTTGGGCCTTAAGGCCTCCTTGGCCTTCTTTTGTTGTCGGTCTCACTCCCCTTGAGCGCTTTTAATATACATAAGTTATAAAAAAGTAAAATGGCAGGTCTATCGCACATACCTTCCCTTTTAACTTATTTGGTATTAGTTACTGCATTAAAACCTCACAAGCTTTCCTCCACTTTGTCCAACCTATTCTAATTCTAATACTTGTCATCAATACCCCCTTTTCTTTTCCATATAAGGCCATAATTTTGTTCTACTTCTAATTTTTAAGGCATTTGACAGTCTTTAATATCTCAGAAAGAGATTTGCCCTGAAACCAATTGTATTTTTTTTTAATATTTTGAACTGATTGGCGAGTTTGGATTATGGAAGAACACTTTTTGGTGCCAATCGATCGCGATTATGCAGCTAAGGTAATCCTTGGTGATGAAGTATTCACTGTAAAGGAGAAATCTATCTACCCACTAGACTTGTTGGTGTCGAGGGCTCTAATATACTTTGGCCAAGGAAATAGAAGCAAAGAACTATGTGAAGACGATGCTCTTGACCCGAAAGATGTTGCGGATAAGCTGTGTTCTGTGACTTCATCAGTGAAGATGCAAGAGTCAACACATCTGAGATCGAAAGAACAAGGGTTGGGGTAGGGTTTAAGAGAGAGAATTGCAGGTGAAGAGAAGATGATTCTGGTAAACGTTACTCGCTCTGGTTTTAGGGGGGAGTGTGCTGGAGCAATCTTCAGTACAAACTCGCAAAATTTGCTTCGGCCTTACGATTTCAATTTGGCATTTGTGGTAGTGACTAGAAAAGATGGAGATTAATCAAAGAATACCTAATTGAAACAGGCCAGAATGCAACTATTAGCATCAAGTTTCAGATCACTTTGTTGGGTACTAAGCCTACCCCTATGATGGCAAAGTTCTCACGCGAGGGCTATACACTCTGTTTCCATGGATACTAAAGCCTGATGTTTTGGTTCTTGGGGTTGACATTTTAGCTGCATGGGCAACCAGTAACGGAATTGCGCCTATAGGAGACGACTATTTGCTTAGTGATTTTGCAATAATCTCTTGCACTTCGATGTCACCTCCTCATGCAGTTGGCATTGTAGCGCTTGTAAAGGCCGTCCATAAAGATTGGAGCCCAGCTGTCATTTGATTCGCCTTGATGACCACTGCTTATATGATTGATAACATCAATGGTCATATTCACGACACCAACACTAGTGTTGTTAGGACACCTCTTGATTTCGGGGCAGGACATGTGAACTCCAAAAAGGCCTTGGATCCTGATTTTCTTTATGACATTGAACCCCGCCATCAAAGCCATTGTATATGTTTCATCCAACTCGCAAAAATCTCAGAACTTATATATACTTACTTGGATACAAACAAACACACATACAATACTACTAGCAATTAGAGCCCACTAACCAAATCCAAAGAACTAGAGTTTCGTAGGTTTGAAGTGGTGAAGAGAAACATAAATTCTAATTTGCATAGAGAGTGAGAACTAGGGTTTGGTAGGTTTGAAGTGGTGAATAGAAACCGAAACCAGAGAGTGTGGAAACTAGGGTTTAGTAGGTTTGAAGTGGTGAAGAGAAACGTAAACCCTATTTCGCAGAAAGTGTGAGAACTAGGGTTTGGTAGGTTTGACGTGGTGAAGAGAAACCGAAACCTTAATTCGCAGTTAGTGTGAGAACTAGGGTTTGCTAGGTTTAAAGTGGTGAAGAGAAACAAAAACCCTAATTCCAAAAGTGTGTGAGAACTTGGGTTTTATGGGTTTGAATTGGTGAAGAGAAACAGAAATCCTAATTCGCAGGGAGTGTGGGAACTAGGGTTTGGTGGGTTTGAAGTGGAAACAAATCCTAATTCGCAGAGAGTGAGAACTAGGGTTTGGTGAGTTTGAATTGGTGAAAAGAAACAGAAACCCTAATTCGCAGAGAGTGTGAGAACTAGGGTTTGGTCTGTTTGAAGTATTGAATAGAAACAAAAACCCTAATTCACAGAGAGTGTGAGAACTAGGGTTTTGTGGGTTTCTAATGGTGAAGAGAAACTGAAACCCTAATTCGTAGAGAGTGTGAGAACTATGGTTTGGTGGGTTTGAAGTGGCGAAGAGAAATATAAACCCTAATCCTAAGGCCTTTTCGGGGTTCACATGTCCTACCCCAAAATCAAGAGGTGTCCCACCAACACTAGTGTTGGTGTCGTGAATAGGACCATTGATGTTATCAATCACATAAGTAGTTGTCATCAAGGAGGATTGAATGACAGTTAGACTCCAATCTTTGTGGATGTCCTTTACAAGTGCTATGATGCCAACTGCATGAGGAGATGACATGGAAGTGCAAAGATTATTGCAAAATCACTAAGCAAATAATCGTCTCCTATAGGCGCAATTCCGCTATTGGTTGCCCATTCAACTAAAATGTCAACCCCAGGAGCCAAAACATCAGGCTTTAGTATCCATGGAGACAGAGTGTATGGCCCTCGCGACAAGAACTCTGCCACCATAGGGATAGACTAAGTACCCAACAAAGTGATCTTAAACTTGATGCTAATAGTTGCATTCTGGCCTGTTTCAATTAGGTATTCGTTGATTAAATCTCCTTCTTTTTGAGTCACTGCCTTAAATGGCAAATTGAAATCGTAAGGCCAAAGTAAATTTTGCCAGAATGCCTTTGAGTTCTTCCTTGATGACCGGAAGGGGAGACAGAAGTATCAAATGCTTACTGAAGATTGCTCCAGCAGCTCCTGTTCTTTCGATCTCAAATGTGTTGACTCTTGCATCTTCACTGATGAAGTCACATAACACAAACGCATCCGCAACATCTTTCAGGTTAAGAGCATCGTATTCACATAGTTCTTTGCTTCTATTTCCTTGGCCGAAGTATGTTTGAGCCCTCGACACCAACAAGTCTAGTGGGTAGATAGATTTTCTCTAACAGTGACTACTTCATCACCAAGGATTACCTCTGCTGCATAATTGCGATCGATTTTCCCGGCACCAAACGTTGGAACGGACATTTATTTATTTTATGCTTACTCATTCTGGTAAACCAATTATAAGGACGAAGTATTGAATAATCAGTGTGCGAGGAAGTTTGAACTGATTGGTGAGTTTATTTGTACCTTCTTGTTGTTGATCAATCATGCTGGTAAAACAATTTTTGTTGTTTTAGTATTCAATAATCTTGTTACCGATCTGTCCTGAGGATTCAAATTGATATTTTAGCTGCATTCAACATGTCCAGGGAGCTGCATCCAATACAGTCTTGTAGTTGTCCTTGAGTGATATTAATATCCTACTGCAGAGTAGCCATATTAATGGTTGAAGAAGCCATAATTTTGACCAAGTTAGTTTGGACAATTTAATACACCACTTTCTTAATCTCTTGTTGGCCACCACTTTTGTGATCTCGAAATTCTGAAATACAAAATTTTTATTTTTTTATCTTTTAAAGAATCAAATCCCCCCCCCCCCCCCCCACACACACACACACAGACGCAGACTTGTGTAGTGTCATTTGTTAAGTACTGTGTTGATTTCTAAAGTACTTATTTTCTTGTTTTTACTGACAACGAACTAAGTATTTGCATTCATTGAAAATTTGCAGCAAAGTTAGCCATAATTTATTCTTCATTTGAGAAGTGTTCGCTTTGTCCACTGTATGCATATCAATTAGCTGCAGAGAATTGTTCTTTTTAAATAGTTATATTTCTGTCAGGGTCAGATCCAAGTTCTACCACAAATATCAGCATCTGTTACCTAGCTAGGTTTGGGTGCCGAGAGGGAATATTGCATCTGCTTTATTTTTTATACAGCTAAAAGCTCTTTTAAGTGTCAAGTATGATTATAAGAGTATTGCTTCTGAAGTCTATTTTGATGAATTCTTCTGTTGCATCGATATGCGAAGTGTGGATGGATCAAATTATACTCATGATGACTCAAATTATATATAGGGACATCATCTTGATTTGCGGCTTGTACGAAATCAGTGGCTTTTGATTGATCCCAAGGTAGAGTTTCTTATGTCGGAGGAGAATGAAGAAAAAACATCTGGAGATTTTAGAGAAATGGGACTAAGGTTGGCTCAAGAAGTGATTGCTTTCATTAAGAAGAAAATGGATAAAGCCTCGAGATCTGGACGCTTAATAAATATCAAGCTCAGCTTTGTTGGGCATTCCATCGGAAACGTCATTATAAGAACTGCATTAGCAGGTTTTTTGTCATAGTTTTGGCAGCTATGTTTATTTTATTAGCATGTAATTTAGTTCTAAATTTGTCTTATTCTTTTGCAGAGAGCATTATGGAACCATACCTAAGATACCTGTATACATATGTTTCTATATCTGGTCCACATTTAGGTTATTTGTACTGTTCGAACTCTCTTTTCAATTCTGGACTGTGGCTCTTGAAAAAGCTCAAGGGCACACAGTGCATTCATCAGCTTACTTTCACAGATGATCCAGATCTGGAAAACACTTTCTTCTTCAAACTCTGCAAGGTAATACATTGGCACTATATTCGTGTTTCACAGCGTGATTTGGTTCATTTCATGTAGAGAAAGGAGACTGGTGTTCTTTCTTGTAGGATGAAATTTTGAAACACTTTGTTTTTATCTTTCAGCAAAAGACACTGGAGAATTTCAGGAATATAATTCTGTTATCTTCGCCCCAGGTATTACCATCTCTTTTGCACCCATATTCTTTAAGTGTGGTTCTGTTAGTTTACTGATGTAAACATCATACTTGCATTTTTCCACCATCTAAATCTCCCCACAAACCTGAGGGAGGACTGTGAATATGTTTGACAAAAATAGGACAATCTTCTGGGGAATTGAATAATGATGTAAATGATCATATGAAGGGAGGTAGGTAGGGTCCATTTGAATTAAGTGGGCCGCCGCATCAGAAGCGGAAATAACTCCATATATAATCCTTTTAAATCAGTCCATGCCTTAAAACTTAGATGTGAATTACGAACGCTAATAAGCTCAGTCAATTCAAATCCATCAATCTAAATAGAGTCTAAAAGAGTTCGGGGGATATCTGTTGTTAAGGTGCAGATACATACATGTGATTCGTTTTGTATGTTGGAGCGTTGATGCATATGCAATAAATCCTCAACATGATAGATAGAATACAAATTTACCATTAGAACAAGGCAGGTTGGTTCCACCTAAAAAGCATAAAATCTGTCAAATGACCAAGACATTTGGGAGTCGGAGGTAATATGAGATAGGGCCCTGAATGTATATCTTTATTTGGAATAAACTGTGTTATCCAAATCTGGTTGAAACAAAATGAGATTAATAACCCCTGTTTGGATTTGTGTCAAGGGAGTTGGCCAATATCTTTGTGTTTCTTTGACTGGAACTCCAAAGGGCCGTAAGTGATCTCTTTAAAATAGCATCGAGTTTTGGCATCTTTCTGTTGAGTTGTTTGTAGACAAGAAGTTTTTGTTCTCAAATTGTTATCTGCCTTTATGTTTGAATAGAAACTCCTTGGTTCCAAGATATTAGTTGATTACCTCAGAGAGATTAAGATTCCCCCCTTTCTCATGATAGCAATTCTTACAATTATTTTCTCTCAGGATGGTTATGTTCCTTATCATTCTGCAAGACTTGAAACGTGCCTGGCATCTTCAGGAGACTACTCAAAAAAGGGCAAAATCTTTCTAGAGATGCTGAATAATTGCATGGACCAAATAAGGGCCTCATCTTCGGAGCATAGGTTGTTCATGCGATGTGATGTTAACTTTGACACCTCATCCCAACGCAGGAACTTAAATACCTTCATTGGACGGGCTGCTCATATAGAATTCCTGGAGACTGACATTTTTGCAAAGTTCATAATGTGGTCATTCCCAGAACTCTTTCGATAGTTGTGGTGGACATATGGAACTAGTGGCGGACATGAACTTGTGTTCTGTTTGAAAGCTTAGCACTCACAACCTGTCTATGGCGACCATCCCACCTTCTATTTTTCAAAATGAGGACAAGGGATGACCAAGATCGGAGGCTGCTGCTTGAAGTGAATGGCAATTTCATACTCGACATGTGGGTAGGCAGAGCTACGGAGAGGTGCAGCTTTGTACATTATAGGCATGGAGCTGATCTTTAGAAGACAGTTGTTACATTTTTAGCCTAAATGAGTTTTTAGATGTAATTATATCAGTAGGTAAAGTAGATTCATTTGGTTGTGATCTTCATTTTGATAGATTTTAGTTATGCATAGATTTACGATTGTACACTGGAGGCGAGGGCATGGGACTGTGATGATGACTGGAAGGGCTTGTAATGACGATCAAAGCATCACACGTGTTGGATATGGAATCTCTAATAAACTGTTGTGCAGTAATAAAATTTAGGTTCTTTGTTTTCACCGCCTTGTTTCTTATTTTCCGATGTTTTCTTATGTTTCCGCTAATTGGCTCTAATTCATTTTTTCTCTCCCTAGAATACAACCGTTTGAACGTTTAGTCGTTTGAAATGGTTTACGTACCTTTAGACTATTAGTTTTACTGTTGGGACTGCTTGACAGTTTATATGCAGGCAATTCATCTTCTTGGTTTATCAGAAAAGAGTGAGAAGCACAGATCCGGTGATAAAAGAGCCAGTGGTTGTGAGGAGCGGTGCTGTTTATTGGTTTCGACTCATTTGGATACGTTTCTTAATTCTAGCGAGTTGTGTGGTTTAGCACTTTTAGCGTATTTATTCTGCCGGACAGAATTCACTATTAACGACGACACTGGGATTCGACTTATATCCCGAGTCAGGGGAATCATAAGTGCCCTTAACTTTTCTAGACGGACCATGCTTACTTGAGAGTATGCAAGAATGAACTAAAAATCTTTTCATGATCTTTTTTGACCCTAAACTATCATATGAATGGTTTCTATATTGAGCAACAATGAAACCAGTGCCTCTTTCTGATATTCTTGTCTTCACTTTTGCATCTCCAAATGTGTTCCACCCTTTCAGACCGTGATCGAATCCGGGGTTCACAACTATTTCTCCATCATATCACTGGAAAGGTTTTTGAAATAGGGAAAAATATAAAGACAAATTAAAGTTTTTCTTCTATATTTTTATTGCGTTTCAAATGTGGAATGAAAAAAAATAATCCATATTATATATACCTCAATAGAGAAACCGTAATCATAGGATAACGAGTCAACGACAAAAAAATTTAAAAATTAAAAAGAAAGGAATAAAATGGAATAATATGATTCTTTGTTTCTGGTATAAAATTTTAGGAAGAAAATGGAGAGATTTGTAGGGACACATCAACTAAATTGATGTCCCACATATGGAAGGAAATACTATATATATATATATATTTTTTTTTTTTTTTTAATGAAACTTAAGTATGAATTGTTTTTATGAAAAGCAAAATTTATTAAAAAAAAAAAGTAGACATGTTGTAGATTCACTAAAATATATATTTTTCCCCTTTCTTTCTCCAAATATGATTATTACCCTTTCCTTTTATTCTTTTTACGAGTTATCTGAACAAAATAGGTTGTTATTTTTATTTTTCTTTTGAACATTATATATTTAATGAACACCTAAATATTTTAAAAAAATTAATACCAGTGAGGTTAGTATTTTAATGAACACCTAAATATTTTTAATGTATTTCTTTTTTTTTTCTTTCAAACATTATATATATATATATTTTCTTTTACTTTAATTTAAATGAATACGTTATAATAGCACAAGCTTATTGTTATAATTTAAAAAATAATAAATATAATAAAAAGGGAGTTTCTACTTTTTTTTGGGGGGGGGGGGGGGGGGGATGCAAAAGTACAATTGTTTAGGGTTTTTTTTGCACTTTACCCATTTAGAAATGGAAAATTGGAAATATAATATATATATATACATACTAGCAAAGTACACGTGTGGTTTATAAAATCTAATAAATAAGGAAGACCAAACATATAATTTCTTATTTTATTTTTTACAACAAGATAATGAAGTAATAATACAAATTCATAACTATTATTAAATTGAGACATTCCGGAAAAAAGAAAAAACATATTTACTTATAACTTTTTGAATGGAATCTTTCATTATAATATAAATCATACATCTATACAAATACGAAAAAATAACACATCTTAATCAGAATCATCGATTCTTTTGGGGTACTAAAATCATAAAAACTCATTAAACAAAAACATTAATAGATTAGAAAAGTACCATTAAAAAATTATGAAGTTTATATTACAATATAACGGAAGTAATATAAACGATAATATAAATTGAACAACAAATGAACAATATACGAAAACGAGGTACTCATCTATACATACTT
Organism: Cornus suecica; assembly: GCA_963922005.1. Taxonomy (NCBI): domain Eukaryota; kingdom Viridiplantae; phylum Streptophyta; class Magnoliopsida; order Cornales; family Cornaceae; genus Cornus; species Cornus suecica. The sequence continues at coordinate 17,600,250 of OY998241.1, forward strand.
TTCAAAAAACTTTAATTTCATATTATCTCGTATAAAAAGAAATATAGAACTGCATAAACATAATAAGTTTAATCCTTCGATTCTAACAAATATATAATACAACAAAAAAAAAAATCTATCAAAATAGCTTGCACTTATAACTACAATGAACAAATAAAAAGAGAACCTTGTCAAACAGATCAACGACATTTGGTGGGAAAATCTTTGGTCTGTTCAAAGTGAAATTTTTGTATGGTAAGTAGTAACACAAGACTTTGGGTTTGGGTCAAAGAGAAGAGAGATGTTTTGTATATGCAATAAGCATTTAGTAATATGAAGAACCAATATACATTATAAATTTAAATAGTAAAACCTAAGGGAGGTGAATCAATTGATACGTTATAGGTGTCGTTTGGGAATCTTTGCAAAGAACCAATATACATTATATTCCAACAATAAATGATATTCAATAAGCATTTAGTAATATGAAAAAATTTGTGCAGAAAACTTTTTAGCTTCCTAAGATTCGGATAAGTTAAAATTCAAAAGTAATAGTAGCACAAGCAAACATGAATAAATTTTAATGCATTCTTAATTTGAGTATGGAACATGTAATAAAAGGCACTTTTGATGCAAATTTTTGAGTTGGTTTGGATTTTTTTAAAAATATATATCATGCCAATACTAAATAGAATTCAATGGGTATTGATATTGAAAATTGTAGATGAAAGTTTTGGGCTTCTTAACATTAACACACTAAAATAGAATTAAAATGGTAATAATGACACAAGAAAAATAAATTATTTTGAATGCATTATATATTACATTATTAGAATCATTTAATGTATAAAAATAATCAAAATCTTTCACACTTTTGTAATAGCATATATATATATATAGATAATAATTAAGATAATAATATCATAATGTGAAGCTCAAAAGAATTACTCATTAAACATCACTATGCATTTAATATTCAAAATATATTATTTTTATTTTAAAAAAACAAAATGTTTGGAAATATTCCAAAGTCCTTACACTTTTAGAATAGTTATAGATATATATAACATGATTTCTTTTGAACATAATTTGATAAATTCCAAATACAATAACTGACTTCAACAAGTTAGGGTATTGTTGGTTTGCATCAACAATTGAAAAAAATATATATATATAAATGGTTTGGTTTGTTAGAGTATGACTCATTTTCTTGCTGGGAAAGTAAACTTGTGCATCAAGTCATTCTTAATTGAATATGATGCTACCATCTTGAAGACTCCTGATTCGAATTGGTTTTGGACACCAATTGGCTTGTTCACCACTTAACCTCTCTTGTAAATACATGTCTGACCTATTGTATTGTGTAAAAGAGAGAGAAGAGAAAAATACAGATTAGTATTTTGCATGGTGTGAGTGAAACACCGGATGAGTGATACATGTGTGAGTGAAACACTGTGTGCGTTATTGATTTAATAATCATCATATTGTAATCCTCTCATTGATAGTGATTATTGGTGCTCTCCATGATAGTAGGCTGATTTGGACGAACCATATATAAATCTCTGTATCGGTGTGTGTGTGTGATTTTGTTTGCAATTACTTGTGTGTGTTTTCGGTACGGTTTGGGAAGGGTGTAAAAAAAGTGTTTTCTGATTCTTAACAAATGGTATCAGAGATTTCAGGTTGAAGCATATCCGAAAAACATACAAGCTAGTCCAGATTCAGAATTTAAAATTGCTCAAAAACAAAATCTGAACACATCGGGAAATTTGGGGCGTGACAATAAATGCATCATCGACACTATCAGTTATCATAGTAGTGATATATGAAGCTAATCTGACAACCGCAGGGTCTATGTCCCCTAATGCTCTTACATAATTCATTCTATATAAACTCATTTACATTCTTTGATAAAAATTATTTTCTAATCAAAACAACCAATGTTACATAACAAATTAGCAATATGATCAAATTAAATGAGTTTGAAACAAACGGAAAAATAAATAAGATGGTCTCCATAAACTCGCAAAAAACACGTGCACAACATAAATCCTCAAAGTTTAGACTAGTACTCGTACTAAATAAAAGTTGGATTTTTATTGTCCTTTTCCGTGCTTTGTCTTTAAAAGTTGCAAATTTGAAATCATCCTCGTCGAGATCCTCCTCAATTTCATTATCTTTTGATTATGAGATTAAGTGATTGTTCATCCAAGCAGGGCATCAGATCTCTTCTAGAAGCTTATCAACTTCTTTTCTGTCACAAGATAACATAAGGAAAGTGAGTAATATAACAACTTGACAAGACTCCGAAATCACTTTGAATATTAGTAACAAACAAATACCCAATTGGTATTCTAGCATTAAGTTTTCTTCATACTACAAATAAGAATGTATTACCCGAGTCAAAATATCAAATATTTGATTTAGATCCAACTTGCTACTCTAATAATTTACCATTGAAAATAGAATCCTATAGCATTTTAAAAAAGTAAGTACAACAATAATCACACTTCAATCCAAAATCAAGAAGCAAACTTGAATTTGTGTTAATATACGATTTTTTCATACTACAAAAAAGAATGTATTACCTGAGTCAAAACATCAAATATTTGAGTTTCATCTTTAACTTGGTGCTTTGGTAAGTTATTACTGGAAATAGGATCCGGTAGCATTTGAAAAAAAAAATGATAAGTACAACAATAATTACACTTTAATCAATTTATTAAGTTTCAATATATACCTTCGATGTATTTTGTTGACTTGTAGAAACTTTGCTAATTTTGGCATTTGAGTTTTTTCTTCTCCTTTCAAGTGCGTCTTTCAATCGACCACGTGGACGTCTAATTGTGGCTTTTCTTTTGACCCCACAAGCTCTTATCATCTCACAATTGTTTAGTGAAGAAATCAATTCAACTTGCTCATTTTCACCGACTAAACTTTTGCCATCACTTAAGTTCTTCAAGTAAAGTTTTTTCTTCATTTCCTTTAATTCCTTAAGCAACACAAGAGCACACTCATTTGCATGTACATATAACATTTCATGTTCTGATGCTAATGATGAAATCTCACGAAAATTACGAAACAAACTACTATAACTCTTCCCACAGAAACCTTAGGATTGTCATTGACTTCAATTCCATGATAGTTGGTAATAGTTGATCGGAGCCAAATATCATATATTTAAGGCTCCTAATTATACATTGTTATGTCTATGATTATAATTATATTGGTGCTTTTATACGGTTTTCGTGTTTGAAGATATTTCAGACGATGTTATGTAAAATGAGTTTAATCCGTTGAATTAACTAGATCCATGACTCAAGATTGTTCGAGAGCCGAAATCATAAATGAAACACTAATAAAAGACCAAAAATAAGTCAAGGATGCAATCGGAATGAAAAAGAATGAAGCCGAGAAGAGAAACGGAGTAAAGAAGTTGAAGAGCAAAGAAGTAAGGTGAAGAACTAGCGAGTACTCGGTAAACCCTTCACTGAGTACTCGGTAAAGTGCGAAAGACCGTGCACTTACGCGAATGATGGATATTTTTCCCGAGAGCTTTTGCGCACTTGCGCTGGTTTTCGCGGATTATGAAGACTACCGAGTACTCGGTAGAGGCTTCACTGAGTACTCGATAAGACCAGATGCGGCCAATAAATTCTGCAACTTGTATACAACTCTGTGGGACCCGTTTCGATCCAACTCAACATGGAATGATCTCTAGGCTATTTTAAATGCAATATTGACCTTATATGAAGAGATTATATATCATTCTGCAATACATATCACAAGATACGTTCCTGACTTAACCGTGTAACAATCAGATTACCAAATAAAGACGCCTCTTTTTCTATAAAAGAGAGGGGTCTCCCTTACAACAAGGAGACTTCGCAGAGAGAATTAATTGGAGTTTTGTCTTAGTGTTATATTGGAGTTTGGAGTAGAATATCAACCATGGAGGGTTCGTCTACATCAACAATGAAAACGATCTCTACCATGAATAACTAAACCGGTATCTAGGGTTTTTAACAAAACCCTAGCCAAGTAATGTAGACTCTTTCTTATTTTTATTGTATAAAAGGAAACTGAAGGACACGTATGTGATGATTGTGTAGATGAGTGATTACATTTGATTTTATATAAGATTCTACGTTTATTCTATGTCTTGTCTTAGCTTGAATGGATATTTTATCTTGCACAATCATGGTTATTCAATATAAGCTATAACTCAGATGCTTAAATCATGATTTTTTACACAATAGTGATTATTAACATGTAATTTTGATTTAGACAGACCATGCTTGAAAGGGATAATTAGTAACGTGCTTTTAATTTATGTTAGTAGGAGTAGTTTAGAATAGATGCACGTACTCGTTATACTCACATAGAGATGGCTTGTGCTAATGATGGATGAATTGTTCCTTTTTTGGGATTAGGGTTTGCCAATATTTGCGACCCTATATCTGATTCACATATAATGGACCGCCCTTTATAATTAAATGATTTAGAGAATATATTACAAGGTTAGTGGTGGAGTTAGAAATACCTTACATCTTTATCTCCATTGTTTCACAATCTAAACCAATTTATCTCTCATATTTATCTTTTATGTTATTAGTTATAGAAAACAAATCAAACAAACTATCCTTAATAATTTAGTTATGAATAATTATAAAGAGTTGAAGAATCATTAGTCTTTGTGGATTCGATATACTCTATCTCATTGGTACTGTACTATAATTGATTCGTGCACTTGCGATAGGGACAACAAGGTCAACTATAAGGGTTTATTTGCACACACTATTATTATCATTATTATTTATTATCCCTTCCTAGTAGGCCGAATTAACCAAGGTTCGGCCACCGATCAATAGTTTTTTGCCTTTGCATCTCTTGTCCATCGTTTCATGATATATTGTGATAGATTTTTTTTTTTATATTCTTCTTATCCAACACTTTCAATGCATGATCACATAATATTCCAATAAACGTAAACTTCATACCGCTACAAATTACTGTTTATGTGGAAGCATCAAATTTCACCACATGCCCTTGTGGTTTTCCAACACAAGATACTTTATATTTAACTTCCTCCCCATTTTTAGCCACTTTGTAAATATTGTAATCACCTAACTTTATGTACTCTTTTTGAAAGAATTCGAATACCTCTGGAGTATAAATTTCTGCACCATGACGTAATGTCTCCACACTAGTTAATAACGTAGGCCTGGTTTGCAACATCTTGAAATTTTCCAATAATTCTTCATATCATCGATCATCTAAGACCCTCTCATAATGCCCAAAGAAACGCAATAGATCATGTTTTGGCTTCAAGTAATTCTTTAATAAATTTTTCATGCTTTCACTACGTTGCATAGTTTTCATGTCTGCAGTAAAAGTGTCGCCCATAAACCATTGTCCATTTCTCTCTAACTTCAAATAAATCTTTCAATCATTGATTCTCATTAAGGCTATATTTTGTTAACATACTATTCCATGCAAAAATCCACTTATCTTCATCTTCGTACTCATACACGCACTTATCGAGGTCATGAGCAAATTTTTTATTTCCATGAAATACATGACTCAAGTGTTTTGCAACATTTTGATAAATGTGCCAAACACAGAGTCGGTGCTGAGATTCGAAAAAAACATCTGATATTGTTTTTGCCATTGCAGCAGATTGATCTGTGAGAATTGTCTTAGGTTGTGTCCTAGACATTGCATCAAGAAAAGTCTTAAATAACCAACTGAACGATTCAGTAGTTTCATCATAAAGTAAAGCCGCACCAAATACCACCATTTGCTTATGATGATTCGACCCAATAAATGGTGCAAAAGGTCGACCATATTCATTTGTCCGATAAGTAGTGTCAAAACACACAACATCTCCAAACGAACAATAGTCATTAACTGAGCGCGCATCAGCCCAAAATATATTAGTAAGTAAATCATCCTCATCGACTTGTATTGAACAAAAATATGATAAATCTTTCAGTTGCATGTTATGAAAGTGTTGCAATATGGCCCTGACATCTCCTTTTTCCATTGCCATCTTTCGCTTTCTATGTATGTAATTTCGGTTATCCTTTTCTATGAAACCAAGATGATCTCTCTATCATGCCCCTAAAATTCCCAAAACTCCAACTCGGAGAATTAGCGAATTTCCAAGGGGTGACGTCAGTCAAACGGCCACTAAAGTCAACAATAGCAAGGAAATACATGGAATAACAAAGAAAAATAATATATTTCATGCTTAACTAAATGATAGAAAGTCAACAGAATGCTCTGATACCAAACTGTCACACCCCTAAAATCCTACGACTCCCGAACCAGGACATCCAAGGACTTCGGGGTGTGATCCATAAAATGAGCGACCAACTAAGATATCATTAACCCTTAAAAGATGTGGAATAATGATAAAAATGGTATATTCCATACCCAATTGAATGATAGAATTACAACAGGGGGATCCAATGAAAATCTGGCAAAGTTTCATTTGTAAATGGAACATCCCGGAAACACAAACTACAGAATAACCTGCCAATAACAAGTGCAGTAATAACAATGGCTCACATGCCAACATTCATCAATCCTACTAGGGCCGATGTAGTGGAAAGAAACCATCAACCCCTACACAACCCTCTATAATCAACAAAGCCACAAATGCTCGAATAAGAATACAGAAATACACATGGTAGTGCCGAATAGATACAATGACATCCTGAAATAATATATATAGGAAATAAAAGATACACAAATAGGTATATGCCAACAGACTGACTCCTAAGAGAAATACATGGCAATCCTCTAAAACAGGGGTAAAGAAACTAAATAATGGAAAAGACTGTAGCTAACTACCGTCCCCCAATCCAGTCGCGCTACAATAGTAACCGCATCACCCTGCGCAACTTCAAAACCTATAACGAGTAAAATAAAAGAAAGGTGTCGTTGCACCGCATGTTGTCCGTAGCTGAAACATTACATGCAAACTAGCGTGGAATACCAGGGGTATGAAACACCCTGTGAGCAAATAAGCTCAGTAGGAAAAATGAAATCCTAACTATCACATCCTCTGACTGTTTAGGTAATATTAAACCATCCAGCAAGACACGTACCACATAACTAATCCCGGCCCCAAATCACCAAGCACACACCTATATACTAACGTATCTAAGTATATAGGGGATATATAAATGTATACATGTATATATATATAAGTACACAACATGAGTCCCATAAGGTACTATTAAGACTAGTACTCCAAGTACCAACTCTAGTAGTCTACACTACTCTCACAAATGTACACCAAGTACACAATAACCCAGTCCAAACTGACTAATCACCAAGCGCTCACAATGTTAACCAGAAAATCCAAACAGAGGGAATCAAACTCATCTCTAATATCCAAAAGAATCAAATCCACAACTAGTACCAATGAAGGCTTATAACTCACTCCCCTCAAACATAGGAGGAAAATCACCCACATCCTTGCGCACTAACATAATCGTCATCAATACATATATATATATATATGCAATATATATATATATAAGAATCATCGTCCCATCCCTAGAGGAGATCTACCTTTCAAAGACTAAATCACCTCAATCATATTGTCTTATCAAGGCCACTAAACATATTACCACCTCAATCTCATGACACTATCCTCAATAAGGTTAATCAAACCATCGACACTCTCCCTATAGGTGAGGAAAGTTAACCGATCAAATCACGGAGAGCACATGAACAATACTATTATAAACAACCACATAAGGGTCAATAAACAAAGCAAGGGAAAAGAGTTCTCAATGCTAACCAACGGATAACCGAGACAACAATATCAAGGTTAAAAACACCACAAGTGTTTAGGGAAAACACCCGGACAAAAGAAACCAAAAAAGAGGAAAGGCAACACTACGTGTGTGCTACCAACAAGCCCCATACCCGAGACTCAAAATGTAAGAATGTATGAAACAATCATACCAAGATAACGCACTCAGAAACCCACCAGAACAACAACTCAAGGATTCCTAAATTGTCTAATAGGACAATGAAGGAAGAGCAATGCATTGGATCCACGGAACACCACCATCCGTTTCCAACCCCATGAAATCAAATGGCAACACAAGGAAAAGACTCGACACCACGCCATAACAAACGGCTTAAGAAGTGACATATAAGTAAAAAACATATACTAGTATACAAATAAGAGTGAAAGAAATGCTTAGGAGAATGAGCTAAACATAAGAAACAAAGTGCAAAGCTATAGTACCTCGAGTACTTAGCCAAAAATGTTTTGATTCCCTAAGCTCATGAAAAGAGGAAACTAGTGACCGCTACCCAGGAACTAACTAGTTTCAATCAATACCTCTTTCAATTTATTCAAACCTCAAATTCACATTTGATACCATCTCTCTAGATTACTAACAAAATTAAGAGACTATTGCCATGCAACCAGACATGTTCAATCATAACCTCGTCTAACCAACTTACAACCTCAAAAGTACGAGAAATAATACATTCCTCTAAGTATAAAAGAAACTTCTATTTGGTCAATATTATGCAACCAACCAAGACCACAAAACTATTACTCGCCTTCTCAAAGGCCTCAACTCACCGTTGATACTACACAATCAACTAGGTTTATAATCTCATCACTTGCCTTTTCTAAGGCCTCAACTCACAGTTGATACTACACAATCAACTAAGTTTATAATCTCATCACCCGCCTTCTTTATGGCCTCAAATTACAATTGATACTAAAATCAATCCATGACCTAAACTCTCTAAAGAGGTCACACAACCAACCACGATCACAAAACCACCAACCGCCTTATTCGAAGGCCTCAACTCAAAATCATCTCTATAGTCCATCACTAACCTCAACTATCTAAAGAGGTCAAGACATCAATATACTTAACCCTCCAAAGGCATAAAAGTACATAATCACAAGTATAATAATTTACATTTCATTATACTTTAATAATTACTACATGTAATCATATTTTCACGTTATCCACATTCAATTGAGCATTTTAATAAAATATGAATTTATTTCATAATATTCATAATCAACATGCTCCAAAACTCCACAGGTACTAATATCATATAATAAACTTGCTCCAACATCACATGCAATAATATCATGATCAACGTGTAAAATAGAATCACATAAATGCTACACAAATGCAATGTGACTTAACACCAGTTGTGGTACACACACGACCACACACCCTACTCTAAGGGTCAACAGGATCATTCTCTAACACTTCACTTTTTCTCATGAATAAAGGTAGATTTATCGTACCGATTCTTCCCAAGTGTTTTTGACACTTCACACTTTTAACAAGGAAGATCCTCAAACATGACGCGATCGTGAACCTAGGATTAGAACAAGTCCTCGCCTAGCGTCTCAATTTCTCGGAATATTAGTTCCGTGGAGCGGGAAGTACCATTGGCCAGTTGTTACGACGATCCGACACAAATCAACACAAATATGTATCACATCATATTTATGAAAACATTTGATTATCCGACACTAGTCAAACCCACACATGATTACACGACCTGCATAGACCAACACATATATACTCAACACGACACAATGTACACAATATGCATACAGAGCCTCAATAAAAATCATGCCTCAACATAAATATGTAATACATCATATTTATGAAAATATTCTCCAACATGCTTTTAAATCACTAAAGCAATAATCCATGAGAATATCAATTTTATTTCTTTTAACATAATTTTATTTCAATTCAAACATTTATTCACAATTACATCCATTTTATCCCTTTTAACATGTTTTTATTTTCATTAAAGCAACAATCTACAAATCATAAGGGGAACTAGAATAACGTTTAAGTTCACGTCCCTCACTACCATATATCCCCTAACATGTTTTAATTTCGTAAACACAATCAAAAGGGGAAACTAATATCACGTTCTAAGTTCGGTCCAACATTTACAATTCCACTGACCAACTATAATTCTTAAGGAATTTCTAGGTCACTGATGGGCATCAGGTGTGTGCAAAATATGTGGTTAAAAACGACACATTAACGACACTTTAGGTTTTACCCTTCTATAAGCGTACATATCAATTGTATATAGTTTTGCTTGAGTAAGGGAATATCGATCCCACAGAGACGAGGATTGTTCACTTTAATAGTCTAAAAATACTGAATTATAGTTTTTCGAAAAGAGTTTGATTTTGTGAATTATCTAATAATAATGAAAATAAGACGAAAAACAATAATAAATAATAGTTGTGATTCAGAGAGAAAAAAACTAGGGTTTCATCACTCCACCACTAACCGCATAATATAGTCCAAATTCTATTTCAATTGTATGAGGGCGATCCATTGACTGTGAATCAGGTCGCACCGCGCCAGCAATTTGACCCCAAAAAGGATTACTCTCAACTGGATCGCGACAACCCATCTCAAGACTAAACTGATTAGTGCATGCCAACTACTAACCGAAAAGTAAATTAAAGCAGTAAATTAAAACATGAAAATAAACTAAAGCATGTCTATATCAGTTTGTCAGGGCATGGCCTGTGTTAACCTAGCATTTCGAGTTTTATGACCACTATTGTGTACAAAATCACAGATTAAGCATCCAAGTTCCAGCCCATAGTGAATAATTGTGATTGTGTAAGATAAATATATTCAAAAAGTATAAGACAAGTATCAATTCAAATATATAAAATTTTATCACGAATAAAAATGGTCTGTCATCTAACACAATCATCAAAGTATAGTCACAGTTTCCCCTCTCTACAATTGAATATAAAATCAGAATTACATTCCTTGGCTAGGGTTTTGCGAGAAAATCCTAGATACCGAATTAGTTGATCATGGCTGAGAGAATCTACATTGCCGGTGTAGAAACGCTCTCCATGACCTTCTTCTCTGGATCTCTAGGTCTTTAATGGTGGTTCTCTTCAATGGAAGAACTCTATGAATAAACGTGCATGAACCAGCCTCCAAAAACAATACTTAAACTAGAACTTCAAACATAACTTCTTAAACCCTAAACCTAACCCTCTCATATTTATAGATAAGTGAGAGAAACCCTAATGGTTGTCATTTTCTGTAATTTCATAATACATGAATAATCTCATAAAATCATATGTAAATATGTGTATAAGCCTGTACGTAGAGGTCTGGAATCACCGATCACTTGAAATATTGAAGTAGGGACAAAACTGGAAATTTTTGAAACAATTCCGAAACAACTTCAGCACGTAGAGGGATCACGCGGCCTTAAGGTAGGACCTACGCTCCTGACGACATATGTCCAATCTGCCCCTTTTTCTTTCTAACGACATAAGGTATTATGCATCTTTTATGTAAAAACTCATCTTTTCATATTTGAGCTAGACTGGTCGCCTTTGACTCCCGATGCTTTTCGGTGAAGTAATAATGTCTGAAAATGACATTTTTGCCCTTTGGTGCAATAACGATGTCGAGAAATGACCATTTTGCCCTCTAATAACTCTTTTTCGCTCTGGCACACCTCTTGATTCCTTTCTCGAGATAGAAAGGAACACAAACTCAATTAATTCACCGAGATTAACTCTGTTTCTTCATTAAGCTCCTGAAACATGCTTACACACACAAACGAGACAAAATTACAAGTAACGAAATGTAAAGACATAACAAACGCAAGATATGGGCAAAAAATGATCAATATTGAGCACCTATCAGCCACCTATTCTCATTCAGTTCAAATAGGTATTTAATTTAGCAGGAAAAATATTTATTTAATCTCCTCAAATTAATTTCTATCTCCTATTTTGCTTCTAACTCGTATATAGACATATTTTATATTCACAAATAAATATGTCTAATTTAAAATAATAACTCACACATCCAAACAACAACAAATGATATAGTAGTGAGAATATTTTTCCCACCTCAAAATTTACGCTTACAAAATAGCCTCGAAACGGGCCCACCGTGAACAGTGTCGACGCCCAAATATGGGCCTTCCGACCAAATTTGCCCGAATATTATTTTGAATATACCGAAATGTCCGCCTCGATGATCTATACGATATATACGAATCCCATTAGCAATAGGTTATTAAATTCGAATAAATCTAAAATAACCCAAACGAAAATTCAAACCTATAAATTGAATTTTCAGACAAACCGCTCAACGAAAAATTACGAAATTTTAGTATGTCGTACCTAACACCGAGACGAAGCTACCCTCCAAAACTTGCAGCCATCGGAGCTCGGGAAGTCACCCAAATGGCTGCTCGCAGCTCGGCCCGATCGCCAATGTTGCGCGACTCAGCCACGACCACCACCTGAGCCGCTACTCTCCGTCACCGTCGCTGTCGCCACCTACTCCTGGGCCAACGACCACCGACAATCCCTGCAGATCGCGCCACTGCACCAGTTCGGTGACCTAACCCCAAACGCACGACTTCTCTCTCTAGCATGACAATGGTGGAAAGAAGAAGTATGGCTGTCGTGATGGAGGTGAACGAAGGACAAGAAGAATGGGGAGGTGGGCACGATAGTCTCTCGCTCTCAATAATCTGATACCAACATATACATATATTTTATCTCTATATATATATTTAAATAAAATTAAATATATATACCCAATAAATACCCACACATATAAAAATAATTTAATTTATAATATATACGTGTACAACAAATCCCTAAAATATACCGGGAACACCCAAATGTAATCTCGCAAACCCGAAAATCCTGAAGACTCTAATTAACTAAAATAATCCAAGGTATAAAACCCAATCACTGAAACACCGAATAAGCCTCCAGCTCATTGGAACCTTAAACGTCGGCAAACAAAACGGGTCGCCACCCAGTTGAAGCACTAATGCTAAATGTCGAAACGAAACCGCTTAGTCGATAATAAGAACTCGCATAAACGTCGTCCCATCAAGTCTGAAACGTAAAACGCGAAAAATTTACACGCGAAATACCAGGAATAAACAACACGTCATGAACAAGTGATGTCATAACCGAAATTAAATAGGAAATAATTTCAGGAAAAAAGAAAATAACACGAGGTGTTACACTCTCCCCCCAACTTCTCTACTCATTAACTCCATAGTTGTTTTAATTGGCAATCCTGACTTGTCTGCATCTTCGGCATGTGCTTTTTGAGCCATAGAAATTCTTCGATTGACTCTTAACATATGTTTCATGGGAGTTCTTATTAACTAGTGATTATGACAGTTATCCAATGGCGAAACTTTCAATTTTTCATTATTTTGAAGTACACACGTCATATGAGCCTAAGAACCAATTCTTGTAATAGGCTGGCGATAAGAAGGATTTTTTTATCCGTTTGTCCTCTTTTTTCTCACCTTCTTTTGAACAACAAAAACTAATCTTGGAGATGACACCACTCTTTTTTTTTGATGGTTTCTTCTAATGTTGAAGCCAAGTCTACCAGCATAGTTGAGGTAGAACTTACATGCTTCATCACTGGAACTAAAATCTATTCCAAGTTCTGGTTCATCTTTTTCTTCTTGTATTTTTTTTTTAATGGACAGGCATTAGTAGCAGACAGATCACAACTATCATCTTTCATATCAACCTCACAAACATCCAGCTGCTCAATACTCGTGTTTATATAATCCATTCCCTCCATTAGTTTGTATTATAATTAAATAATTATAATCGATTTTAAACTATTAAGATTTTACTATCAAACAGTTCGTAAAAATTTAATTTAATTCAACAATATGCCCAAATATTTTTTACTAAAAAATTTAAATTAAAGTACTATAAAATATATATTCATTATTTGGAGTAGGCTAACCTGAAAGCAAGTTTAAATCGTTTAGAATTAGCTCAGATTCTTCTCATTAGACAATTTTTGTAGATGTTGTTGGAGAAGTGGTTTTGTCACCTTTTCTTTTATATATGATAATTGTCCTAAAGTGCATGATTTTTATGTTCATTTTATACATTTTGAACACTTTATGGGAGTTAATGAGTTCGGTTTATATAGTTTTAATTCTATATGTGAACTAATGCTTGAATTTGAATATCTATTCCGAAATAGGCACCCGAAGCAGTTAAATTGGACTTGGGCTATGTGAGGCGTGTATATGGTCGTTCCCAAAAGTTCGAAGAACCATATAAGAAGTTGGTCTCGTTTCGAAGATCTCATCGACACGATCGCAGCGGTATAAAGAACACATCAATCTGAGTTCGGGATATAATACTATGTTCGTTTCTTTTATTTTGCATGTTTTGTTACTTTTTGTAAAATAAAGGAAAAAGAAAATAAAAAAATTAAAATTGAATGAAGGAGAAAGGTTCTCCAGCGTGACATTGCAAAAGAGAAAAGAAAAAGGAACAAAGAATGGGTCCGCATTTGTACAAGACTTGTCACACTAGACAATTTTGGTCACATACCAAGTAAGGTGGTCTGTTGCCTACTCCACTGAGATATATATATATATATATATATATTTATGAGATTGGGCAAGCGTGGGGGGCAGGAGCTTTGAAAGAAGGAGGAATAAAGGAATAAAAAGAAAGGCATGTCGGGGGGAATTTTTAGGCAAAAACAAGGAATAGCTTTGCTGCGGCATAAGGAAAAAAGGAAGAGGGAATGTGTCGACACTTGGTCTGGAGAAGCGAATGAAGAGTGCAACTCGGTTGGAGCAGAATATATAGGTGTGCAACTGGTGACTGAAGGGGGACTTCGAAAATAGAGTGTGTGGTTGCGGCACTGTACAAGGGCGACAAGAGGTTTTGACAGAGGAATGAGGACTTGGTGGTGGCTGTACTAAAGGAGGGCGACGACTGAAGGAGAGAAAGAAGGAGCTCTGTTCGTTGCATAAGGGAAGGAAGATGAAGCTGCCCTCGACTATTGTTCAGATGGAGAAGATTTCTAAACTCTTTCTTTCATGTTCTATTTTCATGGAAGGCTAAAACCCTAGCTAAGGCTAGGGGTGAAGCTTATTATAATTATGTGATCTTATGATTTTTGTTCAATTTTGGATTTGAAATGAATTATTTCTGTTATGGATTGTTCCTATTAAATTTCTGATTTTTCTCTTTTACGAAATTTATGGATGTTTGAGATGATTCATGAGTCTAGTCTTGCTTTTCTCATTGTCTTGTTAAAAACCATCCTGACTTTTGAAATTTGAGGAAGATTAGTAGATTGTTATTTTCTCTAGAGAAATTATTCTTCATAATTTGTTGCCTTAGGTATAGAATATAGTTGAACTCTTTCTAATTGAATTTAATAAGTGCTTCTATGCTTGTGAACAACCGTACTAGGAATTAATCTTTGGCGTTTTGGTGTTGTATAAATATTTGCTAGGAATAAATCTCTAATTGATGGATGTTTGAGGATTTTCATGGGTTCAGTCATGCTTTCCCCATTGTTGGTTAAAAATCATCCTTTCTTTTGTGATTGAAAAATAGCAGATTGTTAAAAAAGTTTAGTGAAGTGTTCTTGATAGTTTGTCACCATAGGTACAGATTATGCTTGGATTCTTTCTAAATGAATTAAAAAGAACCAAATCAGTAGATCACATATGCTTATAATAGGTGGAACCCCGAAACCTTAGTATTTCTCTATTTCTGAAATTTATCTTAATTACAAATTGTTGTTTTTACTGCAATTAGGAATTTTCTGCGAACTTGACACCACTCTCTGTGGATTCGACACTCGATACTTCGAGTTATACTGCTACGCGACACCTGCACTTGGGTTGAGCAAGCAATATACACACACACATATATTTCTTGACAATATTAATGTTCAAATCAACATACTACTATCCATTTTTTTGTGACAATTCTTCAATCACTAAATGTAACACCCCATGTTATTTTCCCAATTTTCTGGAATTATTTTTCGATTTAATTTTGGTTGTGACGTCACTTGTTTATGACGTCATGGTTATTCTTGGTATCTCACGTGTAAATTTTTCGCGTTTACGTCTGCACTCGATTGGACGACGTTGTGATTTCTCCTCGATGACTTCATGGACTGTCGTTGGCGATTACATGACTTGATGTGACAGTAGTGTTTTTGACTTAGTGAAACGTTGACGGTGAATTTAATGTTTTGAACTGGTGAAACACTAACGTGAGTTCTGGATTCGACAACACGACTCTGCAATTGTATTTTTGGTGACTTCGGGGGGTTTCTTTGGTTATTACGCTATTTGACGTGATGTTTTGTGTTTTCGACGTGGCTAGAGGTTTACGTGGGCTTTAGTGCCGATTACGTGGATTTGTTTAGATGCTCAACGTTTGGTGTTTCGACTGGGTGGCGACATGCTTAGTATATCTGACGTTTAAGGCTCCGACGTTGTTGTGCGAGTTCAACATTTAGTGCGTTAGGGGTTCGACGTTTTGTTTTTCCCTTTGTAATGGGATTAGTATGTGTTTCATTTGATAGACGTGTCTTGTTTAGCTGGCGTGCTTAGGAGTAATTGTATTCTCCTTTCTCGTTTTTTGTGTTTGTATTTACACGATATAGTTGGGACGTTATCACTTAGCATTTTGTCAGGCTTAGGATGTGCTAGGTGACGTGAGGAGTTATAATTTTATTTTTTATTTGGTTTAGTACATGTCTTGTCTGACTGACGTGCTCTGTGTTTGTATGTACGTGTTTTGTTTGTTTGGTGTGCTTATTTCTTCGTGTTTCTAAGTGTTCCTATGTGTTGATGTGGTTGTACTTAATTATTGTTTTGGATTTTTTTCGTGCCCTAGTTATTTATAGTTATACGATGGGTCTTGTACGTACCCGATGTTCTGGTGGTTGGGTTTTTACCCCGAACTAGTTATACCAGTTATAATAATTATTGGGCGTCCCGTTTATATTTACGGGCTCGTGTGATTTAATTTGGGGGTTCCCAGTACGTTTCGGGATTTATTGTTCGTATGTATATATTATTAATTGGAAATATATATATATATATATGGGTATTTAATAAATGTATTTAAATGCAATTATATATAGGTATATGTATTATTGGCATAAGGATTCACAAAGCTTCTCCATCTTTCTCTAACCCCCCCACACGCAGACCACTCCTTATTTCTTCTTTTTCTTCATGTTCACAACCACAGGTTTGGTTCTCCTTCTCTCCTCTTCAATTGACACCAGTTCTTCTCCACCACGACCATCATCATCATTATCGTCTTGTATGCGAGAGAGAGAGAGATCGCGCAGCAGTGGCGTGGTCCGTTGGAGGTCGCTGGACTTGCAACGATGGTGAGTTTTGTTGTGACGGCGTGGCTGAGGCTGTTGGTGATAGCGCGACGTCTTGATGTGGTGGTTCGCAGTGGTTGAGCCGATCTCGGCTAGAGGGAGGAGGCGTGATCTGAAGCTAAGGTGTTCGCCAGAACGAAATCCAGGGACTACGGCATGGTGGTCGTGCGATGGCAGGTGGTGGCACGAGGTGGTCGCAATTGCAATTCAGACGCAATTGGTCGAGGGTTTCGGTCGCGACCTAGGGTTTAAGTTATGGGGTCTAGTGGTTCGCGACCTAAGGTTCATCCAGGGCTGGCCATAGCGGCGACGTGGTGTCGCGTAGGAGGTCGTGGTGGCGCTGGTTCGCACGACGATGGTGCTGACGAACAGTGGTAAGTTCGGCCAGACCGAGTTGGGTCGACTCAGTGCCGATTCGGGCTTCGTTTGGCGTGAAACTTTGAGGATAGCTTGCTTCCGATGTCGTACACGATATATTCGAATTTGGTACGAAACCGTTGAGCGGTTCGCCGGGAATTTCATATTATAGGTACGATTTTTCGGTTTGGTTTTCGTTAGATTTATTCAAAATTATTAATCAATTGCTAATGGGCTTCGTATATATCGTATAGGTCGTTGAGACGGACGTTTTAGTATATTCAAAATAATTTTTGGGCCACTTTGGTCGGTGGGCCCAATTACGGGTTCCGACACTGTTCACGGCGGGACAGTTCGGGACTGTTTGTAAGCGAATAAAATAGGTGGGAATTTACATATATATATTCTTATATATATGCATATCTGACACTCACTAATAGTGCATAAAAAACGTTAATTAATCTCCGTTGTATGTTTATGGGTAAATAAAAACGTTTAATTAAATTCCTAGTGATAGACGAAAATCTAGAAATTTTATAAAATTCATAAAATACCCATAGTTGGATTAGATGATGTCGGAAATAGAAATCTTTCGGAGAAATTAAATTAGAAGGTGTATGTGGGTGTAGATCCGGTTAATTGATTTTTCCCTATTATTTATATTTTATTGAAATTAAAAATAAGTTAGGGGATTCACGAGAACAAGGGACGTTAAAACTTAGACACG
Organism: Cornus suecica; assembly: GCA_963922005.1. NCBI lineage: Eukaryota > Viridiplantae > Streptophyta > Magnoliopsida > Cornales > Cornaceae > Cornus > Cornus suecica. Next base: position 17,618,562 of record OY998241.1, read on the forward strand.
GTTTTAGTTCCCCTTTTTGTTATTTTTCTTGTAAAATATAATGAAGTTATATTGCGAATTAAATTGTCCCTGAGGTGGACTAATTTGAAAACAATTACTGAAAATTAAATTAAAAACATGCGAGCTTATAAGAATTTATTAATATCGGGAAATTGAGAACCCGGATGATCTTGAGATAGATTGACGTGATTTGCTACTATAATTGAATTATAAAACATGCTTTTAAAAATGAAAATGATTATATATTGTGGATTGGTTGTATAAAAACGGATTGTGAAACATATTTGTCAATTGATAATGTTATATTTCGATTATTGATTCAGTGTTGAGGCATGATATACAAATTTCATACACCATGAGCATTGATATTGCATTGGGTATGGTTTCATGTCTCATTCATATACCATTTTTGTGAGTCTTTCGGATCGTCGCAACAACTGGCCAAGCGGTGTTCTCACTACCGGTGGACTAGTAATCCGGGAATCAGGGAGGTGTGGGAGGATGTGATCCGAACACGGTATGTTTTTCACGAGTCGATATGATCCTCGTGGTTGTGTTACTTTGACAACATTATACCCGGTTGTCCCATGTTAGATAAGGTGTTGTTGGCACACATACATATATCTACCAATAATCCATAATTAATGTAAAAGCTTCTAGCTGCAACATACATCTCACTTACATATTCTTTCCTCATGTGAAAACCATGAAGAAAATAAAAGAAAGAGAATAAACTTCCAACACAAATGAAGTTCATATTACTATTGAACAATGAACAGATAAGTTATTGTGTATACAACAGCCTCAAAAGCCTCTCCTCAATTTCAAGGACTCAAAGGTGGATACAAGTATGAGAAAAGTAATCAGTTTTCTTCATCAGAATCGAAAAATTGTCTTCTTCTTAGTGCTTCCAATACAGCTGCAGGGCGATCGCCTTGACAACCCATTCCTCCAACTGAAGACTTGAGCTTGGGCACACTCATGGCACTAAGTGGAGGCGTTGCTTCCCCTTGATTCACTTCCCTCAGCACAGTCCTAGCTGTAACAGCAGCCACTGCATCTGCCACAGCTGATGCCACTTTCTTGTTACTTCTCAATTTCTCTGGTATCTTGTTCTGTATGCTCACTCCATTCGAAACCTTAGAAATGCCAGGTGAGCGGAATGTGTCGCATTTTCGCACTGTTGCCACAGCCTCAGCAACTGTTGATTTGGCCTTCATTGACTCATACTTTTGCATATCGTAAATGAGCTCTTTCTGAAGTTGCTTATCAGCAACCAATATGTCATCAATCTCATTTTTGTAGTCTTTGAGGATGACTCGGAGGCACTCCATGAGGGAACCGATTAAGAGGCTGTTCTTGCTTTCCAAGAGCCGTTTCAGCTCTATGAATATGGGGATGGTGTTTTGGACAAGGCCCTTTTTGACTGCTTGAGTTATAACTCTTCCTCTAGCAGCAGCAGAGGATGCTCCTCCACTATCTCCACCTTCTTCATCCATATCTGTTGTGTCAGATGACGATCCGCGGTTGGATGGAATTCGGATCTCTTTGCAGGCAAGAATATGGAAAGCATCCTGTTTCCTCAACATTTCCAAGTATTTGTCAGTGAAAATGACGGAAAAAACAAAGACATGCAGTGATGGAAGTAAAGCATTTATAAGACAAAAGAACCAAGAATCAGAAAGTGATATCTATTGGCCAAACCACTCAAGGAAAGCTACAGTCCTGTGTAACAGATTACATTTGTTGCAAAGCACCAACCTACTACGGACCAAATGCTTCTGTTAGTAGGTTGTTTAGTTCTTTTGGATGGCACTTTCCAACTCTAAATTCTCAAGCTTGGCTTGATTTCAAATCTCAATTTCCTTCAAACTTCTTTCCAAATGCTTCTGTTAGTAGGTTGTTTAGTTCTTTTGGATGGCACTTTCCAACTCTAAATTCTCAAGCTTGGCTTGATTTCAAATCTCAATTTCCTTCAAACTTCTTTCCGGATGTTTCTAAGCAAGACAAGCTTATTTGGTTACCTACTAATGGGAATTTTATAATTCATTCAGCTTGGGATATGGTGAGGTATAAGGTTGACAGAATGCCTTGGGTTGGTTTCCTCATCACATACCTATGTACAGGATATATGGTGGTTAGTGCATCTCAATAGAATTAATTCTATGTACTTTCTGCTTTCCGTTGGCCTTGTTACTAATGCTGATTGTATTTTCTGTAAAATGAGATTGGAGGATAGGGATCACTTATTTTTTCAATGTAGTTTGACCAATCGACTGTGGAAAATGGTGATTCATAAGGGTTTGATGGCTTGGCCTGATGGAGATTGGGACACCATTATGGAGTGGGCTGTTGATTCTCTAAAGGGTAAGTCTCTTTCAGCTACTATTCATGTGGTTTGGATGGAAAGAAACAGAAGGGTCTTCAGTGGTGAGTGTTACTCTTTGGATGACTTGCATTCTATGATTGTTCTGACTGTTTGGAATGGTTTATTTTCTCTCAAATTTCAAGGCTTCTTCTGTTAATCATGCTCTGGTTCAAGAATGGAATCTGCCTCTTTCTGTGTTGGCTTCTTGATGGTTCTACAACTGTTATGGTCATGGCTGCTTACTGGTGTGCTGGTTTATGTGTTTGCTGGTACGTTATAGCAGCTACTTGGTTGCTGCATTATCATGTCTGGCTATTATCATGTGGAATTTGCTGCTACCAATAACTAAAAAACACCATTCCTTAGTAGTTTACTTTGTTCGTAACATTTAAATGATGGAAGCACCACTCTATTTTTCAATTCCATTGATATGGCATGCAGCACTTGAAGACAAGCTACACTTGATTTCAGTATACATATATACAGACATGCACAAATATATATATATATATAGAGAGAGAGAGATAGAATAGATTTTATACCTGCAGAACTGACTGTCCAGTAGCATCTTGTATATTCAACAAACCATCAGATGCAGAAGCCAGGATCTCCGCACATACCTTTGCAAAAGTGGCTAAAAGGTGCTCTGGAGCCATTTGTTTCAGCAACGAAAGGTAGATGTGCATTCTTTTAGACCTTGAATTTTCATCACTACCTCTGGATGACAAAAATTCTAAACTAATTAGTTCTTTAGAATAACAAGAAGTTTTCTTAATTTTAGAAGACTTACCTAATAGAAAAAAGTCGGCTCTCAGCTCGTGAGCTCTGAGAATTACCATTTCCAGTATGGGCATTGCAGTCATTTAGAACAAAAATCGCTTCCACAAAACTATTATACGCTAGAAGTGGCGCCTTCGCTGAAAAGATGTTACATGGAAACATCAGACCCAGGAACAAATTATAAAAATAAAAAAATAGATCCTGAATAACTCGAATGGAGAGTTCTCAAAGCATAGCAACCTTTTAATATATTGCCAAAGAGGTAATCAGCTAGTTCCCTTATTTTTTCTGATTCATCGACAAGAGAAAATAAAAACCGAAGGAAAAGCATGCCTCGCCACTTCACATAGTCCCTCTGAATGCGAAAAGAAAAAACGAAAGTTGTCAGTTGCCAAATAATTGATCTTCATGAATGGAAAACACAATTTTACAGTAACAAAGATAAACCTGTAATAATCTAGAGAGCAATATAAATGTCTGCCTTCTGACAAGTTCACATGGATCACGTAGGCACTTGGTGATCTTTGATATGTAGCTGTTGTCTTTAAGAATAGGCAGTGAGAAAGACAATCCAAATCTATACAAGTTGATATATGGAAAGGAATTTAGGAGGGTAGGAGAGGAAAGGAAAAAAGGAGGAAACTAACCAATCAACTAGAGCTGTATACCGTACACAAAAATCTGCCATCACCACGACAATATTATTGCGAAGGGAGGCACAGTCACTCTTTTCAAGCTCCTGTAGCAACAAATGCATAAGAGTAATTTAGAATCAGAAAATGTAAATAATTCTGCGAGTAAACTGGAAAGATTCAGTGGGGATGATGTGAAGAATAACAAATGATTATGTTGTAAACCATAGATGATTAGGAATTTTATTAATATTTTCTGATCTAATATAGGTGGTCTGTAAAGCCTATGCAAAAACATCATGTGAAATATAAAGCTCAGAAGATACAATGAACGTATATCAAACAGATAAAGGGTCGCGTAAAACTTGTGCTTCTCCGAAAATAGCAGAACATTTTCACAAAAGTTGTTAATTAGAGGAATCATTTGATTAGCGAACAATTGAAGCAAGTCAAAACCTACCCGAACAAACAGAGGAATGTAACGCTTTGCAAGTTTTCCATCTGCAAGGCAGATCTTTCCCATTGTTAGCCAAGCTTGAATGTACAAGGAAGGGGCCGTCTGCTTTACAGAAACTGCAGGGCCAAGTAATTTCTTATCTTTCAGGTCAGAACTCTCTGAAGTGATGATGGTGTGTAAAACTGGAATAGTGGCTTCTAAATTGGCAGAAGGACAAACAATGACCAGAGAGCCAATGGTATAAACTGCAGTAATTGCTTCTGATAATAATTTGGACATGGCTGTTGCTGCTCTCTTGCCCTTCCTTCTCCCACTTCTAAGCGGGGTGAGAAAGCTATTGTCTTTATCTGCTTCTGCATCCTTCGACATGTACATTTCCAGAATTTGTGAAGCTTTAGAGAGGAGTTGGTGTACCCATTTCATAACGAGGACATCAGCCTCTTCGGGATTCAAAGCCTTCCGCTTGCACAATGTTCTGAGCGCTTTTACATGAGCATTAACCTGCCATCAAACACATAATTGGTCACCCATATATAACAGTATTTCCCCAGAGCAAGGGAATTTTGTTGAACACAAGTCCACACTGTCAAAGCCCCGGCATCTTGAGTTACAAAACAAATTCTTCTTCGTGTATTACTCTATATAGGATACCTGTTGAAGGATTTAAATAGTAAAGTTACAACCTCTTTAACATCTTAAACTTTTAGATAAGCTTGGTTGTTCACATGGTTACAGAGCCAAAAGTCTAGTGTTCAAACCCTACTGTCACCCACATTAATTTGCAACATCTCTAACAGCTTAAACTTTTAGAGTAGATGGATTGTTAAGAATAGCATCATCCTGCAAATTACCATTTGCACCTGATTTGTTGCAAAAAGTGGAGAGGGAAGTCATTGGCTCTTTTCTAAATGATAAAGTAGCCACGTGACAGCTATGAACTAGGATGGGTTGGAACATCTGTTGTTTATAAGTTTTTTACTAGTAATATATTAATCAATTCAAGGTTGACATGCTAGATAAGCAGCAGATCCACTAGCATCACTTCAAATTCTTCTCTCTTGGAGCACATGATTTTTTGCTAAAAGTGGAGAGGAAAGTCACCCAGTCTCTTTTCTGGAGGATAAACGAGCCACATGACAAAGATCAACAAGAATGGGGAGGACCGTCATTTTGTTTAGAATTTTTTTACGTTTAATACTATTAATATTATTACTCCATTCAAAATTGACATGATAGATAAGCAACAGATCCACTCACATCACTTTAAGACCTTTTCTTCTTTCCTTTTTCCTGAGAAGTTGACATCAGTTTACGTATTCAGGTAAGCTAAACTTTTTCATGTAAATACATAATTCAGCATAACAGTGACAGTCCAGTTGTAAGACTTAAGACAGTGCACTATCATACAGAAGAACATGGCAAAGCAAAGAGGAAAAGTGTTACAGAATTTTGCTGTCTCACTGGAAACAAATAAGAACATGTCAATCCATAGCGTGTTGGATCCATTACTCTGGTTGAGCACTAATCAGATAAAATCAATCAACAACATTTAGGCTCTTATAAAGATGTAATGAAGTCAAACAAATTCATGTGCAGTTTACACCTATAAAGCTGAACCATTGGTGACCCAGTGTAGCACACAAGAAAAGAAGAGATAAAAGGGAGAAACACCAGAAAATTTGCTGCAAATTGTAAATTGATAGATGGTACAACATTATAGATACCTCTGTTGGATGCATGTTGAACTCTTCAATTCGCTTGAGCAAGTTATGAGCTAAATCTGCTGCAGGCTCAGGAGGCAGCTCCACAGAAACATTAGAGATTGTTAGCAAGAGGAAAACACGGTCTCCAGCCCAAGCAACTGAATTCGAGTCTGAGCCCGATATTTCTGCTTCTACATTTCCTTGTCTAAGAGGGCTCCTAAGCTCAGGCCCCAGTCCAAACTTGTCAAGCAGCTGCCAATGATGATGGAGGAACTCCCACTCCACTGCTTTCGGAAGGAATGCTGAGACCTCTGACAGCAGAAACCAAGCACCAGGAGGCGCTGTCCACTTCTCAATTGGCATGGAATAGCTCAACCACATTGACTCAGATGTCCTTATAATATTCTGAAGTGCAACAGCAATTTTGGGCTTCAGCTGTTTCTTCTTTCCTAGGTTTGTGCAGATCTTCTTGACCCAAGGGATCACCTCTCCATTGCAGATCTCTTCCAATAGACCCAGAATACCATCGGGATATAACAACTCAATCTCCCTTTCTAAACTCTTTCTGTTGTTTGGATCACAACTGGTTACTTTATTCAGAAAATTAGAAGATACAGCTCTAGACACCCTGTCAAGCACCAGTTCAAGAAACAAATTCTGACATTCTTCTTGAATGGTAGATTCATTATCAGTTACTAAACGTGGAACAGAATGTAGCCACTCCTTCGTCACACTTTTATCTGAAAATGTCCTAAAGACCTACAAAATCAACAAAGGATCCAACCTACATTGAGTAATGCACACAAACAGATCTGTCAGCATAAATAAGATTTTATAGTGGAAATAAACCAAAAAGGAACAATTATCATAAACGGAGAGCAGGAAGGAAGCCACTGCACACATTCAGTACAGATTGCTGATACACTCGACAACACAACGTGTTAAAGGACAAGTCATAGGTTTGGATTTTACTTAGTGAAATAAACCATAAGAACCCATGAACGCAGAGGAGAGCTGCATCAGCTAAAAACTAGGCCAACTTATATTGGCTGGACCAACTACACGGCCTTGACAATCACTAATAACTTGATTGGCAGCATAAGATTATAGGAACCATGTCAAAATACTACAATGGTAAGAAGAAGGCTCCATGGATGAGAACAACGGCAGATAAGACAGCAAGGGGATGAATTTCAAATATACCTTATTAATGTGATCAAAGAGATATTAATAAGATCAATAGGTTACACATTTTCTTTCTGCCTTTTTAAATGGAATGGCCTGTGTCCAATGTATTTCACTGAAATGAAGTAATACAAATCAAATACTCCGCATCTTTGAATAATGCATAATTACAGGTTGGCTGATACATGCTGCTTATGCTACACAAACTGCATTATATCCCAAATGATCATATTGCTTCAGAAATATATTCAAGAACAAGAAGTTGAAAGAGACAACTTGCAAGCAGAGAGTATTCACACTTCTAAAACTGTGCAATTAGACCTGTTCATCAAAGGCATATGAAAAAGAAATTCACATGCCGACCATAGTATCTAAGTGAGGTGTAGATATGTGTTATGTTACATGGACTCTTCTGAAGTAGTGAAATACCATTTCGGACACATCCCTTGGAAAAGGTTGTGGAGATGTCTCCAACACTTTTGTTGAGACACGTTACTTGATAAAACTGTATCCAATCTTTCAATAATATTGTACTGGTACTTTAAAATAAGTTCAAAGCCTCTATTGGACATTATATTAGATAAATATGGCTACTTTACACTAGAAATAAAATAACTAATTAACTAAATTGAATATTAAGCAGCGCTCGTGTATCCTTCTGTTTAGAGATTTAACATACCTGATGCACAGATACAGACCCGTATAAGAGTCGTGCCTGAGTTCATGTAACATAGGATATGTGTATTGGTTTTGGTAAGTTTTTCACTATAGAAATCACAATCCATTTCATTATTGTACAATTGGCATGATAAAGTAACAAACTACAGCTACAATGCTACATCACTAGGGTAAGGAATCATTTACTCAAGGAAGACAGTAACTAGACCTGTGAGAGGGCTGAAATTGCGGCTTTCCTTATGCTAACAAGTGGATCCGAACAGGCCATGCCCATCGTCTTCAGCACGACTGTGTCAAAGGTGCCACCTAAAAGGGATGTCAACTTGGAAATTAGAAGAAGTGCAGCCTTTCTCACAGCTGCCTTCTCATCTGTACACCTTTTCCTCAAAAGATCCTTCATCCCACCTTCTTGCCTACTACACCCCTCATCACCAAACCCCATAACTTCCTTCAACACCGCCCGACTCCTATCATCAGCAGATAAGAACCCCACTAACTGTGCTAAATTTGTCAGAGCCCGAGCTCGAATCCCAGCAGTCACATCCGAACATCGCTGAAACAAAGCCTCCAAACACTTCAATCCCCAAAAATTCTCACACCCACCATCTGAATTCCCCTCCAAACCCAATGGATCTTTCAATGCCATCATTAGCATAGGAATAAGATCAACAGCCAAGAGCCTCAGATTAGCCTTTCCTTGGGCCATCTTCACTACATAATCAGCAAACACGACTTGATCCTCGAAATCCATAGCCCGAACAATCTCCATTATGGATTCCACAGCTGCAGCCCGAGGCTCGGACCTCTCTGGCGCCTTCTGGACTAAATACTTGGGAAGATTCACAATTGCCTTCTTGATATCATCGGAATCCTTAGCCACACCCATCATTTTCTTCACTACAAACCCCAACGCAAACGTCTTAGCCTGCGATTTAAGCAAGAGAATCGACGGAGACAGCGCCTTCAACACCTCAGCTGCAACAATTGCCTGATCCCCATGCTCAGGTTTCAGTAATTCGCTTAAAATCCGCAAACACAACTCGCAAAGCTTTGAATAAAAGCCAGAATTCCCACAAAATTCAAGTGCCATTGCAGGAATTTCAGCCACAGTTTGAATCAAAGACTTCAAACTATCCAAAAATCGATCCAAATGAATCAAACTCAGAACAAGTTCTAACCTTTCGAGAAGAGGGAACAACTCTCTAACATCAAATTGCCTCTCATCCCCATCATTCCAGCCATTTCTGCCCTGATTTCGTGACGGCCCAGCACGCCCACCGCCCCTTTTCTTCCGTGTCCGATTCTCTGACGCAGGAGGTGGCAGTGAGGGCGAAACTGGGTTCTTGAAAGAGCGGCGAACGGAGCGAAGCAGAGAGAGAAAAGCCATGGGAGTGAAGAGAGTGAAAACAGGTGCGTTTGGGGAGAGGAGGAGGGATAGGTAGACTTTCGAGGCCAGGACAGCGAGGTGGGTGGGGCCGGAGTCCATCGCCGCCGTGATGGGTCGGACGAGAGACGACGGCGAGAGGTTTTTGGATGAGAGCTCGTCGTAGAGGCGATCAATATCGATTGGGTCGTTGTGGGTCAGAGTGTAGTCCAAGAGGGTTTGCAGGGCTAAGAGGGTTGATTCGGAGATCAGGGTTTGGGAGCTCGGGTCGGCCTGAGAATGGTGGGTTTCGACCTCTGAGACTATGCCGTATATGGCTTCTTCCATGGTTGATTTGGTCGGAACTTTGGGGGTTCGCTGCGTCTAGGCAAATCCCCTTTTTTCTGTGTGTTTTTTGTGCGTGTGAATATGCTGCCCCCAAAGCCCTTCAAATTTTTGCATTCCCGCTTAAACACAAGTGTTTTTTTTCCCCGGAACTTCACAATGGTGAGATATAGAAATAACATAAGGTGAACTGAAAGATTGTCTTCACAATGAATTTTCATTTTTTTCCCAAATAAAAATAGGCAAAAAAATATTTTTTATGCATGTGGAAATGTACTATGTGTCTACTATTTATACACACATTATATGGATTACTGAAAAAAAGAATTGAACCAGTCATTTTGTAATTAGCTCCATGATTTACAAATAATCTTAAATGTTAACCAACTATAGTTTTGTCACGACTAATGACAAGTTTAATAAAAGTATTTTTTTTCTTTATATTATCTAGAAATTTATTATAGCATGGTTCTTAATCTTCTTATGACTATTAATTTGTTTTAACAAAGTAAAATATATAATTGTAACCACTGTTTTTTTTAATAGAAAAAACAAGAAAATTTGATATACTTGGTTTAAAACAAATATCATAAGAAACATCGTTTTTACACATAGTATTCATGGAAGGCTAATAAATTACTCAAATAAAAACATATTTTTTATGCAATATATTAATGGAAAATTACAAAATTACTATTTTCATTTTATATTTTATTTATAATTTTAATTTCATATTGGTAGTCTAATTCTAATACATGACATTTTCTCCCTTTGTAACTAGTTCCTGAAAGTGAACTTCATTTTATAATTCTTCCATGCTTAATAAGTGATATTCTATAGGATTCTTTAAGTAGGCTATAAGCTGACTAATCAAATCCTACCAACCATGATCTTCTTTAATACATCTTGCACCAGACTTTTTGATCCTAACGCTCGCAGTGTAATGCACTTCTTTCACTAATTAACTTAAACTACCGTGTCACACATATACTAGGATATTGAGTAGCTGCTTAACTATTAGAATGTGGAGAAACATAAATTCAACATTATGCAAAATGCCTTAGATTTTTTGAAAGTAATAAGCCGATGCGGTTGTTGAAAGAATGAGGTACTTACAGGAGATAAGTGTTTCATTATCTCATGAAGGAAGCGTAACCTTTGCAACAATTGGTACAATTGACAATACAAATAAGGGATAGATGACAAAGTTGAGGTTTGTGGAAAATACAAACTACAATACACCTTTGAATATTTATCTCTATATATATATACAATGTCATGCCCGCATATATACACATCATTTCCTAGCCCTTGGCCACATGACCCCCTTGAGGAGAGGATTTTTGTCCTCTCCTTGTGTTTATCTTTCTCCTTTCCAACACCTCTTCTCATGACCCCCTTGAGGACACCCATTTTTCTTATTTTTTTGTGTTTTCTTTGTGTGAGTGAGGTCTTGTCCCCATAACGCCCAAGAGGACAACATTATATGTGTAAAATTGTGTGGTTTTGGCTCAGTATGGGGATCGTTTGTAAATACTATGTAGTGGCTTGCCAGGCGCGGACCGGTTTTGACTTTGCATTATTTTATGCATAAAAGATACCAAAATTCACAAAAAAAAATATATTTTCGATATGAAAAGTGAATTTTTATTTTAAAAAAGTAACTTTTGAAATTATAAGTGCAGGCCGGGCCCAATCGACCGTAAAAAAATCATTGGTTTAATTAAAATAGTGGAGGGGTCAGATTGTCGACCGCAAAAACGCACTTCTTGATGATAAAGTATTGAGGGAACAAGAACGGACCTGTAACTAGGTCAGGACGAAGTGTCTCTAGCATTCTAGAGAATATGGTGGAGTTAGAATTCTGGTTTGACTTTTCCAAAATGATATTTTAAAACTAACCATTTCGCCTCCGAGCCCAGGAACTGTCCCGAACTCAGAAATGGTCGTGTCTTCTATGATTTTTAAGATTTTGATGCGCTAGCAAGCCACTGGTGAAGTCTGATCGACGATCTGATGATAGGATCAAAAAGGGATTTTTGGGCCCCACATCCCCTATGTGGGGAATCGGGACCCTTGTGACTAGACTATGGTCGAACATGTTTGAAGGATATGTGTGACAAGAATTGTAGTTCTGAGGAGAGAGATATCACATCCGAAAGTCTAAAACCCTAAAAGTACTTTTTGCAATTCAACGGTGGGTTTGTATGTGATTGGTCATTGGAGAACGTTCCCCAAGGTTAAATCCTATAAGAAACTCATCGGAAAAGACGAATCTCAAATCCAACGGTCGGATTGGGATTTATCGCAAAGTCAAACTTCACAGTTTCCTTATCAACTATTGGTCAAAAGACATTACTACCTCCCGGAGTGCAATTTCGGTGATAAAAAATATGAGGAAAAAATGGGGTGTCTACATACAAAATACTGATTTGATCGTCTGCATGTGCTAGAAACATTCTTTCCAACAATAGTGTTTCTATTTCTCAAGAACTTGCCCTATTTTGGTAAATCTTTATATATTTATACTCGTTTTGCAAACTCTGGGCCCATTTCCAAAATAATATCCGTATATAGATCAACAAATTTGTTTCTAGACCTAACCCTAGCATTAATTCCCATCATGTCCTTATTTTTTCTTTGTGAGCAAGTCACTTCCTTTTACCAATGCCCTTAAAGTGTTGCCGAAGACTTCAGGGCTTTGCCGATGCCTCGAAAAATCTTCGAATGATCTTTTGTAGGTCATTGGGTGACTCCTCAAAGGTCTTTATATTTCCCATTCAATGGCATGCGTTGCCCCGAAGATATCCCTTAACGACTTAGAATTAAAGATGATGGGTGGTGCCTTGGGCCTTGATGATGGTTGGGCTTTCAATATTAGTCTGGTAATGAATTTATTTGGCCCAAACACTTACCCCTTCAAGTTTTACCCATTTTGGTAATGGGTGAAGTTTGAATCTCTTAAGACGTGCGACAACTGGCGATTGTATTGATAGGACATTTGATGATGTCGCTGATAAGTTCACAAAATCACTATTTTAAATGTTAAAAATAAATCTTTAATTCACCATTTTATTGCATAAATGTTCTTATATATATCTTTTTATTTCTTATAGGTTTGAATTGGAAAAGATGAATAAAATATATTAAAGTGAAGAAAGGAATGCACATGGATGGAAGAAAGAATATAATGCACATGGATGAAAGATGAAGAATATAATGCACATGAAGAAAGAAGAAAATGATTTGGAAAGCATCAATATTCAAAGAAAAAGAAAAGAAAAGTAGATCTAACTTCACTTTACAAGATGTCATTATATTCCAATTTTCTCTATAAATAGGAGAGTAGTTGGAAATTGTAAGGAGTTAGATGGTAGAGAGTGAGAAATTGTAGAGAGAATTTAGTCTTGTATCAAGTTTTTATTTTGTTGTAATCTTTTTCTTAGTTAATGAAAATTTCTTCTATCATCATGTTTTATTTCTATATCATGATGCTAGCTTAAACATCTTCTCAAGGGAGTGATGAAGCCACCTTGGGTAAGATATACATAATTTTATTTTATTTCTTATTGTTCAATTCTCTTCCCGAAATAATTCTTTCAAGTGACAAAACCTACAATAGAGGTTGAAAATAGAGGAAGGATTCTCCGTGATTACCAATCAATGGAAATACGGGGAATGCCTACCACTATTTATATTTATTTATTTTTAAACCAAAACATTAGAGGGAGGATTTTCCGTGATTACCAATTAATGGAAATACGGGGAATGCCTACCAATATCTATGTTTATGTTTAATAGGTTGAAGGAGAATTTGCAATAGAAATATATAATATTATTTATATAGACCCGGGTGGTGGATTATCTTCCCTTGAGATTTCTTCCATCATTTGATAATTATCTAGTTATTTTAGTTTACTATTCAAAAATTCAAGAATTGTTTTAACTAATTTCTTTTTATCTCGAAAAATATAGTTTTGGATCCTAGTCTCAAACCGATTTCTAAGTTGAGAGTGGTTCGACCCTACTTATTGCTATACTATTTTAAGTAAAGTATTTGTAGGTATTATAAATTTTGTTGACCGGAGTTTGGTGAAGCAACGACAAAAGAAACATCAATTCACCAACCGTCAAATGGCGCCGTTGCTGCATCAACATTGAATTCGGAGTCAAAAATTCAAGACTACAAGTTTTCGGGAACCAACCCGAACTTTCTATCCCTCCCTTTATTTTAATTTTTCTATATTGTGTGATTTTTGTTCATTTTCGAAAAAAGAAAAAAAAAAAAAAAAAAACCCAAACTGCAGGACATTCCAACAGTAGGTTATTGAATTTAGAAAAAAAAAAAAAAAAACTTGAATTATTAGTTGATACATTCTGTCCATATATATTGCCTGAATATGTTTTAGCCCAACTAAGAAATCCCATTTGAAACTTAAGTGGGTATGCATGTGTCCCGTTTTTGTTCGTTTCAATGTATAAATCATTTTGCATCTCTCATTTTGCTTGAAACTACTTTGAAGATTGTATCTGAGTTACTATTTTTTTTAAAAAAAATTATATATATAAAAAAAATAAAAATAAAATCATTCTGCAGTATCAATCAGGTTCATTTGAGTTAAAAAAAAAAAAAAAAAAAAAAAAAAAAACTGCAGTTTCGAAGTTGCAGTTTCATTTTCTTTCCATATTTTCAAATTTGCATTTGAGAAGTCAACTTCAAGATTAAAAATAAAATTAAAAATTAAAAAAAAAGATTAGTTTAATTATTATTATTTTTATTATTCACTCAATTTTGTTTTCATTTTATTTATTTACTTACTTGTTTATTTTTGTTGTTTCTTTTGCAGGAGATACCGTACCGGTTCGTCAGCCAGGTTTCATATCTCTAAACCCTTATTATTATTTTTCTTAGATTAGGTGAACATTTTGCATGCGAATTCTAGGATAGAATAACATTAGAAATTACCCTAAGTTCCCATCCTTTGTATTTAGTTTATTTCTATTTTATTTATTTTTAGTTTTTGTTTTTCTAGACACAAATTTTGCATGCGAATTTTAGGATAGAATAACATTAGAAATTCCCCTAAGCTCCCGTTTTTTTTTTTATTTCTTTTTCTCTTGTGTGTGCATATTTTAATTAGCATTTTGCATAAGATACTTAAGGGCAAAATTCCCACAAGATACGGTCGGGATTTCATCACCCGTTTCCGTGGCCCACAAATCAAAAAAATCCTTGCATTTGTTAAACCATGAGCCTAATTTTAAAATTCATTAGCAATAATCCAATTTAGGGTTACGAGCTCATAGGCCCTCTAAGAAGGAAGCAGTTGGTAATCACTCCAGTGAGTCATTATCAAATTGATAAACGGTAGGAAATTCTGTCTAGGAGTGTGGCTGACGCGCCATTAAGCAGGCCACGTGCCTCGCCACACTTTCCTGGGAACTACTCCGTTGTTAGTTTGATGATCCTTAACTGGTAATCTATCGACTTAATCTGAAATAGAGTAGGAGCTGTCTAATTAGGAGAGAATTAATTTGGACACCATCCTATTAATTCTCTACAAGATTAGATTTAAAAATTCATCACCCTTGAATTTAAGCTCAAGATAACAAAGCCAAAAAAATTGTGTGATTTGCCCATCATCTAGTTTTTTTTTTTTTAGGTTTCTTTTTGTTTATGCCCCAGTGGTTACGAGTTAACAAACGTTTAGTTAGGTTTCCTAGTGATCTCTCACTCTTTGATTTAGAAGAAAAATCAACTACCTTGTTAAATCTGTCAACCACCAATAATTCATCAATGGCTGCACCGAGAACTCTTAATGACTACTTTGCCCCAATCACAGCCAACCCACCCAATTGCATTGTTCTACCTGAGAATGATGCACCCCAGTTTGAGATTAGACCCGCCACAATCAATATGTTGCCAAAATTTCATGGACTTGAAAGCGAACAACCCTATATCCATTTAGGGAAGTTTTTAACAATATGCAACACATTCAAAAATCAAAATTTGAATGAAGAGGGTGTCAAACTGCGTCTTTTCCCCCTGTCCTTAGAAGATAGAGCTGCATCATGGCTAAACTCCATTCCACCCGACTCCATTCGATCATGGGATGAACTTGCAAGGAAATTCATGAGTAAGTTTTATCCCATGCAAAAGACCGAATCAATGAGAGATGCCATTAGTACTTTTAGAGGGAAAATTGAGGAACAATTCCATCAAACTTGGGACCGATTTCATGACTTGCTACTCAAATGCCCACACCATGGCTTTGATAAAGCATAACTAGTTCATTTCTTCTATAAGGGACTTTCACCTATGAACCGAACCATGATTGAGTCAATGCACCAAGGAAAGTTCAATGCCCAAACCCCTGACCAAGCATATATATTTTTGGAGGAATTAGCTGAAAATGCCCAAAATTGGAATTGGAACCAAAATGATAATGAATTTTCTAGGAATGATCAAATGAATAGAACATCTGGTTTTTATGACATCAAACCTGAAAATGAGTTAAAGTCTGTGATGAAAAGTCTTGCTGAGGGAGTGAAAGACTTAGGCAAAAAGTTTGATGCATTTGCCCTAATATCTACCCCTGCACAATGCAATGTTTGTTCTGGTTTATCCCATCCAACAGAGGAATGTCCGGTCTCTTGTACATCTGAACCTTCGGATGCGCAAGTTTGTGCTTTCAATACCTTTAGGAGACCATTGCCTAATACATTTAGCCAAAGTTATCATCCTGATACTAGAAACCACCCTAATTTTTCATGGAGGCAAAATTTACCTCCACAAAACTTAAGTGGTCAGTCTGGTTTTCAAGGTAACTCCAATAGGCAACCTCAAACTCAAGGACCAATAATTCCTCAAAATCAATTCCCTAGGAATAACCAGTTCAATCCAAGCCGAGATTTAGCAGTTGATCCCATGAACAACTATGTTGCTCCTGTCCCACCGGTCAATAATATTTCCAATTATGAGGACACTTTGAAAATGCTTGCCCTTAATCTTGATCAATCCAATAAGCATTCCAATCAGAGATTTCAAAAGTTAGAAAATAACTTTGATCTCTTGACTCAAAATCAACTGCAATTTCAGCAGTCTCTCCAAAATCAGTTGAGTCAACTCACTGCAGCTCTGTCTGAAAGACAAAGGGGTACATTGCCTAGCCAACCCGAAATCAATCCAAAAAGACAAGGAGTTAATCTTGTAGGGACTCCTTCCACTTCTGACCAATCAAATGCCAATGTAAATTCCATCATTACCCTCAGGTCAGGAAACAAAATTGATAATAAGGTTGAGCCACCCATCAGTGATGAAATCGAACCATCCAAATCTCTTACACCCAATTCCCAAAAATCCAAAAAGGACCAAGGTCCTAAGCTTGATGAGGTCATTCCAAAGCCGTTTATTCCACGTGCACCTTTTCCCTCTAGACTAGTCAACAATAAGAAGGATTCTCAATACAGTGAAATCTTAGAGATTTTTCAAAATCTCCAGATTAACATTCCATTTCTCACTGTTATTAAGCAAATTCCTTCTTATGCAAAATTCATTAAAGACTTAGTCAAGAGGAAAACCAATATCCCTAAGGAAGCCTTCATAGCCCAACATTGTTCCTCCTTCCTACAAAATCAAGCTGTGGTTAAACACAAAGACCCTGGTAGTCCAACTATCACTTGTAGGATAGGAGAAAATTTTGAAGGTCAAGCTTTATTGGACCTTGGTGCCAGTGTCAATGTGTTACCGTATTCAGTCTACTTGGATTTGGGATTGACTGATTTGAAGAAAACTGATGTTAGAATTCAGTTAGCTGACCGATCCATCAAAATTCCAAGGGGTATCATTGAGGATGTGATAGTAAAAGTTAATGATTTTTATTACCCCGTAGACTTCATTGTGTTAGACACTCAACCAACCCAAGGTAAACAAATTCCAATCATTTTAGGTCGACCATTTTTAGCCACAGCCAATGCATTGATCAATTGTAGAAATGGTAGCATGACCTTAACCTTTGGGAACATGAAAGTGGAAGTCAATGTGTTCAATTTGATGAAACAACCCATTGAATCAGAGTCTGTTGAAGATATTTGTATCATTGATTCTTTGACCCACCACACCTTTAACCACTCATATCCTGAGGATCCACTCCAACATTGTCTAGCCCATTTTGATGATAATTTGGACGAAGCTAATAACATTAGCCAAGTAAATGATTTGTTAGATTCTGCCCCACCCTTTGAAGCACCCAAGTATAAATCCAAGTTTGAATCATTGTCCTTGCCAGTTAACACTGAATCTGAAAATGCAAAGAAACCACCTAATATTGAATTAAAGCCTTTACCCAAGACTTTAAAATATTCGTATCTTGGTGAATCTGAGACTTTTCCAGTGGTAATATCTTCTGAGTTAACTGAGCAACAAGAGTCCCAATTAATTGAGGTTCTTAAGACAAATAGGGAAGCCATAGCATGGTCCATTGATGATATCAAGGGCATTAATCCTCTAGTGGTGCAACATCGCATTCACTTAGAAGATAATGCGAAAACCTGTAGACAACCTCAAAGGAGACTTAACCCCAATATGAAAGAAGTTGTCCGTGGAGAAGTTATCAAACTTCTTGATGCTGATATCATCTACCCGATTTCTGATAGTCAATGGGTGAGTCCAATCCAGGTAGTTCCTAAAAAGTCTGGCATCACTGTTGTGTCCAATGCCCATAAGGAGCTTGTTCCTACTCGCATTCAAACTGGATGGCGAGTTTGCATAGACTACAGGAAACTGAATAGCGTGACTAGAAAAGACCATTTTCCACTTCCCTTCATCGACCAAATGTTAGAAAGATTAGCTGGTCAGGCCTTCTATTGCTTTTTAGATGGTTATTCTGGTTACAATCAAATTCCTGTCCACCCTGATGACCAAGACAAAACTACTTTCACCTGTCCATTCGGTACATTCGCCTATCGTCGCATGCCATTCGGCTTGTGTAATGCACCAGCTACATTTCAGCGATGTATGATGAGTATATTTAGTGACATGGTTGAAAAGTTTCTAGAAATCTTCATGGATGACTTCTCTGTCTTTGGGTCATCATTTGAGCAATGTCTAGACCATCTTTCTCTCGTACTTCAACGTTGTCGTGACAGTAACTTGGTACTTAACTGGGAAAAGTGTCATTTCATGGTCCAAAAGGGAATTGTCCTAGGTCATAATATCTCCAGTGCAGGAATTGAGGTAGACAAAGCAAAAATTGATCTAATCTCCAATCTACCTATCCCCAAATCTGTTCGAGATATTAGAGCATTCCTAGGTCATGCCGGTTTCTACATGCGTTTCATCAAAGATTTCAGTAAGATAGCTAGACCTTTGACCCATCTTCTAGCTAAAGATGCACAATTTGAGTTTACTGATGCCTGTAAGTCCGCCTTTGAGTACTTAAAGTCAGCACTCACTACTGCACCTATCATTCGCTCACCTGATTGGAACTTGCCTTTTGAAATTATGTGTGATGCGTCTGATTATGCAGTAGGTGCTGTTTTAGGCCAAAAAGTGGATAAAGCACGACATGTCATATACTATGCTAGCAAAACCTTAAATGATGCCCAAATCAACTACTCAACCACTGAGAAAGAGTTGCTAGCAGTCGTGTTCTCCTTTGAGAAGTTTAGATCTTATTTGGTTGGATCTAAGGTCATCATATATACAGATCATGCAGCGTTAAGACATCTTTTGTCCAAATCTGATGCAAAACCTAGGTTGATACGCTGGATCTTACTCTTTCAAGAATTTGACCTTGAGATTCGAGATAAGAAAGGTTCCGAGAATGTAGTCGCTGATCATTTGTCCCGTCTTGTTATTGAATCCACTAGTGACTCCATTCCCATTTATGATTATTTTCTTGATGAACAATTATTTGAAATATCTCATGCACCATGGTATGCAGATATTGTCAATTATATTGTGACTAGTCAAATTCCTTCCAACTGGTCCAAACAAGAGAAATATAAATTTTTGGCCAAGGTTAAGGAATATTTCTGGGATGACCCCTACTTGTTTAAATATTGTCCAGATCAGATCATTCGTAGGTGTGTTCCCGAGGTAGATCAAAAGTCTGTCATTTCCTTCTGTCATGACCAGGCATGTGGTGGCCATTTCAGTTCCAAACGAACAGCTACAAAAATCTTGCAATCAGGATTCTATTGGCCAACCATTTTCAAAGACACCCACACATACTGTCTAGCTTGTCATAGATGCCAATTGCTATGTAAGATTACCAAAAGAAACGAATGGCCTCAACAATCGATTCTCGTCGTTGAAATCTTTGACGTATGGGGTATTGATTTCATGGGACCATTTCCATCCTCGTTTGGCAATCTCTACATCCTTTTAGCAGTTGATTATGTGTCAAAATGGGTAGAAGCTTTAGCCACCAAAACAGCTGACCATAAAGTTGTGGTGCGTTTTTTTAAAGACCAGGTTTTGCCTCGGTTTGGAACACCTCGAGCCATAATCAGTGACAATGGTTCACATTTTTGCAACAAAGTCTTTGGAAAGTTGTTGTCCAAATATGGAATCAATCACAAAGTGGCCCTATCATATCACCCTCAAACCAATAGTCAAGCTGAGGTATCTAATAGGGAGATTAAACAGATCTTAGAGAAAACAGTTAACCCCACAAGGAAGGACTGGAGTCTTCGTCTCCAGGATGCTTTATGGGCATACCGTACTGCTTACAAGACCCCTATAGGAATGTCCCCATATCGATTGGTCTATGGCAAAGCATGTCACTTGCCTGTTGAACTCGAACACCGTGCTTATTGGGCCATCAAGGCCATGAACTTTGACTATGATAAAGCCGGTCAACGTAGGACCCTTCAACTTGATGAGTTAGAAGAAATCAGAAATGATGCCTATGAGAGTTCAAGAATTTATAAAGCCAAGACTAAGTTGGAACATGACAAACACATTCTCAAAAAGGAGTTTTTCATAGGACAAAAGGTTCTTTTGTATAACTCCCGTCT
Organism: Cornus suecica; assembly: GCA_963922005.1. NCBI lineage: Eukaryota > Viridiplantae > Streptophyta > Magnoliopsida > Cornales > Cornaceae > Cornus > Cornus suecica. The sequence goes on from OY998241.1 coordinate 17,639,095, forward strand.
TCAATTGTTTCCTGGGAAGTTAAGGTCGCGTTGGTCAGGCCCGTACTGTGTCCATCACATTTCTAGTCATGGTGCCATTGAGTTACAAGACCCTACGAATGGACAGTTGTTTAAAGTTAATGCTCATCGTCTAAAGCCTTTCCTAGAACTTGAAACTTCTGAAAATGAGGAAATTTTCCTCATTGATCCGATTTATTCGGACTGATCTATTTAGGGGTAACACATCTGTTGAGTCTGGCTAAAGACGTTAAACTTAGCGCTACTGGGAGGCAGCCCAGTCAGTTGTGTAAATTTTTCTATCAATTTTATTATTATTTTTTTTCACTCTATTTGGATATGTTTAGATTTTGTTTGGGGGTAAAGTCTGTCATAATATTTTCAATCACTTGACTTTTCTTTTGACAAGAATCTTTGCAGGGACTATACTCCAAAAACACCACCTCAATTGCGGTAATTTGTTCCAATTTGTCTCTTAGATGTATTTTTAAACACTAGGGACAGTGTTATTTTTGTTTGGGGGTGGATATCTATTTAATCAAAATAGAATTTCATTATTAAAAAAAAAAAAAAAAAAAAAAAAAAAAAAAATTGAAAAATTGATTTCGTTTGGAAAAGTTTTTTGTTTTTATGCATGAGTGTTTTGCATTATAAGTTGATTAAGTTTATGTTTATGATATATCCGTAGTATGTGATGCGATATTCCCGCTCATGAGAGTAATGATTAGATTGAGTTAGTGAAATGATGTGGTTTTACATAGGTAAATAAATTAGTGAAATTGAAACCAAAAAGGACAGCTTTGACCTATAAGCACATGCACACATTCACTATGGGAAAAACAATTGATCTTTGACTATGGAGTTGAAAAATTAGCTTTGTCGCTATAAAAGGGGAGACGGGGAGATAGAATGGAAAAAATTTTAAAAAAAATTATTATTTTCAAAGAAATGCAAAAAGTAGTTCTTCAATCTGAGTAACCGGACCTTGGTATCACCAATATCATTGTTCGCGTAAAAAGGGGAGAAAACTAATGAGCATAAATCCCATGGAAGAAGTTCGGGCCCAGTTGGTCGGGACTAAAAGTCCTCGCTGGAAAGTCCGGAGCTTATAAATACAAAAAGGGATGGAAGTGAAATGATGAAAATAATGAGTTTTTACGAAAAATATGGCAAAGTTTGATCAATGAAGTAGAAGAAGAGAGATTGACATACCATAGTAGAATGTTCACAAAAACACGGAAGGTTGTCGAGATTGGGAGTAGAAAGTAACGAAATTATTTACTTCAGTGGGGATCATTCATATCATTAGCTTGAGATAGTTATTGTTCGGTAGTGAGTGGTAGTATTTGTATTCATATTATCTTATATATTGTATCATGGCTTGATTAATGAATATGTGAATGCATGAAAATGAAGAATGAAGAAGTTGTGGGTAATATATCCAACCCTCACGAGGCTATTGCTCGTCCACTAGGGTAACCTAGGGGTTTAAGGCCTTATTGCATATGGTAAATGCAATCGAAAGCAGCCTGCGAAAGTGGCACATCTTTAGTTAAAATTAATAAGAGTCTAATTTTGCGAACTAATCTATTTTGCCCTTATTTGCTAGAGGACTAGCAAGAGCTTGTTTGGGGGTAATTTGATAAGTTCACAAAATCACTATTTTAAATGTCAAAAATAAATCTTTAATTCACCATTTTATTGCATAAATGTTCTTATATATATCTTTTTATTTCTTATAGGTTTGAATTGGAAAAGATGAATAAAATATATTAAAGTGAAGAAAGGAATGCACATGGATGGAAGAAAGAATATAATGCACATGGATGAAAGATGAAGAATATAATGCACATGAAGAAAGAAGAAAATGATTTGGAAAGCATCAATATTCAAAGAAAAAGAAAAGAAAAGTAGATCTAACTTCACTTTACAAGATGTCATTATATTCCAATTTTCTCTATAAATAGGAGAGTAGTTGGAAATTGTAAGGAGTTAGATGGTAGAGAGTGAGAAATTGTAGAGAGAATTTAGTCTTGTATCAAGTTTTTATTTTGTTGTAATCTTTTTCTTAGTTAATGAAAATTTCTTCTATCATCATGTTTTATTTCTATATCATGATGCTAGCTTAAACATCTTCTCAAGGGAGTGATGAAGCCACCTTGGGTAAGATATACATAATTTTATTTTATTTCTTATTGTTCAATTCTCTTCCCGAAATAATTCTTTCAAGTGACAAAACCTACAATAGAGGTTGAAAATAGAGGAAGGATTCTCCGTGATTACCAATCAATGGAAATACGGGGAATGCCTACCACTATTTATATTTATTTATTTTTAAACCAAAACATTAGAGGGAGGATTTTCCGTGATTACCAATTAATGGAAATACGGGGAATGCCTACCAATATCTATGTTTATGTTTAATAGGTTGAAGGAGAATTTGCAATAGAAATATATAATATTATTTATATAGACCCGGGTGGTGGATTATCTTCCCTTGAGATTTCTTCCATCATTTGATAATTATCTAGTTATTTTAGTTTACTATTCAAAAATTCAAGAATTGTTTTAACTAATTTCTTTTTATCTCGAAAAATATAGTTTTGGATCCTAGTCTCAAACCGATTTCTAAGTTGAGAGTGGTTCGACCCTACTTATTGCTATACTATTTTAAGTAAAGTATTTGTAGGTATTATAAATTTTGTTGACCGGAGTTTGGTGAAGCAACGACAAAAGAAATATCAATTTTGCATTAAATGTGCATGACGGCTAAGTACACCTTTTGAGGAATGGACGTACTCCCAAAAATTCATATGTCGCACCTGAAAGCAAAGGCTTAACCCTTTGCTCTTACCTAAGTGGTATGTTTATATATATATCCCCCCTTAATCAATTTCAAAACTCTCAATTATTGTCTTTCTTGAGCTCTTTTCTTCACGCTTGCAATGTAATGTCCTGATTTTTTGTCCAATTTTTGACTTATTTTTTTCATTTTATTTTGACATGTGACGTCATTCTTTTTATTATTTTATTATTTTGCGTGGGTTTTCGTGCATTGGCGGGGCCGCTGGTGATATTTTTGGGTTAGTTTGAGCGTTCTGATAATTTTTCATTTTTGGGCTTTACATGCGTCCGAGGGTTATTCGGTGGCCCCGGGGAATACCCGATGGGCCTAGTGGTCGGGTTTCTCACCCAAAATTATTTATTTTTATTTTTGAGTGTTTAGGTATTTTTTGGGTTTGTGGTGTCACTTTTTGAGGATATTTTAGCAGTTTGGAGCAACAAGGGGCATTTTGGGCATTTGTAAATGTGACATATATATAGAAGACTTGGAATTTTCTTCTTCACCACAACTCTCTCTCCCAACCGGTTCTTGAGCCATTCCACCTATGAAGGAAGGGCCATAGTGAAATGATCGGGAAAAGTCTCAAGAAGGGGTTCTTGAGCCGATGAGTAGGAGTTATCGAACCTCGAAAAATCGCGGTGTCAATCTCTCTATCTCTCTCTCTCTCTCTTTATTTCATTAATTTGCATGTTATATTTAATTGAATATCTTGTATGCTAATTAGTCTTGTGATTAGTTGTTAGATAAATTGAATTAAATTTATTCACTTGACTATTTAAGAAATTAAGTATTGAATATATATTGTTCCAATTTCGAAAAGGAGTAGAATTATTTTTGAACACCCTATTCACTCCCCCCCCCCCCCCCCCCCCCCCCCCCTCTTGGGCTAATTAGTGACTAACACATACATATATATATATATATATACATATATATATATAAATGCAAGGTTATATGTTCTGTAAACCAATATACACACATATACATATATATATATATATAAACTAAAAGAGTATTGCATCGGATATGTGAGTGTGAGGAAGAATGGAGAGGCGAGTGTGTACCAGATCTGTGTTAGCAGCGGTGGGGATCGACCAAATCCTTTTTCTCTCTCCATCCCAGCTTTGTGAAGTTGTTTAGAGTGATTTAGGGCTTCGCTTTTTGTATTTTTAAAATGTGTTAGTGGTGGACAAATGTTGACATTACTTTTAAAGTTGTCTTTCTATATTATATATAAAGTAAAGAACCGAACTTACAAAGTGTGTGAGTATTTAAATATAAAGATATATTTTTGTAATAAAATATATATAAGGATAATTTATATAGTTAATATTTGAAAATATTGAGTTGAGATACTACTTATTTGAGAATTTATATATAGATACAAAAATAAATATATTTCATAAAAATATTCAATTTATAATAATATATATTTATATCGGATCGGGTTATTATCGGATTGGATTAGTATAAATCAAAATCCAATTTGTTAAGAAATTGGATTATCGGATTTGGATCATAATCGGGTTATCGGATTTTATTTTCAATCCATATCCGACTAATCGGATTCGAATTTGGATTAAATCCGATCCATTGACAGGTCTACCAATGATGGCCTTGGTTGCACACCAAGTCAGCCACTCACACTTGATGCCCTTTAGAATACACCAAGATAAACACTCAACACACACATAATGTATATATGCAGAGTAAATATAGAAACACCCACAATTTACAGAAAACCACAACAATGGTTTTCTAACCTTTTACTATAAATTAAAATAGTACAAGGATTCTCTCTCAGGCCACACTACAACAATTATACAAGCACTTATCTCTGAATTCGTGATTATTCCCCTATACAATGCTATACATGTGTCTATATAGGCAAAATACACAAAATTGCCTATATCTGATGTGGATGACAACCCCATCCACTTAGGCTATGTTGGAACCAATCAGAGGTTGCCAACACTTGTCACACAGTTGCATTCTTCAACTACATCATGTTGTGGCATCCTCTTACAATGCCACATGCCCCTTATTGGTTGTGTGTCATCAAACTACCCAACTGCATGTCTGAGCCACACCCAGCCTTAACCATCATTCGATATGTCTGAGTCATGTTGTACCATCACGAGCCATCTATGCCAAACATATGCCAACACTGCATAATGCTTGCTTTTGCTGAGCCAAATGCCTTATCCTAGCTCTTCTTAAGCCTACGCGCACTTAAGAGCTTTGCCAAGATTGAACCAATGCCTTCACCATTGAGCTAGCACCTAGCCACGCCCATGTCTTGGTTCTGTCAATGCCTTGGCACCATAGGCATGCCTTGCCATGCCCATGTCTAGAACCAGCTTGCACCAACCATTGCTTGTCTTAGTATCACAGCTTTGCCCCAAGGGTAAGTTGGACTAGCTAAAACTTGGTGTGCACATGGCTTGCCGAGCCAAATGTTTTACATGCACACCAATGCATGCTAAACTAAGACATCACATTGCCAAAGGAAAGTTGGCTCACTCGTGAGCATGCACACATAGCTTGCCAAGCCATACGTGCTCCAGCTCAACCCACCGTGTTTTCACCGAGCCATTTCACCAACCGTGCCACAGAACCATGTTTAAACATGCCAACAAGCTTTCTTATACATGCCTTAGCCAAGGCTTGTCCATGGCCTTGCTAAGTGGTTGAATGTCCACTTGGGTCAGAGACCCACCCCTCCCTATATATGCAGAATTCAAAAAACAGTTTTGACCAGAATACATATTAACCCTACTTAATGAGTCATAATGGCCTTTTTCGAAGTTCCCGAACTTCAAATCCAGATTTTCTTTGACAGTTCATCTTTTATGATATAGAGCATCTCCAATTAAATCCCCATAATTTTCCAACACTCATAAGCCCGACTTTTAAAGTTGGACTTATTTACCAAAGCTGCCACTGTAGCCATCCTCCTATGTCACACTGGCATGCCACAACCTATTTCAAGACTTCACCGGGTAACAGTAGGGACGATTGGTTATGGTGAATATTTCAAAGAGAGGTTTTTCGAAAGAGATTTAAGAGCGAGGAAAGAGAGGGGGGCACGTGAAAGAAAGATAAGGTAACTAAATTAATATAATTTAGTTTTACTTTATTTTATTTTTATAAATAGGTGTCAATTTTTCATTGGGCCACCTATATTTGTATGGATGAGCTCCTCCTTATCTAGCCTAAGGCAAGCATTGCCCTTATTTTAATTCTTCGAATCTTATATTTTAATTATTTTTATATTTATTTTTAGTAGATAAATGTATAGGATTAATAAAAAATGTCTTACATGTTTATAATATTATAGATATAAATAGATAATTATTTAGAGTAAAATAAGATATTATGATTTAGTTTAAAATAGTATATTAGTGATATAAGATATTACAATTTAGTTTAAGATAATATATTATTTAGTATAAATTAATATAAATATACTAAAATAAATATACATACTTTAGTGGGTGATGTAATAATTAATTAAACTAAGCAAGTTATCTTTTGATATCCTATACCTAGCCAATTAAAAACATACACAATCCCTTCATGCTCATTTAATCACTCAAAATTAATCTCTTGGAGAATTTTTTCTCACGATTAAATCAACTAGATACTCATAAATTTCAAACTAAATTATAAGCATCATAATTCATGAGATATTGCCATTATGCGGCCTACTAAATTAAATATTCATACGTTCGGTCATGCCACTTTGACGGCTAACAAACCCCATAATATGAATTTTAATTTAAATAGTGACTTAATAGTCAATAAGTAACCCATTTAACATTATGTCCTATTAGATTAAATATTCATTTATTTTGGTAAGGCCACTTTGGCGACACAAACCCTATAATATGAATATCAATTTAGGTACCAACTAATTAATCCATAAATGCAATTATGCATCCAACTAAATTTAATATTCATTCATTCTAGTTAGGCCACTTTGGCGGCTAACTAACCCTTTAATATGAATATTAAATTAGATAAGAATTAATTAAATAATAATTAATTGATTTAACTTTATGTTCTAATAAATTTTATATTCATTCATTCGGTTAGGCCACTTCGACGACTAACTAACCCAATAATATGAATATTAATTTATGTAGGGACTAACTAGTTAATCAATTATTAACATATTAATCATTATGCACACATACTTCTAATAAATTTTCGTAATTGAACCAATAAAATTGATTCTCCATCATGTATGTAGGCATGAGCACAACAATAATACTTATTATACATCTCAAACAAGGTCAAATTTTTAGATTGACACATAATTCTAGAAATTTGCATTTAAACCCCAATTTCCATTAAACCTTATAAAATTCATATATCATAAACCGTTTATCCAAAAATCACAAATAATATATGCACGGAAAGCTTATGGGATGAGGATTTCAATAGTATAATTTTCATGCAATAAAATTTAGTAATGAGAGAGAAACAGCCAAAATACCAATCTGGTCCAGAAATAGTATTTTAATTTTCATAAATAAAATACTTAAGATTTTTGCATGATTTTTTTTTTCAGAATCGATTATTTGTATAGTTTGCATAACATATAAGATTTTTGGTTTCAACGGAGATAAACAGTAGGAGATATGGAATTTTAAACATGATAAGCACACTTCTTACATAATAAATACATTTATGTATTTAAAGTATGTTCTTAATATTTTTTAGGGTCAACATTAAATATAACTCAACTTTAATATAAATATGCTGATCTAAATCCTAATACCGATCTAGCATATTTAACATAACACTGTAATGTTTTCAATAGTTAATTTCTGTAAAATTGAAAACATTATATTTACACATATATACGGCCACTTAAAAGTTGAATTGCACTACTCAACTATAATGACGTGAACCACAAAAAGACCCAACATGAATTACATATATATATGAACTGTATATACAACAACCACTAAAGTTCCCTTATTGATATACATATATACACTAATTATTGTATCATATGTATAACATATGGTTATATATACTAAACGATGATTTAAAGCATGAATTGCAAATAAGCACCAAAGCCGAAGCTGAAGCATTCAAAGCCATATAGATTCAATTATTAGCATGCTATACGAAAGTCAAGGAAACTCGAATCAAACAGATCCAACCTCGTTCATTAGTTTATGATTCATGTATAAAATTGAATTAAATCAATAGGTCCTCTCATACAACATTAAAATTACATTCGAAAAATCAGATATGATGTGCACGAAGACACAAAATCATGTATTGCCACATTTATATTATCTTAATAGATTAATGGAGTATGAAGTGTTCTTAAACACTTGCTCTGATACACATGTAAATCAAACATGATATTTATACAATAACATAAAGCACAAATTTGGGGAACATAAACCCAATGATCTTTGAATCTCAATATGCTCACAGTATAAAATTTAAATCAGAAATAAATTTATAAATACCTCATATCATGGTAATTGAAAATATCTCTTTAAAGGCTTTAAGTTTGATCCATCACCATTGCTAACCTCAATTCATTCCAGAATCTGCACATACAATAACACTCTAAAGGAAACTAGTTTCTCTCTCTTGAACTTTTATGCACACGTTAAACTGTAATCGTGTTGTGTCACTGAGTGTATATAACTGATGGAATCATAATCATCAGTAGAACCATACGTCCAAGTCCATAACCATGGATATGCACGTTAATGGGTAGAAAGAAGACAGTTTCCTACTATAACCATAAGTCCACTCTACATCAGGCTAAAATGTAGGAGACTTTTTCTTTATGATGTAACCAAATCTAACTACACTCTAACTTCATTTACTAACCACGACAAATCATTGTGTTCAAAATCATGTGGGACCGAGCTATGGAGGACCTTGAGGATGAATTGGATTGGCTGTACTCGCGTCGGGGAGACTTAGCACGTCCAACCGCTGTTTAAGAGGAGGAGCGTCGGTGTGTATTTTCTTTTGATGATGGAATGTAATATGAGTCGTGATTATTTAGTATGATTGTGATGTATATTGCCACATTTTTAATGTTTAGTTTAATTGTGATGGCGGGTGTGTGATGAACCGGCAAGTTTTGATATATATGATACTTGTGGTTTGATATGTATGATGATTGCGATGCACTTGCTTTTGTTTGCCTATGTTGTGGGCCAATATTTGTTTTGTTAGAGCCCTTACCATTTGAATGGTTGGTTTGGTGAGTATTGCAACTCGTTGTTTGAACTCGAAATCTCAAGGTTTACTGCAGGCCGAGTTGCTAGTGACTCAAGGCCTGGGCTGCTCAATTTGAGACAATGTTTGAAAGATTCAAAAGTTTTATTCGTGATGGCAGCAGACAAGAATTTACATAATGTTTCTCTTTGTAGCAAAAGATAACACGCTTCAATGATATAACCAAATAGAGGTAAAGGTAGTGCATATTACAAAAAAAAATGGTGTGACATATTCGTGGCGTTGCTTTAACAATAATATTGTTTGAGCCACTTGCCATTTATTGGCCCTTCTCACTCGTCATCGTCCAGTAGCATGTAACTACAGTTACCATTACTGGCTTTGATGGTGAAAGAGCCTTTCCATTTCGGTGAGAAAGCACTTTTTTGTGTGTCGCTGTTGGGAGCACCAAGTCTCCAGGATGAAAATTTCTAGGAAGCACTTTTTTGTTGTAGGACTGGATATTTGCTCGAGGTAGTGCTGATGGTGGTGGTGTACGTGCTCACGCCTTTCCTCTAATGCTTCCACATCAGTTAGTCTGTTGGTTCCGATGCCACTTCGACGTGCCACTGGTTGATCGATGGAACATCGATCTCGGGTGGGAGTACTGCTTGTTAGGGTTTAGGGTTTAGGGTTTTAGGGTTTAGGGTTTAGGGTTTAGCGTTCCATACATTAATTGGAAAGGCATCTGTCCGATGGATCGCTTTTTTGATGTTTAGTATGCCCATAGAGCCATTGCAAGTTGGTCAGCCCAGTTGGACTGATTTTCCTCTATGGTTCGGCTGAGAATTTGCACTAGTTTTTTGTTCAGCCTGTCCGTTACCTTGGGGGCATATGCCTGATGTTATAGGTGTCTAATAGTTCTACAACTACTGCCATTGTCCGATAAGAGGGTGCTCGGAATTCCAAATCGGCATATGATTTGCTCTTTAATGAAGTTATCAATGGCCTCTCCAACTGTTCTCTTGAGGGATACAGCCTTGACCCAATTGGTACAGAACTCCGTGGCTGCGAGAATCCATATTTGCCCTTTGACAGCTGGTCAGATGGGTCCGATAAAGTCGAGACCCCAGGTATGGAATGGCCATGGGGCCACAATGGGATTGAGCCTTGACACAGGTGAGTGGATGACATGGCTGGCAACGTCGGGTATGCATTTGGATGTCAAGTTCCATTGTAGGCAAGTAGTAGTTGCTCGAACAATTTGCGTACCCCTTGATGTTCAAGCTTGTGGGTTTCTGTTAATACAATTGCGCTCTCCTGGGGCCCTAAACAAGTCAGCAATCGCCCATCGAGTGCAATTCGGTACAGTTGGTCATTTTGGAGGAGGAAACGCTTGGCTTGTTTCATGAGTTTGTTGGCCCTACCCTCATTCTGTGGAAGTGTGCCATGTGACAGGTACTCATGCTCATGAAATGGCGTTCGTCAATCTGCTTCTTCCAGAAAAATACTGTCATTTGGTTGTTGCCCATCCAAGCAGGCTAGGGCATTGCTTCTGTAATTGTCATATTTAGCCAATATAAGATTTGTCTTTGAAGTTTTCTGTAAAGAGCTAGGGGCGAAGGGCAGTGGAGCTCGTGCATGGAGTAGTCAAGCATGCCCTTCGTCAGCAGTGATTGCTCTTGCTAGAGCCCCATATGGGAGCTTGTACTAGAGAAGCCCGTGGATCAAGCAGAAATTGGTTTTCATCATGACTTTTCACTGTTTGACTCGTAATGAGCTCTTTGATTAGAGCAATACTTGTTTTAGGTTACGTTATAGGAAGTTTTTACTTAAAAAATAAATGGTTCAATAGAAAATAAACATTTGTCTATAAAATTAAGGAATTTTTTTTTATTTTCCACATGCTCTCTATTCTTTGAGAAGAATTCGCTACTCTCTCTCTTTCTCCTCTCTCCTTTTTTTTTTTTTTTTATTTCAAAACTCTAACAAACCTCCACAACCAAAGTTTGAATAACCTATAACTGTCTTCAAGATAAAAAAACCACAAAACTAAAACAGAGAAAAACCCATAACTGGCTTCAAAGAATTACTTTGAAACTGAAGGGGCTTATGTAACTTTTTATGTAACTAAAACAGAGAAAAACCCTTTCTACTTGCCTTTCCATCTCCAATGTATAGGTTTTGTGCCCAATGCAAACTATTTTAGTTCAGTTACCTGATGGTTTCAATCTATCTGTTGGAGTGGAATATCAATGGATCCCTCAGAGGTGTTTGCATTGCAAGATTTTTGGTCATAGCATTGCTAAATGTCCAAAATCTCTTCCTAAGGATCCCATTGTGAATGTTACTAAACCTCAACAGGAATGGAGAGTGGTGGGTAAATCAAGCAAGGAGAAGAATAAGGTCGATGTGGCTAATAATTTGGGGACAGAAAATGGTAAACCACAAGAAGAGGGCTTGTTGGCCAAAAAGCCTGTGGAGCTGTCTGTCAATGTCACTATTGCCAATCCATTTGGGGTTCTACAAGGGTTAGAGGATATAAATGAGCCTACTCAGAATGTTGATACTGCTGGTCTAGTTGAAGTTGATACTGCTAGTACGGCTGCTACCAATGATGCTTTTGGGCATGATGTTAATCCTGATATTGTTATGGCAGAGGGTAATATTAATAATACTGATATGGTTCCCACAAAGAGTATTGACCATGTTGATGTAAGTCCCATTAAGTTAGGTGTTGGGGATGTAGGTCAGCATAATAAGCAAAAACCAGGGAATGTGGGCAAAGGGGGTGAGTCCAAACACCAAAAAAGATTGCTCAGAGCAAGGCCTGGGGGCAAGGGTGACTCTAAACATATTTCTTAAGTTGCTATGAATTGTACAATATGGAATATTAGGGGGTTAAATAGTGATACTAAATAAAATGACGTAAAGAATATGGTGAGAGAGCTTCAAATGCCTATTTTATGTCTAGTGGAGACAAAAATCAAGAAAACTAATGCAGAGAGAGTTTTGAGAAACATTTGTCCTAATTGGAAAGGGATTTTTAATTATGAGTATGCTAAGTTAGGAAGAGTGTGGGTATGTTGGAATGACTCCAGAGTTCAAGTGCAGAAAATTACTAATTCTGATCAATTGATACACTGTAGGGTGGAATCTAAGAAGGTGCCTTTCTCCTGTTTTGTAACCTTTTTATATGGGAGTAATGATTCAGGGCTAAGGAGAAGATTATGGCAAGATCTTAATTTAATTTCTAGTCAGGTTCAGGGGCATCCTTAGTTTGCTGCTGGGGATTTAAATGCCATAAGACATAGGCATGAGAGAATTAGAGGTATAAAGGTTTGGAACACGGGAATGAGGGGGTGTGGGGTTGCTTTGGATGAGGCAGGTTTGTTTGATCTGAATTTTGGAACAATGGGCATATTTTCAAAAAGTTAGATAGGTGTTTGGTAAATGAAAAATGGCTAGAGGAGTATCCAAATGCAGAGGTCACTTTTGCACCTCCAGGTATTTCAGACCATACATGCATTCATTTACATATTCTGATTGAGAGAGCCAAGATTAGAAGACTGTTCAGATTCAATAACCACTTGTTCAAGCATGAGAAGTTCATTCCTCTTCTTAAGCATTATTGGGGATTCCATGTGGAAGGGAATAAGATCTTTTCTCTGGTTTAGAAATTAAAGCTGGTTAAACAAGGGCTTAAAACTTTGAATAGTAATCATTTTGCTAACATTAATGAGCAAGTGTCCATGGCTAGGAGGAAGCTGATGGATAATCAAAAGTTAATTGATGATAATCCTTGAGATTCTGCTCTCTTTAGCTTGGAGAAGAGCTCTTTACATGAATTTTATAAGGTGGCTTATGCTCAAGAAAGTCTCTACAGGCAGCAATCCATAATTCAGTGGTTGAAATTGGGTGATCAAAACACTACTTTTTTTTATTGATTCTCCCAGTTAGTTAAGCATGAGATAGTTCAATAGTATACTCAACTGTTTGCTTCTAATGGCGATGAGGGTGATGCCCCTGATCTTAGGCCTTACATTAAGCATGTTATCTCTGAAGAGAAGGGTCTTGAGATGTGTAGGCCAGTTTCTGATGCTGAGGTAAAGGATACAATTTCTGCTATGAAAGATGATAAGGCTCCAAGTCCTGATGGATTAAATTCTGTATTTTTCAAAGATGCATGGCCAGTGGTGGGGAAGGATGTCACTAGAGTTGTCCAAAGTTTCTTTCATTCTAGGAAAATTTTGACGGAGATTAATAGTACTTCCATTTCTTTGGTCCCAAAAATCCTAAATCCTAAAAGAGTCTTTGATTACAAACCTATTTTAGTGTGTAATGTGTTATACAAGTGTATTGCTAAAATTTTAGTTAATAGAATCCAACCAGTGTTGCAAAATTGCATAAGTCCCAATCAATATGGTTTTGTCAAGGGAAGGAACATAGGGGATAATGTTTTGTTGGCTCAAGAAGTTTTGTTGCAATATCACAAGAACAAGAAACCTTCTAGGGTGGCTATGAAGGTTGATCTAAGTAAGGCATATGACACTATTGATTTGCCTTTTCTATCCAATGTTTTGAAGGCCTTTGGTTTCCCAGATAGAATGAGGAAGTGGATCACCACCTGTATCTCTACTCCCAAGTTTTTCATCAACATTAATGGTGAATTAGAGGGGTATTTTAAAAGTGGGAGAGGTTTGAGGCAAAGGGATCAAATGTCCCCTTATTTGTTTGTTATAGCTATGGAAGTGTTGTCTGGAATTTTAAATAATATTCCAACAAGTTTAAATTCCATTGGAGATGTAAGAAGCAGAAGGTGAATCACTTGATGTTTGCTGATGATTTGCTGCTTTTTTATGGAGGAAAGCTCAGTTCTGTTAAAGTTCTTTTGGATGCTTTAAATCTATTCAAGTCTGTTTCTGGTATAGCTCCTAACCCAGCTAAGAGTTTCTTATTTTCTTCTGAGGTTAGTGATGTGGTTCTGGAGGATATGAAGAGGTTGTCAGAGTTTAATTCAGGGACGTTACCAATTAAATATTTGGGAGTGCCTTTGATTTCCTCTAAGTTGAATGTTGAGAACTGTGAGGATATAGTGGAAAAGATTATTAAGAGGGTTTCTTTTTGGGATAATAGGTTCTTGTCTTTTGCAGGTAGACTTTAGTCGATTTCTTCTGTTATCTTCTCTACCTAGGTGTATTGGGCTACCATATTTCTCCTTCCAAAATCAGTTATGAAACAGATTAATGCCATTATGAGAAGTTTTTGTGGAAAAGGAAAGAGGACTCTAAGGAATGTGAGAAAGTGGCTTGGGCTCAAGTTTGTTTGCCTAAGGATGAAGGGGGGTTAGGTTTAAAGGACCTCACTATTTGGAACCAAGCAGCTATTGGGAAACACTTATGGAACCTGCTACAACCTCATACTTCTAATCTTTGGGCTTGCTGGGCAAAGAATGAATTAGTAAGAGACATGAACTTCTAGACTATAAAAACTCCTAGGAAATTCTCTTGGGTGTGGAGGAAGATCTTGGGCCTTCCAGTGATTTTTAGAAGCTACTTCAAAGTGGTTGTGGGAAATGGGGAGAATATTGCTTTGTGGCATGATAATTGGTTATATGACAATTCAATCATTGAAGCTATAGGATCAAGGATAGTGGCAGAGACGGGGATTGGTTGGAAGACTAAACTAGAAGCTATTATAGAGGGTTTTTCATGGCTCTGGGAGGGAAATTCTACTTCAATTAACCAGGTCAGAAGGGATATGCAAAGCCTTCAGCCTAGACATTTATGCAGGGATAAATTGGTGTGACTTCCTCTTCATGGTCAATATACTATTAAATCAACTTGGGAAACTTCCAGGGTCAGGAGAGAGAGAGTTATTTGGGCTGATATTGTGTGGTTTAAAGGTAGTATTCCTAAGCATTCTTTCAACCTTTGGCTTGCTATTCAAAATAGGCTCCTGACATAGGATAGATTGATTTATATGGACCTCATGCAACAAGCTAAATGTGTTTTTTGTTCTATGCCCTTAGAATCTAGGGATCATTTGTTTTTTTACTGTGATTTCTCATTTGAAGTGTGACAAACAGTGACTCAGAGAGGAGGACTGTTGTGGCACAGCTGGTCTTGGGCTGAGCTTTTCAGCTGGTGTAAAAACAACCTCAAGGGTAAACAATTGAGAGTTCTTGTCCATAAATGGAGCCTTGCTGTTATGGTTTACCTGATATGGAATGAGAGAAACCAGAAGATTTTCAAGAACACTGCCAGAACAGCTTCACATCTTGTTAAGGAGGTCATGGACACAATCAAATATAAAGGTTGTTCTTTACAGAGAATTAACTCTACCAGCTCTAATGTACAGGTTGCTGATCTGTGGGATTTTCCTCAGTCCATATTTCATGGAGGTCACTAAGGTTCATAGTTGGGTTAGGGACTTAGGAAGCTGGTTATACATGATGGTTCGATGTTAGGGTAGACTTGAGCAAGATTCTGTGCAGACTCAGAGGTGGTGGATGAAATTAGGGACTATTGTTTGTTTTTATTTTTTGCATTTGTATAGGGCTCAATTTGTGAGGTTGGGGTATAGGCTTTGTTCATATCTCTTCATTTGGGGGGATTGGGTGCTTTTACTTTGGTGGGTGTGGGATTTCCACATAGATATGGTGTGTAATACTTGAGTTTGTCTTAAGTTTTTGGCCTTTGTGGCCTTGTTTCTATATAATACTCACTTACTTTTCAAAAAAAGAAGAAGTCTAAGATGAATCATTAGTTATCACACAATGACATGTTATTCGATTTTGGAATATGCCCTATGTTCTTGAAATTAAACCTTGATCTTTAAAAGCTTTCAATAGAGTAATGGCCTCTATTAGTTGCCCCCATTGATTCAGCCTCCAATATAGGTGACGAGAATTTAAGCTTTGAGAAGGGACGACTATGGAGGTAAGTTAGGGTTTTGAAATAGAAAATGGAGAGAAAAGAAAGAGAGAAGGAGCGTGTGTTGTTATAAATGAGAGAATGGTTAGTTGTGTAATATAATTAATTCTTTTTTATTTTATACACACATGTCGATTTTTAATTGGTTTATCTATTTTGTACGGAGAAATTTCTACTTATGTGACCTAAAGCAAGTATTGCCCCTTTAATTATAGGGGTTCGCCAGTCATTACTCTCGGTGTTGCCTGGTGGCTCATCTAATTGGCATGGGCATGATCTTTTTCGATGTGCATGGCTAGATTTGCCAATGCGTCTGGGTAACGATTATGTGATCTAAGCACATGCTAGAATGTGATGGAGTTGAATTTAGCTATTAATTTCTAGATGATTGTTCGGTAGGAGGCGAGTGCGGTTTCCCGAATAGCGTAATCTCTTGTGGTTTGTCTAATTACTAGTTTTGAATCGCCACAGACTTGTAATCAGACTACTCTATTCTCTAGAGCAAAGAGCAGCTTCATTATTAGTGTATCATATTCCGCCTCATTATTTGAGCATCAAAAGTTCAATTTGAATTCTTTTGTTAGCTGAATCTGCTCGGATGATAGGACGATACCAACATCACCACTTCTTACCGTTGAGGATCCATCGAATGAGAGGATCCATAACTGTAAGGCTATGGCAGCCACTTGAAGATCATCTAACGACAACTCCTCAGTTAGTAGTTCAGACTCCCTGCTTGAAAACTGCGCGAGTAGATCAGCGAGTGCCTAGCTATGCACTGTCTTTGATCGAGTGCATTGTATGTTAAATTCAGCTAGGGCCAAGAGACATCTAGTTGCCTTTCTTGCTGGGAGATGTTTGATGAGGAGGAGGTGGTAGGGATCAACTTTTGTGTTTACGTGGACACAATGTGCCAAAAAATAATAGCGGAACATTTTTCCTGCAAAGACCAAGGATATGCAATGTCTCTCGATACTTACCTCTATTTGGCATCCCTCATGCATATGCTAATGTAGTACACTGGCTTTTCTACACCCTTGACCTATTATGTGAGGAGAGCGCCTACAAATCGTTCTGTTGAGGTGAGGTAGAGCAGGAGAGGCTCACGGGGATTTGTTGGGTGCATGGTTTATGGGGATCAGAGGATTCCTTTGATATGCTCGAAAGCGTGCTGATGTTCTGGGGTCCAGCTAAACTGAGCTTTGCCTCGCAAAATGGTACTAAAGGGATGGGACCCCTCGGCCAGTGCTGTTATAAATCACCGCGGGTATGAGATCTGGCCCATGAAGCTTTTTAATTGCTTGAGGTTTTTAGGAGCTAACATTTCTATGATTGCCCGTGCTTTAGTTGGGTCCAGATTTATGCCTTGCTGTTGTACTATGAACCCAAGGAATTTTCCATGGTTCACTCCAAAAGCACATTTCAACGGGTTCATCCGTAGTTTGAACTTTCTGCATCTTTTGAAAATCGCCCGTTGATCGTCCAAGTGAAACGACACCTTCTGGGATTTTACCACTAAGTCGTCGACATAGTCCTCAACAATGCAGTGAATCATGTCATGAAAAATTGATGTCATTGCTCTTTTATATGAGGCGCCAACATTCTTGAGTCTGAATGACATCACGGTAGAGGGAAAAATCCCAAGGGGGTACGAAATGTCATTTTCTCTGCGTCCTCTTGGGCCATAAGTATCTGATTATTGCCGTGGTACTTGTCCATGAAGGAGAACATCTTGTGACTTGTTGTAGTGTCGACCAGGGTTTCGATTACTGGGAGAGGGAAATCATCTTTTGGATAAGCTTTGTTTAGGTCTCTAAAATCCACACACGGATCTGGCCATTCATCTTCTGTATCGGTATAACGTTGGCTAGCCAGGATGGGTGAACCGCTTGCTTGATGAAGCCGGGCTCGAGTAATTTTTCAATTTTGGCTTTGATCTACAACTCTAATTCTGGCCTGAATTTCCTCGGGGCTTGCTTCACTGGTATGAAATGAGGTAGCATATTAAGGTGGTGAGCCACTAGTTCTAGGTCTAGTCGTGACATTTTCTTATATGTCTAGGCGAATACATCCGAAAATTCTTTGAGTAGTGTCATAAGGGCATTCTTCTCACTGTCATCGAGCAGGTTAAAGATGAACGTCACTCTTCGTTCGCCAAGTTCAGAGGAAAGGTTCACTTCCTTGAGATCTCCAAACTTATCCTTTGTTAGCTGGTGGCTTGGCTGCAACGCATGCCTCTGAGCCTGCACACCATCATAATCGGTAGATATAGCGTCCATCAGGGAACTGGACTCACATGCACTATCTAGTCAACGTGCCTTTCTGATTTTGCTTATACTCTTGCTTGGGGTGGAAGATTCCTTGTTGTACTTCACTCCATTTTGGCAGTGGTGTGGCATAGATAGTTGTCCCCTCAGGTGTTGTTTTGTCATCGATCTCATTGAAGAAGAGAGCCTCCACAAAGTACGCTTCATTCACCGCAAAGGGTCTGTTCGAGCAAGGTACAATGATAATCCAATTTCCCAAAATTCTTTTAAAGCATTGGTGTACCGTTTAAGTATGATTCCGAATCGGTGGAGCCACGATCTTCCCAATAAGATGTGATATGATGGGTTGTTGTCAATAACATGGAATTTGGTGTGGGCCTGATATTTGTTCACAATGAAGTCGATGTTGGCATGCCCCACTGTATTCTTTGCATCATTGCCAAAACCCAAGAACTCTATTGGTTCCCACACACGATGTTTTCCGTTAATTCCCGCTTTTTGGAATATTGCCAGGGGGGTTTCTGTGCACATCTTCGGGGTAGGTTATCTCCAAATCTCCCTGCGCAATCATTTTGTGGAATATTTTTCTCAGAGTTCTGCACTCCAGAGTGGGGTGTGATACGAACTAGTGATAGGCGTAGAAATTCGGGTGTGTTTTGTCTTTAGCGCTTGGTGGGTTTCTTAAGGTGGGGAACACCACTTCTCCATGCTGAATCCATTTCTCCAAGACACCTTTGACTTGTTAAAGTTTTTACACTCGCCCAAGGACACTTATTTGGGAATCCAAACCCTATGTTCGGAGCCGTGCACACCTGCGAATCAAAAATACACACAAACACACACCAACGCAATTGACACAAAGATATATACGTGGTTCAGCCAAATCAGCCTACGTCCATGGAGAGCACCGTTTCACTATCGATCGAAGAAAAGATTACAAGGGGATGATCCGTAGATCATACACACGCATACATACAGTGTATACTCATGCATGTATCACCATAATAATATAATATAAGCTTATATTATTCCTGACTCTCACCGATGTTTCACTCACACCAAAAAATACCACTATGTATCTCTCTTCTCTCTATCTATGTGTATTATTTATGCACCGCCTATGCTTCACTCGCACTAGGTGCTTGACTCATACCAGTACCGGCCTATTTTGGCTCTCTGCCTGGTACACAGAATACAATAGGCTACACCTATATTTATAAGAGAGAATAAAGTGGAGAATAAGCCAATTGGTTTCCCATACCAATTAGAATCAGGAGTCTTCAAGTTAATATCCCACTAGAATAAGGATTGCTTGATGGTTAAGTTATATTCCCCCTTAAGAAAGGAGTCACCAAATATAACAGTCTTCAGTCAAATAGAGATACTTGCTGCCCGAATTTACTTTCCACACAAGGAAATGAGTCATACTCTAACAATCTCCCACTTGACAACTTTCCATCCAACAATCAACTCCATCAATGATCTGTGCATTATGGTGCCTTCATTTATGTCTTCAAGCTTGAAGACTCACTGAAGTTGAGCACAACTTTAGTTCCTCTATTGTCATCACTTTGGTTAACATGACCATGCTGATAGCTTTCACTGCATAAGCAATATCTGGTCTTGTACAGACTATACAACCTCTATTACGTCTGGTCTCTATGTCTTGTGACCACTGTCGCATTTGACTTTTATGCCTTGTAACCTTTATCGGTCTCTGTCTTGCGACCACTGTCGCATCTGGATTCTATCTTATAACCACTTGTTGCTCTTGGCCTCTCTGCCTTGTGACTGTTGTGTTTGGCCTCTGCCTTGTGACTGCTGTCGCTCCTGGCCTCTCTGCCTCGCGACTATCGTGTTTGTCTTCTTTTTCCCTTTCACCGAGAGACTTTCTAGTTGCTACATATAAAACTCCACCTTTAGGTCACCTAGGAGGAAAACAAATTTGCCAACTAACAGCTCTAGATGCAAACTCCTGTTTCATTAATGCTTGAATGAATGGTATTCAGTTTCACAACCGAAGAATGGAGAGCTTTATTCCCTACTGGTAGCTCGGTTAGCTTTCATGTCTTATTGGAGATAAGGGACTTCATCTCATCTTCCATTACAAGCTCTCACTGGCTCGCATCTGCTGCACTGCATGTTTCGTCATCACATTCTGGTTCATCTTCATCTATGAGCAACAAATAATTCATGTATCACCGATTAGGCACATGTGGTCGTGAAGTCCTCCTAAGCACATAATTAGGAGTTGAATTATGCGGTATATCATCCTATTGAGTTTTGCTGTCTATAATATGTTCTTTTGACCGAGGACTTTCAGTGTCTAGAACATCTTCTATCTCAACATACACAGGATTACTCTGTGCTTTACCGCTCTATACCTCTTCTGGTATTTTATGCTCCAATGGTACTGATGGACCACGATTCATAAGATACGCTGATGTACTGATTGCTTCTGCCCAGAACTGTTTCAGTAACCCTGCCTGAATGCGAATGCTTCTAGCTATCTCAGTCACTTTTCGGTTCATACATTTTGTTATGCCATTCTGCTACAGTGTACTTGGAATAGTATTCTCTAATATGATACTGTTCTCATAGCAAAAATTCTTGACTCCGGAGTCTTCGTTTTTTCCACGAAAGTCGAATCTCAGTTTCTTTACCTTCAACCCTATCTCGTTCTCTACCATAGCTTTCCATTTCTGTAACACATCGTACACCTCATATTTATGTTTCAAGAAGTAAACCCATATCCTCCTGGAATGGTCATCAATGAAAGTCATGAAGTAGGACTTTCCGCCAAGAGATGAGACAATTGGTGGCCCCCAGACACCCATGTGAACTAGCTCAAGCTTCTCCAATGTGAGACTTCTGTAGTTGCTCTGGAAACTAACTCTCTTCTGCTTACACTCACAGAAGTCGATGTCAATCGATTTCACTAATAGTTTTCCCTTCGAGAGCATAACCGATAGCTCTTTTTCACTCATGTGACCAAACCTCTGGTGCCACAAGTTGTGATCCTCGTTGCCTTCTGCAACTGCAATCACTGTGCTAAAATTAGTGTTTGTGTAGAGCGTACCTTTTTTTTTTTTTCATGCTATAGTCATAGCCCCCTAGAAATATTCCACTTAGCTTCATTAAAAGTGGTCACATCATCATCGCTTATCATTCTTGTCTTTTCTTTTCCCATAACTCCCACTGAGCCTTTTCAAGATGTTTAGAGTCGAATCATGCAAAACCGATCACATGGTTGCATCCGAAGCGGTCCAAAACCTTAAAAACGCCTCTGATTACGTAAACAATGGGTAAAAAAAACTCCAAACAGGCCAAAAAACAAATCAGCACGAAATGACAAAATAGCAATGACAATATCAGGAACTTTTCAGGGTGCGTGTGGGGGCATGCCTGCTCCGATTGGGTTGATTTTTACGCTGAAATGTTTGCCTTTGAAAGAGCTTTTTGTTGATATATTACACGCCTTGTTTGGATCAACGATGCTCCACGAAACAGACCCAAATAGAAACTGCTGCGCGTGGGAGCCAAAATTCTAGCCAGAACTTCAGGCGACGTGTGGGGGTGCGTGCGACTAATTTCGGTGACGCGCTTGACAATGCTGGATTTGTCTCGTAGATACAAAGCTCCTGGTGTGGTCGGATTTTGATTTCGTGCAACTGATTCCTTCGAATCTGGACCAGAATGTACGGCTTCTGGATTTGCTTCAACCTTAAGCTCTAATACCACTTGTTAGGGTTTTTACACCCGCCTAAGAACACTTATTAAGGAATCTAAACCCTCTGTTTGAAGCTGTGCACATCTATGAATCAAAAACACACACAAACACACACTAACACAATTGACACAAAGATATATACGTTGTTCGGCTAAATCAGCCTACGTCCACGGAGAGCACCGTTGCACTATCGATCAAATAGAGGATTACAAGGGGATGATCCCTATATCATACACATGTGCACACACAGTGTATACTCATGCATGTATCACCAGAATAATATAAGCTTATATTATTCCTGACTCTCACCGGTGTTTCACTCACACCAATAAATACCACTCTGTATCTCTTCTCTCTATCTCTTTTCACTCGCACTAGGTGCTTCACTCACACCAGTACCGGCCTATTCTGGCTCTCTGACACCGGCCTAATCTGGCTCTATGCCTAGTACACAGAATACAATAGGCTACACCTATATTTATAGGAGATAATGGAGTGGAGAATAAGCCAATTGGTTTCCCATACCAATTAGAATCAGGAGTCTTCAAGTCAATCTCCCACTAGAATAAGGATTATTTGATGGCTAAGTTATATTCTCCCTGAAGAAAGGAGTCACCAAATATAATAGTCTTCAGTCAAATAGAGATATTTGCTGCCCAATTTTACTTTCCACACAAGGAAAGGAATCATACTCTAACACGACTTCCGTCCATCGAATGAGGAAAGGAGTCGTGGCTTTAGACGTATGCATCTGTGGTTTCTTGTCTTCCCCGCGCTTTCTATTGGGCTTTTCCTCCCGAGGTATTGATGTTGTTTGTCTTGAGACTTGAGCTAGTATGGGCTCCACTAGTGGTTTGAGATCCCTGTTTAGGTTCCGGAGAACCACCATGAGTTCCGTGACTGTCTCGAGCCTGAGATTAATGAGGTGTCTCCTGAAAGTCTTGGTCAAGCCCTGCACATAGATCTCAACTCTATCATTTTCCCTGCATCTTTTGAAACACTCATTTGTTTTGCTTTGGAACCGAGCCACAAACTTGGTTGGGTCTTCTTTTTTCCTGCCTTTTTTTGGTAAGGGAAACCGTTGTAACGCGTTCCTCGGCTTGCACGAACTTGGATAGGAAAAGTTATGTTAGCTGATTCCATGTGGAAACTGATCCCGGCTCCAAACTCTTGTACCACTTATAAGCGAGCCCCCGTGAGTGATTTGGAGAACTCTCGCAATCGCAGGCACCCGTCAGAGCTAAACCCCCCTACAGCCTCAATGTAACGACTTACATGTTCCTTAGGATCCTCGTCGAGCCCATCATATATAAGTAAAGTAGGGACCAGGTACCCAGCGGGGTATTGGGTTTGCAGAATCTCCTTAGGAAAAGGGGGCTCTTGTTTGAATGTCAAGGCCTTCACCGAGGATGGGGAACTCTTGGTAAAAGAATCAAGTAGGTGAGCCTCGATAACAAAAAGTTAGGGTGAGGCTGCCGGTTGGTTTGGCATTGCGAAGTTCATCTGGGCATCAAGTTGGCCTCGAGTGGAAGGCGCAAGAAGGCAACTATCAAGGCTGCAAGGGGGTGCTCAGCAAGAGCAGTCATAGACGTGTTGACTTACTCGGCCCTATCATTCTTCTGCTCTTTCGCCTCCAGACTCTTTAGCAATTGCAACTCGAGCCAGGATATTCTATCGTCCAACGCATGCTGACCTTCCTGTAACAACTTGCTACTGATGGGGGTGACTAGTCCTTCATCTCGTCGTGGTCTTGAGTGCTCAACCAACGTCTCAATCGCATGCTCATCATGAGCCTCCATTCCGATTTTTTACTCACTGGCAGAGTCGCCAAAATGTAAGGGTCCTTTTCCTAAATACACTTGATCTTAGAATAATGAGATAATAATTAGGAATCAATAGGAGGACAATATAAGGAACAAACACTAAAAGCAAGAAATTTATAATTAAAAAGGGAATCAAGAATGACTGTTTTCGAAGCATAGATAGAAGATCAGTTAGAGAATGTAATTAAGATTCAAATGGATCTCTCAATTGTTCAGGAGGTCTTGTCACTCTTAGTTCTCTACCCGTTCTTGGAACCAGGGGAGCCCCTTTTATAGGCTCAGATGAGGGCTTAACAATCATTTTAACCAAGGGAACATCTTTGTGCTCGTTGGTTCAAGTTTCTGACCAGAGGGTACAAAATGTGCAGCCTTTAGTCAGGAATCTATGACGTATCCCTCTTCCTCGCGTGCTTGCTTTTGCTCAAACAGGAGGTTAGTGGTTCTTCCAAGCATTAAATGCTCATGTAGTACTCTCAAGATATCCATTTCTCCATTCTCTAACCGGGTTCTTTCTCGAGTTTATGCATTTATCTCAAACATCCAAACCAAGCCTTTTTTTGTTTCTATGAGGAACCTTGAGAAATACATTTTCCTACTCTGGTATTTCGAGCTTAATTACTTCATATGGGTCTAGTCCTACAGTTAATATCTTTTTATTTAGTATTTTGACCTAATTATGACATGTGGGTCCATAGCTAACACCCCTATAAAGATCAGAGATCACACAAATTGAATATATAACCACAAAACACACCCTATTCATGTGCATTTAAGTAGACTAAATAATACACTCAAAAACACCTTAAAGATCACTACAAGATCAGAGTGAATATAATACTATTTCAAATTTATTATATCCACTAAAACAACAGAACAATCAGCAAAAAATTAATAGAGCTATTCAAAAATTTATTCTTAACATGGAAAATCGCATTATAATTAAACAGTAAAACCAAATAAAATAAAGTCATACATATGCATTTCATCAAATTGATTCCATGCATGGATGAAAGTAACTAAAATTACTAGAAATTTTGTCAAATTAAATATGGAAGCTCAAGAATGACGACTTTAGTATAAAATAAATGACTTATAAACAAAAATCAATAAAAAAAAATTAAGATTAAACTATAACATGAAATTGACTATAAACAGTAAAACAAAAACAAATTATAAACTTATCACACAATTAGGGTGTGTTTGATAATAATTATTTATCACTTAAGTCTGAACAGATTCAACACTTATTCAGTTAAGTGCGGTTGATAAAAAATTTAAACATCACTGAAAATATTAGTGTTACTAAAAATGATGTAAAATTTTAAGTGATTGGATAACCACTTAATACTAAAATCTGAAATTTGAAAATTTATAAAAATATCAGAAAATATAAATTTTTAAAGCACCACTTAAAACCTTCAATAATTAAAATTCAAATCTTAAAATTTTCAGTACTTATATTTTCAATTTTATCAAGATTTTCTCATATTTTGAAGATTTAAGATCAGATATAATCAAAGTTATAGAACTGCAATTGTTGTTCCTGAAGTTAGGCATCTAATTATATTTGTAGTAAATGAAATTGAGACGGAAAAAAAATAAACAAAAGATGCAAAACTCAAATTAGCTAAGCGAGCAGATAAATGAAGGATTCCTTCAGAAACAGATTTCAGAAATTTAAGATCCACTCTCAATTGATCGGTAATTTCATCACTCCGGTAACACAACCTCATATTAAAGAGCGAGAGAGAACGAATTACTTCAATCTTTGTTTTGTATGTGTGTGAGAGAGAGAGCATAATGTATTCCGATCTCCAGCGAGAACTCTAGCGAGATCGAGACTGTGCGAGAGAGTGTTTGGTCCTAAGAGAGAGATCTTGAAAATATCGATGGGAGAGAGATAGATAAGTTTCTAGGTCAAGTGAGGAAGGATTGTTACAGATGCTGATATTTGTGGTATGACCGTGACAGGAATGGAACTGTTTAAAAAGTATAATTCTCTTTATCTTTGCTGCAAACGCAAATACTTTTTAGTCTGCTGTCAAACCCATTTTATATTGTCTTCTTCTCCACTCTCCTATTTAAATTAGATTAACTTATCCCCCACACCAAGTTTACTTGTTCACCACATATTCTCCCCTATATATAGGGGTCATCTCTATTGTAATTTATATACTTCAGAAAACAGTTCAATATAGTTTCATATTAATTATTTTCTTTATTTTCTTCTTTATCTTTTCTTCATTATCATATTATCAAAACATTATTTCTTCTAACATGGTATCAGAGCCAATCGGTTCTTGGTAATCATTTTTTCTTATCATCGTGTCTGCTGAGGATGACACTCCATCTCCCATCCCCTGCGGTGATCCTCAATTGAAACCCTAGTCTCTCAATCAAACTCTCATCGCCAGACTCTCTTTATCCTAATACCTTTCAAGCCTCTCAATTTTCGTCATCTATAGATTCTATATCTGTATGTATAGATCCTATATATATAGATTCTCCTTTCATCAGCTCCAATGTAACCCACTTCATGTCAAAAATAATCTCTCTCTCTTCTCCGTCCTCGTCAATTCCAAACCCTAAACCTAACCTCCAATCTTCATCCTCCTTCAATTGTTCCAACTAATACCACCAAACCCTAGACGACCCACAATCCTTTTCCAATCGCAATTCCGACGACGACGATCCACAATCCATATCCTATTCCTACTGCCAACTCTCGGCCTTTTCTGAAAACCCTAACCCTAATTCGTTCCAACCCGTCTCACCAGCTCCATCCCTCCCCTACCTCTCCTTCAACCAGGACTCCTGTTGCTTCACCCTCGGCACCAACCGTGGTGGTATTGGTAAGGTCCAGATGTTGTTTTGCTGCAAAATTCTCACACCAGGTAATTGCAAACATAGTCGACACCAGGCAAAGCTCGTCTTCCTCCAATCGTAATCGCAAACAATCAAAGAGGCAGCGTTGAATCAGAAACCTCCTGTTGAAACCACCAACAACCGCCAATCTAGCAGCCGCCTCAAAAACCTCGACTTCTTTTTTCCACCAATTCAATCAGAAACTTTAATCCGTTTTCTAGAGGCTTCGTTTTCCACCAATTTGCTAAAATCCGTTTTCCACCAACTCAACATCGTCTTCATCGTGCGACTCCGAATCTTGAAACCCTATGCATTTTTTGCTCTCGGGATGCTTCTTGTTAGGCTCTTTTCTCATGCCTCTTCACACTATTGTTGGTCTTCGAATGATCCACTTGGTCACCAGATTGTCAAGGTTGCCTTTTCCCATGCCATTAACACTGTTATAACCCAAGGAAGCAAGTTCCTCGGCCTATTTTCCTTTAAGCTTTGTAGAGAGTTTAGAGATCTCTTATTCGACCTACTTCTTCTTAGCTTTCTATTTAGCCTTGCTGCCTTTAGCTTATGCCTTTTTCATTGCAACTTCCTTGTTCTAAAGCGTCTAGTGGATCAATTTCATCATACCATAGAGTTTATAAAAGCATTTAGTGGATCAATTTCATCCTCCTCTACAGCAATATCATTCATATTAGTCAAAGCAGGTGCAACATCTCCATTCTCTGAGTCAACTGCCATATGATCACCAGCCTCATCAGAAGCCTTAGCATCCTCATCCAATTTCCTATCCATCTCTGATTTACCCTTAGGGTCCAATTCTTCATTGTTAGATTCTCCATCTAAAGTCCATGTCTTGCCTGATTTGGGTTAATTCATTCACCGAGTACTCGATAATTCATCCACCGAGTACTCGGTAGTTCATCCATCGAGAACTCAAAACTTCTATTTCGAGTTTCATCTTTTTCACTTCACCTCTATCACAGTAGCATCGTTCTGCAAATCATCATCGCCACCATATCAAGTCACCATCACCAACAAAACCCTAGTCGACTCTCTCTGACTTATTCTCTACCCATTATTTGGGTACTCTCAATTTTTTCCTCTAAGGGGGAAAATCTCATCTCATCTATTTAGGTAATTAGACCCGTTTAGGGTATCTCATCCATTTTGGGAATCATAACCATTTAGGGTATCTCATCCGTTTAGAGAATCAAACCCATTTAGGGTACTCATCATCTTATTTTCTCGTTTCACGGGAAAATCTCAATCATACCCTTTTTGGGTATTCTCTATTTTATTTTCTCGTCTCACGGGAAAATCTAATCATTTCGATCAATCATCGTCTCTTCTCTTGATTGATCTCAGACTCAGACTCAGACTCAGCCTTAGAATCAGAATCAAAATCATACTCATAATCAAAATCAGAATCAGAATTAGACTCAGACTCAGAATCAACATCAGAATCACCCATTAATCGTGAAGTCAAATCATACCCCGTTCGACATCAGATTTTCAAGAATTAGTTTCCAAACTCATGTTGGTCTCTTATTTCCCAACTTGAGTTTGAGGGGGGTGTTAGAATATATATAAAAGCTTAGTCCCATCTAGATAGCTAGGCCCAACCCATTTTATATTATCTTGTTTTCCACTCTCCTATCTAAATTAGATTGACTTGTCCCCCACGCCAAGTTTACTTGTTCACCACATATTTTCCCCTATATATAGGGGTCATCTCTATTATAATTCATATACTTCATAATACAGTTCAATATAGTTTCATATTCATTATTCTCTTTATTGTCTTCTTTATCTTTTCTTCATTATCATATTATCAAAGCATCATTTCTTCTAACATAACACAAATTATGGGAAAAATGAAGCTGAAGTTCTTAAGCTCTCCTCAATTAAATTTAACGTGGCTTTGTAACTTCAATATACTACGAGATGGCAAAAGTGGCGTCCAAAACTAACTTGGTCAAATTTTTGGCTTCTTGTGCTTGCTAGCCGGCCCAAGTGGTAGGATGCTCCTCCGTGATATGAGGTTGTCAGGGTTCGTCTTGCAGTGCATTCTAATCTAACATATATATGCTTGCCAGGAAAAAAAAATTTATGGCTTCTTCAACCATAATTAATATGGCTTCTTTGCAGTAGAAATTTAAAGATCAACCACACAAATAGCACAAAACTATAAACAAAGCTTCAATCTTCTTTTGGAGGCTTGTCGATATCACTGTGTTGGGAATTCAGTGCTCTGTGGGGCAGTTAGTTAGCCTCTATTGTCTTTTGCTACCTTAATTTGGAAATTTTGTGATCACTTGAAGGGTTGCTGAAAACGTTGTATGTGCCCATCGGAGCGAGCCTTTCTCTTGATTGTGAATCCACAGGTTTCGAGAATGCTGGTCTCTGGTCGATTTGGTTTCACTACAACAAAATTGGTTTTTAACTACCGACGGTTTCGTAGCTAATATTTCAAATAATATGATTTTGGAACAATAAAAGTGCCATTGTTCCAAAATTGAATTTCTTGCAAAAGATTAAATGAATGAAGAAACAATGGTGTTGATTTGGGAATCCAAGCTTCATTTGGAGAGAATGTCTTGGACTTTGAAGGTTTTAGAGGTAAATATCTTTATATTGTTCTTATTCTTCTTGTTAATATAGGTTTTAGAGGTGTATGGGATAAATTGGTTTTTGAATTTGATTATTCCTTTGGGTTGTTAAGAAAAAGAGGTTGGTTCTTGTTGTATATTGGTTTGAGGGACTTTTCATTATTAATTTCTCCTACAAGCTCTGTTTGACGGAATTTTAACACTGTTTTCATATATTTGGGAAAATCTTGTGATTATATAAAAAAAATTATATAAAAACTGTGATTACCTAATTTTTTTTGTATAATTAAAAAAAATTTAAATTTTTTTAAAAAGTATATTCGTATTAGCCACGGACGTTTTCGTAGTTAATAGTTAATAGATACGAATTTTTTTGTAGTAAGTAGTAAATTTATTAGGTACGGAAATTTTCGTAGCTAAAACACCTATTAGCGACGAAATATATTCGTAGCAGTTATATCTATTAGCTACAAAAAAATTTCATGGTAAGTAGTATTATTAGCGACGAAATATATTTGTTGCAATTATATCTATTAGATGCAAAAAAATTTCGTGGTAAGTAATATTATTAGCGACAAATTAATTTTGTCGCTATTGTTTTTTTGTTATTAGTGATGAAAAAAAAATTCCATATACAATTAGAGATGAGCCTTTTTTAATGAACAGTGCTACGAAATATTTTCGTACCTAAAAATTTTTAACTACGAATTTTAAACTATTAGCTACGAAATTATCCATAGTTAGCAATCAATTTTGTTGCAGTGACTTACCTTGCATGTTAGAAAAGCCCCAATCAATAATATCACCGAGACTGGAGGATTGCTATTGCATATTACATTTGAACGAGTCTATCATGAGTGGATAATCTGCCCTATAGTAGGCATGCAGTTATAATATACTTACCCATCTTATTGGAACGTAAATTTTAGTGGGCCTTTACAATAGTACTGATATCTCTTATACATGCATTCTACCCTAGTCTATGTGGTATATACTCTTTTCACGTTAACCCAACTTTTTATACCCCAAATTAGCCAATTTAAAAGGTCACTTTTATGCCACATCCAAAAGTTCCATTTTATTCCCCGCCCTTTTTCAAATTCTCAAACCATACTACCCAGCAGCTTCAAAAACCCTACCAAACAGACCAACTCCAAACACAAACCTCTCTCTCCTAAATCTCTCTAAACACCTCCAAGAAGCCAAATAAGTCCATGCTCTCATGATTAATACCACCCAAATCTCCCACCCTTATCTGACAAGGGTCGCCCTGGGGTAAGGTGACTTAGGGGGTCGCCTACGGCCTCTGGCCCCAAGGGGCCTCTTTTTTTATTTATTTTATTCTTTCTTTTGAAAAAAATATATTAATGTTTCTATAAGTCTTTAAAAAATCACTAGTTTTTCAACTCAATTCAATTCAAATCAAAACATAATATAATTACACAGTTTGGGGCATCAAATTTAATTTAATTTTTAAATTTTGTTTTCGTATAGGTCCAAAAAAAAAACTAATTTATTTAATGTCCCAATTCATACTAAATCGTAATCTAATTTTACAATTTAGGGCGATCCCAAAATTTTATATTTCACTTACTATTACTATAGAATCAAAAACTCAAGTTTTATTTTTCAACCTAATGAAACTAAAGTAAAGTCCAAATCAAACTAATATTCTGATTAGGGCTAGAATATTTTTCTCGTACTCGCACAACATTTGGAGACCATACTTAGAGCTCTCGCGACTGCCGTACTCGCACAACAATAACATTTTTTCACATGATTGCACTTGGGGATCTCGTGACTACCTCACTCACACTAAAAAAAAAATTCACAACAACATCCTCACACTACAACAATTTTTCACACCACCACCAAGATGGAGTTTGTTTTTTTTTGCAATATTAATATTATATTTTTTTAATATTTTTTTCTTTACATTTATAATTTTTAGTACATGAAGCCTTAAAAGGGCCTCAAATTTTATCTCGCTTAGGGCCTCAAAGTATTTTCAGAATTTCAGGGTCGGCCATACCGACGAGTTGATTAAGTGAGTTCTACGTCATCTCCCAATATGGAAGCCTTGAATGTGCTAAAACGGCGGTTAGCTTCCTGGAAGAGCCTTACACTTTTGCTTGGAATTCTCTCATTAGAGAAAACCTCAAAAATTAATCATGAAGCCATTTTGATTTCCTTTAAGCTCCTCTAACGCATTGTGACTTCTACATGTTCTTTAATTTGATTTCATTTAGGCTCGTTAAATGTCAAAAAACAAAAAAAATTAATTGATATTGTTCCAAACCATGTGATAAATTCTCAAACTAATTAAGTGTAAAAACAAACCACGCTTAAAAAATAGGGCAACCCATCAACCAAAATTGATTTACTACTAGGTTTTTCAAGTCTCATTATCAGAAAACTGTTGAAGATAAGATCTTAATGTCACTCAACTTAGATTGGATGAATAATTATTGGACCAAGTTTGTTTGGCCAAAATCTTCTTAAAAGGGAACCGAAAGTAATTCCTGTTTTTATGAATTTTTTAGTACATCTTTCTTTTATATATATATATATATTTTTTTTTATGAAATTTTTGATCACGTGTCCAAATTATATTGGACCACATCAATGGGAGAACAAACTTGTTCCTCATGGGGCAAGACCCAAGTATTGTTCATATTTATTATGGACTATATTTAGGCCTTGCCCCATGATAACTAAGTTTGTCCACTCAGTTGATGTGGTCTAATACAATTTGGCGACTAAACTTTTTTAAAAAAGAAAGAGGACATAAAATCCATTAAAAAAAATAAAAGCAAAAGGAAATTTGTGTCAATTCATTTTTAAAATTTAAAAATGATTTTGGCCACGCGTCCAAATTATATTGGACTAGGTTAGCGGAAGGACGAATTTTGTCCTCACAAGACATGACCCAAATATTGTTCAATTATTTTAACATATTTTGGAGAAAATAACCTTTTCAATGTGTATGCACTCTTCTCAAAAGTCGGCTTAATGCAAATATCACCCTTTTTGGCATTGTCAAAAGAAAATTGATTGAAAAGGAAATCAAACTTAGCATTCAATTTACTGCTTGATTTCACAATATTTATTCGATCAAACTTGAATAATTCAAGTTTAATATTTCATTTATTCATGAGACTAATATAATCTCATATTTATATAGTCAAAATCATTGCAATTCTTTTTCATCATTGTGATGTTCAATAATGGATGGTGGGCCTGGGCAGGTACGAGCACAAAACGGCTCTAAGCAATAACAAAAGCAGTCCTTCATGCCCACGCAATTCTGAGAACAGTCCCCATCAGATACGCATCGAACTTGATCCAGATGTTGGGCTGCAAAATCATTTCTTTTTCGTCATTAATTAAAGTGAATACATTAACAAAATATTAGGAATGTATTAAAGTGAATACATTAACAAAATATTAGGAATGTATTCTTCAAAACAAAAACAAAAAAGAGCAAGTAAAAAAATATTTTGCAATTAAAATTCGATCACCTGTTTTCGAACAAATATAATTTTTAGATACTGATTATATCAACATTCCAAAGCCACTAGAAATATAAGATATTTAATTGATGAAGGATCTACTATAAGAAATTCATGCAATGTGTATTCTTGAATAATCACAATTTTCAAATATATTACTGGAAAAAAAAATTAGTCGATGGAACTTACCAGATGATATGACCACGAGCATCAGAAAAAATGCAAACTTAAAAAGACTTTTATCCATATTTTCGATTTTAGGTGGGTGAGATGAAATAAGAGGATGAGAATATATATATATATATATTGATTGATTGGTTGCACTTCAAAGATTACGAGACCCCATATTTATAGGTAGGCATGGACCTGCCTTGGTCCAGTGGGGGACGGTGGCTCTCATTGGAGGTTTTTTTTTTTTATAATTATTTACCTTACAAGTTATAGTAATAGCAATATGTCCATTTTAAAAAAAAATACCTAAAGCCTCTATTGAATTAAGAATAATAATGATTACGCCCCCACTTGCCTAAATCTCTACATACGTGTCTGTTTATAGGTGATAAGAGCTCCTAAGATACAATCAAATCCATCAAGGGCTATTATCATAAAACCCCCCTATAATTTTAAAAATATTCAAAAAAATTCCTGTAATTTCAAAAAATCCCTATGATTTCCAAATTGTTGACTATGTTCTCATAATAAATGAATATATATATATATATATATATATATATATATATTTTGTGAGAACATAGTCAATGATATTTAATAGATATGTCATGGTCCACTCCAATCAATATTAAACGTTTAATATATATATGTCATGGTCCACTCCAATAAATATATATATATATATATATATATATGTGGATGGTAAAATTAAAACGTTTAATATTGATTGGAGTGGACCATGACAGATTTTATAAATTTTCCCTTAATACAGTGTGCTTTATTAACATTACTTTGAAGTGTAGTGGACCATTACATATCTATTAAGCATCAATGCATAATTGATTATGTTCTCACAATATATATATGTATATATATGTATATATATATATATATGTATATATATATATATATGTATATATATGTGTGTGTGTGGGGGGGGGTGGGGGGGGGGGGAGGGGGTGTGTGTGTTATAAATTTCACTATCAAAGTAAAATGTTTAGGGCTCGTTTGGTAGGTGGTCTGGTCTGGTCTTATCTGATTCGGTCTGATCTAGTCTTATTTGGGTGGTGTTCTGAAAGTCTGTTTGGTCTTATGGTCTTATTCAAGTTGTTTGGTCTTATGTTTGGAAAATAATACAAAAAATAATATATAGAATTCAAAAAATATATTAAGTATGAAAAATATAAAAAATTTGAAAAAATATAAAAAATTTGAAAATAATATAAGAAAATCAAAAATAATATATTTTCAAATTTTATAAATTATTTCAAAATTTTATATTATTTTTTGAATTTTATATATTATTTTTGAATTTTATACATTATTTTTTATTTTTCTATTATTTTGGAATTTTTTTATTTTCCCAAATTTTAAATATATTTTTTGCATTTTATATATTAATTTTGAATTTTATATATATATTTCAAATTTTATACATTATTTCAATTTTTTTATATTATTTTTTTAATTTTATATATTATTTTCAAATTATATATATATATTTCAAATTTTATGGTCCCATGTCTCACTACTAGGGCTGCAAACGAACCGAGTCGAGCCGAGCCGAGCTTTGGAATATTCAAGCTCGGTTCATTTACTAAATGAGTCTAGAAAATGTGTTCAAGTTCGGCTTATTTGCTTAACGAACAAGCCCGAGCCGAACGCCAGATTTAACGAGTCGAGCCCGAGCTTGTTCACGAACGACTCGTTTCAGTGAAACATATATTAATCTTCCTAATAGTTGTCTGGATTGAGTTGTTGCATGTCTGTTTTAACATATTTCCACTAGTATAATTTTTTATGAATGAATTTTATGTTATGACCGCCTAATTTTTATAATCTTTTCATAATAATTTTCATAATTTGTTCAATTTGAACACTTTCTTTTGTCAAATATGATATAATTTTACTATTTAACTTAGATGAGCCTGTTCACGAGCTTGGCAAGCCGAGCTTAGTAATGTTCAAGCTCGGCTCGTTTATTAAACGAGCCAAAAAATTGTGCTCAGACTCGGTTCGTTTACTAAATGAACGAGAACGAGCCGAACTCTTAACGACCCGAACCCGAGTCTGCTCACGAACTGCTCGGTTCATTTGTAGCCCTACTCACTAGGGCTGCACACGGTCCGGTTCGGTCCCGGTTCCGACCAGAACTGGAATCGAACCATTATTTTCGGTTCCTTAAAAATGAGAACCGGAATCGAACCATTAATACAAGAAACTGAACCAAACCAAACCATCTTTTTCGGTTCAGTTCGGTTCTGGTTCCTATTATTACTTTTAAAAAACATAAAAAATTTCAAAACAAAACATAATTATAAACCAAATTATAAAGTATTTCAACTATTAGTTTATTACAAACCCAAAATAAAATGATAGTTAGTGTAATGAAAATAATCATTTTGAAATTACAATTCCAGGAATTCAAACTTGTCCTCTAAAAAAGCAAAAAATTGCATTTCATGGTTAAAAGGAAAAAAAGAAAAAGACATCCTTCAGTTGCTACGGTTAAGAATCAAAATTATTATAAAATAGAAATGGGCCAAAGGCCAACAAATAATGAGGAAAATATATGGGGTTTTTATAATTAAAGCCCAAGCTACTAGGAGTCTTGGCCCAAA
The DNA here is from genome assembly GCA_963922005.1 of Cornus suecica. Lineage (NCBI taxonomy): Eukaryota > Viridiplantae > Streptophyta > Magnoliopsida > Cornales > Cornaceae > Cornus > Cornus suecica. Next base: position 17,674,668 of record OY998241.1, read on the forward strand.
AGTGTCATTCACATGTTACTTATATTAGTGAATCAGTGATACATTTATACATATCATTTTAAAATTTTAAAATTATACATTATTTATCTAATAATAACTTTTAAATAAATATATATATATAACCGGTTTGGTTCGGTTCCGGTCCAGTTCTATGTGGTTAAGGACCGGAACCGAACCTAAAAAATCGGTTCTTTAATTTTGAGAATCGGAATCGAACCGAACAATCTTAAAATCGAACCAAACCGCCGGTTTTAGTTCGGTCCGGTTCGGTTCTTCGGTTTTGTGTACAGCCCTAGTTCTCACAATAAATATATATATATATATGGATAGTAAACGTGGCATATCTATTAAGTAAAACGTTTAATATTGATTGGAGTGGAACATGGTAGATTTTATAGATTTTCGGTTAGGAAAATACAGTGTGCTTTATTAACATTACTTTTAATTGGAGTGGATAATAACATATCTTTTAAGTATTATCGACTATGTTCTCACAATGTGTATATATATATATATATATATATATATCTATATATAGTAGATATATACCTTAATGTTCTCTTGCTTAAAGGGAACAAAATAAGTTATACTCATTTTTAATATTAATTCTTAGATTTAATCCAAGGATCATATTATAAAACCACTAAATCTTTTCAAAACCACTCTATCAATATTTAATTTTCTTATTTAAATCTCTTATTATCATCCATATAAATTAAAAAAAGGTAGTTCCTTCAACACAAATGACAACCCATATTTAATCCCATATATGGGTATACATAAATATCTGTGTGTGACATAATTGGGTTTGATGTGTAATAGGTGTATAAATAATTAACTTCGCATATTATATATTTTTTTCATGTATGTATAGATATAGACAAAATAAATCTGACATTCCGAAATCATGAGTATATAGGTTATGCATATATATATTTTATTTATTTCTTATTACAAATTTTGAATTTATATTTTAATTAATAAAAACATATTTTATATTTAGACTTCTATTAATTTTAGAATTATGGGCAATTATTAATAAAATATTAGATTTATGTGTCTCTATTTATGTATACATGAAAAAACTTTATGGAAAGTTAATTTTTTCTACACCTATAAAATCACCCAATTTCAACTCCATGATGTATTCCACTGTAAGAACAATTTTTTCTTTGCCACATGCACATATATTTACGTAATGTATACCCATGTATGTGATTAAATATGGGTTGTCATTTGTGTTGAAGGAATTATCTTTGTTAAATTTATATGGATGATATTGAGAGACTTAAATAATGAAATTAAATATTGATAGAGTGATTTTGAAAAGATTTAGTAATTTCATTATGACCCTTGGATTAAATATTTAATATTGATTGCAGTGGACATGACATATTTTAGAGATTTTACCTTAACATAGTGTGCTTTATTAATATTACTTTTAACTGGAGTGGACCATGACATATCTATTAAGTATCATTGACCATGTTCTCACAATAAATAAATATATATATATATATATGGATAGTAAAAGTAAAACATTTAATATTGATTGGAGTTATTGGTGGACACGGATCGGATTGGAGATATTTTGGATCCAATCCATTAATACCGGATTCTCAATTTTTGGAACTAATCCAATACATTTGTCCAACAAAACTAATCCAAACCGGACCACAATAAGCCAGATTGGTTCGGATCGATTGAAACACAAAATTACATTACCAAAATTGAAGAAACAAATTCATACACTGCATACATATGATGTGAACCACAAGAACAATTTCATAACAGAGTTATTGCTCTTTTTTTTGAAAAGGCAAACAAGCTTAGTATTAATAGAAAAAGCTAAAAATCCATGCAAAGATAATATGAAATGGGAGAAATCCAAATTCATATAATGCTCCAAGAAGCCCCACAACCATCACTTAATGACAAAGATATTGGAAGAAATTCAAATTCATACAAAAACCCACAAGGATAGCTAATGAATCTGACATAATAGAAGGACCTATGACAATCCACCAACTCAAAAAAAATTGAGAAAATTAAAAATACAATAGAAATTGAAACTGTAATAGTACCAACTCAAAGAACTCTGGAAACGGATCTGCAAGGCAGAAAGGATCAGGAACCACCAATCACTCCGGTACTGCATTCAAAAGTCCTCAAGTAATAGTTGTGGCTACAAAAGTAAAATTTAACAAATAATTATAACTAAATTATAGTGAATAAAAAAATATATTTAATTTATAGTGAAAAAACAAAACATACTTTATTCAAAATTAAAAGAGTCGGGTGTTTCAATTTCGTCCAATTGCACTTCAATTTGAATCAACACTCGCGTGACACGTAACCAATCTTGTGTATAAATGAAGGCTTCAATACTTTTGGAGAAAGAGAACTACGAAATTTATCAAGGACACGACCCCCCGTGCTAAAGGTCGACTCAGAAACAACTGTTGAAACGGGAATAGCTAGGATGTCACGAGCAACTTTGGATAGAATTTCATACCTTGAAGAATTTACTTTCCACTAATTCAAGATGTCAAAAGTTGAGTTTTCATTCTTCCAAGTAGTTTCTTCTAAATACCTCTCCACTTTAATTATAATTACTTGCTTGAAGAAAATGCATATATTAAAACAACATATTGTAATAATGCATTTTAATGATTCTTATTTTAATATAAGGACAATGTTTGCCTTAGGCCAGATAAGGAGGAGCTCCTCCTTACAAATATAGGTGGCCCAATGAAAAACCGACACCTATTTATGAAAATAAAATGAAGTAAATTTAAATTATATTAATTTAGTTACCCTATCTTTCTTTCACGCGCCCCCTCTCTCTCCTCATTCTTAATTCTCTTTCGAAAAACCTCTCTCTGAAATATTCACCACACCCAATCGTCCCTACCACATCCATTCACGGCTCTTGGGCATGTCTGCTATAGAGGGAGATTGCCAACGTTGACGACCTTGGGGGCGGTGGCGACAGAGCTACGCCGGCATTGGGTGGAGACGAAGGTGTAGAGGAGGTTGGAGAGGACTTCGGCCGCGGCTCCGATCAAACCAGTAAGGTATGTCTAATATTCTATTCACCCATCTTTATTTTGATTTTTCTTTTTAAAAAGATACTTTTGCTTTCTGTCTTTGATTAATTGAATTCCATAAATTTTGTTTAGTTTGGTTCCTCTAGGTCTATTAAGAAAAGGTAGGAGAGATTTTTAAATTCCATTCTCAATAGTCGTAAGGTTTGAAATTTATTAAGATGAAAATTTAACACTTGGTGTTTTCCTATGGTATAGAAACATAGTCTTGTAATGACAATTAAGTTAACAAATTTGAGGACCCAAATTGAGTAACTAATATGGAGTGATTGAAGAATTAAGTCATAGGAAAACACCAGTATGGAGTTTTAGTGTCACGCCCCGTTATTCCTGAGACTCCAATCCTGAGAACCAGCGAATCCAGAGGTATGACGTCACCGAAAACGACAACTAAAATCAACAATAACATCGAAATACATAGAATATGAATGAAAATGAAGTATTCCATGTCACCTGAGTGATAGAAACTCAGCAGAGAATTCTAACAAAAAATCCGGCAGAGTTCTGTTTGTAAATGGAACATCCGGACAACCCAAAATCAACACAACAAAAGAACCTGCCCATAACAACAGAAATAAAATCAATGGCACGCAGCCCAATATTCCAGAAATCTATTAGGGCCGAGATAGTGGAAAAGAACACCAATACCTCTACACAACCCTTTTAAAATGGACCGAGCCACCAAACTCAAATAAGAATACATAAAACTCAATGGTAGTGCCGAACAGATACAATGGCACCCCAAGATAATAAATACCTGGACTGAAGATACAACACAAGGGAATCTGCCAATAGCCTGGCTCCCAAGAGAATAAAAGAATACACAAGTATGACTACGGAAGGAGGAACAAAACTACCGTCCCAAATCACCCGTATTGTCGCCGCCGAACATGCCGTGCTGCATCCACCTGCAAACCTGTAACCTGTTGTGGGGGTGAGCAAAACCACGCGCTCACCATAATATCAAAACATCACACTAATAGCCATCTAGAAAAGGCTAACCATCCCGTGTGCATACATCTATCCTAGGCCAGTCAATCGTCTCAAATGGCACCCCGCCAATCCGAGACCCCATCAATAACCTCATCACTAACCTTAAGTACACTACGGATATCAAAATAACTATAGATCAACGAAAATATAAACAATACATGTATACGTATATATATATATAACGTATTGTAAATAACTAAGCCTGTCACCTAGGCCTATAGACAATCAATCCGAACTTCACTCTCATCTAGAGATACAACAAGACTAACTATCTACCATACCGTGCACCTAGCACGCTGCTCAAGGTTCCTAGGAGGTAAATAGGTCACTCCTTAGGACTACCGAAAGGGAATAACCATAATCACACCCACGACTAAACCACAACGCCTACACAACACCGCTATCAAATCATTTCTAGAGAGTCTCACTCTCATAATTCTAACTTCAAACTTGTCCTCTTATCCACAATAACCAGTGAAATAATCCGTTCACTTAAATGATCTTTTCTCTAAAACCCCCTATAGTAAAGAGAATTTATAAAATCAACTAGTGGTCATATGGTAGGTTCACACTACTACCATCTATTCCTGGAAAGTAACATAAGTGGAAGAACTCTGTCATTAGATAAGATTCGACAATCTCAAGTAAATCTCCAATTCATACGGCCTACTGAGGCACAAAAAAGGGGTACCGAAGTCATTTAGTCCCAAACAGATGCCGGGGCCCTCGGGTTTTTAAAGAAAAATGCTGAACCCCGAAGGATTCAACCAGTTTTTAAGAAAATTTTTAGGACCCGGTTAAATCTATTTAGTTCCAATGTCTCCGAACCCACCCAAGGTACTACGAATCGCACTACGTGTGCATAAATCAGTATCATGTCTCTTACCCGAGACTAAGACAAGGAAACTATAAAAATAAAGTGTGCCTTATGTATGCACTAAAAGGGTAATCAATTCCATACCCACCAGTATCACCATAAGATCTCCATAATACTCTAAGATCTCAATATCACTATACCACAAACAAATGATCAATACCATCCTCAAACATTGTCAGTCTGTCTCAAAATTTCTATTAAACGTCCACTCGGGAGTATGACAACTCAAACCATTACGGGTACCTCAATTTACATTCAATGGATCCTTAAGACACAGGATAGTCCAACATTTAACTACGGATGTGGTGCTGAATAATATGTAGAGTTAAAACAACTCTAGTCCAGAGAAAAGGAAGAATGCTAACCTATCATACCCGGTTAGACCTCAAATCAACCATTTTTATATATCAACTAGAGTAGTATACCGACCACTCCATAACCTCATACACAGACCAATGCTCAAGGGCCTACCTGGCCATTACTACATACGTGTCTAAGTCCAACAAAGATTTATAACTGTCCCTCCAAACAACTTAAAATTCACGGTCAAAACTACGTCTCTAGGCCACTCTCCTAGCCCAAGGAAACACGTTTATCGTAACTTTCCATATAAGGATAGCCTATGCATACAATCCCGAATCAAGGGGAAACATTTCGTCAATCCGACCTCTTTCTATTTAGTTTTACTTAACCACCTCGAATATATGTCAATCGTGACTCCACTAATCCAGGGTTTTAACATTGTTACATTTTCTTTCTTCTAAAGTTTAAAATCTTTCACTTTTATTCACATTTAGTTAATTTTCATTATTTTTAATGAATTTACAAATACCATTCCGATCATAGCCACTCAGCCGTAGCTCCTAAGTAAAAAATATAAATTTTATTACAATACATATATCATCTGCTCAATAATAGCAAATATCAACAGCGTGAAAAGAGTATATACCACATAGACTGTGGTAGAATGCATGTATAAGAGATATCAGTACTATTGTAAATGCCCACTAAAATTTACGTTCCAATAAGATGGGTAAGTATATTATAACATGCATGCCTACTATAGGGCAGATTATCTACTCATGATAAACTCATTCAAATGTAATATGCAATGGCAATCCTCCAGTCTCGGTGATATTATTGATTGGGGCTTTTCTAACATGCAAGGTAAGTCACTGCAACAAAATTGATTGTTAACTATGGATAATTTCGTAGCTAATAGTTCAAAATTCGTAGTTGAAAATTTTTGGCCACGAAAATATTTCGTAGCACTGTTCATTGAAAAAGGCTCATCTCTAATTGTATATGGCTACAAATTTTTTTTTTTGGTCACTAATAACAAAAAACAATAGCGACAAAATTAATTCGTCGCTAATAATACTACTTACCACGAAAAAATTTCGCAGCTAATAGATATAATTGCTACGAATATATTTTATCGCTAATAATACTACTTAGCACGAAAAAAATCGTAACTAATATATATAATTGCTACGAATATATTTCGTCACTAATAATATTACTTACCACGAAAAAAATCGTAGCTAATAGATATAATTGCTACGAATATATTTCGTCGCTAATAATACTACTTACCACGAAAAAATTTCGTAGCTAATAGATATAACTGCTACGAATATATTTCGTCGCTAATAGGTGTTTTAGCAATGAAAATTTCCGTAGCTAATAAATTTACTACTTACTACAAAAAATTTCGTAGCTATTAACTCTATTAACTACGAAAACGTCTGTGGATAATACGAATATACTTTTTTAAAAAATAATAATAAAAAATTTAATTATACAAAAAAAATTAGGTAATCACAGTTTTTATACAATTTTTTTTATATAATCACAAGATTTTCCAAAATATATGAAAACGATGTTAAAATTCCGTCAAACAGAGCTTGTAAGAGAAATTAATAATGAAAAGTCCCTCAAACCAATATACAACAAGAACCAACCTCTGTTTCTTAATAACCCAAAGGAATAATCAAATTCAAAAACCAATTTATCCCATACACCTCAAAAACCTATACTAACAAGAAGAATAAGAACAATATAAAGAAATTTACCTCTAAAACCTTCAAAGTCCAAGACATTCTCTTCAAATGAAGCTTGGATTCCCAAATCAACATCATTGTCTTCTTCATTCATTTAATCATTTGCAAGAAATTCAATTTTGGAACAATGACACTTTTATTGTTCCAAAATCATATTATTTGAAATATTAGCTAAGAAATTGTCAGTAGTTAAAAACCAATTTTGTTGTAGTGAAACCAAATTGACCAAAGACCAGCATTCTTGAAACCTGTGGATTCACAATCAAGAGAAAGGCTCACTCCGATAGGCACATATAAGGTTTTCAGCAACCCTTCAAGTGATCACAAAATTTCCAAATCAAGGTAGCAAAGACAATAGAGGCTAACTAACTGCCCCACAGAGCACTGAATTCCCGACACAGTGATATCGACAAGCCTCCAAAAGAATATTGAAGCTCTGTTTATAGTTTTGTGTTATTTGTGTGGTTGATCTTTAAATTTCTACTGCAAAGCAACCATATTAATTATGGTTGAAGAAGCCATAATTTTTTTTTCTTGGCAAGCATATATATGTTAGATTAGAATGCGCTGCAAATCGAACCATGACAACCTCATATCACGGAAGGGCATCCTACCACTTGGGCCAGCTGGCAAGCACAAGAAGCAAAATTTTTGACCAAGTTAGTTTTGTACACCACTTTTGCCACCTCGTAGTATATTGAAGTTACAAAGCCACGTTAAATTTAATTGAGGAGAGCTTAAGAACTTTAGCTTCATTTTTCCCATAATATGTGTTAGAAGAAATGATGCTTTGATAATATGATAATGAAGAAAAGATAAAGAAGACAATAAAGAGAATAATGAATATGAAACTATATTGAACTGTATTATGAAGTATATGAATTACAATAGAGATGACCCCTATATATAGAAGAAAATATGTGGTGAACAAGTAAATTTGGCGTGGGGGATAGGTCAATCTAATTTAGATAAGAGAATGGAGAACAAGACAATATAAAATGGGTTGGGTCTAGCTATCTAGATGGGTTTAAGCCTTTATATATATTCTAACACCCCCCCTCAAACTCAAGTTGGGAAATAAGAGACTAACCTGAGTTTGGGAACTAATTCTTGAAAATCTGACATCGAACGGGATGTGATATGACTTCACGATGAATGGGTGATTCTGAATCTGATTCTGATACTGATTCTGATTCTGAGTCTGAGTTTGATTCTGATTTTGATTCTAAGTCTGAGGCTGAGTCTGAGTCTGAGATCAATCGAGAAAAGAGGTGATAATTGATCGAAATGACACTACAAGAAATCTGGCTTTTTGGGACAGTCCAATCTGTCGCTAAAAGCCCTTAAACCGTCGCTAATACACTTTCTGGACCGTCGCAAAAACTAGCGTCTTAAATGCTTATTCGCGATGGTATTGTAAATACCGTCGCTAAAAAGCAGGGTATTAGCGACGGTTTTTTATTCTACCGTCACTAAAAACCAGGGTTTTAGCGACGGTACAAACCGTCCCTAAAACTAAGTTATTAGTGACGGTACAGACCGTCCCTAAAAACCACAAAAACTGTCGCTAAAACCCTTTATTTTTTTTTATTTTTTATTTTGACTTTCCATGTATTTTGCTGTTTAATTAGTATTTTTTCAGTAATTGATCATTTTGATTGTTCAATAACCACATAAATACATATCACAAGTAATCATGAAAATAATTCAATGACATTTCTCTTGAAATAAAATGAATTGCTTTATATATAAAAAATAATAAAGTATTTGTACCAACATCTAAAATATAACAAAAAAAAAATTACAAAAGAAAAAATGCAGTCCCCTAAGTTTGACTGCCTTGAGGACGACTGATGTTGCTGCATTTGCAAAGGCGAATGTCTTGCTTGCAGCTGTTGAATTGGTGAATGTAATAAATCATTCGATTGCCTCTGTTTTTTATGTTGCTGCTGGGTTTAATTTCCATGGTTGTTTGGCATTGAATTTTTCATCTTTTATCGCATGAAGAGTTTCTACATACTTTAGCACTCTTTTCACCTTCAGTATCACAAAGAAAACAAATTAAACTTCATTCAGTCCAATGGAATATAGTTAAAATTGACCTTTAAAGTCCATTTGTTCTCTGCAGACCTCTTTTGAGCTCTTTGAAAGTGCCTTAGCAAAGCCTTGCCTGCAAGTGGAAAATGCATGTTCTATTAAATCTGTTGTTCATAGCAGAGAAATATCATATAACAAACACTTACAAGAATGATTAATTTAGGCTCAAAGGCATATGATAGAGGGATCCTTCTCACCTTTCCTTCTCAAGTTTTATCTTCAACTCATCAAGCTGATACATTTAGCTTTTATATTATTCCACAATAAATCATGTAAATAAGGTACTATATGGTTTCAGATCTGATCGAATGTGTGAGATTCACCTTATAATCGTCTCTTCATAGAAAATTATCCAACAACAAATAAATGTATTTATACATATATGTTGAATTTCACATTCTCTGCGAGTATACATGATATACATACAAAATTTTCAGAAACACAATGTTTCACTTACAAATTTTCAAGCAAAGCCATCAAAGTTATTCAAAAGCTCCATAAGTCCATTTAAACAACGAATATATTTATATTTACATAATTCGACAATAAATCAAGTAAATAAGGTGAAATATAAATTCAGATTTGATCGAAACGGTGAGACTGACCTTGAGATCGTCTCTTCGTTCTTTTTCTGACCGTCCTTTGCCGCATTTTCTCTGATCTGGTGAAGCGCAGACATAATTCCTTTGATATCACTGAAATTTCAACAAATTTAATCATAGAAATTGAAAAGTACATCAAATTATAGAAGAACATGTAACGATTAACAGAAAAGCGAAGACGAACTTGGAGAGATCTGCATCAAAATCATCTTCGATGGCGACTCGCTTTAGCTTCAAAAATTGTGTAGCTTACGAAATTTTTTGAGAGATGGTGTAGCAAACGAAACTCAAAAATTGTGTGTGTGTGTGTTTATGTATATGTGTGTGAAACCCTAGCCGTCGCCTCTCTTTCGAAACCCTAGATTGGGCGACAGTGAGGATGAGGGTACCCAAGATCACGATTTCATAGCTGAATCCAAGAGTGGTGTGAAGAATCTCCCATAGAATAGAGGTTGTCGGCGAAGAGAGAGGAGTGGTAATGGAGAGAGTAGCGAAATGTGTTCTCTTGGAGAGGAGATATTTTTGAGAGATGATTCTTGAGTACACATTTTTTCTTTGGATCATCTACAGTGCCAAAGACACAAAGAACATCATTTTGATGTTCTCATTTTGGACTCAAATGAGAGTGGTATTTTTATACCAAACAGGTTTTATAACTCAGTTGGGGAACAAAAAACAAAAACAAGGTTAAAAAACTAGTATCCAAATGCACCAAGAAATTAGGGTTTTATTTTTAAAATTTTTTAGCCTTTTGGCACGGTTGAAAATGAGTGTGACTAATAATAGGGTTATTAGGGACGGTTTTTCCGAGTGTGACTAATAACAATATTATTAGGGACGGTTTTGCAGAGTGTCACTAATAACAAGGTTATTAGGGACGGTTTTCAAGAATGTCACTAAAGGACTGTCCCAAAAAACCCATTTTCTTGTAGTGTGATTAGATTTTCCCGTGAGACAAGAGAAATAAAATAGAGAGTACCCAAAAAGGGTATGATTGAGATTTTCCCATAAAATGAGAAAATAAGATGGCGAGTACCCAAAATGGGTCTGATTCCCTAAACGGATGAGATACCCTAAACGGTTCTGATTCCCAAAACGGATGAGATACCCTAAATGGGTTTAATTATCTAAACGGATGAGATGACATTTTCCCCCCTAGAGGATAAAATTGAGAGTACCTAAATAATGGGTAGAGAACAAGTCAGAGAGAGCCGACTAGGGTTTTGTTGGTGATGGTGATTTGCAGAATGATGCTACTGTGATAGAGGTGAAGTGAAAAAGATGAAACTCAAAATAGAAGTTTCGAGTTCTCGATGGATGAACTACCGAGTACTCGGTGGATGAATTATCGAGTACTCGGTGAATGAATTAACCCAAATCAGGCAAGACGTGGACTTTAGATGAAGAATCTAACAATGAAGAATCGGACCTAAGGGTAAATCAGAGATGGATAGGAAATTGGATGAGGATGCTAACGCTTCTAATGAGGCTGGTGATCATATGGAAGTTGACTCAGAGAATGGAGATGTTGCACCTGCTTTGAATAATATGAATGATATTGTTGTAGAAGAGGATTAAATTGATCCACTAGACGCTTTTATAAACTCTATGGTATGATGAAATTGATTCACTAGACGCTTCAGAACAAGGAAGTTGCAATGAAAAAAACATAAGCTAAAGGCAGCAAGGCTGAACAGAAAGCTAAGAAAAAGCAGGTCGAAGAAGCGATCTCTAAATTCTCAATAGAGCTCAAAGGAAAACAGGCCAAGGAACTTGATTCCTTGGGTTATGGCATTGTCAATGGCATGGAGAAAGGCAACCTTGACAATCTGGTGACCAAGTGGATCATTCAAAGCCCAACAAGAGTGTGAAAAAACATGAGAAAAGAGCCCAACAAGAAGCAGCCCGAGAGCAAAGAATACATAGCATTTCAAGATTTGGAGTCGCACGACGAAGACGATGTTGAGTTGGTGGAAAACGGATTTTAGCAAATTGGTGGAAAACGGAGCCTTTGGAAAACGGATTAAAGGTTTTGATTGAATTGGAGGAAAAAGAAGTCGAGGTTTTTGAGGTGGCTGCTAGATCGGCGGCTATTGGTGGTTTCAACAGGAGGTTTTTGGTTTGCTTTGATCATTTGCGATTGCGATTGGAGGAAGACGAGCTTTGCCTGGTGTTTACCATGTTTGCAATTACTAGGTGTGATAATTTTACAGCAAAACAACATCTAGAACTCGCCAATACCGTGATGGTTGGTGTCGGAGGTAAAGCAACAGGAGTCTTGGTTGAAGAAGATGTAGAAGAGCGATGGAGCTGGAGAGACGGGTTGTAATGAATTAGGGTTAAGGTTTTCGGAAAAGGCCGAGAGTTGGCAGTAGGAGTCGGAGATGGATTGTGGGTCGTCGTCGTCGGAATTACGATTTGAAAAGGATTGTGGGTCGTCTAGGGTTTGGTGGTATTAGTTGGAGCAGTTGACGGAGGAGGAAGATTAGAGGTTAGGTTTAGGGTTTGGAATTGACGAGGATGGAGAAGAGGGAAAGATTATTGTTGACATTAAGTGGGTTACATTGGAGCTAATGAAAGGAGAATATATATATATAGGATTTATACATACAGATATAGAATCTATAGATGACGGAAATTGAGAGGCTTGAAAGGTATTAGGATAGAGAGAGTCTGGCGATGAGAGTTTGATTGAGAGACTAGGGTTTCAATAGAGGATCACCGCAGGGGATGGGAGATGGAGTGCCATCCTCGGCAGAGACGACAATAAGCAAAAAGGATTACCAAGAACTGATTGACTCTGATACCATTTTAGAAGAAATGATGTTTTGATAATATGATAATGAAGAAAAGATAAAGAAGACAATAAAGAAAATAATTAATATGAAACTATATTAAACTGTTTTATGAAGTATATGAATTACAATAGAGATGACCCCTATATATAGGGGAGAATATATGGTGAACAAGTAAACTTGGTGTGGGGGACAAGTCAATCTAATTTAGGTAGGAGAGTGGAGAAGAAGACAATATAAAATGGGTTTGACACCAAACTAAAAAGTATTTGCGTTTGCAGCAAAGATAAAGAGAATTCTACTTTTAAAACAGTTCCATTCCTGTCACGGTCAGACCACAAATATCAGCATCTGTAACAACCCTTCCTCACTTGACCTAGAAACTTCTCTATCTCTCCCATTGATATTTTCGAGATCTCTCTCTCAGGACCAAACACTCTCTTGCACAGTCTCGATCTAGCTACAGTTTTCGCCGGAGATCGGAATACATTATGCTCTCTCTCACACACACATACAACACAAAGATTGAAGTAATTCGTTATCTCTCGCTCTCTAATATGAAATTCACTCCGGTTGTGTTGCCGGAGTGATGAAATTACCAATCAATTGAGAGTGGATCTCAAATTTCTGAAATCTGTTTCCGAAGGTATCCATCATTTATTTGCTCGCTTAGCTAATTTGAGTTTTGCATCTTTTGTTTTTTTTTTTCATCTCAATTTCATTTACTGCAGATATAATTAGAAGCCTAACTTTAGGCACAACAATCGCTGTTTTATAACTTTAATTATATTTGATCTTAAATCTTCAAAATCTGAGAAAATCTTGATAAAATTGAAAATATAAGTACTGAAAATTTTAAGTATTGAAGGTTTTAAGTGGTGCTTTAAAATTTTACATTTTATGATATTTTTGTAAATTTTCAATTTTCAGACTTTAGTGTTAAGTGGTTATCCAATCACTTAAAATTTTACTTCATTTTAAGTGACACTAATATTTTCAGTGATGTTTAAAATTTTTATCAAACGCACTTAAGTGAATAAGTGTTGAATATGTTTAGACTTAAGTGATAAATAAGTATTATCAAACACACCCTAACTATGTGATAAGTTTATAATTTTTTTTTTATTTTACTTTTTATAGTCAATTTCATGTTATAGTTTAAGCTTAAATTTTTTTTATTGATTTTTGTATATAAGTCATTTATTTTATACTGAAGTTGTCATTCTTAAGCTTCCATATTTAATTTGACAAAATTTATGGTAATTTTAGTTACTTTCATCCATGCATGGAATCAATTTGATGAAATGCATATGTATGACTTTATTTTATTTGGTTTTGCTGTTTATAATGCGATTCTCCATGTTAAGAATCAATTTTTGAATAGTTCTATTGATTTTTTGCTGATTGTTCTGTTGTTTTAGTGGATACAATAAATTTGAAACAGTATTATATTCACTCTGATCCTGTACTGATTTTTAAGGTGTTTTTGAGTGTATTATTTAGTCTACTTAAATGCACATGAATAGGGTGTGTGTTTTGTGGTTAGATATTCAATTTGTGTGATCTCTGATCTTTGTAGGGGTGTTAGCCACGTGTCCAAACCCACATGTCATAATTAAGTTAAAATACTAAATAAAAAAGTATTAACTGTATGACTGGACCCATATGAAGTAATTAAGCTCGAAATACCATAGTAGGAAAAGGTATTCCTCGAGGTCCTTCATAGAAACGAAATAAGGCTTGGTTTGGATGTTTGAGATAAATACATAGACTTGAGAAAGAGCCCGGTTAGAGAATGGAGAAATGGATAGCTCGAGAGTACTACATAAGCATTTAATGCTTGGCAGAACCATCAACCACCTGTTTGAGCAAAAGCAAGCACGCGAGGAAGAGGGATACGTCATAGATTCTTGAGTAAAGGCTGCACACTTTATACCCTCTAGTCAGAAACTTGAACCAACGGGCACAAAGATGTTCCCTTGGTTAAAATGACTGCTAAACCCTCATCTGAGCCTATAAAAGGGGCTCCCCTTGTTCCAATAACGGGTAGAGAACTAAGAGTGACAAGATCTCTTGAACAGTTGAGAGATCCATTTGAATCCTAACTACATTCTCTAACTGATCTTCTTTCTCTGCTTCGAAAACAATCATTCTTGATTCACTTTTTAATTATAACTTTCTTGCTTTTAGTGTTTGTTCATTATATTGTCCTCCTATTGACTCCTAATTATTATCTCATTATTGTAAGAACAAGTGTATTTAGGAAAGGACCCTTACATTTTGGCGATTCTGCCAGGGAGTAAAAAATCGGAATGGAGGCTCATGATGAGACTGCGATTGAAACGTTGGTTGAGCACTCGAGACCACGACGAGACGAAGGACTAGTCACCCCCATCAGTAGCGAGTTGTTACAGGAAGGCCAGCATTTGTTGGACGATAGAATATCCTAGCTCGAGTCGCTATTACTAAAGAGTCTGGAGCGTGAAAGAGCAGAAGAGTCCTAGGGCCGAGCAAGTCAACACGTCTATGACCGCTCTTACTGAGCACCCCCTTGTGGCCTTGACAGTCGACCCACTTGCGCCGCCCACTCGAGGCCAACTTGAACCCCAGATGAACTTCGCAATGCCAAACCCACCGGCAGCCTCGCCTCGGGTTTTTGTCACCAAGGCTCGCCTACGTGAATTATTTACCAAGAGTTCCCCATCCTCGGTGAGGGTTTTGACATTCAAACAAGAGCCTCCTTTTCCTAAGGAGATTCTGCAACCCCAATACCCCGTTGGGTACCTGGTCCCTACTTTACTTATGTATGATGGACTCGATGGGGATCCCGAGGAACATGTAAGTTGTTATATCGAGACTTTAGGGGGGTTTAGCTCTAACGGGTGCCTGCGATTGCGAGAGTTTTCCAAATCGCTCACGGGGCTCGCTTACAAGTGGTACAAGAGTTTGGAGCCGAGATTAGTTTCCACATGAGATAAACTAACAGAACTTTTCCTATCCAAGTTCGTGCAAGCCAAGGAACGCGTAACAATGGTTTCCCTTACCAAAAAAAGGCAGGAAGAAAATGAAGACCCAACCAAGTTTTTGGCTCGGTTCCAAAGCAAAACAAATGAGTGTTTTAAAAGCTGTAGGGAAAATGATAAAGTTAAGATCTGTGTGTAGGGCTTGACTAAGAATTTCAGGCGACACCTCGTTAATCTCAGGCTTGAGACGTTTACGTAACTCATGGTGGTTCTCCGGAACCTAAACAGGGATCTCAAACCACTAGTGGAGCCCACGCCAGCTCAAGTCTCGAGACAAATAATATCAGTACCTCAGGAGGAGAGGCCCAACAAAAAGCGCGGGGAAGACAAGAAGCCACATATACAGACGTCTGAAGGGATGCCTCATTTCCCCATTCCACAGACGAAAGTTGTGTTAGAGTATGATTCCTTTGCTTGCATGAAAAGTGAACTTGGGCAACAAATATCTCTATTTGACTGAGATTGTTATATTTGGTGACTCCTTTCTTCAGGGAGAATATAACTTAGCCATCAAGCAATCTTTATTCTAGTGGGAGATTGCCTTGAATAGTCTTGATTCTAATTGGTATGGGAAACCAATTGGCTTATTCTGCACTCCATTATCTCCTATAAATATAGGTGTAGCCTATTTCATTATGTGTACCAGGCATAGAGCCAGATTAGGCTGGCGCTAGAGGGCCAGAATAGGCCGGTACTGGTGTGAGTGAAGCACCTAGTACTAGTGAAGAGAGATACAGAGTGGTATTTCTTGGTGTGAGTGAAACACCGGTGAAAGTCTGGAATAATATAAACTTATATAATTCCGGTGATACATGCATGAGTATACACTGTGTGTACACGTGTGTATGATCTACGGATCATCCCCTTGTAATCCTCTCTTTGATCGATAGTGCAATGGCCCTCTCCGTGGACGTAGGCTGATTTGGTTGAACCACGTATATATCTTTATGTCAATTGTGTTGGTGTGTGTTTCGATTCATAGATGTGCATGGTTTCGAATAAAGGGTTTGGATTCCCAAATAAGTGTTCTTAGGCGGGTGTAAAACCCTAACAAGTGGTATCAGAGCTTCAGGTTGAAGCAAATCCAGAAGCCGTACATTCTGGTCTAGATTCGAAGGAATCAGTTGCACGAAATCAAAATTCGAACACACCAGGAGCTCCGTATCGATGAGATAAATCCAACAGTGTCAAGCGCATCGCCAGAAATAGTCGCATGAGCCCCCACGCGTCACCTGATGTTCTAGCTAGAATTTCGGCTCCCATGCGCAGCTATTTCTGTTCGGGCCTGTTTTGTGGATCATCGTTGATCCAAATAAGGTATGTAATATATCAACAAAAAGCTCTTTCAAAGGCAAACATTTCAGCGCAAAAATCAGCCCAATCGGAGCAGGCAGGCCCCCACACGCACCTTGAGAAGTCCCTGACATGGTCATCGCTATTTTGTCCTTTTGTGCTGATTTGTTTTTTGGCATGATTGGAGTTTTTTTTTACCCATTTTTGACGTAGTTAGAGGCGTTCTTAATGTTTTGGACCACTTCAGACACAAACGTGTTATCGGTTTTGCATGATTCGAGTCTAAACATCTTGGAAAGGCTTAGTGGGAGTTATGGGAGAAGAAAAGACAAGAATGATAAGCGATGATGATGTGACCACTTTTAATGAAGCTAAGTGGAAGATTTCCAAGGGGGATATGACTATAGCACGTGGAATGAAAGAAGGTACACTCTACACAAACACTAATTTTAGCACAGTGATTGCAGTTGCAGAAGGCAAGGAGGATCACAACTTGTGGCACCAGAGGTTTGGTCACTTGAGTGAAAAAGAGCTCTCGGTTATGCTCTCGAAGGAAAAACTACTAGTGAAATCGATTGACATCGACTTCTGTGAGTATAAGCAGAAGAGAGTTCGTTTCCAGAGCAACTACAGAAGTCTCACAGTGGAGAAGCTTGAGCTAGTTCAAATGGGTGTCTGGGGGCCAGCAACTGTCTCATCTCTTGGCGGAAAGTCCTACTTTGTGACTTTCATTGATGACCATTCCAGGAGGATATGGGTTTACTTCTTGAAACATAAATCTGAGGTGTATGATGTGTTAAAGAAATGGAAAGCTATAGTAGATAACGAGATAGGGTTGAAGGTAAAGAAACTGAGATTCAAGTTTGGTGGAGAAAACGAAGACTCCGGGTTCAAGAATCTTTTCTATGAGAACAATATCAGATTAGAGAAGACTGTTCCAAGTACACTACAACAGAATGGCGTAGCATAATATATGAACCGAAAAGTGACTAAGATAGCCAGAAGCATTAGTATTCAGGCAGGGTTGCCGAAACAGTTATGGGTAGAAGCAGTCAATAGATTAGCGTATATTATGAATCGTGGTCCATCAATACCATTGAAGCATAAAATACCATAAGAGGTATGGAGCGGTAAAACACAAAGTGATCCTGTGTATGTTGGGCTAGAAGATGTTCTAGACAGTGAAAGTCCTCGGTCAGAAGAACATATTGCTGATAGTAAAACTCAACAGGATGATATACCGCAAACTTCAACTCCTAATTATGTGTTTAGGAGGACTTCACAGCCACATGTGCCGAATCGGTGATACCTGCATTATTTGTTGCTCACAGATGAAGAAGAACCAGAATATTATGATGAAGCATGTAGTGCAGCAGATGCGATCTAGTGGGAGCTTACGATGGAAGATGAGATGATGTCCCTTATCTCCAATAAGACATGGAAGGTAACCGAGCTACTGGTAGGGAAGAAAGCTCTCCATTCTTCGGTTGTGAAATTGAGTACCATTCATTCAAGCATTGATGAAGCAGGAGTTTGTATCTAGAGTTGTTAGATGGCATATCTGTTTTCCTCCAAGGTGACCTAAATGAGAAGTTTTATATGCAGCAACCAGAAAGTCTCTCAATGATGGGAAAAAAGAAGACGAACGCGACAGTGACAAGGCAGAGAGGCCAGGAGCGACAGCAGTCGCAAGGCAGAGGCGAGACGTGACAGTCATAAGGCAGAGAGGCCAGGAGTGACAAGTGGTTACAAGTTAGAAGCCAGACGCAAGACATATATAAGCCAGACGCGATAGTGGTCGCAAGGTAGAGAGCGGCAAAGGTTGCAAGGCAGAAAATTCAAATGCGACAGTGGTCACAAGACAGAGAGGCCAGACGCAACAAAGGTTGCATAGTCTGCACAAGACTAGATATTGCTCATGCAGTGCGAGCTATCAGCATGGTCGTGTTAACCAACGTGGTGACAATAGAGGAACTGAAGTTATGCTCAACTTCAGTGAGTCTTCAAGCTTGAAGACTGAAATGAGGGCACCGTAATGCACAGATCATTGATGGAGTTGATTGTTGGTTGAAAAGTCGTCAAGTGGGAGATTGTTAGAGTATGACTCATTTCCTTGTGTGGAAAGTAAACTTGAGCAGCAAGTATTTCTATTTGACTGAAGACTGTTATATTTGGTGACTCATTTCTTAAGGGGGTATATAACTTAACCATCAAGCAATCCTTATTCTAATGGGATATTGACTTGAAGACTCCTGATTCTAATTGGTATGGGAAACCAATTGGCTTATTCTCCACTCCATTCTCTCTTATAAATATAGGTGTAGCCTATTATATTCTGTGTACCAGGCAGAGAGCCAGAATAGGCCGGTACTGGTGTGAGTGAAGCACCTAGTGCGAGTGAAGAACATGCGGTGCTCAAAGAATATACAGAGATAGAGAGAAGAGAGATACAGGGTGGTATTTTTTGGTGTGAGTGAAACACTGGTGAGAGTAAGGAATAATATAAGCTTATATTATATTATTCTGGTGATACAGGCGTGAGTATACACTGTGTGTGTGCGTGTGTATGATTTACGGATTATCCCCTTGTAATCCTCTCTTTGATCGATAGTGAAACGGTCTTCTCCGTGGATGTAGGCTAATTTGGCCGAACCATGTATATATCTTTGTGTCAATTGTGTTGGTGTGTGTTTTTGATTCGCAAGTATGCACGGATCCGAACAGAGGGTTTGGATTCCCTAATAAGTATTCTTGGGTGGGTGTAAAAATCTTAACAAGTGAAAGGTGTCTTGGAGAAATGGATTCAACATGGAAAAGTGGTGTTCCCCACCTGGAGAAACTTGCCAAGCACTAAAGACAAAACACACCCAAATTTCTACGCCTATCACCAGTTCGTATCACACCCCACTCTGGAGTGCAGAACTCTGAGAAAAATATTCCAAAAAATGATTGTGAAGGGAGATTTGGAGATAACCAACCCCGAAGATGTGCGTAGAAACCCCTACTCGAGGCATCCCGGCATTACAGCAGGAGTATCATGTTACGATGGGTTAGAGGAAGCGCGGTAGCCCGAGACCCCAGTAGAGGAGCCGATCGCCGAAGGAAATTGTGCAGCTGCTATAGCAAATAACGAGTGCAAAGAAAACCTGAGACCGGTCATCTCCTTCTCTAATAAAGACAAACAATCTCAGTTTCCAGAACAGACCATTATATGTGCTGGGAGTAATAAATGGTGTGGAATTCAAAAGAACTTTCCTAGACAACGGCTCCTTAATTAACGTACTACCGCTGGCATTATTCCAAAAAACAGGAATCAACGGAAAACATCTTGTGCGGGAACCAATAGAGTTCTTGGGTTTTGGCAATGATGCAAGGAATACAGTGGGGCATTCCAATATCGACTTCATTGTGAACAAATTTTGAGCCCACACCAAATTCCATGTTATTGACAACAACCCATCATATCACATCTTACTAAGAAGATCGTGGCTCCACCGATTCAGAATCATACTTTCCACGGTACACCAATGCTTTAAAGGAATTTTGGGAAATCTGATTATCACTGTACCTTGCTCGCACAAACCCTTCGCGGCGAATGAAATGTACTTTGTGGAGGCTCTCTTCTTCAATGAGATCGATGACAAAACAACACCTGAGGGGACAACTATCTACGCCACACCACTGCCAAAATGGAGTGAAGTACAACAAGGAATCTTCCACCCCAAGCAAGAGCATAAGCAAAATCAGAAAGGCACATCGACTAGAAAGTGCATGCGAGTCCGACTCCCTGATTGACACTATATCTACCGATTATGATGGTGCGCAGACTAGGAGGCATGCGTTGCAGCCAAGCCACCAGCTAACAGAGGATAAGTTCGAAGATCTCGAGGAAGTGAACCTTTCCTCTAAACTTGGCGAACGGAGAGTAACGTTCATCTCTATCTTGCTCGATGATAGTGAGAAGAATGCCCTCGTGACACTACTCAAAGAATTTTTGGATGTATTCGCCTGGACATAAAAGAAATGCTAGGACTAGACCCAGAACTGGTAGCTCACTACCTTAATACACTACCTTATTTCATACCAGTGAAACAAGCCCCGAGGACATTTAGGCCTAGATCAAAGCCGAAATCAAAAAATTACTCGAGCCCGGCTTCATCAAGCAAGTAGTTCACCCTTCCTGGCTAGCCATCGTTGTACCGGTACAAAAGAAGAATGGCCAGATCTGTGTGTGGATTTTAGAGACCTAAACAAAGCTTATCCAAAAGATTACTTCCCTCTCCCAATAAACAAAACCCTGGTGGACACTACAGCAGGTCACGAGATGTTCTCCTTCATGGACGGGTACCATGCTATAATCAGATACTTCTGGCCCAAGAGGACGCAGAGAAAATGACATTCTGTACCCCCCTTGGGATTTTTCACTATACCATGATGCCATTCGGACTCAAGAATGCCACCGCCTCATATCAAAGAGCAATGACATCAATTTTTCACGACATGATTCACCGCACTGTTGAGGACTATGTCGATGACTTAGTGGTAAAATCCCAGAAGGCACCGTTTCACCTGGATGATCAACGGGCGATTTTCAAAAGATGCAGAAAGTTCAAACTACGAATGAACTCGTTGAAATGTGCTTTTGGAGTGAATCATGAAAATTCCTTGGGTTCATAGTACACCGGCAAGGTATAAATCTGGACCCAACTAAAGCACAAGCAATCATAGAAATGTTAACTCCTAAAAACCTCAAGCAATTAAAAAGCTTCATGGGCCAGATCTCATACCCGCGGTGATTCATACTAAAACTGGCCGAGGTGTCCCATCCCTTTAGTACCATCTTGCGAGGCAAAGCTCAGTTTAGCTGGACCCCAGAACATCAGCACACTTTCGAGCGTATAAAAGGAATCCTCCGATCCCCATAAACCATGCACCCAACAAATCCCCGAGAGCCTCTCCTGCTCTACCTCACCTCAACAGAACGATTTGTAGGCGCTCTCCTCGCATAATAGGTCGAGGGTGTAAAAAAGCCAGTGTACTACATTAGCAGATGCATCAGGGATGCTGAACAGAGGTAAGCATCGAGAGACATTGCCTATCCTTGGTCTTTGTAGCAAAAATGTCCCGCCATTATTTTTTGGCACATTGTGTCCACGTAAACACAAAAGCTGATCCCTACCACCTCATCCTCACCAAACCTCTCCCAGCAGGAAAGGCGGTCAGATGTCTCTTGGCCTTAGCTGAATTTAATATACAATGCACTCGATCAAAGACAGTGCATAGCTAGGCGCTGGCTGATCTACTCGCGCAGTTTCCAAGCGAGGAGTCTGAACTACTAACTGAGGAGCTGCCATTAGATGATCTTCTGGTGGCTGCCGCAGCTTTACAGCTTTGGACCCTCTCCTTCGACGGATCCTCAACGGTAAGAAACAGTGGTGTTGGCATCGTCCTATCATCCAAGCAGATTCAGCTAACAAAAGCATTCAAATTGAACTTTCGATGCTCGAACAATGAGGTGGAATATGAAACGCTAATACTGAAGCTGCTCTTTGCCCTAGAGAATAGAGTAGTCTGATTACAAGTCTGTGGCGATTCAAAGCTAGTAATTAGAGAAACCACAGGATATTACACTACTCGGGAACCCGCACTCACCTCCTACCGAACGATCATCTAGAAATTAATGGCTAAATTTGACTCCATCACATTCCAGCATGTGCCCAGATCACATAATCGTTAGCCAGACGCATTGACAACTCTAGCCATGCACATCGAAAAAGATCATGCCCATGCCAATTAGACGAGCCACTAGGCAACACCGAGAGTAATGACTAACGAACCCCTATAATTAAAGGGGCAATACTTGCCTTAGGCCAGATAAGTAGGACTTTCTCCTTAGATAAACCAATTAAAAATCGACATGTGTGTATAAAATAAAAAAGAATTAATTATATAACACAACTCACCCTTCTCTGATTTATAACAACACACACTCCTTCTCTCTTTCTCCTCTCTCCTTTTTCTATTTCAAAACCCTAACTTACCTCCATAGCCGTCCCTTCTCAAAGCTTAAATTCTTGTCACCTACATTGGAGACTGAATCAATGGGGGCAACTAATAGAGGCCATTACTCTATTGCAAGCTTTTAAAGATCAAGGTTTAATTTCAAGAACATAGGGCATATTACAAAATATAATAACATGTCATCGTGTGATAACTAATGATTCATCTTAGACTTAGTGTAACTATGACTTGTAACAAAAAGTAAAATACAGTTTTAAGGATTCAATTTTACTCTGAGGTGCGATGTACAACAGTCATATCTTTAAATTTCTCAAATTCATGGGCACAAAACCTATACATTGGAGATGGAAAGGCAAGTAGAAAAGGGTTTTTCTCTGTTTTAATTACATAAAAAGTTATGTAAAAAAAAGTTACATAAGCCCCTTCAGTTTCAAAGTAATTCTTTGAAGCTAGTTATGGGTTTTTTTCTGTTTTAGTTTTGTGGTTTTTTTTCTTTCTTGAAGACAGTTATAGGTTATTCAAACTTTTGCTATGGAGGCTTGTTAGAGTTTCGAAATTAAAAAAAAAAAAAAGGAGAGAGGAGAAAGAGAGAGTAAATATGGGTCTCATAATTTTTGAAGTGCAACCAATCAATATATATATATATATATATATATAGTCTCATCCTCTTATTTCATCTCACCCGCCTAAAATAGAAAATATGGATAAGAGTCTCTTTAAGTAGGCATTTTTTATGATGCTTGTGGTCATATCATCCGGTAAGTTCCATCCACTAATTTTTTTCAGTAATATAATTGAAAAATGTGATTATTCAAGAACACACATTGCATGAATTTCTTGTAGTAGATCCTTCATCAATTAAATATCTTATCTTTCTAGTGGCTTTGGAATGTTGATATAATACTAAAAATTATATTTGTTCGAAAACAGGTGATCGATTTTTAATTACATAATGTTTCTTTACTTGCTCTTTTTTTTTTTTGGTCTTTGAACTCTTTTCAAGAATATATTATATGGTTAATGTATTCACTTTATTTAATGATGAAAAAGAAAAATGATTTTGCAACCCAACATCTAGATCGAGTTCGATGCGTATCTGATGGGCACTGTTCTGAGAATTATGTGGGCATGAAGGCAGGGCGGAGCCAGGAAATTGGCCTAGGGGGCCAATGCAATTTTTTATAACTTTATTAATAATTTTTATATTTTTTTGGGTTACTAAATAAAATTTTAAAAAAAACTTAGGGGAAGGAAATGCAAATTTTTTGAAATTTATTGATAAAATTTATATTTTTCTAGGCTATTTAAGAAATTTTATAAAAAAATTGAGAGGGGTCATATGCAATTTTTATAAATATATCTATAATAAATGAAAAAATTTAGGGTAAAATTTTTTTTTGAAAATACTTGGGCAGGGCCATGGCCCCCTAGCTCCTTGGCTCCGCCCCTGCATGAAGGACTGCTTTTGTCATTGCTTGGAGCCGTTTTGCGTTCGTACCTGTCCAGGCCCACCATCCATTATCGAACAGCACACATATGAGAAAGAATTGCCATTATTTTGACTATATATATGAGATTATATTAGCCTGATGAATAAACGAAATATAAACTTGAATTATACAAGTTTGATCGAATAAATATTGTGAAATCAAGCAATAAACTGAATGATACTATAATGTATTTATGTGCTAAGTTTGATTTCCCTTTTCAATCAATTTAGACACGTGACAAAAATTTTCTTAAAAAAGAAAAAATATTTATAAAAGGAAGAGGGACTAAAAAATTCATCAAAATAGGAATTACTTTCGATTCCATTTTAAGAAGATTTTGGCCACGTGGGGAAGACAAACTTAATCTTCATGGGACAGGACCTAAATATTGTCCAATAATTATTCATGCAATCTAAGTTAAAATAATTGAACAATACTTGGGTCATGTCTCATGAGCACCAAATTTGTCCTCCCCGCTGACCTGGTCCAATATATTTTAGACACGTGGCCAAAATGATTTTAAAAAAGAAATTGACACTAATTTATTTTTTTATGGATTTTATGTCCTCTTTGTTTTACAAAAAAGTTTATTACACCACATCAGCGGGAACAATACTTGGGTCTTGTCCTATGAGAACCAAGTTCGTCCTACCATTGATGTGATCTAATACAATTTGGGTGAAAGGCACAAAACCCCTCTACACTATCAGGAATGTGCAAATAACCCCCCTATAGGTTTTAAAACACCCCCATACTTTATAAAACGTGCACTTTGACCGCTCTAAGCCATTTTCCGGTGACGGACTTGTGCTTTTACTATTATACCCTTATTATTTTATTTTTTAATTAAATATAATGAATGGGGTAAATATGAAATGACGAAAAAGGCCATATATACAAAACGGTACCGTTTTGTGCATATATTGGTTTATACAGCGTAATTACAAAATGATTAAAAAGGGTATATACAAAACGATAGCGTTTTGTATATTTATTGCTTGAAACGAAAACGTTTTGTATGTGGGATCCAGTTGTACAACACTTACCATTTTTAGGGTTTCATCTCCTCTTAGTGTCGTCGCTCTCTTCTCTCTCTCAGATCTGATAGAGGAGTTGGGACATGACACTCGCATTCTACTTCATCTTTTGGCCAAGTTCTTTTGTTGATCCGAGAATTTGTACTAAAAGAAGAAGACATGTTTACTAAAAAGGAAACCAAAAATTAGGGTTCAAAGCAAAAAATTGGCCAGATTTGTTAAAGGAGGGAGGAGAAAGAGAGAAAATTAGTCTTACAAGTAGAGAGAAAGGGAGAAGGCAAGGAAAATACAACAATAATGGAAGTTAGACATTCATTTAGAGAGAGAGAGAGGATTGCCGAGAGAGAGAGAGATGGAGATGATGAACCCATTTGCTGCAGATTTGATATAAGAGGGAGGAGAGAGAGTGAAATGTATATTGCGTACATTAATATTAAAACCATAGACACATATATAATTTAAATGAAGGGCATTTTGGTAACAATATAAGGGCATTTTGGGTATTTATAAAACTAAACAGCATGTGAAACGCACATGCCTTTTTTTTGGCTGGAAAAGTTCCCTGAACAGTGTCGCAGGGGGTCTTTGTGCACATTTTTGCCAAACTATAGGGACTTAATTGCACAAATTGAACTATAGGGGGGTTATTTGCCTTTCACCCAATACAATTTGGACACGTGATCAAAGTTTTATTAATATATATATATATATATATATATATATTATGAAAGGAAGATGGACTAAAGAGGAATTACTTTCAGTTCCATTTTAAGAGATTTTGGCCAAACGAACTTGGTCCAATAATTATTCATCCAATCTAAGTTGAGTGACATTAAGATCTTATCTTCGATAGTGTTCTGATAATGAGACTTCAAAAACCTTACAGTAAATCAATTTTGGTTGATGGGTTGCCCTATTTTTTAAGCGTAATTTGTTTTTACACTTATATAGTTTTTGAATTTATCACATGCATGGATTGGAACAATAACAAATTTTTTTTTTGACATTTAATGAGCTTAAATGAAATCAAATTAAAGAACATGTAGTCATGATGCGTTAGAGGAGCTTAAAGTAAATCAAAATGGCTTCATTATTAATTTTTGAGGTTTTGTCTAATGAGAGAATTCCAACCAAAAGTGTAAGGCTCTTCCATGAAGCTAACCACCGTTTCAGCACATTCAAGGTTTCCATATTCGGAGATGACATAGAACTCGTTGAATTGACTCGTCGGGTACGGGTGGGAGATTTGGGTGGTCTTGATCATGAGAGTATGGACTTGTTTGGCTTCCTAGAGGTGTTTAGAAAGGTTTAGGAGAGAGAGGTTTGTGTTTGGAGTTGGTTTGTTTGGTAGGGTTTTTGAAGCTAGAATGTATACTATGGTTTGAGAATTTGAAAAAGGGCGGGAAACAAAATGGAAGATTTGGATCTGGCATGTAAAGGCCCACTAAAATTTAAGTTCCAATAAGATGAGTAAAAGTATATGTAACATGAATGTCTACTATAGAGCAGATTATCTGCCCAAAATAGACTCATTCAAATGGGCATCGGACATGGGCGGAGCCAGGAAACTTGTTTGGGGGATGTAAATTTTTATAAGTTTATTAGTGAAATTTATATTATTTTAGGTTATTAGAAGAATTTTTTAAAAAAATTAGTGTGAAAATGCAATTTTTTATAAATTTATGGGTAAAATTTATATATTTTTAAGCTATTGTAATAGTCAGAAATTACATGGCCCAATATAGATGTGCCATAAGACTGATGGGCCGAAGGACTGATAGGCCGCGTGACTGATGGGCTGCAGGACTGATGGACCAAAGGGCTGATGGGTCGAAAGATTAATGGGCCATAGGACTAATATGCCCATAGAATTCTCTAGAAGATGAGTGATCCATAAGTCAGGGAGTTGTCCTACTTATGGAAAAAAAAGTCCAAAAAAGAGAAGAGTTTATCAAATCCTATGATTTAAGGGATTGATAAACTTGGGTCAATGGGCTTGACCCATTTACCAAAATCGTGTATAAATACATGGTCAAAGATTAAATAAAGGATCCAATTTTTAACCCAGTTATTATTGTGTATTTTTTTGCATCTACATAATTGGCGCCGTCTGTGGGAAAGACTTTTATTGAAATCTTTCTTTTCAATAGCTTCTCATTCTCTACGAAGAGCTTAGATTTACACCATCCATGGCGGTTATCACCCGTTCACAGCAATCCAAGTTACCTCCGAATGGAGGCCAACCTTCACAAACCGAAGATCCGATCAGGCGAACCTTTGAGGAAAGAACCGCCGAATTGGAGAGACAGAACACCGAGTTGGTGGCCAAACTGGCCCTGTTCCAAAACCCTCGAGAAACCCCGAATGGCGAACAAACCAACCAGCAGGAGCGGTCCGCATGCCACCAGTCAGAAAGGGACAACTAGCACGTGAAGTCCAACAACGATCGGGAGGAACATGCAGAATCATCCTTGCAAATACTCGAGACGCACAATCCCGAGGACACTCTGACCATGAAAAAGTTGGAGGAGATTATGATCAGATTCCGAAGGGAGGTGCTTAAGGATCTAAAGATTCAGACCCCAAACGATCTGGCCTCCGAGGCATCCATCGACGCCGTGTAGACTTTATTCACCTTGGCAATCATCAGCGTGCCCTACCCGGAGAGGTTCAGACTACCAAAATTTACCTTGTTCGATGGCACAAAGGATCCGACGGAACACATCTACCACGTCCATACAAAAATGAATGTCTACAATGAGAATGAAGCCCTATTCTACAAAGTCTTTCCCACCAACCTGACCGAAGCAACCCTGCTATGGTTCAGGAAGCATCCACCCCGATAAATTGGAAGTTGGCTCAGACTTTGTGAGTTGTTCATCGCCCAGTACTTCAGCAATAAAAGACAAAGAAAGACCATCTCCAGTCTATTCACCATGATCCAAGAAAAAGGTGAATCCCTGAAAAGCTTTGTCTCGCGCTTCAACGTGGAGATGTCTTCAATTAACAATTGCGATCAGCATTCAGCCGTTGAGGCTTTCAGAATGGCCTTGATCCCCAGAACCAAGTTCCATCAGTCTGTGGTCAAAAGGCCACCTGCAGACATCGGGGAACTCAATTCCAGGGCACAAGGGCACCTCCGGATATAAGAGGAATTGGTCATACGACAAAGAAGGACAGCTTTTGCAAGCGTTGAGGCAAGAGTATCTGAACCAAAAGTTAAGGATCGGGCGACCGATCGGAAGCGGCCAGGTGTTCCTCCTGCACCCTCCCCAGTCCAAGAGAAGGGTTAGAGATTCGAAGACAAGATTACTCCATTAAATGTAACCCTGGCCAAACTGTATCATGAGACTAAGGGTAAAGGAATCTTCCGGTCACCACCACCCATTAGACAACCAATGGACCAGAGAGACATGTCAAGACATTGTGCCTTCCACGGCGAGTATGGGCACCACGCCAACGAGTGCAGAAGACTTAGGAGGTAAGAAGAAGCCATGATAGCAAAAGGATAATTGACGGAGTACGTTGCAAAGGAGGGCACCCGACCAGATCAAACATCACACACGCTCACCAAGGGAGCAGTGGGACAGCCTATAAGAGTCATTCACATGGTTCACGGTGGCCCAAGTCGGTTAGAGGCGAAGGAAGCCCATAGATCCCAGATGCGTCAAGCCCAGAAACTGCGAAAGGTTGGGGAAATTAGCGAGTTCTGAATCCCGAAAGAGGATGCCCGTATAACATTTTCTTCTATAGACATGCGGAACATTCAATCACCACATGACGATCCTTTGGTTATCTCCCTCATGGTCTCAAACTGCCTGATCAAGAGGGTAATGATTGACCCAGGAAGCAACGCCAACATTATCACCAAGTGGGCCTTTAAGAAGTTAGAGATCAACCCTCAGGAGATAGTCCATTCCAGAAGCCCGATAGCTGGATTTGATGGCAAAAGAGTGGAACCAGTAGGAGAGATCCAACTGCCAGTAATAGAGGCAAGGCACATGCTCAGAGAAACTTTTGTAGTGGTGGATGTCAAACCCTCATATAATCTTCTTATGGGAAAGGGTTAAATCCATCGGATGCACGGAGTTCCCTCAACCATGCATCAAATCATACGGTGCATTGATCCGAACAGAATTGATGTGATTGACATCAGGGGTGATCAGGTAGCAGCTAAGGAGTGTTACGATGTCACCATGAAAGGTCTGAGGAAAAGGGTTGTACCGGAATGAGAATCACGATCCAAGGCGGTACCCGATGATCAATAGCAATTATAAGATGAGGGTGCGGGGTCGACAATAGCAGCTGAACCTTTGCTTGAAGTTTAGATCTACCCCGATCACCCTGAAAGGTTGACTTATATTGGTTCTGGCCTCAATGCACAAGAAATGAAAGAAATGGAGGACCTCCTACGCTCAAATGCTGACGTATTTGCCTGGGGCCATATGGATATGACCGGCATCGATCCGTCAATAGCCCAGCATTCCCTCAACGTGGATCCTGGCGCAAAACCCGTCAGACAGAAACAAAGGCGGATGGGGGCTCACCGAAACCAGATCATAACTGAAGAGGTTGATCGACTTCTCCAAGCAAGATTCATTAAGGAGGTACAGTATCCTTCCTAGCTGGCGAACGTTGTTGTGGTTCAGAAGAAGAACGGGAAATAGAGGGTGTGTGTGGACTTCACCGACCTGAACAGAGCGTGCCCGAAAGATTGTTTCCCCTTACCAAAGATCGATCAGATGGTAGATGCCACCGCGGAATTCGAGCGCTTGAGTTTTCTGGATGCATACTATGGGTATAACCAGATATGAATGAACCCAAATGATGAGGAAAAGACTGCCTTTATCACTGAATCAAGTACATATTGTTACACAGTTATGCCTTTCGGACTAAAAAATGCAGGTGCAACCTTTCAGAGGTTGGTCAGCAAGGTTTTCCAGGGCATGATGGGATCTACCATAGAAGCCTACATTGATGACACGATGGTCAAAGCAAGGTGAAAAATGGTCACCTGACCGATCTGCAGCATGTATTCGATACCCTCAGAAAGTACAAGATGAAGCTCAACCCATCCAAATATTCTTTCGGAGTATCCTCGGGTCAATTTTTAGGACACATAGTTGATCAGACGGGAATACAAGCTAGCCTAGCACAGGTCAAAGCTCTCATGGAGTCAGCAGAGCCAAGGTCCCGGAAGGAGATCCAGGTGCTAACCGGAAGAGTGGCAGCCCTCAGCCGTTTAATCTCTCGCTTAACTGATCGGTGCCAACCATTCTTTCAAGCTATAAAGGCGATAAAAGGAGAGGTCTGGGGGCAGGAGCAGTCAGAAGCCCTGAAAAAACTCAAGAGTTACATGGCAAATCCTCCTATATTGGCAACCCCAGAAGCAGACGAGCCGTTGCACTTATATCTAACCATATCTGCGACATCTACCAGTGCCGCTCTGGTCAATGATGGCAAGGGGTACCAAATACCTGTCTTCTACACCAGCAAAGCCCTTGTTGATGCAGAAACCCATTATTTGAAGCAAGAGAAACAGGTACTATCACTGATCAATGCAAAACGACGTCTTCGGCATTATTTTGAAGCACACTCGATCATGGTGCCAACTACAACCTCGATCAAATCCATAATGGCGAAACCTGAGTTATCAGAAAGAGTATCCAAATGGGCAATAGAACTCGGGATTTTTGACATAACCTATGTCCCCCGAACTGCCATCAAAGGACAAGCGCTAACTGACTTTTTGTTGGAAACAGAAACTACAAACTCTATAAAGGAAAATGAACCTGGCTTATGGGTTGTGTTTGTAGACGGATCATCAAATGTCAATGGAGTAGGGATCGGTGTAGAGCTCGTGACACCAGATGGCCCTAAAATTCAACAGTCCGTTCGATTGGAATTTCCTGCCTCCAACAATGAAACAGAATATGAGGCCCTTCTGGCAGGGATTCGTTTGGCCCGAAGCCTTCAAGTTCAGAAAGCAGAGATACAGAGTGATTCCCAGTTAGTCGTACGGTAGTTGAATGGGGAGTATGAAACCCGAGAGCCTAAGATGGAAGCATACAGGAATTTGGTACTAAAAGAGGCCGAGGAATTCCAGCAGTTAACCTTTGAACAGATCCCCAAAGGGGATAATATCATGGAAGATCTTCTGGCTAATCAGGCCTCAACAGCCGGAGAAAGTATGACTCGAATAACACCAGTGGACTTCATTGTCCGATCAAGTTTGGAGCCCTCCGAAGACGTGATGGTCATTCCTTGGGAGCCAAGCTGGATGGACCCCATAGCAGACTATTTGAGGACCGGTGCATTACCTGAGTCAAAGCTAGAGGCCCGGAAGATAAGAATGAAAGCCGCCAGATATGCTCTATACAACAGCCAACTTTACCGTAAGTCTTTCTCCGGGCCATATTTGAGATGTCTCACGCCCTCTAAAGCTTCTACGGTCATGGAAGAAATTCATGCAGGATCATGTGGCAATCATTCCAGAGGGAGGTCTTTAGCCCATAAAGTTCTCACACAGGGATACTTCTGGCCTTATCTGTCAAGGGACGTCATTCATAGAGATGCCATTCATCCACCTCCGGAATTACTGAACCCAACAATTATCCCTCACCCCTTTGCCCGATGCGGTATGGATATTGTGGGTCCGCTCCCGTAAGCTATACGATCTACCACTCATGTTCTTCTGGCTACGGATTACTTTACCAAGTGGGTGGAAGCCGATGCATACTCTACTCTCAAAAGTAGTCATGTTATAAAGTTCATCTGGAGTCACATCATTTGTAGATTCGATCTACCCAGAACTATAATGATGGATAATGGCACGAATTTGGATAATAAGAAAGTTCAAGAATTCCTAGCAAAGCATGGGATCAATCAGAATACTTTTTCTGTTGGCTATCCACAGGGAAATAGACAGGCTGAAAGGACAAATAGAATAATTTTTGATACACTCAGGAAAAAGCTTGAAGAGGTAAAAGGGGCCTGGTTGGAGAAATTGCCCGAGGTGTTATTGTCCTATCGGACTACTCCAAGACAACCAACGGGAGAGACCCCTTTCGCCATGGCTTATGGGGCCGAAGCCGTTATCCCGACCGAGTTGAGAGTACCTACTTTAAGAAGTCAAACCTAGGAGGAAGGTCCAAACAATCAGCACCTAGCCCATGATTTGGACCTATTGGAGGAAAGAATGGAAGTTGTCGAGATAAGGCTGGCTACCTATCATCAACAAGTCAGGGCACGGTTTAAATAGAAATTCAAGAGAAGAGAGTTTCAGGTAGGCGATATGGTACTCAGAAGAAATATTGGGATTGTTGGCAAGTTACGGGAGACATGGGAAGGACCTTACACAATTATCGAGGTCATCGGACACGGTGCTTATCGGGTACGGAAGAACGAGACAAGCCGCATCGAGCCCAACTCTCAGAACGTTTACCGGCTGAAGAGGTATTATCCGTAGGTAGTGTCTTTTCTTGTTAAACAGTAAAATAAAACTGTGTCTTGCATATGACACCCTTTTTTTATTATAATAAAGCATCTGTGCCCGATGTTCGGCACCTCTGCTTCATGATTCTCAAGTTCTTTTTAATAAAGATACATTCTATTTCTATACTCATATTTTATGAAAAGACTTCATGATCAAGTGAATTTTTCCTAAGTGTTGAGTTCAAACTTGATTTGAACTAACCAGAGGGCAAAAAACAAGCCTAAGGGGCCATATGCCCGAAGGCTCTATGTTTAAATGAAATTTTCCTAAGTGTTGAGTTCAAACCTGATTTGAACTAACCAGATGGCAAAAAAC
Source organism: Cornus suecica (assembly GCA_963922005.1). Taxonomy (NCBI): domain Eukaryota; kingdom Viridiplantae; phylum Streptophyta; class Magnoliopsida; order Cornales; family Cornaceae; genus Cornus; species Cornus suecica. The sequence goes on from OY998241.1 coordinate 17,707,876, forward strand.
AAGCTTAAGGGGCCATATGCCTAAAGGCTCCATGTTTAAATGAAATTTTCCTAAGTGTTGAGTTCAAACCTGATTTGAACAAACCAGAGGGCAAAAAATAAGCCTCAGGGGCCATATGCTCGAAGGCTCTAGGTTTAAATGAAATTTTCCTAAGTGTTGAGTTCAAACCTGATTTGAACTAACCAGAGGGCAAAAAATAAGCCTCAGGGGTCATATGCTCGAAGGCTCTAGGTTTAAATGAAATTTTCCTAAGTGTTGAGTTCAAATATGATTTGAACTAACCAGAGGGCAAAAAACAAGCCTCAGTGGCCATATGCCTGAAGGCTCCAGGTTTAAGTGAAATTCTCCTAAGTGTTGAGTTCAAATCTGATTTGAACTAACCAGAGAGCAAAAAACAAGCCTCAGTGGCCAGATGCTCGAAGACTAAATATTGAAGCAGAAAGTTTTACTAGAACAACAAAATAAACATTAAGCTGGGAGAGTTCTTTTTCATTCAAAAAGAGAGAAATTACAAAAACACCTTTCTGAAAAGGGTAAGTACAGAAAACTTAAAATCCTACTCTACTCAGAGGGAATATAGTTTTCTCCATTCAGGATATCAACAAACCGCTTCTCATTTTCTGAAGTCGGTGGGTCCTTGTAAGGAATAGACACTCCCATGAAAGCATAAAACTCCTCAGTAGTCTTGAACTCCCAATCTGCCAAGGGAATGTGCTCCATTTCGTGCCTTTCTCGCCAAGCTCTAACCGTTCGGACATCGCAGATGGTGGTGTACCGGCTGGCATATCCAGACCGCCCAAACGGCACACCTCTACCTTGGACCGCTCAAGAGCCAGAAGATTATCTGACTCCACCTTTTCGGCAGCTATCTTCTGGTAGGCTGCCTTCACCTCTGCAAGCTCATCGGCTAAAGCCATCTTTTCGGCAGCTAAAGCCCTCTTCTCAGCCTCTCTGGTCTCCAGAAGGCTTTTATGATCAGAGACACTCTGGCGAAGACCATCCGTCTCTTTGACCGGAGCAACCCGATGCTCGTTATTTTGCTTGAGTTAGGCCTGCATCTTGGCCATTTCCCGGACATCAAACTCCACAACATTGTTGTAGGCCTGGATCCCATAGAGAAGCTACACAGAAAAAGGAAAAAAAGGCATGTTAGTAGATAATGAAGTGAAGATAATGAACCAAGTTACAAAAGAAAAATGAATTACCAACCTCCATGACCATTGTGGAGCTCTTTTTCAGAAGCTCAGTCCTGGAGATTTTTGACTGAGCAGCCCTATCGGCCGGAGTCCAAATCCCTTTCGCCATAACCCGTATAGGTTTTGGCTGGGTGATAGTGAGCTGATCGACGCAGACAAGAGTCCTATCGGGTAGAAAAAACTTTGGCTCCCAAGGAATAGAAGTATTGGGGGCATCCTGAGCCTGAGGAGTTTCGCTCGTCGAGGCATCAGTAGCTTGGGTCCTGGGTCTCTTATTGGCCGCTCCACCACCTGTACCAGATCGGGTCCTCGTGATTAGAGGATTTGCAGGAGGAGGCTGAGGTGGATCTACCTGACTTTGTGCCGGCAGAGGCATAGGGGGTGCTGTCGAGAGCGGTACAACGTCAACCAGGTTGATCCCTTCAGGAACTTGAGTGCGTTTGGCAGAAAGGGGTTTGACGGGAAAATCCATCCTGTCAACAGCAGCGCCCAAGTTAGAAATCATCTCCAGATTCGCCTGAGTTAGAAAAGTAGTGGCAGATCGGACATTGCTCCAGATCTTGGCCTTCAGAAGGGCTATCCGTTCTTTTATGAGGGACAAGGGAATTTCCCTATTCTCATAACCTAGAAACCTGTATGCATATTCCCCCCGATACAAATCACAGAACTCACAAAGACAGGAAGCCTTATGGAGGGGTTGGTAGATAGGTAAACGAATGGCATCAAAGGTGTGTGGGATCGGGAATGTAAGAGAGAACGGGTAACACCAATTACCCCTAACAACTACCATTCTCTCTTTCCACCCTTTAGTAGAATTTTCTGTACCAGAACATATACCCCGACCATGGAAGGGAAAGAGGTTGTATCTACCCTTACTTTCTCTAGCATTTTGAAAAAAATAACAAAGAAGCAGGTCGGCTAAACCTAGGTTAAGGTCCAGATCCCTATTGTATAATAGGAGCATAGACAAAATCCTAAGGTTGTTCAGGTTGAGTTGAAGGGGGTGCAAACCTAGCATAAAAAACACGTAATGGAAGAAAGGGTGAAGAGGAAATCTTAAAACCTTAAGGTGAACCGCCGATAGCAGAATGCTACCTGGCTGAAGTCCCTCACTCTTAGAGAAATCTAAATAACCTGGGTAAGGAGCCACATCGACATCCCTAGGTACGTGGGTCTCAGCCCGAAGATGTTTTACATCTACCTCAGGCCGGGTTTTCTTAAGAGGGGCAACTATGAAGGGTTTAGAAGGCTTGGGGTCCACAGATTCATCATTATCGTGAGAACCCCATGAAGCAGGTGTTCCCGGATTCGCTGACGAACCCGGAAGGTCGGCATTTTGGGGAACTGTTTTTGGGGCTGGGGCCCCTTGACGGGTAGAAGGAGGGCTATCACTACTAGTAGGATCGGTGTCAGTTGCAGAGGACAGAACGACCTCCTCTACTGACCGGGTATCATCGATGTCAGACATAGTTCCAGAAATGTAGAAAAGACAGAGGGGGGGCAGAGCTGAAAATTAAAGAAACAAAGAGGGAAGGACCGTCTGACTTACTCAGCTAATAATGAAGAGGCAGGAAGAGCTTCGGGTATAAGTAGACTTCTGTACTGATGGAGGTTCTTAAACTGACCGACAGAAAAGAGTGCAGGAATGAATGAGAGGTGAGTTCCAGGAGCAAAAATTGAGAGAAAAAAGTAGGAGCGAAAAGTTGTAAATGAAGAGAATGAAAAAATCAAATGGTGAATGATGGGTTTTATAGAAGAAAAGGAGCATGCCAAAGGACAACACGAAGCCCGAAGGTCGCACGTTGCACAATGAGCAATCATGGTGCAAAGATTAAGGGAGTTATGGCCTCTTATTTTGAAATGTCATTAAATGCCCAATAATGACATGACAACTCACCACCATCATTTCCCATAAAAAATATTAATGTATATATGAGTATATGCAATTTCGATCATGGGCTATGATGAGAATCATAAGCCCATAACCTCAGGGGCCTGTGTAATAGTAAGAAATTACATGACCCAATATAGATGGGTCATAGGACTGATGGGCCGCGTGACTGATAGGCCGAAGGGTTGATGGATTGAAAGATTAATGGGCCATGGGACTAATAGGCTCATAGAATTCTCTAGAATATGAGTGATCCATAAGTCAGGGAGTTGTCCTACTTATGGAAAAGAGAGTCCAAAAAAGAGAAGAGTTTATCAAATCCCATGATTTAAGGGATTGATAAACTTGGGTCAATGGGCTTGACCCATTTACCAAAATCGTGTATAAATACATGGCAAAAGATTGAATAAAGGATCCAATTTTTAACTCAATTATTATTGTGTATTTTTCTACATCTACAGCTATCAAATGATTTTTTTTTAAAATTGGCAGGGGGCATAAGCAATTTTTATAAATATATTTATAATATATATAACTTTTTAAGCTAAAAAAATTTTTTTACAAAATTTGGGCAGGAGTGGCTCCGCCCCTTGCATCAAGACCACCATGAGTTGTTTATTTTGTAGAGCCCATATTGAAAGCCACATACATCCCCATCTCTTGTAGAATCTTGATGTTCATAGCCAAGAAATGTAATATGCAATGGCACTCATGCAGTCTCGGTGTTATTATTGATTGGGGCTCTTCTAACATGAAAGGCTAGTCTCTTAAAGTTCTTACTATGAAATTGTCCCTTGCCGCGACAATGTATGTCATTTGGAGGGAAATAAATAATAGATTCTATTCCAATTGTTACAAGGGAGTAGGGATTCCCTCCTTCTATTTTCAGAAACTGCCCTTAATGATTTTTGGCACATCCTCTTCGGTTGTGGGTTATGCGGTGGCTCCTCCTTGGTGTGATTGTTTTGTGTTTCTTTTACTTTGTATACGTTTGACCTTTTGATGGTCTAGTAAATAACATGTGCTTTACACATAAGTAAAATTTAATATACAATAAATTTTAAAATTAAATCAAATAACACCAATACCAAGAAGAGAAAGAGTGAGAAAAATAATATAATTAAAATTTAAAAATGAATAAATAACAATTTTATTGAATATAAAAAGAGAGGAAAACTCATAATCCTAGGAAAAATAGATATGCAAAAATTCATTAGTAAGTAGTAGTATTTTAGTGAAATTCATATAAATTGAAACATTGAAAATAAAAAATGTTAAATTTGATCAAACAACAATGCCTATCACTATAAATTTTAAAAAGTAAAAAATAATTAGGTTTATGAAACAATAAAGTTATAATACATAAAATTTAAAATAATACAAAAAAAACCATGAAAAATAAATAATTATATAGGGAAATTAATATATTATAAAATATATTAAACATAGGATGTTTATGGTAACTAAAAATAAATTAAGAAATTAAAAATAATATGATAAAATATAAAATATAAAATATATCAAAACTAGTAGAATTATTGAAATTACAATGTACTTAAGAAAAGTGAAAAAAAATTTAATGACAAAAAAGTTTAGAAACTGGGATTCGAATTATATCCCAAGAAAGGGGAATCAATTTCTAGTAATAGTTTTGGGTTATAATATTTATGCGAAGGAGTAGGCGCCATTGTATGCAAAGCCTTTTGTAATCCCATAAACTAAACAGTGGTAGCCATCAAAGCATTGTAAATGCTTCCTACAAATGACAAGAATCTCAAAACTCATATATACACACTTGCATACAAACAAACACATACTTATACACAAGTGTGCAGTCTAACACTATTGGTCTTGAAGGACAAATAGTTGCGCGCCTTTATTTTATTTTCAATAAAGTTGCGCGCCTTTTGCATATTGCATAAGGGGTAGAAGAAGCAATAATAGACTTTGGCATATGGTTAAAAGATCTTGGAAGATAATATATATATATATATATATATATATATATATATATATATAATTTGCTACCTCTTATTTACCAAAAAAAAAAATTGCTACCTCTTAAATAATTAAGGTACAAAGACGACAACAATAACACTTCTTACCACACAATCAGTAGAAGAAAAAAGACTATTTACAAGGAGTCAAACATATCGTAAAAAAATTTTTACGGGTAACATAGCACTCGTCTATGGAAGCCTCGTAAATAAATTTAACTTTTTACAGACAACAACGTAATTCATAAAAAAATAAATGTCCCTTGGATAGAGGTTTTTGTGAGATATATTTTTCTCGTCAATAATTTATTTATATGAGGCGTGACTTCTCGTTAATTCATTTAAATATTCACGAGACACTAACGCAAGTCGTAAAAACCAAATTTTGCTAGATGCATGTTCCTCGTTAATAATTTATTTAGGCCACCACAAGCCTCCGTGGGGCACTTAACCACTAGGGACGAAAAGCACATGCCATTATAAGTACTTAATCACCAATAAAAACTAAATAAAATTGTTAACTAATTATTTACAAGGTATTTTACCTCCCGTTATAGCCAAAAATTACCTCATTAATAATAAAAATATTATCGAGATTTTTAACTCTTCGTAAATACTCGCTTTTACAACTATCTTATTAGTTTCTTGCAAAAACTTCAATTTATTAACTTATTACGAGAAGTTTTATATCAACCTCGTAAAAGGTACCTTTTACTAGCTAAAATGTCGACTTCTCGTAAATATAAAGTCGTAAAACCCAAATTTTCTTGTAGTGACATAAGTGTCCTTTGTTTGCACAAAAATTGGTGTTTTGGAAACGTGGGCGTGCCAAACTCTGGAAGAGTCAAGAACTTGCCAAAAAAAATGTGCAACTCTTTTTTTGGAAGTGATGAGTGTGAATCAAATGATTGTGAAATAAAAGAATGAAACTTCTATTTCAAGGGTTCTTTTTGCCTTAATTAAAATGACTTAAATGTCAAAGTTCAAAGAAATAAAACTAGTGCAAGAAAGGAAGGAGTTTGTAATTGACTGAGAAAGAAATAAAAGAAGTTGCATGTAAATGAAATTGCAAAGAATTGAAATTGCATGAAAAATGAATTGCAATAAATTGAGTGATTGAAATTGAAAAGGAACTGGAAATATCACTACTTGTAATAAAGATTACAAGATAAAGATTAAGACAACATAAATAATTTGGATTGACGTTGTAGAAATGAAAATACAAATTGAAATGATAGAGATTACAATCATAAGAAATTTTAAAACATTGTGTTTGTTTGTGTGCTGCGGGAGATGTTGTCAAATTCCTCCAAGTGTTCTATTTATACAAGAATCCTATTGCACTTGGTAAACTGCCTCTAACTTCTTATCTAAGATGTTGACATGTGTCTTGAACTTCTCTTCATAGCCTGCCATGTGTTTTCCTTGTCTTGAATCAAAACTGCCCCCTGTAACTACCATAATCGTGCTTCCCCATTTCTCTCCTTTTAAGCTATGGTATTGGTCAGTGGGTGGTAACTCCTCCAATGAATTTGGCTCACTTACTGGCCAGATTCATTCACTTCGTAAAACCATCAACTCCTTGATTTTCGGCCATGTCCCTTGATTTTCGCTTATTTTCTCTCTGCCACTTCTACTTGGTAACTCCTCTAATGAATATGGCTCACTTACTAGCCAGATTCATTCACTTTGTAAAACCATCAACTCCTTGATTTTCGGCCATGTCTATAAAAACGTTTCTGGTCATGTTCACATGCGCTGATTGGTCGATATATGGCATGAAAATACGAGTGTCAACAACCACTGCTTGACTCTCAACCATTATCTATAAGAACTTTTTTGGCCATGTTCATATGAGCTTATTGGCAGGCATGAAAATAAGGGTGCCAACAATCAGTAACTGCCAAGCCCACGTTTTTCCATCTACTAGTTGTTTCTTTCTCAAGCTGCCACATGTCTCGGCAGTTACAACTGTTAGAGACCACTTTCTTTGTGACCTTTTTTTTCATTGTTTAGAGGTTGTCATGTATCCCATGATCTCTTGGTGGTTACAATTATATAACTTCCCACTAATGGTAGGTTGAATAGAGCAATGAATCTAGTCTTAATAATGACCAAATTAGTTATCTAAAATATAACACATTATCTCTTTTAAAAATGTAACAACCTTCACTAATCCCTTAATTATATGAACTACATGACAACTCCTTCTTCCACCACACTTTCGGCCATATCATAAGACATGTTTGGCTGATGTCATTCTTCCAATTTGAGATTTCTTCCGTCTTCCACCAGTTTGATACCAAGTGGTTGCAGATTTATTTCTTCCAACTGCCGCCAACTACCACATGTTGCTCAATGATTGGTCTTCGCATTTATCAAACTGCAACAATGGTAGGACTCCACGTGGTCGGAATTTTTGGGTGTCAACACCCTTAACATCGTTTTCTAGAAGGACAATGCTTACCTCAAGCCATATCTAAGAATGAATTCAAAATCTTTTCATGATCATTGTTAGGATTCTAAATTTTAAAAAGAATAATCATGAAAAATGTTTTCAAATTTTAGAACACGTGAATTTTTTTATTGAACCTTAACAAGTGTTGAAGGAAATTCCTTCTTACATGACCTAAGGCAAGCGTTGCCCTTTTTAAAAAAATGGTTATGGACCTCTAACCTAAGGTACCTTAGGTTAGACAACAACAATAGGACTCCTCACCATATGAGTGCCATCAACATCATTCCAACTTAAATACCCATAACTTACTATGGAATCACTTTGTGGATCAATAACATCTTCAACTGTGACCTCTATTGTCATCGTAAACCCGGCTTTGCTGAACTTTCTAGCGAATGACACTACCGGGGGCTGCACAAAAACTTTCATCCCTGATGGAGCCTTCACCATTGCGCGATAAACACAAGGACCGTCAACAACATTTGTTAACATCCTGTTAAAGGTATAACTCACAATATCAGTACTGTTGTTGAGGAGAACCATAAAAGATGGGTAGTTAAGGTCTAAACTCGCTTGATCACAGTTGAACTTCGACCTCCTGGTGATGGTCATTGTTTGTTTACTCGTGAGGTTCATTCCACACAAGTAATTGACATAGTCTTGCACCTCAATGTCATAAACAAGACCAGGATTCAAGGCCTTTTCGGGGTTTACATGTCCTGCCCCGAAATCAATAGGCGTTCCAGCAACGCTAGTGTTTGTGTCGAGAATATGACCATTGGTGTTATCAATCACATAAGTAGTGGTCATCAAGGCGGATCAAATGGTAGCTGGGCTCCAGTCTTTGTGGACTACCTTTACGAGCGTTGCTATGCCAACTACGTGTGGAGATGACATGGAAGTGCCAGAGATTATTGCGAAATCACTGAGCAAATATTCGTCTCCTAGAGGCGCAATGCCGTTATTGCTTGCCCATGCAGCTAAAATGTCAACCCCAGGAGCCAAAACATCAGGCTTTAGTATCCACGGAGACGGAGTGTATGGCCCTCGCGACGAGAACTTTGCCACCATAGGGGCAGGCTTGGTACCCAACAAAGTGATCTGAAACTTGATGCTAACACTTGCATTCTGACCTGTTTCGATTAGGTATTCTTTGATTAAATCTCCATCTTTTCGAGTCACTGCACAAATGGCAAATTGAAATAATAAGGCCGAAGTAAATTTTGTGAGTTTGTACTAAAAATTGCTCCAGCAGCTCCTGTTCTTTTTATCTCAGATGTGTTGACTCTTGCATCTTCACTGATGTAGTCACAGAACACTAACTTATCTGCAACATCTTTCGAACATCGTATTCACATAGTTCTTTGCTTCTATTTCCTTGACCGAAGTATATTGGAGCCCTAAACACCAACAAGATAGATTTCCCTCTAACAGTGACTACTTCATCACCAAGGATAACATCATCTGCATAATCGCGATCGATTGTCCTGGCACCAATGGTTGTGATCCAAGGGGCTCCATTAAGTATAGTGGCACCATAAGGACCACTATTGCCAGCTGAACAAGAGACAAAAATCCCTTTCTCCATGGCTGCAAAAGCTCCCACTGCAATAGGGTTTCCGGCGTCTAAACTCTCCTCCATGAATCCTAATGACAACGACATGAGGTCCACTCCATCAGCTATGGCTTGGTCCATGCCGGCTAATGTGTCGGTTGCAGCAGTCCACACTTGGTTGTCATTGGAGAAGAGCACCTTGTACATTGCAAGCCGGGCTTTCGGTGCAACCCCAATCGCTGTCCCTTTCGCGTAACCAAAGTAATTAGCCCCATGTACAGGGCTGCCAGCAGCAGTAGATGATGTGTGTGTCCCATGTCCATAGAAATCTCTAGGCGAATCGTAGTCATCGATTGTTGATACATTTAGGCCCTGTTGTTTCAACCCTTTACTAAAAGAGCGCGCTCCAATGAGTTTCTTGTTACAATAAGATGTGTTAAATTCTACCCCCGACTCACATGCCCCGCGCCATCTCTCTGGCACGGGAGGCATGCCATCATCTTTGAAACTCTCACTTTCGGGCCAAATGCCGGTGTCAATTATCCCGATAATCATATCCTCGGCGAAATTGGATTGAGGCCATACTCCAACATTCTTTCTCAGGCCAAGAAATTCATGAGAATGAGTGGTGTGGAGCTTTCCGATGGTCTCGGGATAAGTGGCAATATGGGCTGGCAACCTCTCTAGATCCTCCAAATGAGAGCGCGATAGAAGGACGCTGAAGCCATCCAACACATGGAAGGCCATCATGATCAGATGTTGATGACATGGATGAAAGCATGGACATGTACCAATTCTCATGGTCTGAGAAGGGAGTCAGCATAGCTGATTTGTCTATGTGGATGATGTAGGTCCCGCGATCATCCATCATGGAAGCTGACAAGGCAGTTGAAAGGCAAAGGATTAACAGATATGAGAGCTTCAATGGAAGGTAGAATTCCATGGCTAGCTGCAGTGAAGTACTTGTCAGTGCAATTACAAGTTTATATATATATATATATATATATAGGTGAGTTTGTTTAGATGTTAACGGGACACCTAACTAAAAAAGTTATTGCCATGCTAAATAAACCATCTATATAAGACAGAATAATAAGCAGTATTACTATTGGAGTTTCTCTTTGTCATGACCATTTTTCGGGCTCTCCTGTTGCTGTCTCAAGGCCTGCTAGGCCGTGATACTTACAGAAATGGTTGCTAGTTTCTTGTAGTACCTCAGTGTAGTGTAGTACCAGACATCATATACGTGTGTGTGTGTATATATATATATATACCCTCTTGGATGGACTATCAATTGAAGAATAATATAATGTGCGAGTTCATCAAATTTATTTAACTCCATATCGAATTTTGAAACGCTCCAATTAATCAAGACACGCAATGAGGGTCATATCCATACGATTTTGAACTTCTCGAAAAATATAATCTTTTTTTTCATTATTCTATTTTGGGTAATGAAGAACTTGTTCTTCTTGACTATTGGGCAAACTCCATATCGATTTTAGAAACGCTCCAATTAATCAAGATATACAATGAGGATGTATCCATACGATTTTGAAATATAATATGCTTCGTTATTCTAAGTGGTTATTCTATTCTGGTCAAATAGCTCAGGCAAACCAGGGCTACCCGGAGCATGCATATCGGCCCAGTTGGTTAGGAGCCCCATTGTTTCGAGTGGTGGCTAGGGTTCGAGCCGCCCATCCTACTAACTTCTAATCTAACAACTAATGACTCGCTTGCCATGATAAATAACTAAAACCAGGACTACCTACGAGCATCCTGAAAAAAGTAGAAATGAACTCGCGCGGAATTACCATCTTTAGGTTTATGATCCTGAAGCTTTAGCTTCAATTCAAGTACTAGATGTAAAGCAAGGTCATCACAGTTTTACTGAACATGTATGCTACATTACATACCATACATGCATTATGTGAATATTACAACTGTTTATAGAATGAATTATAATATATAGTTGAGATGTAAGTTGATGTACAGATGGATTTTATTTGCATTTGGTAAGTTACAGTTACTCATGCATGAGTTCTACATGGAAATATATTGAGATTAGCCTTCAAACCTGTTATAGAAACATGCTTTTGTTATATGTATATATATAAAGATATCATGCATACAAATATAAATATTACAATAATAAAAGAAAACTAACCCGAAAATAAAACAGTAGCAGAAGAACAAAGATAATCCGAGCCCTCTGTGATACCACAGTGTCCTTAAGGCAATATTGCTCCCTCTACGGTGCTCAAGGATTCTGAACAAATGTCTCCCAAGATAGAATGAATTTCGCCTTCACTGTTGCAGCACTGCAATGGTGAAGACCGACGAACTCAAATACTGTGTTTGTACCCGAACCGAACCAGACCTATCTGTCTATATGTATATGCAAATGTATGCAGAGGGAAATATGTATTTCTGGCAGAGTGAAAAAAATAAAACGTATTTTTAATGAACTGCAAAACCTATAGATATAAAGAATGAATAGGTATCTCAACTGTACTGGTATCCTTTCCAATGGGTGTTCAAACTGTATATACACTGGTTGCATACAAAACTGTATACGTATCTCTTCAGAAGAGATATTTGCAGTTTTGGCAAAAAATAAAAATAAAATGGGTAGAACCGACGACCCACCCCCCCGGGCCATGACCACGGCCCCGATCGGGCGGCGCGCGCGCGCGTGTGGTTAGGCTAAGACTAGCATGGTTCATGCATGGTCTAGCTCACCTCTCATGCCTCTAGATGTTCAAGTCACCCATTCAATGCAACCATATATAAACACATTTACACTTTACTTTATTTTCAATATGGGACAACCATTCTTACCCAAGTTCAAGTGGGTCACTTTGAGAGATAATTTCTCATTCAATAATGTATAGTTTTGAACATGTAATTGTACCAACTTGATCTCCTCATCAAGGAGAACACATTAGAGCTTGGTCCCGTTAAAATCGGAGTTCGGGTCCCATAATTATTTAAGCTCAAAGTTGGGTTTAATTACTGTTTTTTCCAAACTATTTCCAACAAAACCTATGTCAGATACAAAAGAACATAATTGTTAATATATTTCCTCCATCTCTTTCTAAAACTTGTGGGGGCAAAATGGAAAAAGGACGATTTACATAAAATTCATAAAAGTTAAAATTCGTGTCAATTCCTTTATAAAAAGATTTTGGCGACCCAAATGTGTTGTTTATCTATAAGGATAATTTACACAAAATCCCCTGAGGTTTTAGGATTTAATCACCAAACCCCCTGTCGTTCACCAAACTCTCTGACATTTCAGATTTTAATCAAATACCCCCCTCAAGCCAATTTTCATGTCAAAATGATTTTAATGCCCCTCACATAAATTATAGTTTCACCCATCTTTTTTGGATATATTATACTTTCCCCCTCTATAAAAAAATATATATAAAAATTCAAAAAAATTATTTAAAATTTGAACAAATATATAAAATTTGAAAAAATATATATATAATTCAAAACAAATATATAAATTTTGATATATATATAATTCGTAAACTATATATTAAATTTTAAAAAAATATATAAATTTTGAAATATATATAATTCAAAACAAATATATCAAGTTCGAAAATATACATATAAAATTAGAAGAACTATATAAAATTTGGAAAATATATACAAATTCAAAACAAATTATATATAATTCGAAACAAATATTTAAAATTCAAAAATATATATATATATAATTCATAAATAATATATTAAATTTTGAAAATATATATATTAAATTTTGAAAATATATATATAATTCAAAAAAATATATAAAATTCAAAAATATATATATAAATTTTTAAAAACATATATAAATTTAACCCCATCAAAAATATAAAAGAAATAAAAAGAAAATGATGATGCTAGTATCCAAGAAGAGACAAGCAATTAACCAGCCCACCATCTTACCATATCCCACTTCTTCTTGTCCAACTTTCACACCTTATATCTTTTTCCTTTAATGTTTTGTCAATTTAAAACAATACAATCAAAAATAAAGATTTAAGTACACAACATGACATGGGTCTCCATTCAACCTCACATGTCTGGTCCAAACCATACACCCTGTCACATGTCACTTACGTTGTGACATAAAAAAATAAATTTCATTTTTTGAAATAAATATATTTTTTTTCAGATTTATATATATTTTCTGAATTATATATATGTTTTCTAATTTTATATTTTTTTCAAATTTATATATTTGTTTTGAATTTTATATTTTTTTAAAAAAGTTTATATATTTTTGCGAAATTTATTATATTTTTTTGAATTTTATAAATATATTAGAAATTTAATATATTATTTATGAATTTTATATATATATTTAGAATTTTTTATATATATATTTGAATTTATATATTTTTTTCGAATTTTATATAGTTTTTCTAATTTTATATTTGTTTTTTGAATTTTATATATATATTTCAAAAAAATTATATTTTTTCCAATTTTATATTTTTATGAATTTTATATATATTTTTAAAATTTTAATATATTGTTTAAGAATTATATATATATTTTTTTCAAATTTTAATATATTGTTTATGAATTATATATATATTTTTCAAAATTTATATATTTATTTCGAATTATATATATATATTTTTGAATTTAAATATTATTTTTTTTATAGATGGGGAAAGTGTAATTATGCAAACAAGATGGGGGAAAGTGTAATATGTCCAAACAAGAGGGGTGAAACTGTAATTTATGTGAAGGGTATTTAAGTTATTTTGACATGAAAATTGACTGGAGGGGGTATTTAATTAAAATCTGAAATATCAGGCGATTTGATGATTAAATCCTGAAACCTTAGAATAAAATCCTGAAACTTAGAAAATTTTATGTAAATTACCCTTATCTGTAATATAGGTTTTAACATAATTATATCCCAATGACATTTTTTTGCCTTATGCATATGCATATAGACTACCCGCAAAAGTGTCATAGAGATATGATTATGTTAAAACATGTATTGAGACATGTTTATATTTTGTTATTTTTTTTCATTACCTTTTTATACTAATAAATTTACGCATATATATAATTAACTTATTTTTTGTAATTTTTATTATTTTTAATGTTGTAAAAGTAATTACTTAAATATTGTATGATTATGTTATTTTTGTGTATCCTTATTAAATTAACTCCTTATTTAGTATTAAAAGAGAAATATTTTTATTAGGATTCAAAGTATAATTAATGTTATTCTTGCCAATGAATACAATAAAGTTATATCATGAAATTTCATTATGTGCATTTTACTAGTACATAGATATATACCATATATATATATTTTCCATGAAAGAAAAGTTGTAACAAAAATCATTAAGCTAGGCAATTATGTATACCGAATTGCTTGCTTAAAACCTCGTAACTCTTTGCCTCCTTGGGTGGTTTCGGTATCCCGTGAATTAATCCAGTAGCTTATCAATTCTAAATAGTCCAGGAACAATTTACCAAATTAAAAAGCACTCAATTATTAGTACTATATTTATAACACGCTATCCTTCTTCCCCTCTCTTTTCTCGAGAAATTATTTTGTAGTCTAGATCACATAATCCTGAATAATTACAATCTAATATAAAACTGTCGATTTCGTCTCATTATTGTTTTTAGGCTAAATTACACATTCACCCCTGCTATTAATGTAAATTACAGCCGCACCCCCTGTGGTTTTGCTAATTACACTTTCACCTCCTGGGATATGTGAAATGACATTTATACCATATATTTTAATTCATTTTTAATTCTAAAATATCTGAAATGTTAAATTACTCATTTACGTTCTTCTCCATTTCTCCTATTTTATTTTTGAAAATGTGTTTATATATATACATATATGTATATGCATGTTGATATGTGTAACTTGTACGGCACGTGGAGATAAGGGTGTTCACCGGTTGCTTTCTACCAAGACTCTACAATCTCATCAGGATACCTACGGGTAGATGTCACTCTCACCAGAATACCTACGGGTAGATGTCATTATCTCACCAGGATACCTACGGGTAGTTATCACAATATCAACACCACCGTATTCAAGACTCTATAAATAGAGGGTCGGGTCAACCTAAAGAGGTACGCAATAATCACCCACCATTACTCCTGCTATATTTTTCTGAACGATCCAAGTTCTAACTTGACCGTCGGAGCCTATTTGGCTGGTACCCCACCGGTACCTCTTCCGGTCACTGTTTGTTCTTTTTGACAGGAACGACATCGTTTTCTACCCGATCATTCGACGCATCATCACATGCATATATATATATATATATATATATATATGTTAGAATTGGAAAAAAAAAAGGCTGATGAGAACCCTCATACCCTATTTTATTTTATAACTTTTATTTATTTATTATTTTTTTAAAATCAAGCAAAAAATATACACATATAAAAGGAGAGTAGGTTGAGTGTTAATGGGTATGTGACACGACATGTATATCAATATATAAAATTTCAATGAATATATATACACATAAAATTTCAACTTCAAGAATGTTAGTGGGTCTTCGATTTTGGTCCATTGAATTTCCAAATATGTATCAAATTGGAAGTTTTGATGGTTGGGGGTTAATGGATATGTGACATAATATGAATATATACATATACTGATATACATGTATGATGTATAATATATATGTATAGTTTCAGTTTTAATATATACATATACATATATATAAATATATATACACATATAAAAGGAGGGTAGATTTGTCTTTTCACATTTTTATGGATGGATAAATAGGTCATCACACACATTTAGGAGTAATTTAGTTGTTTCATATCTCAAAATTTGGTTAAGTGGTCAAAGTGTAACAAATAAGGGATGAAAGTGTAATTAATGGAACCACAGGGGATTCAGGTGTAATTTACATTAATATCAGGGGTGAAAGTGTAATTTATACTATGACCCCATTGATGCAATAATTGTTCCCCTCTTTTGTTATCTCTAGATTTTTCTCTAATAAATAAAACAGTTGAAATTCACATGCATTCACTCTTTTTCACCCTCACAAGAAACCCCATTCCTCTTCTTCCCTTTTTCTTTCATCTTCTTCAACAAACCAATTCAATATCACACTCAAAACTTCCTCAAACCCCAACCATTTCCAACAAAAAAAACCCAAAAATTTCCCCAAACAAACTTAACAAAAATGAGCGACGAAAGCGATCAAGAACAAGTAAAACTGCATTACCCACTTGACCCGAACTCCTACACGATCCTCCATGAGATCGGTGAAGGCGTAAGCGCCATTGTATACAAAGCCATTTGTACTCCCATAAACTCAAACATTGTAGCCATCAAAGCCATAAACCTCGATCGCTCTCGAGCCGACCTCGACGATGTTCTCAGAGAAACCAAGACAATGTCACTCCTCTCCCACCCCAACATCCTCAACGCCCACTGCTCATTCACAGCGGACCATACCCTCTGGGTGGTCATGCCTTTCATGTCCGCCGGGTCATTGCAATCCATCATATCATCCTCTTTCCCGGACGGATTATCCGAAACATCCATTGCTGTAGTCCTCAAACACACATTGTATGCTCTCCGTTATCTCCACGACCAAGGCCATCTTCACCGGGACGTCAAGGCCGGTAACATTTTGATGGACGCGGACGGGACAGTGAAGCTCGCAGACTTCGGTGTGTCTGCTTCGATTTACGACTCAGGTTCGGGTCAAGGCTCGTCGTTGTCCGGGTCGTGGAGGCTGACTGACATGGCCGGAACGCCGTACTGGATGGCGCCGGAGGTGATACACTCGCATACGGGGTATAGTTTCAAGGCGGATATATGGTCTTTTGGGATCACGGCCTTGGAATTAGCCCACGGGAGGCCGCCTCTCTCTCACCTCCCTCCTTCGAAGTCCTTATTCATGAAGATGACTAAACGGTTCCGGTTTTCGGATTATGAGAAGATCAACAAGAGCATGAAGAGCAAGAAGTTTTCGAAAAGTTTCAAGGAGATGGTAGCTCTGTGCCTTGATCAGGACCCGGCGAAAAGGCCTGCTGCTGAGAAGCTATTGAAGCACTCGTTTTTTCGGAATTGTAGAGGTTCTGATTTTCTTGTTAAGAATGTGCTGCAAGGGCTGCCCAGTGTGGAACAGAGGTTTAAGGTGACAAAGCTCCAACGACTCGGGTCGATGAAGAAAGCTGAGGAAGAAGATGAGGAGATTGAAGAGTGCGGTTTCAAGCAGAGGAGGATAAGCGGGTGGAACTTCAATGCAGATGGTTTTCGCCTCGACCCGGTGTTTCCAACTGATAAAGAAAATGACGATGGTGACATTGTCAAACTAGTGAGATTCGGGGGCGAGACAATCATAGTTAATGAAGGAAGAAAAACTCAAATGCACGATGAAGGGAGCGAAACCATGATAGATGATGAAGGAAGAAAGACCCTAGTGTCTGGTAAAGCCGACGAGGAATTGAAGGAGAGTATTAGTGGTTGTGTTGTTGATAGGGAGGTGATAATGGGGAGTCTTTTATTTTTGAAGAATAGTTTGGATGATCAGAGGAAAAAGGTGATGAACATGATTGGTTTGATAGGTGGAGAAGAAGAGAAAGTGGAGGTGAGCAGAGAAGAAGAGTTGTTGCAATTGATTGAGAGGTTGAGGACAGAGTTGGAGAGTGAAAGGAAGAAGAACTTTGAATTGAAGATGGAATTGGAGTTTATGAAATTACAGCTCTGAATTTGATAAGGTGATTTGATTTTCAAGAATTATAGCACTTCAGTCAAGTTCTTCTCTCAATGGATTTTGGTCCAGTAAGATCTAATGGACCACAATTCATCTGATGTTATATCGAGCTCACCCGACTTACTACCAGATGTATTGTGATCCATCAGATTCTTTTGTCCAATAAGAGAAGAACTTGACTAGATTTTTTTTCCATTTCTCTTGACTAGATTTTTTCCCAGTTCTCTGTTTTCTTTGTCTATGTGATTTATGTTTGTTTAACAAGAAAGCTTAATGATGGGATCATGGATGATTATTTCCTATGAAAAAACTAAATTTTGTTTTTCCTTTGAAAACTTGCAGTTTTTTGAGGTCCAATCCCATGGGCTGGCAGAGACTTGTGGGCGGAGGACCAAAAGGAAAACAGCTTCCGTGTTAATCAATCGCTTTCGGATGAGTCCTCGTATGGAAGGTCAGAATGGAATAAACAAGCTATTCATCTCGCCAGAAGAAAGCCGAGACACAACATATCATAGGCTGATGTATATGAATTTACAATTTTATTCTTTGTCTAGCAAAATAAAGATAAATATATGTAACTGATGTACAAGAATAACATTGTTGTTATATTAGTGGATGACATATTCCATTTACGTCTGAATGGAAGATCTTGGTAAAAAATGGACAGGATGTTAGTTAAACATAAAAGTTTAAACTTTTGAGTCGGATTATAAAACTCCCGGAACCGTGATAAATGTTGTCTGAGCAGATCAAATCTTAGATCACGTGTCACGCTAAACGCTCACACGGAGGTGTACAGGTCGAATCGGATTCCACGTCATTAGGAAGGACGGGTAGGCAGCGAGAGCGTGTTGTGGATTTTAGTGAGGGACTGTTAAGGTGGACGGGTAAGCAAGGTGGGTCAAACACAATGATGGTTTTGACAATTTGAGTGGGAGATATTGTAATGATTTCTTCTCCTACATCGGAAACGATGGCTTTGACAATTTGAGTGGGAGATATTGTAATGATTTCTTCTCCTACATCGGAAACGATGGCTTTGACAATTTGAGTGGGAGATATTATAATGATTTATTCTCCTACATCGGGATCTGAATGAAAAGACTCTTGAATATAAATGGACCGGATCTTAATTCCGCCTAACTTCAATTTTCAGGTCAGATAGCAAAGCTCCCAACCCATATAACCCCTCTTATTCCACACACACAATCAATTACCATATATGAAAATAAATAGTGGGGGAAGAAAAATTATAACCAAAATCATTGTGCTTATTGTTATACCCAAACTATTCAAAATTGTTTGCTCAAGGCCCCAGAACTCTTTGCCTCCTTGGGAAGCTTCGGTACCCTCGTGAAGGTCACTTTGATTTCTACGCCAATTAATCTGGTAGCTTATTTGTTCTAAATAGTCCAGGGACATATTTTATAGTAATCATGAATAATTACAATCTACCATAAAATATATCTTACTGTCTAGTCCGTTACACCGCAATTCCACCCGCAACTGCAACGGTAAAGAGACTACATAGTCCCACTTTATGCAATAATTTCTCCCTCTATATTTCGTTCTCTCTAGATTTTTCTCTCACTAAAGCAGCTGAAATTCACATGCATTCACTCCGCGGCTACAAAGATAAGCATATAAACACTACCGCTCTAACAGTGTCTTATCTTTTCCATCCATCACAAGAAAACCAATTCCTCTTTTCCGCTTTTTCTTCCATCTTCTTCAACAAACCAATTGAATATCACACTCAAAAGTCCCTCTAACCCCATCCATTTCCAAAAATACCCCTATAGAAAAAGAAAATATATATATATATATTACCTACTGTTATCCCACCTCTAAATTTTGGTTCAAGTAGTCATTTATTAAATTATATATGAAGTTTTGACGCAAAATTTCAACAAATATTCTTCAACTATATGACCAAAAAGACATAGCATATAGACAAAAAAATCATATGATCGAAGTACTTGGGACTTGGGACTTGGGACTGATTTTGATGACTTGGGACTGATTTTGATGTTTTTTGCTGGGTAATACGGTACTTAATATAATAAACATCAATCATAACGTCATGGATAATTGAATCAAACCTAAGAGAAGGTCACTGTATTCTACCCAAAAATATTTTTCATATTGCTCAACATAAATGACTTGTGATAGTACTAGGTGTTTCAGTCACCCACCTGGAGCCACTAAACTCTTGATTCTCTCACCCACCTGGAGCCACTGTACTCTTCATTTTTGCCTTACCATGCTCTCTTCAAAATCATTCTTTTCACTTATATAATTATCCTCCTTCAAATATCTCTAATTCAATTGATCTATATTTCAAAATTCATGTTTATCCATTGTATGAAGTATACTTCCTTTCACCATCAGTTATACTGAATATTGTCATATCCTCTTTCCTAGTTACAGTTGCAACAATTTTTTTGTAGAGAAAAACTCAGGCTTCTCATTGTGGTTTCGGAAAAACTCACAGGGCGTGCGGGATTTAGGTCTGCTAGTAGAGAAGGTTCACACTGCATTTGACACGGCGCCATGGAACACAGTTAGCGAACCAGCAGCTAAATTACCGGAAGATATCAGACTCTAACGGGTTGAAAGTTAAGGGTTACCTTGTCAGACTTGGATCATCAGTCCACAGACAATTTGAAGCTGGAAAAAGAAGATAAGAAATACTTTACAAACTGTTTCAAATCATAAGAGTTGCACCTCACTCCAAATCTTGCCCCACACTTACCTCATAATACCTTATTACAGCAGCCAATGGCGCAATAACTAATTCACAGGAAAGCTTTGTTACAACTTCTTCAATGTCCATTAGGAGGCTGGAATACAGTATAACCATTGACAGCGCATGCAAGGTTTGAATACTCCGGTATATGATATGCAGAACTGTCACCCTCATTGTGCCTCAAGCTAAGAGAGGACAGATTAGAAGCAGCCATCTGCCACTGGTTTGGAACTAGCTCGCCAGCCAGTCCATTCACGTAAGGCTGTTGAGTAGGTTGTTGGGGAATGGGAATCATATCTCTCATTGAATCGAAGTAGCCATTGGAAGAGCCATAGCCTTGTTGCAACCCATCATCAGGGTAACTTCGCGTGCGCTCAAACCTGCAAGATCTGGTCGAGGGGGGCATGTCACTGGAAAACCCAAAGTCACTAGGGAAAGTGGACTGCCGGTTCAGATGGTGAGGCCCGTTGCTAAAACTTCTGAAGCCCGAGATTGAACTGTCAAAATTCCCAATTGCATGTTCATCATCAAGCAGGTCATTGATTATATCAAGGTGTGGAAACTCATCTGCCACTGCTCCTTGGCTCTGACGTGCTGATGAAAAGGCTGGAAAGTCAGTTGGGAAGTGATTTAGTGCTAAATTTTGTACAGGCTTGTACAAATCATAGTTCTGTACATCATTACGGGAGGAAGAAAAATCAGAGTGGCTGCTTCTGCTGGTATCAGGTATATGGCATTCCACCCACTGGAATCCATTTCGTGAAGCTTCATGACTTGCCAATCCAAATGAGAAGCCCGGCCTGATTGTATCTAAGTTCATCCTATCGGAGCTCTGCGGTAGAAACATGGGCGTTGATATTAAAGTTGGCGGCTCTGAGTATGACTGTGATAGGCTTGCTGCAGAACTTGCAACTGAACTTGCAGCAACAGGGTTACTCATTATGGCACCGCGATAGGATTGAGGTACATAACTACGGGTCGCAGCTGAGAGTTCAGGGCCCAACCGGCCAGCTGCACTTATTGCATGTGTTAATGATGGGGTGGTTTGAACCACAGGAACAACAGGAGCCGTTGGCCTTGCTGCTGGAATTAGACGAGCGTTTAAGGGCTTTGAGATGACAGGAATTTGTTGTGCCATGAGTTTTTCAGTTGCTTTTGAAGTTCTAGCTTCACGAGTGTCAGGTTTAGATGAGACAGCATTTTCAGCTGAATTTATCAGGATGGCAGCTTTATCAGTCTGTGGGCAGACGCTTGAAGATTGTTGGCCAACCAAAACAAGATTAGTGGGAGGATTGATTTTCGACTCCGACCTCAGCTGAACACCAGATGGCAGCTTCTTGGGGGGACTCCTTGGAGAGATTGGCATTGCTACTGTCTTTCCATTGGTGGAAGATCTTTCAGTATCAGCCCGATCTTTGATGCTCAGTTCCCTCTTAAGAGAGGATACTTCTTCTTCCTGTTACATCAAAAGGCGAAAGCTCATCTAGTCAATGAAATAAAAAAGTCAGGTCAGATTTGGGGAAATAATGTTGCTCTCTGGCATTGTAAAAAGTATTTTGGTGATGAACAACTCAAGGTACGAAAGCAATTCCAGAATTCACTATACTGCAACAATGCCCTGGACATATAGCAACACTATACCTTCAGCATATCAGAAAACAAAAAATTTGGATGAGTAAAAATTAGTATTAACCTTGTAAACTACCAACTACTCTAAAAGCTTAAGTTGTTAGAGAGGGTGTAACTTCAATATGATATCCTTTAACACGCCCCCTCACGTGTGGCCTTCTTTGGGTCCAACACGTGAAACAATAATTTTTCAACAAAGGGTGGCGGTGAGGTTTGAACACGAGACATTTGGCTCTGATACCATGTTAACCACCAACTACTCTAAAAGCTTAAGCTGTTAGAGAGGGTGTAACTTCAATATTATATCCTTCAACAAACCTCTATAAATTATCACTGAAGGAAAATCTCAAGACAAGTTGGTTGACTTCTTCACTAAAGTACTTAAAAGAAATCAAATCACAATGGATCCCCAGACTATAGGAATGCAGAAAGCCTGAGGGATAATAGAGAGAGCCTCATGGCTACTTTAAATTTATATCAGGAAAATAAATAAATAAATGAGAAAAAAAAAATAGAAAGATGACGCACCACTCATCATCATCCGTGAACCAAGTATGAATAAGCGAACAGACTAGATGCATAAAAAAACTACAAGAGGAATAACAAAGAAGAAATAAATGGGGAAAATATCAGATACCACAAACACGGACAGGGATATGCAGACATGTCAAAATACTATAAGCTCAGAGCAAGAATATGGCATGGAAAAGGCTACATACAGATTCTGTTTTTCTATTTATATACATCAAAGGCAATTCCAGGACTTTAACTGATTCCAGCATAAAAGAAAACAGAGGTCTATATTCGAATTTTCAAATAACTCCCTTAACCTATATTTCCCCCAAAATATCCCCCTGAATTATATTCAAAATTTTCACCAAATCATAATGCCCATTCTTACTGAATTATACTTCATCCATTTACCTTTTTGAAATAAATTATGATAAAAATCTTGGTACTTTTGTGACATCCTACATGAAATTTGCACATTACTTTTTTTTTCAATGAATTGTTTAATATGTGATTCCTAGGTATATAATTTTAAAACAATTTAGGTCGTTTCAAAATTTATCAGGAATATCTTGCATGAAAAGAAATTTTTTTTTCATCCAAGTAGTTATTCAGGAAAATGGTAATTAAGACTATGTCGTTTTTCCTATGTTACGATAAATTGACATCAATAATAAATCTAAGGTAAATGGTATAACAAATACCTAGATAATACAAATGATTTAATAAGAAAATGCAAATTTATTACGAATGGGTAAAGTAGTTTTCTCGAATGGATTTGTCCTTCACTGCATCAAGGGGGCAGTTTGTAGTTCAAGGGAATATTCGTGGAAAGGCAATAGTTGGAGGGGTTTCTTGCACTTTACCCTTGAATTTAACATCTATACTAAGGATTGCATAACTTAGATTGTGCCAAATTAACGTCTATCTTTACACAACCAGTTGCCATCCTGGAAAAGGAGGAAAATTAATTAGTGCGGCTAATGATAGATTACTATATTACCCATGCATATATATACTCTCCTACTTTGATATTACAATTACACTTTTTACTATTCAAAACAGTCAATGCATACTTTTAGTCATGTGAGTGTGTATGAAATGTCAGTTTTCTTGCACAAAAATGTTTACAAACTTTTGAGTTGTGTACTACTATTTTCAAGATAGTTGCATATGAATACTCTGAAGTGTTTGTGTTATTGGAAGATGTTTGGACACTATTATTACACGAGTTATTTAAGGCCCCTAAAATCATTCCAAATCACTCTTTTAAGGACTGGAAACACGATCTTCACAACCAGCGTGGCCTCCATGTGCGCGGTGATGGAAGCCGCCATCAAAGCCTTGCGGCCTCCATGGCGGCAATCGTTGTGTAAACCATCTTTTCCCGGCCTTATGACGAGCACAACACCGTCTCTACTCGCCAGCTAGAAAGCTAAAAGAAAAAAAGTTGAAAGCCTCTCAATGAAGAGATTCTATCCAGGACATGATCTAAAAATATACAGGCCATGACATTTAGACAAGTGATTATCCAATATTTATGGAATTTTGAAATGATATTGTTAGACCTGGAACCAAAAGAGATATGGACGATCATGAACATCCAAGAGAGGTCACTTCGTCTTTTACCATCACCTCATTGAATGAACTATGGCCACCTTGTGGGTGGGTGCAGGTGTCACTAACATGTGCAGAAAGGTGAAGTACTAAATGTTAATTTAATACCCTTCTATAACACAACGTGTTTTAAAATCGTGATGGCCATGAACCTACCAGAACTCCAGAGCTAAGCGTGTCTAACCTGGAGTAGTAGTAGGATGGATGACCCCTTGGGAAGTCTCTGGTCTGGGTGAGGCGAACAATAATGTGTCTAAATAGGGAGGGGGATGTTACAAATGGTATCCACCCGAAAGTGTGTTGACGGGGACGTTAGGCCTCTTTGGGGGGTTTATTGTGGTGACCATATGGGCGGGTGTGCCATGGGCAGGCGCGGGTGTGGGTGTCACTGGCAACCTACCACACTTGGGCGATGTACAAGTGCACAATCTAAATAACTCTCATGAAACAATCCAATCAATATTATGTCAATGAGTGATTTAAGGGGCCTTAAATCACTTCTATAATGATATTGTCCAATATATCTTCCAATATGTTTATATAAAAAATTTGTGGGAGTGCCTGAAATGTGTTGATTAAGTGTCCAAAATGTATCATCTACTGATATACAAGACTATCCTTATTTTCTGGCTCAATGCTGATATGCAAGTCTTTATGCTTTTATTCTACATGTGATAAGCCATCACATGACCTTTTTCAGAGGAACATCATTAAACTGGAAATATAAATGATTAAGCAAAAGCAATCACAGAAATATCACCTTCTTCGCCACATGCCGCTCAAGCCACTTTAACCGCCCCTGCAAAGAGAGTACAATACACTCAGATTCAGCCGCCTTGCAACTCCCAGAGACATCATCTAGCTGCCCCACTTCTTTCAAAAGTTCAGGTGGCTGATTGTGTGTTTCAGCAGCCCGACTTGTTGAATCACATGTCATTTTGAGTCGCTCGCTCCTGAAGTGCCAAACCAAAAGAAATTCCAACTTTGTCAAATAAAATGACATTTAAAAAATTGTCCATATGAATAAACAAAGGTAGGCTAAATTGTCACCTGCTCGGAGATTTTTGGCTTTTTCGGTTTCTAATTGAGTTCCTATTGTAAAGCCCATTAGTTACCACAGATGGGACTGACTCTGTGGAACAGGTTGATGAACTATCATCAGTTGCAGATAGCCTCTGTGTTTCTCCCATCCCATTTTGTACAGAGGAATGGACACTTATCCCGTTGCTACTGGCCTCAATTGGAGGTTGAACTTCAGAGGTCTCCATATCACAACTGACAGGACTAGCATCCCTCTCTTCTGAATCTGGCTGAATTATGTCAAGAACACGATCTACTGAATCCGACAAATCAGAAACATCTTCCATTTTATCAGGATTTTCAAGCAGAGTTTCTGTCTGCTCAGTCAACGAGTCTTTTGTTTCATCACTAAGGTCTTCTTGTCCATGCTTGTTTTGTACTGCAACACCAGACTTGTCATCCT
This sequence comes from Cornus suecica, assembly GCA_963922005.1. NCBI lineage: Eukaryota > Viridiplantae > Streptophyta > Magnoliopsida > Cornales > Cornaceae > Cornus > Cornus suecica. Next base: position 17,733,705 of record OY998241.1, read on the forward strand.
TTCCTTTATCCTTACCTTTGCGAGTATTACGCTTCTGTTTACCCTGGAATATAAACATAGTTCAGATAAAATCTACTTGAATTCAAATGAAAGGGATAATTCCACACGGTCCATTTGTCCACCTCAGAGAGAGAGAGAGACCCATGACATAATATTCAGGAGAAGCTAACCACAGATGGCATCATTAATTAGGTGATATCACAAAGGAAGAATAAGATTCTTAATACCAAACAGAATTTGTTTGAATGACCTGCAAATAGATATCAAGCATGCCAACAGCTGCCTTCGGAATTAGATAGCTCAACCATAAAATTTGATTATGGAGCACACCAGCAGTACTAGCATTTATGACCCCTTCTTTCACCCTGTTATTTTAGAACATTTAATGAACCCAAAAACAATGTACAGCATTCTGTTTTACGAGACTCAAAAAACCTATCATAATATGTTTGAAATACATGAAAATTGATATCAAGCTTGGCAACAGCTGCCTTCTGAATTAGACAGTTCAACTACTAGTTTGGATTATGGAGCACACTAACAATACTTGCATTCATAATCCCCTTCTTTCACCCTGTAATTTTATAACTTTGACTGAACCTTAAATCAAAACACAGAATTCTTTATAATGTATTTTCTACTGTAAAACATACTTTCAGAAGGCACGGTGACCACTAAGCTTTTAGTTCAACTACAAATAAATAGCATTACTGAACTTCTTTTACTGCAATCACATATGCAGTTAATTGTGTTTTAACCATATACTTTTAGTTTAAAAGCAAGGGTAGGTGCAATAAGCGGGGCACTTGCAATCCGAGCCAAAAGCTTACGTTGTTACGGGGTGCTGTCTACCCGCCCTCATGAGCCCAAGACCCTCTCCATCTATATCCAATGAGAGACAAGACATGGCATCTCCCACACCCGAACCTGCAACGCCCTCATTGCGGTTGGACCACCTTGTGTTTCGTCTTCCCTATCAGGGGACCCTGTAACGGGGCCGAACACCACTGTCTAGAGCTCCCAATACATCAAAGCCCAATAAAAATATAGAACACCAGTGCACCCTTCTTTGAAACTATTCAGCCTCCAAACATGCATATTTTTTCTACTGCAACTACAAAGTAATTCAGGAATCCCTCAATCATAGTTATTAAAGGCTCAAGGCACACTAAGGCGTTAGAGGTCTTTTGGAGCCTAGGCGTGAGGCGTTAGGTGAGGCGCGTGCCTGAGTGAAGTGAGGCACACAATGGAAAATACAATAAAAAATAAAATTGTAACTAAAGCATTCATACTCCATAATAAAGGTGCTAATGTTGTCAAAGGCGCTCTTGCCCACACTTGAGGCGCAAGTCTTGCGCCTTAGGGAGCCTGGAGCCTAGGCGCGCCTTTAACAACAGTGCCCTCAATGGTACAAATTTCAACATTAACACCCCTCCAATACAAAGCCATCTTTTGATAATAAACCCCACTCCTTGGGGAAAGTAACAACCCCATTACTGAAGATTTCCCAAACCTATCTCCATAAGCTCCTCTCACCTTCATCAATCTTCGATATCCATCTCCACACTGTACTTTAAAACCACAATTTCGACAGCAGACTCTTTCCTTTGACAGAAAATCCCCTAATCATTAGACCAAAGAGCTTGATCGTGACCCATAACAGTTTCATTATTTGAGTAAGTTTAGCCTTGACAGAATATTGATGGGAGTCACTCATGTGAGTCATTTTAGAGATCATCCATCACTATATTTTCCCTATTTATCCCATGCTGGCATGTTTCCCTCGTAAATAGTCCCGTTGGTTCTCTTTCCTAATTGAATTACCTCGTGATCCCTTTGCGGAAGCGGATTTCTGAGAAGCCTATGTCCCCCTTCCCCCAATCGTGCCCGATAACCTCACTGCATATGGGCAAGTTGGTTGGGGTTTACATTAGGAAACAAACGTAACCCCCTCTCACCTCCTTCGACCCCCGATATCCATCTTCACATTGTACTTTCAAATTACAAATTCGATGGCAGAATCTTTCGATCAATAGAAAATCTCCTAAGTCGTTTACCCAAAGAACCTGATTCATGACCCATCCACTTCCTTTGGCCCAACTACAACATAAATGAACTGCCTGCTATTCTGCACCAGTCCAAAGAAAGCACCTTTACAACTATTCTAAACCACAAGCCACCAAAACCATGAGTTCAGGACAACTTGAAGCAAGTTCAGGGTTAAGAGTAATTCAGATTAATGTAGCCTTCCGACTTCAATAAGATACAAACACTTCTAACCAAGCAGTCTCCTTTCTAATCCTTTCCTGCCATTCTGCGAAACAATTTAGTCTGAGATAAAGGAATTTTTACTACCTTGCATCCAATATTGTCAATTAAAGAAAAGTCCCCAGATTATAGTACTACGTTCCCACGATAAACAAACACACATTATCAATCAGAAGTCAGAGCACCAGTAAACATCTTCAATCACGCAATTGTTCCAAAATCAAATAAAGGTGAAAACAAACAAAGCAAAAGTTTATATCTGGATTTTTTGAACTTCCATAAGATATAACTTGAAAGTAATTGTCAAACCTGCTTTTTCTTCGACTTCTTTTCTACGCCACGTTTTGCTTTCTGCTCGCTTTCAGCCATCCATGCTGCCTCTTCTTCACGGATGAGCTCTTCTTGTCTCTTCAAAGCAACAGCCTCATGGTATGCAACCTCAATTTTGCTTTGAAAATAAGATATTTAGAGTACTTAACAGCCCGAAAATGAGAAGTAAAAAAGGGAGTCTAGTTCATCTCTGAACAATGACAAATATTGCAATTACACTAAAAGAACAAAATACTTGGTTCAGTATACAATTTTGGGTAAAATATTGCACTAATCATTGAATTGTACAAAGTCTAAGACCATGATTGATTGCGGACTTCCACACATTTGTAAGGTTGCTCCAGTGTGACATGCAGCTCCTATACGGAGGCAAGCCAGTGTACATCTAACCCTAACCAAACACCGCAATGACAGGAGCCTCACACTAGACCAGCCTTGTTGAAAACTTCATAAAGCCTTAATTTGTAAGTATTATATGTTATTAAGTACAAAATAAAACAAAAGAAAAGAGTACGTAAATAATATTAGGGATAAACACACACACACACACAAATTGTGAGCCAGTAAAATGGAATAAAATGTCCCAAGAAATCTAGATGGAATATGTTTTGGTTGTCACCCAAGTTAGATATCCAGAATTCCAAATGACACTCTTTTGCCAGAGCTCGATTCATCATCCACCAGCTAATTTAAAATGTCCCAAGCAATCAATAAAAAATAATTAAAAACTAAAAAAAAAAAAGACATGAATTTGTATACTTTCTTCATTTAAAACACTTCAGTAAACATATTAAATAATCCATAATTAGATCTGTATTTTGATTTTTGCTGGAATATACTCGAAAGGAAAATCGCCTAATTTTGCTAAATAATAACAAATCTAAGCTATTTTTCCATTTACAGAACAAGGACCATCCCGTGGTGGATCCTGAATCTTAATAGAAGCATGCCTGATGGCACGTCAGATGATTGCATTGTAGGCTTACTGTCCTAAGATCAACAGAAACACACTCTTCAAAGGCAAATTGATGGTTTGCTAGGAGGTTGGTTGTTGGATGAATATTTCATCATGTTAGAATTTCGTGAATGGACAATATTTTTAGCAGGTTTCCAAAATTAAGAATTGAATCATTTTTGTTATTGTTCACATACAATCCAAAAACCATAGTAATTGACACTAACAAATGTGTATATGTTAGGGACGCAAGGCACAATCACGATTTATTAGTGGTTGATATGTGTCAGACACGTGAGAAAAAGGACACAAGTCCGAGATCAAAGGACACGTGGTGAAGCATAGAGCCCGTTGAGAAAGCTTCAGAAATTGAGGATGAGGTATAATATCTTTTGTGGGTTCCTTGACTGTATAGTATCCTTTGGTCTACCCTTTCTTTCCGTCAATCCATAATTTTATGGAGAAAAAGAAGGATGAAATATAATGTGACAGATGTCAGACATGCCTTAATTTTTCCGGAGAGATGATAAAGAGGACACCTTTGACATACATATCAAAACCATTTATGAAAAAAATTGAGCAACTACCAACAAGAAAAGAAGCTTCCAAAAGTAGACATAAGCACCACATTGGCTACCTGAAAATATGAGCAAGGATAAATATTTCAATTGTCCGACGACCCAGTTCCATAAGACGCCTTTCAACACGCTCAATGGACTCCTTGCTGAAGTCCTCTGTGGAACTTCCGTCCTACATGTAAAGGGCAAGGCATTGAAGAGCCAGCAATGGAGCATGGGAAATTATCGAATCGTTGTTCAAATATGTTGCACAAAAACACTACATGAAAAGAAAAATGAAAGAGAAACGCTCATGCACAATATGCGGGGGCAGGGGAGGGTGTATAATGTCATTTTACAATCAGTCAATTCACTTTACAACCCCAAAAAGCACATACTACTATTAATACTAGGAACACCACATATATAGAAAGAGATCACCACAAGGACTATAGCTTAGTGGTATTTCCTTGCTTTCCAAACTAGATGGTCAAAGGTTCAAGTCCCTGTAGGGTTATAGCGGGTGGAGAAAGTAAAAAATAATAATAATAACGATAATATTAATAAAAATAGGTAAGTAGAAACGTTTCAAATGACAGAGATCATATCATAACACTTAAATCAAAAGTTATAAAGATTCACTAAAATATGAAAATATATGTGGGTGTGTGTTGGGGTGTGTGTGTGTGTGTATCTTTCCAAGTTTCTAGTAAGGATCACAGCATTCACTTCCACAGTTCTGTTGGCAAATAGCGCATCACAGTGCTAATTGGTTGGTATCAGCCAAACAAATCCTAATATAGAGTCATCCTTTCCAATTGAGATGCAACAGTATCCCAGTAGTTCTGGTGCCGACTGTTATTTGACTTATTTTCTTCAGCCTATAGAGAGGCCTTAATCTCAACATTCAACTCCTATGGGGGCAAATCCTCCATTAATAATATAAAAAACAGTTTCACACTTCCACTCCATCATTTAACACTTTGATAATTAACATATCTTCACCTGTTCCATGACCAGATATCTAAAATATGCAGCACGCGGTATGAAATGGTATTCCTTTTCTTTATCGCACTTTCCACCTACTCCTAGGTTTCCTAATAACACCAATTAAAACATTCTAATGCAAATTTATGCGCCTTCCATCACACATTTGAAAACCTCATCACAGAGACATAAACTGATGAAAATGTCATGTATCAGATTTTTGTTTCAAATGATGCTAGCTAAAACTTATACAAAATCTTCAATTTGTCTACTACTCCCTCTCTCTCTCTCTCTCTCTCTCTCTCTCTCTCTCTCTCTCCTCTACTGGTATTATTTCTTAATATAGATGGTTTGTTACACTATTAAATGGACTCTTTAAAAGTAGGTGAAGTGCCCATATCAGTCACAAAAAAATTCAGACATGGATGTGGGATATATGTCTGACACTTTTGGTTAGGCATGTACATAAAATAGAAATAAAAATCCATTTTATTAGATTGTTTATTCAGTATGATGAAACACTTAAAAATAGACACCGTTCCATGGAAATATTACTTTACTCTAAACAATTGTATATTTAGTAGTGTCAATGGGTCCTTATTAGGGTTGCCACATCTTATGTGGATAAATACACTTTCTGAACATATCAGTGAGGGTAACATACTCTACATGTATATATCCTTCTCTATTTGATGTGTGTAGGGGCAATGAGACATCGACATGGTTTCATAGTCTTCCTTCAGAAATGCCTGGAGGAGACAACACCTGCGAGCAGTCGTAAGGATGAAACCCAGAAGAATCTTAGCCAAGATTCATAATTTTATTCACCACCTTTTCTAAGTCTCCCAAGATAACGCTCTCAAACTCCTGTTGACAAACATAGCATGGGCCACATTTCAGTCATAATGACCTGTACCCCAACCCTGAATCATTCCCAAACCATTCCCTTAACCATTCCTCCCAAGTTTAACCTTGAAATTTCAAGAAAAATGATTCTACAGATTCCACAGAAACTTCAGAACTACAGTAGGTTCCATCTCCATTTTATTTATAGATCCTACAAACTTCTTTCACTCATTTTAACAGTAATTATACAAGTTCTTCTTGACATACATCCCACAATAAAACCAACCACATGTCACCATTCCAAGTTTCCTAAAACTGTACATCATCAAAAGGTATGTATTTTGCATACGAAATTGAGTGAAAACACGACAAACATGAGTACAACTAATGTAAATGTTCAGAGGACGGTAAGTGAAACTTGGTATGCAAATCAATCAACCAACCGAACCCTTTTGTTTCCAATTGTTTAAGTTATTCGGTCTCTTGGTTTGGTTCTGGATAAAAAGATGAACTGCTATAAATTATTATGGTACTTGATTGATCTATTCTTCTAAACAAATTTAACCGACTTTTACTCATGTACCTCCATGGGTTTGTGCATGAGCGTCATGTCGCCATTCTATGGAATTATCTCCAAAGGTTTGGAGTAACAAATACTTGTCCCAATTTAGTGCCTATTATGGGTTGTTTTTCAATGGCTTAAAAGCAGCTTTATTTAGAAAAAATGTGTCTAGATGTGTTTAGTAACCATTAAAACTACTCTTTATAATTACCAAGTCTAGATCAGGAGAGCTTTGGAGTGACACTACAATTTGGACCTTATAAAACTACAACCAAGTAGAGGAGGTATATTTTAAATATAAATTTTCTCTTAGAAAGTGTCATCCTTTATATGTTATAAAAACAATTTCACCCTTTCTTTGATAAAGTTATTGTTATAGTATTATCAAATATGGTGACATTCTAGAAGAGAATACTATACTCCCTCTATCCCAAATTAGTTGTCCAAGTATGATTTTTCAACATTTTTTTGGTTATTTTGTGTTTCCAGTTCTGCCCATATTATCAAAGTTGTAGTTTTTAGTGGGGACCATGCTCTTTTAAGTTAATGAAGAGGGATAATTTAGGAAAGTATAAGATTATATTGTATTGGGATTCGAAACTACACAACTAATATGGGACAAGTAAAGTTGAGAAAGTGGACAACTAATATGGGACGGAGGGAGTAGTAAAATTAGTAATATAAGTGATTTAGAAAATTCTATTCCTAAGCAAATAAGAAAATCTTAGATTTTGAAAAGAATTTTATATAATGTGTTCCCCAATACCAAGTACAATTTGTAAAAACCACAAGTTTTTAGCAACTCTACTGAGAGAAGCACTTTTATCATTCTACTAGCCACAGACACTTCCTTTTAATAGGTAACCAGCCATGGACACTTAGTCACATCTCCCATGAAATTTGGCTTGTGTGACCTACTACCCCAATAGCCCCCTCCTTCCTCCTGTCAATTTAGCATCAAGACTGTTAAAAGGTATTTTCAAAATGCTAAATGTGCCCTCACAATATTAAAACGATGAATATAGTGTAAATACTGTTGGCTTACTTGTTCATCGAAACAGGAAACCCTCCAACAATCTCCTCTAGGGATTTACATGTTCTAACAAGAACCTACCCAACAAAGACAATCTGTTAATAATAGAAGACTTCAACCCCCGGATAAGAATCTCTTCTATTCCAAGGATCCCCTATTTCTTTCAACTCATAAACACCGCCAGACGCACAAGAAACCCTCCAAAAATCACAGACTGGGGACCCACTATCAACCTATTTATGCCTCAACCAAATATCTAGATGACTTGGCCACAACCCACTGAGAACCAAACAAAGTTAACAAACCAAGCATATAAAACCAACAATCCCGAGCCGCCGGACAATGTAAAAGAAAATGATCAACCATTTCCGTATCATTCTTACACATGCAACACCACTTGGCCACATTATGTCTCGTTCTCTTAATGTTATTCTGGATCTAAATCTTCCCCAAGACGGATGTCCAAGCAAAAATTCCACTTTGAGAAGGGAATTCGAGCACTAAAATTAGCCCTCCATGGAAAGGGGTCCCTTGGGGCATCCATAGGACACCTGTAGCGCCCTGGGAGAGGGAAGCCCTACCCTTAAGTCAGAAACACCTACCATGATCTCCTGGCAATACAGCAACTTCAAAACACAAAATGTCGTCACCTATCTCCCAATCTTGAAATGGCTCCAAAGCATGCATCCAAAACCATTCTCCAACTATCAAGCAAAAACTCCACTTTGAGAGGGGAATTCGAGCACCAAAAATTAGCCCTCCATGGAAATGGGTCCCTTAGTGCATACATAGGACACTTGTACAGAGACCCAACATTAAAGTGCCCCGAGGAGGGAAGCCATACCCTTAAGTCAGAAACACCTACCATGATCTCCTGGCAATACAGCAACTTCAAAACATAAAATGTTGACACCTATCTTCTAGTCTTGAAAATGGCTCCAAAGCATGCACCCAAAACCATTCTCCAACTATCAAGTCGATAGTAGTTGACCACCAAGGCATGTCACCTTTAGCAATCCTAATAAGTCTAAGAAAATTGAGAACAAGAGTGTCACAGCACCATTCCAAAGAATCTCCCCACAGCCCCTAACTCAAATCCACCAGCCAAATGAATTTCTAAATCCCAATTCAACTTGGGATTCGCCCCTCAACGGAACACCATCCTCCTCTCACCTCCCTAAATTTACTCACAAGAAAGTGGTCGCCACACCAGATGTCCCAAGTCATCCCAAAACCGAGTTCCCTAACCATCGCTAACTTAAAACCTTTTCTGTTAGAGAACCCATCCCTCCCTTCTGAATGAATTTCTAATCCCGAGGCCACTTGGGAGTATCCCCTCAACAGAGCAACATCCTCCGCTCACCTCCCGAAAATTTTCTCGCAATAACCCTCCTCCATAATCTGACAAATGAAGTTGAGGGAGAAGATAATAGTACACCTAGTGTTGTAAAGGGGATACCAACCTACAATATCGTTATGACTCCTATTAATCATTCTAAAGGGTAGAGAGAAGTGGATACATCACTGATGAACAATGCAACAAATTAATAGATAAATGCACAGGCATATGAGAGGAAAAGGAAATGGATGTTATAGAGGTCTGATTATTAGACAAAGAAATGGAAATAGGTCAACACTTCAGCAAAGAAAAGGCAGAAATTAAGTTCTTCATGAGTACTGAAGGATACTTTTACAGGTGTAGCTTTCAATCGGGAATCCAAATTATACAAATTGATAGAATTCATATAGTATTTTGATGGAAAATCTAGCGGATCGGATAACATTCTTACAGTGGCAATGATTACAGAAATGAAGATGATAGAAGAAAAGAAGAGATGGGAGATCTGCTGGAAACTGGAGATGGTTATGTGGTGAAAGTGGTGGCACATGCAGCGGGTTGAAGAGGGAGAGGAGATGAAACACAGAGGAAAAAGGAGAGTAGAGGAGAGAAAAAGAGAAGAGCATAATCGCCGCAGAAAAAGTTTCCCAATTTATATGCAAAACGATAATAAGGTTGCCAGTGCGTCAGCGAAGTAGTTCAGAGCTCGGGGGATCTGATGTTTTGAGGTGAAAGAAACATTTTATTCAAAACCATCAAAGTTCACTTAGCCAACAAATGCTGAAGGAAGGCCAGACCAGTGTAATTTTGGGCAATCATACACATATGCATCACCAATACCTCAGGGGAGGTCTACATCTTCCACCCGATATAAAATTATCACGGATATAAAGCTCGAGTATGAGTTATGGTGAATTGGATGTCATGGATGACTGGTTTTGAAGAATGTTGTAAATTAAGAGTTCACTTACAACGGAAACATAACAATTAACAGGAAGTATCTAATAGTTATAATGTTACATGTTATCTTCAAATCATTTAATACATATATATAAACATTAATTATACTATTACTACGATGACATGCATCTATACTTGAATTGAAGAAAGAATTTTGTAGCAGTAGAACCTTCGAGGTCTTGTATTAATGTTGGAGAATTTCGAAGGTTGCCAACAATTGGATAACTAGTAAAAACTTATAGAGCATTACCAAGCTGAATTAAACCGAACCTTGGAAGGACCAGTTTGGTCCTATTGATCTTTATAGCTAGTTCTGGGTTATGAAAGCAAATCAAAAGTTGATTTGCCTATGGATTGATGGTACCCCCCCACATCAAAAAAAGGGGAAATAAACACAGCAAAAAGGACATACCACATATACTAGGCATGTACAACAAAACAGATGTAACAAATAACAATCACAACATATAGCTTACTTTTGTACGGTTCTGAGGACCCTTCTCATCTTTTGGAGGCATGGGTTCCATGGCAGCCCTCTCAAGTAACAGTAACACATCATCCACCAAGACAAACATATCTTTCTCCACACAGACAATAGGAACTGGCCTTTCTTCAGCATCCAATGAGTTTGCCCCACCTTTCCTGCTCTTGGTCTTCCCTTCAAGTGCCTTCAGCCCACTGTACAAAGAATCCATCACCAAAGTAGACGTGACTTCCTTGTCTAGAAAGAAGTGTTTTAGAACAACTTTAGAAATTGCATCTGTTTTTTCTCTGGACATGCGGCGTCTAGCATTTTGGTCAACTCCAAGCCAGAAATCACGGAAGCTGCAACCATCACAAGTTAGTTGTTATGGGAGATTGAAGAAATACTGAACAGAAGTGCTATCACATCACAACCAGAACACACATAACTGGCGGGAGAGAAAGTAGTGTCCAACGTGGCCTCCAACTGACAAATAAAATAACTCTAAAGACCACAAATTTAATATATTGCCTTTTCTGTGTGTGTGTGTGTGTGTGAGAGAGAGAGAGAGAGAAAGAGAGAAGTGACTGACATGTAAATAAAAATGTAATATAATCCTGACATATCAACCCAAGACAAAAAGAATATAGAAGACTGTCAATATATATGGCCACATGAAGTAAATGACTATCAGCTTCTGAATTCTTTTTTAAAATGCCATCAGTGTCCACTGAGATATATGTTGTATTATTGGAACTAACAATCATAAAAGCTCGTATTTTTTACCTTGACCATCTAGCTTTATCTTCTATCAATTTTTCAACCTTGCCTCTTCTCTCTTCCACAAAACAGCGGCAAATTTGCTCTACATTGGCCAAATATACCCGAACGAGTTCTCTCCTATACTGACAATCAAGGCATCGGAATGGACGGTCTGCTCTCTCCCTGAAAACCCATAGCATGTACGGAATCTAATTGTCAAAATTATATAATCCCTATGGTAGATGAAATACAAATTAGTAATAATAGATCCAGTCAATCATGAAAGCTAGAAATAAATCCAAGGGTAACTGGTAACAGAATAATTTTGCAAATACTTGTAAAAACTGTTTAAGAATTTGAAGTCTAAAATATTAGGGTAATGTAAAATTAAATTTAAGAGCCTTTCTAGCCCAATAACCTCAGCACGTTAAGTCAAAAGTCAATTTCAATCATAGTTTAAAAGGCCAAAGCGCGGGTAACTGAGTCATAGGCATCATGAGCAAGGCATAAAAGGTAGCCAAAAACAAAACCCGACAACTGCAGTTTCTAAAACAAATCCCAATAACATTTCAACTTAAAGCTATTGACCTAAATTGCTGTAATAAGACATTGTGAGCAGTAGTAAAGACAGCAAGTACTGTGATAAGGTATTGAGGAAAGTAGTAATAGCACATCCCGTCATGTTCATTGCAAGATCGCGGCAGCATAATCAGATAGAGTGGATGAAGTATTACAAAAATATTAATGAGATTATGGGGTAATTAGACACTTGCACTGTGCTTGTAACGAGGGAGTAGGAGGGAAAGGAGATGAAAGGAGAATAGTAAAGCTTATCATGTGTTAGTTTCAAAATAAGGTGGGAAAGGAGAGAACCATGAGGTGGGAGACCATGACCCATTGAATACTATTTTGGCAATCCTCCCTACAGTGGTAGGATTTGGAAGGAAAGGATCAAAGATCTAGTAATTACGTGTTATGCCCCTTTTATTAGACAAGTAAATTTCTATTCTGCCCACACCTCTTGCAAGATTTAAAATATATATATATATATATATATATCCTTTCTTCTCTCTCCAATATCTTACGAAAACATAATGAAGGATTGCCACAACCCTTTTCCTTTCTTTTCATTCCATATTCATCCAAAAGTGAAGAGAGCTCTACTCATTTCCTTTATCTTCTCTAATAGCCAAGTCTACCCTCTCAATAACACAGTATCATTTCTTTGGTGGATTTTAAGTTACATCAGACTGTGTCCGGGTAAAGGGGGACCATATTCTTGTTACAAAGTAATGAATGTATATACTTTACATAGTTCCTCTTTCCCAGAGCAGTAGTTGTCTTGCTACACTCCCCTTAAACTTATCACATCCCTTTTCGATGATCTTTCCCTATGTTGTATATCCTGTTTGTATTCTTTCCTTTAAAAAATAAATTCAGCTTACCTGACACAAAAATGTAGATAGAGAACTAAATAGGTATATCCATTGAAGGAGATGAGTTTTTAATCACACACATTAGTCAGATACTTTCAGGTGACCAAAGAAAACAAGCTATCAGAAGATACCTAATGAATCACAGCAATCGGTCAATGACAGCAAGGCCCCCTATAGTCCCTAACCAAAGCTAACAAATCGAGAATTCCATACGATGCCTGAACCAATTCCTTAAGTTTGAATGCTAAATTTAATAGCGGATATCCAACAAGAATAGAGAAAAATGCCTGAGGAAACACCTGATAACTTGAACTTGAGCTTTAATAATGAGAGTGTCAGCATCTATAAAACCATCAGAAATTTTTGATAGCTCCATAAACTTTTTCCATCCCCAGTCATGCTCTTTCTTCCAGAATCGATGTAATGTGTCTGCCAAAAATCACATTTAATGTATAAGTGGTGACCATAGAATTAAAAAAAAAAAACACCTCAACCATGACAGCTTAACCAATAACTTAACAACTAACCAGAATATTTAGAATTTTTGGGCACTTTATTTACCACAGCTATTGTGAACTGTGCAAAATGACTCCAACCTGTTTTATTGAAAAATTGATATCAGCCGCAAACCAAGAACTTTTTATATCAAGGAAACTTTGAATCCTTAAACACTATCCTACCTGGAAGAAGTTTGTCGTGATTAGCAACACAGAGAAATAACGAGAGATGATTACAGACATCACAACCTTGGGGATAAATTAATATGTACCTGCCATCCACAAAAGGAACTTTAGTATGGAACAGTCCTAACAGAACCTTTTTTACATTAACATCCCTAATATAGTATGTAAGTGGCCTTCGTCTACTATATGAAAGCCTAGGTAAGAGTGAATGTCAGAAATCAAAATATCAAAAATATTAAAATGTACATGCAGTGAAAATAGAACTATTGAGCCACCATAGGCAACCTAATGGGCAAGTCTCTATCACTATTTCATGCCTAAAATAAAGCATATTGAATAATAAATTGACAGAAATCACAGCCAACCAATAATAATAATAATAACCTAATGAGATCCTTGCAGAGGAATTCACAAAAATTACAGCCAAAACAGATATTAACAATCTGATGAGACTATTGTAGTATTGTTAGATGGTCACGCAGATGTATTAGGAGTTAAAATAAGCCAATCCAAGGATCAAATATCGAATTCAATTTCTATCAAGCCTCTAATGTTTATTGACCACATGTCTGAATGAAGTTGACGTAATTATACACATGCATTAGAATTTGACTATAACTGAAGCTGGGTACAGCATATGACGTTTAATGACGACATAACTGAATGAAGTTGATGCAAATATACATGTGCATTAGACTATGACTAACTTAAAGCTAGTAGAGCCTCATACCATTCGTAGCCGCCAACCTCAAAGGGGTCACTACGAAGCTCTCTCTTGTTGATCTCTGAGAATTTGCCTATCTTCCAAGTATATTTTCCATATAACTCTGAAGGTTTTGGTCCTGCAAGGTAGAAATAATACGTAAATTACTAAAAAATTATCTACAAAACAGATGCATAATATGACAAAGCATGGCAAAAGCAATTGAGGTTATAAAAAGTAGATCTGCAAATATTCATCGCAACAAAACCTTGAAATTCAATCCTTATAAGACTTTACCAATGTTATTTTGTGATAGAGGGTGTCATCTTCCAGAATTGAATATTGGAGTTCTGAAACATAGAGCCCTTGTATTGAATGGTGCTAGAAGAAGTGTTTTAACCTTGACTGGGAGCCCTCATAAACAATTTACAAGTAAGAGAATTGAAAAAAAAAAAGTCTTCATACATGGCGGCCAAACTTTTAGCTGTCCTAAGGTAGTGGCATTTATTGCATTAGAGACAGGTAATGCTTTTTATTAATCTCTCAATGGACAAGGACTGTCCAGGCTAGTATGCTCAAAGACATACCCAAGCAACCACACAAGCCAGGGGTGCAAGGAAGCCATACTCTTTATTAGAGGTAGTTACAGTTCCAAGCCAACATGAATAGTTCAAGATATATCCTTGCTCATTTTTGACAGTAATGGATGCTTGTTAACCATCCCTTTAGTTCGTCTTAAAGAAGACTTAGGAGTTATATCTGACTGTTAGAGCCCCAACCAACAAGCATTAGCATTCAATCAATGTTACCAACGCAGCTTAGGAGTTCTCTAAGCGATAATGATTGCTTAGCCCAGGAATTTCAGCTAATCTCATCACTTAATAGTTATATAGCACAACCCCAATCTATGTATCCTAGACTCGCTGGGGGTGCTGGCAACTGTCAGTGTCAACACCAAATGACAAGGACACAGACACGGGATATGAGTCACAGACAAATATGTTTTGTATGCCCTGTTTTGAACGGTCAAGATAATGCCACATATCCTTTCAGATATAAAATTTTAGCCGCTTACAAAAGGTAACTATCCCCAGCTATACAATTAGTACACCTGCTTAATGGTTTATAGTGAGCACCTTTAAGTTTAATATATATTGTATATGTCATAATACTTAGATACCACGTGTGCTTTCTTCTCTTCTTTTCTAATGATGAAACTCCTCACTTTATTAGATATAAAAAAACATAATCTTGCAATCCATTCTTGTTCTATTAAGTAAAAAATTAATAAAACACAGTGACAATAAAAGTTGCATCATTTTTTTTTTCTTTCAAAAAGATACCCGACGGATGTATTCTTTTTATTTTCATTAGAATACTGATGGCTCAAACATACAAAATTATACAAAAAAAAATTTAGAAAAAGTTCAAGTACCCATGTATAACCAATGGACACTGGTATGCAGTCTTTTTATGCTATAATTTGATAGATTGACGAATCCTGTATATAAATCTATTACCCAGTGTTGCTACTGCAGATTATGTGCTCGGAAGGTGAACTGGATACAAACACAACCATAAAAAAAAAATATAGTAATAATGAATAATAGAAAAAGACATACAAATTAAAATAACATGAACCACAACAAGTGGCTTCCCTTAGTCAAACCCACATTCTCACACTTGACAGCCACCAACTACACACCCTACCTGACACCCATAACAAAATCCGGGTAACATAGACCTTAACCACTCTAGCTGTTTAAATGTGTATATAAATTGTTAGGCAATATAAAAGGCTAAAACAGAGTGTTGCTGCTGCAGCTGTATGTGCAGGGAAGGTGAACCTGATGCAAACACCTTTACTTACAAAAATAAAATGAATACTAAAAATAAAATGAAATAAAAGGAATATACAAATAAAATAAAAAAGGACACAAACACCACCAGAATAAACAACACCAAGTAGCTCCCCTAGTCAAACCCACATTCTCACGCTTGTCAGCCACCAAGTCCCAATACATTAAGTGATAGTATAGCAAATTGACAAATTAATCACAGAGGAGCAAAACATAAATACTTTCACCTATGTTGATGCAAATCATTCATGGTGCTTTGGAAATTTTCAATTCAATAGCCCCTTGAAAAGTGTTTAGTCAAAGTTTAAAAAGTAATTATGGGTTCGGAATCAAAAGATGACATTTTGAACAGTAGAAAATGTTATTAATGCTCTGTTGGTAGCCTAAAAGTCGGTCAGGAGAAGTGAATTGTCATTAATAGTTTTATTATAAAGGGGACAGGCCTCTAAATCTGTTGTAACCAAGTATTAATTTGAAAGATCAGTTTAGGACGTATTCCACATGGGTTTCTCAAATTCCTTTAGAAATCTAGGCTCCAATAGTGAGTGGGTAACATAAGTTTTCTAACTGCTGTAGGAAGACTTTTATTCTTTTCCCTGCTTGTATCAGAACTCCAAATTGCAGTAGCTATTTATGAAACAATTATAATCGACCTAGCTTTGCTACATCAGCAGGGTCAGGACTAATGACATACAGCTATTTAAGAGCTACAATCAAGTTAAATTTCCCCTTTTCAAAAGGTTCATTGACACTTGGAGAGGCTGTTTTGTGGGTGCTCAGGCTTGTGATTGTTAAAGGGCTGCACCTTTGTGTCTTTGATGGTGCCCTTGGTTGGAACACAATCACCATTCATTGACACCATTGAGGACGTGTTTATTTCCTTTTTACTTTATTGGAGGAAATTTTGGATTTATGGGTTCCCTTGGCCCTTAGGTTTTGTGTTCCTTTGTAAATGAGATGCGCTCCCCTTTTGAGCGTCTTTCTATATATATTTCTTACTTAGCAATATGTATACATATAGTAAGGGTAAGCACTTTCTTTTTGTAAATCAAGAGTGCCAATACGAATCAAACCTGAAATCATGGGGTTCAACATAATTTGTGAACTTCTAATGTGTTCTTAATGGATCTTTTCAAGTACATATTTGGTAGAATTATGAAAAACTATCTAAATCTCTAATGCTAAATCCAACAGCCTAAACACTAAGGATGATCCAATTTTGACACTTTTCTATCTTGGGAATGGTTTAAATATGGCATTAATAACTTTGTTTCACCTCCAGAAGAATCAATGGCGCGCAAGCCAAATAATTTT
Organism: Cornus suecica; assembly: GCA_963922005.1. Lineage (NCBI taxonomy): Eukaryota > Viridiplantae > Streptophyta > Magnoliopsida > Cornales > Cornaceae > Cornus > Cornus suecica. The sequence goes on from OY998241.1 coordinate 17,750,762, forward strand.
AACATGTTTGCGCGTTGCAAGAAGTGGCCATGTCAGTCTACCTCCTTTACTTTCTGGGCTATATCAACATAATTTAAAAGAAGGTTTGAAAATACACGGAAACTGCTTTTAGTATATGTCCTCTGCAACTTCCAACCTTAAGTCGAAGTTCATCAAACACTCAAAAATAAATTAGATAACAAGCGATTACAGCTGGTCCAATTTCTACATTTCATAAATAACTAAATAACCCCAATTTATAGTGTTTGCAATATAGCTAACAATCATTTTTTTTTTTTTTTGACAAGTAACAATTATATGTTGTTAGAACTTAATTTGTCAGAAAGAGGGTAATTCAAATATCTAAATCCTTCAAACGCCCCCTCACATGTGGCCTTCTTTTTCATCCAGCATGTATTTCAATTTTAATTAGCTTGTTTAAAGTGAGGTTTGAACACAGAGCCGTCATCCGGATATTTAGAGCTGAAACACATGCTTGGACCAAAAAGAAGGCCACACATGTTGTTAATTTTTAATTACCAACATCACGATGAGGTTTGAAAAAAGAACCTTGTTGCTCTGACAATAAATAAATAAGGGAGCTCTCGCGGAGGGCTCTTCGTATGTCCTTCCTCTGGTTTTAGAGTAGATGGTTATTACATTTGTTTTAATACTCATATTGTCCATCTTAGCTCTAATCACATTAACAGATAAAACAAATTTGGTAAACAATACTACTACTTCTTTAGCAAGCAGCTGACTCTAAAAACTGCATGTCATTGATATTCAGTAGTAACAGATTTACTTTGGCAGCCAGATAACTCCATCTATATTTATCTAGCAAAAGTTGATGACAACTCTACGTTATACTTTTTAGGTGAACAGCTGGCTACAGCATCTTTCCTAGTTTATCCTCCATCAATTTTCAGCCCCTTTTTCAAACTTCAACTTCTTAAGGCGTCAGTTAACAATAAACTGATTCATCCTCGACAAAAGAACTTAAGAGGAATCAGCCACTTTTTCACTTAACATGATGGAAGCTGAAGAATTATGCACTTCAACCATTACAAGGGTTGGGACTAACTACAAAGCAATTTAAGTTGCACGAGCAGCTACCTGGTAAGACAAAAACTAATACCTTTTCAATTGTCCTTCTCTCCAAAATCCCATTATAATCATTGACTGTCCATTTATCTATTCACTTCTATTTTCTATTATCATTTTGCTCACAATAATATAATCTCGTAAATTAGCGTCACAAGCGCAGATGCCAATGTTCTTGGCTGAGAAGCAACATTCCTCGGTAATGATTTTCCTGGATGATGTGCCTGCCAATCTTATCACTAGATGAACAAAACAGAACAATGGACATTGACTACTCATGATAGCACAGTACTACAAGAAAGTCGATTTATTGTATCACAAGAGACTTCAATGACAGTACCTTAACAGTGCAAAATCAAATGCCACTGTCTGGAAACATAACTAAAGCAATTTCAATATATAGCTATTTACTGGTTGCAAGCAACTCCGGGACCAACCTGGAAGCTGCAGCAGCCCCCTTTCCATTGAATTCATTCTAGTCACCAATCTTAAGCATAGAGTTCGACACGCAACTAAAAAGTATCTATATATAATTACTTCTTGCTACTGAAAAAATTCAAAAACCCAGCAGTAATTTATCACATGTTTATCACAATGCCACCACGTTGACCACTCTTCTTCTATGACAATTAGTGGAAAGTACAAATATGGACTACATAAGACCGAAGAAGGAAAGCAGCATACCACAGTCGTCGTCATCGTCAGTGTCCCAATAAGGGGGAGAAGTTGATGGGGTTCCATTTTCCACCTGATCGGAAGACCGCCACTCTGCTATTGCTTCCCCAGATCGGCTTAGCTGCCCACTTGAAATCCCCTCCAAAGACCTTCCAATTCCAGACACCTCACTCGCATTCGATGTCATTTCCCACTCCACAACTCTCTCCACACTCCTTCAATTTCAGCGGCTACAAGAAAAAAGTAAATCCACCAAAAATAAAATCAAAATTCATCTCCAACTATAAATTTTGCATACCAGAGACCTATGCAATCTTCCTTTTTTTCCAAATATACTATCAATTAGAAAACAGAATCAACAGTATAAATGTCTCCTTCAGCAAAAACTTCCATGTTCAATTCCCCAAAAGGATGTAATGGGGAAATTGAAAACCATGACTCAATTGCCTCACAAATCCACCCACCTCTCAAAATTCTCAAAACCCCACATCCAGAAAGCCCAATATTCAATAAACCCTAAATTTAAACGACAACAACAACAACAACAACAACAACAACAACAAGAAAAAAGAAAAAAGAAAAAAAAAAAAAAAAAAACAGCCTTATAAAAACTGTAATTCACAGTAAACAGAACCATGTACATGAGCCCAATTCGAATACAACCCTCAACAAACTATAATCAAAATAAAACAGAGAGTGAAATCTCCATACAAATCTCAGAAAGAGAATAGGGAAAAAAATAAAATCAAACCTAGAACAAGAACAAAAAGTGAAAGTGAAAAAAAAAATATGAAGAAGACTAGTAGATGATGAAATTAATTACATCGATCGATTGAGAATATAAACCTGAAACGGAGAACAGAGCTTCGTCAATGGCAGAAGAAACTGTTGCTGAGAATTAGAGGGAGAGAGGAGTAGAAACTGAAGAAATGGTTTTGAGGTCGAAGAAGCAGCAGAGCAGAGGCTGAATTAAAATAAATTTCGTTTAATATATATATATATATATATATATATATTATGAATAGATATACGTTTTTCATTTTTAAATACGATTATTGGTGAATAGTGACGAGGACATATTTGTACCTTTTTAGATAAAATAATTTAGATTATAAATATATAAAAAATGAGTATTAATTGTAGGGTAAGAATTTATGCGGGTTTCTTTGGAACCAAATATTTTAAGAAATTAAATTGAAAACCAAATCAAATATCAATTTTGTGCCGACCTATGTGGGCGAGTGCAAGTAGCATTGGCAAGCTACCACACTGGACGGGTTACAGGTGCACAATCTCACATCGTTTGGGTAAGAAAAGACTACGTGTTATATGTGAGTTTCATACCCTTCTATGACACAACGCGTTTTAAAACAGTGATAGCTGGGAACCCACCAAAACTCCACAGTTAAGCGTACTTGACGTGGAGTAGTACCACGATGGGTGACCTCCTGTAAAGTCTCTAATACGGGTGAGCCAAAAGCGGACAGTATTGTGTCTAGATTGGGAGGGGGCTGTTACAAATGGTATCAGAGTCTGGCCCAGTCGGAAGTGTGTCGATGGGGACGTCGGGCCTCCTAGAGGGGTGGATTGTGGTGACCTATATGGACGGGTGTGTCGTGGATGGGTGCAGATGACACTGGCAAACTACCACACTGGGCAAGCTACAGGTGCATAGTCCCACATCGCCTAGGCAAGTGAAGTGCTATATGTGAGTTTCATATCGTTCTATGACACGACGCGTTTTAAAACCGTGATGGTTAGGAACCCACCAAAACTCCACAGTTAAGCGTATTTGACGTGGAGTAATCCCAGGATGGGTGACCCTCTACGAAGTCTCTAGTACGGGTGAGCCGAATGTTACACATTCTAAGTCCTTAACTCAATGTTGTTAGTATATACATTCTACTATCTTGGTGTTTTTATGCGGTTTGTCTTGTTTAGTGTGTTTCAGGTACATTATGAGAAAAACGAGTTAATCTCGGTGAATTAACTGGAATGTCGATTCAAGATCATTTGAGAGCCAAGACCACCAAGGAACCGAAGAAAATGGCTGAATAAGCAAAAGATCGCCTGCAGATAGACCGATAATGCAGTTTTCATATAAACTCTCGGAATGTCCGAATTTAACAAGAAATGACAGTTTTCGAGTAAATTCGGGCCAACAAACAAAACACACTGTAAACAGTGGGCCCAGAAGATTTTGGACCAAAAATCATCGTTTAAGCCTCAAATCTATGATTTTATTACTGTTAGGAAGGCTGTTGAAGAATTCGTGATTTTTATTAGTGATCAATATAAGCTCCGATTTGGTTGATATTTTAGGATTAGTTTTATTTATTAATTAATATTTTTGTGTAATTATTTCAAAAAAATTAGAGCAACTTTATTTTTAGGTTAGTTTTAATAATTAGGTTTATTTTAATTAGATCTCCCAAATCATTTAGGAGTGTGGTTTATTTTTCTCTATAAAAGGTCATGTACATCAGAATAAAAGAGGTTTCTTCTCTGCGACAAAAATTAGTGCGTAGAAGAACACATTTGGAGAGCGACGAAGAGGAGAAGATAAAGAGAAAATATAGGAAAACACCAAGGGGTCCATGGAATCTTGTTCACCATTAACGATGCGATCTCCGACAGACATGGATAACTAAACGATATATAAGGTTTCTAGCAAACCCTAGCCTAAGTAATCTAGACAATGTTTTATTTATTTTTATCGTAAAAGGGGAAGTTAAAGAACACTATTGTGATGATTATGTAGATGAGAGAACGAAAGATCATTGTTATATAAAGTTTTGCATTTATTATATTTCTTGTCTTAGATTGATGTAATGCTTAATTTTATCCAACTATGCTTAACCACTACGAGCTAGAACTCCAAAGGTTAAATTTTAGTTTTCTACATAATGGTTCGTAAAATATGAAGTTTTGATTTGGACTAACCATGCTAAGAAGAGGTGAAATAGGCATGTTTTAATTTAATGCACCGTAGGAGTAGAGTAGAGTAATCGCATGCACTAATTGCACTCATTTCGAAGATGGTTTGTGGCTGAACTCGATTGAATGTATTTCTTTTGGGACTAGGCACTAGCTTGTAGCAGTACTAGCTAGTCTGATTCACGAGAGCTGCATCTCCCTTTTAAAATAGAATGGATAGAACGTTTATATTACGAAGCTAGTGGTGGCATTAGATACACCCTAGACTTTCTCTCTATTAAATTTTCTCAATCTATCTTTACTTATTTTATTTAGTTTAGTTCTTTATTTAATTAGTTCAATACAAAAAATCCAAATCAAATTATCATAGCAGTTCAAGAATATTATTTTATTAGAATTTAGAGTACGACTTAGTCTCTGTGGGATCAATAAACCTGTCTCAAGCTATATTATACTACGAACTGACTCGTACGCTTGCGATAGGCAAAACAAGGTCGTATTTAGGGTATATTTTTAAGCATATTTTTAACCGACCAACTGAGTCAATCACCAAAAGCGGACAATATTGTGTCAGGATAGGGATGGGGCTGTTACAAATGGTATCAGAGCATGACCCAGCCGGAAGTGTGCCGACGAGGATGTCGAGCCTCCTAAGGGGGTGGATTGTGGCAACCTATGTGGGTGGGTGCAAGTGGTACTAGCAAGCTACAGGTACACAATCCCACATCGTCTGGGTAAGGAAAGGCTACGTGTTATATGTGAGTTTTATACCCTTCTATGACACGACGCGTTTTAAAATCGTGATGGCTGGGAACCCACCAAAACTCCACAATTAAGTGTGTTTGACGTGGAGTAGTACCAGGATGGGTGATCCCCTGGGAAGTCTCTAGTCTGGGTGAGCCAAAAGCGAATAGTATTGTGTCTGGATTGGGAGGGGGCTGTTACATAACCACACAAACATAAGTGAAAAGGAAACATTGGATGCTACGATACGTGCCACAAGTCCGCCGAAGCATTAAAGCAAAAAACTATCACAACGAACCCGCAAAGTCGTCAACGAAAATCCCCGAAGTCGTCCAAATAAGTCTGAAACGCAAAATATTTACTCGTACAAAACATCAAGAGTAAACAAGACGTCATGAACAACCATACAGTGACGTTAACTCAAGAATAAATCAAAAAAAAAATTCATAAAAAGGAAAATTAACCGAGTCGTTACATTGAATATATTCCACTCACTCATTCTCAACAATTTCCGAAACGTTAAAAAAAACAAGGTAGTCAGAATCCTGATTTTATCTGGTATAATTTTAAGATTCTACGATTTTGTACGATTTTACGATTTCACTACAATTTTACTACGTTTTTATATTAATTTAATGGTTTCGACCTTCATATGAAATGTCTATAAACTTTATGATTTAGTCCAATATCCGAATATATGGCATAAATTTATGAGAAAACTTTTAAAGGGCCAATGTATTATTATTTTTTAAATTATAATATGATTTAGACTTTTAAATTAAATATTTAATTATTAATATTTTTTTAAAAAAATTAATACGAGTTGCTAGAAACTTACGATTCTACGATTCCAATTCTACGGACTCCAAAACGATTCTACGTAGAATCCCGATTCTGATTGCCTTGAAAAAGAGTAAGTATTTGTAGCTTCAACCTAACAGGCTTTTGACGACTTTTGCATTCCCTAAAAGTCCATTCGAAAAATGCTACCAAACACCATTTATTTATAAGAAGTCCGTTTTGGACATTGGAAGCCCGTTTGAGGATTTTGAAAAGCTCCCCCAAATAGGTACTAAATAGGAATCATAAGCCATATTCATTAGAAAGGAAGATAGGGATGGACATTTTATTTTTAATGAGATAGGTCTAAAACTTACTTGCACTCAATGTTATGAGATACAAATATAAAAATTTGTTTATGAGACACAAATTAAAAAAATAAAAAACGTAAATGTGGCTTGAGGGTTGATTTGTACACTTTATTATTGTTGACATAAAAATAAAATGACAAATAAGAAAATAGGCAAGATATATATACCATTTCCTGTATTTAATCCTATTAACCCCTGAAATTTATGTTATTATATTTTGTATACACATATTTTGTCATTTTTGATAACTTCATCTTTTATTTTTATTTTCTGCCTCCAGTATTCTATATGTTTTATTAGTTTTGGAGCTATTGGAACTCAAAATGATCCTAATTAGATTTAAAGGGATTTCAATAATATTATATTAATGTAATTGGGAGAAAAGTTGGGGCTGCAAATGAACTGAGTCACTCGTGATTAGGCTCATACTCAACTCGTCAAGAGTTTAGCTTGACTCGAGCCCGTTCGTTTAAAAAATAAACTGAACCCAACCACATGTTTTAGGCCTAATAAACGATTCGAGCTTAGAATAAGATCATTTAGATAAAACAATAAGATTATTCCATAATCGTTAAAAGAATGTGTCAAAATCTAAAAGATCTTGTAGAGAGGTGTTGAATCACTTTAAAAATATCTCTACATGTGAAAAAGGAATATATAGAACATAAAATAAACCAGAACTAATGAATAGTGTATTCCGAAAATGAAAATATGTTTTAAAAACAAACCAACAACAACTCAATTTAGGGCGATCATTGGCTAAAGTGGAGTACAATGTTAAGGCTACCAATGAACCGAACCATTCATAAAAATATTCGGCCTCGATTCGATAAAATTAGAGCTGGGCTTGGTCTCATTTCTTCAGTAAACGAGTCAAACCCGACCACATCACAATTTCTCAACATCATTTGTAATAAAATTAATCGAGTTTAAACATTTCAAAGCTTAACTCAGCTACCAAAGGCCTTGTAACCTGATGGTATTACATTTCCTTCTCAAATGGAAGGTTAGGGGTTTGAGCCTAATTGTATCACCTTTCCTCCCCAAATGGAAGGTTAGGAGTTTGAGCCTAATGGTATCACATTTTCTCCCCAAATGAAAGGTTAGGGGTTCAAGCCTTATGGGACTCTTGTGGGGGTATGTGGGTGTGTGCGTTTCTTGCCAATAAAAAAAAAAAACTTAACTCAGCTCGATTAGGTTCGTTTGTAACCCCTAAGAAATGTTACAAATATTACCTTCCTACAAAATGATTTCAAGTCTCTTTTTATTACCGATATCCATTACAAGTTTCTTAGATTAAATTTGTGATGACCTATGTTGACGGGTGTGCCGTGGGCGGGCGCAGATGACACTTGCAGGCTACCACACTAGACGAGCTACAGGTGCACAGTCCCACATCGTATGGGCAGGTGAAGTGCTATATGTGAGTTTCATACCCTTCTATGACACAACGCGTTTCAAAACTATGATGACTGGGAACCCACCAGAACTCTACAGTTAAGTGTGCTTAATGTGGAGTAATCCCATGATGGGTGACCATTTGGGAAGTCTGTGGTACGGGTGAACCAAAAGCGGACAATATTGTGTCAGGATAGGGAAGGGGCTGTTACAAATGGTATCAAAGTCTGGCCCAGCCGAAAATGTGCCGACGGGGATGTCGGGCCTCCTAGGGGGGTGAATTGTGGCAACCTATGTGGACGGGTATGTCGTGGGTGGGTGCATATGGCACTGGCAGACTACCATACTGGGCGAGCTATAGGTGCATAGTCCCACATCGTATGGGCAGGTGAAGTGTTAGGATAGGGAGGGGGCTGTTACAAATGGTATCAGAGTCTGGCCCAGCCGGAAGTGTGCCGATAGGGACGTCGGGCCTCCTAGGGGGTGGATTATGGTGACCTATGTGGACGGGTATGTTGTGGGCGGGTGTAAATGGCACTGGCAGGCTACCACACTGGGCGAGCTACAGGTGCACAGTCCCACATCGCATGGGCAAATGAAGTGTCAGGATAGGGAAGGGGCTGTTACAAATGGTATTAGAGCCTGGCCCAGCTGGAAGTGTGCCGACGGGGACGTCGGACCTCCTAGGGGGTGGATTGTGGCAACCTATGTGGACGTGTATGTCGTGGGCGGGTGCAGATAACACTAGTAAGCTACCATATTGGGCGAGCTACAGGTGCACAATCCCACATCATATGGGCAGGTGAAGTGTTATATATGAGTTTCATACCCTTCTATTACACGATGCATTTTAAAACCGTGATGGCTGAGAACCCACTAAAACTTCATAGTTAAGCGTATTTGACGTGGAGTAATCCCAGGATGGGTGACCCCCTACGAAGTCTCTAGTATAGGTGAGCCAAAAGTGAACAATATTGTGTCAGGATAGGGGGGATGTTGTTGTTGGTTACGTGTTGTACTTGCCCACGTGATTATTTTTCTTTCCCTATTTGTTCTTTTCACTTCGGATTTACTTCTTGTTTTTTTGCTTTAAGAGGCTTCTAAAGGCCAGGGATACACCCGATGGACCCGATGGTCGGGTTTAGACCCGAAGGTATTTATTTTGTTTTTGATAATTTTTCTAGATAATATTTATTTTAAAGAGGTTTTTAAAAATTATTTTCGGAATCGTTTTACTTAAAAATGAATTTTTGAACTATCTGATGATCCAGGATACACTTGAAAAACGTATGATGGAAGTAGGTCCCGGGAGTGTCTATTTTTGAATCTGATAATTTTTATCACTCTTATATATGAAATGAGGAATTTAGAAAATGGTTTCGGAATTTTTGCACTTAGGAGTATTTTTGTAATTGCTTGCAAAGTATGCTAGTAAAACTAATTAGTGGAATTCTCTAGAAATTTTTGAATTGTTCCTACTTGTAGAAAGATTTATAAGGGATAGTTTGGGAAATGAAATTTGGTGGAAAGTCCATCATACCCTCAACTACTCTTCTTTAATTTTTTAGTAAAAGGGACAAGACTTGTAATTTGTTTGATATTTTGGAAGAACTCCCTAGAACTTGATGATGTGTCACTCCTACAATCATCTTTTCCATCTCATTTCTCCCATAACCAATATGAGCCCTTGGATTAGTGAGGTTATGAAGTGGAAATTTCCTACATATATATATAGTAATTTTGAGATCCTGGGAATCATTTTTGACTTAACCAAACACACCCCAAGGCACCCTTTTCTCCTTTCATTTTCGGCCACCATTGACCCCTCATTTCTTGCTTCAAACTTTGTGAAATCCTCCATTTTCTCTTGATAATTTGAGGAAGTTTTCAACTACAAAAGTGCTCCCCATGCTCTAAGTATTCCATTGATCTCGAGTTTGGTAAGTAACCTCTTTTCTTGTGTTGGTATTTATTTAAAATATTGTTGAACCAATCTTTTGTAGACTTGTGTATAACCTTGGATTCCACTATTTCTCTTTAGTGATCCTTAACAAGAGATCCTAGTGGAACATCTTTTTGAGCTAGCTTCTGTTTTGAGACTTGATTTGGTAAGTGGTATTCACTCTCTTGAGTTTTCTCCTCCAAAAATCCTAACTTTTGAATTCTTAGAATTTGATTTCTAAATTTTAAGATTCTAACCCTTATGTGCTAGAGTTTTGTTTGAGACATTCTTGTGACCATTTTCTTGTGGGTTGTTTACTAGTGTTTGGAGAAATCTTAGGACTGGCAAAATTGGACACGACACGACACGACACGGTTTAAGACCTAAAATGGGTCGACACGAGAATATAAGGGTCAACCCGAACACGACACGTTTGACACGATTACTGTTTATATTTATCTTTATTTTTATATTTTTTTCTTCTCTAATTGGTCATGAATTGAAATATATCAATAAAATAGTACTGGATCATGTCAAAATCAATTTAATTTTGTTGATAATAGGTTAAATAATTTATTTCGTGTTGGATTATGTCAAATTTAATTTAAAATATTATAATAAATAGGCTAAATGAATTACATAATTTACATGGGTCGACACGAACACGACACGTATAGTAACGACATGATTTCGACTCGACACGAACACGACCCGTAACCCTAAATTGCCAGCTCTAAGAAATCTTGTAGAAAAAATAAACTTACCCTTTGAAAAGTATTTTTGGAGCTTCCACTCACTTGAACTTGGCCTCTCTTGATTCTCCCTTGGACCTCTTGGTTTGGAATTTAGGTATAGGACTCTTCTAACTCTCTCATCTTTTGGTTACGTAGGGGTGCGACTTGTTTTAGGGTTGGCTTTTTTCTCGTGGTGGGGATAGAACAACAGAGAAAGACCCATCCTTTTATGTGACCTTTGTGATTTTAAAGTATGCTAGGATTGGTTAAGGGATTATGCTTTGCCTATATGTGGATGGTAACTAAGAATGTGAGTTGACTTGAATATATATATATACGTGCATAATCTTGTATGAATAACTAAACTACAATTAACTTGCTTTCATGGATAGTTCATAGAATTAATTTAGAGATTTTTGAAGTTGAGGGTATATAAATATGTATACATACATGCATAGTTGATTATGTACATATGTGTGTGTCTATATATATATATATATATATACATAGGTATAAGAATGTGGGGATTGGAGTTATGCTCCTAGAAGAGTAAATAGGTTAATTCCTAAGAGGCCTTGGATGGCGAGACACTAAGTGTGTCTAGGAGTGTACAATTATGTGGGTGTGAATGTTATTTTTTCCTTTGTACTTGTTTATATTGTTAAGCATGTTAATAAAGTTTGTGAACATATAAAAGTGGGGATCATGAAAAGTGGATAGTTTGGAACTTTAAAATGCTTAAGGGAATAAGTCAACATGATTTGTTGTACTAAGGTGACTAAGAGCATGCTAAATAAATTAAAGTTGATTCATGTGAATATATGTATATGCTAAAGGCTTGTTGCATGAAAATGATCATAAGCATGTTTGTAGCATTGAGATTATGTTGAGAACTCGTTGCATGAATACATGTCTATGAAATTAAAATTAAAATTCATGATGGCATATTGAGCATTTGATTCATGTGAGACATATTTGTCATATTGTGAACACCATGTGCATATTATCATCATTGGTGTTGTGTTTCATGTCTCATTCATACCCTTGTGTGGGTGACCATGTTTGGGTAGTTGCAATAACTAGTCAGGGGTGTCTCTCGCGACTTGCATGATAGTAACTTGTGAATCAGAAGGCGTGTGAGGACTTGAGTCCGAACGCATTTGTATTGGCATTGACATGGGCACGATACGCATAACATGGAAATATGGTGAAAGCTTGTGCATTGAGGAACACCTTTAAGATAATAATCTAAAATCATGTCATTCGTAATGTGAATTGCTATGAAATTGTATGTATTGAAGAAGATTAAATTATGTTGAATCGTGCTGATGAAATTTCCATTTTCTAATTTGATATAACGTTGATGATAATTGAAAATAAGTTGTAAATATAAACGAAATGATGTACTTGTTTTTCGTATGAATGAATGATATAGATGATTTTTGTAATTGGTGTGTGTATTTATATCTCTATGTGATTGCATAAGACTTGTGGATGCGGTTTCTGTTGGACTAATAAATTAAACTAGAGCTACAGAATCTCCCTTGAATTATAATTGAATAGTGAGAAATAAATCTCTTTATTGATATGGACATATACGTATTTGTGTTTTACTAGTGTGGGTAGGAACAACATCACTAAGAAATGCTTTTTAAAAAAATTGGTTGGTAATTCCATTTTCTAATTTGATATAACGTTGATGATAATTGAAAATAAGTTGTAAATGTAAACGAAATGATGTACTTTACTTGTTTTTCGTATGAATGAATGATATAGATGATTTTTGTAATTGGTGTGTGTATGTATATCTCTATGTGATTGTATAAGACTTGTGGATGCGGTTTCTGTTGAACTAATAAATTAAACTAGAGCTACAGAATCTCCCTTGAATTATAATTGAATAGTGAGAAATAAATCTCTTTATTGATATGGACATATACGTATTTGTGTTTTACTAGTGTGGGTCGGAACGACATCACTAAGAAATTTTTTTAAAAACTTTTGGTTGGTAATTTAAAGGCCTAGAATGGCGGAAGGTGGATGGAAACTTGAGAATAAGGGTTGTCCCATTACATTATGTCTTCCCTTATAGTCATTCAAGTTAGATGATAAGTGAAGTGGTCCGGGCATGTTCAGATATGTTTAGTGGACTTGGCGTCACCAGCTACGTTTTGGTGTCGATCGGCCTTAGACCTTCTCTACCGTTTTATTTATGCTTGTAGGTGTTTAGAGGTTTTCCCACATATGTGTACGTGTTAATTAAGGTTAGGAGTTGGTTGGTGAGGGTTAGGAAACTTAAGATAAGTTGAACCATTTTCCATAAAAAAATGTAGCCCCAGCTATGCATATGCTTAAGACACTACGCAAACCCTTACGTATATGCGTCAAAATGGTTGTTCCAGACCTCATTTGGTTGATGTATGCGCACACTATTCACCCAAACTCCGAATATTTGAACTTTTGTATTTTAAATCCAAATTGGATTCTATTTGTTTCTATGGCTTACCCTATGCCTAATTAAGTATCTTTAACTTGAAAATGATCATTTTACCCTTGTGTGGGCGTTTGGTGGTCAAATGTCTAGTTTTCGCTCATTTCACTCCCTTGTTACCTTTTGACTCTAAGGTGAGTTGTTGTTGTGGTGTTTATCCTTTTAACGACATGTGGTTTATGGTGTAGTTGTGTCAACCTTGGTAAGTGTCACACCCCGAATTTTCTAGGACTTCGAAACACGAGCCTATGAGTTAAGGGAATGACGAGGAAGTGAAAAAAAATGAAAAAAATATCATATAGTTGTCAAACATCACTGAAAGGGTAAAATAATCATTTTACATCTCAAAGATGCCTAAAAGATCAATCGGGATTGAAAAAAAGGTAAAATAAATCAATCGGCACCTTAAACGAAACATTTGAACACCCCATGTTTACCCAAGGGCAAAATAGTGATTTCGGGGGTAAAATAATAATTTCAAGTTTCAACTACGAAATTTAAACCTAGCACAAGCCATAAGAACATACGGGACCCAATTCGGAGCAATGAGGCCTAAAATATGGAAGTTGGAAAATGGTGTCGGACAATGACGACCAAAACAAAAGTTGAAGTGTCTCACTTTCATCAAGGGCAAAACAGTCATTTTAAGGGGGAAATAGTAATTTCAAAGTGCAAGTACGTAGTTTAGAAATAGGGCAAGCCATAGAATAAACGAAACCCAATTTGGAGGTACGAAGCGAAAAATATGAAAGTTTGAAAATCGGGCATTGCCAGCCATACAGTCGCACGCGCGCGGGGCGCTGCAGCGCGCGGCTACATGCCATGAGACTAGCTGGTTGCCTTGGCATGCCACAACCCCAAAATGTAGCAGACTACTTTTTTTGTGTACATTTGAAAAGTAGTCAACTCCATTTTCTAATAGCTAGCTTCAAAAAATGTAATTTTTGAAAAAAAGTTAAAATATACTAATTTTGCATACAAACTCCGTTCTTCACGTTGCTAGTCCCAAAAAATCATAAATATTCAAAAATTAAGTTTTTCATCTGCGGATTCCAAAAATAGTCACCAAAACCTTGGGAAACGCAAAAAACGTAAACTTTGAATAAAAGTGATTCTTTAAAATCTCGTAAAATTGTCCGTTTTGCCCCCGGTCTCTGTTTTAACTACCATCGGTTTCTAAAAGTAAATTTTTTTTATAAAAATGAGTTTTAAAAAATCATTTCTAAAACAAGGAAATTTTTTGAAGCTATTGGGGTGGGTGAAAACGGGTTTTTTCATTCAAAATTAAAAGGGTTTGTTTGAAAACCTAGAAAAATGTCGTTTTCAACCAAACTCCTAATAACCACATTTAATAATAATAATCCACTTCACAACTCTAAATGAAAAGATTCAAAGTCTCCATTAAAGCGCACTAAGGCGAAACATGTAATAGTTTTATCAAGTACATAGTTTTACATTTCCGGCACCGAAGTGCACCAAAAGAATAGAATCCCCGTGCATAGCGCTCTGAGGGACGTACAAACAATGTAAACTACCCATCTAACATGGTAACCGGCAAAATAAAGTTTTTAACCATTAAATTACAAGTTCACAAGAAAGAAGACATGTATACACAAGTCTATCACATTAATGTTTCACAAAAGTAATAAGGTCCGCCACCTATGCACAAAAGGGCGGATAAGTGCCATACATCCATGATAAGTGCCATACGGAATCATCACGTGAAAAATATATAAAGTCGTGGGGTGAACTCACTAGCCTAGTAGAGAAAACATCATCACCTCAATCTTGGTTGTCCGAGTGATACAACCCACCCAAGGCACATATTACTAATCCTAGGTCGGTCTCTTATCCCACATGGCTCTCACACCAATCTGGGATCCCATCGAACCCAACAAACAATTTTCCCAACATGCTCACATTATAATTATTTAAATCTTGCGTGCTTCAACATCAATCTCACAATCAAATATATGACAATTTATATGCAATGTGACCCCACTACACATAACACACACACTAACAACTACGGTCACAGATATACATGTTGCCTTGTTGTTCATTAACGGGGTCACACATGCTCGACCAATGAAACTCAATGCACAACCCCGTTGTGACCTATGATCCGAAGATCGATGCATAAGCCCCGCTAGCGACTTTGAGAATGATGCATTCCACCTCATGGCGCCTTCCACCCTATACCTGATTCTTGGACACACTAGTTTTGCAAGTTGGGAACACCCCCTGGCCAGTTGTTGCGATGATCCGATACAAGTCTACTCACACATAGTTACACAACCCGCATAGACCAACACCTATGTACTCAACACTACATGGTGTACACAATATGCATCAATGATTTCAATAACGAGCATGCTCCATCACAATACATGTTTATATCATTATGCAATATATTATACTCAATTTATCATCATGCTTACAATTTCACACTTATAAGCAATAATCCACAACAAGCATTAATATCACACAATCATGCTTTTTAAGGGCCTAGCTCATCATCTAAGTTGTGAAGACTCAACTCGTATATATATATACGATATATATACACAGACGCACACACCCTTGTATAAGAACTAAAATAACTCATTTTTTCCCTATCTCAATCCAAGCAAGCTAGTTCAAGAGTGCTAAAAGAGGTCTAAGCAAGCTACCAATTTCAAGTGTTCGAGGAAGGGCTTCCAATAGAATTGAGAATTGGTTCACAATTCCTCCACAATTCTATTCAATACACCATTTAATGAAAGCAAGTATTAAAAAGGTGTCACAACAAGCCAAAATTCAAGAGAAATGGGTTGGCCGAAAATGGTGTGTAGAGATTTGTGTGTGTACTTAGTATGTGTTCTTGGTGAGAGTAATGGAAAAGATGAAGTTAGGAAGACAAGTGTATAGAGATAGAGATACATGAGAAATGTAGAGAATTCTCATCCAAGGGTGAGGAAGAAAGTTGGCATGAGAGAAGTCATCTAATGGCCACAATCTTGACAACACAAGATTGTACTAACATCAACCACCCATTTCCAAATATACCCCTAGGGTTATTACTCAATTACAAGAGTGTCATTATGACTCTTAATTTACCCTTGTAACCCATGTATTCCCCTTTATTTACCTCAATGCCACCCACACACCAACACTTAGCTAAATCCCTACAATTTTCATTAAGTCATCCAAATATGAAAATACCAATTTACCCCTTGGTTATTTATTTTCCGAAATCACTTTCAATAATTGTCATTACTCAAAAAATGAAAATACCACATGCAACTTACAATTTTTATCACATATAAGTCATGCTAACCACTTAAACACATTAAACGCATAATCATTTAATTGTTAATAAAAAAAGTTTTAATTAGGATTCAAAAATACCGGACGTTACAATAAGAGTTTTTAATGTTGAGTGGTTTCGTCAGACGTATTTAACGCCGATCTTTTCCTTAAATTTTCCTTTACCCGGTTGAGGTCAAGGAATAACAATTGGTGTGACTTAGAGACTATCTTTTTGGTTGTAGGCATTGACTTGGCGTTAATGACCTTTCCACTTGTGTTACTCTCAAGCCTGTGATATTATAAAAGAGTTTGTATATTCATTGTAGCCTCGAGCTAGTTTTGTGGGCTCTTCTTACCCATCAAATGCCTCCTAGATGTGTGGATGCCTGAAAACGGTTGTGTACACCTGTGTTTAGCATACCTCATCATGAGAGCGTGGGGTCCGTGAGATGAGTCAGGTGTATGTATGTGGATAAAAATGTATTTTACCCCATATGATCAGAGATGTCAGCCTAAAGGTGTTCTTGTACTGCGGATGTATAAGTTTGGAGGTTGTGGTGGTCAGCCCACCGACTTTGAGTATTGTGTAATTAGTACACGATTTTATGAGTGACTTAGACTATCAGGTATGGAGTTTTGAATGCGAGTTGTAGCTGCGTACGAGGTGATTTATATTATATATGTATATATATACGTATATGTATGTATTGATATATATATATATATACATATGTGTTGTGTGTGTTATGTGATGACTTTTATTACGTGCCTTGTGCCTTGTTTTCTTGAGCATGGTAAGGGGTCAGTGGGATTTATTCAGAGGTTTCGGATTGGTGTGAGTGTCATGTTGGACAACAGACCGACCTAGGATAGATGCATGCACATGGGTTGGTTTAGAACTTCCTAGACAACCAAGGGATGTGGAATTAGGGTTTTTCCTACTAGGCATCATTATTGCTCAGCCCCTACCCAACCAATAGTTGCAGGTTACAAGCAGATTCAGGACAACGTGCGGGGCGGAAGCGACTCGAGTGGATTGGGACGATTGTCTAGTTATTTTCCTACTTATCATATGTTTCTTTACCCATATCGTATAGGATTGTCTTGTATTTTCTCTTGGGAGTCAGCTTATTGGCATATCCTTTTCAGTGTATCCCTATTATTTTGAATCATCATGTAGTGTGTTAGTATCTTGTTCGACACTACAATGTGTCTCTATGTATTATCACTGTAACTACATTTATTCTTTATTTAGTGATTATCAGTGTTCATTCTTCATTCAGTTTTTGTTTTTCCCTATTATTGTATGTGTACTGATGACTCTAGTGGTCGCTCACACTGACGGCATACCTCGAAATTCGCTGACTTTCCGGGTTGGAGCCTCAGGGATTTCGGGGCTTGACATTCAAATATTATTTTATCCTTATATATCAATAACATTTTTATGTATTATCCTTTCATTATTTAATAAATTACAAACTCTTCTACATTATCCTTTCATTGTTTATTGAATTAAAAACTCTTCATCTTCTCAACAAGGATGTCTTTCCTTAAGATTCATCATCATGGATTAATAAGTTGTAAGTTAATAAAAGGATTCCTCCTCCTCCACTCTTTCTCTCCTTGCGCGTCGGCCATGGAATCCGGTGACTTTAAAACTAGTAAAGGATTTTGGATTCCTCCTCCCTCTTTCTCCTTGCAATGGCCATGGAATCCAATGTTTTTAATTATTATTTTTAAAAGAAATTCATTAGTTTTTTTAAGTAAAAAATTGTACATTATTTATATTAATTTCTCAATTTTTTGTGATGAATGGTCAAAGATAACGATGTTGTGTGGAAGAATTCATGGATGGAAATGAGGATCTGGGTAAATAGAGTGTTGAAGCTGTAAAAATGAAGGTGTTTTTTTTAAATTAATCTGGTGATGAAGATGTTCATATCTAATGGTGTAGCTTTATATTTTATATATGCATCTATGCTTGTGTACGGGCAATATAAGGTGGTATTCCCCTAGAAAAATATGTGGGCAATATAGTCAAATTAAGGATGTAGAATTATGAGAATGAAATGATTTTTTAAAATAAAAGGACTTTAAAAATTGGGTCTACCAAACATATTTTCTGATTTAAATTTATTTTTTGAAAAGTTTATCTTGTGACTTTTATTCTAATGGACTTTTAGGGGTTCAAAAGCTCCCTCAAACACTGCCTTAGTATATGGAGCTCAAGAAAGGATAATGTAAGTGTAACTAGAAGGCAAGAAAGGAGAAAGAACAATAATATAAGGAAATTTTTTGTAATGAAAGTTCTCCTCATTTGAATTTATTCAGAGATTGAAAATATATAACTATTGATGTTTTACATAGCATCTCCTAGATTTGTTTTTTTGTTAAAAAATATTTTTGCCACAAGTACACTAAGACTTTCATTGTTCATGTAGGAGTTCGAATGATTCAAATGATACGAAGATAGTTTCTACACAAGTTCGTCAGTCAAATAACGGCGCTGATGCTTTTATTGTTTTTTGATTGCTTTACAGATAAATGAAAGAGAAATGGAAGAGAAAATAGCAGTTACAAGTGATTGCGAAATACTTTCTCTCTCTAAAAATTTCCCTCCCTTGGTCTCTAAAAGTCCTCCTTAAGTGAGTTATCGCACTTCTATTTATAGACGTGAGAGTCTAGTAGTCCTCGCAGATTTTATTGCCACGTCAGCACCTGTCTCGCGACATGAATCCTGCCATACCAATCCGTACCATAAATACCCTGCACAGTATCATCTCGCGCCCTTGACTACACGAAACGGATTCGCTTAATCCCTTGTGCGGATCATACTGTGCTCCGTGAGCTGTGATCCACGCCTGTTTCATCGCGGATCTGATTTTTCCTTAGCCAAGGAACCAATGCTGTATAGCTTTGCTGGGTCATGACCTTTTGCATGCATACCTTTCTCATGACCCTGAATACTATCGGCCTCTCTAAGGTACTTTTGCTTAGGACAACGTAAATAGGGTTGCGACCCACTATTTACATATCCCAAGCATTTCTCCTAGATTCCGAGTAGTACTCCCTACGCGAGCAACATTTAGGGTTATGAGTTCAGATACGAGCTATAAATACATCAGTCCCTCATACTTCCCTCTGTATAATGCAAGCTCTCGCGTACAAACCTTATTTGGGTCATTCTCCCAAATAAAGCAAACCTTGGGCCAATCTCCCAAATAAATAAATCCTTGGGCCAATCTCCCAAATAAATAGATCATCTCGGATTAACCTTGTCGCGAGTTACCACCTTTACAATTTTCCCCATTGCGCTTTGATACTTAGCCAAATATTAAAGTGTAATAACCTGTGGCTCGCGAATGATAGTACTTTATACTGCTATTTGAAAGCTGCCTTTCCCCATGCCATTTTTGCCTTTTCCTTCGCGGATGAAGTATGTTTGCTACATCTCGCGACCTTCTATCAAATCCGCGACCTTCCCTTCACAGTTTCTCTGTTTTTTGGCCAGCCTTGTGTATGTACATATTTCGCTTTTCCCCATATCTTTCATGTTTTTCCCAAACTACCCATACCTTCGGATCCACAACTTTTTCCATGCCCTTGGCCATGCGACCTTTCGCCTTCCTCGCGCATTTAATGAGCCATTTCGGTTTTCGCGCCGAACACTTATATATTTTTCTCATGTCATTTTCACCTCTCACAACTTATATTTTCCTCAGGGCACCATTTTCAAGCCTCTTATTTTGCACCCCCATTTCTCGCATCCCATTCCTTTTCACACATACCCCCTTGCTTCAAAAATCTATTCGCAAGTTTTGTCCCACCATGACAAAGGCTTCCACACCAAAACTTCTTGCACCTTCTTTTGGGGTTGCTCCCTCTGTTCCTGATGCTTCAGAGTGGAAGAAAGCACCATTTCTTGATGCTCAAGATTCTTTCTGGGAAACTACGCAAGCACTTCCCTCTCCCCTCATCACGAGCCAACCCCTTACACTTGACCCAGATAATGAAGCAGAACTTGCCTTTGTCCCTCCTCTCTCTGTGCCTCGCTTTGTTATCGAAAGAGGTGATACACCTTTTTCTTTTATTGAGTACGAGGGACATGTAACCCTAATTACAGACTATAAGATGTGGTCTAGCCACATTCTCAGCCAAGATCGTCACCGCGCCACTCTTGCACAGGCTGGAATTCTTGAGTCCATAGAGCTATTTTCGGATTTCTATGTTCGTCGCGATGTGGATGCACTGAATACATTAGTTTCGCGCTGGAGCACTTTCTCTCATACGTTCATTGTATCCTGGGGCGAGTTCACACCCACCTTGGAGGATGTCGTGGTTCTATTCCGACTCCCTATTTTGGACTCGCGCCCCATCAAGGCGCCTTTAGTTGAGGATAAGGACAAGAAGATTCTTAAACAACTTCGCGAATGTGGCCAGTACGCTTGCAAGCGAGGTAGTTGGTTTGAAAAAGGCGTGCTTCTTCCTGAGCAGCCCAAATCAAGTCTCTCGAAGTTGTCCTATTCAGCCTGGTGTCACCACTTCTTTCACGAATAGTCTTCGCGAAAGCTAGCCCTTGGTCAGGATCGCGAATCAGCTTCTGGGCCTCAATTCAATGGACCCTTAGAGCTGGCGGTCTTCCTCGCATATTGGCTTGACCGCTATATTTTCCAAGGCAAGCCAGAGGATGGTCCCATCTCTATGGTGTTCCTTCTAGCAGGCATGCTTTCGCGAGGGGTGCGCATTGCTTTGGCCCCACTCTTCCTTGGTACCCTATACTCGCAGCTGGATAGTCTTGCGAATGATTTCACCCGTTCCTTGGGTAGGTATGAAATCAATACTCATATTTCTGGTACCTTCCTTACTTTATTTCTTTTTGAGCGTTTCCCCAATTATGCTCCCATTCATGCTTCCCTTTCTCCTCAAACTTTATAAGCCAACTCCCCTATCCCTTTAAAATTGTGGGCCACCCGCTGGACATCTCTCTCGTCTTCACAAACACTTTCTTCTTTTATTGACTCTTTTTCTGAATTTTCCTGGCGTCCATATGCCACTCCTCTTGAGGGTTTTTATTCTCCCGCCTTATACCCAAATGAGGAGATAGTCTCCTATGACATAGCGATGGATGACCACCTCATCTTTTTGGCTATCACTCACAAATGTCATCTTCTCATCTTCAATGAGACTTTTGATACCGTTACATCCTATAATCCTTCTCGGGTGTCTAGACAATTAGGTTTTGACCAGGCCATACCCCCTCCTCTTCCTCTATATCGCGAGGACAACTTTGACAGATGCTTCATAGCTTTTCGCGAATCCATTGAGAGGAATGTTCAAATATTTTCTACTATCATTTTTATCCAGGCCGGCAGTCGCAGAGGTGGAGTGACTATAGCCTATCATGAGTTTTGGAAGGAGCAACTAGTGAGGTTCCAAGTTTCATGGCTGAAACTCCCCCTGTTCCCATTCTAGTTCCAGTCTTTATCGCAGACCCTTCTTTGAAGCTTCGCAAGGTTAGGGCCAAGTCTACGCCAAAACAACATGCTCAGCCTTCACAGCTTCAGAAACCTAAGGCAGCGACCTGCAAGCGGTCTCTCCGCGAGGAGATTCCTCTCGCGAGACCACCTAATCACGAGGAGCCTTTCCGCGAGAAGGCCATCCGCGAGGCATTTGGTAAATTTCTAACTTCTTTTTCCTTTGATGTGTTATGTATTTTCATGTGTTGTTACTAGTTCCTCTACTCTTCTACAACATTCCAGTGCCCAAGCTACAGGTACTACCAGTGCTTCTACTGATTTACTGGATCATGTTCCTTTATCTACTCGACTGAAAAATCTTTTTGACGCAGCAGTACTGGATAGTGTGCCTCTCGTGAAGAGAAAAAGAAAACTCACCAAAACCTCCACAATCCACGTGGCAGGAGAGACTCCTGATTCAGAGGAAGTTCCTTTGGTTCGCAAACATAAATCCTCCCATGACATTCCACCTCCTGGTGTTTCGGACCTTGCTTTAGAAGAGTCTTCCTTGGCCGAAAGGCGCGGGCTTGCTTTGACCAGTTAAAGAACAAAAAGAAGGCTGACGCAACCTCAACATTGATGGAAACTATTGCTCGCGTGGTCGAGGAGATAAGGACTGGAGATGATACAGAGGAGACAGAAGTTGCCAGTATACTTTCTGACTTACCCAGGACGACCCTCTCTCAGAGTAAGCTTCCAACTTTACTTTTTATTTTCGCTTCAGATTTCTTATTTCTAATACTTCGCACTTATCCTTTATTTTAGGCCCTCGCGAGACTTTATCTCCGCATGCTCCAGTCTCTCCAGGAGGTGGCCTTCATTCTGTCGCAGCTTCATCTGATGATGAGGACCACCACCATTAACTCATTATTCAGCAAGTCCTCTAAGCCTACTCTTGAAGAGGAAGAAAATGATGACACTTCCTCTTCATCTCGCGATAGTGTCATTTCCGTGACCTCAACTCCTGAAGCGGATCGCGAGATATTCTCAGATCGCGAGGTCGAGGAGATGACAGTGTCTCGCGAGACTTCTTCCAAACTGCCTTCCATCCCTATTTCCCCAAAGGCCGTTGATGATAAAATAGAGGATCCATATTTTGATGATAGCCATTTGCAGCCTCTTGATGGTGATCTTGCATCCGAGGTTGCTGCAACCTTCGCAAACCATCCCAGTATTGAGAGATCTATTTTTGGCACCCCTATCCCAGAGGTTGAGGGAGGTAACTTGCTTTTATCACTTTGTTTTTCTATTTAAATCTTAATTCCAAAATGTGATTTTAACATGTGTCATTTCCTTCTTTTTAGGTGCAAACTCCAAAGCTCAAGAGATGATTGATGAGCTACTTCATGATGCTCAGAGGATTTCTGAGGGTCAGACGGTATTCCCTCTAGATACTCTTACTGAGACACATATAGATGTGCCTCCATCCTTATCTCGCGACTCTGTACCAGATCCTCACGAGCCTACTCGCGCCTCTATCATTGATCCTCCCAAGTCTATTCACGACCATGCATCCACTTCGCGCATACCTGTCATTGTACCTGTCTATGATGTTGTTTCTTCAGTGCCAACACCTTGGTGTCAGTGGTTCTGCTATCCTCGTGACATCCCGATGCAAGATTTGATAGAGGTTGCTCATCCAGAGACTTTTGCTCACATGGAAGTTCATGAGCCACTCTTACAGATGGTCCACCTCCAGCTTGTTGCAGATGTGTTCAGGACCCTTTTAGAGACTTCCATTCAGGACCTTGTCCCTAATACTCTTTTGAGATGTCATGCTCGTATAAAAGACTGGAAGAAGGTTGGGATGGATGTATCCTGGTGGGAGACCCGGCTGGCCGTCATTCAGAGACTCTATGATCACCATCTTGTCGAGCTGAGGGGTCGCGATGCTCTTCAAAGAAAACAGGCAGAGATTGCAGAGACTCGCAGACAGTTAGCACTTCTCGAGGAGGATGAGAAGAAACTTTGAGATTCAGCTGATCATTTTGAGCTGGCCCGTCTTTACTTAGAGGAGCATGAGGGTTTCAAGTTATCAGATCCCATCACTCGAAACCTTTTCTAGCCCATCATTTGTTTTTTTATATATATTGTCCTCTAATTGTAACCACATTTTTGCTGTATATCCTTGTATTGTGATAGTAACTTTGACATGCTTTATACACATGGGATGTTTTGTTTGATGCTTTGTCTTTATTTGAAACATATTTTCATAACACCATAATCCGCAATGCCTTCATGCTTGATACAATTTAATCCATTTCACATTCAGAGGTCCAGCCCTCTCACGAGTGACTTCATGCTCCATCCTGTAATACCCACTGCTACCCTCACATACAACCACATACGAACATTCCCACTTAGCTTCAAATTTTCTTACCCTTTGTCCCCTCATGATTGCAGGTACCACTTTCAACACTCTATCCCCTCCTTGAACCATTTGTACCGTACCCTTTTGTTGTAGCTCTTTGTTTGTTTCTTATTGTACTCTTTCTGATTTGCAAAGGCTTCTGCTCTTGTTTCCCCCAATTTTTCTATCTCCAGTAGCCTATCTTCCAAGTTGCTTTTAGCTGCCAACATTTTAGCAGCCACCTCTAGTTCTACAGGTAGCACAACCTCTGCTCCGTAGACTAATGCATAAAGGGTCATGTTTGTCGCACTTCGGTATGCGGTTCGATGCGCCCACAGTGCTATTGGAAGTTCTTCAACCCATTTCTTTTTATTATCATGCTCCAGTGCTATTGGACAAGATTTGAATTAATGTTTTATTAGAGGCTTCAGCCTGTCCATTTCCTTTTGGATAGTAAGGCATGGACTTGTGATGAATGACTGAGTATCTCCCCAACAAATCCGCGACCTTACTATTGACAAAAGGAGTCTCATTATCTGATAGTATCACCTTCGGTATCCCAAATCGACAGATGATGTTTTCCTTTATGAATCGAACCACATTGTCTGCTGTCGTTCGTCGTAGCGGAATAGCCTCTACCCACTTCGTGAATAATTCAGTTGCTACTAAAATCCATTCATGTCCCTAAGCTTGTGGCGTGATTGGTCCAACTATGTCTAGTGCCCAAGTATGGAAAGGCCAGGGTGTAGCTAAACTGTGCAATTCAGCTCCTGGAACATGGATGAGATCTCCGTGCACCTGACATATATGACATTTTCTGACAAAATCACTGCAGTCCCTTTCCATTGTTGGCCAATAATAACCGAATGATAACAACTGTTGAAACATTTTTCTAGGGCCCTGGTGACCAAACACGTGGACCTGTTTCAATACTTCCCCTGCCTCTTCTTCGCTTACACACTTCTTCAGTTTTCTTTCAAAGTTTTTTCGGAACAATTTTTCCTCCTGTAAGACAAATCACGAGGCCAATTTTTTGAACCGCGGTTGATCTTTTTCAAGCAAAATCCCTTCTTTTAGATAATGCACATATTTGTCCCGTCAGTCTATCATGTTTGCTACATTACCTTCGTTTGGGGATGGATATGTATTACAATTCTGACAGCTACTTTGTAACTTCACCGCATCATCCTTCATACTTAACCACAAACCTTCTCGCTGCAAAACTCGATAGAGACTGACATCTGCTTGACCATATATTTTCTTGTGAGCCTTTTGTAGCAGTTTTCCTATCTCGTTTATTGCCACACATCTGGCTAGAATTCCTCCAACCACTCTATAATATAATACACCTTTTATGATCTGGTATTCTCGTCTCAAGGTATTGTTATCATTTCTTAGTAGAGCCTGTACTATTTGTGCTCTCTAATCATGCTCTTCATACACTTCTGATTTTCTCCTGCTACTGACTACATAGTTGGTTCTTCGCACTACTTGCACAGAAGACTCTGATCCTTGGAAATGTAGTCGCGAGCCCAATGTGGCCAATGCATCGGATCGTCGGTTACCTTCTCGCAGCTCGTGCTGAAAGCTCACAGTCTCAAAGCCTTCTATCATATGACGGATAAAGGTTCTGTAAGACACCAGATGAGGTTCCTTGACAGCATACTCCCCTTTTACTTGCTTAATGACCAGTTTGGAATCTCCTTTAACATGAAGTATTTTTGCCCCCAACCGCTGAGCCATCATCAACCCCAGCGCCAATCCTTCATACTCGACAATGTTGTTGGTACAAGGAAAGTCAAGTTTGTAGGCCATGACTAATTCCTCTTTTGTTTCTTCATTCCCCAGTACGAAACCAACACCACCTCCTTTTTCCGTGGATGAACCATCGAACTCTAAAGTGAATTCTGCACTCTGTGCCACACTTGCCACTCCTATCTCCTCCACCTTGGGCTCAGCTCCCCCAGGAAATAAAGCTAGAAAATCTGACAAGGCCTGACTTTTTACTACTTTCGGTCTAGAGCATGTGATCTCATATTCAGATAATGTTAATAACCACCGAGCAGTTCTGTAACACCTCGTGTTATTTTCCTTTTTCCTGAATTTATTTAAACTTTTAATTTCGGTTATGACGTCACTTGTTCATGACGTTCATATTGTTAGTCACTAAAATACCCTAGAGGGGGGGTGAATAGGGTTTTAAAAATAATTTCTAACTCCTTTTTATTCTTACTAAAACATGCAACAAGGTTCAATATTAATTTACAAGGTAAAATATGCAATGAATGATTTCACTTAAATTCAACAAGCTATTTACCACAATATAAATTAAGCATGCATGAACATAAAGTAAAGAGATAGAGATAGAGATATTGACACCGTGATTTTTACGAGGTTCGGTAACTCCTA
The DNA here is from genome assembly GCA_963922005.1 of Cornus suecica. Lineage (NCBI taxonomy): Eukaryota > Viridiplantae > Streptophyta > Magnoliopsida > Cornales > Cornaceae > Cornus > Cornus suecica. Next base: position 17,777,483 of record OY998241.1, read on the forward strand.
CTCCTCGGCTCAAAGAATCCCCTTCCTTGAGACTTTCCCAATCCTCACACTATGGCTCTTCCTTCAATAGGTGGAATAGCAAAACCTTTACAAAAGAGCTAACTAGCTCTTCACACAATCAAGAGAACAATCCTCCCTTGATACAATGAGCTTCACTCACCCAAGATCACAAATTTGTGTATGTAATCAATATATCACTCAAGAAACAAAAACACTCAAAACCCTAAGGTTTTTATGGATGATAGATCAAGATAAGCTCAAATGTTTTTAGGTGATATTTCAAGAACTCAAGATATATATATATTCTCACAATATATTTTCAATAAGAGAATAGGCTCAAGGCTTGAGTTTAAATCTTCAAAATGATAAGAATGAAAAGCGAGATTTTGCTATCAAAAGATTTTTCAGAAGATGCTTGAGAGAAAATTAGAGATGAACAATATTTGGAAAATTTCTCACACAAGAACCTTAGCATTGTTAATCCATATCTCTTTCTTTATATAGTGAACACTAGGGTTTGGAGAGTGTGTCTCACCCTAGACAATATGGAGAGTAGGACCTGAAAATCTGCAAGCAAAATCATTTCTTTTTGGGCAAAAATATTGTTTAGAAATACTTTTCCTTAAAATCCTGAAGCACCCAGTCGACTGCCTCCATGCTTAGATTTAAAATATTTTTCCCAACGGCTAGGGTCAGTCGACTGCCTCAAGAAGGCCAGTCGACTGCCTCATGAGTCAGTCGACTGCCTTGGACAGGCCAGTCGACTGCCTCAGGCAATCAAAAATGTTTGAAACTCTCTGGTCCAGTCAGTCGGTTGGGTCTCTAACTGCCAGTCGACTGGTCACAGTCAGTCAACTGCCTTGGACAGGCCAGTCGACTGCCTCATGCAGTTAGAATGTTTTATAACTCACTGGTTCATCCAGTCGGCTGGGTCCTTAAGGGCCAGTCGACTGGGTCACAGTCAGTCGACTGCCTTGGACAGGCCAGTCGACTGGGTGACTCCAAAAATTGTTTTCAAGGTCCGTTTTTTATCCGTTTGAGTTCGTTTGATTAATTACTTGAGCTTATAAGATCAATCAACGCATAAGATACCTTGTTACAATATTCTCACCCCGACCTATCTACCCCAGGTCTTGAGTCCAGCTTTTGTTCTTTCTTTGATCTTTTTGTCGTTCTTCGAGTTTGCGCTTGAGTTTCCTTATCGCTTGTTGCTTTAGCGATCTTCCCGAAACATTTACCTGTACTAGCTGAAACACTTAGCTCAAGGCCATATTAGTACCAAACACGGTTTTGAATGTTTTGTTAATATCAAAATAAGATTTATTGCTTGAAATGGAATTTCAAAGCCAACACATATTATTCCTGGTATTTCGCGTGTAAATTTTTCGCGTTTACTTTTAAAGTCGACTAGATGACTTTACGGTTTCTCTTTGACGACTACGCGAGTTATCGTTATCAACTACGCGGTATCGTTTCGACATTTAATGATTGGTGTTTGACTGGACGACGACACGTTGTAATTAATCGGGCTTGTTTAAGTGTTCCGACATTTGGGTTCCTAACCCGGTGTATTTCTTTCGGACTAATTTGGTTATTTGGTGTCCCGTTATTATTTCGGGCTTACGAGATTATGTTTGGACGTTCCCGATAATTATTGGAATTTATGGTTTATATATATATATAATTAAAGTTAAATATATATATAGTGTTGGGGTTATTTCGCAATTATGGACATTTGGAGGGTCATTTTTGCGATTAAGTATATATATGTATTGCATATATGCACATATATTCTGCATCTTCTCCTACATGGTTCATCCTTCTTCTCCACGACTACAGCCCTGTGCCTTCTTCTTCATTGACGACTGCAGCTTCTCCACCTCATCTTCCATGGCTGGTGAGCAAGAGAGAGAGAGAGAGAGAGATAGGAGGCTAGTACGTGGAGAGAGGGACGGCTAGGCAACGGTTCGCCGCAGCAGCAGCTGCGGCTGGAGCAAGGAGTCGACGACCTGGAACTGGGCGGCGACGGCGACGACCGTGGATGGCAGCGACGTGCACAGGGGAGTGGGTAGCTGCGATTGGTGGCGCAGTCGGGCAGGGGCGGAGCAGTCCGCACGACAGGGGTGGTTCGGCCAGGCTTCGGCCATTTTTTCGACGACCTTCCGGTGATCGGTTTGGATCAATTTTTGGTGAGTAGCTTCGTATATACGTAGTATTCATCATACTTTAATTTCGTGAATTTACGTTGAACGATTTGCCTGAAAATTGAATTTATAGATTATAGTTTTCATTTGGGCTATTTTAGATTTAGCCAAATTAATTAACCTATTATTAATGGGCTTCGTATATATCGTATAGGTTGTCGAGGCGGACATTTTGATATATTCGAAATATTTTTCGAACGACTTTGATCAGCGGGCGTCATATTCGGGCAACGGTACTGTTCACGATGGGCCCGAAACGGCTGTTCTGTAAGCGTGTTTCAGGTGGGAAATTATATTTCTCACTTCGCATTATTGACGTAGTTTGGGGTGTGCAAACCCTTAATTATTTTAAATATAGATATATAAATTGCGAATTTAAAATATCTATATTTGGGTAGAATCGGCGTAGGATTTAGGAATTAATTTTGAGAAAATTAATTAAATTATTTCCTACGAGATTAAATAATTTCCTATCTGAATCGAATAGGAATAGACGGCTTAGAAATTCCCTTGAAGATTAAATGGGCTAAAGAATTTTGTAAACGTTGGACGTGAAGAACTTAGACGTTATGCTAGGTTCCCCTTAGGTTACGTTAATTAATTGTCTTAATTATTATAAAGGCATGTTAATAGAAATTGAAATATTTTCTTAGAGAATTAAAAGAAAATATATTGTTTAAAATATGAATTGGACATGAACTTGCTTTCATACGAATTAAATACCTTTATCATATTTTTAAAAACATGTTAAAAGGGAATGAACTTGTATACTTGGAATTGAAGTATAAGTGGATGAATTGCAAGCATGATTATTTGGTATATGTGGGTTGTGAAATCATGTGGGGTGTCTTTGTGTCGAATCGTCGCAACAACAAGCCAGGGGGTGTTCCCATCCTACGGAATAATGAACCGTAAATGGGGTATAGGGTGAGTCGTCTCATTCTCGAAGTCGCGGGTCGTCTCGTGCATCCGTTATACGGATCTTTGGTCACTGGTCGTCTCGTGCAACCGTCTTCCTTGTTGAAAGTGTAGTGTCAAAAACACTTGGGAAGAATCGGTGCGGTACTCTTTCTCCTTGTAAATGGGTGGAGTGCGTATTCGTTAACCACGTGATGTGGGCAAAGGGTGGTGTATGAGTCACATTGTATTTGCATGGCATTTATGTGATTTCATTTAACATGTATACATGATATTATTACATGTGATGTTGGAGCAGATTTAATATGTGTTATTATTGCCTGTTGGATTTTGGAGCATGTTATGTCTTAATATTGTGAAATTAAATTCATATCTTTATAAAATGCTCAGTTGAAAGTGATAAAAGCGAAAACATGAATTAAATGAGAAAATTGTTAAAGTATAAATGAAAAGTGTATCTTTATACTTGTGATTATTTACCTTGTGCCTTTGGGGGAGGTTAGGTATATTGGCATAGTGACCTTTGTGGTTAGTTATGTGTTATTTGTGGAGATTTGAGGCCTTAGAGAAGGCGGTGATAGTTTTGTGGTTTCAGTTGGTTGCATATTACTGACCCTGGATGTTTCTTTCCCACTTAGGGGGAGGTATCCTTTATCGTGCTTTTGAGGTTTGAGTGCGGTTAGAAGTGGTTGTGATTGAACCTGTCTAGTTAAGTGGAAATGGCCTATTGATTCTGTTAATTATCAATTGTGAAATTGAGGTCATAATGAATTGGAAGAGGTATTTATTGATACTAGTTATTCCCGTGGTATCGGCTACTAGTTTTCCCTTTTCGTGATATTAGGGGGTTTAAGTGATTTTATTAAGTACTTAGGGTACTGTGGTGTCGTAGCGTTGTTTCTAGTGCTTAGTTCATTCCCCTAAGCATTTCTTTTACTGTACTCTGTATACTAGTACATGTCTTTGACTTACACGTCATTCCTTGAGTTGTCAGTTACGGCGTGGTGCCGAACCTTTTCCAAGTGTTGTCATTTGATTTCGTGAGGTTGGGAACGGATAGTTGTGTTCCGTGAACCCAATGTAGTACTCTTCCTTCCTTGTCCTCTTGGACATTATAGGAATTCGTGGGGTTGTGTTTACCCTCATTTGGTTGTCCTTCGGAAACGGTGTTTTCTAAATTCTTTGTATTTAAAAGGAAAAATCCGTTTTCGCCTACCCCTGTAGCAACTAAAAGTTTTAGTACTTGTAAAATGATCTTAGGATCTTCTTTAAAAGGATTTTCAACTTTTAAAAGCCGGTGTTGGCAACTGACGGAGACTGGGGGCAAGACGGTCATTTTTACTATGTGGTTTCTTAAAAGGAAAACTATTTTATTACTTTTCTTGGGATTCTGAGATTTCGAGACTTATTTCTCAATATCTCATCCTGTAGAGTTTTGAAAGGTGTTCCATTGTTTCACATTTGCTTCCTATCATTTCTAGGTCTCTGTATGAGGCTTTGTGTTGTTCAGTGCACACATATAGTGTTGTCTTTCACTTTCTTTATTGTTGATGTCACCACTTAGGTGATTTGAGTTGTCACACGTGTTAGGGGCATGGATACCGAGTGGATTGGTTTCTTTTGTTCGGGTGTCCTCACTAGACACTTGTGTTGTTTTAACCTTGACATTGTTGTCTCGGTTATCTGTTGGTTTAGCGTTGGGACTTCTTTCCCCTTGCTTTGGTTCCTTGTTCGGGTGTTTTCACTAAACACTAGTGGTGTTCTTTACCTTGACATTGTTGTCTCGGTTATCTGTTGGTTTAGCATTGGGAAGTCTTTTCCTTCACTTTGCTTTGGTGACCCTGAGGTGGTCGTTCTTGTGAGTTGAGTTCGTGTACTCTTAGTGATTTGATTAGGTGGTTTTCCTCGCCTACAGTGAGAGTGTTAGTGATGTGATTGACCCTATTGATGATAGCATTACGAGGTCGATTTGATTTATGGTATGGTGATATGATTGAGGTGATCTAGCCTTTGAGAGGTAGATTTTCCTTAGGAATGGGATGAGGTTTATTATATATATATATAGACGGTGATTGTGTTAGTACGCAAGGACGTGAGTGTTTTTCCTCCTATGTTCTAGGGGAGTAAGTTATGAGTATTCCTTAGTACTAGTGATGGATTTCGATCCTTGTGGATATTAGAGGTGAGTGTGATTCCCTCTGTTTGGAGTTTCTTGTTAGCGTCATGAACGCTGGATGATTTGTTAGATTGGACCTTAGGGTCGTGTACTTAGTGTATGTTGGTGAGAGTAGTGTAGACTACTGGTGTTGGTACTTGGAGTACGAGTCTTAGTTGTATCTTATAGACTCTTATTGTGTACTTATATGTATATATATATATATCCTTTATATACTTATATATATTCATTTACGGTAGCATGTGAACACGTACCTTGGGTTTTCGTGGCTGGGTTATGTTGTGGGCTATGTATCTCACTGGGTGGTTTAGCATTACCTAAACTATTAGAGGATGTGGTAGTTAGAGTATCATTTCCCACTGAGCTTATTTGCTCACAGGGGTATTTCATTTGCCCCCTGGTATTCCCACGCTATGTTGCAGGAAACATACGGCTAGGAGCAGGATGCAGTGCAATGGCAGTTTTCTTTAGTTTCTTGTTACAGAGTTTGGAGTTGCGTTAGGTGATGCGGTTACGGATGCAGCACGACTGGTTTTAGGGACGGTAGTTGTCTTCTGTCAGCTTCTTTACCCATGTTTTGTGGGATTGTCATGTATTTCTTTTGGGAGCCAGTCTGTTGGCATATCCCTGTTGATGTATCTTTTATTTCCTGTATTTATTCCTTCAGGATGTTACTGTATCTATTCTGCACAGCTAGGTGCTTTTCTGTATTCTTATTCGAGCAATTGTGGCTCTATTGATTTTAGAGGGTTTGGAGGGGTTTTCGTTTCTTTCCACTACCTCGGCCCTAGTAGGATTGATGAATGTGGGGCTTGGAAGCCATTATTATTATCAAACTGTTATTGGCAAGTTATTGTGTTGTGGTTGGTTATCCGGATGTTCCATTTACAAATGGAACTCTGCCGGATTTTCGTTAGATTCCGTTGCTTTGTTTATTATTCATTTGGGTATGAAATATACCATCCTATCATTATTCCATACGTTTTCATGGCTAATGATATCTTAGTTGGTTGTTCATCATAATGATCACATCCTGGATCCCTTGGATGTCCCAGTTCGGGAGTCTTAGGAATTTAGGGACGTGTCAGCATGATATTAGAGCACTTTTACCCTTTTGTGGGTGTTTGATGACCGAAGGTCATTTGTTTTCGTTTCTTTTTACTTCCGCATTCACTCCCTTAGATCTTAGGCTCGCGTTTCGGAGTCCAAGGAATTTGGGGCATGACAAGTTCTTCCATTGAGTATGGGCTTCGTGAGTAGATATCGTATAGGGTCACTTTTGGTGATTAGCTGCAATGGATGTGCCAGTAAATAATGTCTGAATTTCTGGGCCGCGAACACTAAAGCGAGATAGTGTTTTTCCAATGATGTGTATCGCGACTCTGGTCCCTTGAGTACCCGACTGATATAGTAAATAGGCTTTTATTCCCCTTCAAGTTCCTGGGCCAACAGAGCTCCCACGGATTTATTGGTGGAAGTGAGTTACATTATCAACAGTTTTTCTGACTCGGGCGCTACCATTGTTTTTGGTGATGCCAAAATCCTCTTGATTTTCTCAAAGGTCTCTTGATGTTCTTCTCCCCAACTATATACAAACTTTTCTTTCAACAAAGGCATGAGTGGGTGAGTTACCTCTGTCAGTGCCGAAATAAACCTCATCAGATAAGATATCTTCCCCATAAATGTTTTCAACATTTTGCGAGTTGTGGGTGGAGCCATTTCTAATATTGCCTTAGCCTTTGTCGGGTCCATATCAATGCCCTGTCGATGTACGACACACCCCAATAACTTTCCTTCTGGTACTCCAAAGGCACATTTGAGGGGATTCATCTTTAAATTATACTCGCGACATCGTTGCAGTACCTTTCTCAAATCACCCACATGATCCTGCACGGCTTTAGACTTTACCACCAAGTCATCCACATAATCCTCCACAGTTTTATGCATCAAGTCATGAAATATAGTTGTCATGGAGCGTTGATATGTAAATCCGGCATTTTTAAGTCCAAATGACATTACCGTATAATGAAAATTCCCCATTGGGGTGCGAAAAACAGTTTTCTCAGCATCCTCCGGAGCCATCTTAATCTGGTTATACCCCCTGAATCCATCCATTAACAAGAAACTCTCGTGTCCTGAGGTTGCATTCACCATAGTGTCAATGTTGGGTAGAGGGAAATCATCTTTTGGGCAGGCTTTATTGAGATCGCGATAATCTACACATACGCGGATCTGCCCAGTCTTCTTCTTCACAGGTACAATGTTCGCGAGCCAGGTCGGATGTTGGGTTGGCTTGATGAACCCTGCTTTCAGCAGCTTCTCCACCTCTGCCTTAATTTGTACCTCTAAATCGGGATGAAATACTCGTTGTTTTTGCTTCTTTGGTTCTGATGCGGGATGCACATGAAGATGGTGGCTTACCAATCCAACATTGAGTCCCGACATTTGATTATAGTCCCAAGCAAAGACATCTCGAAACTCTTTGAGCAATTCTACCGGAGCATTCTTAGTATCTTCAGGCAGTATACTGCTTATGAAGGTAGGTCGCGGATCCGTGTCGTCGCCTATGTCTACTTCATACAAACCATGTTCTGGTTGCGGATTCACTTTCAGTACTTCAGGATCAGTGTCAAGTTTTCTTTGTATAGCCTTATCTGTCCCGGGGTTAGTGCCAACTGTGCAAGCTTCTGACTCCCAATCCCGTTATAATTTGTATATTACTCGTCCATCGGGCATTTTGACCCGTGACCAGCTCACCTCCTTGAGCTTCCGCTTAGCTGAACTTCCATCTTCTAGTTCATTCCATTCTGGTAACGGTGTAGCAAAAACGTCGGGCCCATCTTCCTCACTGTACTCTGAGAAATAGACTTCATCTACAAAATGGGCCTCTGATGCGCAAAAAGGGCTTTTAAATGCCTTTACAATCATTATCCCTTCTCCCCAATTGGCCTTCATCACTTCATAATAGGATGACGACACTACGCCATATGCATGCAGCCACGGTCTGCCCAGCAACAATTGATATGAGGGTTCCCCTTTGATGACATGAAATTTGGTGGCCCCCCTGATCTTCCCAATTTTGAGGTCCAATGTCGCGAATCCCATAGTGGCCTGCTGGTCTCCATTAAAATCAGTAACTGCAATAGTATGATTCACGATCTTGCTTTCAGGAAAATTGATCATTCGCAAAGTGGCCAGTGGGATCAAATTGACTGACGTTTCCCCATCCAAGAAAACTCGTTTCATCTCCCAACCATTTACAGTGGCTGGTACATATAGGGGCCGATTGTGGAGAAAACGCACTTGTCTGTCTACTTCAGAAAATGTGATCTTACTGGAGGCTTTCTCATGCTGCGGAATTACAATGGTATGATTGAGTGCGGCAACTGTTTGCTCTTTTAAGAATTCCTTCACATGTTCCTGTATTGGGAGTTCATTGAAGAAGACATCTATTTTAGCATTCTCATTGGCTTCACGAACTGGCGGGCATTCATACTTGACGGCATTGGCCATACCCTCAGTATTGTCTCTGGCGGTCACCACAGCCACATGTGTAGGGAAAGGCTCATGAACTACATTTTTTGCCACTTCCAAGTCTCCCGATGCAATTTTCCGGTGTACCAATCTGCGAGACGCCCAACAGCCCATCAGGGAATACCGAACAGGCTAATGATAGGGACAGTAGTTGCTCTTCATCCTTTCCTCTATTGGCGGCACCCTTTGCACTAGAGGTAACGATATTACATGATCTGCGATACATTGTTTAAGTAAAGCAACTGCCTTTTTTTCACTGAAAGGTAAATGAGGTGATTCAGATCTCCTAGCATGCTCTTCCCTGGGCCTTTCCTTCTACGCTGCTGTTATCATTGGCACCCCCCTAGTACTAATATTTGGTCGTGTCGGGGGAGCCAAAACTTCTCCCAATCTTCGGGCATTATCAACAAGTGCAGAAAAAGTCTTGAACTCGTGATTGACCAAATGCACTCTGTATTCCCGCAGCATTCCTTCTATACAAACTTTGATCAATTGCAGTTCGGAAATTGGCTCATGGCATTGTAGAGCAGCCACGCGAAATCTCCTGACATAGATCGTTGTTTCTTCCCCAAAGCGTTGTCTTTGCCTTATAAGTGAAATCATCGAGACTTCCTCGTCTGCCTGGAAGAACTTGGTATAGAATTTGAGCACCATATCCATCCAATTGGACACCAAAGCTGGAGCGATACCATTATACCATGTGTATGCAGTTCCAGTTAGAGACTTGGAGAATTCTCTAAGTTTTAAATACTCGTTGTTTCTGTGGGGTCCCATGGCATCCGCGAACCTGGATATGTGTTCCTTTGCATTTCCCTTCTTGCCATCAAATTGATGAAAACTTGGTGTTCCATAATCTTCAGGATAAGGCAAAGCCATAATGCTGGGATGGTATGGTGGGACAATTTCCACTTCTTCTATTTCAGACTTCTCGTTCAAGATAGTCTGTAGTTGTTCCTTAGTGATATATGATTCTTTCTTTAGCGCCTCTAATCGCGCCCGTGGTGCCTCCCAAAAAAGCTCATGTGCTGATGATTCTGGTATGGCTTGATTATCCATCCGTGGTGATTCAAGATTTGGTGCTGAAACGCGCGAGGCCTCCATAAAATGAAGTATAGCCTTTTGCGTTTCTTGGATGCTGATAAGAGTTTGCAGCAAAGCTGATGGCAATTCTGCTGAACTCTATACTGGCTCTGCAATCGGAGGCATTTCTGCCTGATCCGTACCAACATTCACGCGACGACGTTGTCTTCGCGCCGGTGGGACTTGGTCACCTCCTTGCGTTTGCGATGTTGTTTCCTCTTCAGCTTGCTCAGTGTGTCGGGTCGGTGGACGAGCTCTCCGGCGAGTCTGACGAGGCTCCACTTATATAGAGACATCTTCTCCCCAGTGAAGTCGCCTTTAATGTAGGGGTTCGAATAATTCAAATGATGCAAAGATAGTTTCTACACAAGTTCGTCAGTCAAATAACGGCGTTGATGTTTTTATTGCTTTACTGAGAAATGGAAGATAAAATAACAGTTACAAGTGATTGCGAAATACTTTCTCTCTCTAGAAATTTCCCTCCCTTAGTCTCTAAAATTCCTCCTTAAGTGAGCTCTCGCACTTCTATTTATAGACGTGAGAGTCCAGTAGTCCTCGCGAATTTTATTGCCACGTCAGCACCTGTCTCGCGACATGAATCCTGCCATACCAATTTATGCCATAAATACCCTGCACAGTATCATCTCGCACCCTTGACTACGAGAAACGGATTCGCGTAATCCCTTGCGCGGATCATACCATGCTCCGTGAGCTGTGATCCGCGCCTGTTTCATCGCGGATCTGATTTTTCCTTAGCCAATGAACCAATGTTGTATAGCTTTGCTGGGTCATGACCTTTTGCATGCATACATTTTTCATGACCCTGAATACTATCAGCCTCTCTAAGGTACTCTTGCTTAGGACAGCGTAAATATGGTCATGATCCACTATTTACATATCCCAAGCATTTCTCCTAGATTCCGAGTAGTACTCCCTACGCGAGTAGCATTTAGGGTTATGAGTTCATATGCGAGCTATAAACACATAAGTCCATCATACTTCCCTCTGTATAATGTAAGCTCTTGCGTACAAACCTTATTTGGGTCATTCTCCCAAATAAAGCAAACCTTGGGCCAATCTTCCAAATAAATAAATCCTTGGGTCAATCTCCTAAATAAATAGATCATCATGGATTAACCTTGTCGCGAGTTACCACATTTACAGTCAAATTCCATTTTCAACAAATACATGTCAATAGGGATGGCAACGGGTGCGATTCTGGGTGGGTGTATGCTCCTTCACTTCCGCAATCGTTAACAAAATCCCATCTCGTCCCCGCCAAAAATTAGCTAAACTGGGTATAATGTCATCCTGTCCTCGTTGCCGTTGGTTTTTAAAAAAAAAAACGTAGAGTACCTGTTAACAATTGAAATTCTTTCAAATATGTTACTGTAAATTAAACAATCCCATAAGAATATATGTTAAACACAAATTTCAAAGTTACAAACACAAAATAAATCACCAAATTATCCAATAATCCAAATTAAAATATATTGTTGAAAAAAAATAATACCAAGTATAGGTTCATTTCAATCAAAGCAATAATAATAATAATAATTGATTACTAACAGTAGGTTCACTTGAATGCTTCCCATGAATTTTGGCTTCTAGAATGTGATGTCCACCACCTACACCAATATACCACACACTTGTATCATAGACAAATTGTTAACCTATAAACAAAAATGGTACTAACTAAAATAAAAAAATAAAATAAAAGGAACTAATAAACAATAAATATTTAAGAAGAAAAACTTTCTTGAAATAATATCTTATTAAAAAAAATCTTAAAAACACATTCATCATCATTTTCATGCGAATATATATTGACTTTGGATGGTTCTAAAAAATAAACACACTAGTTAGCATATTATTGCATTAAAAAATGTTTTCTAAGAATTGCTTACAATCCATTTCTTTCGGCATGATTCAACTGCAAACACACATCCAAACCTCTAAGGTGGATGGGTGAAGTCTGCTATGATGGGGACCAACCATTCTACCACAGTACTAAAAGTAGATTCTGATGCAAGCTGGATACTAGAATCGCTAGAATATCCTGAGCAATCTTTTGCAAGTAGAAAACTGACATTCATTCGACTCCCACCAAGCCAAAATGTTAAAATTTGATGTTCTAAGTAGCATTCTCTCTTTCAAATAAAGGTCCAATTTAGTCTTTGTATATAAATTACTTATACTAGAGTGAATATAACGATCAAATTATAAGAAGTACCAATATCACTGGACATTGGCTTACTTTGGTATGTATAAAGTAACTAATAGACATTTTGGCTAACTTTTATAATTTTCATAAAAGCTTCGGGCCTATTTTGTTTGTATCTCTAAAAATTGTTCTTGATAATTCTGAAAACAAATAATTCAACTATCTTCAACATATATTATAGATCTAAAACTACTGATAGCTGCCGAATGTTGTTCATTCTAGGCATCTGACTCGCTATTGTTATGTCTTATCATTCCGTTACTTGGTGTTTTTATGCGGTTTTTATGTTTAAGCGTGTTTCAAGAGCTTAATGAATAAAACAAGCTAACTTTGGTGAATTAACTAAGGATGTGTTTGTGTCTACCCAATAAGAGAGGAAAAAAAGAAGTTTTCAAGCAAAAAGTATCTCCCGTAAGGTAAAAATGATATTTTTCGGAGCCAAAACTTTAGAAAACATACTAACGAAGTCGAGGGGGTTCTCACGGAGGAAAAATTGAAAAAAGTGATTTCCATGTTTTTACCTACGCATGAGCTATGTAGACAATAAGCAAAAAGTGACCAGAATCATCAAAGCTACGCACAAGGAAATTGAGGCTACGCATGGGGCTACGCTTAAGCACAGTACTTGAGCGTAGGGCCATGCGTAGGAACTGGCTGGGAAATTGAGTCCCGATCCAATTTGACTTCCTTTGACTTATCTTCGACTCTAACACCTCTAAGCACGTGTATTTTATATCAGATTGAACGGTTTGGCTCATAATTGAGGAAAACCACATCAAAGAGGAATCCTACTCTTAGTAGGACAAGTTTAATACAAGCAGGACTCTTCTCAATCACTTCTATAAATACCAATGTCTGGACTAGACCTAGGGAGCTTCTAATTACATAATTTTCAGAACACTATCTCTAGAGATTTACATCTTTTGAAAAAGGGAGTCATTCAAGACCTAGAGATCCGGAGCAAAAGATCATAAAGGACGTTTCTACATCAATGATAGAGTTTCCTTCCACCATGAGCAACTAAATCGGTATTTATGGTTTTCTAGCAAAATCCTAACCAAGTAATATAGTTATTTATTTGTTTCAATTATAACGAGGGGAAACTAAAGACCACACCTGTGATGATTGTGTAGATTTGAGACTGTAGTAATTTATGATAAGGGGTTTTATATTTATTATATTCTTATATTCGATTGAATGAATGCATTATCTCAACCAATCATGTTTATCTGGTATTCTTCAACATATCATGATTTTCTACACAATGGTGCTTAACACCTGAAACCCTAGATTTACACAGGTCATGCCTCGACGAGGTGATATAGACATGTTTTAGTTTAAATTCATGTTGTAGGAATAGACTAGAGTAAAGTAGATAACATGTACTAATCACACTCTATCCGGAGATGAGTTGTAGCAAATTCGGTGGATGGTATCATTTTTGGGATGTATTCAACTATTTGCGGTATAATCTGATTCACGGTGATGGATCGCCCTCTTGCAATTGAACAAGTAGATAGTTGTATTATGTGGTTAGTGATAAAACCATAGTTTTTCTCTACTCTGAATCACAAACACATTTAAATACTATTTTTATTTAGTTTCATTAGTCATAAATTTCAAAACCAAACAAAACTTTTTCAAAACTATAATTCAATACTTTTAGATTACTAGAGTGAATAAGTTCAAGTCTATGTGGGATCGATATTGCCTTTCTCAAGTCAAAATATACTACAATACGATTCGTGCACTTGCGATAGGTAAAACTAGATCACTGTAAGAGTTTATTCTTAATCACTATTTTTAGCCCTAGTTTGACCGCAACAACCATGACCATTGCCCTCACCATGTAATAAAAATCCTAATATTTTAAGAATTTCTCCATCATTTTGATGCCATCACTCTAATGGCTGCATTTTGACTTTCAAGCCAAGTAGTCAAACTCGCTTTTATTTTACAAATTTTAACAAAATAACTATTCGAAGTTGGCTAATTAGTAATGGATAAGAATTCTGTAGTAGTGTTAAACAAACTAAATTTCTCACAAATTTCTATCCTCATTTTCCAATCTTGATCAATTGATAAAGTATCATAAAGTTTTTCAAGTTGTTTTAAAGCTGTATGAACACATTTATTTTTATAATTCAAAGCATCTTGAAGCATAAAAAACGTGGAGTTCCAAGAAGTTTTGCAATCAAAAGCTAACTTTATAAGTGTGTTAGTTCTTTAATTGGTGAGCAACTTCTTCAATTTTTTGTATTCTACTTGGTGTTGTAGTCCAATAACGAACACTATCACGTATTTTTTTTAATTTTTAATTAAGGGTTGTTGAGCTTACAAATCAAATATGGGGGAAGTTATTATAATAAACTTCAAACAAACTCTCAATGTAAAATTTATCAAAACTTCGAAAGAGAGGTGTAATTTTTCATTTATATAAGAGTTAATTCCACTTTCACCCTTGAAGTTTGCTATATTCCCACTTTGACCCTTCAAATTTTAAATATTCCAATTACATTTTCTTGGATTTGGTTTTTGTCTCACTTAGTCCCCTCTGTGGTGATGTCACCCTCTAACCATTATATAAAATGACTAATTTGCGTTCACAAAACACATATATATTTTTTGAATATAATATTTAGAAGAAAAGAGATAGTTTAAAAAATTAGTCTATCTCAAAGGATAACAGAGATATTTAAAATTTGAAAGGGTCAAAATAGAATTAGCGCAAACCTAAACTGACACATATAGAATTAATCCACTAATTAAGGCTTCCTTTGAATGGGTAGGAGAAAAAGAAAAGAAAGGATAACATTAGTTAACAGAGAAAAGAAATGAAAAGGTAATTAAAATTTGTATTTATGTTTAGATAAATGATAAAAGAAAAGGAAAAAAATAGAAATACTTGTTTGGAAATAAAAGAGGGAGAAAAAAAGATATTATCATAACTTAATTATTTTATTACCCTTGTCTTTTAAATTATGTTTTTTAAAATATTGAGGGTATTTGCAGTATTTTAAAAATTATCATTAACTTATCATATTTTCTCTCAAAATATTTTTATTTTATTTACTCTACAACCTAAACACAAAACTTTTTTACCATTTCTTTTTATCCAGATAACTTTTAAATTGCCAAAAAAGCTATCAATATTTAAAAACACATAATCTTACAGATATATGAATTAAAATGGTAAGAAAGTAAATGAGTTATCTATAACTATTCTTAAAGTTTGAAGCCCTTAGAATATTTTCAAACATTTTCCTAAAAGATATAATAATAATAATAATAAATTAATATGCATTATTATTATTGAAAAGTGGTGTAACTCAAAGTCTGAAGCCCATAAAATATTTTTAAACATTTTCCTAAAAGATATAATAAATAAAAATAATAAATATGCATTATTATTATTGAAAAGTGGTGTAACTCCAAAGGGATTTTAAAAGACAGCATTTGAAAAGACAAAGAGTGAATAGTTGGCATACCTTTCTTCGAATCTTTGTACCCAAGTTGTAATAAGACATTCTCAAATTTATACAGGTTAGTATTTATTTTTTACTCTCAATTATCACGTGTAATCACTTCATAATGGTGGTATGAATCTTTGAAAATATTATCATGTCTATTCACTTGATAATTGTGGTATGCAATCTTTCAGAATATATCACTTATTATATGCAATCTCTCACTTCACATGCAATATTATTTTGTAAATTGATTTTAAAAAATTAAAAATGATATGTTTTGTAATTTGCCTTTAATAAAAGGAAATAATTACCTTTAGTTTGTCTGAATTAGAGAGCCTTCTATATAGAATATTTTAAAATACATATTATCATGTGTATTCACTTCATAATGGTAGTATGGAATCTTTCAAAATATATTACTTACCACAAATTGAAAATGATATGTTTTGCAATTAAAAATAAAATGATTTAGAATGTTAAATCCATGGTGATGTTGCATGATTAATGCCTTATAAACTTAATATTGATTGATATTAATGGTATTATAAGAATTTAATTTGGTTATGTATAGATTAAAAATATTAGAATCCAAAGGGTAAAGAAAAGTAAGTCCATATAAATATGTTTTTATCTATATCAAAATCAATATATCTATATATCTATATCTTTACTATTAAGAGTGTGAATATTCTTTATTATTTATACATATATTTCATATGTTTTAAGTACAAAAAATAGTATTTTTGTAATTAAACGTTTATTAGTACCTTAGCTATTATAAGTTTGGGAGTTTAAGAAATTAATAAATTTATTATTCCCATACATGAATTAATTAATATTTGAAACCATTGTTCTTTCATCTTCTGACATTTAAAAAACTTACAACCATTAATTTTGATTTCTCTACATAAATCATTTGTGATTCATGTACAACCACCCATTAATTCACCATCTTTACCCTACACTCATGAGTAGAGTTGGTAATTTCTGACACGAAATGACACGTTTAACACGATTATATTTATTTGCAGATTTTTTATGTTTTCTAATTGGTCATGGATTGAAATATATTAATAAACTATTACTGAATAATGTTAAATTCAATTTCATTTTTATTTTTTATTTTTTATTTTTCGTGTTGGATTGTGTCAAATTTAAAATGTTTGATTTTTGTGTCGACTAGTGTCAGATTACATGGTCGACCCGTGGGTTGACACACTAACACGAATTGCCAGCTCTACTCATGAGAGTTATAATCACAATCATTAAAAAGGATTAATTCAACAATTTCAATCGTTATATCTCTTGACACATTTCTTAAGAGAGTGACGATCATTAACAATATATTTAAGGGAATGAAATTCTCAAGTAAGAACACCTATTGTTTTCATGTTTTTTTTAGGTGGTCTTAAACGCGATGCAATAAGATGTATCCCTACAAAGGTTACAGTTTTTATTTATATTGTTAATGTTTTTAAAATTCTAATTTTAATTATCATCTTTTAATTCCTTTTTAGGGTGGAAGAATCAATATGCTGGGATGATTTTCATATAGACAAGTACCTAAGATGCGGAAGGAGAAAATGGTCTCAAAGTTTGTACTTGGGTGTCACATGTATCTCATTCAGGTATTGTAGATGCTGAAAAATTGCACACCACAAGAATAGGGTTTTATTAATCATTTTTCCTTCTATATATACATTCCCTTTTTGGGCTTTGAGCCCATTAGGGAAACATTCTCTTGCTTACATCATCATTTTTTCTCTTTCTTATGTCACTAATTTGATCCCCAAGTTTATTCTAAATCATTCAAGAAATGGGCATTTTTTTTCAGGTTTGGGAGGTATTCGGGTCATCAGGCCCTAATTAACCTTATTGGGCTAATGTGATAGATGGGCTTCGTAAATCCACATGTACACAGACCCATCTTTGGCTATGGATCTTTATATGTTTTGAGGCCCATTACCAAAGATGACATCTGGTTAGTAGATGTATTTCATATGTTGAATGACGCGACCAAGGCATTCAATGAGACAGCTATATCCATCACTTCAAATTCAAATACACGGCTTAGGTAGCCTTGATTTTCACGATGGTGGTTGAGAAGATGGCTCGGCACTCCATTTGGCTTGAAAAGTGGGTGGTTGGTCTTCTTCAATAACTCCTATATATATCATTTATTTGTACTTTTTGCAGTCTTCTTACTATGTTATTTCGTTTCTAAATTATAAATTTTCTCTACAATCTTATCTCTGTAGATCTCTTCGCCGGAATCTGCGTTTGCTTCCCGGAGAAGTAAAAATCTTACCGGAATCTCACATGAGTTTATCTTAGTGTAAGTTTCTTCTTCAATCTTTTATTCCTTTCTACCACAATGTCTGACAGTGATGACACCCGATCGGGTACTGATCGTTTTCCTTCCCCTTTGACCATGATGCCTCTCTCATCCCTCCATCAGTTGAAATGGTTAGGACAGTTATATCTAGTCCCCCCGAGGTTACCCAAACTATCAATGATGGCGGGACCCTGATTGGAGAACAGGCTGGAGGTAGTTCGGGGACATGATTATATGCAAATATTCTCCCCGCCATACTTAGGAAATATGTAATTTTAAAAAAGTTGAAAGAGAAAGCAAATGTTCCTGAATGGGTGACCATCAAGCTTTATCCTAAAAAATTAGACTTTAGGATATGAAAGGGGGTTGGGGATAACCAGATTCTGCTTTCGGCTTATCATCTTCAAATCCTTTGTTTGCCCATCCGCCATTTCTTCCTCTTTGTTCTGTCCACCTTAGGTCTGGCCCCACTCTAAGTTGGGCCAAATTTCTTCAGGATTCTAGCCATGGTACTACTGATCTGGGTCTGGATCTGGATTTGGCTGAGATCCTGTTTTCTTATAAGTTATAGTATCAAAAAGATTGTAGGGGTCGTTACAATCCTTTTCCCTTCTAGGGGAGAAAGATGTGTGATGGCATTGAGAAGTTCAACAAAGGTTGGAAAGAGAGGATGATCCTGGTGAGCGAAAGTTGGAGACATCCCGATTCAGTTAGATTCGTGATCCCCAAAGTGTTCAACCAACATCTATTCCCCTTTTTCAAACTCTACCATAAGGTAAACTACTTATGTGAAGTGTGCAACGATAAGTTGGGCAATCATGTATTTGATTTTTTTAAAGAGTCCGATGTCCACAAAACTCCAGCTTTTATTAAATCTCATTTTGATCTCCTTAAGTCTAAAGTTTGGGGTAAGCCTTTGAGGATGTGCCCAGATTACCTGACTAGTGATGATTTGTAGTAACTATCATCAGAAGAAGGAAAAATTATATTGAGGATTCCCCAACCTAGCTTGAAGAGAAATAATAAGAGAGGGTTGGGCACCTCAGCCAATCATGTTAACCCTTCAGGCTCCACCCCTCCAGTTATCGGGGAATTGCCACCACCACCCCCTTCGAGGGATCCTCCAGTTATCCCGCCTCCCTCTCATTCAAGAGATGAGGTTATTATCATCCCATATTCTCCCCTTTTAGGTGAGATTCCTGCCACTCCATCTCAGTCAGCTGGTGACGGGACTTTTGCATCAGCTAGTGAGGGGGACGACTTACCATATTCGCCTATAACCGGTGTTTCCCATCCCCAATCTGAGGGTGACCAATTCGATCGGTCAATCAGAACCCGACTGCAGACTGCAGCTTCTCCGAGCACGTGAAAGGGGGCTGGAGAGGCTGGAGAGAAGGAACTGCCTATCCTTTGGAACCCGATAAGAAAGCTTCCTAGGGGTGATTTCCTGGTCAAGGGAAGCGAGACCATTAATAATCCTGAGGCCCTTCGGACTATGACGCTTCAGATCTGGACTCTTGTTGACCGAAAGGCCATCCAATGGGTGTCAGGGAGTGAATTCAGTCGGACTAGCCCCGAGATTGCAATGAAGGTGAGTTGCATGTTGCCCCTAACTTATGTTTTTCTTGTTCCTCTAATTTGGAGATTAATCTTGTGTTACTTGTGTTTTCTAGCAGATGTTCTATTTGACTGAGGCTTATAACTCAAAGATGGAGAGTGACAGTAGGCTCTTAAGAACTCGACAGATCTCTTAAAGCTGAAGGAGGAGGACAAACAGAAGGTAGCTGCTTTGCTGGTGACTGCCAATGAAAAATTAGAAGTTCAAAATGTACGGGACATATTAACTGAGTAGTAACTCCGTGCAGTTGAACAGAAACTTAAGGAGATGGAAGAGGCCATCAGGCTTTAACAACCCAAAATTAGGAGTTATTGGCCCAAAATGAGACCATGAAGGCTTCAAGCCAAAAACTTCTGGAGGAGAAGGTCAAAATTGAGAACTTTCTGGCAGTGGAGATGTGTCATCGGGGTGGCAACCAGATGTTCAAGCACTTCACTAACACTTCCAACTATCGGGTCGGGTTCGGCTAGAGATCATGCTTTCTGGATCTTCAAAAACCTGTTGAGGAGCGGGATTTTAGTTCTGTGGAGGAACTGGATGAATCCCTCAGTATAGCCCCTCCGTATGTTGATCCAGAGGCTTGTCCGGATGACCTCCTCTTCTGCGAGTTTCTGACTAAACCTATTCATGGGTATGTTCCCGCTTCTGGCCCAGTTTCTTCTGTATTAGTTCTGGTTCCCGATTCTACTACTCTACCCGATCCTGCAAGGACAGAGAATGCCGGTGTCCAGAAGGTAGCAAGTGTTCAAGAGGGGGCCGTTACTAGGGCCAGTGACAGGATCAAGGTTCTTGGGCCTCAGTTCAAATACCAATGGCAGAAAACTTGAACTTTTTCTTTATTTTGTTTTTTTATAGTTGTAAGCCTTGGCCACCGGGGCCCTTTATTTAATAGAAAGTTTGATATATGAAAAACAAAGTCAATGAGTAACTGTTTCGTTTCATGATTTTATGGTTACTTTATATCTTTTGGGCTCTTGTGGCCTTGAGAACATAAGAACAGTGTTGCAACACTTAGTTTATAAAAGTGTTACAACACTTACATAATTTTTATAAACTTTTGATCACTTGTGGATCGATCAGTGTTGTGTCTTTCGGGCTCTTGAGGCCATGCGAGAGAAGTCATAACACTTAGATGATTTTTGTAAAATTTTGATCATTTTTGGATCAATCGGTGTTGTATCCTTCGGGCTCTTTAGGCCATGCGAGAGAGGTCACAACACTTAGATAATTTTTGTAAAATTTTGATCACTTGTGGATCAATCGGTGTTGTGTTTTTCGGGCTCTTGAGGCCATGTAGAAAGGTCACAACACTTAGATATTTTTTGTAAAATTTTGATCACTTGTGGATTAGTCGGTGTTGTGTCTTTCGGGCTCTTGAGGCCTTGCGAGAGAGGTCACAACACTTAGATAATTTTCATAAAATTTTGATCACTTGTGGTTCAATCGGTGTCGTGTCTTTCGGGCTCTTGAGGCCATGCGAGAGAGAGATCATAGCACTTAGATAATTTTTTGTTACTGTAGTCCTCTGCAAGCTTATTTTGGAAATAAGAGACATTTTACTGATGGTAATATAGTATGTCAGGCACTGCTGCCTTTTTTACAGAAATGAAGAAATCGAATAAATGAAAAACGAGCGACCCAGCTACAGGTAGTTTCTCTTCAGTCGGGAAGCATTTTGGGAGTTTGGCTCCATCCGTCCATCCTCATTTTTGTGGAGGCAATATGCCCTGCGCCCGATGACTTCGATGATGGTGTAGGGGTCTTCCCAAGGTTCTCTAAGCTTGCCGACTAGCCTAATTTTTTGGACCATGTCCCCGACCTGAAATTCCCTTCTCTTAACTTTTTGGTTGAAGTGATTCCTAACGTGGTGCTGGTAAGCTTCCAATCTGATCCCCGTTGCTTCCCTCATTTCATCCAGCATATCTAGGTTATGAGCTAGATATTGGTTGTTTGGGCCCTCTTCCCAGACCTCGCTCCTTAGGGTTGGTCCTTTGACATCTGTCGGGATCACATCCTTAGCACCATATGCTATAACGAAAGGCGTTTCCCCAGTGGACTGTCTGGGAGTTGTCCTGTACGACCACAATACCTCAGGTAGCTTTTCCGCCAGACACCCTTAGCTCCCTCAAGCTTTTTTGCGATAGTGTCAAAGATGGTTCGATTAGTTCTCTCAGCATAACTGTTTCCTTGAGGTTACCCCATAGATGAAGTGTTTTGATTGATACCATGTTCGACAAAGAATGCTTTCATTATCTAGTTATCCAAATTTCTTCTGTTATCTATCATAATTGTTCTGGGTAGTATGAACTTGCATATTATGTGGCTCCAGATGAATTTGTTGACGTGGCTGCTCTTGATTGAGGGGTAAGCTTCAGCCTCTACCCACTTAGTGAAGTAATTAGTGCCAAGAATACGTGGGTGGTTGATCGTGCTACATTTGGGAGAGGACCAACGATATCCATTCCCCATCGGGCGAAAGGATGAGGGACCATAGTCGGGTGCAGGAATTCTAGCAGTTGATGGATCACATCCCCATGCATCTGGCATGCTTTGCACCTTTAGGCATAGGCTTTAGCATCCAGAGATAGGTACGACCAGAAGTACCCTTGAGATAGGATCTTGTGAGCAAGAGACATGCCTCCGAAATGGTTCCACAGGCCCCATTGTGGATTTCTTCCATAACAGCTTGAGCTTCGGACGGAGTTACACATCTTAGGTACGGTCCCGAAAATGACCTTTGGTAAAGTTGCCCTCCGATGATGGAATATCTGGTAGACTTCATTCGGACCTTTCAAGCTTCTGTTTTGGACTCAATGAGGGTTCCATTCCTTAAGTAGTTCACCAAGGGATCCATCTCGTTGGGCTCCCACGGGATCAACATTACCTGTTCTGGCTCCTGAATGTTAGGTCTTTCCAAGAGATCTACTAGCACTACCCGGGTTGAGTCCTCGTCAACAGATGATACTTGATTGGCCAAGTGGTCCGCTATTGTGTTCTCATTTCTTGGAATTTGGTTGAAGTTCAGCTTTTATAAACCCTCAAACTCCTTAAGTACAAGTGCCCGGTAGGATTCCATTTTCGGATCCTTGGTCTCGTACTCCCTAGTGATTTTTTGGATGACAAGCTAGGAATCCTTGTACACCGCAAGGCTCTGGATCCAGAGGCTTTTAGCCAACCATAGGCCGGATATGACTACTTTATACTCGACTTCGTTGTTGCTTGTTGGGAACTGTAACCTTACCGACATTTGGAGACAGGTTCCATCGGGTGTCTGAATCTCTATCCCGACCCCGGATCCACTTGAATTAGATAGACCATCCACAAATAGCTTCCACATAATCAGTGTGTCAGCAAGATCAACGTCTTCAGTCTCTTCTTCCAGCAAAAATTATGCCACTGCCTGACCTTTGATGGAGACTTGGGGGACGAAAGTGATATCGTAGATGCACAATTCGATGGCCTACTTTAAAATCTTGTTCGAAAGGTCAGGTTTTGACATAATGATCTAGATGGGAGTAGTGGTCGGGACCACGATTGGGTGAGCTTCAAAGTAGTGCATGAGGCGGCGTTTTGCATTTACCAAAGATAACACAAGTTTATCTTGCTTGTTGTAGCGTATCTCTGCCTCGGGCAATGACTTGCTTGTGTAAAAGACGGGCATCTGGATATTCTTTTCCTCCCTAACAAGGGCCGAGTTAGTTGAAATTTTTGAAATTGCTAAGTACAGGTATAAGACCTCATCGGGTTCCGGAGTGGCTAGGATTGGGGATTTGATCATGTACTCTTTCAGCCTGGATATGGCTTCAGTCTGCTCCAAGCCCCAGACCTCACCTTTCCTTGGTCTAATTGCTTGGAATAAGGGTCTGCAACGATCGGTAAGCCTGGCAATGAATCTGCTAAGAGCAACTACTCTCGCGGTCAAGACCTGAACCTCCTTATGTCTTCGGGGTTCTTTCATTTCTATCAGGGCTTTGACCTGGGTCGGGCTAGCTTGTATTCCCGTCCGATCCACAATATGTTCTAAGAACTGGCTAGACGACACACCTAAAGAACATTTGGTCGGGTTGAGTTTCATGCCATGCTTTCTCAGGGTATCAAAAACTTGTTGTAGATGCCCCAGATGGCTTTCTTTTCTCTTGCTTTTTACCACAATATCATCAATGTATGCCTCAATTACGGTTCCCATCATTCCTCTGAAGATCTTATTGACCAGTCCTTGGAAAGTGGCACCTATAGTCTTTAGTCTGAAAGGCATAACTTTAAAGCAATAAGTACATGTCTCTGTGATGAAATATGTCTTATCCTCACCGGCTAGATTCATCCTTATCTAATTGTAGCCCGAGTAGGCATCAAAGAAGGTTAGGTTCTCGTATCCAGCCGTTGCATCTACCATCTAATCAATCTTTGGCAGTGGGAAGCTATCCTTGGGACATGTTTTGTTCAGGTCAGTAATATCCACGCAGACCCTCTATTTACCATTCTTCTTCTAGACTATCACAACATTAGCAAGATATTCAAGATACCTTACCTCCCTGGTGAATCCTGTTTGAAGCAGGTGGGACACCTCATCGGCAATGATCTAATTCCTATGGGTGCCCATGCATCTTTATTTCTGCATGATCGGCTTCATGTTCGGGTCAACATGGAGGGAGTGTTGGGTAACAAAGGGATCAATACTAGGCATGTCCATGTGCCCCCATGCGAAGATGTCAGAGTTGTCCTGGAAGAATTTGGTCAGTTCTTTTAATTCACAAGGAGTAAGGTTTGTACCTACGTAGGTAACTTTTTATGGTTGACTGGGTATGATGGGTATCTCCAGTAGAGGCTCTACCACGATCGAGGGACCCGACTCCCCTTCCTTTAATTACCATTTGGATTCAGGGTCTCGATCCCTGTTACGGCTTTCCTCTTGGTCCTGGCTTTTCTTCATCCCTTTCATGGTTACAACATAACACTTTTTGGCAGCTATCTAAACCCCTTTGACGTCATTGATGCCAAAACTGTTGGGGCCCACGCACTTTATCATTTGATGCAGGGTCGACGGTACCTCATGCATTCGGTGAATCCAACCCCTTCCCATGAGTAAGTTGTATGATGGTTTCACATCCACTATTATGAAGGTCTCTGTAAGGGTTCTTTGGGCTACGAACACAGACAATTGGACCTCCCCGATGGGCTCGACCTGTCTCCCGTCAAATCCCGCTATGGGGCTTTGGGAGGTCACAATTTCCCTTGGGTTGATTTCGAGTTTCTCAAAGGCCCATTTAGTGATGATGTTGGCACTGTTACCTGGGTCAATCATGACTTGCTTGATGAGGTAGTTGGCCACCATCAGGGTGATAACCAGCGGGTCATTATGGAGGGTCAAGATGTTATGGAGGTCGTTAATGGAGAAAGTGATTTGTGCATTACCCGTCCAATGGTAGACCTTATTTACCTCACTAATTCTTCTCTTTTTGTGGGATTTACACATCTGAGACCTGCTGACTCCTTCCATTTCCTTGGAGGCGAGACCACCATGAATCATGTTGATAATTCTGACGGGCTACGCAGTTGCAAAGTTCCAATGGGTGTTAGGTGCTTGTTGTACGGTCTTTGCCCCATCATGATGGACGTAATCCCGGAGCTCTCCCCTCATCAGCATAGCTTCCACCTGACGTTCGAGATTCCGACACTCGTTGGTCACATGACCAAAGTCACTGTGGAAGGCGCAATTCTTAGACTTGTCCCTTTGGTCTAGGGGCTGCCTGATAGGTGGTGGCATCTGGAAAATATCTCTGGCTTTGTTATCTTGATATAACTTGCCCAGACTGACCCTCAGGGGGGGTCAATCTTTCTTTAAATATTGGGCGTTTCACTAGAAAATGGGTGGAATGGCCCGACGAGGTGGAGGGACCCGAAGGATTGTGCCGCTTATGATCGGCTACCCGATCCTTCGTGTGGGATTCCACATTCACCAGGGTTGCTCTCTTCTGACGAATAGCCTCTTCCTCTTATATACGTAGGTGGCCTTGGGCTTTGAAATTCAGCCCCCTGATTCTTGATGGTGGTTGTTTTACCAGAGACTGATGGAACTTTGTCCCTGGTATCAGAGCCATCCGAAAGGCCTCGATAGCAGAGTGTTGGTCACAATTGTCGATGGAGGAAGACTCGGTATTAAACCTAGACAAGAAGATTTTCAGGGACTTTCCCTTCTCTTGAATCATGGTGAAAAAAACAGGATATGGTTTTCTTTTGTCTTTTGTTCCCGTAGTACTGGACAACAAAGAGTCTGGTCAGTTGCTGCCAGCTCCCGATGGATCCGGATGACTATTTCCTAAACCACAGTAGGGTGACATCGACAACACTCATGGAGAACACTTTGCAAAGCAGGGCTTCATTTTTTGCATACATGTTCATTTTCTGATGGATCTGGTAGATATGCTCAGTGGGATCCTTCGTGCCATCATAGGGGGTGAATCTGGCCATAACAAATTTCTTCGAGAAAATTTCCCGAGTGATTTCTGGGGTGAAGGGCGACTGGATTAAATCAGTAGAAGCCTGAACGACCAAGTCATTGGTGGACTGAGCCCTCAGGTCCTTCATGACCTTCATATGGAACACGAACATCATTTCCTCCAGCTTCTAGGAGGTCAAAACCCCATTAGTGGTGGGGTTCTCACCTAATCGGTGAGAGGACTCGTTATGCTTCTCCAGGCCACCGCCGTCTCCTTGGATCTGAGAATGGCCTGGTACTGCTAGGGGAGCAGGTAGATGAGCTAGCCTCTCTAGGAGCTCTGCATTTCGTTTCTCCAGGGCTTGGCTCCGTTCCTCTACAACATGACCTCGACGTTCGGCGATAGCTAGTTGCTGCAAGATCTATTCGGTTGTTTGCGATGCTCCCGCCTGGCTATCGCCGGTGGTCGACACCTTTGTATGCGAACGGGTTACCGCCATGGTCAGGTGAAAAAGGGGGAGGGTAAGCTTAAGGGGAGAAGAAGAATGTAAAGATTAGCTTGAGAGATGGGAAGATGGATAATGGTGAATAATCCCTTCCCACATACGGTGTCAATGTGTAGATGCTGAAAAATTGCACAACATAAGAATAGGGTTTTATTGATCATTTTTCTTTGTATATATACGTTCCCTTTTTGGGCTTTGAGCCCATTAAGGCAACATTCTCTTGCTTACATCATCATTTTTTCTCTTTCTTACGTCACTAACTCGATCCCCAAGTTTATTCTAGATCATTCAAGAAATGGGCCTTGGGATAGGCATTTTCTTTTGGGCCTGAGAGGTATTTGGGTCACCAGGACCCAATTAACCTTGTTGGGCTAATGGGATAGATGAGCTTCGTAAATCCACATGTACTGGTATACATTCTTGCTATTTTTAAAAAAAAATTATTTTTAATTTTTTAGTTTGTTGATTAAAATCGTTTGAGAAATTTAGTTTTTTTATAGATGTGTTTTTAATTTGATATTATGATTATGAGATAAACGAATGAAATACAATTTTGGTTTTTGCCTAAAAGATATATAAGTCTTAGAAAATGTGAGTTAAATAAATTGTTGTTTAGAATGGTAGTTGCGAGAGTTTTAGGTCAATTTAATGATTTTCTATTCATTGTAAAGCCATGTGTTTTTTCTTTCTTTGTTGATATTTATTGCAATTTAAACTAGTTTTTTATTATAAAAAATTTTATTCTTTAAAATGAAAATTCTACCTTCAGTTTTAGATGTTGTTTATCCAAAGTTATTTGTAAAGACAAACACTTCACAATATCTATTTGTTAATCTTTTTTTTAATATATTGTTTCAATCTGCCGCATAATTTGATTTACAATATATCATCTTTATTTTCTTATATTATTTTATTGTTACTATGTTATTAAATCTTTTAATTAGTAGTTTTTATTTATATATGAAATTTTGTTTTTTTTTTAAAAAACTCTTTACTCACTTACGACTCGCACATGCTCTTATTTATTTATACTATATATCTCTTATTATACTGTTTATAATTTTTTTAACAAACTACTTATATTTATCTATTATAAAAGTGTGAAGGCTCCATTTATTCTATACATTATTAATATTTTTTTTATCAAGTAACATTACTCTAAACATATAAAATATAATATTATGACTTGAAATAATTTCTCATACATTTAAAAAATTTATTGTGACCATTTATAATTATGATTATTAATATAAGATATTCACAAAGGGATACAAACATATACAACCATCTAACATAATTAATAAGAATTATTGATTTTTTTTTTCTTTAAAAATTGAATGATGTAATTTTAGAGTTAAAATAGGAGAGATACTTTGAGCATAATTAGTAATTAACATTTATTAAATAATTAACATTTAATTTCTCAATTCTAATTATGAATGG
Source organism: Cornus suecica (assembly GCA_963922005.1). NCBI lineage: Eukaryota > Viridiplantae > Streptophyta > Magnoliopsida > Cornales > Cornaceae > Cornus > Cornus suecica. Next base: position 17,805,427 of record OY998241.1, read on the forward strand.
CTCAGACGCTATATCATTTTGTTTTTCAAAAAATATTTATTAAATAATTAACTAAAACTTATTAAAAATAGTTTAAATCATCATGTACATCGCACGTGCTTGTTTGCTAATAATATTAAAAGGGTAAGAAAGTAAATGAGTTATAATATTATTAGTTATTTTCTCTATTTTAGACATACCAAACACGAATGCTATTTTTTTTTTCTTTTCCTTCTTAATTTATCCAATCATAAATAAAAATTTTAACTATCAATTTTTTTTTCAATCGTAACTAATGTCATCTTTTCTTTACTTTTCTCTTTTTTCTCCTTACTACACAAATGAAGCCTAAATTATAAAAGGATTTTTTTGAGGGAAGTCCTATAATTTTGTATGCGTTTTGACATTGGTCCCTTTTTGAAAATTTATTAGAGATTGATCATATTAGTCTTATTTTATGTTCGATAAATTATACTTTCATTCCCTCTTGTTAATGTAAATTACACTTTCACCCCTTCTTGTTTTATTAATTACACTTTTACCTCTCAACCAAATTTTGAGATATGAAATGATTAAAGTACCCCTAAATGTGTGTGAGCACTTATTTGCCCATTCATAAAAATGTGAAAAGACCAACCTACCCTCCTTTTATATGTATATATATATATATATCGGGTAAAAATATATATTTAGTGAAAAAATATATATATTTTCCCCCCCAAAAAAATTATATTTTGAAATATATAGGTGTTTGTCTAAATATATATATATATATTTAAAATATATATACACATATAAAATGAGGGTATGTTGATATTTTCACATTTTTATGGCTGAACAAAAAGGTCATCACACACACTTAGAAGTACTTTAGTCATTTCATATCTTAAATTTTTATTGAGGGGTGAAAGTATAATTAACAAAAAAAGAGTGTGTGAAAGTATAATTTACATTAACAAGAGGGTGTGAAAATATAAGTCACCCAACCTAAAATAAAATTAATAAGATGTTGGATAGTTTTGGGCATTTCTCATTTCAAATGTTAGCTCAAATGATGAGACTTTCTCTTACATTTTTATACTGACCACTAGCTCCTTCTACAACCGATGTGGGAAAACCCCAATAATTTCCCTCTCACATATCGAGCCTTGGGTCGGAGCAACGACAACCCGTTTCTCCTGAAATCTGGGCCGAGACTTGTTGGTAACCTGGACTCTGATACCAGTGTTGGGTAGTCTCGAACCTTTCTCGCCCCAAAAGTTAGCTCAAAATGTGATATTTTTCTTTCACACTTATATACTAACCATCTAATAATTTTTTAAAAAAAACCAATGTCAAAATGTATACAAAATTATATAAGGGTTAATTTCAAGATACCCCCTATGCTATTTAATTTAATCAACTAACTCCTACTGTGTCCACTTTGTCCCCTATACTATCCAATTTCATCACCATGCCTCTCCTCCTCACATTTAGAGTTAAAATGTCTAAACTACACTCCCTTATAGTATACGGATGTTTAGTGAAATCAACCATTAAAAAAATTAATTTTCAAAAATAAATTATATTTTTCGTAAAAACTATAAATTTCAATATATATATATATATATATATATTTAAGAAAATATGATTTTTTACAAAAAATAATTTTTTTGCGAAAAATATATATTATGTTCCAAAATATGATTTTTTTACGAAAAATATTTTTTTTGTGAAAAATAAATATTATGTTTCAAAATATGAATTTTGTTTTTCCGAAAAAGTATATATTATGTTCCAAAATATGAATTCTTTCCGAAAAATATATATTATGTTCCAAAATATGATTTTTTTTTGAAAAATAATTTTTTTATCGAAAAAGTATATATTATGTTCCAAAATATCATTTTTTCCGAAAAATATATATTATGTTCCAAAATATGATTTTTTTCGAAAAATAAATTTTTTTTGCGAAAAAGTATATATTATATTGCAAAATATGATTTTTTTCTGAAAAAAAGCTTTTTGCAAAAAATATATATTATTTTTCAAAATATGATTTTTTTTCTGAAAAATATTTTTTTTTTGCGAGAAAGTATATATTATGTTCCAAAATATGAATTGTTTTGCGAAAAAGTATTTATTATGTTCCAAAATATGATTTTTTTTCCAATTTTTTTTTTTTTTTGCGAAAAATATATATTATGTTCCAAAATATGATCTTTTTCGAATTTTTCTTTTACGAAAAATATATACTATTATGTTCCAAAATATGATCTTTTTCGAAAAATAATTTTTTTGAGAAAAATATATACTTTTTTTTTCAAAATATGATTTTTTTCCAAAAAATAATTATTTTTCCAAAATAATTCATATTTGGAAAATAATATATATTCTCTCCGAAAAATATTTTTTTTGAAAAAAGTATATATTTATTTTTTTGAATTTATATTTTTGCGAAAAATATAATTAATTTTAGAAAAATAAATTTTTTAAATTGTTGATTTACTAAATCCCTTTATATGATAGTTTATGAATTTTGACTTAAAATATGAGATGATTGTATATAATAATAAAATTGAATAATATAAATAATAAAGTTGATATAGTAGAAATTAGTTGATTAAACTGAATAAATGAATTTTTTGAAATTAATCCATAATATAACCTCAAAAAAATATCAAATCTCTCTCGTATCATGAATCTCGTGAGTTTTGATTTTTTTGTAGACCCTACTCCACAGTCATCGGAACCCTAGCCGCCGCCTACCCTCAATCACAACCTTTCACCGTAGATCTAAACCAGCAGTTGCCAAAACCCAAACCATAACCGTCGATTCCCATGAGCCCCTACCGCGTCTCTTCAGCGATCTCGTTGTCAAGCGTCACTTTTGGTCGCTGCTCAGTCCCGCGTTGATAGATCCACAACGCCACCTCTTCGCTTCGCCGTCGCCGGAGCCTTATCGCCGGAGTATAGTGGTCGCTGAGTCCAATCGTTACTGCAATAACATCGCGAAGAGCCTGTGGTTTCTGATCATTCGATTTGGGAATCCACAATTTTGGGTCTTTTCACCAATGACCCAATTTCAGTTGAGCAAATGAGTTACCAGTTCAGAGATTTCAGTGAAAAAAAGGACGTAAGTACACTTTCTTTGTTTAGACTTTGTTTGAATTGGGAGATTTAGAAAGAAAAAGAGAAAAAAGAAGGGAGAGAGAGTGATTATTTCAAGGAAGAGACAATATCTCACCATTCTTTATCCTTTCAAATCTTTCATATTTTTTGATTGGGTGCTTCGGTGATGCTAACATCTAATTCATTATCAAGTCCTTTTTTATCCGATTTTGGACAAGATTCTTCATATTTTCTCCCACCCAAACCTGCAATGAGGGTTTATCCATCCTTCTTAGCCGTTCACCTTAACATTGAGGGACTCGGTCTGACCCGAACCATGGGCTTGCTTAGTTTGCATTTACGAGAACAGTTGAAAACTGAACATCAAAAAACTAAAAAAAAGTCTGTTTGGTTAAGTTTTCAGTTATAAAAATATTAGTTTTTAGATAAATTCTTTTGATTATTCTCATAAAATAGTTTTCAGTTTTTCGAATTTTTAAGAGATACAAACCAAATAGGTTCGAGGTGTTTCGCTACCTTACCTACAAGCCTTTCAAAATTAATTTGGAGATAGAAAACACTTTCCACATTTGAATTTTATTTGAATATTAATTTATAAAACTCCATCTGTCCCAAATTATAAGGACTTTTTGGAGAATCCAGCTTTTTATGATGACAATTTTTATTGTTGTGATAGTGAATGAAAAATTGATTTTACCCTTTATCCTATCAAATGATATGATAATTTATAATTTAAATATTTTATAACTTGAATGTTTGAAAGTTAAATTGGTAAATTGATCAAATAAAATGCATTGACTTTTCAATTGGTATACTTATTTTGGGATGGATAAAATAGGGAATATGAATACTTAAATTGGGACGGAGGGAGTAATAAATTAGTTGATTTTTTTCTTTCTTTATTTTCCCTCTTTTAGAAACAAGAATACTTTTTTTTTTTTGATAAGTAAGTAATTTATAAAAAAGAAACGCATTCAAGAGGGGAATGCATCCCATATACAACGACCCCTATGGGCCAAGAGAACTCATAAACTCAATTTTCTCGTCTATAGAACTACAGTTGCGCCCTTCCACCCAACTAAATAGACATAAAATAAAAACATGTTTTAATTGCAAAACATATAAACTCAATTTTATATGTTTGATTAGTCTCCAAATTGCAAACTGTCCTAATTTTCTTTGTTGCCAATTTTTTTTTTTTCGTAATTGAAATATTCACTTTGTTTAGTTTAATCAACTTTTATTGAAAAATCATCTTTATTTTGTCATTACATCATTTACTCTTATCCCTTTATTAGCATGAAAACTGTTGTTTAGAATAAGCTGTTCTCTCTCTCAAGGTAGATAGACTTTTTATTTATAATGATAAATTAAGTTACACACGAGAAAAAACTTTATTGGGCTTAATACACACATGTGGTCCAAGAGGCCACACGGCTCTACTAACACTCTCCCTTAAGCTGGAGCATAAATATTAATCATGCCCAGCTTGTTACAAATATTTTTAACTCTAGTTCTGGGAAGATATTTAGTAAACACTTCAGCAAGCTGATCCCCGGTTTTCACATGCTTTAATAAGATATTTCCACGCTGTAAAGTGATAGTTCACCTCAATATGTTTAATGCACTTATGAAATACGGGATTGGTCGCAATATGTATTACTGCTTGATTATCACACCACAATTAAGAAGGCTTTGAAGAAGGATAACTAAGTTCGTGTAATAGTTGACGCAAATAAGTCACATCATTAGTCACATGCACCAGTGTTCGATACTCTGATTCAACACTTTAATAGGCCACTACAATTTGCTTCTTACTTTTCCATGACACCAGATTACCACCTTTAAATATACAATATCCAGTGGTGGATTTCTTATCATAAGGAGATCCTGCCCAATCAGCATTGGAGAACCCCTAAACCCGCATATGACCGTGATTACTGTATAGTAATCCACGACTCAGAGTTGCTTTAATATATCTTAAAATATGTGTCACTGCATCCCAATGTGAAGTCCGATGATTAGACATGAATTGACTCACCACACTCACAGAGAAAACAATATCTGGACTAGTCACTGTAAGATAATTGATTTTTCCAACTAGATGCCGGTACCGATCTGGTTCAGGGTACTCATCACCATCCTCCATAAATAACTTGACCCCCGGAGTAATTGGAATATCGTTTGGTTTAACATTCATCATTCCTGTACCCCGACCATCCTCCATATATCGTTTGGTAAAGATATATCCCACGTTTGTATTTAACCACCTCAATAACCAAGAAATAACGCAGATGGCCTAGATCTTTAGTTTAGAACCGATTTTGGAGAAATATTTTCAACGAAGAAATACCTTTATTATTGTTCCCTGTAATCACAATATCATCCACATAGACAATTAGAAAAATGCACCTGAAGTGGAATGACGATAAAAGACAGAATGATCTTTGCCTGCTCTCTGAAGGTCAAATTCCAATACAACTTCGCTAAAGCGTCCAAACCAAGCCTGTGGAGACTGTTTCATGCCATATGGATTTTTTCAGACGACAAACAATCCCAGACTCCCCATGAGCTACAAACCCGGGAGGTTGTTCCAAATAGAATTCATCCTGAAGATCACCATGGGGGAAGACATTCTTGACATCTAATTGATGTAATGGCCATCCAGAGGTAGCAACAAGAGAAATAAGAAGACGAATGAAAGCCAATTTAGCAACGGCTAGAACGTATCAGTGTAATCAACACCATACCTTTGGCGACTAAACAAGCCTTGAGATAAACAACAGTCCCATTTGGATTCATCATAATGACTTAAACCCACTTGCACTCAATAGGTCTCTTACAAAAAGGCAAGGGAACCAATTCCTAAGTCTAATTAGACTCAAGAGCAGACATTTCCTCTTTTATAGCAGTCAACCAAGCAGGAGAAGAAATAGCCTAAGAGAAATTCCGAGGAACAAATACAAAATCCAGGGTAGAGATAAAGGTCTGCAATGACTGTGAGACACCTGTATAAGAGACAGTAGCAAAAACATGATAATTGGCACAACCACGTTTACCCTTCCAGAGAGCAATAAGAACATCCAAGTTTGAGTCTGAAGCAGGTGTGGGAGGATCTGAAGACGGGAGACCAGATGTAGCAGGAGCCGGCTCAGGAGCATCTACGGGAGAAGAACCAAATACCCGGTACGGTCCACGAACATATGTCTGGAGGGCATGAGCGGACGGGACAGAAGTGACTCGAATCAAGTCATACACCATAAAGTGATCAAGAGATGAAGACAAATATGGGTCAACAGACGACACAAAGGAGGAGAATGGAGAGGACTCGTGGAAAACTACATCAGCAGACACAAGAAACCGCCCCAACTTAGGTGAAAAACACCGATGCTCTTTCTGTGTACGAGAATAACCAAGAAAGATGCACCACAGAGATTTGGGATCCAGTTTGGTAACATGAGGCCTGATATCACGAACATAACAAGTGCATCCAAATATACGCAGAGGGAGAGGTTGTTTAGGGAATGAGACCTGGTGAGGAATCTCCCCCTGAAGAATCGATGATGGTATCCGGTTAATGAGATATGTAGCCATTAATACCTCCTCACCCCAAAACATCTTTGGAACTTGCATATGAAACATAAGAGCTCGAGCAACTTCCATCAAATGTCTATTCTTTCGTTCAGCCACACCATTTTGTTGGGGCGTATCCTGACTTGAGGACTGGTGAATAATACCATTCTGAGTCATAAATGACACAAGGGGAGAATAAAAGTACTCATGAGCATTATCATTACGTAGGGTACGAATAGAAACAGAAAATTAATTCTTGATTTCAACATAAAAAGCACAAAAGATAGAAAATATTTCTGAACAAGATTTTATTAAATATAACTATGTCATATGTGAAAAATCATCCACAAAGGTAACAAAGTACCGAAAACTAGACTTGGACTGGACCAGACAAGGTCCCTAGACATCAGAATGTACTAACTCGAAAGGTGTACATGCTCGTTTATTAACCTTAGACACATATGACACCCTGTGGTGTTTACCAAACTGATAAAACTCACAAAATAATTCAGACAAAGGTTGAACTCCCATACACAAACACTTTAGGCTTGAGAGAGTAGGATGACCAAGTCAACAATGAAGATCAAGAGGTGTATAGGAGAGACTGGAACAAACCATGGAAGTTGGTTCTTCATCCAGCACGTAGAGCCCTCCTGAAGTGCGATGATCTCTACCAATAGTCTTGTTCGTCAACAAATCCTGAAATTCACAAGAAGCACCAGATAAAACAACACGACAATTCAATTGTCTAGTAAAGGCACTAACATTTAGTAAATTGAATGGAAGTGCAGGTAAATGTAACCCAAATGATAAAGTGATATTGGAGGTGGGGAATGCCATCCCAATCCCCCGAATTGGTATATAAGAGCCATCAGCGACACATCTGGGCGAGAGGAGGTGGGAGAATAATCCTGCAAAATATCTGTTGTTCCATTCATATGGTCAATAGCACCAGAATCAATAATCTATGTCTGAGAAGAGGCTGAAAGATATGCTGTAGAAGGATCTGACTGAACTAGAGATGTAGATGTCGGGGTTTGATTTGCTAGCAAGCGAGAATATTCTGCAGCAGAAAGGTGAACTGTCGTATCATCTAATAGAGCAGATCCGTGATTCTACACTGTTGATTCTTCATTAAAAAAGACATTGGCAGACCGTGGTTTCCCATGTAGCTTCCAACACCTATCACGTGTATGGCCACCACCACCACAATGAAAGCAGGTAAACTTGTTGTCAGAATTGTGACCACCACGACCTCCAGGCTGCGTATTGCTTGCCAAAGCAGTATTCTCACCAGTATCGCCTGATCCAGAAGTCAAACGAATAGAACGAAGTGCTCGAGAATATGCCTCTGTAATAAAAGTTTCCCGACTAGCTAAGATCTGAGAACGAGTTGACTCATATTCCGGTCGGAGGCTACTGAGAAACGCTAATATAGTTAATTGCTCACGCTGCTGACGCATTTCATGAATATCTGTAGTAAGGGGCATCAAGACATTGAATTCTTCATAAATCTTCTTGAAGGAGGTGAAATAGTCACTGATGTGAGTTGTTTGCTGCTTCGGACGAAAGAATGACTGAGATATTTCATAAATATGATTCATATTATCCTTGATCGAGTATAAAACATTGAAATACTCCTACAACTCCTTAACCGTATCATAATGGGTCACCAAATAAGTCAACCCGAGATTCCATAGAGTTTATCAATTGATTAAATAGGCAGACATCATCACGGAACCAGATTTTGGCGCCTATAGGATCATTTTGAGGATTTGGGGAATCATCGATAAGATGTTCCTTTTTACCCATACCTCGAATAACGAATAAAACCAGCTTACGCCAATTCTGAAAATTTGTACCATTCAAACGACACTCAGTAAGTTTGCAAGTAGATGAAATAATCTCTGAGACTGTGGATTTGAGCTCAACAAGCCCACTCGATATTGAAGAGTTAGCCATAATCTTGCAAACAATAACAAAGAGTGGGATACACACCCCAAGAATCACAACAAAGAGGGGGATATACACCCTTATATATATCAAGACAACGTTTTAGTTAATGACCCATCAAGACATGAACCGAACTGTTGGGAATTAAAACCCTAAACACACAATAAGATGAAGAATTACGAAAATATTAGGGTTTCATCAATGAAATTACGAAAATACTAAAATATGTAGTGGATTTCGGGTTTTGTTTGGATTAGGGGTAGGGATGGAGGGTGGTGATGGTTATGATGATTAGGGTTGGGGTTTTGTGAGGAGAGTTTCTCAAATTTTGGTATCCGGCTCTGATACCATGTTTTTTATAATAAGCTGTTCTCTCTTTCAGGGTAGAGAGACTCTTTATTTATAATGATAAATTAGTTTACACACGAGAAGATATCTTATTGGGCTCACTACACACATGTGGCCTCTACTAACAAAAACATTGGCAACTAGTGCATGAATTTTGATTCGATCACTTTAATAACATCTAATTCTTCGTTAATGTTCAAGTTTTGGCAGATGTTCCGTAACCATTGAATTAATGTTACCATTCTCTTAATCTACCATTACTGGAGATCTATATAATATATAAAGTACAAAGAGTGCAAACCATAGAGTATATAACATGAACATTTTGACTTGACTCGTGTAATAAAATATGTCATTTTTTTTGAATCCTAAGACAACTCTTAATGGCCATTGTGATCTTTTAGTCGAGTCTTTGCACCCTCGTCGCGGTGTTCTATGTGTGCTAGATTATTCTCAAACCAATCTACAAACGGAGTCCAACTCTAGCGAAAGTTAAATCTAATATCATACTAGATGACCTCTAGTTGGCACCACAACGAAAGTAAAATCTAATATCATACTAGTTTCGATCGATTGTAGATTTTGGGATACTTGGGGTCGGGGTTGTGCTACAAATATGAAACTTACATGTCTACCTCGGAAGTTTCCAATGTCGAGGCTATTGATCCTATTGTTGAGGAGGCTGTTGCTTGATTGAAGGGCGACGTTTTTGGCTCTTTTTTGGGTCAATCTTTGCCCTCGATTCTTGAGGAGTTAAAGTGTGAGGGTGATCAGTATGGTGGTTTCATGTGGATTCGGGTTCTAACTTAGGGCCAGTTATTGTTTCTCGAGCAAGTTATGGGATGTTTCACTTTGGTAATAATCAAGTGGGTTTGACCTTTGATTTTGGTTTCGAGGGGAGTGTTTATGTGGACACTTGTGATTCTTTGGTTGTCTCTACTAAGGTGAATGTTGGTGAGTTGGTGGTTGGGTCCCTCTTGAAGGGTGTTATCCTTGTTGCGATTGCGGGCAGTGATGAAGGCTGCTGTGAAGGTTTGAAGCAAACAGACAAATAGGTATTGGGCAATATTGTGGATACTTGCTCCCTGTTGGGAGTTCCCTTTGAGGACATTCACGACGATGTGGTGCGGCTATGAAGATTTTGGCAGAGGGGAAGGATGTTGAGAATTCCTCCTCTTTTGTGAATGCTTGGGTTGAGTCTAGCCCTTGGAAAGGGGAGAGAGAGCCTTGTAATTTAGTTTTTTATATCAATTATGAAGGGGGGAGTGGTTCCTTCAATGTTAAAAGTAAAGGGAGAGGAAGAGGAAGAAGAAGGAGGTTTGTTAAAGGGGATGATGTGGAGGATTAGAGAGGGTTGGGGAGGGGCCTTTGTTTCTTTCTCAATGAAGCAAGACAAATTATTGCCTGTAATGTCCAAGGTCTAAATAACCTAGGTAAATGAAAGGTGATTTCCTTGGCTTTACGGCGTTGGGGTGTGCATGTGGTGTGTCTTCAACAGACTAAGCTTTCTAATTTGATGAACAAAATGGTTTGGAGCATCTGGGGCAATCGGGTTGTGGATTGGCACCCCTTTGACTCAGTGAGAGTGTCCTGATGATGTCAGGTAGACGTTGGGTATCTTCCCTTCATGTTTTGAGAGATGGTTTTTCTGTTTCTTTATCCTTTGGTTCAGTTGAGGATGGTTTTTGGTGGATCTTTTTCAGTGTCTACGGTGTGGTTGATGATGAGATGTGAGTGGGCTTATGGAAGAAGCTTCTTACGGCTCCAGATTTGTGGAGGCTTCTTTGGTTTTATGGAGTCTCATTAATGATTTCCCGTTTGGTTCTTTGAGAGTTCTCAAGTTTTTCGTGAAATGGGTTCTCTTTCCCCTCTTTTGTTCTTGATTATTACGGAGGCTTTTAGCCGGCTTATCAGGAGGGCAATGGAGTTGGGCTTTATCAGAGGTTTTAAAGTGGGCTTTGTGAGGTTTTTTTTTTGTGATGCAGAGTAGGCTCAAGAGGCTTAGCTTGGGTACTTGCAACGTGTCCTTATTGGCTTTCAGGCGGTCTCGGATCTAAAGTCAATGTTGGAAAGAGTTCTCTATTTTATGTGGGAGAGGTGGAGGATTTTACAATGTTAACCAGAGTTCTTAGATGCGGTGTTTGCCAGCTACCCACCTCAGAGGAGGAGGAGTTATGATTCGGTGATCAAGCAGGTGGAGCGGAGGTTGACAGGTTGGAAGAGACAACATCTTTCTAAGGCCGAGAAACCGACCTTAGTTAAGAGTTTCTTGTCTAATCTTTCCATTTATGTTCTTTCTTTGTTCCTCATTCCTTGTTCTGTGTATTTGACGCTTGAGAAGATCTAGAGGAAATTGTTTTTTGGGAGGGAAGGGAAGGGATGGGAATGATCGGTTTGTCACTTGGTTGCTTTGGAGGAGGTGTGTAGGTCTTTGAGGGAAGGTGGTTTGGGGATCAGGAGGTTGGGCTTTTTCAATAGAGCGTTGTTAGGAAAGTGGTTGTGGTGTTTTTGGGGTGGAGAGGCAGATCCTATGTAGTAGGATGATTGTCTGTTGTTTTGGGGATGAGGTTAGGGGTGGTGCTTGAGGAGAAGGGCCGGGGTTGTGAGGGATATCATGAGCGGGTGGGACAGGTTTTCAGAGCATCTAAAGGTTGGTTTGAGGGTTGTGAGGCATGTTCGGTTTTGGGAGGATTGGCAGTGGTGGGAGTCATCTTTGGCTATGTTGTTTCTGCAGTTTTTTTTGCATCGCTTGTGATTAACACGCTTTGGTGGTGGATTGTTATCGCCTTTATAACAGTAGGCCAATGTTGGATGTGCAGTTCGTGAGACATTTTCAGGCTGAGAGCTAGAGGAGGTGTAAGTGTACAAAATTGTTTACACTCAAGATTGAATGATTTACATTGAGACCCAATGTCTTGTTTATACAAGAACCGTTGGGCCCTTTGCCCACTTTGAAATATAAATAAGGTAATATAAAAATATATCTCTTCTTTAATGGATTAGATTGACGCTATCTCGATATCGTTTTGTTTGTTATCCTGATCTCTTTGCCTACTTGAACTGGTCTTGATTCTGCTCCTGCCTTGGTCTTGCATCTGGATTGACTGTTGGACATCCATTGAGGTTGTTTGGCTGGGACAACTGGTTAGGCCTGCCTTCGCACCTGTGTTTTGGATTGCCTTCTGGGTCGCTTGGAGATACTCAGTGACTTAGGCAAATGAGCTTTTTTCAGTTTGGCCAGTTGTTCCATGCGTCGGGCCTAACTACCTTCCTTTATAGGAGGTCTCGAGCTCCTCAAGCTTCTTTATAGCCACGTTCCATCTGGTGTGGGTCCAATGTTTCAAATTTGGATGCTTTCTTCTCATGGGAGACACAAGGTTTCTTCTTGGTTTCGTCACTTGTCTGCACCGAGTAGTCCCCCTTTTTCTTGGAAGACGGGTTGGCAACCCATGTCCCTTCGAAGGTTGCTTTCTTTGCGTGGTTTGTTGTGTGGAGTTGAATCCTCACTTTTGACAACCTTTGGAGGTGGGTTTTTTGTGTGGTCAACCGAGGTGAGTTCGTTGATCACCTCCTCCTTCATTGCTAGGTTACTCATGATTGTTGGTCCTAGGTAGGTGTTTTTAGTGTCCATTGGGTGATGTCTTGTTCTATGAGAGGAGCTATTGACACTTGGAGAGGCTGTTTTGTGGGGGTGGGGGCTCAGGCTTGAGATTTTTGGAGTACACCCTTAATGTATTTGGTGGTACCTTTGGTTGGTTGTAGTGCAACTGCGGTTGCTTTGACTGGATTGATTCTACCATAGTCACCATTAATTATATGTTTATTTTTATATTTATTTAATTGGGTCATGGGCAAATTCCTGTAATGTATAGAGGAAAAGTTAGATATTTTTTGGTTCTTCTTTGGCTTTAGGTTTTCTCACTCATGGGATGTGCTCCCCTTTTAAGCGCTTTTCTATGTATACATATATTTCATTCTTATAAAATAAAAGACCTTCTCAACCCAGTGGTGACAAACATATGAAAATGTGCTAGCAGATGACGAAATAGTTGTAATTAAGGAAGGTCTCGATGTCACATCTAAGGTGTTGGATTATCCACATCTAAGTAGATTAAGTTGGATGACATTAAAAATGTTACATTGAGGAACTCGACTAAATTTGCTCACATGGATGATATGCGACACACTAATGACTAATTACCCGAGGATCATAACTATTTGATGTCCCCCATAGTTTTACACATCCTTGGGAACATGTCGAATTGACCGATGAGTTTACTTAAAATCCCAATAATTTTAAGAAGACACTTTCCAAATTTTTTTGGATTAAACCTTAAATTGTCTTTTTGCATTTTTTCTTTTGGAAAATTGAGAATGTGAATGAAGGTCTACAAAAATTAACTTTTGTTTTTTTGGAGACGTGGAACTAAACTCTTGGAAGTCATTTTGCCTCGTGGACTATGATTCTCTGAGCTTTGACCAATTATTGTAATTTGGAAGTTCTTTCAAGATTTGCTTTGGTTGGCGGTTTGAATTTAGCTATGGCACCTTTGTTTGCGGTAATCTCTTGGTGTAGTAAAAAGCAATTAGTAGTTGTTCGCTCTAGTGCTCAGACTAAATATCGTGTTATAGCTCACACTGGCTCCTAGATGTTATGGGTTACAAGATAGGATTTGTAGTGATATTTGTAATCCTATTTCCTTTATTTTTATTTATTTATCATGCCTCAATTGTAAGTTAGACATGTAATGCTAATGTCTTATAAACCAAATTTATCTCTCTTTGGTGACCTTCTATTTCTTGTGATCTCCTCTGAGGCCGACCGACACTCACATCCGTGCCGGTTACTGGAGTCTTCTACTCCAGTAAGCTCGTCTGGTAAGGCCTTCCTTTCTTTGTTCTCTATTTTGTGTCATAAAATCCTTCCTCGAGGCGACGAAGCTCCTTAAGTTGTTCAGAGGCAGCTGGGTAAAGGTTGTTGAACCATGTAGGGGACCCTCCTTGTATGTTGACGAACTTTTGATTCGGGAACGAAATGAGACTCTGTCCTCTTGTTTGGTGGGAAGATTTGACAAAGAAGTAGGTGTGGTGGCAAGAATGACTGAGTGGGCACGTAAGGCATGGCGGATCTCATGTGGATGGAAGTCTTCTTGTAATACCCCCTAATTTTCATGATAGGTTGGCCAGGCCTATACCAAAAACTAAATCGCATCAACACTCAATAATAAAGAAGCACGAAAGCAAAAAACATATTTAAGAAATAACAGAGTCTCAAAAGTTTAATACTCATGAATAAACAAATTCAGAAATCCAAATCCCCAAAGGGTACAACTCGGGAATCCCATACTTATGGACCCCTAAAACCATAAATGAAAATATAAGTCCGAAAGAAAATATTAATATAGAGTCCCTACATTGAAACCAAGTGAAAAGCTGAATAACTCAAGAAGAAGCGAGATGAACCCTCAATCCTTTGACTGGAACTGTCGAAAACTTGAAATGTTAACAATGGTGGGTCAGACCCATGAGCAAAGTAGACTCTACATGATTCCAAACAGAGTACCAATAATTCTATCATCTAACCCAACCAAAAGTAAGTAAAAAACTATAATTACTATAACTTAAAATACCACTCCTAAATATCCTCCAAAAATAGACAAATAAATAAATAAGCAAAACAAACAAAACACAACCATAATTAAATCACAAGTCATAAGACAAAATAAATAAAGTGCAACCAAAATTTAATCACATGACAATAGGCAACTTAACCATGCCTAACCATAACCACGTACCCGACAACTTATCACTGTGGGGACTAGTCGACTATGGTACATATGAGACTGGCTTAATAGTCATCCCATCGTGGTTCCCTTTCCATTCCATAATCACCAAAAAGAAAATATATATAATATATATACACAGAAAATCATCCGAACATCTATTCATACACATAAATTATATACACAGTAAATACAATTTATATATATAGTCTTCCAAAATTTATTCACTCCAACATGGTCGTTAAATTTTATTCAGTACGTAATTGATTTAGTCCATTAATCCACCTAAAATAAAGCTCACGTCATCCTAATACTTAATCACCATATTGTTAGCTATAAGCCATTCCAATCATTACTCATGGGTCCACCATGTGATTTATAAGTCATAATTCCATAACCACATATATATACACGAATTTAAGGCCTCAAGACTTTCTCTGACATTACAAATTCTTTTATCACCATTCTAATTACTTAACTTTTGCTATTTACACAAGGTTACCCATATACATATATATTATATGTAACAACCAATCATGCAAATCCTGAGGCTTATGGATCCATCGTCTCACACGTGTCGTATATAATCAATACTAAATAACATCTTTGTGAACTAGGCATCTGTATATGAACAAAAATCGAATCTCAGATTCCTATACCCAACTATATGACATGCACAAATCCTTCCGATGCGCAACAACCTTATTATGAACACGTGTGATCACCACCTATACCAACTGTTCTAAATCTATACATACACATGCTTTTCCGAAAATAAATATATAAATCCTTCGAAGCTATTTACTCATATTAAGTATTTTATTAACAGATCAAGACTTCCAACTAACGAAACAAATATATATATATATATATATACAAAAACAGTTACAAATCTATAGATATACGTATACATGAAATCGTACACAACTATGGCACATAGATGCTAAGATTATGAGTTCAAAGGGGAAGAAAAGAACATTCTACTTGCTTGATCATTGGGCTAAATCATGCACGAACTGTAGGTCGATCGATGCTCTCTCCCTCTACTTGACGTCTGATAGAATATGCACGAATTGTAGGTCGATCGATGCTCTCTCCTCTATGCGACTCTGCTCTCTCCCTCTACTTGACGTCTGATAGAATATGTCGTAAGAATTATATTAGGGTTTTCTTTTTATTATATATATATATATATATATATATATATATAAATATATTTAATCCTTCCAATGTGCCCAAAAATATATAATAGCCCATTAATACTTATATAATAGTCCATTGGCTAATAAGTTCAACTAAATGATTTATGATTAATTAATTAAATATATCCAATTTAAATAAATAAAAAATAACGGGGCATTACACTTCTTTTCAGTCTTTCTTCCCAAGCTAAGGCGACGTGGGTGTTAAGGGAGGGACGACGGTTAGAATTTTAGAGCTAAGTGCTTCTATTACTTGAAAAAATGGGGTTTGAGGAGGTTGGTGCTATTTTTGCTCCGTTTACACCTGTAGTGTGACGAGGAAATCGGTGAGGTATGGGGGGCTTTAAAAGTGTGGATGCTAGCTGGAAAATGGTGCGAATTATCTTCTTTGATGGTCAGGCAAGTCCTTCGATGGTGTATATACACGATGGAGAGTTGTGCTACAAAGTCCTCACTCTGTTGGTGTATATACACGATTGAGTCCTTCGATTTTGGTTTCCACAACCGAGAGTTTGGAGGGAGGCCATATTGCTTTGCTGATTTCAGAGGAGTGGTGGTCCCTAAAGGGGAAGGGACATTGGGGTGAGGCGGAGTTACGATGGCGTGTGGAGGCGTATAGAAGATGCTATGAAACGAAGGTGAGTTCCAGATGAGGAAGACGAAGTGGAGCATTTGCCCACACACCTGATTCGTTCTATTTGGAGGTTCACAAGGTGACATGTGATGCACATGCATCTTGAAGGGCTGCACGTGGGATGGGTCTGGTTCATCCTATACGGTTGGGCTCAATCATCGACCTATTAGCTAGCCAGTTATTCTAGAGAACTTGCCCGATTCACTTAAGGAAGTCATGTTTTTAAAAGGGGGTTGTGGTTCAAGTCACTCCATCTCTCATCCCATCCCAGCCCAGAAGTTGAGGTTTTGGAACGCTCATTATGGGCCTTCTTCTGGTGGTCGAGCTGGGCCTAATAGGGTGCTTTGTTCAAGAGGCAGGCCTAATCATATGCATTCTTTTCATCCAGACCCATGCCCCTTTTACTAAGCCTGGGGAAGGTGGACAGGTGTTACCCCAACTGACCCGGGTTAAGGTGGGCCAGATGCGATCGATCCCCCAGAGGAATTCGACTATTCTTCTGCCTTTTTTCTCTGCCTTTTCCCACTCTGATCATTCCAGCATCATTCCCGTTTATCCCTTGAACCCATGCACTTCCTTTTCCATGCTGTTGATCTCTATAAAGCCTAAATGTCAACTCGAACTCAAATCCATGGAATTAACATAGTTTTCACAACATCAACCTGAAAAACACCAAAATGCAGGATCATCAAAGCCAAGTAATGTGCCTAGAGACCGAAACATTGCCGGTTTAGGGGCGTAAAATGCACAACATTCGGCACCTATCAGACCGAAAGTGCTCCCCACACCAGCAATCCATCCTAAAGATAACAAACCTACATCTCTAAACAAGCATACAGAATCCACACTAAATAAAAATTGAAATTTTCTTAACTATCATATTATAATGACATTGGTGAAATTGCTAAGAATGTAGTATTAAGAACCTAAGAAGTATTTGATATGTGATCAAAGTATATGAGAAGTATTAGTTGCATGTTATAAGTCAAAAAATATAGTTCAAAATTATTGATACTTTAAAGAAATATCAAACACGTATATGGGGGTATCTAAGGAGTACCAGGTGCTGACAGGTATAAGATACAAGTACGTCACGCTTGTAGAAGTATTTGTGCTTCATAAGACCATTATGAAATTGACACACAATTACACAGACAATATTGAGTAGGAAATTGTAAAAACCTGACTTATATTCCTTATAGGCAGCATAAAATATGATTAAAGTTCGGAACTTGGAGAGTTGAGAACAATGATTTGAATGTCAAATTGTGGGGGTCTTCCTAACAAGTTTAGAACCAACCATAAATGACAAACTGGAGCCAATTGTTTGGAATAGTGATGAGTGATGAATTTGATTCCACTTAGTAGCAAATTTTGAAATGGTGGAAAACGGAGCGAGGTTGTGTGAATATGAAAGGTTCAGTAAAAGGGGTAGGGCATAAAAAGATGTCTATAAATTGTGCTTTGAACTATTTTAGGTAAAGAACTTTTTGTGGCAGGTTTTTTCCCTTCTCTTTTTCTGAGATAAATTGTTTCTTTTTGAAATCCTATTCGACTTCCTTAAAGCTATCAACTTTGATTTTTGACACTTGAACTTAATGCGAGCGGTCACATCATAATAATGATACATGACATATGCTCTTGTTTTTTTTTTTTTTTTGTGGGGGGTTGGTTTGTTAAATTTCCTGAGTAATACTTATCTGGGTTGATATAAAACTGTTATGGAAGGTGATGAAGTCTGTGCTCCAGACCTAAAGCCTCAAAATTTTGACACGCCTAATGTCATGTCAGCCTTTTAGTGTCATTGTCAAATTCTCAATGTCCTCATTGATTTCCAAATGGCAGGTTCGGGTTTTCCAATGTTCAATTAAAGTGACTTTTTGAAACCATATGCAAGTTTTTTAAATTTTGTTTAATAATGAATTTAACCTCATTAATCTTCATAGGGTACTACATAGCACCTGTTTCTTTGTAAAGTAAAAATTTCATTCCTGAAGGTCCATGAGAGGGACTGTCTGAGTCACAAAAAGGGCCATCACACCCTTTGATGATTCCCCATGTTGTTGCTCATTGTAAATCATTTAGTCTTAATTGCTTATAATTAGGTGAATAAGAGAATTTTTTGTGAGATTGTGATTTTGGTGCTCATGGTTTTAGCTTGTGAATCATAACATCATTCTTTTTTTTTTTTGGGTTTGTGGGAAAGCTGCTTTGAAAGGGGTGCTACTACACATTAGAGATCCATCATGGACAAGGATGATGTTCTATCTTTTAAGGTTGGACAATTAGCCGAGTCAAGATCATTTCAGGTTGGGTATCGTGGTGCATGGTTTCGATGCAAGGTAATAGTTAATGCAATTACGGTAATGTTTATTCAGTTTATTCTTTGGTGCTCACTCCTGAGATGTTTGATGTTACATTGAATTTGGTTATTCTATCCTGGAATGATGTTGGCTGTACTTATTCTTGGATGCAAGATAAGGGATGAAAGATTTATTTGTCTAGAATCCATAGCCTTTTAGCCTGTTTATTTTGTTTCTGTAGTTTCATTTGGTAAGATGCCTTACTCTTGATGCCGTGCTGTACCAAATGGCTATGGTTTATGTGGAAGATAACAAAATATAAGTGAGGAGAGAAACTAGACAAGAAGAACACAAAGATATTACATAGTTTTATTCTCTCCTAGCAATAGATACTCGCTGTTGCATTGGTGAAACTGGTTGGTTTCTAGATTGAAATTGGATTAGTAATTGTATTATGAGCTGCTTCTGAATTGGGTTGCAGAATAATTAAAACAAATCAATGTTATGGAGTTTGGCTGAACCACATTGGGTAACACTAGCAGCTGGACCGGGATTTGGCTGAAAAATATAAGCTGCGGCTTCCTCTTCAGAATGGGGTATTCTAGACTGACTTATAAATTGGGCTGAAGACGAGTTGAAAAGAAAATGAAAACAAAGGAAAAATAAAAGAATGAAAGAAAATTCTAAAACAAAGTTGTGCACGGAATTCAGCTAGAAGGTACATAAAGTTTGTGACAGAGCTAGAATTCTTGGGTGACTGTCTAAATATAATGAAAAACGAAAGAAAACGTGACTCCTGAAGGATTTTTTTTTTTAGGGATAAATGAAAAAAGTTATCAATAAATAAATAAAACAACTAGCAAAGTCATGTTTAAATCGAGGAGTCAGTAGTTATAACTTATTTTATTTTATTGTTAAACAACATCAATAATAATAACGAAGGAAAATATGTAAAGGGAAGAATAGAAAGTTTGGTTGGGCTCCCAAGTTATGAATTTTTATGCTCCGAATTCAAGCTTGATGCGGCAATGACGCCATTTGACGAAGATGTATTTGTGATGTTTCGTCGTCGTCTTTTACACCTTATATAAAAATAATACAAAATTATACTTGCAAACACGGCCCTGAAAATGTATAGTAGTAATCATGGTCAAATTAATAATGAAGTGAGATTTCATTATGATTCTTTAATTCAAAACCTTAACTTTTGGCATAAAATGATTATATCATTGAGGTAATTTGGATTTTTAGCAATGAGACATAAACTTAATAGCAAGTTAATTTGATCGAGTAATGTAAATAATCTTAAGGGAAAAGCATCCATCACCACAAATCTCTATGAATTCTTTTTTTTTTTTTTTCCTATGTAACTGTTTCAGCAATAAAGACTCTCCCGCCCCATTATGACATGACGTGACTTTCGGTATTTTTGAAAATTATTTTTGCAAAATCATTAGATCTCTTATATAAAAAAAATGGTTACAGACATTTTTCGCTTTACTATTCTTAACAAACACAAGAAAAGACATCCTTTCCTTTCCTATTATTTTAGCCTCTAATCTACAATGTGAGACTTTTTGTCATTGAGATTTATACGAGAATAAACTTGGGAGGAAAAATTATACAGTATTCATTTATATGTTTCGACGATGGTAGCTTCATCACTCCCTTGAGAGGGGTGTTTAGGCTAGCATAATAGTAAGAAAAGAAGTCATAAGAACAAAATTGTTTGTCATTGAATGTAAAGGAAATATTACAAGAAATAAGTAATATGCTCTTTATTTTAATTTGCTTTTTATTGATTTGCTCGGAGCTTTTTCTCCTTCACCCCCCCCCCCCCCCCTAAAAAAAAAGAACGTTGGTATTTATAGCTAAAGGATGGGTTACCCATTTTTTGAAGCAAAATCGATATTGCCAATCACCAATTAATGTTGAGCCTTTATTCTCTCACTCTCACTTTTATTTTGCTTCAGATTTTTCTCCCCCACAAGATAGATGAGGTCATCGATGATGTGACAAGTGCATGGTTGATGTCAAAAATACAAATTATTGTGTTTCAACAATGCTTTAACACAAGACCTCTCGTGTTTCAAAAAGGCTTAATGTGTAATAGCAAAGTCCTTAAAAGGGGATCACGTCCTGAATACAAAAGAATCTCAAGAATCTGAGAAAGTCTTAGTATCTCGCCAATCCAGGAATCAACTTTCTCTTCTACTGATTTGCAAAATCTACCCATACGCTAAGAAAAAAAGAAAATAAATAAAGAAAGTTTTGATCATGACAATATAAGACTTAACCCCTTCAAAACATCGACAATTGTGCTCCTTCCAAAGGAAAAGTGCCCCCCCGCCCCCCCCCCCCCCCCCCCCAAAAAAAAACAAGAAGAAGATCTGGCGTGAGCATCAACAAAGCACCCTCTCCAATTTCTATAAAACCCTTCACAAAAATCAGGCAAGACTAAACAAAAGGCAGCGTCAGGGCAGTGCAACAAAAGGTGATGAATTCTCCTTGTACCATTTGCAGATGCATCACCAATTAACCGTGATCATATTTCCTCAAAAGTGAAGATTTGACCCAGGGATGACAATGGGGCGGGGCGGGATCGCACTCCCCATCCCCGTTTAACCCCCCCCAAGGAACACTCCCCGCACCAATAGTCCTCCCGAAACTAAGTTTCCTGCCTTTCCTAACTCAAAAAGACTTATCCTTACTCTGCCTAATGATTTTTACACTGCCACCGACCCCTATCCCTCACCTGCCTAGAACACCACCCTCCTCATACCGAGCAGTCAACCATATAACTCTTTCCCCACAACCTTTAATGCTCCCCAAACCTCCAAAGCCATTTCCTTAAAAGAATAGTATTTAAATGCACCAACTGGTAGGGATGGCAATGGGGCGGGTCGGGGCGGGTATCACCCGCCCCGTACCCGATTATTTTTCTCCGCCCCATACCCGCCCCGTCCCCGTTTAAGTTTTTATTTTTTCGACCCGACCCGACCCGCCCCGGTTAGCTCCCCGCCCCGTCCCCGCCCCGCCCCGCCTCGTCCCCGCCCCGCCCCGCCCCGATTACGTATTATTTTTATTAAAAATATATATTTTAATAATAAAAAATAATATTATTTTATTTTTAATTAATATTACTATTCTAGAATTTTTTTCTAGAATAAATCTATCTGAAATCAAAATCAAACAATAAATCTATAATTAAGGAGAATATTATATGTATATAAATTTATATATATAAATTTATAATTAAGGAGAATATATATATATATGTATATAAATTTATATATATATACCTAATCGGGGCGGGTTCGGGGCGGGGCGGGTTCGGGGCGGGGCGGGGGTGCCCCATACCCGCCCCGATTATAATCGGGGAATTGATACCCGCCCCATACCCGCCCCGATTAGCTAAACGGGGCGGGACGGGATGGATAAACGGGGCGGGTTCGGGGCGGGGCGGGTTTTTTTGCCATCCCTACCAACTGGTACTTACGTATTGTATTTATTCTACGAATCACAATAGAATCTCTTCTCATACATGTAAATTTGGGTGAAACTAGCCCAATTTGGGTGAACCATGTAAATTTTGTGTTTGTATGATTGTTTTGGTTGAAATTCGTTCACTTTTTTTTTTTGTTTGTTTTTTTATTTAAGCATTTCCGCTGAGGAAATTGCTCTTACATTTTTCCTTCCATTTTCACTTTTTTTGTACCCGTAATAAGTGATATTCTACCCTGTATTTATCATTTGAAGGAACTTTAGCCTATTCTTTTTAAGGGAATTTATCTTCTTAGATAATTCTTATACATGTACATTTTTCCATCAGATAAAAAAGATTGGCTTGAGAAAAAAGGCTGGCTCGAGAAAAGGACATGCTCATCATGCTTTGGAATTTGTTGATTTTCCAGATGAAAGTAAGTAAGATCTTTGTACGAGTTATTTAAATGCTCAATTTATTGCTTATGAATGTATGATGTTTCTTTTACGAGGTCATACATGTTTTTAACATTTCAAACCTAATTGATGAAGAATTGTGCACGGGGGCAAGTGCTTGAATATCACATGGCCAACACTTTCTATTAGAGACACGGGAAAGATGGATGAGTTTAGAGATATTTTTATTACTATTATCTTAGTATATTCTATTGGAGATTTTTTTAGGTAAATGCACTGATCTTCCCTGAGATTTGGTTCAATTCCGCTGATAACTATGATTGGTTGTTATTACACTGAGTACCCTTATTACCATTAGTAAACTAAAGGTCTTGAATTAATTGTTTAAAATATCTTTTTTCCTCTTAATATTTTGTTATTTTTCAAATAAAAATTCCTTCAAGGTAAAATGTCTATTATACTTGAGAAACTTCTTCATAAAAATTGCACTCCTTTAGAATTCCAGTTACCACCTCCACACCACCGACCGCCACAAACAGTGTGGCATTGAACTTTCCTTTTTCCAAGTCATCGATGACTCCTAGCACGATGTTGCGTCGATCACCGCACCACCAAGAAGCTCGTCATTTTCTTCGAGCACAGCCTCCTGTCACGTCCTGCATTATGAGGTTACGCCACACAGGCGCCACGCAGACGCTTCGTAGGATCCTACATGGCATCCGGAATATTCTAGACTTCTCCACACTTCTCCGGAATTCTCTAGAGTATTGTAGAGTTGTCTAGACTTGTATAGAATTGTATAGAATATACTAGAATTGTATAGAACATTCTAGAGTAGACTAGACATCGAGGATTCTAGAAATCTCTCCACTTTTCCTTGTAAGACCCTTGGCCTATAAATAGAGGAGGGAGCTCATTTACTCACCATCCAAGCAAATACACAAGTTCTCAAACAATACAAGTTCTCTTGAGTTCAATTGCCTTCTAAGCTCTCTTGCCTAGCTTTCTCTTCGTACACACTAGCTTCCGCATCCACCTAGCTTTAGTTGCCCACTAAGCTAGAGACCCACAAAGGCTTACTTAACACTTCTCAAGCATCTTAGAGGTGTTTAAGGCGGCACGGTTCCTTAGAAACACCAAGTCCGTGACACTCCGCTACATTAAAAACTGGCTTCCGTATCCTGACTAAACGGCCCATATGTTATTGCCTTTTAGTCTTAATACTTTAGGATATTCATGTCTTTGTACAAAATTTCACTCAAGGATCGAAATGTAACTTACAGGGAGGGGTGTTGTTGAGATCATGCGCCAGACCTTAGGGGTTTAAGGAGTAATAAATGGCAAATGATCGAACCTCATGGGAGTTCCATATATTTTACCATAGTTTTTATTTAGTTTTTTTTTGTTTCGGTGGTAAAAGATTTCTTCTGCATGTATATATATATGTATATGGAGACTCATGATAGTGTTAAGCAGCTTTTGATCAATATTGAATCCTGTGATTCCAAATTGCGCCCCTACTTGCATCAGTAGTACATTGATCTTTTTCAACCTTCCATACATAATAGTCTTACGTTCTCATGGCTATTAATTTTTTAATTAGTTTGGAACATGAAAAAGAAGACTTAATTGATAGTAGGAGATTCAAAGTAGATGTATAGTTGCTTTGGTAAAGATGGAGACTAATTTGCATAGAAAGTATGTATCCTATGTGTTTTGTTTAGGGTTATTATCTAGAAATCTGTAGACTAAGGGTATTTTTGTAGTTTCAGATATTGGGTTTAGTTTTGAGTTAATCTTGAATAAAGATGGTAGTGGTGGAAGTTAAGGTGACGGCGGCGGCGGTGGTGGAAGGTAATGTCGGTGGCAATGGTGAAGGATGGTGGAGGAGGTGGAAGGCAATGTAGGTGGTGGTGGTAGAAGGTTGTTGCTGCTGCGGTGGTTTGTTAACTTGGAGTGTGAGAGAGTTTGTTTGGGAATTTTATCTTTTAAAGGAATGACCATTCCATAGGTCTAGTAGTGAAATGAAAATTTATTTGAAGGAATGATTTTCATTCATTGAGAAGGTCCTTCTCGTTCCAGTATCATACCAAACAAAAGAATGGATTAAATGAACATTCTATTCCATTCTCTTTTTGCATACCATACGGAACATAAGTAGCTTTTTAGGGTGATATAAAAGGATACAGAGAGGCCTTTTTTTCTGGCCTTTTTTTTAAGAGATATTCTGAACCAGAGCTCCTGCTCTCACCAAACTAGGGTTTCAAGCATTGGAGGTTAGGGTTTGAGGGCTTGTCCCCACAACTGCATTTGAGCAAGAGGTTATCCTTTTTGCCATTGTCTTCCTATCACCCGAGATCAGAGTTATACGGGCCTCCCTGCCTTTTTCTTTTTGTTATGAAGCGAATGTGGTCATTAGCACATCTAGAAATATAAAGGTGCAGAATTTAGCAAATTTTTTTTTTCCACCCATAAACCATACTTCCTAAGCATAGCCAAGAAACTTTAGAAATGTACTACATCCAATTGTCCAGGATCTTGTTGTAAAATTATTTATTGTCTTTTCTGTTGCAAAATTAATTCGCTTTACCCTTTTCTGGTTGCTCAACATTTATCTCTGAATCTGATGTAAGAGTCCAAGTTTCCTTACAGAAATGTCCAAACATCACCTTACTCTTTACCTCAATACTTCCCTTTGTGGTCTGGAATTTATATTTTTATGTTTTTGCTGCGTAAAGTTGGATCTGAAAAAACTTGTATATAGTGACCTATAATAGTTCCTTGCAATATTTAATCATTCATATCTTCTTCAGTGTTAAGTTTTCTGCTCTCGCAAAAGTAAAAAGGACTGCGATATGAAGTCCTCCACCCTTAGAAGCAACAGGAAATCAGAAGGCAATTGACAGTGACTTCCTGTACTGGTTATGGTGTTAGATTATAGAATCAGTTGTACTTCAAATATTCTACAAGTTTTTTTTGAGTATGATATATTAAATGACTGCTGCTGTCTAGTTCAACGTCTTACATCGGTGAAAATTGTAAGAACAGAACATAAATTGTACTGAGAATAGTAGAAGAAAGTTGGGTTGACCTAATTCCAGTCCATTTTGGGCTTTTCATTTAAGACGTGAGATGATAGAACTTGCGCAAGTACCAAAAATTGGTGGAATGCAGCAAAAGTCAAAGTGGAGATAGGGCTACCTTGTGTTTTTTATATTCATATATAATGACTCAGCTTATCATGACCCTGTTTTGATTTCTCACATTTCAATGCTAGAAAGTTGAATGTTTGGTGGTGTTAGTTAAGCATGACCCTGGTTTGATTTTTCACCTTTAATTGGTAGAAGTTTTCAATGGATGACAATGCCAGTTACTGAAAACCCTGGTTTGAATTTTCACATTCAATTGCTGGAAGAATTAGATGGATGATGATTATAGTTCTATTTTTTTTCGTATGAAAGTTTGTTATCTGTTTAACCTGGATTTCACACATGCAGAAATAATGTGGACAATGTTATATCAAGTTCCCCAAACTAATAGCAAGTCAAAGGAGATAAGAAGACAACTTATGGTGCGGCCACAATATCCTCCTATCATCTATCATGAAAGTGAAATATCTAGTGTCAATACCAATTCAGAAGAGGCAGTTATCATTGATGGGACCTGGAATGTGGGGGACTTGATTGATTGGTGGACCACTGATTGTTATTGGTCAGGACATGTGACCCAAATTCTGGGCAATGGCAAGGTTCAGGTAAAACATTAAACTGTTCCAACTCATTTTCACTGCTATCGTTATTGTATTGGAACCCGTTGTGATGTTAATATGTCTTTTACCTCACGTGGATGTGATGTTTGACATAATGAGTTTTCAAAATTTATTCTAATTTTTATTTCATGATATTTGTCAATTTTTACTAATAAATAAACCACTATTTACTTCTATATTTTTTTACTTTTATTTTGTTACTGCATTATGTACTTGCACCATGCAAGCTATTTCTCTTTTTGGGCATTTTATTGAGTCCTTGTGATCTATTACATTTTTGCGTATGCATAGAGATGTAGATGCTGATAAGAACTCTCTGTAGACGATGATATTATATATATCCTCTTGACTAAATATAGTAATATAGTTTTCCTGATCTCTTTAACCTCTCATTTAATGTTAGAGTAAAGGTAGTTTTGATGACAGATGTCTCATGATGTAGTTTTGCTTAATGCGTCCCTTTTTGTCATTTGTAATATCATAATTAACATAGAAAATCCTGTTGTGACTTCATCAGTTAATTTTGTTCGGGGGTATAAAGTTGCTTTCGGAAGTTCTGGTTATTGTTGTGAAAGTTCTTTTCAAATGCAGCCTCAATTCAATTTAGCAATGACAGAACTTCTAAATTGAGTAACTTCTTCATATACTTGGAGATTGGTAACATGTTCATCAACACAAACCTGGATACTAGATATGGTATTGTGTTAATTAAAGAGACGTTTCTGTCTTGAATCCTATGAGATGTTAATTCCCAAATATATTCAATTCTGGAATCAGAATGTGCCTGTCCTGTTCATTGTTTACAGTCTCTGTTTGATAGTCCACGTGTGGAAAATAGTGGTGGCAGCCAGTCTTTTTTGGCTTAAATGCTTTTCATGTAACAGTGAATGATAGGGTTGGCAAAAAACCTGCTTTGATGGGGAACCGCCCGTTTTAATACGGTTTTGGGGTTTCCACCGTCTGGGAACTGCCCTAACCCAAGCTGATTAAAATTTATATATATTTCTATATTAATTTAGTTAATGTATTTAAAATACAGCACATATTTTGTGTTACTTATGTAACTGGGTTTTGGGGGGGGGGGGGGGGGGGGGGGGGGGGGGGGGGGGGGTATTTTGGGGTTAACCGACTAATAGATATTTATAGTTTTTTATTAATATACTTTAAATACAATACATATTTACATATGTAACCTATATATAAACCCCTAATTTTATTTTGTAAAGAATAAATAATATTCCAAATTTTGTTATTGCTCATACTGATTTCTGAGTTCATTTATGGTACTTGATATAGAAACATGTGTTTTATAAAGGCTACAAATGTTTAAAAGATTTTGTTGCTTTGTTTCTCTAGATTGATTTGCTACCGCCTCCTTTGGGTGAAGGTGAAACTTATGAAGTTTTCTGCAAGGATCTGCGCCCATCCTTGGACTGGTCTCCAGAATGTGGTTGGACTGTGCCTACTCCAGTGGTAGCTCCCTCTCCTCCTCTGGTTGCATATATTCATCCTTCTTTCTATTATTCAACCAAATTTTCAATTCTGTATATTCTGTTATTATTCTACTTACTCATTATTCTGTTATTATCCTGCTTAACCAGTACTTTTCGTATATAATTATTGATCTACAATATGGCTGTAGCTTATAAATTGAAGGAAACAAGATTGATGTTGGCCCTTTGGATTTGTGTATAGGTCGTCATTTTCTACCCTAGATGGTTCTGCAAGATTTCATTAGTTTTATTATTATTATGATTATTCTATTTACTATTATTAGATATCCTTAAAAGCCCTCAAGAGGGGAGGCTTCGAAGAAATTACAGAAAAAGCTGAAAGTGGTTTAACAATATATGGCTTACAATAGTTAACATAATTAACAACATACTGATGTTGTAGTGTTTAAGGTTAGCAAATTAGGGAAGTGCAATTCACTTTGTGTTTGAAAACTATTTGGAGACAATTAACGATTCTTCAATATCTGTTGTTTTTCAAGTATGGGTTTTTTTTTTTTTACTTGGTTGCTTATGCATAGCCTAATAACAAGAGAAAGTAATGAGAGAAACCATAGAAGATAGCTGGACTGACTTGTTTGCTGTTTTGGAATGGAATTCTAGACTGCTGGCGTTTTGTTGTAATGTTTATTTTAAGTTGACAAGTTCACCTGGAGTTTATTTTTAACTCAGCTTTCCTCTTTCATCACTCATGTAATATGACTGGCTATCTAATTATGCATTTCAATTGCAATTTAAAAGCAAGTACTTGTAAGTATATGTGTCTTGAACTTTTGATGAAAAAAATATATCTTATAATTTTATTTCGAGGATGGAGACATACGTTCAGTTCTACATGATATAATCCTATAGTGTATTTTGCTCCTTTCATTATTACTGGTAGTTATGCAATTTAATTTAGTCATTTGGCTGCTGCTTATGGACATACAACAACTTCTACTTTTTGTTTCCTGTACTTTGTCGATTTATATCGCTACCTTTGTTTAATGCGTAACTAGGATGCTTCTTCAGTCTCAGTATTGGTACAAATGTTTTTTTTCGTTAGATGTTACACCATATTTTCATACATGGTGCTGATTCTCTGTTATCATTTCTTATCTGTTTCAATGGCACATTACAGAATGGTAAACAATCTCGTCTTTGTGCTCGGCTGATTCCGCTGGTGAATCAAGGTAGAATAAGAAGCGATCTATACATTTATGGCTCAGTTTTTATGAGAAGTTTCTTTTATCTGATTTGTTTCCTATATCTGAATTGGCTTCAGTTTGATTAAGCGATGCTTCATGTGCTCGTGTCTCTGCATTTTGTCATGCTTAGCGTATCCTGTTTGATCCTATGAACTAGTATTTTACTTTTGAGAGAGTAACATAATATTAGACCAGTCATACTTCTGCAGTATACTTTGTTTGGAAAATTAACGTATATTAGCATACACTGCCAAGTGTTGTTAAAGGCGTGCCTAGGGTTCAGTGTTGCGTACCTTTGACAAGATTTACACCCTTCTTATAGAATATAACTGCTTTAGTTATAATTTTATATTTGTATTGCATTTTTCATGCGCCTAGGCTCCAAAGGACCTCTGAGTCTCTGACGCCTTAGTCTAGAGTTCAAGTCCTTGGGTGAAATGGACTGAGTTTTGGTTGGGGTTGGTGCTAGTAACTTACCTACCAAATATATCCACATATATTGTAGCATTATATTCAGTGTTATATGTGCAATTATGCCAGTTAATGATTCCTTTCCTCAATCATATTTCAGAGAAGTCATTACCATCTCTTGATGAAGTAAAGCAGGACATGCTGGAACAATCATTGAGCACAACTGTTTCCACAGAGTCAAGTAATGTGCCAGAAATGAATACGGAAAGTGAAGGGCATGCTGGGGAAGGCCTGCATGATCACGAGAAGTCCTCGAAGAAGATACGAACTGAGGGAAGCATTTCCTTAAATTGTATGCACTCCGACACTTTAGATGCCGCAGTTATGGATTTGGAGGAACTTGTAAACAGGGTCAAATGGCTTAAAAGCATTCTAGAATTCGGAATTCCTTCGTGCAATTCTATGAGACCTCCATGGAAGTTTGTGGAACAACGTGCATTGCCACACCAAAATGAGTGATTGAAGAAGTGTAAGCTTGACTATTCTTGGCTCCTGGGAGGTGATTTTGTGCGTGGACAATTGGTACGCCATATTCTGTCGATTGCCAATTGATGTTCAGTTGTATGTGATTCTTCTTCATTTTGTGTTACAAAAGTCCAATGATCTGAACAATTCAATGTTTCTGGTGTATGCCTGTGTAACACAATGGACTGCAACATTACAAAATGAAGATCCGCATTGTAGAAAATACCGGAAGGTGTTGTATGAGAAAATTGAAAATTTCAATCACTAAATTGAGAATTTCGAAGTTTTTATATAAATGGGCTATTATCAGAAAACCCCCTATGGTTTCTAAATTGTTCAAGAAAATCCTTGTGGTTTCAAAAATTCCCTTATAGTTTCAAATTTAATCAAATATCCCCCATGTCCTCTACAAGATTACAAAAATACCTGAGAATTTTGATGTTTCTTATATAAATTGGCTATTATCAGAAAATCCCCCTATGTTTCTAAATTGTTCAAAAAAAATCATGTGGTATCAAAAACTCTCCTATGGTTTCAAATTTAATCAAATACCCTTTTGTTTTTTATAAGATTATGAAAATACCTTCCAAATCTAATTCCTTCTATTTATCATAAACCCTTTCATTTTTAAATCTCAATTTCAACCCAATTCAACTCTAATTCCTTCCATTTATCACAAATCCACTTTCAATTTAAATCCCAATTTCAACTATAAATTGATCACTTGAATATTCACCCCACTAAAAAAAAAACCAGTTGCAGGAGTTGAAATTATGTGTAAGGGTTCAGATGATTAGGGCTTAAGGGCAAACATGAAGAAGGGTGGATAACAGAAAATACAAGTTTTGTTGTATTGAAACCTGTTTATGAATGCATGTGTTGGTTTCATATAATTTTCCTAACAAATATCTGATGCTTCATCTTGTCCACCTGTTCATCATCAATGATTTATCTTCATCTTTTTTTTTTTTTTCCTTTTTCTTTTTGGAAGAATATCAAAAAAATATTTCTTTGATTTTTACCAAATCTTGCAACATCTATCTCAAGGAATATCTAAAAAATTCCCAACTCTAAGCTCAAATTCCTGAGCCAAGTTGAGCTCAAGAACATCTTGAGTCCCCACAATGTCACACACAAACTGTGAGAAAATGGTATGGTCAATATTACTCCCAGAGACTGCCTTCTTTAATTTGCTTTACCTTTGCCTTTGGTAGTTGTACAAGAGAAGCTTGGTGGAACCTCAATAAAGATTTCCTCTTCAAAACCTCATAGAAAAATGTATTATTCAAACCTTGTTGAAGGCTCTGCCCTAAGTTGGCTGCACTGAGCACCTGAATGAAGTTCATCCTAGCCGCTATTTTTTGTCTTGTGTATATGTTTGATAGAACCCTAGCATCCAAAAACCGTCTTATATATATGCATATAGATCCAACTTACTTTTTTTTTTTTTCTTTTTTTTTGAGTGAAATCCCACTTGCATCCTACATTATTTTTTCAATTTTCAGTTTTTGAAGTGGAGTTTGTTCCTATGTCTCATTTTTGCCTAAAGTTTTCATCTCTTCTACCAATGCTTCTCCGGAGTATTAGAAAGGATGCCGGAAGCCTAGGAAGAAGTGGATCAAACTAGCATTACACACAAAGGCCAACGGACTTCTTCCTCGCCAAAAGAAGAGAAATTTGATAGTCATAGTCTCGCATGGTTTCGAATTTTCGTGATCCTTGGAATCATAGAGATGGGGAAGAACTGCTGCACCTAAATTTCTAAACCTGATATGATCAAACCGGCAAAGTTATCAAGCTGATACTAAAGGTCTTATAGCATGATGGTATCACATTTTCTCCCCGAAGGGGAGGTTAGGGGTTCGAGCCCCATGAAGCTCATGTGGAGGGGTGTGTGAGTGTGTACGTTTCTTACCATTAAAAAAAAAGAAGTTAAAAAGTTAATGAGCTCATCTGCTTCTTGCTTTTGATAGTAACTTTCTATCAACTATTTGCCACTATTCAATCCACCAAAAAGACATATTTGAGCATGACATCTACACTCTTCTTCCTAGATTTACTGTCTTTCTTAGACTAAATCACACAATTTCAAAGCTTCATGTCCATATTGTCACACCCTTATTTTCCTTATTATCTCAACAAGCTCAATCCTAACACTTTTAAGCCCTGAAGCTATCTGAATGGTGTTTCAGGTTGGTCAATACTGATCACCTTTCTTAGTTTATTCTAGCTTTTAAATCAACACAACAAGTTTAGTGACTCATACAAATTTCTGGAACAGGTTTCCCACAATCACAAATAAAGGGACTGCAATATTGAGGCAAAAAAAAAAGGAAAAAAAGAAGATAATGGAACAACATTCGAATTTCTAATCCACATTTTCATGAGTCTACTAAGTTAACCACAAAAAAATAATAATAATAATTCAAGCTTAGAGAAAAAAGAATCGACACCAGAGATCCACTACGTACTATAAAAACAATGGATCTCAACTGCGACGAAACCTGAAATGGTTAGAATTACTACAACAAACTTTGAACTTAAAGACCACCAACCTATTAGCTTTGGATCAAATTTTTTAAAGCTTTGCTTATATACTTCATACTGTTTAAGCAGTTGTCTCCACAAGCTTTTTGCCCTTGCCTGGTCTCTTCCTTTTCCTACTCTTGCTTCTGACAGTTCCTCCACCGTCCCTGCTGTCCTGCATTCAAACTTCCACATCTCACCAGAAAGACGAAGAAACAAAATGGACAGCGTAACTTTCACATCTCACCAAAACGAGGACGGTAGAAAATGTATAGAATAATGAATTATATCACAACATAATTAATACTAAAACGGTAATAGTTCTAGCAGGAGCTTAAGATTATATTAGTCACAGTTTCCATGACCTAATCAGCAACCTTATTCAGAGAATGCTAAAATCATGGACTTAAACATAATTAAAGTGTTGACATTCCAAACAGACGCTCTCCAAGGAGACTATCCACCGACTCCTCATCCCTCTTTACACAAGTAGCTCCAATTTTTGACAGCACCTCCCAAATGCTGCTGTCCAACTGAAAAAAAAATGTGACTTATCTTTCAAGCACATTGATGCACTAGCTCAAGATTTTGGAAATAAAATCTAGTTCACCAAGTCTGAAACGTTCATGTATAAGGAGCATTAGTTGTTGACAGGCTCTACTGACAAGACAAGATTTTGTTTACTAAACTAAACAAAGCAGTGTGCATTGAGCTACTCCACTCATAGACACAAGGCTCCAAAGTCCCAACCACTTGTGTATGAAGAACGGTGTGGTTACCATGGCCGAAAGTAACATTAGGATCATAAAGCATCAAATTGTTGCCTGTGAATACCAATACCAAGCAATAAAAATCAGAAAGAAGATGCCAAAACAAGGTTTTAGAGGAAATACAAATCCATAGGTTTACCTTTCGTGGAAAAGGATTTGGGTTTCCATGACTCTTCTTACATGAGAGTGGGTTTGGACCCTGAAATCATAAGACAAATAAACACTCATGAACAAAGTCGCCCTAAAGATAACAATTTTGATAACTTTGTTAGATTTTTTTTAGTGATGCTAATTAGTTGTTATGCCGGAACCAATTCTAAACACATACACACACACACACACAATATATACACCAAGATTTATAGTGGTTCGATCCAATTGGTACCTACGTCCACTTTGAGAGAGTTTTCACTATCTTTCGGTTGAAGAAAACCGATGATGGGGAGGAGGATACAATATCACTCGACTCTACCTCTCACACTCTCTTACAACTCACAAAACCTCTCTGGGTTTCTTACACTTGTTCTTTTGTCTATATTTTCAATCAACACACAAGTCCCATATATATATCCGAAAGGAGTAGAAACAAGCAAACACCACTTGCACATGCGTGGCATGCATATCTTGACATTTGATGCATGTGGATATCTTCAAGCGTGATCAGATGAGCTGCCAAAAATCTCAACTTGGATTTGAAGCATGCTTGTGGCTTGAGAATATTGACTTCTGTATGTGGTGTTGTTGTGGTTTGTTTCATGCGTATGGAACTTACAATTCTCCCCCTTCCATACCAATCAGAGGAGAACGTCTCCTGCTGCACTTCAGTTGATGTCCATCCTGGCTATGTCTCTGCATAGCTCTAACTTATCTCGAGTAACCACTTTTGTCAACATGTCTGCCGGGTTCTTGTCAGTGTGGATCTTCACAATCTTCAATAATTGTTGCTCCATCACTTCACGTATCCAGTGATAGCGAATGTCGATATGCTTTGTGTGGGAATGGTAAATTGAATTCTTGCTCAAGTCCAGAGCACTTTGTCTGTCACAATGCACTTTGTATTCTTTCTGACTAACACACAGTTCTTGGAGAAATCACTTTCCCCACAACATTTCCTTTCCAGCTTCCGCTGCAGCAATGTATTCTGCTTCAGTTGTAGATAAAGCAACACACTTTTGCAATTTGGATTGCCATGATAAAGCCCCCCCTACAAAAGTAAATAGAAATCATGATGTAGATTTCCTACTATCAATGTCACCGACCATATCTGAATCTGTATAGCCTTCCAAGACTAGTTCTGCTCCCCCATAGCACAAGCATAGTTTCGATGTACTCTTCAGGTACCTAAGAATCCACTTGACTGCTTCACAATGGTCTTTGCCTGGATTTGAAAGAAATCTGCTCACAACGCCTACATCATGAGCTATATCCGGTCTGGTGCACACCATTGCATACATCAAGATACCAACAACTAAAGAGTAAGGGATTGTTTCCATCTCTTCTTTTTCTTTCGTCGAAGAAGGACACGATCGCTTGCTTAGGTTGAAGTGATTAGCCAGCGGAGTATTGATTAGCTTAGCATTCCCATGTTGAACTTTGCAATCACCCGTTCAACGTACTTCTCTTGTGACAACCACAATTTCTTGTCTTTCCTGTCACGAACAATCTCCATGCCCAATATCTGTTGAGGTGGGCCTAGGTCCTTCATGTCAAAGGACTTGGACAATTCTTGCTTCAACTTACTGATCATTCTGGCATCCTGTCTAACTATCAACATGTCATCAACATACAACAATAGAATAACAAAGTTACCATCCGGGAATTTCTGAATATAGATGCATTGATCTGCAGCAGTTCTCTTGTAACCATGACCCACCATGAATGAGTCGAACTTTATGTACCATTGCCTCGGTGCTTGCTTGAGGCTGTAGAGACTCTTCTTCAGTTTACAGACCATATGCTCTTTCCCTGTAACTTTAAAACCTTCTGGTTGGTCCATGTAGATTTCTTCCTATAGATCTCCATGGAGGAATGTTGTGTTAACGTCCATCTGTTCAAGCTCTAGGTTCAGACTAGCTATCAATCCGAGTATCACTCGAATTGAGGTCATTTTTACCACTGGTGAGAATATCTCGTCAAAGTCGATGCCTTTCTTCTGTTGGAATCCTTTGACAACCAATCGGGCTTTGTGCTTTATCGGCTTTTCGTTAGCGTCTTTCTTCAGCTTGAACACCCATTTATTTTTTAATACTTTCTTGCCTTTGGGAAGTTTCACCAAATCATAAGTCTGGTTCTTTTGCAAGGAACTCATATCTTCTTGCATTGCTTGCCACCATTTACCTTTGTCTGTATGGGTCTTTACTTCTTGAAAGCATTTTGGATCTCCCTCATCAGTAAGCAGAATATAGTCCGACTCTGGATATCTCCTCGACGGAATCAGTGGTCGACCTCTTTCAGATCTTCTTGTCTGAGGCTCTTCCACTGGAGGAGCTACTTCTAGTTTTGTAGCTTCTGGTGGAGGGGTTTGTGGCTCCCCCTGCTCAACACCCTCAGGTTCTTCTTCCCCTTCTGCTTCTGGAATTTCATCATCTGGGATCAACTGTACTGGTGCAGGATCTAGGATGATGTCTGTAACACTGGGAATGGTACCACTGGACTTTGTGGTCTTTTCAGTGTCTTTGTATGTCTGGCTCTCTTGGAACACAACATCCCTGTTTCTGATAACCTTCTTTGATTTTGGATCCCATAGTCTGTATCCGAATTATTCGTCTCCATAGCCGATGAAGATGCAGGGAGTTGATTTCAGATCGAGCTTCTATCTTTGCTCCTTGGATACGTGTGCAAATGCCTTACACCCAAATACTCTCAGGTGAGAATATGAGGGATCTCTTCTGGTCCATACCTTTTTCGGAACTTTGAACTGCAGTGGTACTGATGGTGATCTATTGATCAGGTAGACGGCGGCTCTAACTGCTTCACCCCAGAATGACTTTGACAACTTAGCCATACTGATCATAATTCTGACTCTGTCCATAATGGTCTGGTTCATTCTCTCGGCTACACCATTATGCTGTGGGGTACGTGGGACCGTCTTCTCATGTCGGATACCGCATTCAAAGCAGTATGCTCGAAACTTATTGGAAGTGTACTCGCCTCCATTGTCTGATCGGAGACACATTAGCTTCTTTCCAGTTTCCCGCTCTACTATGGCGTGGAATGCCTTGAATCTAATCGAGTACCTGGTCCTTCCTTTGTTTTCAAAAAATATACCCACACCTTTCGTGAAGCATCGTCAATGAAAGTGAGAAAATATTTGTTACCGCCTAAAGAGTCCACTTCTAAGGGACCACAAACATCAGTGTGTATTAAACTCAACAACTCTGATCTTCTTTTGGTAGTTGAGTTGAAAGAGACTCTATGTTGCTTTCCAAATAAACAGTGATCACAAGGGTTTAATGGAATACCTTTTGATACTGCGATTAGTTTTTTCCTTGCCAGTGTAAGCAACCCTTTCCTTCCCATGTGTACGAGTCTTTTGTGCCATAAATTTGGTGAAGTATCATCTTCAACTGCATTGAGACTGTTAAAAATTACCTTCACATGGGTTTTGTATAATGTGCCATGCATCAATCCTCGGGCGACAACCATGGCTCCTTTTATTAGCTTCTAGGTGCCATTGCTGAAGTGGTTGCCGTAGCCTTCTCGATCTAAGGTTGTCCCGAAAATGAGATTGAGATGAATTTCTGGCACATGTCTGACATCTTTTAACACCATACTATAACCAATACTAGTCCTGATCTGGATATCGCCGATTCCCACGATCTTCGAGAAACTTGTATTTCCCATTCTCACTGTACCAATGTCTCCTGCTTTGTAGGAGGTGAAAAATTCACTGTGGGGAGTGGCGTGGTAAGATGCTGCGTGAAGGCATACCTCTTCACTGTGGGCTTCATTACTTCCTACTTGAAGGCATACCTCTTCATCGACTGAGCATATAGTGATATCTCCTATAACAGTGACCATCGAGTTGCCATCTTCCTTCTATGGCTGGTGGCTACTTTGACCTTGCTCCCTTTGTAGCTTGAGGCAATTCTTCTTTAAATGTCCTGCGATGCCACAATGATAACAAACATATTTACCCTTTTGATGACTTTTTTTATTACTGGGTCTGCCGTGGGCTTGGGACCTTCCTCTACTTCTGTCTCTACCAGTTCCATAAGATTTTCCTTGGCCTTCTGTGACAAAGGCATGTGATTGGTTCATGCCGGTCTCCTTCCTTTGGGCTTCCTCGTTGAATATGGCATCCTTTATTGTCGCCATAGTGAGTTTGCCATTCGGTGCTGAGTTACCGAGGGAAACCACCAATGTCTCCCAATTGGGAGGTAAGGAGCTGAGCAGAAGTAGGGCCTGAGTTTCATCGCCAAGATTTAACTCTACAACTGCAAGCTGGTTCACCAGGTTCTGAAACTCGCTGGTGTGCTCGGCTACAGAGCTTCCTCTCCTCAGCTTCAAATTAAAAAGATCCTCCATCCTGGGTCTCCATATGGTATAATTTGATGCCGATAATTTAATCATGGCTCCGGATCCTGAATCTTCCATCGAATCGGATCAACTTTAAGCTCTCCCTGGCTTGTTTGATATGTTCGGAGTAGAATCACGTAAAACGGAGTGTACCGTTGCATTCGGAATGGTCGAAAACCTTTCGATCGCCTCTGACTGAGCTCAAATTCGACTTAGGATGAGTCCAGAATAGTCAAAATAACGGCGAGGGGCAAAACTATAATTTCTACAAATTACTGATGACGTGGCAGCAGCAGGGTGTGACACGTGGCAGTCTGGCAGGTGGACGAATGGTGGTGCGACATGTGGCACAAAAATGGGGACGACACGTGGTAGATGCTGACGTCAGTAGTGACGTAGCAAGAGTGATGACGTCATCGGTGACGTGTCAGTGCGTGAACTTACGCGCGTTGGAGCTTGAAGGCGCGTGGGGAGCATGGTACGTGTGGGCCTCACGCGCACTAGAGGTAGACGACGCATGGGGCGCATGACACCGAGAGCTCTGACGCTCCGAGCTTTGGGCGATGCGTGTGGTGGCCGTTCGGGATGTTCTCGACGGGAAATGGTTCGTCTGGAGATGGGTCGCCCAAGAATATGTGTGGTGTGGTGTTTTGCGAAGTAGGTTGGTTCAAAATAGGATCCGAAAAACAACTCTGTTTTTCGACTCTAAGCTCTGATACCACTTTGTTATGTCTAAACCAATTCTAAACACATACACACACACAATAGAGACACCAAAAATTATAGTGGTTCAGTCCAATTGGTACCTACGTCCACTTTGAGAGAGTTTTCACTATCTTTCGGTTGAAGAAAACCGATGATAGGGAGGAGGATACAATATCACTCGACTCTATCTCTCACACTCTCTTACAACTCACAGAACCTCTCTGGGTTTCTTACACTTGTTCTTGTGTCTATATTTTCAATCAACACACAAGACCCATATATATATCCGAAAGGAGTAGAAACAAACAAACACCACTTGCATAGGCGTGGCATGTATATCTTGACATTTGATGCATGTGGATATCTTCAAGCGTGATTAGATGAGCTGCCAAAAACTCAACTTGGATTTGAAGCATGCTTGTGGCTTGAGAATATTGACTTATTTATGTGGTGGTGTTGTGGTTTGTTTCATGTGTATGGAACTTACATTAGTATCCAAAACATTGATGCCTTTTTATGCGGGCAAACTTTTATAGAAACCTTCAAATAAGGGAGGATCCATATTTTCGCAAGCAAAGGGAGACATCCCAGTGATATCATACCCCTTTGAGAAGGACAAAATAATTTATCTTAAAAATAAAAGAAAAGAAAGAAAAAGGAAGCGGTAAACAAAAATAAAAGTTTAAACTATAGAATCAGATTATTAGGCTATCAGCTAATATAGGGCTAAAAAAGATATGAGAGGTCTCTTCATTTTTACAAGAGAACATGAGAGGTGTTTGCAATGTTATGAACAAGATATCCCCCTCGAACAGTTATATATGTCAGAGATTAAGGCATTTACCCAAAGAAACCAACAAAATCAAAGACTAAAACTAATGAATCAAATGAAATTATGGAAAGGAACACATGATCATTGATCAGAACCTTAGCTTTCTTTCTCTTGAATTGAACATCGATCGTCCTTCAAGGCTGTTCTATTTCTCGTAGTGCTGACAATGACCTGATGGGTCTTTAAACTCATATCTACCACATCTTCGTTTGCATCAAGAGAATCCCCTGCATCCCATGTGGCTACCATATTTTTTTTTCTTCATTTTTAACATCTCATACTCCAACTTAGTCATGCGTGATCGTTCTTCTTCAGCACATGTGTCAAACTGCTGTTGGAAAGCAGATGGAGGCTCAAGAAATAGGGTATTTCATAGACCAAATATCACGGGTACACCTGGTACCTTCATCCAGAAAATGATAGCACACAAACTCATAAAAACCTTTTGTTTGTGT
Organism: Cornus suecica; assembly: GCA_963922005.1. Classification (NCBI taxonomy): domain Eukaryota; kingdom Viridiplantae; phylum Streptophyta; class Magnoliopsida; order Cornales; family Cornaceae; genus Cornus; species Cornus suecica. The sequence continues at coordinate 17,845,422 of OY998241.1, forward strand.
GTGTGTATGAAACAGAGCACAGTAGCAGCACCAGTTTATGATGGAGCAGCATTCAGTATAACTTTCCTCTCATTAAAGAGTTAAAATTAAAGTAATAGCATATCCCCAGCAAGTTCTCCACCGAAGACATGAATCAGAACATCAAGCAATACTTAGCCATATAATGGAACAATCAACAAATCCTTTCACCGACATCATAGACGATTCGGTGTCCCAATTATATTTCGCAAACATTACTATACTTAATTTACCGAATTAGTTACTTCATTGAACAAGGTGACAGGTTATGACAAGCTAAAAGGAGTCTAACGAAACTACATACATACCCTCTTAATCACAGAAGTTAAAATATCCAGCATCGCACGTTCATAATGGAGAGTTTATCGCATTGCTACGGCCTTTAACTGATGACGCAAGAAGAAGTTACACTTGAGGGACACCAATTGAGGATAAGTAAGCAAGCAAATAGATGCAACACAATATTCTGCACTTTAAGTATGAAGTTAAGCAATAAAGTTAAACATTTAGAAGAAATGATTTATCCCTTCCCACTCCCAACCTTTCCGGTCATTCATTTCTTTACAAATTAGTGACATTGACCTTTTTAACTGCCCAATTGTTCTAAAAGTTTAAGCTGATAGAAAGGGTGGAACTTACGTATTTATATACTTCAACACGCCCCTCACGCATGGTCCTACTTTTTGGTCCAACACGTTCGAACACAGGATTTTCTACTCTAATACCATGTTAACTACCCAACTGCTCTAAAAGTGTAAGCTGGCAGAGAGGGTATAAATTCAGTATTTATATACTTCAATAGGCCTATTCCATGAGTAAGTTGCCAATGGCCTTATGCCTTATGTACTCTTTACTTACAAAAATAGTACAACTAGATTTCAAATTCAATTAAACTCACTATTTCGTTTCCGAAACCTATTAACTATAGAAGGAAATAAATAATCTGTAATTATTTAGATTAGTCTCCTAGTTTAGAATATAATTTGAATTTGAATTTGAATAAAGAATTTGTAATTATTTAGATTAGTGTCCTAGTATAGAATAGAATTTGAATTGATTTGATTTGTAAAGTTCCTTAAATTAAGGGATTCTATAGATTAGGAAAACTGTATATATATACACTCACCATCAATGAAAATGCCATGCCATATTTTCTCATTCTATTTCTTCTTCTATATGGTATCAGAGCTCTAATCCTAGGCCTCTCTCTCTCTCTCTGAAAAATAATGGCCGGACAGAACACCCCATAATCACCATCCTAAACACCAATGAACCCACCAAACCTCTTACATCAATCGATATTTCCACCCAAAACACAATCAAATTAAACACCACAAACTATCTCTTTTGGCAACTCCAATTTCATGCCTCTTGTCGGCTACAACCTTGAAGGTTTCGTTGACGGCTCTCATCCCTGCCCTCCGGCTACCATCACAACTCAGTCATGCGCGATCGTTCTTCTTTAGTACATGTGGAAAACTGCTGTTGGAAAGCAGATGGAGGCTCAAGAAATAGGGTATTTCGTAGACCAAATATCACGGGTACACCTGGTACCTGCATCCAGAAAATGATAGAACACAAACTCAAAATTTTTTTTTGTTTGTGTGTGTGTGTGTGTGACAGAGCACAGTAGCAACACCAGTTTAGGAAGGAGCAACATTCAGTATAACTTTCCTCTCATTCAGGAGTTAAAATTAAAGTAATAGCATATCCCCAGCAAATTCTCCACCGAAGACACGAATCAGAACATGAAGCAATACTTAGCCATATAATGGAACAATCAACAAATCCTTTCACAACATCATAGACGATTCAGAATCCCAATTATATTTCGCAAACATTACTATACTTAATTTACCGAATTAGTTACTTCGTTGAACAAGTTGACAGGTTATGACCAGCTAAAAGAAGTCTAACGAAACTACATACATACCCTCCTAATAACATAAGTTAAAATATCCAGCATCGCACGTTCACAATGGAGAGTTTATCGCATTGCTACGGCCTTTAACTGATGACGCAAGAAGAACCAATTGAGGATAAGTAAGTAAGCAAGCAAATAGACGCATCACAATATTCTGCACTCTAAAGGAGCCCTAGGAGTTTGTAATAATATAAGACATCCTAAGTATGAAGTTAAGCAATAAAGTTAAACATTTAGAAGAAATGATTTATCCCTTCCCACTCCCAACCTTTTCGGTCATTCATTTCTTTACAAATTAGTGACATTAGCCTTTTTAACTACCTAACTGCTCTAAAAGCTTAAGCTAATAGAAAGGGTGGAACTTACGTATTTATATAATTCAACACGCCCCTCACGCATGGTCCTACTTTTTGGTCCAACACGTTCGAACACAGGATTTTCTACTCTGATACCATGTTAACTACCCAACTGCTCTAAAAGCGTAAGTTGGTAGAGAGGGTATAAATTCAGTATTTATATACTTCAACAGGCCTATTCCGCGAGTAAAGTTGCCAATGGCCTTATGCCTTATGTACTATTTACTTACAAAAATAATACAATTGGAATTTCAAATTTAGTTAAACTCACTATTTCATTTTCGAAACCTATTAACTATAGAAGGAAATAAATAATCTGTAATTATTTAGGTTAGACTCCTAGTTTAGAATAGAATTTGAATTTGAATAAAGAAACTGTAATTATTTAGATTAGTCTCCTACTTTATAATAGAATTTGAATTTGAATTTGAATTGATTTGATTTGTAAAGTTCCCTAAATTAAGGGATTCTATAAATTAGGAAAACTTCACCATCAATGAAAATGTCATGCCATATTTTCTCATTCTATTTCTTCTTCTATATGGTATCAGAGCTCTGATCCTAGGCCTCTCTTTAAAAAATAATGGCCGGACAGAATACCATAATTACCATCCCAAACACCAATGAACCCACCAAACCTCTTACAACAATCAATATTTTTACCCAAAACACAATCAAATTAAACACCACAAACTATCTCTCTTAGCAACTCTAATTTCATGCCACTCTTATCGGCTACAACCTTAAAGGTTACGTTGACGACTCTCATCCCTGCCCTCCGGCTACCATCACAACGAATGGTGTCGCCTCTCCAAATCCAGAATATCAGACATGGATTCGCCAAGACAAACTAATTTTTAGTGCTTTTGTCTGTTCATTGACTGCAACAGTCATTCCACTCATCACTAGAGCCACCACATCACATCAAGCATGGACCATCCTTACCAACACATATGTGAAACCTACCCGAGGCCACATCAAGGAGCAAATCCGAATGGCTACAAAAGGGTCCCAAACCATATCGGAGTATATGCAATTTATCAAAGGCCGCGTTGATGAACTTGCTATTTTGGGCAAATCAATTGACGACGAGGACCTAATTGAGAAAGTCCTAGATGGTCTTGATGACGACTACAAATCGATTGTTGATGCTGTCAATGGTCGTGAAACACTAATCTCCTTCGAAGAACTCTATGAGAAATTAATCAACAAGGAACTTTCACTGAGCCATTCTCGAGTTGTATCGACACCACTTTCGGCCACGGCTAATCCTGGTCATCCTTGCAACAACAACTGGTGCCCACAATCATCCCAAGGTAATTGGAATTTTCCCTCTCCCTCCAACAACATGCGCCCTTAGTTTCTCAACATCGGGCCACAGTCCATGCCTCCTCGGTATGATCGCCCACTATCTAGACCTTACCTCGGCTACTGTCAAGCTTGTGGTGTTTAGAGCCACACCACCAAGAGTTGTCCTACCTTCCAATTGACGTCCATGACACCAACGGTCTCACACTCTACACAGGCTCCACGCCCCCAGGCTCCATGGAAACCTAGAGCCCACTTTGCCTCCACCAACACCCCCGAAACTTCGGGTTGGCTTCTGGATAGTGGAACATCTCACCATGTCACCTCTGACTTAGGCAATCTCTCTCTACATACTCCATATGATGGCTACAATGACATTGTGATTGGCGACGGCACGGGCCTCCCCATTACTCACACCGGTTCCACATCTCTCATCACTTTCTCTCGTTCCTTTTCTTTAAATAATGTTCTTTGTGTACCTACCATGCAAAATAATCTTATTTCCATTTCCTAATTTTGCATATCAAATAATGTTTCAGTTGAATTCTTACCCACTGTGTTTCATGTAAAGGGTCTACGTACGGGGGAAATCCTTTTGCAGGGTAGGACTAAAGATGGTGTGTACGAGTGGCCGGTCTCCTCAGTTAAGTCGTCTTCTTTAGTCACCTTTTCAAGTGTCAAGACCACTTTGTCCGAGTGGCATCATAGACTAGGTCACTCGTCCGTTTTTATCTTTAAGCATATTGCATCCACTTCTAAGTTAGAAGTCTTGAATCCTATGGTTTTATCTACAAATTTTAATGATTGTCATATTAATAAAAGTCATAAACTACCTTTGGCTACTTCATCTATTGTTTCATCTCAACCTCTTGAAGTGTTATTCTACGATGTTTGGACATCTCCGGTCCATTCAGTTGATACGTTTAAATACTACGTTATCTTTGTCGATCACTTCACTAAATACATTTGGTACTACCCTCTCAAATGCAAATCCCATGTGTATGATGTCTTTCTCCGGTTCAAGGCTCTTGTGGAAAAATTCTTAAACAAAAACATAATCACACTCTACACTGATAATGGTGGGGAATACCAAGCACTTGATAAATTCCTGGCATCAAATGGTATTTCTCACCTTACCACGCCTCCACATACTCCAGAACACAATGGCTATTCTGAGCGTCATCACCGTCACATAGTTGAAACTGGGTTGTCTCTCCTATCTCATGCGTCTATTCCTCTTTCATATTGGAATAATGCATTTGCCACCGTTATCTACCTTATCAATCGCATGTCCACCCCCAAACTCCACATCACTTCTCCCTACGAAAAATTCCTATGCTCCACACCCAAATACTCCAAACTACGTGTTTTTGGTTGCCTCTGTTATCCTTGGCTTCGACCGTACTCTCAAAACAAACTTGAATCCCGCTCAAAGCCGTGTGTCTTCCTAGGTTACTAACACACTCAAAGTGCATATCTCTATCTCAATCCCTCCACCTCCAAACTCTATGTGTCGCGTTATGTCAAGTTTGTTGAAACTATATTTCCCTTCTCGTCACTTCAAAGTAGTCTTCCTCGTACCTAGTCTGACACTATCTTTGACTGGCTTCCCCCATCGTTTAGTGTTCCCATCACCTCCCCTCCAGTCTTGTCACTCGATATGCCATCCACAACACTGCCCTCAACGATGTCGCCGCACACAGATCCGGAACCTCCGAACAAAACTCCAGAAATTCCCCTAATCGATCAATCGGTACGTGACCCCACTTTGCCACCAGTCGACTGGACCACACCAGAAACCAACACCACCATCCAATCCAGTGATCCTGAAACCAACCCCACCCAATCCCCCACTGAGCAACCAACTGCAACCAAAATAGCAGAACCACCATGAGTTATTGTCACTAGAGCCAAAAACAACATTCATAAACCCGTCCACAAGCTTAACCTCACAACCCAACTATCCACATCATCGGATCTTGAACCTACCACAATCACTCATGCCCTCAAAGATCCTAAATGGCATCAAGCTATGTTGAAGGCGTATGATGCCCTTGTTCGGAATGGTACATGGGAACTTGTTCCCCCGGAATCAACTCAGAATCTTGTTAGGTGTAAGTGGATTTTTTGTACTAAATGTTTGCCTGATGGTTATTTTGATAGGTACATAGCTCGTTTAGTTGCTAAAGGTTTCCATCAATGCCCAAGGGTGGACTACCACGACACTTTCAGCCCGATGGTTAATCCCACCATGGTCCGTCTAGTTCTCAGTCTCGCGGTTAGTCGTGGATGGTCTTTGCGCCAACTTGATGTTAATAATGCTTTTCTTCAAGGCAACTTATCTGATGAGGTCTACATGGCACAACCACATGGGTTTATTGACAGCGGCCATCCCCACCATGTCTGCAAACTCCGAAAGGTAATCTACGAGCTTAAACAAGCCCCGCGAGCCTGGTATCATGAGTTGCACCAGTTTCTTGTCACCTATGGCTTCACCAACTCTCATACGGACACGTCTCTCTTTATCCTCAACACTAGTGGCAATACAGTATATCTACCTGTTTATGTTGATGACATTATTATCACTGGTGATAATGCGATCACTGTTTAAAATTTTATTGATCTATTAGCTCACTGGTTCTCCCTCAAGGACCTAGGCTCTCTGTCCTTCTTCCTAGGTGTTGAGGTCCTTCCACACAAGCATGGTTTGTTTCTGTCTCAATAACGGTATATTCATGATATTCTTGCTCGCACTTGCATGACAGATGCCAAACCAGTTAGCACTCCACTTGCCACTACTCCAATATTTGATCTTCTTACAGGTACAACAATATCTGATCCATCTGAGTATAGGTCAATCGTTGGAAGCCTCCGGTATCTCTCACTTACAAGGCCTGACATTGCCTTTGCGGTGAGCAAGCTTTCACAATTAATGCACCTCCCTACCAATGAACATTGGAATGCCGTCAAATGACTACTACGTTATCTCTGTGGAACTTCAGGTCATGGTCTAGTTCTCCATCGCCAATCTCCTCTGTTTCTTCATGCTTTCTCTGACGCGGATTGGGCTGGGAACAAGGATGACTATACTTCCACTAGTGCTTGCATTGTGTATCTTGGACGCAATCCTATCTCCTGGAGCTCCAAGAAGCAGCGAATAGTAGCTTGTTCATCCATCGAGGCAGAGTATCATTCTGTAGCAGCCATTGCTGCCGAGTTAAGTTGGGTATGCTCTCTTCTTACTGAACTTGGTGTTAGTGTACCTCAAATGCTAGTGCTCTATTGTGATAATGTTGGAGCAACTCATCTTTGCTCCAATCCGGTATTTCACTCTCGCATGAAACATGTTGCTCTGGATTATCACTTCATTCGTGACCAAGTACAAAATGGTGCTCTTCGTGTTGCCAACGTTTCCTTCGAGGATCAATTAGTGGATGCTCTTACCAAGCCTTTTCCACGACAACGCCATCTCAATCTCAAAGCCAAGATTGGAATCTCCTCACAGAGCTCCATCTTGCAGGGGCATATAGAAGGAAATAAATAATCTGTAATTATTTAAATTAGTCTCCTAGTTTAGAATATAATTTGAATTTGAATAAATAATCTGTAATTATTTATATTAGTCTCCTTGTTTAAAATAGAATTCGAATTTGAATTGATTTGATTTGTAAAGCTCTCTAAATTAAGGGATTATATAGATTATAGATTAGGAAAAATGTATATATATACACTTACCATCAATGAAAATGTCATGCCATATTTTCTCACTCTATTTCTTCTTCTATATTAACCACCTCTAAGTCTAATAAGGCATACTGCATTCCGATGTATTGCGGGCCCCATACGACGGTTCAATTTCTCAATTCTCGCAACGTGAAGACAATTATAAAGACTCAGAAAGTTAACATATGTCTTTCCTCTTTACCACACAGTACACATGAGAGGGGAGGTATTTCAAGCCCTTCTCATATTTCCTTCAGGCTTACTTGTAGCTGTAAGAAGATGGAGAACAAAAAATTGCACAAGGGTATCTTGGTTCATTTCTCTTTCTTTATTTTAGTCTTTTTTTTTTCCTTCCTTTTTTTTTTTTTCGAGTATTATGGTAGGGTGGTATGTTGCATTGTCTTACAAAAAGAAGAAAAATAAGAAGAAGTATTAATCATGAAATTTGTGTATAAACTTGTTTAGTAATAGAAATTTGCAAAAAATAACAATAAAAATTGCAATATACTTTTTCCTCAAATAAAGTCACAATGACTTGCCTTTTGTTTTCATTTCCCATCCAATTGATAGAAGCTTATATACATGAAGTGAAAGTTGCCTCCATCATTTCCCAAAGTCATTGATATAGATAATTTTTCATGGCAGTGTAATCACAAAGGTCATTATGGGTGCTCACGGTCCGGTTTGGTAGGGTTTAGACAAATTTGAACTGTATCATTCTCAAAAATTCAAAAACTAGAAACGAAACAGGAATTGTTACGGAACCCAACCGTAAACGCCCAGTTCACTACGTATGCATAAATCTGTTTTTATTTTTTTCCATTCTGAAAATATATATTATGTGAATATAACTTGTGAGAAAAAGTACTGCTTTATAGTTTGAATTCTACAAGCAGAACCACCAGTTGTTTCAACAAGATTATATATATTTCCACATGAAAACAGTAAAGCACTTTCAATTTCAAAGTTGAAAAAATTGAACACTAAAACACCTACACATAGACTACTATTTCAAACACAAAATCAATCCCTACAAACTGATTCTCCACCAGAGTATGCCATTGCCAATTCCCAATTCTTAAAATTCCCAAAGAGAACAAATTATTGTATATATCAACCCAGGAGAGGGATATTCTAATAACAAATAAATGAGAGAGAGAAATAATAATAATTCATTCACAACAAATGATGTAACCCAACCTCCAAAATCCTAGAATTTTTCAAGCAATAGTAATTGAATTAATGATTCAAATCAAACCACAAAATAGGTTACACCAAGTAACAAATACAGGAAATACACTAATACATACATATATGTTAGTTGATGACTCCTTTCCTTGAGGATCGAGAAGATAATTGGAGCAAAAGAGGTCAAAAGGAAAATTTCGGTGGAAGAACAACTGAGTACTCGGTGGAGTCCTCACTGAGTACTCGGTAAGGGTGCAAATGTGCGCAAGTTCGTACATGAAGGAAAAAGGCCAGAGAGTTGTGTGCAAGTTCGCGCACTTGCGCAGCCAACGAGTACTCGGTAACCCAGTTTCGGGTTTTTATGGTATGACCTAAATTGACCTCTATTTTAATTGGGATGTGATTCCAATTGACTTGTTCACCACTCCAGCCTCTCCTATAAATACATGGGTGATTCCTATTGTATGGTGTGACGTAAAAGTGGAACAGAAACACAAGATTGTGAGAGAGAAAGAAGAGATACATATTGAGATTCTTCTTCTTGGTAAGAGTTAGCTCCCGGTGATATAGACGTGAGTATACACTGTGTGTGCGTGTGTATGATTTGCAGATCATCACCTTGTAATCCTCTATTTGATTATAGTGAAACGGTGCTCTCCGTGGATGTATGCCGATTTGGCTGAACCACGTATATATCTTTGTGTCGATTGTGTTTGGTGTGTGTTTGTGCATTTTTTGATTTGGAGGTGTTCGTGGCTTGGTGAATAGGATTAGCAAACCTTAGTTTTGTTCTTGGGCGGGTCTAAAAATCCTAACAATATATGTCTATATATATCGATTAAACAGATAAACATATGTTTATATATATATATATATATATCAACGTATATATACCGATGTCGTCGAGTGGTTATATAGAGAGAGATTGACCTTTTCCCGATGAAGTCAAGTGAGAGTGGTGGCCGTTGGTGAGTGATGAGAGTGATTGCAGTTGCAATAAATATACGGTTTAGAGCATCCGGAGTGGTAGACCATGGATGACTCTCCACTTTTAAATAAAGTGTAGTGCTATGTTAGTAATTTGGAGAGTGTGTACTGATGTTGCTCTATACTTTATTTAGAGGGTGTGTTTCACGGTGTGATGTTCAATTTTTCACTCCATATTATTATTATTTTATTATTGAAGATAATTTAGTTATTTAAATTTTTTAATATAAAAAATATATATTAAATGTCACAAATTAAAATATATTATCAAAATTTCTATAAATAAAAAAGTACATTAATAATTTATTTACATACAAGAAAATAATAAATATGGAAAAAATTACATAATTTAATACACTGACATTTATAGAAGTATATTGATATTTATAAAAATTGAAAATTATATTTTTTATTTGAAGTTAATTGAATTATAACTATTTTAATTAATTAATTGATTGAATGTTATAAAAAAAAATGTTGCATTGTACATTAAAGAACATATCCAAAATAATATACCTATATTCAAGTAAATTTAAATTCAAGAAGTAAGTTTTTAAAAAAATTAAATTAAATTAAAGTATGATGAAAAATATATTTTATATTAAAAATTAATTATATTATTATTATTTCAATTAATTGAATTGAATTTTATTTGTTTAACCTGACAATTCAATTGAAATGACCTGAATGTGAAGAATAAAATAAAGTAAATTTCAGCTGGCCCCACCACAAAGTAATAAAGAATAAAAAGAATACAAAATGATACATAACACGTGCTACATGACTCGCCAAATATGGCTATGCAAGTGTCAGATGTAGCATGGGTCCACCACCACCACTTTTGCGAACCTGCCGCTGCCGAAAACCTACTCGTCGTTACCGATTCCGGACGTTGTGCAATTTTTACAATAATTCGAATGGTGAACCTGTGGACTGTTTGGGATTAAAGACTATATTGTTCGCTGTAATAATATAGTTTAGAAAGAAAAAATATTTAGACTTTGATTGTGATTTAGTTAGGAAATTATTTGTAAATAGCTATATACCTATATGTATACATATAGCTTAATGATAGACTTGTCTGTTGGTGAATGATGAAGAAGGTAATAAAAGTTTTAAGGAATGATTATTCGTTTTGTACACATACTTATAAATACACACACGAGCATCCCTGCCTATTTACCTGTATTTTATGACTTGGTAATGAAAGGCGATCATATTCAGTAAACATGGGGTAACACTAACAAAAATAATACTCCCTCTGTCCCAAAAAAAGTGTCTACTTTTTCTCTTTTCCTTGTCCCAAAATAAGCGTCCACTTTTGAAAAGTCAAAACACTTTATTTGGTCAATTTACCAATTTAACCTTCAACCATTAAAGTTATAAAACATATACACTATAAACTATCACATCACTATGGTGGGACCATGGGTAAAGTTGACATTTCATTCACTAACACTACAACAAAAGTCATCCTCCTAAAAAGTTGGATTCCCCAAAATGGACCTATAATTTGGGACGGAGGGAGTATTACATTATTAGAATAAAATATAAAATTAATTCAGAAGGACTTCAAAAATAAATGTACCAATTTTTTTTTCTAATTCAAATTACTTCCATAAAACGTGATTCCTTGACGCCCTTTCTGAAGGTAAAAAAGTTGTCCCAATCACTACACTAATCTGCACTTGTTTTGGTACTGAAATGGCCTTCATCCAAGCTAGTCATGTGTTTCCTATTATTGGATAATTAGTCGGAATTTTGATACCCATTTAGCTCATCAGTAGACTGAGCAGCCATCCGATCCGAGCTCTTGATTCTTCTGAGCTTTTGACATTTAGGCCTTGTTTGGATTGACTTTTCAAACACTGCTTTTGACTTCCTGAAGGTAAAGGCTGTTTTGAACGGTGTTTGACAAAATTTTTAGAAGAGCTTTTGAGTCTTGGAAGAGCGTTTTAGAGAAGCTGAGGGTACCAGCCAAACAGGGCCTTACTTGGCTCTCCTCAGCTTCTCAAATTCAGGTTGTCAGTTATGATTGCCTTTATGTAGTTTGCGGGAACACGTACATGATGCAGAGAATTTGTAAAAGACATACCTGTAAATGCCAAAATTTGCACAACACAAGAAAGAATGCTTTTATTAATTTTTGATTTTCTTTATATACATTATCTTGATGGGCTTGAGGCCTATTAGGGTAATGAAGCCTGGATTACATCACTCTCACATCACTACTTCAATCCTCCAAAGGAATTCAAAGATGTAGTTGGGCTTACAAAATTCTTACTGGGCCATCAGCCCGATGGATTTAGTGCCTGATGGGCCCAATTGGGCTTGGACATTTCCACTCTTACACATACCCGATTCTTTGTGATGGGTCGTCGATCAGTCAGGCCCATTACAAAGGATACAGAGTGGGGAACAAGATACATCACCCCTGTCGGGGTGACATGGCTGATGCAATTAATGTGACGGCTATCATGTTCCTTGAATATTCGAAAACTACGGTCCGGGTGGCCTCGATTAGCGAGCTGGAGGCTGAGGAGGCGCATGTAAAACGACACGACATTTCAGTTCCCGAGCGCACGGCTCTCCAGGTGTTTCAAAAGCTTCTATAAATATCCATTGCCTTACGCCAAATGTACATTGTATTTCAAAACTTATAACTCTAAAAAACTCTCTGCACTTGAGCTGCTCGCTTATCATTGCCAGAGTCCATCCTATTTTCTAGAAAGGCACCCGAAACTACTTCAGGATTCATCTTAAAGTAAGTGTTTTTCTTTCAGCTTTTCCTACTTCTATTTCAGTATGTCCGATAGTGATGACACCCGGTCGGGTAGCGACCGCCTCCCTTCCTCGGTTGACCCAGACGCTTCACTTAGTACTCCTTCAGTAGAAGTGATTAGGGCGGTCGGGTCTAGCCCACCAGAAGTCAATCAGGACGTCGTAGCGGTTGGGGATCCAGGTGCAGGCAGTTCGGTCGACCAATTTTACGCTGACCCCCTTCCTCCCACACATAGGGTAGAAACAATACTAAAAAGATTAAGAGTCAAATGTGGGATACCTGATGGGGTAATTATTAAAAACTACCCTAAAAAATATGATTTTAGGAAGGGTGAGGGGGTTTTCGACCACCAGATTCTGTTGTCGGCCTTTCACCTTCAGGTTATTAGATTCCCAATTCAGCCTTTTTTTTTTCATACCCTGGCTACCTTGGGTCTGGCTCCACTCCAGGTGGGGCCCAACATCTTCAGGGTCTTGGCTATGCTCCTGTTTCTTAATCGGGATCTGGGGTTGGATCTTGGCCTGGTGGAACTTCTGTTATGTTACAAAATATAGGCCCAGAAGGATTGTAGGGGTCGATATAATCTTTTTCCTCTTAGCGGGAGGAAGATTTGTGATGGCACCGAAAATTCCAAATAAAGGGTGGAAGGAGAGAATGGTCTTGGTGAGCGGGAATTGGAGACTCCCTAGCTCATCGGGATTCAAAGTCCCTAGCGAATTCGACCGACCTCTATTCCCTTCCTTCAAGCCATTCCACAGGGGGTCATACTAATGCGATCAGTGCAATGATAAGTTGGGCCTCCACGTTCTTGAGTTTCTGGGAGCACCTGATAAATTTAAAACTTCAACTTACATCAGAACCCGTTTTGAACTTCTTAAACCAAAAATTTGGGGACAACCCTTAAGGATGTGTAACAGTTTCCTGACGGGTTCTAATTTGTAGGCCTTGTCAATAGAAATGCTGAGAATCCCTCAGGCTGTGCTGAAAAAGAAGGCCAAGCGGGCAACTGGCCATCCAGTGATAACTCCAGCATCGGGCGAATGTCAAAGCGGACAGGGGTTGCAAAGCGTTCCAACTCCCCTGCCCGGTCCTGTTATTCTGTCACCGGTGGAGGATAGTCAGGTGATCCCACCTCCACAGATGGGGAATATTCAAATCAATCAGACCCCTCCGTCAAGACCAGAGGAGGTCATTAGCCCTTCTGGGGTCGTTCCCACTCCTGAGTTCTGACTGGTTGAAGGGGAATCTAGCTTGACGGGGACGCAACATCCCCGAACAGAGGAGGATCTACCCGACCGGTCTGTCAGGCCCCGTACGACCACAGTGTCGTCTCCCATAATAGTAGATGACAGCGGGGTTGCAACTGAAGAGGAGCGACCCGTTCCATGGGCGCCAAAGATCACACTCCCGGGCGAAGACTTTCTGGTTGCGGGGCACGCAACTATTGACAATGATGTTGCCCTTCGGGCAATGGGTTCCCAGATCTGGACACCCGTTGACCGAAAGAGACTGAGGACGATTGATTGGGAGGAATTGGCCCTGACAGGTCCAGAGGTAGCTATGAAGGTACTGCTTTAACCTACTGCTTCCTCAGTCATACTTAACATTTATTTATTTCTTTATCAGGCTAACACTTGTCCTTTTGGCAGATGCTTTACTTGACCCAGGCCTACAACGCAAAGATGGAGGAGGACAACAAGTTGCTCCGAAAATCCAATGAACTCCTGAGGCTGAAGGAGGATTCCCGGATGAAGGTTGCCAACCTGTTATCCATATCCAATGAAAAGTTGGATGTTCAGACCCATAGGGCTATCTCTGCTGAGCAGCAACTTCGGGCTGCTCAAGATAAGATTAAAGAGATGGAGGCGGTTAGGCGGGCCATATTTGCTGAAATGGAGGCCTTAAAGGCTGAGAATTAGAGCCTGAAAGCTAGCAATGAGAACCTGACAGCCTCCAATTCGAAGCTCCTGGAGGAGAGGGTAAAGATCGAGAATCTTCTTGCAACGGAGAGGTTGGTGGTGGAGATATGCCACCGGGGTGGGAACAAAATGTACAAGCGTTTCTGTGACACTTCCCAGTACCGAATCGGGTTCGGTTGGAGGTCGTGTTTCAATGACATGCATAAATCTGCTGAGGAGAGGGACTTCGCTTCAGTGGAAGAGTTGGATGAAAGCTTGGGCATCGCTCCTCTGTACGACGATCCAGTCGGTGGTCCGGATGACGTTCGTTTCTACGAATTCCTAACCAAGCCTTTCCCGGGGATGAGCATCACCGCCCCCTCTGATCCTCCAGCTCCTGATGGGAGCATCATTCCAGTGAATCCCAATGAGTCGGGCACCGGTGTTGGCCCTTAGGATTTTATGTTTATTAAGAATTTTGTAAGCCTTGGCCACTGGGGCCCATTTTAAATGAAGGATCATAGCTTTTATCCAGTTGACTTTTCCAATGTTTATAATATCATAGTTCTTGTCCACTTAGTTTATTTTTACAAATTTTGTGATCTCTTCAGGATCAGTATTGTGTCTTCGGGCACTTCAGGCCATGCGATAGATAATGCAACACTTGGATTCTTTTTACAAAATTTGTGATATCTTCAGGATTAGTGTTGTGTCTTGAGGCACTTCAGGCCATGCGATAGACAATGCAACACTTGGATTCTTTTTGCAAAATTTGTGATCTCTTCAGGATCAGTGTTATGTCTTCGGGCACTTCAGGCCATGCGATAGACAATGCAACACTTGGATTCTTTTTGCAAAATTTGTGATCTCTTCAGGATCAGTATTGTGTCTTCAGGCACTTCAGGCTATGCGATAGACAATGCAACACTTGGATTCATTTTGCAAAATTTATGATCTCTTCAGGATCAGTGTTGTGTCTTCGGGCACTTCAGGCCATGCGATAGACAATGCAACACTTGGATTCTTTTTGTAAAATTTGTGATCTCTTCAGGATCAGTGTTGTGTCTTCGAGCACTTCAGGCCATGCGATAGACAATGCAACACTTGGATTCTTTTTGTATTTCAGTAGATTTTTATGATTTATTTTGCCATAATAATGACTTTTACTGATCAGGTACTATAGCCTTTTTCCAAAAAGATCAAAGTAAAAACAAAACTTGGCCCATTAAGGGTAGTACCTCTTCAGGCGAGAGGCGTTCTGAGAGTTTGGTTCCATTCCACCATCAATATTCCTTTGGAATCGGTATGCTTCGCGACCGATGACTTCGGTAATGGTGTACGGGCCCTCCCAAGGCTCCCTGAGCTTGCCTACGAGCCCGATTTTTCACCTAAGGACCATGTCTCCGACCTGGAACTCTCTTCTTTTGAATCTTTGATTGAAGTGGTTCCGGACTTGCTGTTAGTAGGCGGCCAGCCTGATCCCGACAACCTCTCTTCTTTAATCCAGAAGATCAAGATTCTGAGCCAGGTGCTGGTTACTTGGTCCTTCAACCCAGGCCTCGCTCCGGAGGGTTGGAACCCTGATCTCTGTTGGAATCACAGCTTCAGCGCCGTATGCCATGGCAAAGGGGGTCTCTCTAGTAGGTTGTCTAGGTGTCGTTCTGTATGACCAGAGAACTTCAGGCAGTTTCTCTAGCCAGGCCCCTTTGGCTTTTTCATGTTTTTTGGCCAGGGTGTTGAATATAGTTCGATTTATCCTTTCCGCCTGCCCGTTCCCTTGTGGGTAGCCGACGGAAGACGTGTTCTGGTTGATACCATGCTCGGCAAAGAATGCTCTAACCCCCTTGTTGTCCAGATTTGTCCCGTTATCCATCATGATCGTCTTCGGTAGCCCGAATCTGCATATTATGTGGGTCCATATGAATTTGATGACGTGGCTGCCTTTGACGGTGGGATAGGCTTCCGCTTCCACCCTTTTGGTGAAATAGTCGGTGGCCAGAAGGACGTAGGCATTTGACCGGATTGCTTTCGGGAGGGGTCCCACTATATCATTCCCCATCGGGCGAATGGGTGCGGTACTATAGTGGGATGCAAAAACTCAGCTGGCCGATGGATAGCATCCCAGTGCATTTGATATGGCTTGCATCTTCGGACGTATTCTTCGGCATCCCGTGACAAATAGGGCCAGAAGTACCCTTGAGAGAGTATCTTATGGGCAAGGGATTTGCCGCCGGAGTGGTTTCCACAAGCCCCACTGTGAATTTCCTACATCACTGCTCTAGATTCTGACGGTGTAATACATCTCAGGTAAGGACCTGAAAAGGACTTTCGGTAGAGTTGCCCGTTTATGATTGAGTATCGGGCTGAATTCCTCCTGATCTTGTAAGCTTCAGCTTTGTTTTCGGGAAGAGTTCCATTTCGCAGGTAATCCATCAGGGGATCCATCCAGCTGGGCTCCCATGGGATAAACATTATTCGTTCGGGCTCCTGAATACTGGGCCTCTGAATAGAATCCACCAGTGCTTTCCGGGTCAGGTCTTTTCCGGCTGAGGATGCCTGATTGGCCAGGTGGTCAGCTTCAGAGTTTTTGCTCCTGGGGATTTGGGTGAAGGTTATTCTTTGAAAACTTTCTGTTTCTTTCAAAACGAGTGCCCGATACGACTCCATTTTTGGATCCTTTGTTTCATACTCCCCGTTGATCTGACGGACAACCAGCTGAGAATCACTGTGTACTGCTAAGGACTGAATCTGGAGGCTTCGGGCTATCCTCAATCCTGATACGACGGCCTCATACTCTGCCTCATTGTTCGTTAATGGGAACTGTAGTTGCATTGACATATGAAGGCGTGTCCCATCAGGTGTGAAGATTTCCAAACCAATTCCTGATCCGGAAGAGCTGGCTGATCCATCCACAAAAATCTTCCATGTGTCCGGTTCACTTTTCTGGTCTGGCTCTTCAGTTTCACTTTCAAGCAAAAAGTCCGCTACTGCCTATCCTTTGATGGAAACCCAGGGTATGTATGTCAAATCGTATATGCCCAATTCGATGGCCCATTTAGAGATTCTTCTCGAAAGGTCAGGCTTCGACATAATAACCCGTAGGGGTGTTGCTGTCGGGACGATGATCGGGTGAGCTTCAAAGTAATGCCTTAGCCGTCTTTTGGCGTTCACCAGTGAGAGGACCAATTTTTCCTGCCTGCTGTATCTGGTCTCTGCCTCAGCCAAGGATTTGCTGGTGTAGAATACCGACATTTGAAGGTTTCCGTCCTCTCTGATGTGGGCAGCGCTGGTCGACACAAAGGACACCGCTAAATACAGATATAAGACTTCATCGGGATTTGGTGTGGATAGGATTGGGGGCATGGTCAAGTACTCTTTCAATCTCGCCAGGGCTTTCGATTGTTCAGGACCCCAGATCTCTCCCTTCTTTGCCTTGATTGCCTGAAAGAATGGTCTGCACCGATCAGTAAGTCTTGAGATGAATCTGCTAAGTGCAACCACTCTTCCCGTCAAGACCTGAACGTCTTTATGTGTTTGGGGCTCCTTCATTTCTATAAGGGCCTTGACTTGTGTCCGGCTAGCCTGAATCCTAGTCCGGTCTACAATGTGCCCCAGGAACTGCCCGGATGATACACCAAAATAGCATTTTTTTGGATTAAGCTTCATGCCATGTGACCTAAGGGTGTCAAACACTTGGCGTAGATGGGTAAGATGGTCCTCCTTCTTTATGATTTTGACCACAGTGTCATCGATATAAGCCTCGATTACTGTACCCATCATACCCTTAAAGATCCTGTTGACCAACCTCTGGAAAGTGGCACCTGCATTTTTCAGTCCGAAAGGCATAACTTTAAAGCTGTATGTACCTGTTTCGGTAATGAAGGAGGTCTTTTCCTCGTCCAACGGGTTCATTTTTATCTGGTTGTAACCTGAATAAGCATCCAGGAAGGTCAAACGATCGTAGCCAGCTGTAGCATCAACCATTTGGTTGATCTTTGGCAGTGGAAAACTATCCTTCGGGCATGCCTTATTTAGATCAGTAAAATCAACGCAAAACCTCCACTTGGCATTCTTCTTCTACACGACCACCATGTTGGCAAGCCATTCGGGGTATCTAACCTCCCTGATGAAGCCAGCCTGGAGCAACCTGGATACCTCATATGCTATAATTTGGTTCCGATGTGCCCCATGCGCCTCTGCTTTTTCCTGATAGGTATGAGATTCGGGTCAACATGCAATGAGTGCTGGGAAACATCAGGATCGATCCCTGCCATCTCGGTATGCTCCCATGCGAAGACATCAAAGTTGTCCTGCAGTAATTGTGTCAGTTCCTTAAATTCAGGGTCGGTGAGGTTTGTACCTGCATAAGTAACTTTTTCCGGACTGTCGGACACAACATAGACCGACTGCAATGGTTCGACCACAATTGGGGTACCCGGATCCCCCTCCTTTAATTGCTATTAGGAGCCTGAGCTTTGTTCCTTTGAGTGGGGCGTCATTGGGGCTTTCAACTTCTGGATCTCTTTCAGAGTGACCGCATAGCATTCCTTGGCGGCCACCTGGTCATCTTTGACATCAATGGTACCTATACCGTCGGGGCTCACACATCTCATGACCTGGTGAAGAGTTGAGGGTACACCTTGCATTCGGTGAATCCATCCCCTTCCCATGAACAGATTATACGAAGGTTTGGCATCCACTACAACGAATATCTCGGTCAAGGTCCTCTGAGCGCCAGATACTGGCAACTAGATTTCCACGATCGGCTCGATTTGCCTCCCATCAAAACCTGTAATGGGGCATCGGGATGCCATAATTTTGGATGGATTGATTTCGAGCTTTTCAAAAGCCCACTTGGTGATAACGTTGGCACTGCTACAAGGATCGATCATGACTCTCTTCACGAGACAGTTGGCCACCATTAAGTTCACAACCAGAGGGTCGTCATGCGAGGTCTGGACATCCCGAAGGTCTGACACCGAGAAAGTGATATGAGCTTCCTATGTTCTATGGTGGGCCCCGCTGATCTCGTTAACCCTCCTCATCTTGCGAGCTCTCCGGAGATGGCTCCGGCGTGATCCTTCGGTCTCCTTGGATGGGGGGCCACCATGAATCATATTAATGACCTTGACCGGCTGTGCGTCCGAGGAGTTCCGGGGGGCGCTAAGGGCCCGTTGGTCAGTCTTTGGTCTGTCCCTATGGACGTAATCTCGGAGTTCCCCGTGAAGCAGTAAAGTCTCCACCTGTTGCCTTAGGTTATGGCATTCATTTATGACGTGCCCGAAATCGCCGTGGAAAGCACAGTGTTTTGACTTATCCCTTCGATCAAGTGGCTGTCTGATGGTTGGGGGTTGCTGGAAAATTCTTTTGGCTTTGTTCTCCTGGTAAAGTTTCGCAAGGCTAACTTTCAGGGGTGTCAACCTTTCGTCGAATCTGGGGCGTTTGAACCGTTTTGGGACTGATGATCCCGGTGGGGCTGACGATCCTGGTGGATTTGATCGCTTTCGATCGGTCAATCGATCCCTGGACTGAATCTCAAGACTGACTAAGGCTGACCTCCTTTGCCTGATAGTTTCATCTTCTTCAATTCTCAAGTACCCGTGGGCCCTAGAGTTTAGCTCCCCAATGCCCGATGGATGGCGCTTTACCAAAGACTGATGGAACTTAGTTCCTAGAATGAGGGCAATCCTGAATGCCTCAACTATAGAGTGCTGGTCACAGTTATCCACAGAAGAGGATTCGATGTTGAATCGGGATAGAAAACTTTTCAATGACTCTCCTTTCTCCTGGATCATGGTGAAGAGGCAGGATATGGTCTTCTTATGTCTCTTGTTTCCATAATACTGGGCGATGAAGAGCCTGGTCAACTGCTGTTAGCTGCCAATGGATCGGGGTGGCTGCTTCCTAAACCACAATAGAGCGACATCAACAAGGCTTATGGAGAACACTTTGCAAAGCAGGGACTCGTTCTCAGCGTACAGGGTCATCTTTTGATGGATCTGGTATATGTGTTCTTTGGGGTCCCTTGTGCCATCGTAAGGGGTGAACTAGGGCATAACAAATTTCTTTGGGAAAGGTTCTTGGGTTATTTCATGGGCGAAAGGTGACTGTACAATTTAGTGGACGCCTGGATGGCCATGTCATCGGTAGATCGGGACCTCAAGTCCCCGAGAACTTTTATTTGGAATTCATCCATCATTGCTTGAAGTTTCTGGGGGGTTATGGACTCGTTGGCTGCTGGAGCCTTTCCTGAGTGCTGAGAAGACTCGGCATGCTCCTCAGGTTTGTCACTGCCCTGCTGGTTGTGGAGCCAACCTCGCCATGAGCTCCGCATTCTGCCTTTCCAAGGCCATGCTACGTTCCTCAGCAGTTATCAAGCGTTGAAGAATTTGTTCCATGGAACCCTCTGCACGATTATCTGCAGTGGGTTAAACGTGTGCCTGTGAACGAGTGATTGGCATCTCTGTCCGGGGAGGGGGGTAGTGAGTGAAGGTTTTTGAAAATGGTAGTTGATTTTTTTGTTTGACAAACAAACTCAGCTTTTTGAGATGGGAAGAAGGAGGCGATTTTACAGATCCCGAAGGGCAGATTTGAAAAATAAGGAACTCCCCCTGTCGTTCCCACAGACGGCGCCAATGTGTAAATGCCAAAATTTGCACAACACAAGAAAGAATGCTTTTATTAATTTTTGATTTTCTTTATATACATTATCTTGATGGGCTTGAGGCCCATTAGGGCAATGAAGCCTGGATTACATCACTCTCACATCACTACTTCATCCTCCAAAGGAATTCAAAGATGTAGTTGGGCTTACAAAATTCTTACTGGGCCATCAGCCCGATGAATCTAGTGCCTGATGGGCCCAATTGGGCTTGGACATTTCCACTCTTACAATACCAGAATACGATTACACAATCCGGTTTTTGAAAGAGCTTCAAGTGCATTCTCGACATCCTGCTTTGTCACATACTCCACGAGAGCAAATCCTCTACACCACTTCTTCCCCCTCGGTAGCCTTAAGCTCTTAATATGCACCATGAAACTTATATGTCAACTACGGGGGAAACAAACAAAATAAGAAACAAATGAAAAAATTATAATTTTTCGATGTACTGAACTCTATAGGCATCTATATAATATATACGCACTCCTAACAAAATCATAAATGGAAACAAAATTATCATCTTGGCCCTAATTCCTGTTCTAGAAAATCATATTGGTGAAACTTGATTTCGCCTTAAGTGTCTACAATCCTAATAATAAAAATTACAGAAAAATAATGAACTAAATGCAAAAGACAAGTATAGAACCAATCCTGAACAAATTTGGTTTAACGAAAAAAAAAGTCCTAAATGATGGTAATTATAATTCACTTATCTCCACTGCGTATAAATTCATGTCATGAAGATATTCCTTTAAGAGAAAGAGAAAGAGAATGCAAAGAAAGAACTGCCTTAGGTCAACAGGTCATAACAAAACGGATGGTGGGCGGATTTGGTCGAACCAATAAATTAGATACCCTACCAGACTAATGGAAAGACCTGGACAAGAGACAACATAGGGCATTTTGATCTAATTTCAACTGCGTATAAATTCAGAGATATTCATCACTCGCACTCCTCATTTCTCATATTCAAAAAGAGACAGACATAGTAACTCCAAAGACATTCATATCTAAAGATATATATATATATATATATATATATACGAGTATATATATACGAGTATATATATACATATGTGTGTGTAAAGAGAGAGACCAGTGAAATCAAGTGCATATCGTGAGAAAAATGAAGAATCTAATGTGTGATATATATGTATATATATAGAAGAATCGAATATATATATATATATATATATATATATATATATATATATGTGTGTGTGTGTGTGTGTGTGTGTGTGTATAAGAGGGGTATTTGGGTTTGGTTGCAAACCCCTTTTCAATCTAGACTATGCAATGACAATAACCAATAATTGCCTGGCCAAATGGACTAAACAGTTGTCCGAGATCTTCCTCTATTGCCGCTAAAGCTATATTTCTCACAAGGATTTGAGACCCTCACGCACCAAATTATATACTCACATCGTTGCTCGTTCTGGTCAGGGTTAGGGCTCCAAAAGCTCATCAATCATTACGAATACATACTGTGTATGTTTGTGTGTGAGAGTTGCGCCGCTGAGAATGGGGTACTTGGAGACGAGGATTATAAGAGAGACACAACTTTTTTTTTTTAAAGGTAAGTCATTTTTATAAAAAGAAAAACACATGGCAAAAAGCTTACAAAATATCAAGGGGTAAACCTGTCAATGGATCAGATTTTGATCTGATTAGCCGGATATGAATTGAAAATAAAATCCGATAACTCGATTACGATCCGGATATGATAATCTGATTTTTTAACAAATTTAATTTGGATTTATGTCAATTCAATCAAATAATAACTCAATCCGATATATAATATATTTATATATAAATAAATATATATTTGATATTTTTATGTGTATATATTTAATACTGTACATGTATATAAATGTTAGTTGTTAATTATTTTATTATTTATTAATAATGATTGATCATAAATACAATTATTAAAAATGTGAATAATTTTAGTGTTTCAGCATTTATTAATTTTTATATGTCTGTCACTTTATCTTTGTTAGTTCCGCATATAATGATTGATGAATAAAAAATTTTCAATCGAACCTTTTGTATTTTTGTATTTTTTTAAATAGATAGTCGGATAAGATATCCTATAGTGAACAAATTCGAATATAAATTAAGTAAGTAAAAATTCGTTGAATTATCGGATTCGGATCGCGGATCAGGAGTTTTTGTAATCCTTATCAATATACCTGTCAATAATCCGATTATGATCCGAATCCGATATTAACCGGATATGGATTAAAAATAAAATCCGATAACCCGATTAGGATCCGAATCCGATAATCCGATTTCTTAACAAATTGGATTTGGATTTAACTGATCTGATCCGAATCCGATCCATTGACATGTCTATATACCCCTTGGGTGGTAACCTCACACCCACCGGATAATAAGATTTACATTACATAAACCAAGGGAGTTATACATGAATATATCACTAAAACAAAACATATATTGAAATCTGCTACATATGATTCTATTAAGAAGATACAAAGAAGGCCAATAACTCTTCTGAATAGGTATATTCAAAACGCCAAAATATGTCTCCTTCCCATAAAAAGCACCCATCAACACCAAAATACTACGCAAAGTCCAGGATAAATTGACATTACAGAGTTTTGTTTGCATTATCGTGTTTAACTTTTGTCTCCACCAAGCAGAGTATATAAATGTAATTAGTGAATACCATTTCTTTAATCTCCTTATGTTCCACATCACCATTTAGATCCCTTGTATTCCAAGAACAAATATACATGATAAATTAGAGGATATAATCAGACCACTTCTTTCCCATATTTGCCCCTTTTAGAGCCCTCTTAGTTCTGGGAATTTTTCCCATAACCCCTATACCTATTGCCAATGGGCTTTTATGTTCCCCCTTCCCCGCATTTGTTGGTTTTATAATTTCACCAACTGGATTATTTTGTTCCACACTAACTTTCTGGTTTTGAGTTTCTGTGTCAGATTTAATCCCTCAATCATCCACTATATCAGTTTCTTCAATATCCCTTAAGCAAGGAAATTTATTTGGTGACAGAATGTTTACCTTTACTTTAGATAAAATATGACCCTCTTCCTCATTCTTAGGAATCAACCCATTCGCATCAATTACATCATCCACTCCCCATTCATCAATAATTTCACTATACTCAAGATCGTGTAGACATGAAAATTTATTTGGGGACATCAAACATACCAGCTGAGTAGTATTAGCATTATCCTCATCAATGAAATCAGTAGTAACATCATCAATACCCCAATCATCAACTATCTCATTATCATCCAAATCTTGCAAACAAGAGAACTTATTTGGATTTAGTAAAGATTCCTTTTCCTCACCTTTAGAAGCCATTTTTCCCAAATCTTGCTCTAACTAATCACCCATGATTTGCTTCTGAACCTTAATACTTGGATAAGTTTGATTGTGAACCAGGTTACTTTCCCCTTTTCTACATCAACTACCTTCTCATGTTCCTTTTTCCCTACAACAACCCACTCTTTTCTGTCCACTTTTACTTTCGACAAATCATTTAACAGCTTGGAATTGAGACAATTTTTAGAAGAGTGTCCAAATATCTCACAATGTTCACATCTTAGTGGAGTCCACTGATACTCTACTTCAATAGGAATTGTTCTACCATTTGTCAATTTTACGCCCACCTCTAAGCTTAATTCAGCATTTATATCCATTTCAATACACACTCTGGCATAATTCAATCTTCTTTTCCCATCCGTTTGAGCATTAGTGTAAAGAGGTCTCCCCAGAATAGTTGTTATATAGCCCAACCCTTCAGATGTCCACAATTGCGAAGGAACATGAAAAAACTTGGCCCAAATAGGAACACTTTTTAGCCCTTGCTTATGGATAGATAAATCTGGCCTCCATTTTTGCAACACCATAAATTGGTTTGCAAAGTGCCAGGGCCCTCTCTCCATGATTGAATCACCCTCCTCAGTACTTTTAAACTTAAACAGAAAAAAACCTCTGTCTAGGATCAACACTTCTTTCAAACCCTCTCTACCCGAAAGTCTTTTTGCAATTGACTCAAAAGTGGGAAAATGTAATTTCTTATCCATAAAGTACCCCACTAGACAATCTCTCCACATAACACATCCCTTTATCTCCACTTCACTAGGAATTTCAACAACTTTATTCTTAACAACATTAGAATAATAATTCAAATTCATCTTATCCTTAGCAACAAATTTTCATAAAGTCTTTGCCCATGAAATCTGACCTATATTACCACTTTCACCTCCCTTAACACATTCATTATTACCCCCCAAATTGTTTTGTATCTGATTCACAAAAAATCCATCACCATTTTCAACCTTCTCCTTCTGATATAAGGGCTTAAGAGGTGGGAACTCCATATTTCCCTTCACTGACTCAACCTTTTTGTTACCTGTAGAAGAGCTTCTTGAATGTAGCAACTCAACTGATCTCCCCATAGAGCCAATCTCCTTTCCTTTACCAGGAAAAATTTGAACAAAATCAAATTTGTACCTCATTCCATCATTCTTATCACCAATTCCCTCAGTATTTGTTCCTTACAATTCCTCTCATCAACTCTTTTAGTGGAATCCATACAATCATCAAATTTATACTTACTATGAAGTTCGTGATTAGCTTACAAAGCTATTTACAACGCTATAACATGCCTCCGAAGCTTCAACAATTCATCCTTTGTTCCCCCATTTTCAGAAAATAATTTGGGCAGAAAAACTTGGGACCTAAATTAGAAACTTGGGTCGGTTGACCCGTATTTGTTTGGATGGGCTTCATGCATTCACACATCTGTTTCTATATCTATGTCTATATCATCATCCGGGGACTCAGAAATCACAAAATCCAGTGGTCTTGAGGGTGATGAATGATAGAGCCACCTCCTACAACATCATCAATAGAGAAATACATGGAACAATAAAGTCCTCAAATGATCCATTACATAAATGAATAAAACCAATGCATCAGGATACAAAAGGCATATAGAGGTACCGAACATATACAAAAGTAAAAAGATACAACAATACAGAGAGAGGGTACGCCAACAAGTTGGCTCCAAAATGCAACAATAAACAAAGAACACAGGATGTGGAACACAACACAAGAATAGGGTCGCCGAGTCCTCCAAAGCTGCCGTTTGATCGGTCAATGAGGTGTCAAAATGTACGATTTAAAAGCTTGAATTAACATGACTTCGTTTTACCTCTCTCGCAAGTACATGAGTTAATCTATAGTATAGTTTGGTAGAATCCATTGAGACAAAGTCTTAGATTTTAGCAAGATATCACAATTGATTTGCCAATATTGATTGATTTGATTGGTTTGTTTACTTCTACAAATTAAGTTGCAAATAACTAAACTAAAGTAGAAAGTAAATTATTGTGTGAAGAAAATCAAAATATAAAGAATCTAGGATTTGTCAATGCCACCACTAGCTTCGTAATGTGAATATTATTCATTTAATTGTAAAAGGGTGATCCATCACATGTGAATCAGATTAGTACTGCTATAAGCAAGTGCCCAATCCAATAAAAGATACAACCGATCATATTCGCTATAACCCATCTTCGGATTGTGCGTGACTAGTGCATTCAACTACTCTAATCTACTCCCACGTGAAATAAATTAAAAGCATATCTATACCACCTCTCCTTAGCATGGCCTGTGTAAATACTAGACTTTATAATGTTCCTAAAGCACCATTGTCTAGAAACCATTATCTAAACTTCAGAGTACTAGCTCCTAGTGAAAATACATAGTTGAGTAAGATAAGATATTCATTCAATCTAACTACATGTTCATCACATATGTGTCATTTAGCTTTTCCTATTACAATAAAAAATAATAAATTGTACATTACTTAACTAGGGTTTTGTCTAAAATCCTAGATATCGATTTAGCCATTCATGATAGGAGACAACTACATCATTGATGTAGAGATCACCTCTATGGTCATTTGCTCTGTTATTCTAGGTCTTGAATATGATCTCAGAGTCTCTCTCTTTGTCTCCGCATATCTTTTTCGCTGAGCCAAACCCTCTCTTTTATAGAGGGATGAATCCTAGTTCAAGGAAAATTTCTTCGTCTTCAAGTAATATATTTTCGTGCGTGTTTTTGATGAGAAAGGAATTCCAATATATCCAAAATTAACCAAAATCTACCAAAAAAAGCTTCCAAAGATGTCTTAGAGTGCACACAAAGTCAAAACGGGCCCGCGGAAAGAAGTTGAGTCGGCGCTAGGCGCATTTATGCCAAAATTCACTTTCCGGGCCTCTTTTTATTCTGTTTGCTCCCATTTACCCAAAACTATTCACAATCGACCATGTCCCACTATTTTAGTCATAACGCGTGGTGTATAAAGTGGTTAGAGTATGACTTTAGGCCTTCTTGGACCTAGATGGTATGAACCGAGGTGTGTTTTAATTACCATTGATTGAGGTTTGAGGAAATTTAATTATAATACAATGAGTGGTAGTTGGTGCATGATTGCAACCTTATTTAAAAAGGGTTACGAGTTATGATTTTGAGGATTATTCGTGGTTGATCCCTAGATCTCTGATAAGTGCACAAAATAGAGTAATTTACCTAGCATAATGTCCTAATATGTATATATTTTTATTTCATGCAGGGGTTGATTTATAAAAGAAAAGAAAAAGAAAGCAAGAAGGATGAAAATGAAGAAATAGAAAATTTGGTGGGGGGGAAATGTAATAAATGCATATATATATATATGCGTGTACGTGTGGAAGTGTATGATGAGTTAAAGAAAAAAAAAGAAAAGAAGAGAAAGTGACATGTTCGGTGAGAGAAGTGGTTGAGAGTATGTAACATTTAATGTAGAATTAAATGCATCAGTTATGCATTACGCCTATATATAGTGACCATGTAGAAGCTGAAGAGGGAGTTGAGAAGTGAGAGCTAAGAGAATATTGTACCATTTTCATATTTTGTGTAATTTTTTCTCTATCAATGGAATTTTATTCTATTACCTTGTTTTATTTTTCTATCAACATGCTAGCTTAAAACTCTTCTCAAGGGGGTGATGAAGCCACCATGGGTAAGATATAAATAATTTTTATTTTATTTCGTATTGTTTAATTCTCTTCCCGAGAGTATTCATTTTATGAATCTCAAAGAACAAAAACCTTCCAATAGAGGTTGGAAGCTAAAAAAAAATAGAAGGAGGATTTTCCGTAATTACCAATTAATGGAAATACAGGGAATGCCTATTACTATTTACATTTTTATTTAAACCAAAACATTAGGGGGAGGATTCTTCGTGATAATCAATTAATGAAAATACGGGAAATGCCTACCAATATCTATGTTTATGTTTAATAGGTTGGAGGAGAATTTGCAATAGAAATATATAATATTATTTGTATAGATCCGGGTGGTGGATTCTTTACCCTTGAGATTTTTTCCACTATTTGATAATTTTATCTAATTATTTTAGTTACTATTAAAAAAAATTCAAGAGTTGTTTTAAGTGATTTCTTTTTATCTCAAAAAGTAAAGTTTTGGATCCTTGTCTCAAAACGAGTTCTAAGTTGAGAGTGGTTCGACCCTACTTATTGCTATACTATTTTAAGTAAAGTATTAGTAGGTATAAATTCTTGTTGATCGGGGTGTGGTGAAACAACGACACAATATCATCAAATCACAACCCGTCAATCTCTCGAATTTCGATTCGAAATGAGTCTCTGTCTAACCGTGATGTATTGGGTGTGGATTGATGATAGGAGCCGAATATTGTACATTCTAGGCCCCTAATTAGTCATTGTTAAGTCTATATACATCATTATCTTGGTGCTTTTATCCGATTTTCATGTTTTGAGACATTTCAGTTTCATGTTATGTAAAACGAGTTAATTTCGATAAAATAATCAGAATAATGACTTGAGACAGTTCGAGAGCCAAAACCGAGAATAAATGACCCATAATAGACCTAAAACAAGTTAAAGATGCAATATAAGTTAAGTGGAATGGAACCGAATGAAGAAACGAAGCAATGAAGTCAAAATAAGAAAACTGCATAAAGAACTACCGAGTACTCGGTAAGCCAAAACTCGCGCCTTAGCGCTTAACATAACGTAGCAAACAAAAGCTTTTGTATGCCACTCAACACCACTACACGCCATCATCAAACTACTGAGTACTAGAGATTTTACCCATTGAGTACTCGAGATTTCAACTTCGAGAACTCGAACATATGTTCGAGTACTCGAGATTAGCCGATTTCAACTTCTCAGATGGGCCCCGCTTCGTCCAGATTTGACTTGATACTCAGTCCAGACTATTTTGGGACATGTTTTAGACCATAATTGATCAGATTTGACACCCCTCTTTAAAGAATACACGCATGGAAAGCCTTTACTTGATGGTGAAGCAATCTATATTCCAAATGAAGACTTCTCTACTTATATAAAAGAGAGGGGTCTGCTCTATACTAAATACTCTTGAAACTCTTGGAAAATCTGGAGAATACTCTCTACTTGGAGGATACAGAGAGTCTGGTGCAGAATTGTGCATCAATAAATAGAAGAACCAACAACCATGGATGCAGTGTCTACATCAACAATGCAGAAAACCACAATCATGACCGACTAAATTGGTATAAAAACCCTAGCCAAATAATGTAGACTTTTTATTTATTTCAATTATAAAAGGGGAAACTGAAGGACACATATGTGATGATTGTGTAGATGAGTGAGCAGGTTTAATTCAATGTGAGATTCTTTATTTATTCTATGTCTTGTCTTAACTTGGATAGATATTTAATCTCACTCAATCATGATTATTCAATATGGGCTAAAACTCAGATGTTTAATCTATGATTTTCTACGTAATGGTGGTCATTAACATGAAATCTAGGTTTGGACAGGTCATGCTAAAGGGAGGTGAAATTGACATGCTTTAGTTTATTTTATTGCATTGTAGTAGTAGTTTAGAGTAATATAGTTGGCATGTACAAGTCACACTCTTTCGAAGATGGGTTGTAGCCAATTTGAATGAATTGTTCCTTTTTTTGGGATTAAGGTTTGCTAGTCGCAACCCTATATCTGATTCACATATGTTTGATCGCCCTTTACAAGTTGAATGAATATGAGTCTATATTATGCGGCTAGTGGTGGAGTTAAGAATACCCTAGACCTTATCTCTACTATTCTTCTCAAGACAAAAAATTTATCTTTACTTTCCTGTTATTTTAATTAACTGTTAAAGTAGTTATAGAAAACCAATCACACAAAATATTGCTTCATAATTTAGTTATAATAATTATATATAGAATTGCAATAAATTTAGTCTTGTGGATTCGATAACCCTGTCCCAAGAACATACTATATTATAATACGATTCGTGCATTTGTTATAGGTAAAATTAGGTCAATTTTGAGGGCTTATTTTCACTGTTATTCTTAATCATTACTTTAGCATACCCTGTTAGCCGATCAAGTGACTGTATGAGCATTAGTAGTGCCGATGTATCGTGGTACCGTGGTAGTTTCTTGCGAGTGTATTGGACAGTCGTGTTTTCCTTCTTCCTTTTGTTGCGTAGTACGGTTGTTCTCACTTCATGGTTGTTTCATTCATCTGCTTCTACGGGTTCTCTGTGGTGTGCTACGTTGGGTGAGTTGAGGTTGTTTCACACTTATTATTTTATTATTTTATTTGTGTGTATTTATAGTACTAGGAAAGTTAAGAATGTTTTCATTAAGATAAATGATTTGGCGGGTGTATGTTTTAGCTATCTAGATTATATTAAGGAATCTTTAGTGACTTGTGATGTGTGTTTCCATTTGAGGTGGGATTTGAAATAGGATTGGTTGTACCATTGAGTTTAGAGTTGTGACAGTGCTTAAGTGATTTAGGACTTTAGACGGGTTGCGAAAAATGTATGGATTAGTGGATTTTGTTTGAGGTACGATTTCATCGAATTATTATGTAAAGAATCAAATTTGCAGTGCCTTCTTGGGAGACTCCTATATTTATAAGTATTGACGACTTGATGAATCGAGTTTCGAACGTAGTTTGTCCATGGGACTGTGGGTTGTATTTGAAGTTTGATTGTGGTTAGACTTGGAGGTGCAAATTATACCATTGGAATTAGGAAATAGTAAGTATTAACTAAACTAATTGATAATTTGGGGTTAAGAATGATTGATTCAAAAAAATAATGGTATATTGATTATAAAATTGAATTGTGAAAAAATTCTTCGAGGTTATTATATACATACATATGTATTATATGGACTGAGATCGTGACTTTGGATCTAGTGCATTAGCGGTTGTAATTATGGACTGGATGGTTTAAACGTGGAATCATGGATAACGCTTGATAATTGAGGATTTGAAATCTTTGGTTTATGGCTTTGACATGTGATTTACCGAGGTAGTGGATCTGTATTGTGCTCTTGAGGTTTAAGATTGGATCTTCTTTACTGAGGTTAATGTGGTGTATAGACTTGATGTATGTTCATTATATTCATGCGATTATTGATAGTGATTGAGTGGTCATTTTAGTTTTACCTTGAGTTTAGGACTTGAGATTGGTCCTTCTGCGCTTTTGGGTCATTTCGGTGTAGTGACTTACCGGTTAGCATGGCGTCTGTAGTTAGCGAGGGTTCACAATCTCTTTCTAGTTGTCTATGCTTTGTACATACAAGCCAGATCCATCCCACATCTTGAGTTGGATGGATGTCAATGTTTTGGAGGATGGGTCCTACAATGAGCGACCCATGAGGATCTTGGATGCAAGATAACAGGTTTTGCGAGGCAAAACCATTCCGTTAGTTAAGGTCTTATGGCACCATTGTGACATCAAGGAGATGACTTGGGAGCATGAGTGGGATTTTGGGAGAAATACCCAGACTTGTTTCCTCATTTAGGTACGTCATGATTTCGAGGATGAAATCTCCTTAGGTGGGGAGGTTGTAACGTACGGTATTTTTACGATTTAATTAAAACTTTAATTGTTAATTAAATGGTTATGTTATTATGTGTTTAACATGCTTTAAGTGATTGACTTGTTATATAATTTCATAATTTTCATGTCGGAATTCATTTTGTGAATAATGAAAGGTGATAGGTGTCAAATATTAGTCATTTTGACCCCTTAACTCACTATTGTTACGTTCTTTCATTCCATTATTTGGTATTTTTATTGTGTTTGCGTGTTAATACATGTTTCAGGAGCATAATGAAGAAATTGAGTTAACTTCGGTGGATTAACTGAAGAGTTTGTTCTTTCTATCCAATAGGAGAGTCAAAGAGGTAGTTCAAGACAAAAATGGCTCCCGAAGGGCAAAAACGGCATTTTTAGAAGCCGTCATCTTCAATAAAAGGTATTGTGGGTTCGAGACAGACGTTTTGGTGC
This sequence comes from Cornus suecica, assembly GCA_963922005.1. Lineage (NCBI taxonomy): Eukaryota > Viridiplantae > Streptophyta > Magnoliopsida > Cornales > Cornaceae > Cornus > Cornus suecica. The sequence continues at coordinate 17,877,656 of OY998241.1, forward strand.
ATTAACGGAAAAAAGTGATTTTCCACAAAATACATACGCTTCCAGTTTCAAAAAGTGGTTGAAAATCACATTTCTACGCTTGGAGGTATACTTGGGACCTACGTGTTAGTCACTAAATAGCCCTAGAAGGGGGGGGGGGGGGGTGAATAACGTTTAAAAACAATTGTTAACTTCTTTTTAACAATTACTAACAATATCTACAATTTTCTAAATTTGTTAAACAAGTGAGTTTTCAATGAAATACTTAATTTAATTTATCAAGCTATTTATCACAAGATTAATTAAGCATGCAAGATAACAAAATAAGGAGATAAAGATAGAGAGATTGACACCGTGATTTTTACGAGGTTCGGTAACTCCTAGTCCTCGGCTCAAAGAATACCCTTCCTTGAGACTTTCCCAATCCTCACACTATGTCTCTTCCTTCAATAGGTGGAATAGTAAAACCTTTACACACGAGCTAACTAGCACATCACACGATCAAGAGAACAATCCTCCCTTGAAACAATGGCTTCACTTACCCAAGATCACAAATTTGTGTATGCAATCAATATATCACTCAATAATAAAAAACACTAAAAAATCCTAAGATTTTTCTGGAAGATAGATCAATACAAGCTCAAATGTTTTTAGGTGATGTTTTAAGAAATCTAGATGTATATTCTCAAAGGATAAATTCAATGAGAGAATAAGCAAAGAGCTAGAGTTTAAATCTTCAAAATGATTTGAGTGAAAAAAAAGATTTCTTGCTTCTTGCTTTCAAAAGACTTTTCAATGAGTACTTGAGAGAAAATAAGAGATGAATATTTTTCAAAAAAAATTCTCACACAAGAACTTATCTTTCAATCCTATATCTCATTCTATATATAGTGAGACACTAGGGTTTGGAGAGTGAATCTCACTCTAGGAGAATAGGAGAGTGAGATCTGAAAAGTAGCAAGAATAAACACCAAGTGATGGGAAAAAATATTTTTCAGATTTACTTTTCCTTAAAATACTAAAGCACCCAGTTGACTGCTTATAGGCACCTAGTCGACTGCCTCCAAGCTGTATTTTAAAATATTTTTCTCAATGGCTATGGGCAGTCGACTGCCTTGGATAGGCCAATCGACTGCTTCATGCAATCAAATAAGTTTATAACTCTCTGTTTCATCCAGTCGGCTGGGCCCTTGGCCAGTCGACTTGGTCACAGCCAGTCGGCTGCCATTTCTTGGCTAGTCGATTAGGTGACTCAAAGATTTGATTCTAAGTTCATTTTTGTCCTGTTTTGAGTTCGGTTCTTTAATCATTTTGCTTATAGGACCAATCAACACAAAGAATACCTTGTTACAATATTCTCACATCGACCTATCAACCCCGGGTCTTGAGTCTTCAGCTTTCGCCTTTCGTTGACCATTTTGTTATTTCCCGATTTTGTGCTTGGGTTACTTTGTCGCTTATCGCTTTTTGTGTTTGTATTCTTTCCGAATCATTCTCCTGTTCTTGCTGAAATAGTTAGTTCAAAATTATATTAGTATCAAAAAAATTTTGTTTGCGCATATTTGGTGAAGTATCAAGTGATACTCCCCCTTAATGTGTGCATTTTTCATTTTTGTTTCGATGCTCCCCCTTAGGAAATAAATTTTGCAATTCGATAGTCATTTAGATAATGCATTGAAAGATAATAGAAACAACATTTTCATTTAAGTTTTGCAATATTCGATACATGTTGTTTTACTACTACAACGACACACAAGATAATAAAACATAGAGCAAGAAGAAAAATAACACAAAACAAGCTAGGCAACGCCCTATGCTACGCAAAAACCCATAAAGACCAAAAAAAAATCCCCCTTTGGCTACATAAAAAAGGCGGAGGATCGTGGCGAAGATCTTCCATGGCAGTGGTGATGCGGTCGACCTTCTCCTTAAGACGCTTCATGTTCTCGGCAATCTTCTTGTGGGCTTCCTCATTACGTTTAACAACCTCCATAATTTGATTGAGGTTTTCAGGATTTCCACCAAACCCAAAATCAGGAATGTCGAAGGAGCTGCCCAGTGAAGGAAATGAAGAAGTCAAAGCTTCGGGACGAGGAATTGAGGGACCGGTTTGGTCCAATGGAGGAGCATATTTTAGATAGACCAACACCCCATTGACATTTTTTCCAATGTGCATATGCTTAAGATAAGTGCGATCAAGAAAAATAGGGTTGTGTTCCGAAGGTTCTTCATCAAGCGGAACATTGCACCGTGCAAGAAGATAAGAAATATATGCGGGAAAGATGAGAACACCGTTCTTCTTCTGCCACTCAAGGATTGAAGAAATGAAGATGAAGGCTAGATTTACCTTTCGACCGGTCATAACACAAAAGACAAGGAAAGCTTCCATTATCGACACAAGACTCCGGCTTCCGGACTTGGGCAATATGGAGTATGTGATAATATTGTGCACAAGTCCAGCCTCAGGAGTAAGCGAGGAAGATGGAAATTTGGCAATTGTGGTAGTCTCTTTGTTGACCAAAATTGTCCGAATAGCTTCGAGAGGATTGAATTCATTGGAAGAATTCCAAATATATGGACAGTAGTAGGAAATGCCGCCTGGAGGGAGCCAAAATGCATCATCAATTACGGCTTCAGTGAGGTGAAAGGAGTTTCCCGCAAGATCGGAGCAGAGAGAGGTGGTAGGGGGACTCAGTTGAGACAGATTTCTCAGATTCGTGTAGAATGCTTTGATGGCACGCGGGTAATGAAGAACATTAAGAGAAACAAAGAAGTCCCAATCCACATTTTGGAAGAGATTGAACATATTTGCACCAATCTCTTTGCATAGAGTTTAAGTCACAATGCGATACCGAGCGATTTTCCGATGGATGAATTTTGTCTCGAAAAGACGAATGTTGTCTTTGTCATTGTCGAGAAGAGCAGAGATGGACATGGGACCAGTTTCATCTTCAGATTCAGTTTCCTCGTGGACAGGTGATGCAGGGCGTGGTGGAGGAGGTGCAGCAGTCGAGCTTCCACCTCGATTAGTTCGCTTGTGAGTAGGAGCTGTGGGCACGGGCTTGGGTGCCATGAGGGAGATGAGAACTAAGATAAATGGAAACATTTTTAGAGAGAGAAAGAAGGAATATATGGAGAGAAGAGGATAATGGGTGTCGATATATATATGTGTATGTATATATGTATATATGAGATATAAGTGAAAAGAATGAAGATGAAGGTCGTGGGGAAATGAATGAGATGTGAATTGAGGGCGTGAAATAGGGAAGTGAAGTGAGAAATCGTGGAGAGAGTGGAGAAAAGAAGAAGAGAAAGGAGGTTATAAAACAGAGTTCGTGCAGAGGCAGTCGACTGACTCATGACCCAGTTAGCTGGCCAAAAGTAGGCAGTCGACTTGCTAAAGTAGATTTAAATCGCAAAAACTTTTTAGTTCACCCAATCGACTGGCCATTATGAGGCAGTCGACTGGCTTTCAAAAAAATTTCAAAATTTTGAAAGCCGAGATAGTATATGAGGTTTTGATAAAACTAAGCTATTACTTCAAAATCCATGGCCATTCCAATTTCTCTACGATTTTTAAAAAAAGGTTCGTCCGAGAGAGGTTTTGTGAAAATATTCGTTAATTGAATTTTAGTGTCAATAAAAACCAATTCAACGTCGCCCTTAGCTATGTGATCCCGTAAGAAGTGATGCCTAATCTCGATGTGCTTTGTGCGTGAGTGTTGAATAGGATTCTTAGAGATACAAATAGCACTAGTATTGTCACATTTAATAGGTACATGATTGAAGACAAGTCCGAAATGAAGTAATTGTTGCTTAATGTAAAGAGTTTGAGCACAACTACTACCGACTGTAACCTATTCGGCTTCGGCCGTAGACAAAGCAACGGAATTTTGTTTTTTACTTGACCATGATACTAGGGAGTGTCCTATAAAGTGACATGTACCGCTTGTGCTTTTCCTATCCACTTTACATCCCGCAAAATTGGCATCCAAATAACTAGTGAGATCAAGTCTAGTGCCACGTGGATACCACAGTCCTAAATTAATCGTCCCACTAAGATAGCGAAAAATACGTTTTACGGCTAGCAAGTGAGATTCTTTAAGATAAGATTGAAAACGAGCACATAAGCATACACTAAACATTATATCCACTCTACTAGCGATTAAGTAAATCAAACTTCCAATCATGCCTCTATATTTAGTGATGTCAACACATTTTCCATTTTTTTCTTTGTCTAGATTAATAGAGGTACTCATAGGAGTAATGACATTTTTGGCTTCCTTCATACCAAATCGCTTTAGCAAATCTTTAGTGTACTTGGATTGAATAACAAATAAGCCATCCAAGCTTTGCTTGATTTGCAACCCTAAGATGAAGTTCAACTCACCCATCATACTCATTTCAAACACATTTTGCATACTTGTTGCGAATTCTTTGCAAAGAGAAATATTTGTTGATCCGAATGTAATGTCGTCAATATATATTTGGATAAGCAACAAATTGTTCTTGATTGATTTTGTAAAGAGTGTATTATCAACTTTTCCTTTTGAAAAACCATTTTGAATCAAGAAATCACTAAGCCTTTCATACCAAGCTTTGGGAGCTTGCTTTAAACCGTACAAGGCTTTAGATAATTTGTAAATATGATTTGGAAAAAGTTCATTTTCAAAACTGGGTGGTTGCTTTACAAACACTTCTTCATCTATAGTTCTGTTTAGAAAAAGAGTTTTGACATCCATTTCCTAAAGAGTAAAATTTCTAGATGATACAAATGCAAGAAGCATTCTAATTGCTTATAATCTAGCTACTGGTGCAAAAGTTTCATCATAGTCAATGCCTTCTTCTTGATTGTAACCTTGAGCTACACTTCTTTCTTTGTTTCGAATAATCACTCCATTTTTATCTTTTTTATTTCGAAAAATCCATTTTGTGCCTATTATAGTTTGATGTGCGGGTTGAGGAAATAAATGCCAAACTTGATTACGCTCAAATTGATTTAGCTCCTTTTGCATAGCCATGATCCAAGAATCATCACATTGAGCTTTGTGAAAGTTCTTGGGTTCTATTTAAGACTCAAAAGCCATGTGTTTGCATAAGTCTCTAAGTTGAGATCTTGTGCTAACACCTTGTGAAGGATTTCCTATGACTTGGTCAAGAGGGTGGTTGTGTACAACCCTCCCAGATTTAGGAATTGAGCTTGTCAAGTCATCAATAGATTGATTCCCATCTTCAGTCTTGTCCATTTGCCTACTTGATGAGTTGGAGATATTAAGGTTATTTAGGCTATCCTCAATCCCTACAACTTCATCATCATCTAGGTCAACCTTAGGTAATGGTAGTGGTAGTGATTCATCAAAAACAACATGGATAGACTCGACCATGGTTAAAGTCCTTTTGTTAAAGACTCTAAAGGCTTTACTTCTTGAGGAATAACCTAAGAAAATTACTTAATCCGATTTGGAGTCGAACTTTCCCAAGTTATCTTTATCATTTAGCACAAAGTGTTTACAACCGAACACTTTGAAATACCCAATATTGGGCTTTCGACCGTTCCATAACTCATAAGGTGTTTTCCCTAATTTTATTCAAATGATAACTCTATTTATGACATGACAAGCAGTATTTACTACTTCCGCCCAAAGGCTTCGGGGAAGGTTGTGTTCATTTAACATGGTTCTAGCCATTTCTTGCAAATATTTATTCTTTCTTTCAACCACACCATTTTGTTGAGGAGACTTGGAGTTGAAAGATCATGAGATACACCAAGTTCATCACATAATTTCTCTAGATCTTGATTACCAAATTCTCTACCCCTATCACTTCTAATTTTCTTAATTTTCAAATCTTTTTTATTTTGAATGACTCTATAAAATTTACCAAGAATGGAATGAATTTCATTTTTATGAGCAACAAAGTGAACCTAAGTAAATCTAGAGTAGTCATCGACTATAATAAGTACATAGAGTTTCCCAACTAAGCTAGCCATTCTCTCCGGACCAAAAAGGTCCATGTGAAGTAGCTATAATGGTCTAGAAGTGGTAATGACTTTCTTTCTTTTGAAATAGGATTTTACTTGCTTGCCTATTTGACACGCACTACATACTTTATCTTTTGAAAAATTAGTCTTCGGGAGGCCTTTGACTAACTCTTTTTTAGATAAACGATGAATGAGGTCCATACTAACATGTCCTAAGCATCTATGTCATAACCAACTATTTTCGCTAGATGTGACAAAACACTTCAAAAATGTTTTGGGTTCCAAAAGGAACCATTGCATGTCTACGTACAAAGGGAAATGTTGTAAGTAAAACGTTTTGGGTTCCAAAAGGAACTATTGCATCTCTCTCTAACCTTAGTGGACCTAAAAGAGATTGGGTACCAATAAACGTTACTTAAATTTATTTTATAGGTATACTTGAAGTCCTCCTCAAAAGAAATATGGTTTCTTGATAATGGATGCTCAAGACATATGACGGGAGACAAATCAAAATTCATGTCTTTAAAATCATATGAAGGTGGGAGCGTTACGTTTGGAGACAACTCTAAAGGAAAAATTATTGGAATTGGATCCATCGGTATATCTTCCTCTGTATCTATAGATAATGTGATTTTAGTTGATGGTTTGAAGCATAACTTGTTTAGCATTACTCAATTATGTGACAAAGGTTATGATGTTACTTTTAGGTCAAATGCATGCATAGTTGAGAAAGATGGAAAGTAATTGTTTAATGTCAAAAGAAACGGAAATTTATATATTATGTTGCTTTGTGAATTGCATGATTAGAAAACATACATTTGCCTTATGACCCTTTTTCTTGCAATAATAACATGTAACATGTTTATAATCAATTGAGGGTGAGTGAGATGATTGTTTTGAAAAAGTATGTCTCAATGATTTTTTATTTTTCAATATAAGTTCATCTTTGTTAAAAGCATCATACCCTAAACCACTTTTGCCAAATGATCTTCTTTGTCTTTCTAATATAATGCTCAAATTTTATTTTCCTTTTGTAAATTTTGCTAAGATGTTTATTTGATCATCTATAGTCTTTTTCAATAAAATATTTTCCTTTTTTATCTCAATGCTTTTGTCATCCGTTATATTTGAATCAACTACGGTGAAGCAAGTATGACTACATGAAGATTTAGTTTTCTTAAGTAAAATGTGTTTACTAGCTAATCTTTTAAATTCATCATGCAATTCTTCAAATGCATCTTGCAATTCATTATAGGAGAATATGAGCTCATCATATGACATATTTGATTTATCTAATACTTGTGAATTTAAATGTACCTCATCTTCATTTGCCATAAGGCAAAGATTTGCTATATCCTCGCCATTTTCTTCCTCATCTGAATCATAAGTGTCATAGTCATCCCATGTAGCATTCATGACCATCTTGTTTTGCCTTTTCTCATTCTCCTTTTTGAGCTTGAAACACTCACTTTTATAGTGCCCCGATTTTCCATAATTGAAGCAAGTTAGAGGCTCCCTCTTGCAAGACTCGCCTCTTGGCTCATTTCTCCTTATGAATCTCTCGCCATTAGCCTTTTTTGTTTGAAGAAATCTCTTAAATCTTTGGGTGATCAAGGCAATGTCTTCATCTAACTCTTCTTCAATTTGCTCATTTGCTTCAATTTTGGTAGAGGCTTGCAAGGCTATACCTTTTCTAGGCTTGTTGTCTTCTTCAGAAGATTTTAAGGTGATTTTCCAAGTGAGAAGAGACCCAAAAATCTCATAAAGGCTCATTGTGCTAAGATCATGTGCTTCTTTAATTGCCGTCACTTTTGCATCCCATTTGACCGGAAGGCTTCTAAGGACTTTGCGTGCTGCATCGGATCTAAGAATAATTATACTAAGATGCTTTAGTCCATTCAAAATATTAGTGAAATGAGACATCATAGAATTGATATTTAATTCCATCTTCTTTCATGGCAAATAATTTATATTCATGCATGAGTATATCAATTTTAGATTCTTGAACTTGAGTGGTACCTTCATAAGTTACTTCTAGTTTATCCCACATTTCTTTGGCCCTGGAGTAAGTAGAAACACGATTAAATTCATTTGGACTTCAGACACAATTTAGATTTACCTTAGCTTTAGCATTAAACGACATAAGTCTACGCTCATCATTATCCCATTCGTTTGGCAATTTAGGAATTGATTTTCATTCTACCACTTTGGTTATAGTAAAAGGTCTATCAACAATAACTTGCCAAATTTGATAATCAATAGCTTGAAGAAAATCTACCATTTTTGTCTTCCAATAACTATAGATTGAACCATCAAACCATGGGGCCTATTGTTGTATTGTCCTTCTATGTGAGTGACTACATTTGTGGCCATGATCATTCTCTAAGATGGTTAAGTCTAAAACAAGTAGAAATTAGGTTCTGATACCAATTGTTAGTCACTAAATAGCCCTAGAGGGGGAGTGAATTAGGTTTGAAAACAATTGTTAAGTTCTTTTTAACAATTACTAGCAATATCCATAATTCTCTAAATTTGTTAAACAAGTGAGTTTTCAATGAAATACTTAATTTAATTTATCAATCTATTTATCACAAGATTAATTAAGCATGCAAGATAACAAAATAAGGAGATAGAGATAGAGAGATTGACACCGTGATTTTTACGAGATTCGATAACTCCTAGTCATCAGCTCAAAGAATCTCTTTCCTTAAGACTTTCCCAATCCTTACACTATGGCTCTTCCTTCAATAGGTGGAATAGTAAAACCTTTACACACGAGCTAACTAGCACATCACACGATCAAGAGAACAATCCTCCCTTGAAAAAATGTGCTTCACTTACCCAAGATGACAAATTTGTGTATGCAATCAATATGTCACTCAAGAATAAAAAATACTCAAAAACCCTAAGGTTTTTATGGAAGATAGATCAATATAAACTCAAGTATTTTTAGGTGATTTTCAGTAACTCTAGATGTATATTCTCAAAGGATAAATTCAATGAGAGAATAAGCAAAGAGCTAGAGTTTAAATCTTCAAAATGATTTGAGTGAAAAATGAGATTTTTTGTTTCTTGATTTCAAAAGAATTTTCAAAGAGTACTTGAGAGAAAATAAGAGATGATGATTTTTCAAAAAAAATTCTCACACAAGAACTTATCTTTCAATCCTATATCTTATTTTATATATAGTGAGACACTAGGGTTTGGAGAGTGAATCTCACTCTTGGAGAATAGGAGAGTGAGATCTGAAAAGTAGCAAGAATAAACACCAAGTGATGGAAAAAAATATTTTTCAAATTTACTTTTCCTTAAAATACTGAAGCACCCAGTCGACTACCAATAGGCACCCAATCGACTACCTCCAAGTTGTATTTTAATATATTTTTTCCAACGGCTATGGGCAGTCGATTACCTTGGAAAGGCCAGTCAAGTTTATAACTCTCTATTTCATCCAGTCGGCTGGGCCCTTGGCTAGTCGTCTGGGTTACAGCCAATCGGCTGCCATTTCTTGGCCAGTCGACTGGGTGACTCAAAGATTTGATTCTAAGTTCATTTTTATCCTGTTTTGAGTTCGGTTCTTTAATCACTTGAGCTTATAGGACCAATCAATGCAAATAATACCTTGTTACAATATTCTCACACCGACCTATCTACCCCGGGTCTTGAGTCTTCAGCTTTCGCCTTTCGTTGACCATTTTGTCCTTTTCCAATTTTGCGCTTGAGTTACTTTGTCGCTTATCGCTTTTTGTGTTTGTTTTCTTTTTGAATCATTTTCTTGTTCTTGTTGAAACACTTAGCTCAAAATTATATTAGTATCAAACACGCTTTAAATGTCTTGTTAATATCAAAACAAAGATTATTGTCCGAAATAGAATTTCAAGGCCAACACTACGCTTGAAGCGTAGGCCTGCTACCCTTGAAATGTAGGAACCCTACGCTTGAAGCGTACGTGTGGCAACTTTTTAGTGGTTTTTCATGAATTTTTCCGGTTTCACCCTCAGCTTAATTGAAAGACGTGCATGCGATCCAGACCTTTGTATACATGAGTTAGGGTTTGTATATATAAGTCTATACACTTATATATATAAGAAGTTAGGGTTTGCATGAGTTTTAGTGTGAAAAGACTGAAAATGGCCTCTTTATGCCATTGCCTATATATATAAGACCATACATTAGAGTTAGAGAGTTCAGACGTGAGTTTTTGGAATCTGTTCATTCTTTCAGACTTGTTGCTGTTAAAAGCCATATTCAAACCTAGAGATCCGGATAAGAAGACTATAGAGATCGTTTCTACATCAACGATGCAGTCACCATTTTTCATGGCCAACTAACTCGATATCTAGGGTTTTCTCGCAAAACCCTAGCCAAGTAATGTAGTTCTTTCATTATTTTTAATTGTAAAGAAGGGAAACTGTTGACCATACTGTGATGATTGTAGTAGTTAAGAGACCGCACTGATTTGCAATATAAAAATATATGTTTATTCTAAATTATTGTCTTAGATGGAATGAATATATAGTTTTACACAATTATTATTATTCACTATGGGTTGGAACTCGGATGCTTAATCTTGGTTTTCTACACAATGGTGGTAATGAAACTTGAAACCCTAGGTTGACACAAGTCGTGCCTTGGCGATTTAATATAGACATGCTTTAGTTTATTTTCATGCATTAGGAGTAGATTAAAGTAACATAATTGACATGTACTAGTTAGGTCAGTCATGAGACGGATTGTTGCAATCCGGTTGATGGTACTCTTTTTTAGGGTTGTATTTAGCTATTTGCGGTACGACCTGATTCACAATTATGGATCGCCCTTGTACAATTGATATATTGATGAACTATATTGTGCGGTTAATGTTAGTGATGAAAATCCTAGTTTTCTCTCTCATCTGAATCACAAACCAATTTACTTTGCTTTTTAGTAATTTAGTTAAAATAGATAATTTGGTCTTTGACCACCCAAAAAAAAAAATTTTCAGAAATATAATTCATTATTTTTGAATTGCTAAAGTGAACAATCTCAGTCTCTATGGGATCGATATCTCTTACTCAAGCCACTTTGTTGTTCTATAATTGATATGTACGTTTGCGTAGGGTAAAACCTAGAGTCGTTAAGGTGTTGTTTTTAACCACATATTTTTATACACCTAACGTCGCATCAAGTTTTTAGTGTTGTTGCTGGGGACTAAGCATTGTTCAATAGTTTGAGTAATTTATTTGCATTGCGTTATTATAGTTGTAGCTGAAGTGAGATTTTTGTGTGATTGATAGGTACTCTGAAAAGCGTAAAAGGGAAGAGCGGAACTTCTAAAGTTGCGTCTGGAACTTTTGTGAGTTTTAGTTACCTAGATTTTTCCATATTAATTCTTGCTTTATATTCTATAATTTAGAAGTAGTTAATTTAGATTAGATTTTATTTCAGAAAATTTCAAAAAGAAAAAAAACACAGTTGTTTGAGTAGCGTATGACCGATAAACCGACCCATTCTAATTTAAGCACTGCGTTAGTCGAGTACGATCCTGAGATTGAAAAGACTTTCCGTCATTTACGTCGATCTATTGAAGAGCGTCATCATCAGCAAGAAGAAGCAATGGCTGACCAAAGAGCCTACCAACAAAGGGCACTGTAATACCCTTAATTTTTCGCACGTGAGTTGGCCAGGATCACACATGAACATTGGGAAACATCATATAATTGATAAACAAAAACACATAATACGATTAAAAATTTGCGAAATAAAAAAAATCATAACGGAAGCAACACTAACGTCAAATCTTACAAAAGACTTTAAGATACAACCTGAGAATTCTGTTAAAGAAGGACCCCTAAATAAAATTATATTTTTAATAACCGTGCCTAAGTTACAACAGTTGTATAACCAATATACACTATAAACCAAAAGTAGGAATGGAGTAGACGATCACGAACAAAACGAAATGACTCAAAAGCTTAACCCGGTGGCTGAACTATCCCAGACTTGAAATGATAACAACAAGGTGGGTTAAACCCACGAGCAAGTCCACTACTACTACAACCCAACAGAGGACCGATAAAGCCAACATCTCTAAACGAAACAACATGGATAGATAAACCATATGTAATAAGATTTATCTTTCACTTTCCATAAAACCTTTAGAACGTTCTTTTCTTTTCATAATCATATAAGATATGTATATATATATATATATATCTTTTATAATAAATTACCAATGCACCCATGCGTAAACATATTTTATAATGTATATCACATAATCGAATAGAAGATTTATAATTATACCTTTTGAGATAAATAACCAATGCACCCCATGCACAAACATATTTTATAATATGTATCACATAATCGAATAAAAGATATTTACTTATACCTTTAAAATAAATAACAATGCATCCCATGCACAAACATATTTTATAATATGTATCACATAATTGAATAAAAGATATATAATTATACATTTACAATAAATAACCAAGGCATCCTATGCATCATCAATAACATATAAATGAATCTATTAATATTCATTATCAATTCTTTATGCCAATAGACAACCCTTTCAAACCATATTTTTAACCACGTACCCGCCAATTCAATCATATCGTGACAACTCAATCATGTCCCGTGATACTCATGAAACTGCATTTATTAGTCAGCCTCCTTGTGGTTCCTTAGGAATCCTCATTCCATAATTATTTAAATTAAATATTATGATTTAAAAGTGCATCATATGCATCACTGAACATATAATAAGTGAGTATTTCATACCTCACTTCACACATATATGCTTATTAGCATAATAAAAGTAAACATCATATACATCCCATGCTTCACATATGTACACAGTCATAAATAATGATTTAAAACAACATAATAAACCATTATATCCAATAAACAACAAATACCAACTTCCATAATATAATCATTGATATATTTAACACCATTCTAATGAATATATTTAACACCATTATAACCTTCATATATTTTATGATAGGTTAATATATAATAGGATCCGAAATCACAATAATATTTATTTAAAGTTTAGGGATCCAAAATATCTTTTTACCAAAGATATGGGGTCAGACTGTAATTACAGTGAAGTACGGGGATACCAATGTAACTTCTGCAACTTTGGGGACCAATCTGTAATTTACGTAAAGTATAGGTTCGTACTATAATTAGTATAAACGTCATGGGTCAAACCATAATATAATTAGGGGTCAAACTGTAATTACAATAATATTTAGGGATAGATCCGTAGTTATAGCAATATTTAGGAGTTTTAATATAATTTCAGTGAAGTTCACATGCCTACGGTGTGCGCATTTACACCGGATCATTTCTCATATAGGTGGATAATTCTGATTAGTCAAGTTTATGCTTAATGTGAGCACACCTACACCAGATTATACCCAATAACTATATTCTATTTCAAGGGTAAGGATTAAAGGTTCACCAAATCTTATGGTTAGTAAAATGAGTGTACCATAGTAAACTAAATCCGCCCATATTAGATTCCAGCATACATATATATTTAAATCAAAGGCTTGGATTGAAAGTTAATATAATCCTATGGTTAGAAAAATAAGTGTACCATAACAACATACAATCAGCCACACTAGATTTCCAAATTTATATAATTTTCAAAACTTGCCATTAAAATCCCTACAAATTTCTAAATATTTCTAGAAAATTCAATAAGCTTAATTAAATAATTATAAATATTATTATAGTTTCCTAACTAGTATTTGTTGATATTTCCATAATCATAGATGTATTTTATAATTAGAATACAATTTAATAAAAATATGAAACATATGATAATAATCATTTAACATTCATCTATCCATATATATATGCATTTATATACATAATAACACTTCTATATTTATTTTTATAGAAAATTAACTATCTATAAATAATATATATCTATTTATACATATTATTTCACATAGGTCTTGGATTTATAAATCCAAAGGGGTAGAATAGAGTTGTAACTTGTCTTAAATTATCTGGCTTTGATTTTCTATCTTTAAGCCCGAAATTCAAGCAAAACCAAACTTCCTTTCTCCAAGAACTCTCTCCATTCTCTCTCAAAACTTAGAGAGAAAAAAAATGCCCTCGTATGAATTTCAATTGCAAGACTTCCCCTTCAATCATTCTCATTATTACTATTTTATTTTACTTTTAAAAACATGTGGCCCTCTCTCATTTCTTTTGTCTCCACCTTTACCTAATTTTTCTCTCTTTACACCTCATTTCCACCATTTGTTTCTCTTTCATCATTAATTCACTTTTTTCTCTTTCTTTTATTATACAATTCCACACAGACCAACATATACATACAAACATATACGTACCAATATATACAACCACTTAAACACTTCACAACTATTAAATTACACATTACAATTACTAAATTACACATAAAAATTATAAATTTTACACATACACACATCATGAATACCAAATCAATTGTATTCACAAAATTAGGGTTATTATAGGTACCAGAGACATCACTGAAAGGATATTACGCAGCCGATGCGTACGATTCCTATGTTGATTTTCCAGAAGAAGAAGAAGCAAAACACTTTGAGATCAAGACAATCATGATCAATATGCTTCCAAAATTTTCAGGGCTTAGGATGGAGGACCCATACCAGCACATCAATGATTTCTTAGAGGTAGCCTCTACTGTTAGGTTTGACAATTTACCCAAAAATGACTTGCGAGTGAGATTATTCCCTTGGTCATTAAAAGAGAGAGCTAAAAGATAGTATATCAAATTAGCAAAAGAAATTAAAATTGATTGGGAAGCCCTTAAGAAAGAATTCATTGAAAAATACTATCCAATAGGAAAGACTTCAGAAGCACAAGATGCAATAAAAAGCTTTAGGCAGTTACTTGGTGAACATTTTCATGATGCATGGGAAAAATATAATGATATTTTGTATAAATGTCCCCATCATAGGTTTTTCGACCAAGATAATGCTAAAAACTTCTACATGGGACTTGGTGAGACTCATAAGACTTTGATAGATACGACCACACAAGGTCAGTTTATCTTAAAGCCAGCTAAAAAACTTTTGGAGATGTTTGATAATATCAATGAAAACACAATTCAATATCAATTTGAGTTGAGGTCTCGAGGTGGACAACATGATAGGAGATATGAGAAATCATATGTTGTAGAGCATGATGATGTGAGAGATACCATGACATTGTTTGGAGAGAAATTAGAAAGAATTGAAAAATTTATGTAGCGAAGTCATTCCCCTCCTAGAGAGACGTTTGAAGTTGAAGCTGAGTATTCCGCACATGAGTGTCAGGAGATAATCGACGTTGATGCTAACGCATCATGGAACTATTCCAATAATGCTCCTTTCACCAATTCATACACCTCTAATGCCAGATATCACCCACTTTTGTCTTACAAATCTACCAATGTAGAGAATCCACCAACAAAATTCCAACAAGGGCAATCATACAATCAACAACCAAGGTTCACAGATAGATAGCAGTCATACAACCAACAACCAAGGTTTATTGAAAGACAACAATCATACAACCAACAACCGAGGTTTCAATAGAGTCAACAATCATTTGACTCCCAACCAATAATCATGGCCATAAATTCTCAGTCTAACTACCAATCAAGAACATCTAATAATTCCCAAGCCCTCCAGCCATTTAATAACAACCAAGATTTACAACCTTCCAATAATTCCCAAGCTCTACAACCATTCAATAATTCCCAAGAGCTTCAGCCATTTAGTAATAATCAGGTTATATAACCCTATAACTACCAAGCCCAGCCACCAAGAAACCAAACTCCTCCACCCGGTTTCCAGACTAATCGGCTATAGCAGGTCATAATGGGCATTCATAACAAGCTAGGCATTCATACTCAATCTTTAGCACAACTGCACATACAGGTTGGCTAAATGGCTAATGAGAGGAATGTGAGAGAGCCAGAAAAACTGCCAAGTTATCCAATAGTCAACCCTAAGCCACAACAAGCATTGGAGCTTGGATCTTTTACTAATAATCCTCATAAGTCAGTTCAAGCCATCACCTGAGAAGTGAGAAGGAAATGGAGAGTCGGGTTGAGGCAGAGCATGAGGAAAGATTGTAAAGTATAAGGGAGGCATAACAAGAACAAAGGAAAGAATCGGAAGAAGAGCAGAGGAAAGAAGTCGAAAGGAAAGAGGCTGAAAGAGTGCAAAAAGACCAACCATCAATAGGAGACGATGTCGATCAGACACTACATGAGGAGCCAGACAAGGAAAGTTCCTAGGAGGCAGTGCCATTTCCTCAATGTCTTAGAGATCAGACCAAGTACGGAAAGATGAAAGAATATGATATGTTGGATATATTCCAGAAAATCAAGATCAATTTACCTCTCTTAGATGTAATCGCCCAAATACCACCTTATGCTAAGTTTTTCAAGGATCTTTGTACTCAGAAGCGGAAAAACAGAGGAAAGAATCCAACGAAAATACTCTGGATAGAGCAAGTGAGTTCATTCCTTTTAAGCGATACTCCACCTAAGAGGAAAGATCCTGGTGCTCCCACTATTCCATGTGTCATCGGTGATCAGGAAATTGGTAGAGCTCTTCTTGATCTAGGTGAGAGTATTAACTTGCTTCCTTATTCAGTCTACCAAAAGCTAGGGTTGGGTGAGCTCAGCCCCACTGTGGTTGTACTACAATTTGCCGATCGATCAATCAAATAGGCAAGATGAGTGCTTGAAGATGTCTTTGTTCAAGTGGGCAAATTTTATTTTTCGGTTGACTTTGTAGTCCTGGATACAGAACATGTCCCTGACTCGAAGAAGCACATTCCAGTAATAATTGGGAAACCATTCTTAGCTACGGAAAATGCATGCATCAATTACAGAACCGGAGCTATGGATCTGACATTTGGCAATATGAAGGTCAGGATGAATGTGTTTGAAGGAAGCCACCAATTGCCTGAATCTGGGGAATGTTTTTAGATTAATGAGTGCGATGAGCTGGATGATATCATAGTAGATTTTGCAACTCAAATCTTGGAGGAAGATGAGCTGGAGTCCTTTATGACTAGAGAATGGCCGAATGAGGAAGTTACAGATTGGGAGACATATTGGAAGTTGTAAAATGAAGAGTTGGATGCAATGGAGACTGCATTATACGCCCAACCCTGGCGGGAGCCGGTTGAACCACTCTCGATAGTCTCAAATATTCCACCAATTCCATCTCTAAATACTCTTCTTACCTTGGAACTCAAGGAATTGCCTAAAAAGCTTAAATATGTTTTCTTAGGACCCGATGAGACTCTTCCTGTGATTATATCTTCAAAATTGATAGAAAAACAGAAATTGAGTCTAGTTAAAGTTCTAAGTGAGAACAAATAGGTAATAGGGTGGAGTGTTGCTGATTTCAAAGGCATAGACCCCTCAATTTACATGCATCGCATACATCTTGAGAAGGATGCAAAACCATCAAGGGAAATGCAAAGAAGGCTGAATCCAAATATGAAAGAGATGGCGATGAAGGAAGTAGTGAAATTACTGGATGTGGATATTATTTACCCCATTTCTGATAGTACATGGGTAAGTCCAACTCAGGTGGTGCCAAACTCAAAAGGTGAGTTAATTCCACAACGCATGACCATTGGGTGGCGTGTGTGTATTGATTACAGAAAGCTCAATCTGAATACTAGGAAGGATCATTCTCCATTACTATTTATTGATCAAATCCTTCAGAGGTTAGCCGAATAGAGCTATTACTACTTTTTAGATAGGTATTCTAGCTACAATCAGGTGGCAATTGACCTTGTTAACCAGGAGAAACCACATTTACTTATTCGTATGGCACGTTTGCTTATAGATGGATGTCGTTTGGTTTATGGAATGCGCCATCAACATTCCAACGGTGTATGATGTTTATCTTCTCTGACATGGTAGAGAAATTTCTTGAGGTATTCATGGATGATTTTTTAGTTTTTGGGGAAACCTTTGAAAAATATTTGAAACATCTAGAATTGATACTTAAGAGGTATTCATGGAGACGAATCTGATCTTAAGTTGGGAAAAAAGTCATTTCATGGTTCAAGAGGGGATAATACTGGGCCATATTGTATCAAAGCGAAGGATAGAGATCGATAAAGCAAAAGTTGAATTAATTTCAAAACTGCCTCCTCCCATATCTGTTAAGCAGATACTCTATTTTTTGGGCCATGTCGGGTTTTACCGAAGGTTTATCAAAGATTTTAATAAAATTGTCGGGCCGCTATGCAACTTATTGGCTAAGGACGTGAATTTTGTCTTTGAGGAAGAGTGCCTTCATGCCTTTAAGGAGTTGTGCGCTCAACTATCATCAGCCCCGATTATTCATCAGCCAGACTGATCTCTACCATTTGAGCTCATGTGCGATGCTTCTGACTATGCCATAGGAGTTGTGTTGGGTCAAAGAAAAGATAAGCTTTCGTATGCTATTTATTATACCAGTAGGACTCTGAATGAATCTTAGATGAGCTACGTAACTACCGAGAAGGAGTTGATGGCAGTTGTCTTCGCCTTGGATAAAATTTCATCATATTTATTAGGCACCAAGGTTGTCGTTTACTCAGAACATGCCGCTCTGAGGCATTTGCTGACAAAGAAAGACTCTAAGCCCCGACTAATTCGGTGGATTCTGTTGTTGTAAGAATTTGATCTGGAAATCAGGACAAAAAGGGTTCAGAGAATGTTGTTGCAGATTATTTGTCAAGGATTATTGTCGAATCCATAAAGGAAATTACTCCTCTTAAGGATTCTTTCCATGATGAACATTTGTTCAGTATGGCTGTGGTGGAACAAATACCGTGGTATGCTGACATTGTCAATTATAAAGCCACAGGTCGAATCCCAAAAGGATGGTCTAAGAATGAGAAAGACCGATTCTTCAGCCAAGTCAAATTTGGGATAATTCGCGTTTGTACAAGTATTGCTCTGATCAGATTATCAGAAAACGTGTCCCTGAGAGTGAGGTGCAAAACATACTTACATTTTATCACACATTGGAGTGTGGAGGGCATTTTGGAGCTTAGAAGATAGCCCATAAGATGTTGCGGAGTGGATTTTACTGGCCTTCCATATTCAAAGATGCTTTCGAGTTTTGCAAGACATGTTTACAATGTCAGAAGCTTGGATCCATATCTCGAAGAGACATGATGCCTCTAACCCCGATTATGATTGTAGAATTATTTAATGTGTGGGGTATTGATTTCATGGGACCATTTCTGAAAGCAGATAAGAAGGAGTATATACTTGTGGGGGTTGATTATGTTTCGATATGGGTAGAAGCGCTAACCACTAAATGTGCTGACCATGATGTGGTGGAAGAATTTGTAAAATCAATCATTTTCTCACGATTTAGAATACCAAGAGTTCTGATCAGTGATGGTGGAAGCCATTTTGACAACCAGTTTCTTTCTGCGCTTTGTGAAAAGTACGGCGTCACTCATAGAATTCATATGCCATAACAACCCCAATCATAAGGTCAAGTGGAGGATTCTAATAGGGAGATTAAAAGTATTTTGGAAAAAACTGTGCGTCCAGATTTGATGGATTGGCCTTAAAGGCTAAATGATGCACTTCGGGCGTACAGAACTGCGTTTAAGACACCAATTAGTATGTCTCCATATCGTCTTGTGTATGGCAAAGCGTGCCATCTCCCTATAGAGCTGGAACACCGAGCATATTGGGTTGTTCGAAGATTGAATTTCGATATAAAGAAAGCCGGTGTGCAGTGGAAACTTCAACTGCAAGAGCTTAAGGAGTTGAGAAATAATGCATATGAAAATTCTCGGATTTATAAGGCTCGAACAAAAGCATTCCATGATAAGCATATTAGAAAGAAAGTTTTTGAGCCCGTCCAAAAAGTCTGGCTATTTAATTCGAGACTCAAGCTATTTCCTGGCAAGCTCCAATCAAGATGGGATGGGCCATACAAGATTACGAAGGTTTTCCCCCATGGAGTAGTGGAGCTCGATGATCCTGACATTGGAAAGAAGTTTGTAGTGAATAGATAAAGATTGAAACATTATATAGAGGTTCGACCAGCTGAGTGTGTGGTGGAAACGATCAATCTAACTGAACCACCACTCGAGCTGGATATGCTTGATCCGGAGTATTGAGAAGTGGCAGTGTCGTACCAATGACGTTAAACATTGGTACTAGGTAAAGAAGAGTAGCTTTGAAACCTAGTTTATATATGTATACAATAATTTAGTTATTTCGGTATTTAAGACCGAGTCCATAAAATTGAGTCGTGAGGCCGTCATCAAGTGTGTATGGAGTGTTAATGAAGCCTAGGAAGCATTTAGGAAGTGTGGAGTTTAATACGGGATGAGATGATGAAGAAAAGAGCAAAAGTAATTTTTTGGGCTAGGGACCTACGCTTGAAACTTCTCCATTCAAACTTCTTTCTCCCTCAATTATTCACCATTCTTCCAGAGGTTTGATCCTACCATTTAACCATCCAATTCCTCATCATTCTTTTCCAGTGGATTGTTGGATTAGTTGGTGATTTGTCCGGATTCGCGTGAAGAACTCAAAAAGTCTCCGAAACTCAATTTTTGGAAATCCATCGTTTTTCTAGATTCGGTGAGTTTTGTTCCATTATTTTGATTTCTCATGACTTATTTAACTATTCTAAACTAGTATTGACGAACGAGCCCGATCAAAATCGTGTTTTGATCCGTTTTCAAAAAGTTGAGTTTTTCGACTTCGAAATCGGATTAAATATCGAATTTTATGGGATGAAGGTTTGTTTAATCATCGTATTGGATATATTTAGATATAGTTTGAGTTTGATTCGGTGTCTGGTTCATTATTGCTTACTTTTCAAAAATTCCCTATTGTAGGCATGGCATGGACAAAGTTGTCGGTGAGGCGAGTGGCTCAGGCCGCCGTTGTTGCTGATTCACCGGTGCGACAAAGGTCGAGATCATCATCACCTGTACCGTCACCTATTCACTACCAGAGCACTCGCGCCAGGAGGCCGTAGTATGTCGACTCGGCATCCTCATCTTCCTCGTCTGTTGAGGCAGAGGTGCTAGAGAGCTCTACACAGGGGCGCGACATCTTATTACCACATGGTCACTTAGTAGTTGAGCTAGTTGCTCCACGGGCACCATCACCACCACTTATGCCGGAGCAGCAAGTTGAGGAGATGGAGGAGGATACATAGGGTGATGATGTTAAGCAGGAGAAGGACATCGCGCAGGGTGATGATTGAGCAGATAAGATGGTACCGGAGCCACCTGTGGAGGGTGACCCCAGAGTTTTGACTACATATTTTCCTGTGCCCCAGACATCATCGGTAGAGGATTTACTAGATGACGTGTCTAGAAATGTGTTCCACGTTACAATACCCAAGTATAGGTAGTCAAGTTATAATATAGTCTTGGTGAGTCCAAGTGTCGAACCTCAGGGAGAGTCGGAAAGATGTATAAAAAATGAATTTTATTTTTGTCCTTGAATTGATTTGATTGATTGATTTTGGTTGTTTTCTTGAATTAAATTAAATACTAAGGCATTGATAATTCCTTTACAATGTCGAAACCAAGTGTACCACATATCCAAATAAGTAATAAAAATTAACCAATACAATCATCATATGTTAATTATATTTGCATGGCAAGAAAGGGGTCGCTTGGTAGGATAATCCATACTAACAACGCAACTCTCCAAATCATGCCTATAAGCAATAAATAATTACCATACTAAATGAATTATATAAGTTAACTAATAGAAACATTATATGTTCATTATAAATGCTATGGCAAGAAAGTGGTCGCTAATGAAGCAACTCTACAAATCATGCCTATATTAGCAATAATAATAAACATACTAATGATCTAGTAAATCCCATTAAATAAGTAGTATTATTAATTACATATGAATCATAAGAATTGTGAACTATAAAGATGTAATTACATTCAAAGTATTCATTATACCTATGTAAGATCATAAGAAATCAAGAACACCACATAAAGTGGGTTGAGCATTACTTATATCATTGTATGGCATAATGAATCTTAGATGTAATTACCTAAGTGTATTCATTGATTCAAAGAACTCAATATACATGACATAAAAAGGCAAAGAATCATTGAATAAAAATTATTAGATTCATACATTATCAATAATACTAACCTTGAAGCATTAAATACTTGGATATGCAAACACTTGGTTCTTCATTTTAAATTCATTCCCTAGCCTTAGCTAGAGAATTACTCTTCCATTACAAATATATAAATCACTATGTTTCTCTTCACTCCTATTCTTCATCCCTTACAAATGAAAGACTACCTCTATTTATAGGGAAAATATGAAATCAAATGACAACTAGAAAAGAGAAATTGGATTTCTTTTTGTTTGAATATTCATTACTTTCCACCCAATTGTCTTCTTTTCACATGTGCCTTTGTTTCTTCCATGTGCCTTTGTTTCTTGACATGGATCAGATTTACTGTTGTAAAATCATAATCCAATGAATGTGGTAAATCTTCAAGAAAATGTAAAATTCACATCACCCTTTGGTAAACCCGAACCCGCATTGATTTCTGCACAATTCTGCACTTTTGAAGCTGACTTGCAACTGCCATAACGCCTTCATTTCAAATCGAAATAAGGTCATTCTTGTGCTCAAATTGAAGGTCTCTGAATCAACGTTCCAATGGTACCAATTCCATTTCCAGAATCAAAACACAGAATTATTTATAGGCATTTAAGTAAAGGGTGGTCAGGATGAATATATTTCATGCATAGTTGATGACCCAATTTGCATGGAATTGATTGAATTCTTCATGAAGACCTAGAAAATAAGATAAACACAAAAATATCATAAAACTTGAATAAAAGATATCACTATAGAACTAAAAGATGTAAATTATGGGGTTTAAATATATAATATTTGACACTTATCACTAGACCGGGCGATCTGGAAGGGGTATCAGTAGGAGCGGACATACTTATTACAGATATTCGAGGATTTACAACCAGTACCTGCTTGGACGATCGGCCGATTGAGGGCTTGACGTCTACTGCCTATTCTTGCCCCGGTTACCCCGCACATTTGCGATGATATGATCCGGGAGTTCTGGCTGCATATGCGCTATTTCCTTAGAGGGTTGAGACTA
This sequence comes from Cornus suecica, assembly GCA_963922005.1. Lineage (NCBI taxonomy): Eukaryota > Viridiplantae > Streptophyta > Magnoliopsida > Cornales > Cornaceae > Cornus > Cornus suecica. The sequence goes on from OY998241.1 coordinate 17,900,781, forward strand.
CGGACAGTGGTCCGAGGTACAAAGATCGAGATTACTCCCCAGACTATTACTGAGGCATGGGGTATTCCGGACGAGTGTCCACCCGAACTAGCTGTTGTGTTCCCACCTATGCCCGAGATACTCCCATCTATTTCTGAGTTGGTTACACTTCAGACTGCTAGGCAGTGGGGCGATGATCATTAGAACTGCACGAAGAAGGCGAACTATCATCCTATGCTATGGTTTTTGGATGTGATAGTTCGATCTCAGATTCTTCAGCACAGCCACGTGACCATGTGTTATGAATCATTTCCAGCCCTCCACTACGCATTTGAGTTTGGGCAGTGGATTTCTATCCCACGTATTTTATGGGAGGGCCTATATACATATTATATTCATCTGCGCAAGGAAACCAAGGTTGGTCAACGTCTGTTTCAGATTCGATTCCCGTGCTTGGTAATGAATCTTATGATGGATGCCGAGATTGAGATAGATGCGGGTGAGTGGAACAGATATAGAGAGGGTACTCCGTATGCCAGAGGGATGTGGACTGGTGTCTGGACCCGATTGCATGCATATGATATTATGCGACGCTGACCAGTGTTTGGCATATTATTAGGTGCACAGGCCCAAGAGCAGGCTGATGATGTTAGTTAGGCTGATGCAGGTATGGCTCAGGAGGCTGAGGCTGCTGATGATGCGGAGATGCCATAGATACCGGTTGTTGATGAGGAGGTTGTGTTGCCATAGGTACCTGTGGGTGGTACTCTTACTCTGTCTCAGACACAGTTTGATGCTCTAATTCTACGGATGCAGGGGATAGAGCGGACTTTGGCCGAGGAGAGACAAACTCGCTAGAGAGATCAGAGGTGGTTATTTCATTGGTTTGGTTCTATGAGTCAACATATGTGGGTGCAAATTCCACATACGCCACCGCCCTCTGATGATGAGTCTTAGCTTAGTTTTGGTTAGGTTTTTATTTTATTTTTATTTTTATTTCATTTATTTTTATACATTAGAGATAAATTGTCGAGCGGATAGTTTCGTATAGGGCTAGATGTTACTGTTTGAACGATTATCTTCTAAATATTTTTGATATTTTCATAGTGTATGAAATTGAAGTTTTGTTGATCAATTATATGTAGTTAGATATATCCCCAGATTTCTATGCGTATTTTACATATGCTAATAGTTTGAATTTTTTCAATAATTTAAAATGCACAATGCGTATATTTGTGTGTTTAAGTTTGGGGGTGTATATGTGTTACATTGATGAGTGTGTTTAAAAAAAAAATTTATCTGGGCCAAGCCTATGCTTGAAACGTAGGGTACAATAAGGTGAGTTTTGAGATTTTGCAAATTTTACCCGTTTGAGGGGTGTTTTGGCCTGGTTTGTACTTGTACTTGTATTAGGATTTATTTAAGTTATTTTTAGGATTTTTTTAGGATTTTTTGTATACTTTTTAGAGTAATCATAATCTGATAAGGAGATAGAATGCAAATATAAGTTAGAGTTGGATTAGTTATTGTTTCCCCTTTCCTAGTCAGTTAAGGGTTTTAAATCATTTTTCTCTTTTGGTTCTACTACATCCATCTATAAATACATCCATAGAGTAGACACAATTCACAATTCACAATTCTCAAGGAGTGAGTATTAGAGTAGATATTGTTTTTCCGTTGTTCTCCTATTCTTTCTATCTCAAGGGGGGTTAGTATGGATAATGCTAATGAAGATTATTTTGACTTGGAGAAATTCATAGAAGGTATGGAACCATATGTGGATATGAAGAGCACGAATGAAGGAGCTATGAGTCGGAATGGAAGCCGAACTACATCGAAATCATTTTTGTAGTGTAGGATGCAATTTGAAGAGATATTTCATCCAAAGAGGATGAAACGAGTATTAGTTGCGCACGGAAGGAAAATCCTTAAAGAACGAGGATTGAAAAGTTTATATAAATTGGCGAGTGAAAAGATGTATCGGGCTTGGTCCGAAAATTCTATAAAAATATGACAATTTCAAGACAACCAGGATTTGAGGTTATGAAGGAGAAAGTGACTCAATGGAGTGCTCCTATTATGATTGGAAGAAGAAGTTTTGTCGATGCATGGAATATACCAATCGGTACTCCGACAAACTTACAATGAATATTGAAGGAACATCCTCAAGTATGGCCACATACGGATGAGGAGATGGTTCGGGAATTATGTGCAGTATCAGATCCAAGAGATAGGATGTGTGATAATTGGTGGTTAAAGTCAGATCTGCTTTATTTGGATTGTGTCGTCTCGGCTCAACTTCGGCCCAATAATCGGACTAGTACAAGAGATCACACTATGCTTAGAACTTTGTATGCCCTAACTCATAGTTATGAAGTGTGTGTTCCAACATTAATTATGGTTAAGATTTCGATTGCCCGAGCAATTGTGAGTAGAGAATGGGCAAGTGCTTATAAATTTGAACATTATCTTCCATACCCGTTTTTATTATCGAAGATCATTGTTGAGCAGTTAGGTGCTAGGATAGAAGACTTGGATGAGATGCGGTGGACAATTATGAAGATATATCCGAAGGAAGATTTGGAAAAGTTGAAACAGACTGCAGACTGCCGGATATGGTTGAAAAATGTCGTGTCAAGTGATGAAGAAGAGGAGGAAGATTAGGGTTTAGATTTAGGTTTAGGATTTTTGTTTATGTTTTATTTTATTTTTGGGAATGGTAAACCCTTAAGGCCACGTCTTTGTTTATTTTATCTCATTTTAGGATTATAGGCCCTTAAGGCCAAATCATTTTTTTATTTTATTTTATTATTATGTTTGTTCTAAAAAAAATAAAAAAATAAAATAAAAATCTTTGAATCTTTGATTCCTTGAAAACATGTGTTGATTTCTAGATATTTAGGATGACATTTCTTTTCCCTTGTTATGATTGGGTATTTGTGCTTTGTTGATGCTGTCTACAGGTAATCCAAATTAAGTTTGGGGGAGAGGATTTGTCATTTGCTTTGGAATCCAAAATTGAGCTTCAAGTAACTGTATCTATTATCCTATATTATGTTTTACCATGGGGACATGGTTTGATTTAAGTTTGGGGGTGAGGGTAAGTATTACAAGGAATGAAAGTTTTTGGGGAAAAAATTGAAATTTTAAAAATTTTGGAGCAGTTCTTTGTTTTCATGCATGAATGTTTTGCATTACAATTTGATTGAGTTTTTGTATATGATGCATGATTAGTATGTAATGTGATATTCTCATTCATGAGAGTAATGATTAGATCAAGTTAGTGAAATGATGTGGTTTTACATGGGTGAGTGAATGAGTGAAATTGAAACTGGAAAGGACGATCTTGACCTATAAGCACGAGCACACATTCACTATGGGAAATAAGTTGATCTTTGACTATGTAGTTGAAAAAAATAATTTTGCCACAATAAAAGGGGAGATGTTATGGTTGAAATGGAGAGAATTAAAAAAAAAATTATTTTGAAAAAAAATGCAAAAAACAGTTCTTCGATTTGAGTAACTGGGCATTGGTATCACCAATATCACTGTTGATTTTAAGTAGAAAGTAGCGAAATCATTCACTTTAGTGGAAACCATTCATGACACGAAGCTTGATATAATTGTTGTTCGGTAGTAAGTGAGGCAGTTGCATCCATGTTTTCTTTTGCATTATATCATGACTTAATTTAACTTGTGTGTGAACTCATGACTGTGTGATTATAGAGAAAGGAGATGTTTGTATGTACCATCACTGAAAACCTTCACGAGACTTCACTCATCCACTAGGGGTAACCTAGGGGTTTAAAAGGCTTGTTACATATGCTAAGTGTAATCGTTGACCCTCATGAAAGCAAGAGATTATGTTAGAATAGTTAGAGTAGTTAGATTAAGAAGATCATCACAAGAAAAGTTCCCTGAGTTTATTGCTAAGGGAGTAGCAATATGTAAGTTTGGATGTGTGATAGGTGTAAAATATTAGTCATTTTGACCCCTTAACTCACTATTGTTACATTCTTTCATTCTATTATTTGGTATTTTTATTGTGTTTCCGTATTAAGACATGTTTCAGTAGCTTAATGAAGAAATGAAGCTAACTTTGGTGAATTAACTGAAGAGTATGTTCTTTCTATTTAAGAGGAGAGTCAAAGAGGCAATCCGAGACAAAAATAGCTCCTGCAGGGCAAAAATGGCATTTTCAAAAGTTGTTATCTTCAGCAAAAAGTATCGTGGGTTCGAGACGGACGTTTTGGTTCATTTATGGAGAAAAGTGATTTTCCACAAAATACATATGTTTTTGCCTACGCTTCTAGTTTTAAAAAGTGGTTGGAAATCAAATTCTACGCTTGGACCTACGTTTGGAGGTACACTTGGGACCTACGCTTGAAGCGTAGGTGCGACAAATTTTTGGTAGGATTTTGTGGATTTTTCCTATTTTACCCCTAGCTTAATTGGAAGACGTCTCTGGGACTCTAGACCTCTGTATATATGTATATACACTTATATATATGAGAAGTTAGGGTTTGCATGAGTTTTAGTATGAAAAGACTGAGAATGGCCTCTCTATGCCATTGCCTATATATACAAGACCATACATCAGAGTTAGGTCTGTTGAGTTGGAGAGTTTAAACGTGAGTTTTTGGAGGTTGTTCATTCATTCAGACTTGTTGTTGTTGACAACCATATTCAAACCTAGAGATCTGGAGAAGAAGACTCTGGAGAGCGTTTCTACATCAACGATGCAATCACCATCTTCCATGGCCAACTAACTCGGTATCTAGGGTTTTCTAGCAAAACCCTAGCCAAGTAATGTAATTCTTTCATTGTTTTTAATTGTAAAGTTGGGAAACTGTTGACCATACTGTGATGATTCTAGTAGTTAAGAGATCGTATTGATTTGCAATATAAAAGTATATGTTTATTCTAAATTCTTGTCTTAGATGGAATGAGTATATAGTTTTGCACAATTATAATTATTCACTATGGGCTGGAACTCAGATGCTTAATCATTATTTTCTACATAATGGTGGTAATGAAACTTGAAACCATAGGTTGACACAGGTCGTGCCTTGGCGATTTAATATAGACATGCTTTAGTTTATTTTCATGTATTAGGAGTAGATTAGAGTAACATAATTGACATGTACTAGTTAGGTCAGTCATGAGACGGGTTATTGTGATCCAGTTGATGGTATTCCTTTTTGGGGTCGTATTTAGCTATTTGCGGTACAACCTGATTCACAGTTATGGATCGCCCTCGTACAATTGATACATTGATGAACTATATTATGCGATTAGTGGTGGAGTGATGAAAACCCTAGTTTTCTCTCTCATTTGAATCACAAACCAATTTACTTTTCTTTTTAGTAATTTAGTTAAAATAGATAATTTGGTCTTTGACCACCCAAAACAAATAATTTTCAGAAATATAATTCAGTGTTTTTCAATTGCTAAAATGAACAATCTCAGTCTTTGTGGAATCGATATCCCCTACCCAAGCCGTTTTGCTATTCTACAATTGATACGTGCGTTTGCGTAGGGTAAAACCTAGAGTCATTAAGGTGTTTTTAACCACATATTTTTATACACTTGACGTCGCATCAAAATGAATTCGGAAATTTATTAACCAAAGGACATAATGGTATTTTCACTATTATTGAGTTAATGAAGTTTGTAGAGATTTTATTAAGTGTTGGTGTTTGGGTGACATTGATGTAATTAAAATGAAAGACAGGGGTTATTCTAGATTTGGTGTGCCAATGGCACTCTTGTAATTCATGCTAACTTTAGTGTTCACTTTTGTGTTAACACATTCCTAGACATTGGATAAATTTGTTTCTCCCATCTTGTATATCAACATTTGGATGTTAAGGCCTTGTTTGGCAAATGCATAAAGCTTTTGTGTGTTTGGTGAAGTCTCCCATTGCAAGACTTGATATTGACCTTTGGATCACTTCCTCACTTTTTCTAGCTCATTCTCAACCATTGGATCTAAAATATCTAAATGGGTCTTATACATATACACCCATATGGGATTTAAGTCTTCCATTCTTAATCAAACACACTCAGAGATAGAGAGAGAGAGAGAGGGCCAACTACTCCCATTTATTCTCTCTTTTCCTCTCTAACTTTCCTCCATTCTTGTCCAAGCTCTCATTTTTAGCTTGGTTTGATGTATGCATCATGGCTTGTGCTTTGCTTTTAGGTCTTTACTTCACCTTTGAAGACTTGGTAAGATTCTCCTCTTGTGATTTTCTTTATGTTTCAAAACCTTAACTTCCATTTTTGGGAAGCTTTCCTTTAATCTAATGGGTTCTCAAAATCCCATAGTTAAAGTTGTTGTAACGATCATTATTGTAACTTCTCTCTACTTGAAATTTGTGTTATCTTGGAGAGTTATTGGTTTGTCAAATTGAGGACTTGTGGTATTCAGGCTCACTTAGCTCTCTCTTGATTCATCCTTGTGCTTGGGTTTGTGAGTTCCTTTCATTGCTTCTATGTTGCTTTTGAAAACCCTAGTTTCACCATTTTAGGGGTTTTCACTAGTTTGAGCTTTCTTGATTCTAAATGGGTTTAATATTTCTAAGAACCCTTAATTAATTGTTATTCATTGTGTATATGCTTATTTGAAGGCTTGGAGACCTTTGAATCAAATGATCAAAATCTCCCTTTTTGAAGCTTTCTTGATAATATTTTGCTTGGTTCGTTGTTGGCATCATTTGGACTAATTGTTTGTACCCTCTTACTCACTAGGGCTTGTGATTTCTTGAAATTGAGATAGGGGAAATACGAGTTATTTTAATTTCGTGTTACGTGGGTGGGTGCGTGCATCTATGTATATATGCAATGTATATACCGTTGAGTCTTTACAACTTAGACATGGATTTAGGTTCCCTTGAAAGCATAATATATGTGATATTTGTGCTTGTTATTGGAATTGCTCATATGATAAAATAATGTGAGCATGTTGATATTTTTGAGAATGATATTCGTTAATATGAAAGAATGATATATATATGTTGACACATGGTTCATTTGAGACATAGTTTCGTATTGAGTACACCTATTATATTATATTCATTTGGTGTCGGTTTATGCCCGGTCGTGTAACCTTGTGTGAGTAGATTTTTCGGATCGTCGCAACAACTGGCCAAGGGGTGTCCTCGCGATCCACGAAATTAGTAACTCCGAAAATAGAGGTATTGGGAGGATTTTGTCGGAACTCGATTTATTATGAGTCATCTAGTGTTTTTTATCTTCCTTGATAAGTGTGCACATCCTCTCAAGCGAATGATTAAGCCGACACTTTATATCCGTTGAACTTAGTGGATAATGTGCATACCATGGGATGATGTTGAGTCACATTGCATTCGACTTGCTATTATGTGATTAAATTTCTTATATTGATGTTCGCTTTATTGTTAAATTATATTGATATTGAGCATGTTGGGAAAATTGTATGTTGGGTTCGATGGGGTTCCAAATTGGCGTGAGAGCCATGTGGAACAAAAGGATCGACCTAGGATTAGTAGCATGTGCCAAGGGCGGGCTATACCACTAGGACGACCGGGATTGAGGCGGTGACACTTCCTCTATTGAGTTAGTGAGCTCACCCCGTTATTTTAAATATTTATCAGGTGATGATCCTTCCATAGGAGGCCTCTATTGTCGGCGGTTCGTTTGGCATTTTGTCCCGCTATTTATTTTTGTATCAATAGCGGTTGTACCCTTTTGTAGAGCATAAGAATGTTTATATGCTTCTTTTGATTTATTTTACAAACATGTATGAAACTTATTTTAAAAACTATTCTTTTGATGGGTAGCATGTTAGCCGAGTTATATTTGATGTACGTCCCTCAGAGCGCTATGTGCAGGGACTTTATTCTTTTGGTGCACTTCGATACCGGAAATGCTAGATTACTCTTCTTTTTGTAAAACTATAACTTGTATCGCCATGAGGCGTTTTAATGTTAAATTTCATGAATTTGCTTCCTTTTAGTGTTATTAGTATTGTTTTAAATACTATTGTTTATTTTAGATTGTTTTTCAAAAATAATGTTTTTCACGATTTATAAACGGAACCTTTCAATTTTTAAAGAAAAACCCATTTTCGATCGCCCTCGTAGTCCCAATTTTGTTTTCGTGTTTTAGAAATGAATTTAAACTCTTATTTGTAAATATTTTAACTTTTCAGAGCTGGTTGTATAAAAAATGGAGAACAGGGGCAAGACGGATGGTTTTACCTAATTTCAAAGAAATCTTCCATCGAGATTTTATTCATTTTTAGAGCTTCCACATGATTTTCTATGCTTATGTATATGTTCGGAGTAGGTGGTTTCAACATTGAAGGTCACAAACAAAAATCCACTTTCTATGAGGTTTTGGAAATAGTGTTTTTCACTTTCGGCACCTGGCAGTCGGCTAGCATCACCCAACCAGTTGACTAGATTTCCAATGTTTCACCCCACTCAATTTTTAGGTTACGGCCTAGGCCAGTCGACTGGGTGCCTTAGGGCAGTCGACTAGCTGCTCCCGAATGTTTCAACCCTGTTTCACTCTTTTGATCATAACTTGAGATACAAGTGTCCAATTGAGGCATTCTTTACCTCATTGGAAAGCTGATTTCAAGGGCTTGAGTTTAGGTTTTCAAATCGCTCAATTTGGATATTTTTTGAGTGAGTTATTATCTTTTGATTAGGCCGGTTCATTTCAATCTTTTAAACCATTTGACGATTTTTTTTTCTGGCCGAAATGTCTTAGAAACTCTCTTATTATGTCTTTGAGACTTATTTAAGATCTCATTTAGAGTATTTTGGTCCTTGTACTTGTTTTCTCTTCCGTCACACTTGGGATCCTTTGACTTCAGCTTCGGGTCCTGGAATTTCAGGTTATGACAAATATGGAAATAATTTTGTTTCCATGTTTGTTGAATGCCGAGATAGTAATATATATTACACATGTCAAAACAAAAAAATCATTGGATTGTGATACCACATGAGCCTTGATGATGTGGTATCAACGTTGTAATAAATAATTTTTGGTGTTTCATGAGGTGATTGTTGCGGTGGAATTAGTGACAGTTGGGGGGAAACTATGGTGGGGGTTGTGGAGGGGGAGATGATAATTGGGATAGTTTGAAGGAGGAATGGGTTATCTTCTGTCGGGTCAAACAACGAATTTGGAAGATTCCACTCCTTAGCAATTGTCTTCACAAAATGACACTCACATTTCTCAATGGAAAACAACTTCATCCGAACATTGATGATCATCTTTAAGGTGTGCAATGGAGGTAATGATCTATTTTTGAACATCCTATTATTTTTATTCTCTCCATACATGGTACACTAGACTTGCTAGTGTTAATTTTCATACTAATACTCTGTTATGCTTTAGTTTCCGTTTTCAATTAAAAGAGGTACATACCAGAAAATATTTCCATGAACCTTGTTTGGGGGAAGAGATTGAGAGATAGCTTCAAGGGTGTACTTTATGAAAAAGGAAGTTGTATTGATGAAAACAACCTAAAACACTTTTTTGTCGTACTCAAAATGTTGAGTTTGGGAAGAAGTTTTAAGAAGATTGTGTTATTTCTTCACATGATTGTTAGTGGTTCTTTAGGGACCCTCTAAATGAATCGGTAAAATTAGGACTATATCCGTGGTGGTGATCTTGACGAATTGTTTACATCTAATAGAATTTGAACATGAAACTTGATGTTTCTTAAATAATGAAGTCGAAACATTTTTCAACTGACCAACTCATTGAAGTTATTTGTTTGCTATTTCACATAACGACAGTTGGGGTTTAGGTAGACTCCTAATCTTTGTTTCCCATAGTTAGGGATGTAAATGAACTGAGCCATTTGTGAGTAGGCTCGGACTTGACTCGTTAAGAGATTAACTCCAACTCGTTTATCTAGCAAAGGAGCTGAAAGTAGGCACTTTTTTAGGCTTGTTTAATAAATGAGGCAAACTTGAACATTGTTGAGCTCGGCTCGCCAATTAAGCTCGTGAACAAGTTTATATGAATAAAATAGTATTATATCTCATAATCACCAAGATAAGGTATCTGAATAAAAAGAATTGCAAAGAGAATTATTGGATTGATACAGTCATTTCAAAAGAATTACTTCAATTAAATATGTACAAGTGTATTGAAAATTAAAGAAAGGAAAAAAAAGTCAAGAACCTTAGAACATGGTACTCAAAAAATTAAAACAATGCAATAACTCAATATAGGCGACTGTTGACTAGAATAATATATATTGCAACTGAACTAAGTCACTTGTAAACAAGGTCGGACTTGATTCGTTAATGAAGGAAGAAATTACTTAGAATATGGTGGAAAAACCCTAGAGAGGGGGGGGGGGGGGGGGGGGGGGGGGGGTTGAATAGGTTTTTTATGGATAAAATGACAAATTAAAAATTAATTAAGGAATAGTCAATTTTAATTCAATTCTTAAACAAACTAAATCATGCAGATATTGATATAAGTGCAGAATATAAAGCAAAAGATAACACACAATATTTTTATGTGGAAAAACTCTAGGTAAAAATCACTTATACACTCTGGTATCGATGCAATATGAATCAAAGAATTCGTACAGACTCTATGAAGTTAAGACTTACAATAACTCTGATTTGCCCTTTTTCACTCGACGTCTGAAAATCTTGATTTACTCGCGCTACCACAAAGCTCTCGCTCCAATCTCCGTACTTTGACGGCTCCGCTTCTCAACAGATCAAAGAGCCATGAAGCGTTCCACTCCAATCTCTGTACTCTGACAACTTTGCTTCTCAACGGATCGATGCAACCAAGTTGCACAAAGTGGTGTGATGATCTTTCAACAACTAGATTATTCAATTGTGCATAAAGATCTCAAAGGTTGAAGCACAATCGAATAACCTTCATAACTCAAGAGAATCTTGATATAGGATGATCAAACACTCTCTTTTTCTTACTCTATGCAAACGAATCTAATTTGTAGAAGAATTGCAAAGCTACAGAGCTCTCACAAAAAATAATTCACAACCCATGCCTCTTCTCTCAAGGTTAACTCCTATATGTAGAGAAAAGAATCTCCAATAAGGGTTTGGATTTCTTTTCCTCCAAGTCTTTGACTTTTTATCATAAAGCCCTCTAATATTGATCAATTTACCAATAATACCTTTTAAACACGTCGTTAAGTGAATAGGAGTCTTAAACACATCAGAATAAGCCGTCTTTAAAAACTATAGTCAGCGAGCTCGAGTTTTCGTAAACTGACCCGAGATCTCGTATTAAATTTCCGAGTTCTCGGGAGCTTTAATAGCAAGCCAATATCTTTGGATGGTTTTTCAATTTGCACCATGGGTTGTAGTGGCGGACCAATATCTCGAGATCTCGACCTGGGTCCCGAGATCTCGAAAAGATCGAGTTCTCGGTCATTTTACCGAGTTATCATGCAACTTTAGAATCTTTCATCTTTGTTATTTCTTCGTATGGCTACTTCCAATCAACTCAAGTCACTTATCTTGTATTCTTGATTATTTTATACTTGATTTGTGATTGAAGAAGCTTGTCAAATACTTTATCACTTACTTTTCTTGGTCACTGACAACTTTCCTAATATTATCCGAGCTTACAACACGTAACATGGTAATGTTCTTACAAAGGAAAAAGCGGAAGCAATTTTAAATTTTTCGGATCTTAACCACATGATTTTTCATCAAATCAACACATATACGAAAGGGATATCATACCTTTGGACTATTTTATGAATATCATCGAATAATTTTTATACTTCACCTCTATGACCCAAGGTGGGTAATTTGACTTGTGGGAACCCCGACTCGGTTTCTCTCCAGAAAAGTATAGTATAGTTTTCTTACGTCAAATGAGTCAATATTAATAACTATTCAGATAATGGGCGAGGTGGAGATGAAAAGGGATTCCTCCATCTTAGTTCCAATTGGATAGATATTGAGTTATCTCATCACTCTTTCTTAACCAATTAATTATAATAAAAATAATATATTTATTATAATTGCACTCTAAAATTAATAAATTATGTCAATGCTCTGTTTTACTAAATAATTACACAATACCCTCCACTACCAAATATCCATAAGTAATCCTAAATAAAAATACCATACCGTCCCACCTAAAGCTTACTTATATATTCTATCTCTTGAATAATCAATTTGAACCTCCTGATCATTGAATTAAATTCTTTAGCAAAAGATTTTTCCTACATAAATAAATAAGAAATATTTTAATAAACAATTTACTAAAAGAACCCGGTCAGGTTCTAGTGATCAACTGCATCATTGTATATTCTTCTCTTTGATAAAGAATGTGTATTCCTTCTTAGCATTTGTGTTCCCATAGTTCCAACATTAGTCACCCAAGATACCATGTTATTGACCATATAAGGTCTCGCACTTTGATACATCACAGTTACCACACCGAAACTTGAGTCCACTAAACCTCTCAAGATTTAAAGTTTAATGTATTTAGTTCTAAATAAGAATTACACCAAAATAATGACAGTAATTTTTATACTGTAAACATTATGGTGATCCAGTTCAGTAAACTCCAAGCACGCCAACACATGATTTAGAGTCAACTAACCGAATGGTCGAGACAAAACCATCCTCTATCATATGAGTCATTGTGTTACAATCTTACAGATAAAAATGTCTTTTTATGACGGATTGCGAAAAATGCCAAGATGCAAGAAACTGGTGAACCTAAATTTTCTGTGTAAATCTCATTAACACACTTAAATCACTTATAATGCAACTTGTGGGTCTCAAAACATCTCATGAAAAACTTAAATCCCCAATGCATGAATGATTTATTTCGATATTATCAATAACATTTGAATCATACAAAATTGTTTTTGAGACACATAATCCCAACCTTTAAAACTAGCGCTCAACTCGGACTTATTCGATTATCAAATGAGCTAGTTTTAGAACATGCAAGCTCGGCTCGGCTTTGACGCCGGACAGAATAGAGATTATTCTGCAGGCCAGTGCAATAGGTAATTTGTAAGGAAGAACGAGAGAAATCGACCCAAAATTCAAAGAACACTTTGAAATTCAATAAAATTCTTTAAATTCGGGAATAACAAAAACAACCCACAAGCCGAGTTTAAATAGCTGAAAATCGACCCTTAATAGGATTTTTACCAAAAATAGCAAAACCCTAAAAGTCTTACCAAAACGAAATACGGAAAGAAATCAAAAGATTGCCAAAAATATGGCCCAAATCGGGTTCAGAATCATTTCCTAATCGACAAATAGAAGATTACCATAAATAGCAAAAATTAACTAAAAGTAGAGATTTGAAAAGAAAAATAGAAGATTTAGGGCTCGAAACGAGGTGCACCTAACGTAGCTGGGGTGGCCATGACGTGCGCGCCGAAATTAGCTTTCTGAATTGGGGTCACGGGCGCGAATCGGACACTTGTAGCTTCAGTTATGGCAAAAAAACCGACACGTGCACGAAAACCGCCTCAATTAGGCTAGATCACGATTTCTTGTCATCCTTACGCTGATCTTCCCGCTCTAGGTAATCCAGCGCCATTAATGAGCAATCTGACAGCTCGGCATCGTCTGACTCGGATCCCCCTGCATCAAGCTTGGTACCTCTACAACCCTACCCATAACCCTAGGCAAATGGGTTCGAAAACTTAAATTTGTTTTAAAATAATATTAAAGGCTTAAATTGTATCACTTGAGTCGTAAATGAATTCTCTAGTTCAAGGGAAAAGACAATGACTTCAAAACCACAATGCAAAAACTACTTAGAGGCTATTTGGTAGATGATTTTGGTGCCAAAATTTTGGTTTTGGGCTGAAAAGGGTAGCCCAACCCATGTTTGGTTGGCTTGGTTCTAGAGCTACAGTGTCAAACTATGTGGTACCAAATGAAGTAATTCACAAACCATCTCAATACATGATTTCTCTTGGTGCCGTTACTATTCACAACCCATAACCATCAAATTAACATCAACTCACAAGCCCAAATTCATCATTGGTGTATCATTTCACTCTCAACAAAAGTCAACATTGTCATGTTTGTTATTTTATTAAATAAAAAAAATAGAATTAAGTAAAATCAAATGAATAATAATAAAAAAATAATTAATCATTTTTTAGTAATTAATAATAAATATATAAAATTGAGTAAAATATTAAATAAATAATATAGAAATAATTAACAATTAATAATTAATAATAAATAAATAAATAGTTTTTTAAAAAAAGTAAATAAAAATGATAAATAAAATAGAATTAATAATAAATAAATAATAAAAATTGAGTAATAAATTTTTTAAATAATAAAGAAAGTAAAACCAAATAAATAATAAACAAAAATAAAATGAATAAATAATTAATAATTAATAATAAATATTTAAATATTAAATAAATTTGTACAAAAAATATTAAATAAATATACATATATATTTATTTAATTAAAATTTTAATTTAATTAATAGAATAGAATTAATAATTAATAATAAATAAATAAAAATTGAGTAATAAATATTTAAAAATAAAAACAAATAAATAAAAAAATAAATAAATAATATTATAAATAATAATTCATCCTTAATTTATTTTTATTTCTATATTTTATTTTTTAAAACATAGATATTTAGATAATGTTATTATAAATAAATAAAATGTCAAACTATTCCAAGTTACCAAACATGGTTTGGTTTTAGAATTTCAGCCCATACCAACTCTACCAAACATGGTTTGGTATTTCAGCTTCACTTTTTCTCACACCAAAACTATCTGCACCAAACATGATTTCAGTTCAGAATAAATCACACCAAACCCAACTCAAACCAAAACCAAAAATCAATACCGCATCGGTTGCCAAACAGACACTTACAATAAAGAAAGAGATTAGACACTTAGAATAAAGAAAGAGATTTTACTTGTTGGTACTTATAGACTTGGTGGTGCAAAATTACATGCACAATTTCTTAATTTTGTATCGTGATTAATTGGAGGTTTGTTACTAAATTCCTAGGTGAAGCTTTTGTTGGTAGCCTCTGATTGTTGCTTTCTTGATATGGAAGGTAGCTTTCTGATTAAGAAAATGGAAGATCGTTGTTGCACGTTTGGTTGAATATATCAATAAAAAAGAATTTCCAAATAAAAATTCATGGATAATCTATAAGGCGCCAAACAGTATATGGTTAAATTCTTTATTATTTTAACAATATATCTATCTATCTATATATATATATATATATATTAGGTGAAAAAATATAGAAAAGGTAAATCATTACTCATGCTAAAAATTAACAATGGTTTTATAAGAGATTAAACAATTAATAAGTGAATTAGTTTTTTGAAGACTGGTGATGTAGGACTCTCCAATAAAAACTAAAAAGAAACTAAATTAATATAGAGTCACATAAAAATAGAGTTAATAGTTTTTTTTGTTTTAAAAAAAGAAAAATAAAATAGAGTTAATAGGCTGCTAAAGGTAATTCCAATTATAAAATTAGAGTAACAAAATAAATTCAAAGAATCAAAGGACCAATTTCCAAAAAAATTAAACACTGAAATTCATTGCACTGGAATATATACGAGTACTGTGTGCCATGCATGGAAATCTCTGAAATAATTATCATAAAATAAAAGTAATTCAATCCAAAAATTAAAGTAATTCTTTTTAAATATTGCACTTTGTAACTTAATTATAGAATGCTAAATCGTAGACTGATTAACATAAGACCAAGTTTATCATACTCATGTGTTATAGTATTTGTAATTTAATATACAAAGGATCAGGCAAAACTCAACAAAGGGCCAAAGTCGGAATAAACCAAAAAGGCAACACAAAGAATGACCCATGGAGAGAAAAAAAAAATTAATAAAAAAAAAATTATAAAATTATTAAAACAATGACAGATGGAAACAAGTCTGATAGTCAAAATCCCTAGAATTCATAGATAATAATAGAGCTCGAGAGGTTGCACGCTACAACAATTGAGTTCGGGAGATGACATGGACTGTTGGAATTGTAATGGGCTGGGCTTTAAATCTTATCAGAAATATCCAAGTTGGTACGATTCATAGATCATAAGGCTGAATGTTTTTTTATTTATTAATAAATGAGCGTGATCCTACATTACAGGCTATGAGGCACTGATACGGACACGACACGACACGGATATGGCGACACAATAAATTTTTAAAAAATAGGACGATACTCCTCCGACACGTCTATAAAAAAAATATTTTTTTATATATATACATATTATATGGCACAAATACTTCATTTTTCACTCAAACAATGAGAACCAAATAAATTTATAAACAAAAATAAACAAATATGTTAAATGAAATGGCTAATATGTTCAAAATTCTTCATTCCACTACCATCCAAGGAATCAAATGCATCTCCCCCAACATCTGACATTTTGATTGAAGACAAAGATTGGAATGTACAAATATCAAATCTTTGGCTCTTTGTGTTGTTATCTTCCTCTTCAAATAGTGGGTAAATGAATAGGTGCTCCAATTCCTCTCACAAGATGAGGAGAAACAAAGATGT
The DNA here is from genome assembly GCA_963922005.1 of Cornus suecica. Classification (NCBI taxonomy): domain Eukaryota; kingdom Viridiplantae; phylum Streptophyta; class Magnoliopsida; order Cornales; family Cornaceae; genus Cornus; species Cornus suecica. The sequence continues at coordinate 17,917,325 of OY998241.1, forward strand.
TCAAGTATTTTCAAAGTCAAAGATTGGATTAAGGGTGTTCAAGTTTCATAAGCGATCCACCAAATTACCGGCTCCATAAATCCTTTATCTTTCATAGAATCAACCGACCCACTGCGTGTCCGACACGCGGACAAAGCCTATTGTAATTACACAATTTACACAAGTTTATTTTATATAGGGCTAAAACAGAAAAGAAATTGTTTAACAACCAAATTCGTACTAAATTCTAATCCAATTCACAATTTGTAGGGCCCCAATATTTTATATTTGAGTTACAATTACTATAGCCTAAAGAAAATATAATAATTTTAATTTTTCAACTCAATGAAACTAAATTATAAACCAAATTAAACCATTATATATACTAATTAGGGTTATAAAAGTGTCGCACTCGCACAACGTTTAATGACTATACTTAAGGCTCTCATGATTGTCGTACTCATACAATAGTAATCTTTTTTTACATAATTACACTTAGGGCTCTCGTGACTGTCGCACTAATATAACGACAATAGTTTCTCATGACATTACAAAGATGGAGGTTGTTTTCTATTTTTTTCAATAATTCATATTACATCTATAATTTTAACGCGTAAAACCTTATGTATAAAAGATCTCACATTTGATTTCGCCTTAGGCCTTTACGTATTTTTTGGTATTTCAAGACCAACTCGGATAGAGTTTTGGAATTTAAAAAGCTAGGTAACAAGAGAACAGTAGAGAAATGGAGTTGGAGAGATATTTTATATTTATTTAGTGTGTTACAAGAGCGATTTATAAAATTTATAACAGGGTAGTTATTAACTTTTCAAGAGCTTACCACTAAGAAATAACTAATTACTTTTCATATTCAAAATCAAATTAACTAACTCTTTCCATTATTTAAGTACTAACTAAACTAATCAAATTTTATATTCAAATCAACTGAGGGTCCGTTTGCAATGCCGAATTGGAGCATTAGATTTGGAATTGGAAGCTCCAATTCCAAATCGATTCATTGTTCGGATGAAACAAAATATTTTTGCATTCCAATTCCTAGTTCACCAAATCCACAACTTGAATTCCACATAAGAAGTTGTGATTTCCAATTCCAAATCTTTAACCTAGTAAATACTCTTTCTTTAACAACTAATTTTTCACAACCGCAAACATACATATATATTCACAAAGACCTATATATATACATACATATTTATATACACACGGCTATATATACAAACATATATACACATATATATGTATATGTGACCATAGATGTATATATATACTAATATAAATACACATGCATACACACAAATATATATACACACATAAACACATAAGTATAAACTCACACATATATGTACACATCCACATGCATATACACATGTATATATATTCATAGTTTCATACATATATTTACATACTTAGATTTATCTATATTGTCTAATTTAATTAAAAAATTAGATATTTTACATTCAAATTGGGTTAGGATTGAAATTCACATCGAAATTGAATTTAAACTGAAATTCACATTCAAATTGGATTTCCTATTGAAATCCAATTACATTTGAATTCCAAGACTTAGTCAAACAATGTATTTGAAATTGCATTGGTGGAATTACAATTCCATGAAATTACAACACCAATGCAATCCCAAATCCGCACAACTGAAAGGACCTAACTATCTTTAAGTTTTCAATTTGAAAATAAGTTTGGAGATAAAGCCTATACATAATTGACATATCTTGATACTAGGATAAAAATGAACATGTAGATACAGTATTTTATCTGCAATTTTTTTTTTTTTTTTTTGGGTTAGCAAATTTTATTAACCAAAAGAAAGACAACAAGAACCAGAGCAAAGAAGCAGAAACCTCAACAGCAACAAAAGGAAAAACATCAAAGCTTCAAGCAACAAGCAACAGAGCCAAAAGGCTCTAAAAGGAAAAGAGACTAAGAAGCATAGAACAAGAGCCTGCAACCAAGAAAACACCAGAGAGCAAAGAATCAATCTCAGTCACCCTCCGGATTTGGAATGGAAGTCTTCATGACAAATAATTGGGATGACCAAAGTAAAAACATGGGACCACAGTTGAATGATATAATCAAAATTGCTTCAACATTGGAAGAACTCGATGCTCACAATAATAATAGTATAGATGATCAGTCATTATTTTAAATATCAAAATTATTAATAATTAATATTTATATATAGGTATAGTGCTAAATATATACACATAAAAATATCAAATCTATATTGATATATATATATAATTATATAATTTTGAATCCGATTAACATAAATTCAAATCCCATTTGTTAAGAAATCGGATTATCGGATTCGAAACTTTTTTCTTGTTTTTCTAGAATTAGTAAATACCAAATTGCCAATGAATACTTATAACACATGTCCATGCCACATATAAAAATGAAAAAGCGAAAAAAGATATTGGGACATTATTAAATATACTACATTTACTAATCAATATTTATATATTAATAAATAGTATATAAATTTAAAGTATAAATACTGAGACAATGCCATTAGTCACACTTTTAATAATAATATAGATGAATAATCATTATTTTAAATATCAAAATTACTAACAATTAACATTTATATATAGGTATAATACTAAAGATATACAAATAAAAATATTATATTGGTATAACCATTAGTCTACAAGGTTATACCATTACCCCCTTAAAGGTTATACTATTAGTACTTAGTTGCAAATACACTTGCATGACAAAACCATTTTATATTTCTAAAAAACTTACATGAAAAATCATGTTTTATCAAGATCATGAATATTTTCTTTTCCCTCACTATGTTTTACTTTTAGCAACTTTTATCAATGTACACATGGTTGTTGAGATAACACAAACGTGCGAATCACCCAGATCCATTAAATTAACAAAATAACCACACAGTACATTACAACATTTATATATATAATTCACTAAAAAATGGGCAACATTCATAATGAGAAGAGCTAGCCTAAATACATAGTAGATAGTGAACATTGGGAGAGTTTTATAGTTCTCCCAATCATTTTCTTCTCCTCCATCCATTCTTATCTAGGTTAACATTAATACTTCATCTAAGAACCTGTAACATGAAATAATGAAGCAGACTAAAATTCTCTGCTACTATAGCACAAAAAGTGATTTAAGAAATGTAAGGTATAACAACACTTTTTATAGCCTAAATCTTTTTTTTTTTTATGTTTAGACTATGGGTTTGATCCAGCAGAGTCACCAAAATGTAAGAATTATTTGTGTGAGAGAGATATCTAATGGGAGAAAGAAAGAGCATAAGTGAATCCAAAAGGATCGGGCCTTTGGACCAGTGTAGCTGAAGCCCTGCTTTATGAACCTTAACTAGTATTTATAGAGGTTGGGTACTTACATGACAGGTGTCCACTCGCCTTTTCACTTAGGTCGCAACCAAATGAGGGGCAGGTCGCGAGCCAACTAGCGAGACGACCCACGATCTCAATACTCCAAACTTCTTCCCATTTTCCCCATCGTGAATACGACACCACCGAGTGACACCAAACTCGCCTATGTCCTGACACCACATGCGTTCATGTCAATGATCTGTGAAGTTTGTCAGCTTCCTTAATTTATCTTTTCCAGATGAAAAATGTCGTTCACGATAAATCACTTATCTGTTGGAATTCCAAGAGGTGCAAATAATTTGTTAGAGTCACGACCCATGACATAGTCCGAGCTTTCCTCAATCCTTATCGATAAGTCGCTTTACACAAGTCTGTGGCTTAGTCAGGTTGAAGCCCCCGGTTTTTGGGAAAGGAAAAAAGTGCTAGAAAAGTAGCTACAAATTTCTTTGCAGTAATCATGTGACAATAACCAAATTTGCCCATTTGGAGCATACCAGAATAGCAGTGTTCCCTTACTACTATTTGATGATTCGGGCACTTTTCGGGCATTTTCTTCCAAATTACTTATCATCATCAAACTATTTCCACAAGAAAAGTTAACACAAATAAGATCTCATGCATGCATGCTAACAAGAGTATCCTTAATGGACATTTATACCATGCAAGAACATCCAAAAATGTCCGAACGATCTCACCTCTCAAAGCCTTAAGATCATTGGATAAACATTCTTCTAATTTCGTGATTCAAATACTTCACAGGCAAGAATTTTGTTTCTCCTTGAGAGATCTAATCAATGCATCAAAATTATATATTTGTTGTAAGAACTCATTACTGAACTCGATCTATGACAAAGGGTTTTCTATAAAACATGGCACTGAAATATCATGGAGCTAGAGTGACATTCATTTATTTGGGTACTAAAACCACAAAAAGGATTAGTCAGGCTCTTGTGTTAGCCAAATGCGAGTGGAATGAATGTAATCATGCCCACTTACATAAATATAGTCGGATCAGTCTATATATATATATATATATCCCCAATTCCGAAAATAAGAATCATTTGGATTCAGATCAGTTTCACCAATTCAATTTGTTCATCTTGCACAATAGGTTAAGAATCCAGAGAGAGAGAGAGAGAGAGTTTTCTTTGTCAATCAATTGATGAATCACTACAAAAAGTGTGTCTATAATGACAATAATTTAGTGGCAGATTTCTATCTAGGAGATCTAAAATATAACAACAGTCTTTTTTCCTCTAAGGTCTAGTATCTTATTGAAAGAAGAGAAATTTGTAACAACAGCTTTCACAAAGTATAATACAATCTTTATTACCCCGAAAAATTCAACTGATCATAATAGGAGGAGAGAAAAAAAATGTAATCTTGAATTTGTTCATCCTAGAGTGATGAACAACTCTGTTATATCCAATCTAATTAAAGAATACCATTTATATATATATATATACTCACAATCATAGTTTGAATTCAAACTGAAATAAACACTTATAGATGAAACATAAATAGTACTTGGCACGCAAACTCTCAAGTGATCTCGATACTTTGATACCTTGCATATACATATATATATATATATATATATATTTATATATATGCATCTTCCTTGCTCTACACCACTTGTGGCTATATATGCAAGTATCAAATTATCGAGATTCAAGAAATAGCATAGATATATAGTATCAGTAATATCATGAAAGAGTGAATTATGGCAAGTAACCTAGACGAAGCTCCAAATCCAGTACTTCATTCTCCTTCTTGTCTCTGGTATCTTGCAAACGCGGGGCGATTTGCAGGCTGAGATTCTTCCCCAGCTGGCTCTCTTCATGCAGACTAAAAGCCTCGGACCTTTGTACCGACAAATGATCATGATTAACATAGTATGGAGGTGGGACTGAACTAGGGTTCGATCCCGAAAAATAGAGCTGATCGTAATTCATAATCTGACCCCCAAAAGCTGCATAATGGTGTGGCTTTTCGGCTGAAACAGGTGTGTAGTACTTCGTATCGGATCGTGTGGGAAGCGAAGAATTATGATCAGTAAGCTGCTGCTGCTGCTTGGCCTTGGCCTTGGCCTTGTCTTTCCTGTGTATATTCATGTGGCCTCCCAAGGCTTGAGCATTAGTGAAACCCCTCCTGCAGAAAGTGCACTGGTAGGAGCGACCAGTCCCGAAGGAATCATCGTCTTCGTTGTCGTTGTTGTGATCGTTGACTTTAACTTGCTGATCATTTTCGTCGCTCGAGGTGTCGGAATTTCCATGCTTTGCAGACTCCATGAAGAAATTGATCGAAGTATGTGGGTGTTTTCGGATATTAGATTAATGGAGAATTAGGGTTTTATAGAGTGGATGGAAAAGGGGTGTATGGGACGAAAGAGACAAGTAAAAGACATTGTCATTGCCACTGTGGCTTTAGTGTATTTGTAGTGAGGTTTGTATTTGGTCGTTTTCCTTTTAGCTAGCCGGCTATATATGTGACGTGATTTTCTTTCATTTTTTATTTTTAACTCTCTCTCTCTCAATGCGTGTTTGTGTGTTTGTACAAGGAAGGGACTTGGTATAACTATCACTAGCAACAACTGGTTAGAACAACACAGTTGTCACATATAAACTTCATTATCATTGGAAAACTACAACCCAAGTGGAAAAGAAAAATTATTACACAATTTTCCAAATTTGGTTAATTTGTAACTATATTAACCTTAATGTTTTATGTTTTGTTTGGTGTTTGGTATGTAGGAATGAAGGTAGGAATGAAATGAAAATATGAATGGAATGAAATGATCATTCTCATTCTTTTGTTTGATAAAAGTATTATTAACTAAAAAATAAAATATTTTATTTTATTTTATTAAGGATAGAATACTCATTCCATAAGTTTAGTAATGGAAAAAAAATCTATTCTATGAAATGATTTTTCATTTAAAGAGAATGCTCAATCTCACTTCAAAATACCTATCAAACAAGAGAATGACTGGAATGAGCATTTCATTCCATTCCTGGGTACCAAACACAACTTTAAGTTACTTGAAAAAGACTTGAGGCTTTTTGTTTTTTGAAGTATCAAGTCTTAAATTCGATTCCCACCAAATACAAACAACCATGATCAGGATAAGTTAGAGGGACTCCAAAATCTTATAATTCTTCTAATATTATTACGCTCCAAGAAAAAATTAAATAGCTCAAGCTATATTAAACCGAGTAAAAGTCCTAATTCATATTAATAGTTTTTGCCTCACGGACAACTGACTCAAATTACATAAATGGTGAACTTGACTAACCTAAGTCAAGTCTAATTTGATCCGTGTAGAAAACGAGTCCTTTGTATTAATCTATACTTAACTTGCTCTATTACCTCAACTTCAAATATCCTTTTGTTATCACGGTTGGTGTACGAGTAATGTATCTAAATATTCATTGATGGTTCTTGATATGTGACTACTATATATCCTTTTTGGTTTTTAACATGGTAGTTATGTCAATATATTAATTTTGGTTCTACAGAAGTGGTTAAGTTGTAATGTCACAATATATATGGACTCTAGCCGCATAAAGACCTATCAAAGTATCTTTGAAGATCATTTTCGTAGGATTGATAGGCAGCATTGACAATAGACACTTATGTTTTCATGGGTACACAAAGTATATGCTAAGTTTTATTACTTTTATTTTTTATTTTTTTCATTCCTCCAAAAGGGAATATTTGGTTAATCAAATCTATGTGACATGATCTCTTTCCCTTTATTTTTTTTCTCTCTTTTTAATACACATATCTATATATATTAAAAATAAAAACTATAATTGGAATGAAAATTCGACGTGGGACCCGGTCCAGAAGTGTTTCAATCCACTCCATATATATATATATATATATAAAATAGGATAAACTGCAAAAAAATAAAATCCTGAACTATTGTCCTTTTGAAACAAACCCCGAACTAATAATAGCCACCTTTGAACTATCAATTTGTTACAATTAATCCCAATTTTATTCTAAAATTCATACTCAATTTATCATTTGTTAAATTATATTAATAATCTCAATATTATTTATATTATAAATTAACCATTCAATTTAATTGTATTAGAGTAAATATTTCATCAAATAAAAATAAAATAGAATTAGTTTTTGCATTTTTTTTATACTTGAAATATTGAACATGTTAATATAATTACTTTCATTTAAACAATAAAACTTGTTATTTTGAGTTCTAACTTTTTATATGCTAAAATAAAATTTTATTTTCATAAAATATATTAAAAATGAATTTACTAATAACTTAAATAATAAATACTTTGTTATCATGTTATATATATAAATAGAATTGAGTAATTACATAATTAATTTTAAATTTTTTATTTAATTTTATTTAAACAACTTAAAAGCATTAATTAATTAATTCATAATAAAATTTTGTGTAATTTTATCCAAGTTTGAATGGAAATTTGCCATCAAACTAGTAACAATTATTTCAAAATCTATATTAAAGAGAAAAATGCATTAAACAAATTTGAATAAGAAAGGGTATTTTGGTCATTCATGAAAAAAATTAAGATAATGGGGCATTTTGTAAGAAAATGTGATAGTTTAGGGAGCTGGTTGCACAAGTAATAGTTTACGTGGGTTTCTTGAGAGAGAGAGAGTAAAGTTCAGGGGTTTTAATGCACTTACCCTATAAATTATATACTTCTCAATATATAAGCATAGATATATGTTTGAAGTCCAAGCAAATGTTTATTTCGTCATGCTAGGACAAAGTACACTGCTGTGCTACAATCTTTTTCATTTAATCAGTGCTAGTTCTAACTCTACAGCTAGCCAGAGAGACTAGGGTTCAAAAAGAATTAGCAGAGATGTAACACATCATCGATTATTTTTATCGAGTCTTTTTAACCTTCCATATGTCGTGTAGTGTGTACTAATGGTTCAATTAGCTGGTGCTTTTTTTTATCAAAGACACTTCAAAGAACGCGTTTATATATATGTGCAGGTATACATATATATATATATATATATGTATGTAGGCGTGTATATGATTATTGTTCTTTGTTTTGACCTTGTCTTACCATGAAATTAGCACTAGAGACGGCCAATTTTCTCACAGCTTCTGCTGGATCAAACCATTGAGAGCGTAAATAAGAACAAATAAAATAAAGGGTTGGACAAATGGAAGTACTATAGTACCTATGATAATAACACCAGTGCACAAGGTTGGTATTGCTTCATTGCCAGTTCATTCATGGCCATTAGCTATCATATTTTTGTGGGTTCAACTTCAATCAAAATTCCGTCCGCTATCGATGCATGCAAGTCGAATATATCTTAGATTGTCCACATGCATATATATAATATATTTGTTATATAGCTGTGTGTGCGCTTTAGTAATTCCTCAATTTGGATGTCCCTCTTGGACACATATCAAACTTGCACATTCCTTTTCTATTCTTTAATTTTGGAGTGTTCCTGACCAAGGCTCCTCATCAACATTGTACGGGCATTGTACCCATATTTATAAATGTACCAGTCAAGATAAATGGAAATAAGAGAACCAAGAAACTACATTTACCCAAAAAAAAAATCAATGGAAATAAGTGGGAGTTTATTGTAAGAAAAATTATAGTATTATTTGTGTTTGATATGTTCTAGACAATAATCATGTTGAGTGAATTGTGGAGTTGAGTAGGGTTACTAGACATTGACAAGTTTTATCAAATTCAAATCAAGCCTAAAGAAGTGAAGAATACAAGAGAATTGAAGAAGAAGAAGTAAGGTTGAGCGAAAATTGCATTCTGGAGGGTGGAAACGTCATTTTTACGAGCTGCAACTTCAAGAATCATTACAAGGGAGTCGAGGGGGTTCGAATGGCACCAATCCCGAGAAAAGTTTGTTCCAAGGATTTTGCTACGCCTGACCTACGCCTCCAGTAACAAAAAGTGGCTTGAAAGTGAGATTTTGATGCCTGGGCTTAACGCATGCAATTTGACCCTATGCCCCAGGCGTAGGGGTCTAGTGTGTTATGTGCAGGAAAATGATGAAAACAACCCCGACTTATGTTCCTTTGTGGCAACTGCGACTTTACACTTCGATATACGTGTTATACACATAATATACATCAGAGAATAAGATTTTGCTTGGTTCGATGTGAAATTATAGAAAAGGGTAACATTAGGTTTCCCTTAGCTATTGTCTATAAAGACCAGAGTCTACTACAGATTTGAAAGAGTCTTTGAGAGATCTCTGCAATTATTCTACGGTTCATATTTTTCTGCAAAGATAGAGAGAGAAAATCATTGAGTGAAGATCTTCTTGTTCTCTCTTGTTTAGGGTTTCTTCAATTATGCTTCTACATTGAAGATCTTTATGCACAATTGGTTGACCAAGAATCTGAAAAATCTATACACCACCTTGTGCAACGTGGTTGCTTAGATTTGTTTGAGAAACGGAGCCGTCTGAGTGCGGAGATCGGAGTAGGAGGCTTCGTGGTTCATTGATCCGTTGAGAAGCGGAGCCGTCAGAGTACGGAGCGGAGCGAGAGCTTCGTGGAGCGCGAGTGATTCAATTTTGTTAAACGTCGAGTGGAGAAAGGCAGATCTGAAGGGATTTGTAAGTTAAAAACTCCATAAAGTCTGAATATTTCTTGATTCATAGTGCATCGATACCCGAGCGTATCTGTGGTTTTTACTTGGAGTCTTTTCAAGATTTTCCACGTAAAAATATCGTGTCTTTATCGATTTATTTTCTGCACTTAGATTAATCTTTGCATGATTTATCTTATTAGAGAATTAGATTAAAAATGACTTTTCCGCAGTTAATTTTAATTTCTCGATAAATCCACAAAAAACCTATTCACCCCCTCTAGGCTGTTTTCATTGGACGTCTAGGTAATTTCATTTACAAAAATACCAAGCTATATATTGTAGGATTCTACTATTGTGGCGTAATTAAAATTTTGGATAACGTATATATTTACATCCTAACATATATACATATATATGTATATAAGTATATGAGATTAGAGAAAGGGAGTTGATGAAAGACTTGTGCATGCATGCAAGATTGTTTCATTAATCAATCCCCATTCCCACTCAAAATCATAATTCTTTGGCCTCTGAACCCCCCTCCCCTCATACTATTGTTCCCATTGCTAAAGTAACTGGTACTGAGCCTGTGTGGACTCTTGTTGACAATGGGAAGAAGAAAGTCACCTCTGAAGGCTCTCCCCCTCCACCTATTGGAGTGGTATGTTGTGAGAGTCTGATGGCCCCCTCTGTGGTTATGGAGTGTCCTCCCCTTATTGACAAGGGTAAGATTGTTTGTAGCACCACTTTTGAGAGCCCACTCAATGGAGTTGAAGAATGTCATCATATTGAGAATCATGGTACCTCTAATATATATCATCTGCTCTAGAGGGGTTGAATCTACTTCCATGTCTATTAGTTCTTCAAGCTCCCCTATTCAAGTAATGTCATGCAATCAGATTGTTGTATCTGGTAGTAAAAAGAAGAATAAGAAAAAGAAGAAGAATGAAGGTGGTTCTAGTGCTCCCATTTTGGGATTTACAGGGGTTCTTGCCCACATAATATCCCAATGATCCTTGCTACATGGAACATTAGGGGTTTAAATTTCCCTCCCAAACAGGTTAAAATATGGAAGCTCATCCTTGAGCACCATCTTCAGTTTATTGTTATTTTGGAAACCAAGCTCCATGAGTACAACATTGATCAGATTCTTAATTCTATAAAACCAACTTGGGCATCTATTAATAACTTCAACAGTGTTTCCTTAGGGAGAATTTGGTTCTCTTTAATCCTTTGAGTGTCAAAGTTCAAAGAATCTATGACAATGCTCAAGCTATTCACACTAGTGTTGTTGACCTTGTCATTCACTAACAATTTTTTGTGTCTGTTGTTTATGCTTTCAATAGGGCCTTCCAAAGGTAGTCCTTATGGCATGATCTTTGTTCTAGAACAACCATTATGGGTCATGAAACTTGGATTGTTTTGGGAGATTTTAACATCATTTCTCACCCCAATGAAAATTTTGGTGGATCTAGAACATGGAATGCATGTATTCAAAGCCTCAGATCTTCTCTTCATCAAAGTGAGCTCTCTGATCTTAGATATAGTGGGATTTGTTTTACCTGGAATAATAAGAGCAGTGGAAGTGCCAATATCTCAAGAAAACTTGACAAAGTCATGGTTAATGACAAGTGGACTTTATGTTTTCCCCTCCTCTCTAATTGTGTATTTTTGCCTCACAGGATTTCTAATCATTCTCCTATGGTGGTGAATTGTGGTAACCCCAAACCAAAATAACTTATAACTTTTTTAATTTTCTTGCTGATCATTGTGATTTTTTGAGAACTGTTCAAGATGTGTGGCAGCAGGATCTCCATGGGACTTTGATATACCAAGTGGTTAGGAAGCTGAAAATGTTGAAGCCCAGATTAAAGTTGCTCAATACCAAGGTGTTTAGTGACATCTCTGCTTAACCTCATAAAGCTAAGGAGACTCTGGAGGAGTATCATACCAGACTTGATATGCAACCTGATTGTGATACTCTTAGGATAGAGGAGAAAGATCTCATCAAGAAGTATTCTAATTTTTCTAAAGCTGAAGAGATCTTCTATGCCTAGAAATTAAGGGTGAATTGGCTTAAGGAATGTGATCAAAACACCAAGGTTTTCATGAAGAGTTTTAATAGCAAATGTAACATAAAAAAGATAACCAACCTCTCTATGGACAATGGTGATACCATTAGCTCCATTTCTGACATCAAGAAAGAAGTTGTTGAGCATTTTGAAAAGCTTTTTGGATGCAAATCTTCCAGCTTTACTGATAAGGAGTTCCTTAGAGAGGTGTATGCTAAAACTGTTCATGTTGAGCTGATGCATTCTCTTACTGATATTCCCACTTTAGAGGACATTCAAAGATGTTTTTTTGGCTTCAATAACTTCAAGTCTCCTGGGTCAGATGGGTTTAATGCCTACTTCTTTAAGAAGTATTGGCTTATTATTGGTAATGATGTGGCTAAGGTTGTTCATGAATTCTTTGTGAATGGCCAATTACTCAAGGAAATCAACTCTACTAGTCTTGCTCTTGTGCTTAAATGCCCCAACCCTTCCTCTATGGATGACTTTAGACCTATTGCTTGTTGCAATATTATTTACAAAGTTATTTCCAAGCTTATCTCTTTCAAGCTCCAACCTTTGCTTCCCTCCATCATTGAAAAACAACAAACATCCTTTGTTAAGGGTAGCAGGATTGGTGATGGGTTTTTCTTCCTTAAGAGTTCCTCAAAGGGTACCAATTGGATTCTAAAACTCCCAAATGTGCTCTTAAGGTTGAGCTTCACAGGCTCTTTGATTCTGTGAATTGGGAATTTTTTTTTTAAACCCTTAGCCTTCTAAAGTTTCATCCTTTATTCATAGGGTGGGTCAAAGCTTGTGTGCGCAGCTCCTCTTTCTCCATTTCTATTAATAGAGAGATTGTTGGGTACTTTAGGTGCCCAAGGCCTTAGACAAGGTGATCCTTTGTCACTACTTTTCTTTGTCTTGATCATGGATGTGCTCTCATCTATTGTCCATCACTTTATTCAACTTGACCCTTGTTTTGATTACCACTGGAGATGTCATGCCAACAAGATCTCTCACTTGTGTTTTGCTGATGATCTCATGATGTTTTGTCATGGGGATCCTCAGTATTTGAAGGTGTTGCTTTTGAGCTTGTAAATATTTGTAAGTCTTACTGGTTTGAAGCCTAATATGTCTAAAAACAACATTTTTTTATCTAATATTGATGATGATGTCCTTAACAAAATGAGACTGACCAATGGCTTTGAATTGGGAAGGTTTCCTTTCAAGTACTTAGGGATGCCATTATCTTCTACCAAGCTCTCTTCAAATGAATTCAAAAATCTTGTTGAGAAGATTACTAACAGAATTACTAGTTGGACATCTAAGTTGTTCTCATTTATTGGGAGAATTCAACTAATCAAGGCTATTCTCATTAGTGTGCATCTATATTGGAGTGGTCATATGGTTCTACCAATTCATTGTCAAAGACATTGATTCTGTGCTCAGAAGGTTCATGTGGACTGGGAAGGAGCTGAAAGTAACTAGGGCTAAAGTGAGATGGGCTTCTGGTTGCCTCCCAAAGAAGTTTGGTGGTGTTGGCATCCCAAATTTTCTTCTTCTTAACAAAGTTGTTACTCTCAAGCGCATTTGGTATCTGTTTAATGATAAAGGGCAATCTATATGGTGTGATTGGGTGTATTCTATGCTTCTTAAAGGTAAAATCTTCTGGACTATTAATGTCTCTCCTCTTAGCTCAGGAAATTGGAGGGGAATTTTAAAGCTTTAAGGGCTGACTAGGACCCTTATTAAGCATCATGTAGTTAATGGCAAAAATATCTCTTTATGGTATGATTTTTGGATGCGAAATAGACCTCTCTGTGACTTTACTGAGGATCAACTTGTCTCCTACTCCTGGTGGTATGGAAACCCTAAAGTGAGTAGAATTATTAGGAATGTTTTTTGAGGGGTTCCCCCTTCTCTTTCTTGTCTTTGTCCCGATGACCATTTCTCTTCTCTCCCTCTCCTCCACAATGGTATTAAAAATTGGGTTACTTGGATCTTGTCCCCTAATGGGTGTTTTAATTTTAGGCACACTTACTATGCTTCAACTCCCCCTTCTTTTGTCTCCACTTGGTATCATTCTGTATGGTTTGGCAGTCATGTCCCTAGGCATGCCTTCATCACTTGGCTTGCCATTTCCAAGAGACTCATCACTAAGGATAGGCTAACAATCCCTAGTAATGGTTCTGTGGTTTTCCCTCTGTGTGATGATGAAGATTAGTCTTATGATCACCTTTTTTTTCAAGTGCAACTATTCTACAAGAATCTGGTGTTGGATCTAACATAGGTGTGGTGTATACATAGGTGATTTCTCTTACATGACTGTTATGGGGTGGATGTATTCTGTGTGGAGTAAATGTACCAGCAATATCAATGCAATAGTGTATAGATTGTGTTTTGCAGCTGCTATTTATTTTCTTTGGAGGGAAAGAAATGCTGGGGTTTTTGCTGGCAGAGGAATGACTTCTAGTTGCTTGAGGAAGTGCATTGAAACTTGCATCAAACTCAGGCTTCTCACTTGTAAATTCAAGGATGACCCTAAAGCTAGAGAGGTTGCTAATGCATAACACGTACCTTCCTGATTATGTCTTTGAAGGAACAAGGATGGATATGGCTATTTGATCTTGGTCTCGGTGGTTCTATGTGCTCTTGTCTAGTCGATAGGTTGTATGCATTTGCCCTCCATGGTTGCTAAGTTGTGTTTCCCTTAGGCAATATTTTCTTGCCGTTGAAGTTATTTGCTTATGTTTTGGTGTTTTTCCTTGTATTGTTGACAAAGCCTATAGTGCTTGGTGGTGTTTACTTCGTTGTTTTGTTTAATAAATTTTGAATTACCGAAAAATATTGTTTTATTAAAATGTTGTTTGAACCCTAAAATATAGTTAGTAGCATGTTCTAAAACTTAATTTTCAAGATAACTTAATTCTAGAAGTTTATACTTTTTAGAATGGGAGACCGTACTGGCCCATTTTTCATAAAAACTATTTTCTTTTTGTGGATTGATTTTCAATGGCTCATTTTGAGTAACATTTGTTTCTTATTCTAGAACAGTGGTTACTGTCAATAAAAAAAGTTATCAACGTTTTTGGAAGATAAAGGATACATGACGGATAAGGTTCAGGCTGAATTCATTAAAAGACACAATTGGGTATGAGAAAAAAAAAGAAGTAATTTTTGCATATGACATTCACATTCAAAATAGGGGCATAAAAAATGTCTCCAGAAAATAGAAAACTATCGCTAAATCTGAAAGGGTCCCTCACTAAAATTATGTATCATAAAGAAAAATTGACCGTCGCAAATGAGAGATTTTTTATGACGATATGGAACTTCACTAATTATATTATAAGTGACGCTTTTAGAAATACTATTGACGATTAAGGTCCATTGCAAATAATGGATTTTGATAGACAATTAATACTACCATCACCAGAGTTGGTGCCATCTAGAAGAGGGGATTTTAGGCAAAATATTTTACAACCTTCCCCTTATTCTCTATGGGTCAAATGGCTCAAACCATGATCATTAAGAAAAATAGTTTCTAGCTTCTCAAGAGTTCCTTACACTATATTTTGGTCTTGGAGGAAAGTCCTTGGCTTGAGAGAGAAATTCATATACTAGTTCAAATATAAGATTGGTGATGGCTCTAGAGTCTGTTGGAAATAATAAACTTGATTATTAGTTTTAGGAGTTACGTAAGTTATATTGCGTGTCTTAATGTTTATGTTAGTGGGGGTATTAGTGCAAGACAATAAAGTTATAATAAGTGATAGGTATGGTAGTGGGAGTTACACCACTAAATGTTATGTTAGTGAGTTAGTAGTTCTTTATTTGCATTTAGATATGAAGGTTACATGTATGTTTTGATGCCTATATAAATGTATGTAATTTACCTGTTCTAATCAAGTTGAATAAGAGGAATAAAGTATTTTCTCTAATTCTTCTTCATACACTTCTCTTCCAAAACTCTAGACCACTATTTCCAATAAAGTGGTATCAGAGCTAGGTAGTGAGAGGGAGAGGGAGAGGAAACGGCAAACAGTTCAATTCCATTTCGAATGCCTCATTTCACCAAAAATAACTATGAAAATTGATGTATCCACATGAAGGCAATTTTGGGAGCATAAGATGTGTGGGATATGGTTGACAAAAGCTACAATGAGCCACAAGATGAGCTAACCTTGTCGCAAGCCCCAAACGATGTCTCACAAGCCACAAGAAAGAATGACCAAAAGGCGGTCATGATCATTCACCAATGTCTGGATGATTCAATGCTAAAAATAGTTGTTAATGCTACCAATACGAAACAACAATGGGAGATTCTTCAAAATTATTTCCAAGGAGTGGAGAAAGTGAAGAAGGTTCGCCCTCAAAGTTTACGGGGTGAATTTAAAGCATTGTGTATGAAGGAATCTGAATCAACTTCATATTATTTTTCAAGGGTTCTACGTGATAGGTGTCAAATGTTATCCATTATAGGCTCCTAATTCAGTATTGTTAGGACTTATCATTCCGTTACTTGGCGTTTTTATGCAATTTGCATTTCTAAGCGTGTTTCAAGAGTTTAATGAAGAAAATGAGCTAACTTTCGTGAATTAATTAAGGATGTGCTTATGTCTAACTGAAAAGAGAGAAAAGTAGGAGTTTTCAAGCAAAAACTGCATCTCGGAGGGCGAAACAAACATTTTTCAAAGCCAAAACTTCGGGAAACATGCTAATGGAGTAAAAGAGGTTCAAATGGAAGAAATATTGAAAAAAGTGATTTTCATGATTTTTGTTACGCCTACCTACGCCCAAGGCTATGCCTATGCGTAGCCTAAGCTACGCATAGGCGTAAGGGTAGATGTAGGCAATAACTGGGAATTTGCAGAATTCGAGTCTCGATCCGATTCAACTTCCTTTGATATGTCTTCGACTCCAACACTTGCAAGCATGTGTATAAGGTGTTTTAACATTAGATTAAAGGATTTTGGCTAAGAATTTAGGAAAAACACATTAAAGAGGAATCCTATTCCAAACAGGACAAGCATAATACAAGCAGGACTCTTCTCAACTTCTTCTATAAATACCAATGTCTGGACACGATTTAGGGAGCTTCTAATTACATAATTTTCAGAGCACTATCTCTGTAGATTTACCTCTTGTGAAGAAGGGAGCCATTCAGATCTTGGAGATCCGGAACAGGCGATCATAGAGGGCGTTTCTACATCAACGATGCAGTCTCCCACCACCATGAGCAACTAAACCGGTATCTAGGGTTTTCTAGCAAAACCTTAACTAAATAATGTAGTTTATTTATTTTTTTCAATTGTAATGAGGGGAATGTAAAGACCACACCTGAGATGATTGTGTAGATAAGAGACTATATTTATTTAATATAAGGGGTTTTATATTTATTCTACTATTGTCTTAGATTGAATGGATACATTGCCTCAAATAATCATGTTTATCTGGTGTTTTCTAACATATCATGATTTTTTACACAATGGTGCTTAATACCTGAAATTCTAGGTTTACACAGGTCATGCCTCGGCGAGGTGATATAGACATGATTTAGTTTAATTTCATATTGTAGGAGTAGATTAGAGTAAAGTAGATGGCATGCACTAATCACACTCTGTCAGGAGATGAGTTGAAGCGAATCCGGTTGACGGTATCTCTTTGGCAAATATATTCGACTATTTGGAGTATAATCCGATTCACGGGTGATGAATCGCTCTCTTGCAATTGATCAAGTAAATAACTACATTATACGGTTAGTGGTGGAGTAAGAAACCCTAGTTTTTCTCTACCCTGAATCACAAACTCATTTAAATACTATTTTTAATTAGTTTAATTAGATAATAGATTTCAAAACCAAACAAACCTTTTTATAAACCATAATTCAGTATTTTTAGATTACTAAAGTGAATAATTCCAAGTCTCTGTGGGATCGATATATTTGTTCTCAAGCCGTGGTATATTAAAAAATGATTCATGCGCTTGCAATCAGTAAAACTAGGGCACTAGAAAGGTTCATTCTTAATAGAGATGGCAATTTCTGACACAAAATGACACATTTGACACGATTATATTTATTGTTATATTTATTTGCATATTTCTTATGTTCTTTAATTGGTCATGGATTGAAATATATTAATAAACTATTAGTGAATGGTGTTAAATTCAATTTCAATTTCAATTTCATTTTTATTTTTTATTTTTTATTTTTCGTGTTGGATTGTGTCAAATTTAAAATATTTGATTTTCGTGTCGACTAGTGTCAGATTACATGGTCGACACACTAACATGAATTGCCATCTCTAATTCTTAATCAATATTTTAACCCTGGTCAGGCCGCATCAAGTTTTTCTTTCATCCCTTTATCCTATTGATAGGTGTCAAATGTTGTTCATTCTAGGCCTCTAACTTGGTCTTATTAAGTCTTATCATTCCGTTATATGGTGTTTTAATGCGGTTTGCATGTCTAAGCGTGTTTCAGGAGCTTAATGAAGAAAACGAGTTAACTTTGGTGAATTAACCAAGGATGTGCTTGATGAGACCAGAATATTGGTCTATTTATTCTATTATTTTGGTATTTTTATCCAAGTTGTGTGTTTGAGCATGTTACATGGACTTTAATGCAAATATGAGTTACTTCCAGGATTTTAGCAAAAATGTCTGATCCAAAATGATACTTAG